>CM060939.1:406890562-409350821 GCA_030765085.1 Allium cepa | reverse complement strand
TATTTTCCAAAAAGTTTTGAATCCATTCTGCTTCTTCGGCAGCTTTATCTAAAGCTACGAATTCTGCTTCCGTTATTGAGCGTGCAATTACAGTTTATTTCGATGATTTTCAAGATATTGCCGCTACTCCAAGAGTGAATACATATCCACTTGTGGGTTTGCTTTTTGTGTTTCTGGATATCCAGTTTGCATCACGATATCCTTCCAAAGCAGTAGGATAATTTGTGTAGTGTAACCTATAGTTCATTGCATGCTTTAAGTATTTTAATATTCTAATCAAAGCATTCCGGTGATCTTTTCCAGGGTTAGAAGAATACCTGTGTAGCCTACTAACTGAGTATGCCAAATCAAGTCTTGTACAATTTATTATGTACATCAAACTTCCTTGAATTTGTATGTATTTTAACTGTGATACGCTATCATCCTTATTTTTCATAAGGTGAAAATGGGATCGAATGGAGTCACTATAGGTTTGCAATCACGATGTCCAAATTTTCTTAACACTTTCTCTATATAATGGGATTGAGTGAGAATGTACCCTTCGGAGTTTCTTATCATACGAACTCCCAGTATTATATCTGTTAATCCCATATCCTTCATATCGAA
This sequence comes from Allium cepa, assembly GCA_030765085.1. Lineage (NCBI taxonomy): Eukaryota > Viridiplantae > Streptophyta > Magnoliopsida > Asparagales > Amaryllidaceae > Allium > Allium cepa. The sequence continues at coordinate 409,350,215 of CM060939.1, read as the reverse complement.
AAAGGAATTTAACATTTGGTTTAAGGAGTTTATTACATCTCTATTCGTTCCCATTATAAGCATGTTGTCAACATATAAGCAAACAATGACAAACCCATGTTGAAATTGTTTAATATATATGCATTTATCACATCCACTAATTTTAAATCCATGCGATGACATGGTATATTCAAATTTCTCATGCCATTGTTTTCGTGCTTGTTTAAGTCCATATAACGACTTAACTAATTTACAAACCTTCTTTTCTTGACCTTTTACTATGAAACATTTGGGTTGATCCATATAAGTTTCTTCTTCTAATTCACCATTTAAAAATACGGTTTTTACATCCATTTGGTGTATTTCCAAGTTATAAATTGCTGCTGTTGCAATTAAAATTCTTATAGACGTAATTCTTGTAACCAGTGAATATATGTCAAAATAATCAAGCCCTTCCTTTTGACGGTATCCTTTGGCTACTAATCGTGCCTTATATTTTTATATGTAACATCTGGCCTTACTTTCTTCTTAAAAATCCATTTATGACCAATTGGTTTATTCCCTGGGGATAAGTCAACTAATTGCCATGTATTATTCTGCATAATGAATTCTATTTCACTTTGGATAGCTTCCTTCCAGTAAGGTGCTTCAGATGATTCCAAAGCAGCTTTATACGTTTGAGGTTCTTCCTCAGTTATATAGGTCAAAAAATCAGGTCCAAAGTCTTTAGAGATTCTGATTCTTTTACTTGCTCTTCTACTTTTCATTTCTTTGATTTCTTGAACCCTAGAGATGATGCTTGTTCTGTATTGTTCATTATTTTGTTTATCACATTGTTTCTTTCCCCTTTCTATGGAAAGATGTGTTCAAAGAACTTAGCATCATCACTTTCTAATATAGAATTTACATGTATGTTAGAAATCTCCGATTTAAAAACCAAAAATCTATAAGCTGCACTGCTACTTATGTATCCAATAAATACACAATCTATAGTTTTTGGTCCAAGTTTTGTTCGTTTTGGTAATGGAACTCTAACCTTAGCCCAACAACCCCACACATTCAGTTTCTTATAAAAAGGAATTTTTATTTTCCATAACTCATAAGGAGTTTTATTTGTCCTTTTGTAAGGGATTCGGTTTACAATGGTATTTGCAGCAAATAGAGCATCATCCCATAGATTATTTGGGACTCAGAAACTATTAAGCATGGAATTAATCATGTTTTTAAATGTTCTATTTTTTCATTCTGCAACTCCATTTTGTTGAAGCGTGTAAGATGTAGTGGTCTGATGAACATTTCAATGAGAGATACAGAATTCTAAGAATGCGAGTAGTTCATATTCTTCTCCTCTGTTAGATCTTATGACCTTAATTTTCTTATCGAGTTGATTTTCTACTTCTGCTTTATATGTTTTGAACACGTTCAAGGCTTCATTTTTACTATGTATTAAGTATACATAACAGTATTTGCTACAATCATCTATGAATGAAATACAATAATTTTTCCCTCCACGAGTTGGTGTTGCCTTAAAGTCACAAAGATCAAATGAATTAATATCAATATTTCATTTGATCTTTCTATAGACTTCATAGGTTGTTTCACAAACTTGGATTCAGTGCATAGTTCACATTTGTATATATTGCTACAAATAGGATTGCATTTTGGTATTAGTCCTCAAATTTCCATTCTTTTGATAGAACAGTAATTTACATGACCTAACCGTTCATGCCATAAATCAATAGACTCAAGCAAGTAGGAAGAAGCTTTGTCTTTATTGCTATTATTAGAGCATACATTGGGTTTGAAAAGCCCATCTGTGATATAGCCTTTTCCTACAAATTCACCACCTTTGGTGAGTACAAATTTATCAGACTCAAATACAAGTTTAAATCCCTTGTTACTTGGAGTAGGACCAGATACTAAATTCTTCTTGATCTCCGGGACATGCAGCACATCAACAAGAGTTAGTTTTTTTCAGAAGTAAAAGTAAGGACCACGTTGCCTTTTCCTTATATGGAAGATGAAGATGCATTATCCGTATATAGATTTTCTCCTTAATCAGATGATAGGTTGAAAATAGAGTTCTGTCAGAACATATGTGCCTTATAGCACCGGTATCAACCCACCAATCTTTTGTACCATAGACAATGTAAGCTTCTGAAAACACAACAGTAAAATCAGTGTTGGTTGCCATATTTGGTTGATTTTTGCTGCTATAATTTCCATTGTCATTTTGATCCTTCCTTTTAAAACATACTTATGCTTTATATCCTAGTTTTCAACAAACCCAAAATGCACCTTTTATCTTGAATTTCTTTGGTTTTGGTGCAACCGCAGAACCTTTCTCCTTTTTCTTATGGAAATTAGGTTTTTGCTTGAATGAATCTCCTTAAACAGTGTTATCTTTGGCTTCATTAAGCAAGGCATCATTTCTCTCATTCATCCTATTCCCTTCTTCAACTTGAAAATTTAGAACCATATTTTCCATTGTCAATTGCTCGGTCAAATGTTTTAATTCACGTTTGAAACTTTTCCAGGATGAAGGCAGTTTCTCAATGATAGTACCTACTTGGAACTTTTCATCAAGACTCATGCCTCATGCCTCCAGAGTGCAGTTCATGAATGATACTCTGCAGTTCCTTAACTTGATTGAGAACAGATCTATTGTCAATCATCCTGCAATTCATAAACATGCCAACAATGAATTTTCCCGCACTTGCTACTTGTGTTAGATACTTCTTTTCTAAAGACTCCTATAATTCCTTTGCAGTTGCACATGTGACATAAACACCATAAAGAGTGTCATTTAATCCGTTTAGGATGTAATTTATGCAAAGGAATTCGCTGTGCGTCCAAGCATCAATCTGTTTTTGAGTCTCTACAGTGGTAGGTAATTCATCCGGCAATGGTTTCTCCTTACTAAGCACATGAGCCAAGTTCAAAGTGGTAACGTAAAATAACATTTTCTGCTGCCATCCTTTAAAATCAATGCCTTCGAACTTATCTGGTTTTTTCGCAATTGAGTTTTGCTCGACAACGAACACATGTTGATCCATTCTGCAATATAGCATCCAAATGAATAATAAACCAAAAAATTCTGTTTTAGATTGTTAGAACAGTGGTATGCAGAGCGAGATCAACTCAATCATATAAATGGATAAACAACAAAAAATTAAAATGGCTAATTATGTATGCAAATCAATTAAGAATGCAATTCTACAAAATAAAGTACAGAAAAGAGGGCACAAAAATAAATCAAAAAAACCAAGTTGAATACAAAAAAAGGCTTGCAAAGGACAGCCCATTTAATCACAAGATCCCAAGGTTCTATCTTTGATATTTTAATATTAATATGAGTGCCTTCAATCCTTTATGTCCTCATTATCTATTTTATTTTACATAGCATATTAGGGGTAGTGTATATATAGAGAATTTTGTACAAATATTCCTCGATGTGGGACTTTATTTTCACTATTTCCAACAATGCCCCCACATTTTATATTCAAACTCTAATGTTACAAACAGTTATTCTTATTAAGTACCTCTTTTCATTAAAACTGATGAAATGTCTAATTATCTTTTGATAACAACACCCCTCCTAGTTGTATCACATATGGCTGCCTCTTATCTAGGAATATGCAATCTTGAAAAATGTGAAACATTAGGAACATGCAGTTCTATATCATCCAAAGCAATACACGTCTCCCTAGAATTTGCTATTTCCCTTCAGACTATGGAACAACATAACCATTTTTTGTTGATAAACATAACTTCTTTTTGTTCAAACTGAGCTTTAAATAAAAATTAATAGCGTTATACAAGCAATGAAGTGCATGTGCTAAGTACCGTGTAGTTATAATTAAATAGTAAAAGTGTTAACTCGATTTGCAAGGTATATATACTCTTGTGAGCTAAAATCTTCATTCAAATTCTTTACAACCTCAGTTTCAAACTAAAAAATAAAAAGTTATGTTATTGTTTTGCAGCAAACTATACAAGCATAACATAAACCTTCACTGTACGATTAGTTAACTAATATAATCATGCTTCATGTTACAACATATGCAAGGAAACCCTCTCTCAAAACAAACAAACCAACCAAGCATACCTACATTAAACCAGACAGTCTCCTTAAACTTTATCACATTATTAATATATTGTGTGTTCTTTGAATCGTGTGAGGTTGATGAAACCCATTTCATCTAAACTATGAATCTAACTCAGACCTAGTTCTCACGATCTACGAAGAAAACCATGAAGTGAATCTTAATGACGATGTTAGCAGACACGTCTTGGCAATCCTGGGCATAAACCATGTGCATTTGAATTTTTTTCTTTTAAACAAATGGCCAAAATATTAATTTTGAGCAATGGATATGTAGTTTTAGCTTTTAACTAAATTTTGCTAAAAAAAAGCTTTAAAGAAAAAGGATAATTAAATTTATACATTTATCAATATTACGAATTTCATAAATGCAAGGAAAAGGCTGCGTACATTATCGACATCCTCGGATCTCGCTATCGTGCGGGAGTCTCGTGCATTGAGTTTCTTTTTATCAATACTACGAATTTCAATTTTCTTTTTGGTCAAAGCATGTGTGTTCATCCTTATGTCACATTAATCTTTTTGGTATAAAAGCTAAATACGCTTATATTTTTAACACAGAGACATTCTTATGATTAATAACATGTTTTACTTCACGATCGTCTATCACAAAGCTAAATATATTTACCACTAAACATAAACCTAGTGTTACACATTCATCTCAACAAAAAAGGTAACTTTATTGAATAAAATATCGGTTTATCCATAATAACTATGACGATGGAACTTGTGCTTCGTACACGGGCAGATGATGATAATGGTGTGGGGTTGGTTGTTAGAAATTTATTGCAACTTTTGCATGATAGAACTAATAGGTAGAATCAACAACCATAATGCTAATATTTCAAATTTGCTAAATTAAAATAGGCATGAATAAATCTAAGCAACAGCCATAGATAGTGTTTCACATTAGCTAATTTAGAAAAACACGGTGGTGGTTAATTCAAAACAATAAATATAAAATCAACATATTCAGTTATGTCACATAAAAAAGAATATATTTTTTAACCTTATCCATATCTGGGAGATGAGTGCTGTGCTCACATCTGGGAGATGAGTCCTTTTCTTAAAGGATATCTAAACTATAATACGCAGCCCCGTGGCCGTGTTAATGTGACCACGAATAAGTTAATTAAAAATCATAAACTGATTCAATGGCACAAAATAGATCAATATAACAGTAATCACCGTATCAATATTGCAAGCACAAGCTTGGTTATTTACAACTTCATATTGGTTATTATAATCCAGTTACACATTGACTGCTGCAAAATACGAGTCAGAGTCTATATTAAGAAGCAAAGAAACAAATACGCTAACCACCCAAGAAATTCATGAGTGACATAGATGGACAACCATTGTAGGTACGCACAAAACTGCAAAGACTGACAGAAGATGCATTTTATTGAAAGTAGAATCAAACTTTTGACAGTTTCGTACATTTTTTCTTTATAGTGGTAGTGTTACAGACTAAGCACATAGATATAGATTGTTCAAACACAAATCAAGAAATTAAGTTGGAAACGTAAAAATAAATAATTCAATACCTGTAGAAAATGAAACATTACAACAAGTAGGTGAAGGCAAAAGTTATACATAGAGATTTAGATGTATTGTGCGCATGGCTGTTTGAATTCCTCAAGCTTCCTTCTTGTGCCCTTGTCAAGGAATGGTGGTCTGTCACATAGTTGAATTGTCTACGTTGCTTCATATTCTATGGATGTTATATAAGGGCATTGCACTGTCAAATAGATACCTCTCACACCTTCAATACGATCTTATACACAAATACTTTGGTTAATACCCATCTAGAATAAATTATTTTATCACAGTGTAACTTTGAAAAGCTTAATGATCGCTGTAATTGGTAGGAACCTAGTCTCATTTTTGGTGTTCCGATGAACCAATTTAATCTTCGTCGTTCACTTATTCCCTAGCCAAAAGATACAATAAGCAGAGAGAATGAAAAATCATGAATGCAAAAATATAGAACTTGTTGAACGCCAATAATTATAAACGTATAATACAAACAAATTAAGGGAAACAGAATTTTTTTTATTCAACGCATTTATTTATGTTATGTCTATTTTCACGGATCCGGTACAAAGTTTAAGCTAATATTATCTAAATTACACCTTGCAGTGTACTGAAGTATAACTGGAAACAATGCATAGCGCAGAGAGGATTATGAAAATAGTTCATCCATCAAATCTAACTATGACAAAGACAGAATTTATCAGTTTTTATGATTCAATAAACTTATATTTGAGTTACAAGTTTTGAAGCCAATAAGATAAAGGTAATGGTGGGTGTTTTATGATAGTTTTGTGAACTTTTAAAAATATGATAGATTTGACTATTATGAAAACGACGGTCATATTTGCTATTATGAAAACATCAATTATATTCACGAAGTATTTTCTTCATCTAAAATTTTAGCAGACTAATTCCTTAGTAAATACCACATGTCCACACCTACTTAAGACTAAATATCCAAAAACCTTAAAATCCGTCCGCAACTGTATTCCAAAAATATATAAATACTCGATACCATAGAAACGGATACGAAGGCATCTGCATTCAAAAATTATAGTCCAGTTTTGGTCAAAGACTATATTTTATATTTTTTGTACTTTATTATAATGAAAGATAGACATTTATTATTTTATTAAGTTGATAGTTTATATTATATGCATTAAATGCATATTAATTGCTCTAAACTATTTATTATAATAATGTTCGATAATTTTGCATACTATTATAATTAATGACATTGAAAAACATTATGCTAAACCAAAGTTTTCTATTTATGTTTTCTTAATTTACCGATCGTTAGCAGATATGATAATCATCTGATATTCGTCTGTATCCGCCAATGCAGATATTAAATTCCAAAAATGATTTCGGATGCGGATATGATAGTATCCACATATGAAAATATTGACTGACGGGCCTACGCCTACTTATTTTAAATTGTATTGACTATGAATATATGCTACCTTATTAATATCGAAAAGACATTTTTAGTAAGGCTGTCAATGAGTATTCGAAAAATCCAAAATTCGTCCGTATCCGTATCCGAAATGTAAATTTTTTATCCGATATTAGAAAAAGGAATATAAAAGCAGATATGACTATATCCATATGCGACAATTACCCATCCGGTTTTCATCAAGATTGTAGTTTTTTTTTTGTATTTTAGTAAGTAAAATAGTTGTCTTTACTATTTTATCTAGGTAAAAAATTAATATACATATATAAATCAATATTTGCTGCTTAAAATTATTTTTCTTAGCATATTTTTTATTTTTTTAGTACCGAAATGGATTTATAATAAATCAAAATTTTGTATTTAATTGTCAAGATTTATTGGTTGATAACTGGTCAATAAATATCTGATATCCATCCACATCCATGGATACAGATACAGATATGGCACTATTTGAATCTGTTTCCAACAGAATGCAGGTCTAATTTTAGGTTCAATTTACTAAAAAAAAGCTTTTCAAAATCTACCTGGTCCTTTATCATGCTTTGAATCAGTGCTGAACTTATCCTCTCTTGGAGCCTTTCCTTTTATGAACCTGCCAATAATGTAAATTTTCCAGTAGTTAGCTAACTTTGTTATACTCATATTGCTTGTTTCTTTGGTGAAAAGGCAAATGGAATTGGCAATAGTGTTGTTGTAGAACAATCAATACCAACCAATGACTCACAAATAATACAGGAACCAAAGAGAGTATTGGCAAGAAGGATGGCTAAAGTCAAAAATCAAAACACAACTCAAGTTCTGGTAAAATGGAAACAGATGCCAGAGGAAGATGCCACTTGGGAAAACTATTGGGAACTAGTTGCAAAGTTTCCCACATTTGACCTTGAGACAAGGTCAAGTTTTGATGGGGGAGGGAGTTGTTACGTTCCTAATGCTCTACAACTCCATACACTGACCAGTATCAAGTCCAGTTCACTAGAGGAAGGTAAAGCTCAACAAGCAAGGGGTAGCTCACTTACAGACCAGGAAACAACTATACATGCACACATGAAACATGGTGTACCAGTGCAAGGTGCACGAGCTACACATGAGTCAGAAGCAGGAAGCAGGACAAGGGAAAGTGTCGACGATGTGGCAACAGTCAGACTGACCAACGGTGGCTTAACAAAGGAACTGGGAAATGTGAATGAAGAGGAGGTTTCCTTGAAGAATTTCAACAAACGGGGGATGACACAAATAATTAGTATGAGCTTATATTAAATAAAGAGAAAGGACATCACGTGCAAGTTGTTAGTGCAAGTTGTATTTACTTTTATGAATCTGTTATTTTTATTTTTATTTTAGGCTAGGACAGGTGTCGAATTGTGGCTGGTAGGTGCTATTGTGAGGAATAGAAATACACTGTGAAAAGTTGTAAAGGGCATGCATAGAATGATATTCTGTTTTCGTTGTTTCTAATTCTTCTTCTCCTCTGTTATTTTTTTCCTTTTTTTTTTCCTTTCCCTCAATCTGTTTTTTCTATTTCACCTCAAGTCTCACTCATTCTTCGTCTCTGACTCCTTCAACCATCGTGACTACCACCACCATGCCCAAATATCACCGGAAAACCACCACCAGCACCCACCATAGAGAAGGAAGATAATGGTAACAACGCTATTTATTTTGGTAACAGCGGGGAAGAAATAAAGGTGACAGTTGGTGGAGCAATAAGGTCATACCTTAGAATTTTGGAGAGTCGGTTGATGGAAAAATATAAAGCAATCGTGCCGTATGCCATGAGCTTTTCCTACGACTGGCTGATTCAAGTAGTAGGAAGAATTTACATTTCATCGAGCGAAACCGTGACTAAACAATCACTTCTAAATCGTGCATTTTAGCGAATACCTATCACCTTTTGACCGTCAAGCAAGCTAAATACCGATTGCGACCATTTACTGTAAATTTAGGTTTTAGCATTGGCAAATTCTATTTCAAACCCAAAAATTAAAAAAGTCTGCGTAGTTGCCCCCACCATTTTTAGAACTAGCCTTCCATCACGCAACACGTGAAAAATTGAATTTTTTCTTCACTGGTTTAGAAACTCAATTCATATTTTCTTTAGAACTACAATTAAAAAAGTGTAAACCCAAAAAATAACTTAGAAGCGGTGGTTTAGACAATAAGAAATTGACGTAAGAAGATAATGAAATTGAGAAGAAAGAAAGTACGCAACTTTCTAAGGGTATTTTAGTCTTTAAAATTTTATTTATTTTAGGGGGGATACGAAGTAATTTTTCGTGTTGAAATATAATTTTCCTTTAGCGTTTGTGTACGGTAGGGAAGGAATAAAAATGTTGAAGAACGTTTGGGAAGTAGTACGAAATTGGAGGCCATTTTAGGTTATAGGATTTGATTCAAGAGTGGTTGTTCAGAAATTGGGGAAAAGGTTGAAGACATAGGAAGAGAAAAAGAAAGGCAGTATTTTAATTCTTTTATTTATTTAAGTTAATGCGAGGAAAAAATGAAACGGGATAGGAGTAGAGAATTTTGAGAACAAAGAATTCTGTAGTGTCACGTAAGCAGTTTCAATATTGTGCTTTTAAGTTTTTTTTTTTTTTGAAAAGACTGAATATATTAACCAACACCAAAAGCTGTTAACAAGCCTGACAAGTAACCGGAAAACCAAAATGAGAAATACCAAACCGATGAAGCAAATAAATAAGACAACACAATAACAAAAGACCAAAATAAACAACAGAAGCTGGCGAGCAGTAGAGGTATACAACCGCTTGAAACATGCACAGATCAATCTGGACGACCTCCGGAAAAACCACCGCCCATCAAACATCGTCATCGAGCTTCGGCAAGGCCATCGCCCGATGACGATGTCGAATGACCACCGTGCAAAACAAGAGCAAGCAGAGTAGACGAACCACCATAGATTGAAAGTGCCAATCAATACGGCCGACATCCAAAGAACAGTAAATACCAAAGCCGATAAAGAGAACCGAAATTCCTCCAGCCAAGCTCCAAACTAAAGGAGGAATGATAAGCCCTTTCCAAACCAGAAAAACTAGATCCTGAAACCAATAGCCAGAAAATTATGGATAAAAAGGGGGGGTGACGGGTGAACAGGAGACGAGATAGCCAGAGCCACCAGTCTCGGGATCGGGATTCAACATATTCCCGCTCTATAGGAAGACTGAGAACAAGTAATAGATAACATGTCCACAAGACGACCAAAACGAGCATTGACCGCTCCTTTGAAAGGTCTTCCACGAAACGCCAAGAAAACATCATTTCTAACCCGCCGAATAATGGAGAAGGGATCCATAGGAGTCTCCTCAAAAATCGCCTTATTCCGCGCACACCAGATGTGCCAGCGTATCAGACAGGGAATCAAGCGAGAGATGATAGATCGAAGAGATTTACCAGAGCAACCAATCCACCAAGTTCTCAGTAAATCATTCGGCGAGGTGATGGTACCACGGACACCCAATAAATTACCGAAGTAATTCCAGCAGGATCTGGCAGAGGAACCAGAAAAAAGAAAATGATCCACCGATTCTGTTACCCCATTGCCACAGCATCTACAACGGGATACAAAAGTAATGCCAATCTGCTGAAGGTTCTCATCAACCGGCAACCCTTTATGAAGGGTTCGCCACATGAAAAGAGTCACTTTAGGGGGGATTCTAACGTCCCAAATGAAAGAGAAAATGGAAAGAGCTGGAGCGGGATTACGAGCAGAGTTCCAGGCCTTAAGAATAGAAAACGGACCGCCATCCCATCCGGATTGACCTCCATGAGAATCAGAGAACAATTTGACCGATTGCATATGCTTCCAAGTCTCACTGGCGAATGATGGAGATCCGGAATAGCCAACAGACGCCAGTCTCTGGTATTTGGCATGTAGGAAAGTCGCCCATAAGGAGTCGTTTGTCCCAAACCTGTACCACAACTTACAAGCGAAAGCTGAACAAATGTCCTTAGGGTTTCGCAAGCCAAGCCCACCCTCGATCTTTGGACGGCAGATTACGTCCCAAGACACCCAGTGATGGCAGTGGTTGTCAACCTTTGATCCCCAGAAGAAAGAAGAAGCCAAAGATTGGAACGACCGAAAGAAGGAAGAAGTAGGGGTCATAGCGGCGAAGATATGAGTGCCCATAGAAACTAATACCGATTTGATGAGAACCAATCTTCCTGATTGAGACAGAAGAGACGTATTCCAACGGATAATCTTTCCCCTAACTTTGTCCGTCAGAGGATCGAAAAGGGCGTTAAGTTTCCTTCCTCTGTAGAGAACAATACCCAAATAAGGGAGAGGAAGGGAAGCTTCCCTGAAACCGGTAAAAGATTCGACCCAAGAAACCCTCGAAGGGTCCATGTCCTTCGCGTGGACGAAACAACTCTTCGAAGAGTTGACCAGTTGGCCCGAACACCTCTCATACAAATGAATGAACCGAATAAGCCGGCGAACAGAAGTCCGATTTCCGTTGGAGAAAATGACAATGTCGTCCGCGAAGGATAGAGATGAGACGAGCGGACACCCTCTCGGGAGTCCAAAACGGTGGATTTGGCCAAACATCATTAAGGTGTGAATTCCTCGAATGAAAGCCTCGGCCGCAATCACGAAAAGAGAAGGAGATAGAGGATCACCTTGACGAAGACCTCTACCCGCCTTGAAAAAACCATTGGCCGATCCATTAATGAGAACAGAGAACCAACAGTTGGATATGAGCCTCCACACCAAATCGATAAGGGTTTCAGGAAACTCGAAGGCACGAAGAACCTTGATGATGAAAAACCACGACATACGATCGTATGCCTTTTCCATATCAAGTTTGAAAACAATATTAGATCCCCTGATCTTCCTGTCAATCTAGGAAACCAGTTCCTGGGCTAAAAGGACGTTATCGGTGATTAAACGACCTTTTACAAAACCCGCCTGAGAGGAGGAGATAATTTGATCAAGGTACGGAGCCAAACGATTGGCCAGTATCTTAGAAATCACTTTGTTAGAGAAATTACACAGGCTGATCGGACGAAATTCCGCGCAAGCCCGAGGATTATCACACTTGGAAATGAGGACCAAGTTAGTGAAAGACCAACTAACGGGAAGAATACACCCGGAAAAGAATTGTTGAATTGCCAGACAGAAATATGTTTGGATGATATGCCAAACACTCCGAAAGAAGGATCAATTGAAGCCATCCGGCCCACTGGCACTATCCTTGCTAAGAGCAAAGACACAGGCACGAATCTCATCCGAAGAAGGCGGATAAGCTAAAGCGTCACTTCCCTCCGAAGGAATCATCCGAGGAATGAATGACAGGAGGTCCAAATCCGGATCAGACACAGAGGGAGAACCCAGGTAGGTTTGGAAATGAGACACAATAACCTCTCTGACTTCAGAAGGAGTCAAAGCCACAGAGTGATCCGATCTCAAAATCTCATGAATAGAAAGCAAGTTGGCTTTCTTACGAATAGATGAATGAAAAAATTTGAAATTCGTATCACCTTCGACCACCCATTTGATCCTCGCCTTTTGGCGAAGGTAGGAGTTTTCAATACGAAGTTTCGAAGAGAAAGCCAATTGAGCAGACGCCCATTTCTCCTTGTTTTCGGCAGAGGGATTCTCGTCGAACAAAGATTCGGCAAGGATCAGGGACTCTTCTGCCGCTCGAACACGGTCGAAAATGTTCCTGAAAACAAGGGAATTCCACGTCTTAAGGCAGGCCTTCAGACGTTTCAGTTTTTGAGAGAAATCCCCCATGGGAGAAGCAGCGATAGGAGAGGTCCACGATTCCTCCACCACCTGGAGAAAAGTATGGTGAGAACTCCACATACTTAGGAAGCGGAAAGAAGAAGGACCCGTCAAAAACGCGAAGCGCACCGCAAAACCAGAGGCGCATGATCAGAACAAGAACGATGAAGATGAGAAGTGGAGAAGGAAAATGGAAGGTTAAACCATTCAGCAGACCCAAAAATCCTATCTAACCGGGATAGGATCCGATTCGGACCCTCCTGATTGTTAGACCAAGTATAAGCAGAGCCCATGAAAGGGATTTATGATAACCCGGAGCTCACAATGAAAGAATTGAAGTCAGAAACCGAGTGCCGATTGACGGCCACCCCCCCCCCCCCCAATTTTTCAGCCTAGCTAGCGACAACATTGAAAACACCACCCACCACAGAGTACGAGAACCCCATGTCAGCAAGTGACAGAATATCATCCCAAAGATATAATCTCTCTAGCCGATCACACTTGGCGTACACCGCCGAGAAAAGGAACGGTTGAGGGAAGATGGGAGAAGTACACATAACAGAGATAAGCTGGGGCGAGTCGAAAACAGGGAGAACAACGCAGTCTTTGGACCAAAGAATCCAGATCTTACCCGAAACATTTGTCAAGGCACCGCCAAAACCTAGCGACAGCACCGCCTTGGTAACCTCTCTAGGATCCAAAAATGGTTCTAATAGAGCCACCAAGCTAATGGAATGCTTACGGACAATTCGCTTTAGCCTAGTTGAAGAAGCATCGTTGCCAATACCACGAATGTTTCAGAAGAGAAAGTTCGACATGAATGCAGATTCAATGGAGAGGAAGAGAACAAGCCAAGAAAATCAGAACAGACGCAACTCAGATACGATACAATGAACAAAGAGCAGACTTATCGATCTGTTCAGTCGCCGCTATAGAGCGAGTGCGGATAGTGCGAGGAATAGCGGATAAGCCTCTCGATCTGCGTCGAGAGGGACGATGCAGATGCGCAACCGCGATCCAAGGCTCGGACTCCGCAGATGCTCCTAACCGCTCCAGCGTACCTAACTGCCTAGAAGAGGACCTGGAGGGAGCTGAGTTCTTAGTTAGACGAGATAGGCGATCATTAATTATCGCAATCTCCTCTACACTAAGCATCGGAATGGTGATCGATAAGGCACAAGAAGAAGAAAGAAGAGAGCAAAGGGAAGAGCAACAATCAGGCGAAGGAATAGGAGAAACCGGATCAATCAGAGGAGAGCGAAGGTATGTAGAGGTGCTGATAATACGCATCCCACGATGATGTAGGAACCTAACCCATGCCGGACTGTCACTGGAGAGACAGCCCCGCGAGACAGGTGAGGTTCGCAAGGTGGCCCTAGAAGAGAGATCACCCGATCGGATCGCAAATGACTGGCAATATTCCCGGCTGCCCGCATAGTGGATCGAATCAGTGGTCACTATGCAACCAGGGCTGGAAAATCGTCCGAGTCAATCGATCCAGGCAGGATAGAATCTCCGTAGAGACCATAGGAGGCCAGCCAGAAGAGTAAGACGAATAAAAGCCATAAACGACACAGACCAGGCCTCGCAATGACTCAGAACTAACAGCCAACAGAAGGACCCACACTGTCCGCTCCAAACGGAGCACTCACTGCCTATAGGACCTGACACGCCACCAAACAACATCTGGGTAGCATTGTCAGGGAGCACACACCATGTCGTGTCATGGCTCAAAAACACAATGAACAATCCATCAGCCTCAAACCAACAAGCCACCGCAAACCCAATAACATCGATCAAAAAAGAAGGAAAAGGCGAGAAACTCACCTGACAGGACAGGCCACCACTTACCTGCTGCTCCGATGCAAGGGAATCATCTTGCAAATCATCCAGATACTGCTCGCTCACCAAATCATCCAATAGACAGGGGGCATAGACCCACCTGATGGCTCAGGTCGAAAAGAACGACGCAATGGAAAGTCCCAAGCACTAGCATTGCTTCCCATTGCCAAATCGATCAATCCAACCCGAGAATCACATATCACCGAAGTTGGATCAGGGGAGTAAAACACTGCAACATGACTGGGAGGGGCGGTGAATTCCCCTTCAGCCAATACATCAAGACCAAAACCAGAATCACAAATCACCGATCCCACCAACAGAGACTCCTCCCCACGAGGAAATATCTCACAAGATGCAGACAATGTTAACATCGGTTCGAATTGGATGATGAACTCCCTCTTCGAAGCAACATCAAACTCACATGGAGAGGTCGGCTCCACCCGAACTGCATCAACCTGAGATAGGAGCCTGCTGGGGGAGGTCGGCACATTAATCCATCACCAGAGACCGGCAAAATCTCCATAAAACAGTTTTCGACCATCAGAAAATGAGAGCGGGAAAGATCCCCAAAAGTTTCCAAAGAATAAACCCTAATTTCAACCGTGCAATCACCAGTAAACACCACCGATAAGGGACCAGTAGCCTCCGCCAAGATGGCGGTGCCAATAGCGGCGAATGATGGACAATTACGCATGAAAGAACCAGAGAGTACGAACTCTCCATCGCCCGATATCGACATCAAAACCAACAACCAGACAACAATAGAGCGCTAGAGTCGCAGTGAAAGATCACAGGAATAAGATAGAGATAAAGACGAGAGGAAGCTGCAGGAACAAGAAAATTCTCAGATGCTAATTAGATTCGGCCATTAGAGCCGTTGAGAAGATTATTTTAGTTTTTTGTACCAATTAAAGCTTTTAAGCTTAAGTAATAGATTTTAAAATACAGAAATTAATTTACATAGGAAATAATTTTGTTTAATATTTGGATGAATTAATTATTGTTTTCCATGTGTAATTTAATGTGAAACGATAATCATTTTATCCATTTATGAAAAGCACCACATTCTTCCATCCATTTTTTATTTGTTCCTACCTTGAGTCAAAATTATACAGAAAATAACAATAGTAGGAAATAATAAAATATTGATACATTACTTCTATTTCAATGAAAATAAACATTTCATATCATTTTATGGGTGGTTTTATATAAAATGATCAATCTTTTTATCTTTTTTTAAAAACTGCTAATCTCTTTTATATTGTTTCTTTTTCTGCAAAAGTTTCATATCTTAAATAATTAAGTTATATACCGAATTATTGGTTCAATCATAGTAGTATAGCTATCATTTTTAAAGTGATTCAATCATTAATAATAGGCATAAAAATAATTGCTACAACAAGCTGCTTTCAAATGATTTATAAATCATCTATTTATTTCCTTCTAACTACAGCCGTTGGTTCCGCCAATGACATCGTATATTTGGTAAAATGATTTTTGAAGAATGAAAGAGTTCATACTCAAGTAAAATTTTAATCATCAAGCAGCATTTGAGTGCACTACCCACTTTGAAACAAACACAAAATAAAACGTTTTGACTAAAGGAGAATCATAGCCTAAGCATGCAAGTACTCTAGAATGGCATACATGAAGCAAAAAGTAAGTATTAACTATATAGCTTTTTTATGTTTAGTGGCCTGTTATCCCGCCTTTTGGCAAGGCCGAGATACCGAGGAATTGACAGGAGAGACAGGGTCGTATGTCCCCAGCATTGGATAACTACGAATATCAATGAATTTTTTCCGAGTCCGGATCGGGCTACAATTGATAAGATACGCCAAGCAAAGCCGAGGAAACCAATGTTCCGAATTTCAAGACAATCCAATTTTATATGCTCAAGTTATCACCAATGGAAAGTGGCAGAGTTAGCTATAGTTCGAATCCATCAAGGGTAGGGCCTTGGTTCGAATCCATCCAAAGCACTCCCTGCTTTGAATCCATCAGGGACACGCCTTCGTTCGAATCCATCAGAGGTAGCCACGCTTCGAATCCATCCACACCTACCTTGGTTCGAATCCCTCGAAGTATTCCCATCTTCAACTCTATCCCATGAAAGTCCTTCGAATCCATCAAGCAGAGAAGTCTTCGCATCGATCAACTATGAAATACTCTGACCGATACGAAGGGCACATACGAGGATACCTTCGAATCCATAACTTCGAATCCACCAAGTCATAGCACCTAAAACCAAGGATTCGACCCAGTAAACTCGGAGAAAAAGGTGGGTCAACCCGAGAAGCGCGCGTGCCACGTCACCAGGCACATGCTCGACCGATCGATTCGAAGGGATCGATTCGAAGCACGTATATCAACTGAAAATGCAATTTTGAATCGATCATAACTTGAGATCTATAAGTCCAAATGCTATGAAATTTTCACAGGAGCTTGCATATACATAGAAGAATGTCCACGTCAAGTTTCATCACGATTGGACACTTTTTTGATCGATTCAAACCAAGGGTTGAATCGATCCCAAAGTGGGCCTGGATCTCCAGAATTCGGCCAATGTGGGCCACCCACACGTGCCAGAAGTGGTCTCCCCGAATTTTAGGCGAAATATCAGCCTCCAGCACTTATAAACAGAGCCCCTGGTCGTTCAGAAAGGGGATCGGAGAATTTTTAGAGAAAGAGAACGCCCGAACGCTGCCAGAATTGCTTCAGAGCACCACCGCTGCCTTTGATTTCGAATTTTGGCTTACTACTTGCTGTACTTTGACATAAAAAAGTTGTATTCTCCGAATATCAAGCAATAAAGTAACAAAACTTCATAGTGGACGTAGGCAAAACGCCGAACCACTCTAAATCATTGTCACTTGGGCAATTTACTTCCTGCTATTTGGAGTTTTTGTTAGATAATCCACATTTTAATTTACTTTCTTCATTTATCATCTCTTCAAAAACTTCCGACGAGTGTTGTGCCCAACTTTGACACGGACACTTTGGTGCTTTCACTGAGAAAAAAAACCCAGTTTTTTTTTCTGCTCCTTGGTTCTATCTTCGATACCGGATTGTATAAATCTAAGAGAGAGATCCAGACCTCATATTCAGATTCCTTCCGTTCTATTCAGATTTTTTAAAAGTCTAGGAAAGGATTCAACGCTTCAGGATGGTGAGTACAAGAACCACTTCTAACGTTGGTAATCAAGAAGGTCGGGATAGGCAAAATCCCACACAGCTACAAACTACCAATCAAGATGCTGCTGGGCATACGGATCAGTCAGGACCGGTCACAAGACAAGAGTTCTAGACGCTACTCCAGGAACTAACCCAAAGCCGACAACAGCTAACTGAGCAGTTGCGCGCTAACGCTGAGTTGACCGATCAACTAAATCGCCAAAAGCGAAGAAGATCCAGAAGGGATCAAGCTCCTCATTCTTCCACCGAAAGCTCTGCTTCATCTGACTACAATAACAGATCTACCCGTCCCAGGCTAGACGGAAACCATGCGCAAGCTGCTGACTATCAACAGGCGTTAACCGTTGGGCAAATAAGAGTTGGCCCATCTACCAGCTTCCATACTGGACCCTCCTTCCGAGGAGGCACTATTCCACAATACACTGCAGATGATCGAGCTACCATAGCCGCTGCAGTTTACATAGGAGTTGATACCCGAGATCACTCCAATCAAAATTATCATCAGCAAGGACATGCTCCAGAGCCATATGTCCCAGAAGACGTTGAGCCAAGGAGGCGAGATACGGATCGTCGCAGCGCCCGATCCCACCTCGCACTGTGGAACCCGACCACACTTTGGCTCACCACACACAGAATGTTCCAATACCAGACTTCTCAGCCATGGTACGACAAATGATTCGCGAGAGTCAAGGCCTAACAAATGACGATTGGGGAATCTCCCGAAGTCATACCCCGTTTACTGATGACATATTGTATGCTGAACCTCCTCGGCAATTCAGAATGCCAACCTTGCCCATGTATGAAGGAAATTCCGACCCAAACCAACATATTTTGAAACATGAATGGTCGATGACTGCTGCGAGAGCTGATGACGCAGTAAAGTGCCGCAGTTTTCCCATTTCCTTAGGGGGAATTGCGACAATGTGGTTTACACGATTACCACCACGGTCTATTTCTTCATTTGATCAGTTAGCTACCAAATTTTTTGAGCAATTTCGCATGAATATTGCCCGACCTAAAGATGTTAATACCTTATCAAGTGTCACTCAAGCTCCCGGAGAAACACTTAGACGATATTTGGAGAGATTCAATGCTGCAAGCGCAGAGATCACCAACCCCAATGATAATTCTATTTTAATGGCTTTGACTAAAGGAATCGACCCTGATTCCGAGTTTGGAAATTGGTTGGCTGGAAAGCCTCCCGCATCGTTGGACCGTTTCTATTCCAAAGCCGCTCAATTCTTGAGGCGAGAGGATGCGAAACAGTCTAGGAAGCAGGACGATGCAAGGCCCAGCAGTGAAGGGATTCAGAGTAATGTTGCGGTTAAACAATCCGGAGAAAGTTCAGGAAAAGTCAAGTTGAATATTCAAAATAAACAGACTCAATGATCAAGAAACGGTGATAGCCGAAGCAAGAAGCAAGACCAGAATCGTGGTCCGAGACGTAGGGCCGCAATGTTTGACAGTTATACACCGCTTAACACGTCGCTGGAAAACGTATACCTACGGACTTGTAATACTATGCAATACTAGAAGCCTGCTCCGAAGCCTTCGTCGGAAAGGCAGATTCAAACGGGAAAATTCTGTAGGTTTCATGAAAGTTATGAGCATAATACCAATGAGTGTAGACATTTGCAAGACCTCATTGAAAAGTTGACCAGAGAGAGAAAGTTAGACCAGTTTTTTCGGGCGCCTCAGTCTGGTGGAGCGGGCCCATCTAATCAAAATCGAACACAGAATCAGGAAAGACAAGGTGAACCCGCTCGTATGGGCGGAAGGTTGGTTATCAATACAATAAGTGGTGGTCCCCATCCAGCAGACAGAAGCTGGAGAGAAATGGAGTCATATGCTAGCTCGATCAGGCATGTGGACTTTGAATGCTATAGTAACTCAGAAGACGGAACACCGGCTAAACAACAAAAGACGATGGCTGATGAAATCGTATTTAGAAATCGAGACGACGATAAAGTCGAAGCTCCCACGATTGACCCGTTGGTCATATCCGCTCAAGTTGGTCCTGCTTGGATGAAGAGGATCTTGGTAGACAGTGGGAGTTCTGTGAACATATTGTTTAAAAGAGCATATGATTTAATGAAAATGGAAGCTAAGGACTTAAAACCTTGTCAATCACGAGTCCAGGGCTTCAACGGGAGTGCAACGATACCAACCGGAATGGTTGAATTGCCGGTGGAATTGGGAGTGGCAGAATGCCGAAGAGTTCGGATGTTGCAATTTGTTGTCTTGGATATTCCTTCCCCGTACAATGCCTTTTTGGGCCGACCGGCCCTTGGTGAATTTAGGGCCGCTATTGCCCCATGGTGTTTAACTCTAATGTTCCCTACTGACCACGGGATAGGAGTTGTACAAGGAGATCAGGCTGCTGGGAGAGCCTGTTATGTTGCTGAGCTGCGGGAGGCGCAGCGAAAAGAAAAAGGAAAGGGTGTAGAGGAATCTCTCTGCGTCCGTTTTACTGACGATTGACAATTAGCGCCTGGGCCTCGGCCTGGGCACCACAATCAATTCCAAAAGGATCTTGATCCAAGGGACAATGATAATAAAGAAGAATCTACGGAAAGTCAAGCTTCTCCGGCCGAGCTAACCATCGATGTCCCGATTGACGATGATCACAATGACTCGAGAATGTTGAAGGTTGGGTCTCAGCTTAACCAAGAGATACAACAGGAATTGGTTGATTTTCTCCGGGCGAATCTCGACGTGTTCGCCTGGACGCACTCTGATATGTGTGGAATCTCGCCAGACATCGCGAGCCACACTTTGAACATTGACCCGCGGTATATCCCGATCAAGAAGAAAAGACGTGGTATGGATGCAGAGAGATCTGCCGCCCTTAAAGAAGAGGTCGACAAATTAAAGATGAATGGGTTCATTAGAGACGCTTTATACCCAGAATGGGTGTCCAATCCCGTACTTGTCCGGAAACCAAACGGGAAATGGAGAACGTGTATCGATTACTCTGACTTGAATAAAGCCTGCCCGAAAGACAGCTTTCCGCTTCCCCGAATCGATCAACTGGTAGATTCAACCGCCGAACATGAATAATTATCCTTCATGGATGCTTACTCAGGTTACAATCAGATACCCATGCATGTACCAGACCAAGAGCACACAAGCTTCGTAACCGACCTGGGATTATACTGCTACAAGGTCATGCCTTTCGGATTAAAGAATGCTGGCGCAACTTATCAACACTTAGTCAACCGAATGTTTGCCGATCAGATTGGGAAGACTATGGAGGTCTATGTAGATGACATGTTGGTGAAATCACGATACTCCGATGATCATGTCAAAGACTTGGAGTCAATGTTCAATACCCTCCGGAAATACGGGATGAAGCTTAATCCACTAAAGTGTCGTTTCAGAGTCGCATCCGGAAAATTCCTTGGGTTCATTGTCAATGCCCGAGGAATAGAGGCCAACCTCGAGAAGATCTGGGCTATCAGAAATCTTCAAACTCCGAAAACCATAAAGCAAGTTTAGAGTCTTAATGGGAAATTTGCAGCACTGAGCAGGTTTATCTCATAGAGAGACCGACAAATGCATTCCCTTCTTCGATTTGATTCGAAAAGGGAAACGAAACTTCGAATGGACTATAGAATGTGAGGGCGCATTTCAATCGCTAGTCCAACATCTTTCCGTACCGCCAATCCTTTCAAAGCCTGTAGATCATGAACAGTTATATCTCTACCTGGCGGTATCTGAAAATGCAACTAGTGCTGCATTAATTCGGGAGGAGGACCGAGTGCAAAAACTGGTCTACTACGTGAGTAAACGATTGACCGGAGCAGAGAGAAATTACCCAAAGCTTGAAAAGTTGGCATATTGCCTAGTCATTGCCTCGAGGAAGCTCCGTCCATATTTTCAAGCTCATCCTATTACTGTGTACACTGATCAGCCGTTACGATAGGTCCTCACGCGGCCTGAGATGTCTGGTAGGTTACTAAAATGGAACATCGAACTGAGTCAATTTGACATCACTTATACTCCAAGAAGGGCCATTCACGGCCAAGTCCTAGCAGATTTTATAGCCGAATTCACTGTTTCTGAAGACTTGCCCGAGACCAGCAAATCTCCCGAATACATCTGGAAGCTGTACACCGATGGTGCGTCAAACGATCGGTGCTCAGGAGCTGGGGTAGTGCTTGAAACCCCCGAGGGACGATCCATATGTTATGCTTTAAAGTTCGAGTTCCGTGCAACCAACAACGAAGCCGAGTACGAAGCTCTACTTACCGGACTAAAGCTTGCCCATGATCTGAAAATCATCGCTGTAGAGATCTACTGTGATTCCCAATTGATAGTATGTCAAGTTCGAGGAGAATATCAGGCTAAAGACCGAAGATTAGCCGCTTATCTAACTCGAGTTCTGGAGATGCTTGATCAATTCGATTACTATGCCATTTTCTACATACCCCGAGAGCACAATCAGAAAGCTGATTCGTTGGCAAAGTTAGCAAGTACGGGTGAGGCTCAGCAGTTGGGGGTTGTTCCGGTTGAAATCCTATCCTCTCCGAGCATTGATCGAAGGGAGACCGATTTTACATTTGAAGCTACCTCCAACAGGGAGTCGTGGATGACTCCTTATCGAGATTATATCGAGCATGGTATATTACCCGAGCGTCGAAGCGAGAAAAGACAAGTTCTACGAAAGGCCTCACGATTTGTTATTCAAAATGGAGTCATGTACCGGAGAGGGTACTCTGTTCCTCTCCTCCTGTGTATCGCGCACGATGAAGTCAAACGAGTGTTACACGATGTACACGAAGGAGAATGTGGCGACCACACTTGGGGGCAAGCACTTGCAAAGAAAATACTTCGATATGGGTATTATTGGCCTACTGTTAATCGCGATGCTGCAGACTATGCCAGAAAATGTGACAAATGCCAGAAACACGCTCGAATTTCTAGAGCCCCGCCTACTGAGATAACCCAAATGGTCAGTCCTTGGCCATTTGCGGTATGGGGAATAGATATCATCGGCACATTGCCTCTGGGCAAAGGTGGCGCGAAGTACGCCATCGTCGCAGTTGATTATTTCACCAAATGGGCTGAAGATGAACCCCTTGCGACAATTACGACAAAGAAAGTAATCAACTTTGTAGTACATAACATCATCTGCCGTTTTGGTCTCCCACATACCATCGTCACCGATAACGGAACCCAATTCAACAGTGCTGAATTCAAGAATTTCTTTCAACGATTCCACATCCATAAGAAATTCTCTGCAGTAGCGCACCCTCAAGCAAATGGTCAAGTTGAAGCTGTTAATAAAGTTATCAAGTCCATTCTAAAGAAGCGACTGGAAAACGCTGGGGGCAAATGGGTCGACGAACTTCCTATGGCATTATGGGCCTATCGAACGACTCATAAAACTGCAACCGGTCATACCTCGTTTTCTCTATCTTACGGTTCTGAAGCCGTTATTCCAGTCGAAATGGAAGTGCATTCTCATCGTGTAACATATTATGATCCGAAAACAAATGCCATATTACTTGCTGAATCTTTGGATTTACTCGATGAGAAGCGCGAGGAGGCTGACTTGAGGGCAGCCGCATATCTAAGTCAAGTCGCCTGACTGTACAATGCCAAGGTCCGTCCGCGAACCTTCGAACTCGGCGATCTCGTACTCAAAAGGGTCTATCTGGTTCCTTCGCACATGAAGCCAAATTGGGAAGGGCCGTATGTGATTTCACAAAAGCTCGGAGATGGCACGTTCAAATTATCGACCGTTGACGGTCTTACTTTGCCGAGGGCTTGGAATAGCGAAAGTCTTCGTCGCTACTACATATAAAAGGCTTTACTTATTTATTTTCTGTCAATTTATCCCTTTGCATTTTATTCTAGCATTTCGAGATTTAAATTTTTAATAAGGCAACTGACTTTGCCATATTTTCCCGTTTCAGCAATAAAATGCCATCTCTTCGAGCCAGAGCTGTGATTTACTGAATATGACGTACAATATCACGATGCATGGAGAGCTAAGTTCCATCACGCGGTGGGATTTATTCGAATAGGGAGTGACTGTGATACGACCGGTCACTCGCTAAGTGAAACCCAAGCTCGCGGGCAGAATACTACACCAACATAAACGGGGATTGATACACGACAATCCCTCTGCCAACTCCAAATTCCCAGAGTGCGAATTGGAGTGTAAACTTCAACTCTCGATTCCCGGAGCGCGAACCGGAGTGTAATTCCATCGCTCCCAGAGTGTGAGCCAACTCCAAATTCCCAGAGTGCTAATTGGAGTGTAAACTTCAACTCTCGGTTGCCGGAGTGCGAACCGGAGTGTAATTCCATCGCTCCCAGAGTGTGAGCCAAGTCCAAATTCCCAGAGTGCGAATTGGAGTATAAACTTCAACTCTCGGTTCCCGGAGCGCGAACCGGAGTGTAATTCCATCGCTCCCAGAGTGTGAGCCAACTCCAAATTCCCAAAGTGCGAATTGGAGTATAAACTTCAACTCTCGGTTCCCGGTGCGCGAACCGGAGTGTAAATCCATCGCTCCCAGAATGTGAGCTAACTCCAAATTCCCGGAGTGCGAACTGGAGTATAAACTTCAACTTTCGGTTCCCGGAGTGCAAGCCAGAATATAAAACTCTATCTCCAAATTCCCAGAGTGTGAGTTGGAACATAAACACCAATTCTTGGTTCCCAGAACGCGAACCAGAATGTAAGTCACTAACTTCAAATTTCCGGAGTGTGAATTGGAGTAAAAACGTCAAATACAGGTTCCCGGAGAGCGAACTAAGTCATAAACGTTGATAATTAATAAGTTCCCAGAATATGGGCCGAACTGTTAGTTGTAAATTGTGTTAAGTCCCCGAAGTGTGGACATGTATTCCAGGCTTATGACATATGTAAGTACGAGATAATCAACGCAATACTTAAGCAAAAGAGATAAGAGTTGTTTTTCATTTTATCAACAAACAAAAAAAGGGGCTTGATTATATGACATAACAAAAAACAATCCGTAAAGTGGATGCCGAGTCCACACTTATACACAACCTAAAAAGGAGAAGAAAAAAGAATTGTCATTTCACAACCGCATGGTAAAACGAGAAGTTCACTCCTTCTTCTTCCGGGGTCTCTTCTTCGGAGTTGAGCCGCTAGACCCACTACCCGGCTTCTTGCGAGGTTTTTTGTCCTTCTTTGGAGCATCCTCAGAATCTGGCATAATATCCATGTCTTCCTCAGAGCTGGAAGGGATAGAGATCCTTTTGCGAGGATGAACCGGAGGCAGAGAAGCCGTAACAGGTGGTGAAGCTTCGACACTAGAAGTTATAGCTGTGCCGGCGAGAGAAGTAACCATTAAAGGAGTTAAGCTTGGCGGAGCAACATCACTTCCGGAACCACCGACCGTTGTCACTGCAGCCATTTCGGCGCTTATCTCGGCAAGGATTTCTTCTTCTCGGGAAGACCGAGCAGCGCTGGACACACTAACGGTCGGCATGAACGAGCTAAAAGTTGGAGCAACTCCACCCATTGCAAAGGAAGGATCGGTAAAGGGTTCACAGGGTTGCTTGAGAAGTTCATCAATCATCTGAACATCAAACGACATTGAACTCCCCTCTCCCATCTCGCCGGTTACGGCGGTAGTTGTAATAGCCTCAGTAACGACAGCTCCTTGCATTGGCTGCGAAGTTTGTGGTACTGGAAGTGCTGGAGCATCACTTTTAGTCACTGGTCGAAAAGAAATGAGAATAATTAGTCAAATGATCTGTTCCAAGTCAATCATTCTGAAAACACTTAAGCAACATTTAGAATACCTTCTTTGCCTCGGCTCGGTGATGAGACGAGTTCAGAAACAGTAGTTGTACCGAGAGACGGTTCCGGTCGATCCGGGTTATAAGCAGGGACAACATGTGGACCAACTGTAGCAGTAACTCCAGACGAGGTCGGGGCATCAACTGAAACATCCACACTATAATGTGCAGCTCCAGAACCCTCGCCAGTCTCCACATGATGAAAACCAAGTCTCTCTCTCTCTCAGCAGAAATCATCGCTTCATGGAGAAGTTTCCTTTCCTCCTCGCTCAACAAGCGAGACTCGGGTTCAAATTCATCCACGGCGCCTTCAGGGAGAGATGCTTTCTTGTTCGCCACCAATTTTCTCCAAGCACCGAGTAGAAGCGTAGAATAATCTCCGAGCCACGAGAGATTCCTGTGCTCAAGCACATTAGCATTGTAAGTGTCGAGAAGATCATCAAACTCGGCTTCTAATCTGAATATCTTTGCTTGAACTCTCCCCTCCACTTCTGCCTCCACCGCTTCAACTTTAGCAACCGCCGCGTCTCGCTCAGCTTGGAGAGACACGGCTTGCTCGCACGCTTCTTGTGCGGCCGTGTTAGCGTCATCTTTTTCCTTGTTCAAGTTGGCAAATTTAGCCTTTAACTCCTCAAGTTCTTTGACCGCCGCATCTCGCTCGGCCTCAACATTTTTGTACCGATGGCCCAAATCTTCAACTAAAGTGCAATGCACTTGTTGCATCTTCGCCATCTCAGCTAGTATCTCATCGACCTTTTTTAACGATTCCATTTCAGCCTTACGAGAAGATTCCATTTCAGATTGAAGTATGTCAACAATACGATTCTTCTGAGCCAAGTCTGCTTCCAGTTTCTCAATAACTTTGGCTCGATCGAAGGCTACTTTCGAAGCTTTAACAGCCGCCCTGTACCATTCTTTATACTGAGCATAAAAATCCCGGGTATAGTTGAGGGCGGTGTTCACAGCCTCTTCGGGAATTCTTTTGAGATTGGGTGGAAAGATATAGGCGTCGAAGCATATTTCTGGAAAATCTTTCTTCGGTTGAGCAATTCTTATAGCCCCTTCACCAGACGTTTCAAGAGGGGCCTCCTCCACAGTTACGGTCGTAGCCGTATCAGTCCTTGAACAATGTGGACCAGGTTTTGAGATTTGTTGAGATGGCTGTTGTCGCGAAGGTTCGACTGCAGGTGCCTGGCCTCTGGATGGCGAAGGAGAGCGAGAGGGTGAACGGTACCTTCGGTCCCTATCAGAACGCTCCTGGCTAGAATAGTATCGGGAATGGTCCCTTTCACGATGCTCTTGCTCATAATACCTCCGTTCACGATCACGGTCAGAATCCCTACGGCGAGACTCGTAATAAGATGAAGAATGATGCACTCGCCGAAGTCTATCAAGTGTAGAAGGACGATCCGACATGGCACCTGTAAAGAAGAAACAATTCAGTCAAGTACCGAGAAAAAACACTGCAATGCACGTGGAAGTCGTGAAGTGTTGTGAAAAGTGTATAAACGCGCAAACCCCCCAACCAACCAGAAGCGTCGATTACACTAACGGGTAAAGATTTGCTTATATCAAGCGCTTCCCGGAGCTCTTCCAACCCGGACCCGTGGTAGAGAGATACGTAGTCCGGAATGGGAATATCGTCCAACCCTGTGAAAAGGTCACCGGACTGGCGAAGAGAGGCGCTAGAAACAGTAACCCCAGGTTTGGAACGGGTTACGACTACAGACTTCCATCTCTTAAACTTAGGTACAGCAGCCTTGCCTTTCTGACCCTCTTCTATTCGGGAAAGGTCGGCTGCTATCTCAGTGTCCATGGGCGTTCTTTCATCATCGCTCACTTCTCTTATCACAACGCCAGGTTTTCTTTTTGCCACTTTCTTCTTCTTCCTCGAGGCCGATTTTGCCAACCCCTCAATTACAATACTCTGGCTCATCCCAATCAAACCCAATGTCCTTAAGTTATCGTCGGTCAACAGCAAGTCAATGTGCCTTAAGTCGCTTGGGACCCTTTGCAAGCTTTGAACGACGCCTCTATAGTGCCCACCGGTAGGTCTCAAAATGATGGCTGTAAGAGTAACAGAGTATTAGTGTAAGTGTTAAAAGTGACCATTCAAAGATGAATTATGATACTTACGTCTGGATAACCATCTCCTGGCAAACCCTGGGGGGCATCGAGCAAAAAACCACTCGTTCTTGAAATAACTAAGCCTGGTCCAGGCCCCAGTCACAACCTGACAGTTCCTGACCGCCTCCAGAAAAGTGAAAGACGGGCTATCACCCCTACTCTTGAAATTGAATATGTGCCTGATCTCGTTAGGCCTTGGCGGGCGAAAAAGGCAATCCATAAATATGACAAAGACGCTGTTCAGTAATGCATGCCCGTTGGGATGGAGTTGTGAAGGAGCGATTCCTAAATACGACAGCATCTCTCTGATGTATTGGTTAAAAGGAGGAAGAGATCCAGCCGCGCAGGCATGATGGTAAAAGGCAGTATATCCTTCAGGTGGGTTATGTGGTCTGCCACTGGCACTAGGTAATAAAACATCGTCCAGGGATATGTTATGTTTCGAACATATCCGGACCAACAGAGACTCCGAAATATTGGACTAGACAGAATCGACAGGATCTTCGATAAATATGGCCTCCGGCAACTCATCCGGAGCCGGATCTATGACTTCAGGAGGGATTTCCGAAATCTCAAGCTCTGGAAGAGGCGAGCTTTGTGCCTCTTGTTGTTGAGAACTCGAAGATTCCATAATTAACTAACTCACCAGAAAGCGGCGTTAAATACATAAAAAGCCCATGCATTCCCCCGGTGTAAAGTGTATAAATATGTCGTGTAGTGCAAGTGCTATGCATAACTTAAGCAGATTTTACAAGCTGAAACGAGATGTCTGAACGACGAAACTTTGGAATCTGAAGATGAAAATGACCGTCATCGCTGACCGTCACTTCCACGCCACCCCGATGCCATTGACCAATTCAAGTACCATTCTGTTATATTATTAGTTAAGTCACAGTTCCATCAACGAGTTTCAAAAAGGAGGTCAAGTCTTAGCAGTCAAGATCGATTATGCAAGGCCAAAGCGCGTTGGAGTCAAGTGTGTTGAAGTCCATTAAGTTTATTAAAGTTCAACTTGAAATTGGTCGAAGATCGGATGATGGAACGAGTCAGAAAAATTGGATTCTTTGAGTTGAAGGCGTTCGAATCCATCGAATCGAATCGATGTGCTTCGAATCCATGTGGTTCGACTCGATATACTTCAGGATGGAGAAAACGCTTCGAATCCGTGAGCACTAAGTGACTTCGAATCGATCAACATTCAATACCTTCGAATCGATCAAGGTATTGACGCTTCGAAACGATCGACACGAGGCCTTTTTTCTTTGCAAGCATCGATTCGAAGCCCTGTCGTCAGCATCGATTCGAATAGCTCTATTCTAGATCGTTGCGAGGCAAAGAAAAACAGTACTCCTCCGGATCTTTGATTCTCCAAGGAAGTTTCAACGCTTCGCTATGCTTCGAAGCATCGATTCGACCCATTCCGTTCAGATCTCACAACTCCTCGAAATTTTCAAGAAGAACAGGTCGAATCGATGTCAAATACTTCCAGTTCTACCATTCCTTACTCGGCTTGATCCATCAGTTACCTGATTTAGTGAAATCACAAGGGAAAGCTTAAAGAAATTCGATCGATTCATGGAAGACGCGCTTGTTCTAGCTTTGGAAGATCGGTTCGAAGAAGAAGCTACAGCAACAGTGAAAAGTAAAAAGTGAAAAAAGAGCCCAGCCTCACGTATTTATATGGATTCCAAGAAAGGTTCGTGGCGTTTCGTCTCCCGATTGACCTGACCGTTTGCGACCGGTCACAGACCACATCGATTCGAACAACTGTTTTCGAAACCACCACGTCCGAATCCATCACGGCATCGTATATTTCATGACCTCGAATCCATCGTGGCTTCGAATCCCTCACAACTTCGAACCCATCAAGACGACATCGATACGAGGCATCATCGATACGAAGCAATTGAACGAGGGGTGAATTAAAAATCCTATCGATTCGAAGATTATCGATTCGAATGGTCGATTTCGAATCCATCAGAAATCGCCGACGGGAACGAACACATTGCTTCGATGTGAAAAATTACTCGTTTACCTTTTACACCGATTCAGTAAAGGATCGGTACAAGAGGATGATCATAGACAATCATAAAAACAATGTTTCAACTCGAATCTCAAATCGGTTCAGGAGAGGATCTATGCAGAATTCGATAACCAACCGAATTGGCAATAACTTGCAGTCACGCAACGTTAGCCAAAGACAAGGTAACACATATATGCATATCTGTCTGGCTAATATTTAATCCTGGACATTCACAGGGACCAGATGCACATCTCATCATGATTTCAACGGCAGACAGCCAATCACAATCATACGACAGTTGATTACAGAATACAGAATATAACTTTCAGCAGAGCATGTCATAGTTGTCCAACGTGGGATTGTAGCTCTTCAAAGCACGTCATGTTTACACAAGACGTACTTTGGGGGGAAAATGTTATCCCTTCTTTTGGCAAGGCCGGGATACCGAGGAATTGACAGGAGAGACAGGGTCGTATGTCCCCAGCATTGGATAACTACGAATATCAATGAATTTTTTCCGAGCCCGGATCGGGCTACAATTGATAAGATACGCCAAGCAAAGCCGAGGAAACCAATGTTCCGAATTTCAAGACAATCCGATTTTATATGATCAAGTTATCACCATTGGAAAGTGGCAGAGTTAGCTATAGTTCGAATCCATCAAGGGTAGGGCCTTGGTTCGAATCCATCCAAAGCACTCCCTGCTTCGAATCCATCAGGGACATGCCTTCGTTTGAATCCATCAGAGGTAGCCACGCTTCGAATCCATCCAAACCTACCTTGGTTCGAATCCCTTGAAGTATTCCCATCTTCGACTCCATCCCATGAAAGTCCTTCGAATCCATCAAGCGGAGAAGTCTTCGCATCGACCAACTATGAAATACTCTGACCGATACGAAGGGCACGTACGAGGATACCTTCGAATCCATAACTTCGAATCCACCAAGTCATAGCAGCTAAAACCAAGGATTCGACCCAGTAAACTCGGAGAAAAAGGTGGGTCAACCCGAGAAGCGCGCGCGCCACGTCACCAGGCACATGCTCGACCGATCGATTCGACCCTATCGATTCGAAGGGATCGATTCGAAGCACGTATATCAACTGAAAATGTAATCTTGAATCGATCATAACTTGATATCTATAAGTCCAAATGCTATAAAATTTTCACAGGAGCTTGCATATACATAGAAGAATGTCCACGCCAAGTTTCATCATGATTGGACACTTTTTTGATCGATTCGAACCAAGGGTCGAATCGATCCCAAAGTGGGCCCGGACCTCCAGAATTCGGCCAATGTGGGCCCCCCACACGTGCCAGAAGTGGTCTCCCCGAATTTTAGGCGAAATATCAACCTCCAGCACTTATAAATAGAGCCCCTGGTCATTCAGAAAGGGGATCGGAGAATTTTTAGAGAAAGAGAACGCCCGGACGCTGCCAGAATTGCTTCAGAGCACCACCGCTGCCTTTGATTTCGAATTTTGGCTTACTACTTGCTGTACTTTGACATAAAAAAGTTGTATTCTCCGAATATCAAGCAATAAAGTAACAAAACTTCATAGTGGACGTAGGAAAAACGCCGAACCACTCTAAATCGTTGTCTCTTGGGCAATTTACTTCCTGCTATTTGGAGTTTTTGTTAGATAATACACATTTTAATTTACTTTCTTCATTTATTATTTCTTCAAAAACTTCCGACGAGTGTTGTGCCCAACTTTGACACAAACATGGCCTAATAATGTAAATTATGGAAAGCTAAAAACTATGTTAAAAATAGAGAAAAAATAACATGTTAATGTTCCAAGAACTCTTATGCTTTATAACATGAATACTTTATAGCAAAGAAATCGCCGCTACATTTTATTTCAGTATTACACATCAAGAAATGGCTGCCAACTCCCTAGAATTGAAAGACGATGTAACAAAAATCTCTTCGAAAAAAGTTATGAAGATTAGGTTTCTATTTTTAGTTTTTAACTAATTTATGCTACTTTTGCTCATAATTTCAATACTGAGCCTATTTTCTACAAAAGGATAGTTTGGTAAAAAATAATAAAACGGAGACCTGATTTACATGGAGTTATGTGTAGGGACTTTTTGTTCATGGGCTTTGAGAATAGGGATCTTTGGTCCAAAACCCCACATCACATTATATAAAATTTGACAACACTAGCCAATAATAACAGACTTGAATGCATTATTATAAGCACATTTACACCGAGTCAAATCCACAATAATAATATATTTTACCTTTTAAAGCTATTTATGGACAAATAAGTTACTGATAACTCCATTTTTAGGATGCATAACAAAACAATATCATAATACCAATGATATAAGTTTGATTGTCAAGTTGGCGATCCCTTATTGGATAGATGTCATCATGCAAAAAAGAGCAGAACCGCTATTTTTTTCTGGTTTATTAAAACAAAAAGTGTTACCATGCCATTTTGACCTACATATATGGTATTTAATTTTAATATATATATATATATATATATATATAAGATAGTCTAAATTCATTTCCAAAAATAATAATAGAAGATAGTCAAAACCCATTGGTTAACACATGATGTTTTCTTAAAATTTTCCAGTTTATAATATTTTAACAACTTTTCAACTTTAACAAACATATGTATCAACCTTTTTCAAATATTATATTCATTTTATATTGTTCAACCAGATTTATATTCAGTTATACTTAATTAATAAAGCTAAACTCATTTATCTTTTTTAGGAAAGATAAACTTGTTACCTTTTGTAAAAAATATTAAAGCATATACTTTGACTTATTAGATAATACAAATGGTTTTCTATCTCTTCAAAAAACAGATGGATTCATCTATATATTTTCTTCAAATTACATGAACCATCAAACAACGCATTGTTTGTAGCACTTTTATGTATTTTGCATAAATACTATGAGAAACAGTTCTCGGTCGATCAGTTTGCTATGCACGAATGACAGTAACTGTTTTGACACCTACCAACCTTGGTGGTAGCATTTAGACCATTATATAGTATTATATTATTAGAGTTCTCTCCTCACTTTGAGGGACCACTTATTACACACACAAAAATCTAGACGTACATACTAAAATCAAGGGCTTGAACCAAAATTAGTAGCACATTGATACTCATTTCTAGGAAAATACCAACAAAAATTAAGATTGTCAAAAAGTGTGGGTAGTTGGTATTTAATTTATTAACTAACAAATAAATGATAAATTATTTTAATAAAAGGTAAAGGATATATTACCTGCATGATAATTGAATTTTTGTTCGAAATTAATTTTTGTAGTTATTGTAAACTCTGTAATATAAAAGATAAATGACTTTGATAATATTTTTATCTTTATCGTTCATATTTAATCTCAAAGTATTAGACAAAGGATAAATCATGAAAGATAAAAGAATAAAAATAAACTAAAAGGTTATAGATAAAAGATAAACTATAAAAGAATAAAAAATAAACTAAAAGATTAAATGATAAAAGAATAAAAAAAACTAAAATATGTGGAAGAATAAACAATGAAAGAACAGAAAATAAGCTAGAAGATTAGAAGGAAAAAAGATAAATGATATACCAAAAGATAAAAGATAAATACAGTGCATGGTTATATTTATATAAGTGATATTTTTATTTTTAAAATAACAAAACACAAAAGTCAAAATAAAATTTGAGAGACTAAAGATAAATAGTTTATTATATTAAAACCACTAAGAAATTAAATTATTTTTTGTTTATTACTTCACAATTTTAAACGATTCAACATTATAATTGGTAACTGGTGGCAACGATAGCTACATTACTGGTAGCAATAACCCTGGGTCGCAACAACCCTGCGATGGATCTAAACTATACATCATTGCTCTTTCCACCAAATCACAGTGTGGTTATTTTGGGTTTCAAAAGAACCATTCCTAATGTGGAGGATGCAACTTCTTTATATAGAAAACTACAATTGCAAGTCTTGTAAAAGTTAGATAAAGCATCAAGGCAAGCGGTTCAATCTCAAACATTATTGTTTTCACTTTTAAAATCACATTGCTGTAGCTATCATTTTTAAAATGATTGATCCAATAATTTCATCATTCATAGTTTCGTCTAACTAGGTCATAATCTCATTTCATTATTCCAAATTTTAGTTCATAAATTAATAATTTTATCCAATAATTCAGTAGCTCATAACTTCAGTTATTCAATGAGCGTCTAAGTAATTTTACTTTTGAATACAATCAAAAACTGTTTTGAGTATTTATCTAGCAACTAATATTTCAATCTACCAAGTTGATAACTAACATAAATAAAATTCACTCATGAAAGTATAACAATCTAGAAAACATTTAAATAACCAAAATCCAATTGCCAAGCAAATTCTTATTAGCAAATGCTAATCAACAAATTCAGATTTCAAATTTGAACACTTATAAACAATTTTACATTCAATTTTTTTTTTGCATTTGAATGAATTCATTGAATTCGAATTTGTTCAAATTCCTTCGAATTACATGAATTCATTGAATTCGTGGATATTCGAGCAAATTCCTTCAAGTTTGAAGTCAACAAATAAGTAGCAGAGAAATCTTACCAATGATTGATGGACGATGCTGAGATTGTTATGAGAAATTTTTGTTGATCGTCGATCGATAATGTCTATTGATGTCGCTTGAAAACTAGACGCGGAAGAAATGAAGGAGAAGAGTAATTAATGAATGCGTTTGCGTTTTATGTTTTCAATTTAAATATTCATAACCAAATTCGGTGATAGCAGAAGAGAAGAGGACGGAGGGACGACGAAGCAGACTCTATTGTTTTTCTTTTTAAAAACAAAATAAATTAATTTTCTATTTTACAAATTATCTTTAGTTTTCAAATTTGTTTTTTTCAAAAATACATGCTCCAGGTGTATATTTTCTAGATCAAAACACAAAACTAAAAATGACAAACTATTAGGTTTTGTCCTTAAATTTAAGACCGCGTATATTTTAAAGAAAAAAAATGAATGCTTAATTAAATAAGTTGTAAGTATTTGTTAGCCATCTGTTTTCAATTAAGTGCTTCCCGATATGTTATGTAAATTATTCTATTAATTTATAAAAGATCATATTATATCACTTCCATTAAACTCTTTAATTCACTTAATTGAATAAGCAAAATTTTAATATACTTATTCTTAACGGTGATCACTTATTACTGTACATTTTTCAATTATACCCATATGAAACATAATATGTTATTGTTTTATTTAATTTTTTTAGCTATATCAAACAATTAGAAAAGTTCAAAAATAACGTAAATTTTATTTTGGTTGGTGAATTTTATGTTTTTGTTTTTTGTTTTTTATTTTTATGGTGTAGTTTTCAATCATTTGAAGTGAATATGCTTAAACTAGTGACAATGAAAAAAAATTAATGTCAACTTACCGCGATGTTTGCATACAATTTTAAGTTAAAATATGATAATTTATAAATTGGTTAGTAAGTATGGAAATGAAAAAATAAATAAATTGAAATATGTAATGTTGTTCTGAAAAAGTTCTAAACAAATAATTTTGAAAAGCTGAACAATAATGGTTTATGTAAGGTAAATGAAAACTTAAATAAAATCTGCAATGCATACACAGAAAATCAACATATTGCATAATTATGGAAAGTTGGACAAAATCGTCTGATATTTTTATAATAACTTATTTCAACACATTGAATTTATATATATATATATATATATATATATATATATATATATATTAATCTAAAAACATTAATTGCAAACACAAACATACAAATATTTTATTATAATAATATATATCTTTTATCGACCAAAGTCTTATAAAAATATTTACGTCGTCTAATTTTCTATTTTCAATGTGCTTTGTAGATTTTGTAATACTTGCACATGTGGCTGTTTGTTGTTTTTTATTTGCATATAAATATAAGATATAAAATAATATTATTAAGTTCGTTTTGTACGACGTACACTGAAGAATAATTAATTTTAACTTTGAGGGTTAATTATATTGTTCTGTTATATTTATTATTGTTTTGTTATACTGGTTATTGTACTATTTTGTTTTATTAAACAAGGTTTATAATTTTTTCTTGTTCTATTAGGTAAATTCTTTTCTTAATTCTTAAAAAGTAATAATTCTCATTCGGTTTATTAGGCAAAGAAAATAATAGTTTTCTTATCCTTAGATAAATCGGTACATCTAACTGTCCTATAACTTAAACCATCTTTAAACCAACATTTTACATCCATAAAGAAATCCCACTCGAGACATTTTATCCTAATTTTATTTGAGTTATAAAATCATTATTTAATCATTTAAAAAATATTAAACACTTATATTTAAAGTGGTTAAACTATGAGTCGTTACAGCAGGCATACACCTTTTGAGAATTACAAGTAACGCTTGGTTTTCGGTGTAATTCTAAAAAAAAAATCATAATTTATGCAAATCATATGTGAATTCATGTAAATTCTGCCAGTATGATCTGAAAAACTTAGCAAAATAGGCTTCGGGTCTAGGATTTTTAGAGTTATCCACCGAATAGGTTGTTGGAGGTACATCCAGTGTTAAATAATTTCTTCCATCCATTCGATCTTTCTTTGCAGTATTTATATCTTCCGTATTGTTATATGATGTTGTGTGGGAAGTAATAGTCTCTTCTTTAATTTTGCCATTATCATGAATGACTTTCTCTTTCTTCATTGATTTATGCTTGAATTCTATTTCTATGTTCCTTTGTGCATATTTCAGCATAATTTTTTTTGGAATTTATATCTCCCTTTATAGCCACGTTATATTGCTTCTACTTCTTAATAATTTCTTTGATTTATATCTCAAATTGATAGAAGCATTTCATCATAAAGGCTCGCTTTTTGGATCATTATCCATCATTTGCATGATAGTTGTAAACCCAACTTCTAGTTTCGTAGTGTCAGCATTCTTAATTACCTTTCTTTTATTCACTTTTTGTTTGGTATTTTGTATCTTGTATTATATTATACATTCCACCCCCAATGTATTACAGCTCAAACCAAAGTTACATATGTGATAGTTAGAATATCTAATTGATTGACATTTATAATTTTTTGCTTCTTCTATAATTTGATAAGAATAAGGTAATGGTCACTGGAGAAGCAGGTTAGTAATGTAACGTTAATACATAGGGAAATTTAGTGAAATTTTTTTCATTCATTGACACTTTATCAATGCCAGTTTTTGCTGCATATATATCCTCATTTATGGTCTTCACGCCTATCTGTTGTCCAATTTATGATTAGTTTTCTATAATTCTCCATCAACTTTCTGGTAGAAGTAGTGTGTAATCCGTGCGTTGCATACGGTATGTTGTAAAAAAAATTATAACTATTTTTGAAGAATATAATTTGTTATGCAATATCCGATGAATTTTGTTAGGATAAATGACTTGTAATTGTAAATTACTATATTTATAACTGTGTATTTTTGTTATGAAATTCGTGAACTTTTATATTTGAATAAAAATTAAATTATCATTTTTATTGGTGAAAATGAGTTATATACTGATTTATTAATTTTTAGGATTCATTGTTTAAAAATAAGTATTCTTAATAAATATTGAAATTAATATTTTTGTAGAATTTCATAAATAAATATTCATGTACATATATTTTGAAATTGACATTCAGGCCTTGATACATTTGACTAAAAGATAAATGATGTATACGTTAAATTTCAAATATCACTTGAGAGAATGACAACAAATACCTAAAAAAATGACAAGCATCTTTGTCCATGTGGTTAATTGATTCGGCTTTGGTGCAGGATGTCACAAGTTCGAAACTTGCTTTCGAACGTTTATTTGTCATGAGATATATTGTCCCAATGATTTGTTGTATATAAAGTACCAGTTCAAAAAAAACAAATACCGAAAAATAGAAGCGTAATATCAAAGACTTAGTGTATTTATATGCATTTATAGTTCTTGCAGCACATATTTATTAAAATAATCATATGGTATTATCAAGGTGATAAAAGATATTTATTTAACATCTAAAAGAAATATAAAATGAAAATAAGGCTCGAAACATTAAAAATCACATTGACATTTTAATTATGTAAAAAAATAATTTTTAATTCATTATTTCATACCTTATTATTTTTATTTTATAATAAAACTTCTCAAAAATATTTAACATTTATATTAAACAATATGATAAAATATGAAAGAAAAATATTTCATTCAAAATATGGAATAACTTTTGTCCATTAATTAACTCAGATTAAGAATATAAACAATTAAAATGTAACTTTTTGTACAAAAACGAACTAATTGAACATATTTATTCCTTTTTCAACATTACAGAGTACAAGCATTCATTGTTTATCAATAATTGTAATGTTATTCTTCACAAAATTAAATTTAATAATGATAAAAGTCCATTTGACTTACCAATTTTATGAAGAAAAAAAGTTATATGTGTAACAACCCGTAAATTTTAATGGTTTTAATAATGTAATTAACTGAATTTTTGTGAAATTTTAAATACTTGAATTTGCAATTTTGTTTCGATATTTGAAATACGTCTATTTAAACATAGAAAATGGTAATTTTCATCAGATAATTTGAAAGTTTATTTTATTGTGGAAATTTTATTTAAATCAGTTAATATTTAATGACAATAAAATGTTTTCAGTGCCTGAATATTTTTATATAATAAATTTGTAAATCATTTTCCGATTGAAACGTCATATTTCGTTTTGTCAAATTGGACTCCTCTAGCTCCGTTTATCTTATTTTCTGCAATTTTGCAGCATTTCCGATAGCGAAAATTTGAATTTTTATAATTTGATCGTGTCACTGATATCCGTGTACCGTTCTACTCGTCTCCTCGTACTGATCACCATAGTATATTTATTTCTGTATTTTGAGGTCCGGTACATGACGGAAACGATAATAACGATCCGTTGTAACGGTACCAAAATTTGTGAATTTCCACCCACTTATCTTTGCAAATTTGAAACGTACAGCCCAGACCACACTAATTAGTTGCTTCAATTTCTCAGCTAAATCTTAGCGTAACCGTTACCATTCCCATTGGTTTTTATTTAGTGGGTTACGTTTCTGGCCTGTTGCCTTTTTCTCTCCCTTATTTTCTGTCCATACAAAAGCGTATATCGTTATCTATATATTGCTAACAGCTGTCTTCTTCTTTTTTCCGTTGAAACCCCTGCTCATATTCTTTCCCCTTCCATTCGAATAACCCATCTTTCCTTCTTTCTTCTATGTTCTTGCTTTCCAAATTGAAGTTGTATAATACAATATTTCATATAAAAGAAAGATAATCCGTGCGCATTGCTTGAGAAATTGTCATCACCTTCCTCCTCCACAGCCAACTTTATCGAGCAACACCTCACCGAACACCGCCGAACTCCACCGCCTCACCCCTAACTGATCCACCAACCCATCAGGCTCCTCCACCCAAACTCGGTTTCTCTTCACTACCCTCTCCTCGGTCGTATCCCATGTTCGACGCTTCCTTCCTCATCCCCTCACCTTGATCGCAGCAACCCTTTGGCCTCCACCATCTCGGCCAGCCGTGCTCCCTTCCAGCCATCCGCCTTCGACAGTGCTTCGGCTACCAGTCCCTCCACTGTCCCCCTTGCTCGAGCCGTAAACTCCTTGCCTCTGATTTCCGCTTATCATAAATCTATTTTTTATAAATTTGGTCACAGTTTGATTTAGAGGTATAATTGTTGTACAAATTTATTTTTGTTTGATTTATTTATATTCGTTTTTAGTATGATCTATATAAGTTCATGTTTCTGCCTATATTGGATTTTGTATAGGGTCGGCCTGTTATATATATAAAGGTTATACAAGTTTTAAGATAAGTTTGTTTATGTATAAAGTTGTTTATAATATATATATATATATATATATATATATATATATATATATATAATGTATATAAATGTTAGTTTATAAAAATTCTAAATTATGTTAGTATATAAGTGTAATATAATAGTTTATATTACGTCAGTGTATATAAATTATGGATAACTTGGTTGCTAGGTATATATAGTCATGTAAGTTAATATATATGTTTATATATTAGTCTATATATATATATATATATATATATATGTTTATATTATATAGTAATGTATATATTTTTTGTTGCATAACAGTATTGTATATTGCTGTGACAGTATTGATAAAGTACATAATGTTTTGTATATAATAATGAATACACACTACAAGAACGGCACCAGATAGCGACGGCTTTTAGCCGTCGCCGGCCGTTGCTAGCCGTCGCTAGCCGACGCTAAAAGCCATCACTATGTTGGTCGTCGCCCAATAGTATAGCGACGGCTCCGTCACATAAATAGCGACGGCTCGTGACTGCAATTATGCCATGTGGAAATTTTTTCAACGTCTAAATGACGTCGCTAATCGTAGCTAGCCGTCGCTAACCTGAACCAATTGGCCGCCGCTAGCCGTCGCTAAACTGAACCAGATAGTCGTCGCTAACCTGGGTAAATTTCTGTGCACCTGCACATCCCATATACACTTCAACCAATCTGAACCAAACAACCGCTATACACTATATTCATCAACTATAACCATCATATATCCATCATATAACATCACTATACATTCAAACAATATAAAATCCAACCAAATCTCATTTTCAAATCCAACCAATTCTCATTTTCAAATCCAACCAATTCTCATTTTCAAATCCAACCAAATCCATTAACCAGAATATGTACATAGTAAACCGAAATTTCTACATAATATCCCGATATATATATACATAATATCCAACCAAATCCATCAACTAGAAGTCATCAAAATATATACATAATATCCTGAAATATATATACACCAAACCAACCAAAATGTGTATATACCAAACTATAAGCAAACAAACATACCTACTCGCCATCGCTGCCGTTCTCTCCAGGCATCCTCCCACGCTGTTGCAAATAAGCCGCAATCCGCTCATCCAGCTGTTGCTCAAAGAAACTCTTCCTCCAATCATTTATTTCTTCCATTGTCGCCCTCAACTGAGCAATCTCCGCCTCTTGCTGCGACCTCCTGTATGCACTCTACAATCTCATCGCCCGTAAAATAATTCATAATTATTTATAAATTAGTATATATATATATAATATTATTAAAATTATTTAACTATTCATATGCATAAGTAAATTTATATATTAGTACATGTCAAAATTTACCTCCACATTTCCATAGCTATACCATCGACTGGTCCGAGAAGGCGGGTCAATAATAGCATCCCAAATATGGTTCTCCTCCTCTAACTAAAGCTCTTCCCGACCAGTGGACTGTGCTACACGAGCCCGCTCTGCTTCGTACCTCTCCTGCGATTACAAACAATTGTTTTACACGATAAAAACCGAATTTCAAAATTTTTGAAAATAAAATAAGACAAAATATTGTTATTAATAGTAAATTAATTTACCATTACGGATTGTGATTTGTCATCCGTCCACTCGTACGAAACATTACCCTCTTCGTCAGTCCTCTCCACGGCATGCGTGGCCTTGAACATCTCGGCCATAGTGGGCTCGCGGTTGTATCTCGCGGCCTGAAAATATATAAATATTATTGCTAATCCGATTATAAAATATTGTAATAAAATGTAAACACAGTTTATAAATTTAATTACCAGCTCTCTCTTGTACTCCTGAAAGGATTTGGAGCCACCACGGTGCAATGCAGGATTTTTATTCCTGTTTGCCCGGTTCCGCACAGATAACTCCTACAAATTAAGATAAATTATCACGTATATATCTTGCGAGATTTATATTAGACTTAAATAACATCCCGAAACTTTCTTCCCATATCGTAACGAAAATGCTCGTATTTCTTCCATATAATAAGAGCATGCTAGACGACCGGCCGTACTCCAACCAGGAAGCATCCTGTATGTAGGAAAATCATTAATCGTCCATAACAAAGAAGCGGATAACCGGAAAAAAAAATTCGTTGATACATCGTAAGTTTCGACTCCTTCATTCCACGGTTTCTTCAACTCTTCGATCAATGGTTGTAAATAAACATCAATTCCTTGGGTTGGATCATGAGGGCCGGGAACGACAGTGGTGAGAAACATATATGGTGTCTTCATACACATTCATGGAGGTAAATTATACGGAGTAACGATAATTGGTCAGGATGAATATTTACTACCAAACTGTGAAAATGGTGAAAATCCATCCGTACATAAACCAAGTCTGACATTACGGCTTTCCGCAGCAAATGCGGGATAAGTCTTATCGAAATGTTTCCATGCTTCATCGTCGGATGGATGTATCAAAGTTCCTTCTTCCGCTGTTCTCACACT
Source organism: Allium cepa (assembly GCA_030765085.1). Lineage (NCBI taxonomy): Eukaryota > Viridiplantae > Streptophyta > Magnoliopsida > Asparagales > Amaryllidaceae > Allium > Allium cepa. The sequence continues at coordinate 409,308,059 of CM060939.1, read as the reverse complement.
ATGCCATCGCATATGACAGGCCGTAGCAGAAGATGCATATAATCTTTGAAGTTTGGGAGTGATGGGTAAATAATGCATTCTCTTGTACGGGACTTCTTTCCCTTTCTTCTTTCTTGGTTTGTATCTTTCTTCGTTACATATTTTGCATTTTCTAAGGTCAACGTCGTCTTTCCAATAAAACATGCAACCTTTCACACATGCATCTATCTTCTCGTACGGTAGACCGAAAGCGGACATCAATTTTTTTTACTTTATAATGACTATCGCACATCAGATTATTGGATGACATGTGTCGTTTTGCAGCTTGTACAACTGCTGTAAATGCAGCTTACGTAAGATTGAATTCTGATTTCATAGTTATGTATTTGGCGGTTACTGAAAGTTCGGTTCCGCTTTTACATCCATCCCACAACGGCCTCTTAGCAGAATCCAACAAATCGTTTATATTTTTAGCTCCCGCAGTCGGTTCTTCTTCGACATTTTCGTCTTCATCGACAACTTCAGTTATAGGAAACATTGATCGTGCTGCATCATCCACCATATTTTCTATCGGATTCGTCATCATATTACCGTCCTCTAAAACTTCAGTATTAGGTGTAGGTTCAACAAGTTCTCCATGACGATCCCAGAAATAATAAACAGACACGAAACCATTTTAATACAAACGTACTTCAACTATATCCGGTTTCCAACGCTTCAATGTTGGCACTTACTACACGGGCAGCAAATTTCTGTATTGTTTCGGTTATTAGATTTAGCAAATCTAATAAATTCGTGTACACCGTTGTAGAAATGTTGCTTTATTGATCCCTTATTTCCAGTTCAGACTTCATACATCCAAATACGGTCGAGAAAATAATTGAACATTTTTCCTGATTTGAAAATGTATGTTACACAATTTAAATCATTAATATTCAACCATTCTCCATTGTAAACAATTCATCGTTCCAGAGAATTCAAAATATAAACTTCACTTTATTTTTTTATTTTTTGGTAATTTGGTTTTCACTTCGGTGGTCAGTCATCCTACTTCCCATTACAAACACAATAATGTAATTAAATTTTATAAATCATTTCAGATTAAACGGTTCAACAAAATTTCGGCAGCACTTCCCTTATGTTTCCTGTATCGTACACAAATGCGTGTACACAGGGAACGTAAAGGAAGTGCTGTCGAAATTTTGTAACCGTTTAAAATGAAATGATTTATAATATGTAATTACTTTATTGTGTTTGTAACTTGTCCAATACAGGGACAAATCTGACAAATATTGTATCAGATGAATATAAATGTCCGTTCCGTTACAAAACGAACATCCATGTAACGATCATATACAACACTTGCCAGACGGGGCCAAAGCCAATCTAAGGGATAAAAAAATTTGTTTAAATTTTATCAAATATTGTCGTTCTTTTCAAATTTTGACAATGTTTAAACTATTTATATTTTATTTCAAAAATTTGTATATTTAAATTTTAGTCCAATATTCAATTAACAATTTTAGTTCAATATTCATTTCTTTATTTTTTTACGACATAGATTTTATGTGACTATTTGTTGTTGTTATATTCATTTATTAATTTCTTTTCAAAATCGATTTTAGTACAATATCAGTTGTTTTTAAAGTCATTTCCTAATTTTTTTAAAATAAATTAGATATTTGTAGAATTTTTAATGTTCTCATATTCATTTTTTAATTTTTTGTACAAACTTTATTTTTTACAATATATACAACCTTTTGCATTTTGGTCGTCGCTAGTCATCGCTAAAATTATTAAAATGGCCGTCGCTAGCCGTCGCTCAATCAACAGGGTAAATATAAGAATTATCAATGAATATAATTAGATAAAAACAAATTCTAATTATCAAATAGATAATTAGAAAACAATAAAAAAACTAATTATTAAATAAAGATTTGTCAATTTAAATTCACTTAACAACTTAAATTTGTAATTTATCAATTTCACAAACTATGAAATACTTTCATGTAAATTTATCAATAACCAAGTTAATCATTAATATACACTATTTTTTCACCTAAAACAACTAACCATGTTAATCGCCAACACTAATTATCTACATCAACCATTTATTCAACTTGATCATGATAAACTGTAATACTTAATTCAAGTTTATGATAATAAACTAATTAATCTACCAAATCAACATACAACACTACTAATACCTAATTTAACAACACTACTAATACCCATTTAACAACAAATCTCAATTTTACAACAAATTATAATTGAATTAGGGTTTAAACTAAACCTAAAAACGTCAAATTTACATTCAAACAAGATATTAGGAGCATACCGACACAAATTTGGGTGATTTGGAGGCGTTGAAGGCTGGGGCGGCGGCTACGATGACGGGGGGCGACGGATTGGGGGAAGGAGGAAGGTTTTGGGGAAGCAAGTGAAGTGAATCTGCTGCTCTCGGCTTGGATCTGTATATTGCGTATAGCGACGACCAGCGACGGCCGCTTTTTTTAGCCGTCGCTAGGCTCCGTCCCTATACGAAGCCTTTCTTGTAGTGACAACGTTTTGTATTATAACATTTTTATTTTAGTATATAGGTTTCAAAATATATTACGTTATAAACAATTTTATATATGATATTTGGAAAATGATACATTTGTGTGTTAAATAGTAAATCTCATATAACAGGATATATCATTGTATGTTGAAGTTTTGTTAGCCTATATTTATGCAGTTTTGTATATATATGAAAGTTATATAAGTTGTTTATTTTGTGATATATATATAAGCTACTCTATATTATATAAGTTGTTGTATATATAAAAGTGTACATAGGTTATGCTAGTACTACATAACAGGTTGTTGTCTATAAAAGTTATCTCTGCCCAGTTTCATATATATACAATGTTTACAAAAGACTGCAGTATATTTTAAAGCTTTATAGTTTATATATATATATATATATATATATATATATTTAAGTATATAAAGTTATATTGATTTGGATATAAGCACTGATCTTAGAATATAAAAGGCATATGTATATAGTTGTAGAGATTGTTATAATATGTAGAATTTATATATGTGTTGTGCATATTTTCATACAGAGGAATACATATATGTATATATTATAATGATTTAATCTTTGTATGCGCTTAAGTTAAAAGTTGATTTTAAATATAATAAGTACGTAAGTTTAAGTATAAGCTATAATTTCACCAACATAGTGGCATTTGCTGTTTGAATGTATGTAGTGATATATATTGTTGATTTTAAAATATATTATGTAAATATATTTGATTATATTTTTATTTTTATTATATACATGAGTTTTATTTTAAAATAATGATTTTTGATATATATATATATATATTAATATATGTGTTAGAATTTATAATATGATTTTTATTCACATAAATAGTTATATATATATGGGTTCACTTATACTATTGATCTTCATCAATCCAGTTGTTTTGATTTCATCAAATTCCTATTTATCAGTTGCTCGTCAAATTTGTGCCAATCTTGCTTTGCTTTGAGATTCATGCTTAGATTCGTAACTCATTTCATTGTCGAATCTCTCTAGCCTTGAAAGGTGAGCAATCACTCACGATTAACGTTGTTATATTTATTAAATTTGATTTCAATTGAAACGACAATTGAAATATGCTGCTAAATTGAAATGTTAATTTTAAATTTCTATATATGTTATGCTATTATCTGAAATTGTTCACCTGTGGGATATGACACCATATCCTGTTGTTTAGATTTTATTTAATTTATTATTGATCATATCTCTGTTATTGCTATGTTATTTTATTACCATAACTGTTCTCACTGTGCAAGTTCTCTGTTAGTATAAAACTCCGTATTGGTTGAAATGATACATACCCATACGATCTTGTAGAATAGGAGGAAATCGTTATGGGTTAAAATGATAAACCCAAGCGATTTTCATTTAATTAAATTTGGGATTGCGGGTTGAAATGATATATACCAGTATATATTTAAATTACGGACTGAAATGATAGATATCTGTATCACTTGACCATATGATAGAAAATTTTATACAGACACCGTTGGTCTATATATACATATATTTTGAAATGATTTCCATGAGTTTTAAAAAGGGATATATATGGTTTTATATAAATATTGATTTCAAATATTATATATATGTTATTCCGTAAAGATTTAAATTTTATATTTTTAAAGTTATACTTTTGAATTATAAAGGTTTAAAATTTTAGATCTTGATTTAAAGTGACTAAATGAATATTTCAAGTCTAAATACATTGAATAAATATTTAGTTTATTTGAAGTTTGAGGCTTATTAAATGATATTGAATTTTATTAGTAAATATTTCAAAACTGAGTAATAACGAAGTTAAATTTTGATATATATGAAATTATCAAATCTAGTTTTGAAAATGTTTGAATATTAAAGCTTTGAAATATATTGGAATTTAAATGGTTTATTTTGTGGTTCAAATCTGTTTTTGAAATCGATATAATTTGATACGATTTATTGAGAAACTGAATTGAATCGAGGTTGAAGAACTGAGATTGAATTAAATTGGAATTTTTAAGTTCGAGTTGATTTGAATCGATTTGTGAAATTTGAGGAAATTGTTTTACTATATAAAGTATTTTTGAATTATATTTACTTTATGAATTATTTTAATATAAACTATTTTATTATAAACTATTTTATTATATATTATTATTTATATCTAAACTATTTAGGTGGTGGAAGTTATGATTTCAAAGTTATGGTTTTCCAAAGTAATATGATTTCAAAGTGTTATGATTTCCAAAGTATTATAATTTCAAGTGTTTTGGGTTCGAAAGTGTTATTACTTTGAAAGTTATATGATTTTTTGAAATGGATATATTTGAAATGGAAATGATATCTTATTGATATGGTTTTTAAATGGAAATGGTATTTTGGTTTTGAAATGTAAACATTTTTAAAATGACCACAGTGTTATAATAACGTTTGGTTGTTAAAGAGACCGGGATCGGATATTATCATACTCTATGCCAATACGGAAAACCACTTTGACAACTGTGTACATGGTGGAGATTCCAGAATGAAGTAGGATGGTTTGGTGACGATTCTATATGGTATTTACATAGCCATGACTTCCGCGAGTCAGCTTGATGCGGCTAAAACAGGAGCCACGCTAGGTTAAGTGAGGTCATTCCTCCTATCAGACACACTTTTCGATACCATTCTATTGTTTTTGTGATTTGATTGGGTGCACCCTTGATTTGATTTGGGAGTGTGTCACAAGGTGGGTGGTAGTAGCTGCTATGTGTTACCACCAGTCTGGATCCCCAAACGGTATATCTACCCTGGTATTGCCTCGATTTCCCTTTCGCTTGCCCTAGCACGCCTTCTATGAGTTTGTTTTGTACCATACCTATGGGGTGCCCTTTTTGTAAACCTCTCGGAGGAGCGTACGGTACTGTATAGACTATGGAAATATATAAAACGTGTTAAGGGAGATATGGGTAACGCCTTAACGCTATTTTAATAGTTTATTTTACTATAGATATATTATAATAGCGTATATTGCTACATAGTAGATGGTTCCACGGATCCTTAGAAAATGGTTATCTCAAACTTCCTTTGAGTTACTTGTATTTCAGTTGTTACTTCACTTGAGTTGGATTTATTGACATAAGAATGTTAATCCTGACTCGAGTGTTTTGTGTTTTACTTTACGCTCGGGTCAAACTGCGTGTACCATTATTCGAGACTCACCTTTGGATTTGGAGCTTCGCTTGGAAATCCATCTTTTGATTCAGCTTTCAGTTATTCAGTTGATCCCAATGATATATTCCGATTTTGTATTTGACTATTGTAGTGAGACTTCTATGTATTCGAGACTTTCACTGTATCTTGTTTAACTCTGTTATATATATATATATATATATATATATATATATATATATATATATATAACAGCTTCATGAACTGCTGTTCATTTGTTTCCGCTACTTATTGTTATATTACTCTGTGTCTGTGATTCTGTGATTATTTATTTACCGTATATGCTGAGTTTTGCCAAATATAAATTAACAATCTGATATTTTGAGCACTTCAAGTCCGACATGTGTGGATGCGAATGGTTGAAAATATCCAGGTCGTTACAATATATGTTTGTAATGATGTACCAATTTTGAAAATAATTTTTTTGTATATATATATTGGTTTATAATGAAATACTGTTTCTAAAAATCATGTATATATTTCTTTGTATTAAGTAACTAATTTTAGAAAGAAAGAAATTTTATGAACTTAAATGTAGAAAAATGTAAAAGTATAAAATATAATTTTGTATATGATTGTGAAATATTAAATTATATGGATTTGAATGAAAATATATTTTTACCATTTTTGTCAGTACAAATGCAGTGTACATATTGAATTATCATTTTTTATGATTTATTAAATTAATAGATAAATATTTTTAAATTGGTTTCAGTAAAAAGTTTAAATTTAAGATCAATTAATAAATTCAAATAGTGAACTTGAATATAAAATAATTTAAGAAAATTTGGGAGAATTCGTAAATACTTATTGAATTTGGCATTTAAATGCAAAACAATAGGAGGGAATATTTGTAGAACATCATAATAGTTTGTATATAATTGCGGAAATTTAAACCTATATTGACTTAAATGAAAAATCACTTTTACCACTATATTCAATACGAATGCAGTACACATATTGAATTGTTATTTTTAAAATTTTATTAGATCAATTGATGAATATTCATTAATTGTAATTATTTAAAAAGCTTAAATTTAAAATCACCTAATTAAATTTAATATATATGGACTTAAATGTAAGATAACATTTAAAACTTGGAATAAATCTGTACATAATTGTAAAAGTTAGTATTGAATCTAATGCTAGAAGAGAGAATCAAACATTGTAATAATTATAATAACAATAAATTATGAGAATGTGAAAATAAAATATCTGAAGAGAATCTATACTATTATATTATTACTAGAGCACGCAAGCCTCCACAATATTTTGGAAAATCAACAGTCGCGAGTTTTCTTTCTTTCTTCTCGCCTTTTCGCACACTTTTCTACTTACCCTTTTTCACCAATTGGCCTCTAACCTAAATCACCTTCCTCGGTTTTTCTACGCACGCAACCAAATCATCTGGATTAGTAATTTGACTTCGTTCCGCTCCCTTTTTCTAGCAAACCCTAACCTGGAGATAAACCAACGTCGTTGGCCTAGTTCTTCCAAAGTGACCCACTTGCCTCCACCGCACTGACTTGCGACAGTTTCCAGATCTATCTTTGTAATCCCATCATCAATGATAACCTTCTTTCCTCAAACACCCAGCAAGTTAACGTCTAGGTATCGATAGATCATCAGGCAAGCTTTCAACAAAATCGTATTCTGATTTCAGTAGGCAATCGCCTTCTTAATGAATTATTTAGACCTTCCAGATATTACGTGCTCGGTTGATGAAGTACTTGCGGTGCATATCCAAATAATCCCCCTATGGTAAAACCACTCTGTTAATATATTTTTCCCTTTTTGATATCTTTGAGGTTGGTTATGTGCTTATTTTAAGTGAAAAAAATTGTTGTTTATTTTACCAATGCATCTCTACATGTTTTATTACAAAAACTAGACTTTACGATTTTCAATTGAATCTTTCATTTATTTTTCTAAATAGATACTTCCTAATTGAATCTTTCATGTTTTAATGCATTAAGTAGAAAGAGGTGACGGGAAATAAAGAAGATAAAAAAGGAAGAACTTTGTGAGTTTTGGTGTGACTACAACCTCAAAATTTCTTCAAAATATAATTCTACATACAGTATTATACTATGAATGATTTTGTTGGAGGTTTAATGATTGAAATTGCTTTGTTTTATGTAGACAAAGTTATATGTGAAATAATCAAGGAGATTAAAGTACGGAGTTATATTTTTTAGGTGGAATAATTAAAGAGATTGAAATGAAGATTTTTTTCTTTGCAAATTTTATGTGAGAATTCACATTTAATTTGAAATTCATTTGCATGTGATAGATGCTTTTGTTTTTTAATCGTTTAGTGTAATTGTAGGTAGCTCGATTTAAAGATGGAATAAATTAAAGTTAGGATAATTACGAAGGCTGAAGTGAAAGAGGTAATATATTTGTAGATTCTATATGAAAAGTAACATTTAATTTTATTGGAGGTTTAATGATTGAAATCGCTTCATTTTACATAGACAAAGTTATAGGTGGAAAATTAAAGAGATTGAAGTGAAGAGGTATTTTTTTTCCTGCAAATTTTATGTGAGAATTCATAGTTACTTTGAAATTCATTTGCATGTTTTAGATGCTTTTGTTTTTTAATCATTTAGAGTTCAATGATTGTAGGTAGCTTGATTTCAAGTGCAGTAAATTAAAGTTAGGATACGACCTTTTTTCATATGTATTCAGTTCCAGAAACTAGATGTGAATGCTTCTGCTATCAATTATATAAAGAAAGGCCCACGCTAAAATATATCTAATCTTATGGACGAGGGAAAGAATTCTCGGATGTATTCATAATATAAATAAGAGTTAATCACCTTATCGCACAACCTAATTCGATGCTCTTCAATTTGTTAAAAGACAAGAAATTATATAATACACTTCTTAAAAGAAAGCAAGATATCATACTAAATATTTTGTATGTATTTAAGGTCAACATCCCTCTATATAAAATGCATGTAACTGTTATGGGACAATTGTAATGTATCCTTCAAATATATTATGTAGAGTTATGTTTAAAAAGTTGTGGCCACCTAGGCTAAGAGCGTTTCTCTGCCTTTGCTTCCTTATTAACTTCTAACTTTACTTTTCTTTAAAATTTACAAATTTATAAGTTATTTTAATACTATTATACATAATATAATTAATGACCAACGTTTCACTGTTAATTTGAAAAATCTTATAATGTTTCCATTAATGCTTCTCAACAATTGGGTAGTTTTGGCATTTGCATTTCATTTACTTAAAATTAGTGAATATGCTATGAAAAGTCTTGGCATTTTTGAATTTAAAAAGCTTTTAAATTGAACAATATCATATTTTTCCCTACTCAAATTCAAAGTTTCCACTGAATTATTAACACGTGATTTTTACCGCTAAAATTTTCAATTTCTTTATTTACACTTCTCAAATATTCTATCTACTTTATACTTCTCAAATATTATGTAAAATATGACTGCTTTCATCAATTTTGGTAATTACACTTCCTGATATCAGACAGTTATTCACCTTTTGGCACAAAATTAATAATATCATTGGGAACTGCATCCATGGTGTTCATATAACCACTGTGGATATAAATTGGTAAACCCATATTGAGAAAGACCTATATTTTGATACTTCCCTATTTGTTTACTACATGGTGCTACCATGTTTTCTTCACACGTCTGAACCTTCTAATAAAACCGTTCTAACTTATAATAACTAGATTTAATTTGCGGTCCTCCTTCAAATTTGATACCTGAATTTGACTGTCTTACAAGTCTAAAGATGGAGCTTTATGGTGATTAAATTTTTACATCTAATCATTGCAGATTTTTGGTCCTTAGATGTCTAGATATAACTTTGTATTTTTTGGTATACATTCATTGCCCTAATGGTTATGATATGATTTACATCTCTATGCCTAGGTATCCTGGAATGAGGCCTTAACAGTGTAAACTTCCATTAAAATATATTTGTAAATAGTTTTATCAAACTCATTTTCTGCAAATTAGGATATATCACAAAGTATTGTAGATCCCACAAGTATATGACATTATATATTTTAGATTACATTGCATAGGAATAATTTTACATTTGAATGTTTTAATGATAAATTTTTGGTCTCCCCATACCTTTTTCCCTCCCGATGCGAAAATACTTTGTGCTTAAATTCCACGCTAAGGCTGTTATGACAGAACTAAATAACTGTTAAGTACCAAACAAGTGTAAAGATAATTATATTTTCTTCAAACAAGCAATGATAATAGGAAATGCATGGCACTGAAGTTCAACATAAATTTCACATTCATAAAAGCTTTAAATATCTATTATAATTATGACGTTTAATACATATCTAGATGTATATCTATAACAGATAGTGATGTACTGCTAGATAAATGCATAGCTTAATGACTGTAAGCAAAGGACATAGGAAAAAACAACTGTTGACATAATTTACCTTAATAAAGTGTAGGAAATTTTATAAACTAAGATAATCATTATGATGTTGACTAAATGATAATATGCCTTCATTAGACCAAGTTCATTTATTCTTCAACCGAGTTATATGAAAAGATTTTTTAATATTAAAGTTACAGGCTTAGGTGCTTATTACTATTCTATTTTGCATCTCTATCATTCTATTACTTTGTAAAATTTTGGCAAAGGTAAGCTTTTACTTGATTTCAAAGGGTTAGCTTTTGTTTCCAAGCCCACGTGATTATCATCGTCGCTTGGTATGCCTCATCTGCCTCGGTCTGCTCATTATGGTATATATTACCTTTTTATGGATGACATATTTATGTAGCTAAAAATTTGGATGTTCTCGGAAAGCAGAATTTATTTTTTTCCCAAAAGACAAACTTAGACAGTATGCATTATAATCTATCAGTTTCATCATAAACTTGCTATATTTCTATCTATGATCTTAGTTTATAACACATTCTAGAAAGCAGCCTATTACTTCGACACACAAATATACAACTTTCTAGTTGGCAGACTACTCAGTCTGTTGTTTATCTTACAACAGTTGCAAACAAGGCTAATTTCTATCGTCCACCTTTTTTGCAGCTTTTGGAAATGAAAACTGCCTGCTGTTGGGTGCATTTCCACCATCACCGGTCCAAAAGAAAAGGAGCCAAGCCTCTCCACCTCAAAGCCGATCCAAAGCCACTTATCACCAAATCATCCCCCACCGATCCAAAATCCACACCGGACCGACCCATGCCGAACCAGCCTACTCCAAGTGCCTGCCGAACCAACCTACTCCAAGTGCCTGCCGAACCAACCTACTCCAAATGCCTGCCGAACCAACCTGCTCCAAGTGCATCCCGAACCAACCTACTCCAAATGCCTGCCGAACCAACTCAAAGTACCACCACCGGACCACGTACTACCGGACCCACCTTCACCAAATCAACCACCACACACTGCCGAACCAGAAGCAAGGAAGGACACGACCGATCCAAATTTGCCAGGCCAGACCGTTTCAGCCCAGGCCCATCAGCAGCTATATACATCCAGAACCTCTGCCCCCAGCCTCACTCTATAAATAGAGGGGCAGGGGTACAACAATGGAGGACAAGTTTGAGAGCTCAAGCACGGAAGGAACTTTCAAACAACTTTCATATACTTGTATACAAAGCTTTGTACTTGTAATCTGAAAGAAAAAGGAGAATAACATATAAAGTGGACGTAGGCACGTTCTGGCCGAACCACTATAAATCTGTGTGTCTTTTACAGTTTAGTCCATCTATTTCGTATATTTGCATAAATCACCCAAACCATCCAGATCAACATATAATCAACTAAATCATACGACTAGGAGGTGTTTGCCCAATTTTTATGCAAACACTTTTGGTGCTTTCACTGAGAGCAGGAGCTCGAAGCTTCAGCTTCTCCCACTTAATCCTTTTCCTGTCGGCATCGTTCATTTGGAAAACATGCCTCCCGGACGGAAGAAAGATACTAACAAAGGTAAGAACGTTGCAACTGGCAGTATCCCAGATCCAGTGATCAGGGACCAAGACAATCGTCAGGTTCCAACGGCAAATTTAAATCAGGAAAATCCGACAGCCCCTGCTATGGAACAACCAATTACAAGGGCGGATCTGGACAGGATTGTGGCTGAAGTAACTAACCGCTTCGCATCTCAACAAGAAGCCTTGGTGGACCAACTCATGTCACGCTTAAGGGATGCTGAAGAATCCAACTGTAACACTGAATCATGGGGTGAGTCCCAGTCTGGAGGATCTAAGAGACGACAAGGGTCTTTCTTCTTCGAAGAGGCCAACAATAGAAACAGCCATGGTAGGAGCCGAGCCGGGACTCAGCCCGAATTCCGACCCGAGGAAACACTTGGAACCGAACCCAACGGGGGAGGTGCCAAGCAGGGGTCGGATGTAGCTGAGCCTGTCATGCTACCTAACCATGAAAACACCAGTAGACGGGGCCGAGCTGGAGTCCAGCCCGAAGTTAGACCCGAGGAAGTGCTTAGAACAGAACCCGGCAGGGGAATATCAAGGCAAGGGCCAACTGTGGCTGACCCCAGCATGCCCCCAGAAGACCAGAGGCAGCCATTGGAGAATGTTAGGAGTGACAGACGATACCATCCCTACAAGTCATCTGGACGGAATCAATCCCGTAGGGAGGAACCAAACTCATTTCTATCCGCTACAAGTTTTGACGAGAGGATGACACGATTGTTCATAGAGTGTGTCCAACGGGAGCAAAGGGATTGGGGGATAGGTGCTAGGGTAACCAGACCCTTCACCCGCAATATCGAAACTTCCATCACCCCCCGGGAATGGAAAATGCCAACAATGGAACCTTACAAGGGAACCTCTGACCCCATTGTACACTTACAAAGATACACCCAGCATATGCTCATGAGCGGAGCAACAGAGGGAGTGTTGTGTAAATGCTTCCCATTATTCTTGAGAGATCTAGCTACCTCCTGGTTCTGCCACCTACCCCAAGGGTCCATCAGCTCATGGGAAATGTTGAAAGAAAAGTTCATCAGTCAGTTCCGCATTCATGTGGAACAACCCAAGGACGCTTATTCCTTATCTAATATCAAGCAAAAATATGGAGAGACAGTGCAACAATATCTCACCCGATTCAACGCTGCGGCGGCCGCAGTCCAAGATGTCGACGAGAAACTTATCCTAATGGCTCTCTGCAGTGGTGTACATCCGGATACTAAATTTGCTAGAAGACTAACCAAGGAAAAGCCAGCTACTTTACCTGATTTCTTCCATGAAGCTGGAAAGTATATGAGACTTGAAGACGCTGCCACTGAGAGGCAGTCGGGGCAACAGGCTAAGACAGCTACAGACAGGGTTCCCGTTGCAGCAAAGGATGTTCGGAGAAGTGACTCTAGAGACAATGTTGGGGGCAAGAAGGGAGAAAAGCGCTTATATCGACCAGGACCAAGATTTGACTCCTACACTCCTTTGAATGAAACAATCGAAAACATCTTCTTAGCCACTCAAGACGAAGTTAGATACAAGCGGCCCCCGCACAAGAAGGAATCAGATAACGCACTCAAGTCTGGAAAGTTCTGCCGCTTCCACGAATCCCATGGACATGACACCAATGAATGTCACCATCTCCGGGACTTGATTGAAGAACACATCAGAAGGAAGAGACCGGAACGCTATGTAAAAAGCCAGAACAGGACTTCGACTCCTGCCAATGAGAATCCTGGGCTACCCCTCCCAGAAGTAAGCGGAGGAAATCGCAACACCAGCGGCTCTAGTCAAGAGAAGATAGTGGTCCATACCGTATCAGGAGGACCACACATCGCCGACAGAAGCTAGACGGAGATGGAAAGATACGGTAAGTCACTTAGAAACGATGAAGGCTACGTTAATTCTGTTATGGAAGAACACCATCCGAAACGGAAAGAGAATGACAACATCACATTCAGTAGGCGTGATTTAGAGGGAAGGCAGTACCCACACACGGATCCTATGGTCATCTCTGCCTGGTTCGGTCCGGCCAAAGTTTTCCGAATTTTAGTAGACACTGGAAGCTCGGTAAATATCCTATTCAAGCATGCTTTCGAAAAAATGAAGCTGTCAATGAAGGATGTGTCTCCCTGCAACAAACCACTGCATGGTTTCACTGGAGATGCGAAGATGCCCCTTGGGCAACTGGACCTTTTTGTTGAAATAGGAAGTCATCCCCGCTCCGTCGTGCGAAAACAAACATTTGTGCTAATAGAAAGCCACTCGGCCTACAACGCCTTTTTAGGAAGACCAGCCTTGTCTGACTTCCAAATTGTCCTAGCCCCATGGTGCCTGAAAATAAAATTCCCAATAGATAACGGAGTAGGAGAAATAGAGGGAGATCAAGACGCCGCTCGAGATTGCTATGTAACTGAGCTTCGCAATAACCGCAGGAAGGATAAAGGAAAGGATGCAGAGACTTCTCTCTGCAAGAAAAGCCTGGAAGCATAGCAATTAAAGAAAGCCCCTCCTCCTCGATATACCAGCGATCCTTTCAACGAATTAGACCCTAGGGACAAAGAGGAGGAGGCCACCACCGAGCCTGTAGAGGCTATGGAATTTGTATCTGTAGACAAACACGACCCAAGTAGACTGCTGAGAGTCGGGTCTCAGTTAAGAGCGGAGTTGAAAGATCAAATCGTCGATTTTCTTCGCCACAACATGGATGTATTTGCATGGACGCATGCCGACATGACAGGAATCTCTCCAGACGTAGCATGCCACATACTGAACATCGATCCCACCAAGGTTCCAGTGAAGCAGGAAAAGATGAGCATGGGGGCAGAACGATCAGCAGCCCTCGAGGAAGAAGTAAAGAACTTACTTGCCAATGACTTCATACGAGAAGCCATCTACCCAGAATGGATCGCCAACCCGGTACTGGTAAAGAAAGCTAATGGGAAGTGGCGAACATGCATCGATTTCTCCAACTTAAATGACGCTTGCCCGAAAGACTGCTTCCCACTCCCCTGAATCGACCAACTCGTGGATAGCACAGTCAGACATGAACTCTTATCCTTTATGGACACATACTCAGGATACAACCAGATCCCTATGCACGCCCCCGATCAAGACCACACCAGTTTCATCACTGACCGGGGATTGTACTGCTACAAAGTAATGCCTTTTGGACTTAAAAACGCCGGAGCTACTTATCAGCGCCTTGTCAACAAGATGTTTGCGAAATTAATAGGGCGAACTATGGAAGTTTATGTGGATGACATGCTGGTAAAATCAAGGAAAGCTATAAACCACCTGAACGAGATGTTTCAAGCACTTCGCCAATATGGAATGAAATTGAATCCTCTAAAGTGCTCCTTCGGAGTGTCGTCGGGAAAGTTCTTGGGATTCATCGTCCATGCCAGGGGGATTGAAGCGAACCCCGAACAAATTCGGGCTTTGCAAGATGTCAAGATACCATCCACTCGAAGAGAGATGCAAAGCCTAAACGGGAAGGTGACTGCCCTAAACAGGTTCATCTCTAAAGCAACCGACAAATGCATTCCTTTCTTCGAAGCTCTTAAGAAAGACAAAGGAAAGTTCGAATGGTCTGACGAATGCTCGACCGCCTTCCTTAACTTAATCGAACACCTCCAAAGACCACCAATACTCTCAACTCCAAATGAAGGCGAAGAACTATACCTATACCTTGTTGTATCATCCCATGCTTTAAGCGCCGCTTTGGTGAGGGAGGACAACCACGCACAACGACCCGTATACTTTGCAAGCAAGAGATTCACAGGGGCAGAAGCCAGATACCCTAAACTTGAAAAGCTAGCATACTGTTTGTTAATCACGTCATGGAGACTGCGACATTACTTCCAATCTCATTCCATCAGAGTTTTAACCGATCAACCGCTAAGGCAAGTACTCCATCGCCCCGACACTTCCGGGCGACCACTTAAGTGGTGCATTGAACTGAGTCAATATGATATTACCTACCATCCTCACACCGCTATCAAGGGACAAGCCATAGCTGATTTCATTGCCGAATTCACTACTAACGAAGGTAAGGAGCAATCTGAAGTAGCAGAAAATATCAAGTGGAATCTCTTCGTTGATGGAGCATCAAATGAACAAAGCTCGGGGGCAGGTGTTGTGATAATCACCCCTAGGGGAAGGAAGCTGCACTACATCCTAAGGTTGGAGTTCGCTGCCACCAACAATGATGCAGAATACGAAGCAGTGGTAGCCGGATTAGAACTTGCCCTGGAGATTGGAGTCGGTTCTTTATGTCTCCATAGTGATTCTCAACTTATTGTAAATCAAATACTGGGAGAATTCCAGACTCGAGGAGAATGACTCATAGCATATCTAAAGAAAACCAAGCTGCTGCTCAATCAGTTGGATCACTATTTAATCAAACACATTCCTCGAGAAGAGAATCAGGAGGCCGACGAACTGGCAAAGCAAGCTAGCATGAAGGACAGCGCCGCTTCCCGAACAATAACCATCTCACAACAACTAGCCCCGAGTTACGAGACAATGAACATGATAGCTGCAATCGGAGAGGAAACTTGGATGACTCCTGTCCGGAAATATTTACAAGATGGCACACTGCCCGACAAGCGTAACGAAGCTAAGAAAATCTTAAGGAAAGCTTCCCGCTACACATTACAAGAAGGCATCCTCTATCGGCGCGGCTTCTCTAATCCCTTATTAAGGTGTGTCGCTGGAAGGGAAGCCAGGGAAGTCTTGTCCAACATCCATCAAGGAAATTATGGAGATCACACCGGAGGGCAGACTCTAACCAAGAAGACACTCCGATACGGATATTACTGGCCCACCTTAAACAAAGACGCCTTAGACTTCGTTAAAAAATACGATAGATGTCAGAAATTTGCTAAGATTCCTCGACTACCCACGAATGAGATTACTCAGATGACCAGCCCTTGGCCCTTCGCAATATGGGGAATTGACTTGATTGGCGAACTGCCAGTGGGCCGGGGCGGAGCCAAATATGCCATAGTAGCAGTTGACTATTTCACCAAATGGGTGGAAGCGGAGCCTCTAAATAAAATATCTTCGGCAAAAGTTATTAACTTCTTGATCAAAAATGTTTTATGCAGGTACGGGGTTCCACTCAAAATCATATCGGACAATGGACTTCAATTTGACAGCGAGGAGTTCGCCGACTAGTGCCAAGAGCACGGAATTCACAAAAGCTTCTCATCTGTGGCTTACCCCCGGGCAAACGGAAAAGTCGAAGCTGTCAATAAAATCCTCAAAACCCTAATCAAGAAGAAACTCGAAAAGTCAAAAGGCGCTTGGATGGATGAACTTCCTACGGCACTTTAGGCCTACCGCACATCTTATAGAACATCAACAGGGCATACTCCTTTCTTTTTGGCATACGAATCGGAGGCCATGCTCCCAGTTGAAACTGTAGTGCCTTCCCACCGCAGGATCCACTACAACCCAGAAGAAAACGAAGAACTCCTCCACATGTCTTTGGATCTAATTGAAGAGAGAAGAAACGATGCAGCACTCAAAGCAGCAGCTCATAAGCAAAAAGTTGCAGCATAATACAACTCCAAAGTCAAGCACCACAGCTTACGAGAAGGAGATCTTGTCCTCAAGCGGATCTTCCCGCGCCCCGGAGCGCTAGATCCAATCTGGGACGGACCCTATGTAATTCATAAAGATCTCCGCAACGGAGCCTATATTTTGTCAATAGTGGACGGAGAGGTGTTCCAGAGGGCATGGAACATCCAACACCTCTGTTGATACTTTTCTTAACTTGTACTGCCCATATGAAGTGAATTAACAAAGAGAATCAGTGGACGTAGGCATTTTTGTGCCGAACCACTTTAAAAATCTTGTCTCTTTTTAACTTGTTCCTTTATATCTTGGCTGCTTGTTAAGCTTTATCCTCTTCTGTTGAACAAAATCATGTATGACGACATTCCCATTCTAGACACTTCACGGCGCAACCTCACCTGGACAAGACCCAACAGATACTATGCGAATCTATGCACTCGCCAATGAGACACTTTTGCTCCAGCATCCCTCTGCTGCGGGTTAACTCATTGCTCGCGACTGCCCTCAAAGCCAACTGTAATGAACCGATTATAAGCCATCAAGAAGGCCGACTATAGCCGATGGCAGCTCATTACGGCATTCGGCTCGCCGGCAACTGTGAACCTACTTTAAGCCCCAACATAAGGTGTGGCCAGCCAGGGGTAGTTCACGGTTGACGATCGGCACCCACGCTAGCCGGCCACAGTAAATCGAATAATACCCACGATTACGGGCCATAATGGCTCGGGTAGTTACTGTGCGCGATCTCGGCTCCGATATGTCTTAAGTGCGGCTGTGGTAAAAAAGATAAACTCCACGCAGAGGCGTAAGATGGGTGACCAATGTCTCCAAGACCCACAGCTAGGGAAAGTGACTACAAAACCCGTTTGCCACGAACTTAAGCATATCGACGGTCTTCCGTGATTGGAAGTTTTACTGTTTCTCATATTTCCATTTCATTCAAAAACTTTTCTCCTATCCTATATAACAATCCCTAAAGTACAGGTCACAAAATAGGGGAACTCTCGCTTGTGGAGATATGGACTCACATCCGGATGACGGAACACTCGGCTACATTCCATACTCAGTCACGCAAGACATTTAAAGCAACCCTCTACAACTAAAACACGAAGGGCGGTACTATCTTCTCTTGTATACATATATGTAGCTTTAATATATTCACACATCATATTGGCATTGCAGAACATGAAACAATATTTTGAGCAGAAACTTAGCATCAAATACGATTAAATCACTAGCACATGCACAGCTATATTTCTTATGCAACACATCAAAGTAACAAAAGCATTCAAATATAGCAGAATTAGTCTGTGTTATGAGATTACATGTCAAAAAATAAAGCTGTTCATACAAATGATATAATTACAACCCAAAAGTGCATTAATGTTTTGGAACTAGTATATACAGGAATGCCAAGAAGACCAAAAAATAATCAGCTGTAGTAGGGCTCCGCCTCTATCATGCTCGCCCTCCGGGATCTACTTGACCGCAGGGTCAGAACTCCCAACATGCTGGCCAGGGGTCCCACCTGTCCGATTAGAGAAAAGAATACATCAGATAAATTATACGCAGTCAAGTTAAGAAAAGATCGAGAGGGAAGACTTACCAGCACCTGCTCCCTGACCATCATCGTCTAGCTGCACGCCTACCTCATCCGCAGCAAGCAGCCGCATGCCCTCCTTAACCGCCACCTTCTCTTCCTTGGTGAATTGGGCCGTAACCACATCCATCCTAAAAGCCGCGCCACCTTCCTTATCTGCATCAACCTTAGCCTCCTCCAAAGCCCGAAGATATATTCTAGCCATGACCCGAGGATAGTCGTCCATCCAGGACAGGTTGCCCTGCCTCCAGGTTCGGAAATACATGTCCTGGAGCATCTCATCCATCATCCCCTCGTTCTCCTCAAACTCTCTCATTCGGGCCTCAGAAGCCGACAGCCGTGCGACGGCAGCATCTCTCTCCAATCGGTATCTCGAGCAGTCAGCCTGAAGGGATTTCCGCATCACTTCCATCTCCTCCTTCAGCTTGGCCTGAGCAAGCTCTGCGGCCTCAAGCCTCCCAGATAACTCGTCTACCTGCTCAAGATCCACGCTCCGAACCTCATCCATCGTTGTGATGGCCATGTCAATTCGTCCTTTGCAAGCAGCTTCCATCTTTCGCAACTCAGTCTTGCTAGCCTCTTCCATGGTTTTCTTTAGTCGTCTGGAGGCCGCCTCATGCTGGGATATCTGGATAGCCTGATCAGCAAGCTGTTTGGCCTGATCAGCAACCTTTAGCCGCAACCGAATGTTAGCACTTCCGATTTCCTCCCCAGCCTTGGCCAGTCGAGCGTGACGCTCCATTAGCCTCTTGGTCTCCTCAACCACCCGACCGATGTTTGCCTTGGCCTCATTCCCCATGGTCACAATCCGAGTAGTAAGCAAATCAAGGTCTAAGGACTTAGCCTCATCAAGCACCCGTACCATGGGATTGCGGGGAAGAAGATGCTCACCCGTGGCCTCGTCAAAAGAGATGTCGTGAAAACTCGGGTCCAGATCCGAGTGGCCGGCAAATGGGTTGCGAACCAAACCAGGATGGTCTATCGGGGTGACGGTTGGATTTTCGGACGGATGTGGGGAAGGAATAAACTCAGTATCCTCCTCAGTAATATCATGGATAGGCTGGACTGGAGGCTGAGGGTCAGGTGAAGGTTCAAACAAAGATCGGCCTCTCTTCCTCTTTTGTATATCTTCTTCAAACTCCGAGGAGAGGGCGATAACCAACCACATCTCCGTGACGGCTAGCTGACGGATTTGGTTTGGCGGAAGCTTTGAGTAACTTATACTGTTCAAGGCGGTGCCGAATATCTGATGTCTTGGCCACCTTACCGATTTCTGAAATAAAAACCAAGTGTTACGAGCATGCATGAAACTATAATTCAAGAAATGTGTCAAGTTAAAAGGAGTAGGAAGACGCGTTTATTTTACAAATCCTGAGGGGGAGTGGGATACTGCAATGAGTCCTGAATCTCATTTCAGGACGGGAGCTGGCCATAAAATATTACTAAGTCCTTATCATAAAGGGAGTCTGCAGAAGTTGAAAATTCACCTTAAGTTACCCTAGCTGAAGGATCCTTAGAAGATGGATCAACACCAGTCCCAGCCTTATCAGCCTTCTTAGCCTTCTCTACCGGGGTTGATCCTTCCTCTAACCCCTCAAAAGCCTGGCGGAAGGCATCATCCGTCCACTCCTGGATCTCCCCTGCCTGCTCGGAAAACAAAGCCCCGGCACCACTACCACCCTGTCCTTCACCTTCTCCATCTCCTCCGCTCTCCTCCTCGCCTCTTTCCTCCTCTCCACCTTCCTCTTCCGGAATATCTGGACATGTGCTAGGGGAAGGTCCATCAGACTTCTTAAGCTTTTTCCCCCCGACAACTGGAGGTATCGAGAAAGGTCTCCTCTTGCTACTCTTCGCAGTGGCCCCGTCTTTAGCTTTGGCAGCCCTCTCCTCGGCTGTATCTCTCTGCTTAACCACGGATTGACGTGGCAGAATCAGGTTGTGCTCCAGGAGAGTGGCATTCCTGATCAGGTAAGAAGCCGACCTATCCCTTCCAGAGATAGCCTCTATCTCCGCAGCCGTCTGTACCAGGCGATCATTCTCTACGACTGCAAAGCCACCTATCGCTAGCAAGAAATAAAAGCATATAAGAAGAAGCATTGCAGTCGGGACAAAGAAGTTACAAATGGAATTCAACTTACAGCCAGAAGTGAAAAGGAGAAAAGAAACGGAGTCGTCCTTAACGAAGAACCATTCCTTCTTAAACATGGTGAATTTCGAGTATAAGTCCAAGACCGGCTTGAAGGACACGACCGACTCTAAACTAATGTACGGAGACCCCTTCTTGTAGCCCCTCAGATTATACAAATATCGGATTTCCCGATTAGAAGGGGGGCGCCGATACCTCCTCTGGAAGATAACGAATAGACACACTAAGATGGCATAGGAGTTGGGCTGAAGCTGGAATGGAGCCACCTTCAAGTAAGCAAGGAAGCTGACTATCCAGGCATTGATCGGAGGAATGGCCCCACACATGCAATGGTATCGGCTATAGGCGAATTATCCTTCAGGAGGATCATACAGCATCACACCATCCCCCGGCAGCAGCATGCTCGCCCTGTCAATCCCGAAGGAGCGAGCGATGACATCAAGTTGTCCCTCTTTGAGGGAGCTCGAAAAACAATCGGGAGGAGAGTTCAGAAGCTCTTGAGGGCCATATCCGTCCACTAATGACCTCGGGGCAGATCCATGTCGCGCTGGTTCCGGCTGGACTGGGGGCACGGCGGGAAACTCTCTTCTGCCCATAGATTTCCTCTGTTTTTCTGATCGGGTTTCCACTTTGGGAGACATTTATCTGCAAACACAAAAGCAAAAGTATGTTGTTAGAACAAGGAGTATGAAAATATAAAAAAGAAAGTATGTACAATCTAGAGTTTCATTCGTAGGTCGAAACATGAAAAGCTAGGGATTCATTAATCATTCAGGATCCCAGAGTTCAATCAGTAGTTCAAACATAAGGATCATTCGGCATTCACACTCTCAAGTTCACTCGGTAAAGCAAATAAAAAAAAAGAGAAGCTCATTCGGTACATAGAACCCCTCCCCCCCCCCCCCCCCCCCCGGTTCCATTCGGTAAATCGAAGACTCTAAGGTCATTCGGTAGTCCCAATACAAAGACATATTCGGCATTAAAAGTCTATTGGCACATCCGGTATTAGGTCCATTCGGTAATCGACATCACCAAAGTCATTCGGCACTCACGTCGTTTGGTAGTTTATAAACAAAAGACTCATCTGACAATTACCTAGTCCGGTTGTCAAAAAGTTTCAGCAGTATAGTTGATTCGGCAGAAATCAGTTTCGGCTCCCTCGGTTCGGTAAGGAATAACGAAGGTGTATAGCCCCTACTTATAGGCAAATATAGGATGCCGGACCAAATGGCTCGGCGCCCAGGGAACGAATGGAAACACCCTAGCTAAAACAAAGCGCGACATATACTAGCATATGCCCCACTTTAGGGGGCAAGTGTTGGGTGCATTTCCACCATCACCGATCCAAAAGAAAAGGAGCCAAGCCTCTCCACCTCAAAGCCGATCCAAAGCCACTCATCACCAAATCATGCCCCACCGATCCAAAATCCACACCGGACCGGCCCATGCCGAACCAGCCTACTCCAAGTGCCTGCCGAACCAACCTACTCCAAGTGCCTGCCGAACCAACCTACTCCAAGTGCCTGCCGAACCAACCTACTCCAAATGCCTGCCGAACCAACTCAAAGTACCACCACCGGACCACGTACTACCGAACCCACCTTCACCAAATCAACCACCACACACTGCCGAACCAGAAGCAAGGAAGGACACGACCGATCCAAACTTGCCAGGCCAGACCGTTTCAGCCCAGGCCCATCAGCAGCTATATACATCCAGAACCCCTGCCCCCAGCCTTACTCTATAAATAGAGGGGCAGGGGTACAACAATGGAGGACAAGTTTGAGAGCTCAAGCACGAAAGGAACTTTCAAACAACTTTCATATACTTGTATACAAAGTTTTGTACTTGTAATCTGAAAGAAAAAGGAGAATAACATATAAAGTGGACGTAGGCACGTTCTGGCCGAACCACTATAAATCTGTGTGTCTTTTACAGTTTAGTCCATCTATTTCGTATATTTGCATAAATCACCCAAACCATCCAGATCAACATATAATCAACTAAATCATACGACTAGGAGGTGTTTGCCCAATTTTTGTGCAAACACCTGCAATCACCGATGAGGACGTTCAAAACAAAAAACATGATGACCTATTCTCCGACAAATGCATCTCCGAAATAATAAGCTCGGATCTCCTGTCCATGTATGAGGTAACAACTATACCTATCCCCTTTATAATTGTCATTACAATCCATCCTTTCTACATGCAACGACTGTTATTTCGAGTGCACGAAATTTCAAGCTCTTCAGCTCGCATTTGTTGGCTGCAATATTGCTTTCATCCTCGCCTGTTACAATTATACTCAATTAGGAATTATTCTACAAAATTGGAAGTACATACGTTCTTTGTTCTTTATATACTACCTGTCCATTATATTTTGAACTGTCAACTAATACATTTTTAATCATCCAGTAGCACGGTAGACAGATATTTAACCTTACATCTAAACATCCTACTTATATTTCTTCTAAAAGTACAGAATTAGCAGCTGACTGCTAAAGTTTATTTCATTTACTCTGGGGTTAAGTCTGCTACAGTTGTTTCTTTTCCACCTATTGATTTGCTAACATCGTACTAAATTGTTAGGTTGACAACTTTGCATACATTACGACTGCTTTCTATGCAATTTTTCACGTGGTCCGACTTGAATCGTTTTCTTCTCGCCTCTATGTAATATATATTTCAATCAATCTTTCTTCACATGTTCTTGATGGTTTGCTCAAAACTTTTCATGCAAAATTCTAAAACATTTATTTTGAACGTCATGGTTTTCCTATTAATAATACTTTATTCTTTTGCAGCGACTTAACAAATTGTACTATGATTTTATTTAGTAGAAATCAAGCTCCCTGCCATAAGCTAAGTTCTTCCTAAGTTTAAGGGTTGTATTTGGTAGAATATTAATCCGAGTTCACATTTTTGGCTTGGATGGGTTGTTGTTTACATTTGATGTATGAAACTGAATAAATCATTGTTGATTAGTGCTTGTGGTGGTGCTGTCTGAATTGAGTGCTTGGGTGAATAGGTGTTTAATCGAACTGATGTTTACTGTTGTTTGAGATGCTGCTATTTGAGTCCAGTGCTAAAATAAATTGGCCTTTAGATTGGATCAGTGCTTGATCAAATTGTTTACTATATGACAGTTGAAATGATGATGTATTATTTGAATGAATATGGTGTAGGAAAAATAAATGAATTCATGAATATGCATGAATTCTTTTCAACGTCATAAAATGTTGTTGCATAAATTCATACTTAAATGCATTTAAGGCTTGAATTTTTTTGAAATGTTTATGTGTAAATATTGCTTACACCGTGCTTTATTTGGTTACCTAAAGATAATTATTCATTCTGAATATTATTTGTCTATTTTGGATACTTTATATATTTATCAATTAAATCAGTGAACCCTGTTTCTGATTCATATAAAAAAACATTATTTTTATTTGCCTCCATACCCCTTCTTTTTTTGCATGAGTTTTCTCTACATGAAATATTTTAGCTTACTTTATAGCATCGATCTCACATTTATTCTAAATTATTTTTTACTATTTATATTGATTAATGAAGCATCAGATCTAAGGAATGTTTTAATTTAGTCACTCATACAGTATTTAAAATTCAAAGCATTGGATTTATGGGGGATTGCATTAAAATGTCAAATAACCATGACTTCATACTTTATCCCTACATGTTTTATGCTTTTCTTGCTCTGAATTATGGACGGCTTGGTAGTCGTGAAGTAATAGAGCAACAATTCATGCATTATGATCTTTATAATGGAAAGCGTTCTAGCTATGAGTTTGCAACTAATTTTAACTACTTTTATAGGGATCAACTAATTTCAAGCCATCTAATATGATCATTTTTTCATTTGCTCGTTCTATCTAACGAATAACATATATACTCTGAGTACATTTTTGTGTCACTTTCATTTGTTCTAGCTCATATAGGATATTATCATGTTATAGTTGTAACATCTTAATGGTTCTTTTGGTGTTCCACATTTCTTTTCTGTTTAACTTGATTATTTGCTTATTTATTTTTCTATTTTTGCAGGAAGATGATAGAGATAGTCATCGTCCATGGAGCAGGGACTGGAGCATCATGTTAATAGATTTCTTTCACATCGATTGTTCATATTGCTTAAGTTGCTTATATACAAGAAAAGAAATACAGATGAGTATGGTCAAGTTTCATGAGTGTAAGTATAGATAAAGATGTAAATATTGAAAAAAGTTAATTTGATACATGGTCATGTTGTTAGTTTATTTTTACTGAATATATAATTAGAGTTAGCATCATCTTTATAATGCACTAGACATATAACAGTAAGATAGGACTATTTTGTTCTTAATAGTTGCCTTTTTGCTCTCACGTGTACATCTTCATTGTTACGAGTAGCAATTATGATGAACGTTATCAACTAATCTTACAAAAAAGTAAAGCATTAAGCACGATAAAGGTGATTGAACTAAAATAAGCAGGTACTTTTCTTCCTTTTTGAGTAATTTTGCTTTTAGTACTTGGACATGACTATGAGATTGTAGACGTTGAAACACTTTATCTTAAAACAACCATTTCTGTTATGGAAATTTTAAACTTAAAATGACAAAAAAAAATTACCAATTTAAATATTGACATCTTAAAAAAATTAAAATTTAGAATGATATTTCAAAAAAATAATCAAATGTAATATTCAACTTATATCATCGCAATAATAATTTCACAAAAAGAAGAAAGATGATCGATAATTGAAAAAAATTATAAATCAACACCGTGCACGAAGCACTGGTTCACACTAGTTAAGTAAAGAAAAGGAAATTCCTATGATTAATAAGATAGCTTTAAATTTTTCTGTTTTACTATCTATACTATATTATGATTAGTGAGTTAAATTTCAAGCTCACATAGGCCCCCTTGAATTTTGGAAACCTAACAGTCTCCAGATCTATATCACGTTTTTAACATTGTTACGTTCGTACCTAGCCATCTGCGTCTTCCTTTATCCTCCAAACCCTAATTATTCATTCCCAAATCGCACCGCTTGATTGGAAGCATCACAGACTTTTTTCCCCTTTCTTTACTCCCTCTCTCGCTTTTTCATCCCTCTCCTCTTCCAAACGCTTCCAACCCAAAATTTATTCCACAGCCGAACCAAGTTATTGCTTTCACAAAACCCTAGAATTTTTTTCTCCCAACAGGCCGCGTCCTCCTTCTAGAAGTGGATCAACTTCGTAATTTCGAACCATCGCTTATTAGTACGCCTGAACTGCTCTGTCGCGTAATCCTATCGGGTATATATAAGGTATGATGTAACGTCCCGCCTTTTCGCACGCTTTAAATTGATACACGTGCCAACTCAAACCATACAAAAGGGCAGATTGTTATGGGGTAAATAAGAAAAAAAGAAAGAAATAAAAACATGACAAAATCTCACAGCGGAAGGATAAAATATAATAATCAAATATATACACTACACCAAAACAGGCAAATTCTAACATTTATAAGTGTTACAAATAATTTCAGTAACACTTTTTAAGTGTTACTAATGGACTGTGAGGAATGGAGCGGCCAAATTTGTAACACTTATAAGTGTTACAGACATACATGTTACTAACACTTATAAGTGTTGGTACCTAAATATACGGTAACGCTTATAAGTGTTGGTAAAGAAATATACGGTAACACTTATAAGTGTTGGTAACGAAATATAAGGTAACACTTATAAATGTTGGTACAGAAATATACGTTAACGCATATAAGTATTGGTAACGAAATATACAGTAACACTTATAAGTGTTG
The DNA here is from genome assembly GCA_030765085.1 of Allium cepa. Classification (NCBI taxonomy): domain Eukaryota; kingdom Viridiplantae; phylum Streptophyta; class Magnoliopsida; order Asparagales; family Amaryllidaceae; genus Allium; species Allium cepa. Next base: position 409,281,202 of record CM060939.1, on the reverse strand, counting down.
GTACTGAAATATACGGTAACGCTTATAAGTGTTGGTAACGAAATATACGGTAACACTTATAAGTGTTGGTAACGAAATATACGGTAACACTTATAAGTGTTGGTATAGAAATACACGACGACGCTTATAAGTGTTGGAAAATGATTATTAAGTAGCACATTTATATATATATACACCAAAACTTAAACGCAAAGTTTAAATATAAACACACTTCAAATAATGGTTTCCATATCACAAAAAATTCATCATACATATTCAATGCAAAGTTTAAACGCTCTGCAAATGTAGTATAATATATCATAAACAATTATTTAAATATAAACACACTTCAAATAATGGTTTCCATATCACAAATAATTCATCATACATATTCATACGCAAAGTTTAAACGCTCTGCAAATGTAGTATAATATATCATAAACAATTATTTACATATCTAAAATATCACAATGTCATATATTCGGATATTATTACAACATAAGCTTCAAAATATATATTTCAAAATACACTTAAAGTTTAACTTACGGTTAACCTAGCCATTCCTGATCATCCACTCCAAACTCTAATATTCAGTCTGCAACTTCAACAGCAACATGAGGCATATTGTATGAGTGCGCTTGAGCATCGGAAGTAGCTTGCACGTAGGGGTCATGTATATCATTATGAGCAGCATGTACATGCAATGAAGCATTCTTACAAATTGAACCTGACTGTGAGCATAACTAGCAATTTCATGAAGTGGATGAGAAGTAATACACATAAGCGGACACTAGCATGAAGCATCAGTGGCATCCGTAGAGTCTGTAGGTCGAAGTGAAGCCTGAATTGGAACTAATCGGGACAGTGTAGTTGCAATAGTTAGGAACTGCTCAACGACAGTAGCATTAAGCTCACGCTTCATGTTGAGTAGCTTTGGCCAACTTGATCATCATGGGTATGCAGCACTGTAATTAGAGGAGCAGCTTCTATTAAGGCCTGCGCATTCAGAAACATACATCTTAATATATATTACCTAACCCAACTCAAAACGTCATGTTCTAGCATAAAGATTTAAAATCTTGTTGTCCTGTTATTACTCTTAGTAATTTGGATGCATAATAAGTTAAGTTATATTTATGAATCCGATGTGAAGGAGGTACGAACATAATGCTTTGCTGGTCAATTAGTTTTGCACTATTGTTTTGGATGTTTATTTGAAGCAAAATCAAACCATGCTACTTTGAGGAAACAAACTCATAATGAAAACAAAGAACAATTAGATACACTAAAAATATCTGCATTTTTTTAGTTATGATTAATAAAGTTAGATGTTACAGTTAAACTATAGCAACGTAAATAATTAAAAAATTGTATGTGCAACTTCGAAATCTGTCTATATTCTGATTTCTACAAAGAGTAATGAAGGCTTCACTGGTTAAAATTGAATTTCAGCCAAGGTACATTGAATATTAGGGTGGCTCTCATGTTAAGCGTACAAGTTGATCATGTGAGACACATTATTTTTAAAACCGATATAGCTCATCTTGCTATCACATTTTTCTTAAATACCTGTGTATATATGCAAGTTAATGCATGCTCCATCAGATCAGCATCTGATAGCAGTTCAACACCTAGCTTTGTCCCTTTCCCTTCTATGCACATCATTGCATGCATCTGATAGCAGTTTAGTACACAACAAGTTAATGCATGTTCCATTTACTAACATTGCTAACTAAAAGATTTATTATACATAAAGGAGGTAGCTACGGTTATACAGGAATTTAATGTATTTAAAGGAGGTAGCTATACGGTAATTTACTGTATATAAAGTTAAGGAACTGGCATAATCATGTTCTTATATAACAAGCAACGGTTGCACAATTGCAGCATAATCACGGTTGTGATTCAAAATTAATTATCATATCATTAAAAACAATTAAATGGCACATCATCACTAAAGAACAAGTACAAAAACCCACAACAAAAGAGAAATTAAAAAATAAAAAACTTACAAATTCACAGGCAAAATCACTCCATGGGATGCGGAATGTATTTCTCTTCCAAGTGCCTCTGCTTTCAAACAGGTTAATCTGTTTTCATCCTTTCTCTAAAAGCCAATTATCTATAGTGGACCTTTGATAATCAAAATCTCACCTATAAATGGAAATTCTTACAGTTTCAGTCATCTTGTATCTAAACTTTTGATAATCTATAGTGAATGGGAAGTGCTATTTTCTAACAACATTTTTATTGCATACGGAAAAAATAAACAAACTTATTGTTTAATACTCTGATGAACCTACGATGCAATTCCAATATTAAAAGGATTTTTTTAGCATTGAGGCTCAAAAAGAACTGTAATAGCGAAAAAAGAACTACAACTAAAAACTAATAAATACATTATTTTATTTTAATAGCGAAATGTGTATAAAAAAGAACTGCAACTAAAAACTGATAAATACACAAGAACGTGTGCGCATCAAAATGCTTTATGCGAACACACATTAAGAGGTGAAAACTTCTAACCATTTTTAAATTATATGAAAATGGGCGTATGACATTTAATCAGAAAAATATCATTATACATGTTCCTATATTTTAATAGTAATACTACACCTTCATTCCAACTTTATGATAAAATGTGTTTCATCTTGTAAATTCATAATTAGCTCATCTCCTCTTTATAGAGAATAATTGCACGTATGTTACCTCTTTAAAGAAAAGATTCAGTGATTCTATTAAAAAATACGGGTTATCTATAACAATAGGGACGCCATAATGTAAAGTGTGAAATAAATACTTCTGAAAGCATTCGCTACCAGTTGGTAAAAATAAAAAATCTCTCATGCTTTGGTTTGCGTCAACGACCTATCAAAATGCAAGATACATGAGACTGCACAATAGGCATTTTGGTGGAAAGGAATTGGTAGCACAAAGGTAGGCGCATGAAATAGTGCATGTAAAGTGGAAAGTGCAGATGTCTTGAATTTTATAAAAAAAAGAAAAAAAGAAAAGGAAGTGAAAAGAAAACTAATTCACAAACCTTTCCGATTGCTCATATATTTGAAATAACTCCTAGTTAGATGAACTTGTTCCAAGAACGACATTAATTGCACCCATACTCGTAATTCCTGCAGTTAATATAATAATGCATGACAATGTTGACATTCATATAAGACATTGCCACAGGAAGTATGGAATTGATGTCATTGATCCTGATTAGCACCACGTATTTGGAAGTTTATCATAATAGAAACTGTGTGATGGTTAAAGAAGGATAAATTTTAAATGAATGATTTAATCAAGTAATTATAGCATTGTACAACAACAAATTGGCACATGCATAAGCATATTATTTCTTGTATGTCCTTTCCAAAAAAACTGCACACATATGTTACTTGAAGATAAACGAGCAGGTTCTAAGAAAAAAAATTGTTAGTTTAGTAAACCATATATTGATTAAATTTGGGGAACTTCCACATGGTGGTCGCCTTTAGATACAGATTAAACAGCCTCATATTGGTCATTTTTACATACAGATTAAACAACCCCATATTGGTCATCTTTACATATAGATTATTGAATGGAAATCGCTGAATTCCAATCATATAGGGAAAAAACCACGGATAATTCAGAAAAAGGGAGGGGAAAAATCAGCATACACAACTAAATGTTAGCCGACATCAAGTCCAAAATAATAGTAATAAAAAAAAGTGAGGCGCTTTACCTTACATACTACAGATGAAAGGATGTGATCAACTCGTTTAAGTTCCACGAAGTCAACCGCTTCTTTTTTAGCAGTGCCATCTTCATTTTCAGACTCAACTGCAACAAAGATAAAATAATTAATTAAGTGCAGTTAAAGCTAGCGTTGTTAAAATAATATGCTTTTGCACAAAGAAATGGAATATCACAAATGCTTAGCAGAACTTACTATTGGCTTCAGCCTAAATTTTTACTTGTGGGAGTACGCAAATCTTAACCAATTCTTCATTCCCACGGCAACTCCTGAAAGGAAAAAAATATAAGCTTGGATAAATAAACCAATTTCCAAAGAAGAAAAGAATTTGAATATAACCATTGAATTGAAATATCCTATTTGGGATTCAAAAGTTGAATCAGAGCTCTGAAGATATAAATCTTTGTTTGACTCTGTTTTAGCATAAATCCTAAGATTTTTTTTTCTTTCTCAAATCGAAAAGACTAATGAAAAAGGAATAAGGGCACAAGAGAAGTAAAAAATAAATTTTAAATAAGGTAACTATACATCCCCGTATGGTGAATGCACGAGAACAAAACATTGGCTTGATTTCTCCCAAGGTAAAAATAAAACTCACAAATTATAATGAAAGTCAGTCATTGCAAGGAAAGGATCATAATCTCTAGCGTGTATTTCAAATTTAATACAAGCCCAAAATAGTATCAAAACAATAATGATATGATAATTTCAAACATCCAGGGAAGGATAGAACAATATAAGTAACAAAGCCTAGCAAAGCAAATCTCTTAGGCAACAATTGTAAATGTTTTGAGAAACAAGCCTTAAGTTGATTATTCTCTTAATATTTCGGTAAATGATTTTTCTAAAAAATAGTATTTTGATCTAATGAAAGCATGCAGATTAGAACATTGGGTTGATTTCTCCCAAGAGAAATATTAAATTTGTTGTTTGTAATCAAAGTCAATCAATAGGGGAAAGGAATGTGATCTCTACCGCATCATACACATTTTTTTAACAATACCTCAGAAGGAAAGAACCTTGGAATGTATGAATATGAAAATTATGAAAGAGGCAGATGGAAGACTTAACTTCTTTTAAGATGGGATATTGTTGGACTTTTAAAGAGACAAATGGTAGGAGAGAGCAACAGATGACCATCATATTAATTGCAACCTTGCTAATGTACCATGTGATTAATCAAAGGTCAATACATTTTTGGTCTGAATGAAAATTTGGAAGACCAGAAATGCTGGATAAATGCAAGTTGGGAAAGATTAGCTACAGTGTGAGTGCTTAGTAGGCTTTACATTGACAAGTTTTTTTATATCTTACATCAATTCTACAATGCCATAACAGACTCAAAAACAAGCTAACTGTAATTGTTATCAAAATTTCTAAGAATCATATAGTTCCAACAACAAAAATAAACATACAAACAAAGCTCCTACATAATGTAAAAAACATCACATAAAATTAATATATTATGATGTTATCATTTAAAAAGTTAACCAATAGGATAGTGATTGCTTTTAAAATATATGAAATCAAACTGAACACTGATAAATCAAAGACCTAGCAAAATGCAATAGCCAATCACCCTTATGCTACCGGAGTATCATATTTTTAGCGTTTATTAATAAATAAATCATTTCCAATCGACAAACTGTAAATTATTTTCAAATAAAGCTAAATATATGAATAAAAACATCGGTATAAACATAATAGTTGTCAAATAAAACTCAACAATACTGACAGTTATTAGACAACAACGACAAAATATACTATATGACAAAAATCAGTTCATATAAACCATTTTCAGATATGTACACATAATGCACAAATAATTTGTAATCTGCTAATAAAAATTAAATAAAAATAGATTTACAGATAACCTCAGATAAGTCAAGAAGAAGTTATACCCAGAACCTGAAGTTATCCGAAAATCCAATATACAAAATCTAAAACGAACCTGAAGTTGCCAGGAAAGATTATATGCAGAACCTAAAGTTGTGAGAACAGTCGATGTTTGGTTGATGTCACCTGGAAAGATGACGTATAAAATCAACATTCGCGTGTGAAGACGTAGGTCTATGTCGATAGCTTCTCGATGTAGCTTTGAGGATGTGCTAAGGGAAGATCGGTTAAGCCGTTAAAGTCGCCTAGAGATGTCGAGCGTCGTTGATATGTCGAGAGCCAACTGAGAATGGAAACCCTAATATTGAAACTAAAACTTATGTGGCCGATAAATGGGAAAGGGAAAGGGAAAGTGTTAGAAAACGAAAATATGCAAAATTACGGATGGGTGCAATTTTCCATGAATTATTCACAGATTTACCAACTATTCTAACACTTTTTTGTGTTGCCTATTATAACAGATGTGTAGCAAAGTTTATACAATAACATTATTTATATTTACCAACACTTTTCAAATATCCTAACACTTTTTTACCGTTAGTAGTCAGTAACATTTATAAGTGTAGGAATTAACAAATATAAATGTTGCAAAACCACTGTTTTGGTGTAGTGATAGTTCATGAAGCTGTTTACAAAATATTTAATTTTACTTATACAATATATATCAGAGTTGCACATACCAACGAATAAAATCGATGCAGCGGAATACAATGTGTAGTGGAACAATATAATATAATAATAATAATAAAAAAATCTTCATCTTCGTCCTCCAGAAATAAAGCCTTCGATCCTGAAATGCTCGGACTGACCCGAGCGAATTGAAAAGACAAAACACTCGAGTCAGAACTAAAAGATCTTATGTAAGTTAAATCAACATAAGTAAATATGAGTGCAGTAACTCAAGAGATGCTCGGGATTTACATCTTTTAAGGATCCGTTAAACTATTTACTATGTAGTATATTTCGCTATTACAATAGTGTCTAATTGTAAAATAAACTTACTTTTAAATAGAGTTAAGGCTTTACATTTTCCATCTTAACACATTTATATATTCCTATATTCTATACAGTACCGTAATCTCCCCCGTACTGGGCATCGTCAGAGGGCACTCCATAGGTATGGTACAAAACCAAAATCGTATAAGGCGCTCTAGGGTAGGTGACACAGCACAACTAGGAAATGCCAGGGTAGATATACCAATTACGCATCTGGGTCGGTGGTAACGCATAGCCGCAGCTACCGCCCACCTCGAGCCACACCCCAAATCAAAGAAATCAAAAGTGGCCACCGAATAAATCCAAATCCAGAGTAGAATATCGAAGGGATGTGTCCGATAAAAGGGGCTACCTTCTTAACCCGTCGATCGCTCCTGTTTTAGCCACCTTATGCTAACTCACGGGAGTTGGGTCCACGTATTTACCTCAAAGAAAATGCCGCCGCCATCTTATTTCATTCTGGAATCTCCACCGCGTACACGGTTGTTAAAGTGGTTTTTGAAGTTGGCAGAGAGTATGACAACTTTCGATCCCGGTCTCTTTAACAACCAATCGTTATTATAACACTGCGGTCTTTTAAAATAGTTTATACTTTTAAAACCAGAATAAAATATCCATTTCAAAATCATATAAATACGATATCATTTCTATTTTTAAAACCCAAATTAAAATGCTATCATTTTTATTTCAAATATATCCTCTTCCAAAATTATAGCATTTTTAAATCTATTTGAAACTCATAGCTTTGTATCATAACTGTTAATACTTAAATGATTTGAATATTAAAAATACTATATAAAATAAATATAGTTTCTTTAATATACCAAATAAATTCCAAATACCGATTTTAATCTCCAAGTACACCATTTTAATTTTCCATATATTTCAAATCTTTAAATATTCCACCATTTCAAAACAATTCTTTGATAATTCCATATATATCAAATTCAATTATCATTATTTAGATTTGAAACGTTTACTTAATAAATCAAATATCATTTAAGTAAAACCTTTAAACTTCAAATAACTGGATGTTCTTTAAATTTTATTAACTTGATATATTCACTTAAATCAACTCGATATTTATTGAAATTACTTTAACCCAAAATCAAGTTATAAAATCATACCTTTTTAAAAATCTCAATTTTTATTTAAATTTCACCTCCATTTTATTCAAGTCAAATTCTTAAATCCTTCAATTCAAACCAATTTCATAATTATCTTCCAGCTTAGTTTTTATTTAAGTCACCAAAATTCTATATATACAATATCTTAAATAGGTACTTAACCATATAAAAATAAAACAATCAAACTCCGTTATTCAACTTATTTTTATTTAACAATTTTATACATATCTTAAATTCAAGAATTTTAACTATATATATATAATAATATTTATAAAACATCAAAAATTAATATTTATTAAACCGTATATTCTTTTCCAAAAAAATAGAAAACATTTCAAAATATTATATATATATATACACTGCGGTGCCTGTATATAATTTTCTATCCTATGGTCAAGTGATACGGATATTTATCATTTCAATCCGCAATTTAAAATAAAAATACGGTTATATATCATTTCAAACCGCAATCCCGAATGAAATGGAAATGCATAATAACTTGTGGTTCATAACAATATAAAATACGACATTCATTCATCCAATGTCAACCATCAACCATTTATCACAATCATCATCCAATTAAATCAATAGCATCAATATATAACGGAAAATAAACAACAGGTATTAAATAGCAGTTTAATTCAATAATATTTTAAATAACTGTTTAACTGGCAGTTTATATGCAATGAATAATTAATTATCAAATTTAACCGGCAGTTTAAATGCAATGAATAAATTAATTAACAATTTAATTTAAATAAATGCAATCTAACTAAGATGATGATTAAAAATATGCCAAACAAGCATAAATAAAATTTAAATCACATCATATATCAATTTAACAAACATAAGAAATTTTAGAAATTGTGAGTGGGTTAAAACACTCACATTTTGAATTTAAATCTAATTTAAACCAAAAATTTGAACAACTTCCAAATCCGTCAAAACCAGCGTCAAACTATCCGGAATTTAAATGGGGTTGCAGCGGAGAAAACGGTGCGAGAATTCGACCTCGTATGAGAAATTAGAACATTCGAATATCAAAATTTAAATGAATGCTCTCGACCACAAACAGAGCCACGAGCCGCCACCTTTCATCAAATTTCGCTGCCTATCTACGTGCCTTCGACCAAATCCGATGTCGCCACCATCACCCTCGTCTGGAGCCGCACCTTCCCTGGCCTTGCACGCCGCTCTGCCTCTACCGTTCGCTCCACCGCCGCCGCCCCTTTGACTCCCAATTCTGGCGAACTCGGTCAACATCTAGGTGAATGGATACTAGATTCGTGGCCTGCCCATCCCCAGCTCCCCAACGCTGTCCCCCGATCGTCGATCGGCTGCAGATCCGCTGTTGGATCGATGAAAATCCAATACGAACGGTCACAATTCAAACTCGATTTCTTGCCAAACGATGAATCGGATTGAAAAACGAATTGCATCAGAAGATTACGCACTTCGAGAGCTTCAACATATATTTTTTCCAAATTTTTCTGAGGGGTTGAAATTTTTAGCTTTGGGTTCGATTTGCAATTGGATCTGAAAATATAGAATTTTGTCTGCCATTGAGGAAGAGGAGGAATATAATGAATTTACGTACAGATAAATGAGAATTAGGGAGGCTAGGGTTTATAGCAGGATATTTATAGAGAAAGTTGAAATAGGATGTATCAGATAAGATAGATGTACGCGCTAACGACAAAGTGGCCCAAAAAGCCCGTTTCGACTCCGGAATGAAATTGGGTTAACCCATATATAAAAATAGGTGTTTAAAAATATTTTAAACGCGATGGAAAAAGTTTCAAGTCCAAATTCCATCGTATGAAGAAGTTATGCTAAAATCAATATTTTCCAAATTGATTTCAATTTCGTTTATTTCAAGGCGTTTCGAGTTCGTACGATCAAACGACAAGTCCGATCGGTACGAAACTTGAAATCCTATAATAACTCACTGTTACGGATCCGTTGACACTTGTTTCGTCGAAATCCGAGTCAATGGCAAAAATGGCTATTTTATACCTTTTAAATAAATTAATAATTAATTAATTAAACTCATTTTTATTTTAATTTTATAATTTACAATTTTTATCACATTTATATTTATCAATCATTTACAATGTTTAAACAAATTAAATTGTCAATTTAGAGGTGAATAATTTATAAATTTCAATATTAACCTCAATTTCATAATTTCAAAATTATAAATAAAATTTCCAAAATTTCCATTTAATCAACTTAACCCATAATTATTCCATTCTTTATTTTCAAATAGATGGGTTTACCATTGGATTCAAAATTACTACATACATTATTCTCATATTCCATCTCGATTTCAAATAACGTATTATTTAGCTATTTCAATTTTTTTAATTTTAATTTATCTTATTATTAGAAATTAAATTCCAATATATTGATAAAACTTTATTTCCATTCCTTATAATTCAACAAATTGTCCAATATGAATAACCTTAACATTCTTTCCTTTAATTTAAATCATCTATTCATTCATACACCATTAGCAAAACATTATTACCCATTACTAACCTAATTTACTAATATAACCCTTAATTAGACTAATTTCAGTTGATTACCCATTTTAATTTATTAGACTCTATTAACGTTAAATTACATTTAAGCTATCACTACGGACAAGTGTTGAGATTGATTGCATACACCGTTCTCATCCTATTATTAATTGGATGAATTTTCATTGGTTCGTAGTTATTGCATTAATATCCACAAATTTTAATACCTTGAAAATCATGACTTTACAATCTATTTCAATTAATAGGGTGTGCACTAATTTAGTAATTGCATTAATTCTTATAAATATAACATTAAGGTTCCTTTACTCTAATTGATTTCCAATTTTATTATTAAATGAAATAAACATGTAACTTATACAAGTGTTACCATGCCTTTAATTACACCCATGAATTTCCTATTATCAAGCAACCGTTACAGTTCTTACATACTTATGCTTTTATATAATTACCATTGATTATATTATTATTATTCCATTAACAAATCAGGTATTTACATTCGTTTTTTCTTTCATTTCAATTTATCCATTTATAAGTTTTACATTAATAAATCTTTATTTCCAAATATTACCGTACTTAACATTAACGTAAAAATTTATTATTAAATTCCACTTATTTGCAATTAATTCACTTATTTGGTTTCATACTTATAAGTTTTCACTTCCAAACAATATTATAATTAGGGGAAATTAATTTAAAGGACAAAAAATTATATATTTTTAGCCTCAAGGACACGGCCTTAATATTTTGACTACAAGGACAAACATTCTCCTAAAATTTATTCATAAGGACAAACATTCTTCCAAAATTATTCATAAGGACAAAACATTTTTTCAAAACTGCTACTAAACTAAAACTGATACGTTAAAATTGCTACCGATAACTAAAAAATGATACTTAAAAACTGTTATCCATAACTAAAAACTGATACCTAAAGAAAGTTGTCCTTTAAGCTACAATATTGAAGGTCTGTCTTTAAGGCTAAAATGCTGAGAAATTTTGTCCTTGACAATAATTTCCTGATTATAATTACCTAGATTACATTGATTTTTTCATGAATTCATAAATTAATTCGCTAATGCCTTTGTTTTCTTATATTCAATTTATTACCAATAAGTATGTTTATTATCAACAACGAACATTAAAATTTCGTTTCTAACATTGATTGTATTTGTTTTTATTATATTCTATTTATAGCTAAGTCAAATTTGAATTTTAATTAAATTGTAACGTTCATTCAAGTTCATTAAATATTAACTTGCATTAACACGTTTTCTTAATTTACAATCAAGTACTGTTAACAATGTTTTATTACATAAATCAATTTAATACTTTCCTTTATTTCTCATATATAATTACATCCGGGTATAATCTTTTCACTACTTTCGTTCATTAGAATTCTATTCAAATTTCAATTTCTTGCAAAAACTCATTTATTATAAATTTGCATACCAATAAATAAGGTTTCAATAAATAGGATTTATTCAATTCAACCTTTTCTAATTAAGTCTATTTTAATCAATATAATATTCCATAAGTTAATTCTTGACATTTACCACATTACAAATTATAACAATTATATTTCTTTATAAATTTAATTCCAAAATCTTATTAATATGACAAATTAAATTAACGAAATTCACGGGTCGTTACATATCGCCAGTTGAAAATTTGAAATTTATGTTTTCCTTTTTAATTGGTAATTCAAAAAACTATTACACTATTAAAATTGGGTATGATTTGGTTGGTTTTACTGTTTTCCAGTATGATTGGAGTATGGTAGATTTCCATTCTTAGAAATTTGATCAACGTAGCTTTTCTTAGAGTAACTATATTCATATTTTAGGATTTTCGTAAATGGAGTATTGTCTAGACGTCGATTTCTATACAAAGCTTCCTCTTTTTTCAAAAAAATATTGAATTTTTAGGTTTCCTCTATTGTGTGTCATCTAAATTTAGCCACCAATTGTTTTTGGGAGTGTGTAATGTTAACATATCTAAACAACTTATTTTAGTAGTAAAATTTTGAACTTTTGAAACTGTTCTCTTCTATCTGAAACAATTTCTTCAATGAGTACTTAAATGTAATTTTAGGTTGTAAATTTTAGGTGGTCCAAGGTTAATAAATAAGGCAAACAATTGTGATATTTTTTTTAACTAAAATTATCAAGTGTATTTATAAATAAAGAAGATAAAAACTATAGTTTTATCAAAGTTATATACCTAACAGCTTTTAGAAATTTATTAGTCAAGTCGCAAATTTCAATCCATTGAGAATTTCAATTATATACTTTTAAGTGATAAAGGAATCCAATGAGTCAAGTTTTAAATTGAAATCATCAAATTCTATGTTGTTGTGTGTGTGTTTCTCTTCTTATAAGATGATGATGATTTAAATATTAAGTTTGTAGTTTCCTTCTTTGCACAAGGAAGAACTTTGAGCATGGAACAGTATAAACATGATAGCATACACGTGTTATTTAAAATTTAGACTTCTTTTTTCATCATAATGAAATTTCACATATAATTGGATAAATTCGATGTTTAAGGCTCCGTTTGTCTATGTCACATATTTAGGTGGACATTGTTGGAGCTGATATGCAAGAAATTATTCGTTGTTAAATAGTCAATTTAAAATGGCTATGGTTGGGTATGTGTATTTACAATTTATGTACATATCTGTGCAACAAGACAACCCATACACATCACTAACAAAGTTCATGGATTGTGAAATCTGATATGTGGTGATATATTTCCCATGATGGGTTCTTCATCAATGCGTAACATTTTCGCTATGTAGTATATGATGTTTTTTAATCTTTTATTTCTATATTCTCATTCTATCTCCAAGGTCATTAAATATTGGAATTTTGTCATAAGTTCAATCTTTCTATTGTTGTTTATGTAGTTTATAAGTGGGTAGAACTTTTGGATAGGTTAAACTGAAATTTATGAAGTGCATTTCTAAAAGAAGAAGGTAATAATCAACTATTTGTTTTTATAAGTTCTTATGAACATTTAACAATTTATAAGTCAAGTTTCAATCCACAAAGAATTTAAATTTTATATTTTCAATTGATAAAGTAGTTCATTACAGATACCTATGAGTGAAGTTTTTGATTGACACAACCAAGATTTAAATTGGAGTTATTTATCGTTTATTGCTTTGAGCATAAGGTTCAACCAATATCAACATGTCATGATTTTTTATGCTGAGAATATTTTAAATTTTAAGGAGGGAGAAGATGATTGGAAAAATACTAATTATTATATTTCGTGTATTTTGTTGTTTAATTAACATTTGAGAATTGGAACGTGAACCAAATAAAAGCTAATTTACTTTATTTCCACCACTATTTGTATGTAAATAAATAACAACCCTGTTATGTTGCATTTGTAAGGTGCATCGGGAAACTTTTAAATGTTTACTTCCTTTTACAGTATAATATTTTGCATTTATATCAGTACCCATTCCTCATATTTATTTGTTACATAATTTTATGTTCCCTAACTACTATATGTAATGTTTCCAAAACACAATGCCAGTTTTAATCCTCAATAACAAAATTTATTGTCAATCTTTTCTCAAGTTAAATTAGGTATTAAATGTTTCTACAGATAGCTTACATACAAGTGATTATCAAAGAATAAACCAAAAATATTCTATAGTTTTTTTTAGGGTATTTAAAAAAAACAATGGAAATTCACGCAGAATCTTGGTTTCATATGATAGCTGAAGGTAAAATTGTTACAAATAAAAAATTTACGGAGCGATTTCTCAAAACTTGATCATATAGAGGTATCAATTATTGAACAAGACCTATTTTATATTATGATCATTCTTTTAAATGCTTTATTTCAGTTTGGTTATTCATGATTTATCTATTATTAGTTACCATTGTAGCTTTTAGGTATAATGCTTTGTAATTTGTTGGGTTAATGACCGATGACAAAAAAATTCACATTCGCCATTATTTTATTATATGAAAAATATAGTGGGAATTGTTAAACACGTCTATATAATAATATTAGTAATGAGTAGGAAATAGTTTGCTCTAAGACCCACTTCATTTTTCACCATCCATTTTTCATTAAAATGGAATTAGATTGTGCCAAGTGTATTTTTGCACACAACAGTCGCGAATTTTTTTTCTTGTGTTCTAAAATTCAAAAGTCACGTCATTTACTTCTACGGAAATGAATTCCTCATTTCATTTCATTCTCCTCCTTACGCTGCCCTGGGCTGATAACCTAATGCCCGTTGATTTAACACCAACGACTTGATCAACACTTGCCATCAACGCATCATTGATATTACTTTTCCGATTGGTTTTTCTCACTCCATCTTGACGATTGTCACCACATCCGATGAGTTGTTTGAAAACCTTTTAGATGTAAAACCTCATCATTCTTCCTCATTCATGTTTTTGTTCGCTTCGTCTTCGTTCGGATCTGACAAACATTTTATGTAGGAATGGTTTCCTTGGTCTTCGCTCTTGCCATCTTTTGCGGTTACCAAGGTCGTTGAAAGGTAATTCTTACTCCTTTTGATTTTCAATGATTGATTAAATCCTTAATGTTCAAATGATAGTCTATTTTTCACTGAGCACATCGTCTTTCTCTCAACAGGTTATTTTTCTAATGCCCTGTTATTTGTTTAAATTTTATTTCAACCAGTTTTCATTATAAGTATCTAATTTCAAGGACTGTTAGGTTATTTTCGTACCTCTTATGATTTATTATCATCAAAAGTATGCGACCTTTAGTCCCAATCTATGCATGATCAATGTTTTATGACTGATTTGTAATTTGTTTATGGAGCTTAGATAAATGCTATGTCTGAAAACAATATTTATCATAAATCTTAATTACTATATGACTACGCATAATAAAGCATTGTTAACGACCCGATAACTGCTAATTATGAACAGGCCATGCAATCTGAAATTGTCTAAAATAGTGTTATGACCAAAGCATATAAAAATGGTCTTTCATCAATCTTTATTTCGTACATGCAATATTTCATATGCCAAAAAAAAATCTCAAGCTATGTGTTTTTTATGTATGGAATGAATTGTTTTTACATTCATAGTGTTCACTCCATCGAAAATCCAGAGTATGAGTGCTGAAGCCAACACTTATTAAAGAGAGACCATAATCATGGTTTCGTAAATACAAAAGTTGGTTGTTCATTTTTTCATTAGAATAGGTGTAGGCATAATTTTTTTTTTACACTTTCAGCTTTATTCATATTCAAGTTGTTGCCTTTATGTATAAAATTTCACTAGCGAGTTATAGTGTTCGTGACCATGTATGGTAGGGATCTATATTGCTCATATTTTTGTGATTGTGTTGAAAAAAGATGCAACAGTTATAATCTATAAATTGAACACAGTAATTTATGTATTTCTCCATAAGTTCATGTCATCATGATCTTGCAGTAATGGTTTGTTATGCTTATGATTATTATTCATTTCTTAAGTAATCATTTCCTCACTATAGATCCAACGGGCATATATCTTGCAAAATTAGTTTTCATATCATAATTTACTTCTCATAAATTAGGGTGACACGTAAACTATGATCAAGCTGCTTCCAAGTTTAAAACTTATGTGACATAAAGTTAAAAGACCTTTATGTTATATAATGATCAAGAGGCAAAGGTTATTGCTTACTTAACAGCCAAAGAAACATACCTTTTTTTTCTTAAAATACAAACTATATATCACTTTAATCGTCGCTGTGTTCATTAGGATCCAATCAGGCCAGGGATCAACTCTTACTACTGCCAAAACTATGCTTTCTCAAGAGGCTGCTATTTTGCTCCGACGGTGAGTGATATTATGTTAATTATATTTTATCTTAATTTTCTTGCTGTTTATTTTTCATGATCTAATTTTGGTCAGAATTAATGCTTATTTGATTCCAAAGTTTTTATATACTTTAGCTCGACAAACATAATAAAACAAGCAAGCATAGGTAGCAAATATTCAAGTGGATGCAACGGATTTTATGTGTTCTTACTTTCAAGCACCCTGGCCTAATGTAAAAACCATTAGAATTGCAATAGGTTCACTCCACAGTCCATGCCTACATCTATAAATATAAAATAAAACATATTTATATGTTCGTGTATAAGTATAATGAGTAAATACTATATGATTAATTTTGCTAAAATATTGTTGAGAATGACGTATCTCTATCAATGAAAATAGAAGAATTATATATATAATTGCTGGTATTGAATAAAATAGAGCTAAATGAAACTTCACAGTCCATGCCTATGTCTATAAATATAAAATAAAACATATTTATATGTTTGTGTATAAATATAATGAGTAAATACTATATGATTAATTTTGATAAAATATTGTTGAGAATGACATATCTCTATCAATGAAAATAGAAGAATATTATATATAATTGCTAGTATTGAATAAAATAGAGCTAAATGATACTTTTTAATTTTGGCCATAACCATTGCATGCATGTATAAGTTAATACAAGAATTTCCTTTTTGCTACTAATCATACACATTTCAAGATAATAATGTACATGTTATGCGTATGCATAGAGAAGAATAAGAGAAGTGAATTTATCTCAACTAAATAGACTGGATTATTTTAGTTGTTCTAACACGGTTTCCTTATAAATATGTGTGTGTATGAACTTTTTTACATTATTAAATTGTACGTCAAAACAAGTGTGAAGTAACATGTTAATGGGAATTAAATTTAGATGGTTCATTTGTATTGTATTATTGGAGGATTCTATATTAACCATTCATACCCTCTAGATTAAGGTACACAACCCATTCATACTAATGTTGAGTATTTACTCTTTCGTTCTCCTTAATTTTTACAACTTCCTTTCATAGCTTAATTCTTAAAACATAAATTTCATTCCTTCTCCTTGATTCTTACAACTTCCTTAATTTTAGAATCCATTTTCAAGAAGGGAAAACATTGGTGTAATAAATGAGTGAAACATTTAGTACCTTCCAATCACAAAACCAGCCGCCTCTTCTCCTCGTCCTTTCTTAGAGTAGTATGCGGTCATGAAGGAGGTATTAAATTTATTTTTATATAATCCATTTTCCAGTTATACATAAAGCCAATTTATAATTTAGAGCTTTTCGTACATAATTCAAATTTGAAATCTACTAGAAGGTCAAACATGATCAAAAGAATCATTTGATTGATCTTTAATTATTGAAGGCCTTACAAGAAAATAACAGCAATTATGTATTTTGTTACTTATTTTTTCAATTTAATTGGAGGAGTCTAATAAGAAAATAACAATCGTTGGTTAAATAATATTTCAAATTGATTGCGGAAGGGCCCAATAAAAAATAACAATAGTTTGTTTAATAGATTCATTTCTAATATGATGCAAAACTTTGAACTATTTCATGTTATTTGTATATCTACATGGTAGCAAATTTAGTGTTTATAACTATAACTGCTTTGTATGAGCATTTACTTCCCATGTTGTCCAATTTTTTTTTAATTTCCTTTCCGTGTTGACAATTTTATTTCACTAATGCTATTGACATTGTCATCTTTAGTGCATTGATACTATGATTGCAATAAATTAGTGAACATCATAAGCAACACCATTCCCTAAGCACACCATCATAAAGTATGCATGAAAGTATAACAAGTTTCCTCATTGGTTGTATTTAGGGGACTACTATTTGGTGAGTGGTGACACTCCATGAATAAAAACGAATTACAATATGTATTACTAAACATGTGTACTTTTCATTTTATGATGACCAATTTACTAGAGATTTCACTGTCAAAAGTTTTTCCACGGTATTAATTAAAAGATATTCAACACCCACAGAAATGAAAAGTGGAAGAGTTAAGGAAAGTTAGTATAAATTTCTATGTAGGAATGAAATGTTGTGCATTAATCTACTCATGGTAGGTTCAACATATTTAAGTCTATATATTAATATAAATATATTTCTCAAATTTTGAAATGTAATATTTTATGTGCATGATGTATTGAGCCCAAATCTTGCTTTAAGAATTTGTAGCTTGACTTTATTTTTAACTTTGTGTACTATATAAATAAGCATATTATCATACTTGCCCAAAAAGTTCATTATTTACATCACGTTTTGGTTATGCATTCATTCTCACTTGCTGAAGTAGTTTCCTTATCTTTAAAGATATTATTTTATTCACTTTTTCATATTTGTATAGAAACTCCGAGAGGTTTCTTCTTTGCAAAATCTGCTGCGATGAATCTGGAGGGAGAGTGATTCTCATAAAAGTTAAGGACACTGCCAAAGGCTTTGGGAGTTCCGTTGATTGATTATTTTGTAATATTATTTGTCTTATTGTTTGGTACATAGCTATTTTGTTTTTCTATCATTTATATAAAATCATCTTTTCTGAATGTATGTTGATTCAGATACCTACCAAGAAGCACTTCAGGAGGTCTGCACATCATCTAATTAAACAAAAAGCTTCTCATAAAAATAATATGAGAACAAAGAAACTGTATTAATGAAGTTGAGGTTTTTTAAATAGAATTTGGTGCAATGTTTATTTGAGATCGATGGAATTTGGTGCAATATAATGTGCCTTGAATTAGCTATAATTGTATATCTCAAGTTAAAATTTCTCGGTTCTGTTACGGCTGTAGGATCATATTGTATAGCGATTATTGCAGTGCTGTTCAAAGGATTATACAGCATGGCTTATAAATAAAATTTTCCTCTGTAAAATTTAAATAGTAACAAATATATAATATGGCACCCATTGACAATTTGTGTTGAAACAAGTTAAAAAATCAGTTCAAGCCTACCTTTTTGAGGTCAGTTTTGTAATTTTTATCCGTAATATACATCTGTGGTGCCCACTATTTTATGGGTGATTATGTTCATGTAATTATGTGTTACTTCTAATTACATTTTTTTTACAACTAACCCTCGTGTACATGATATTAAATGGTGATTTCATTGCAGTTGGTGTACCAATATCCGTTTCTTTATCCTCAAGCTATCATCTGTAATTGAAGAGAGGCTGATTAGGCTACAATGCTGCTGTCGGTCTATAAATCTTTGTTCTCAAATTATTGTTGTGCTGAAACCTACATGTTTAATATACCATGTGTTTATAATTATAGTTGTTGGTTGACATGCTTTCTATACCATCCATTACTGCTGCCCTGTATGTTTTACTATGCTTCTTTTCATTATCAATAAATTATGTATATCCTTTAGAAAAATGTTGATTTTCTATATTAATTATGCAATGCACTGAAAATAAGGGAACCAATAAACAAAATATGATACTACTCGGTGTGATCTATCTGCTTGATATTTATATTTAAAAATGGTATAAATTTGATTGCATATCGGTTTTAATAGTTTTTCTACAAAATGTATAACTATAATATTTTCACGACGCGCGTGAATTGTTGTTGTGCAAATATTGTGTATTTTACATACGCAAGGAAAAATGATGTGCACAAATGTTGCTTGGTTTATAAAACTATCACTTCAAGAAAAAGAAGTAGAAAGACTAAACTGTATAAACATATTCGAAAGTAATGCTTATAAAATTTATTCAACTATTTTGTCTTTTAGTCGATATAAGTACATCTCTATAAACAACATTTTTAGTATAAGTTCCCGATTTTCCATGAACTTTGCCATCTTTTATCAAAACTTTCGTATTACTCATTGAAACTCCTCTTGATAACGCGACATAAAGCTGACCATGACCGAACACGTGTTGAGGCAAGTAAATTCCAATATGTGGAATTGTTTGTCCTTGTGCTTTGTTGATAGTGAGTGCAAAACTCAACCTTATTGGAAATTGTTTGCACAATAATGTGAATGGCAAGCGGATATCTTCGGAAGGCTTCATAGGTATTCTTGGTAAGAAAACTCGATCTCCTGCAAATTGTCCATTGGCAATTTCTGCATCTATAAGGTTTCTGTAAAATTCACGACATATTAATCTGGTACCATTGCATAATCCATTCATTGGATCAAGATTCCGGAGTAGCATGATCGGTGCTCCTTTCTTTAAGACCAACTTATGTGGAGGCAAACCACCTGGAGCTATTGAATTAAGGTATTCAAGTTGGTATAGATTTCCTGTATCATCTTCGACAAAATCAAATGAGTAGTACGTTTGTAATTCTCCAGGAAATAGATTAATAACTTGGTTATTCAACTTATCGACGCATTCATTGAGAGAGGTAATTAAAGCTCTTGCCACAATGTATTCCTTTTGGAATGCATTTTCATGTAATGTGGGAAAAATTCTATTTATAAGAGTAGTTATTGAACATTCATCTTCCCATGGTACTACCATTTCATTTGGAATTCGAATCAAGTCGTCGCCTATGTGCGGTTCATTCCCATCACCAACACATAATAGAAAATTCGAACAGAAAGAATCCTTTTTTGCTCTCATATTTTGAGTAAGTTGGATGACTTCTACATGATTCCATAGTGGTGATTTAACAATGCATGCATCAGTTGTTTCTGCTATAGTACCATGTTGTACAACGGGTAAGACTTGTCGAAAATCCCCTCCAATAATAAGAATTTTACCTCCAAATGGCAAGCTATTCCCTATAATATCCTTAAGGGATCTATCCAATGCTTCGAAAGCATATCTATGAGTCATAGTTGCTTCATCCCAAATAAGAATGGATGCTTGACGCAAAAGATCTGCTAATTCTGATTGTTTAGATATCGTACACATTGATTCAGATGTTGTATCAATTGGAGTTTTGAATCTCAAATGCGCCGTTCGACCACCTGGTAGAATAGTCGCAGCAATCCCGGATGTGGCTGTTGCAAGTGCAATCAAACCTTCTTGTCGAAGTGTTGCAAGTATTGCTCGATAGAGAAATGTCTTTCATGTTCCACCAGGACCATCAATAAAATAAATCATGCTCTCTTTATTATTAACAACATTCATAATTGCAGTATATGCATGCAATTGGGATTCATTCAACTTGCCGGCAAAAGATAAATCCTCCTTTGGTGTTATAATAGAACACTGCTCATTTATTAATCTCGAGGTTAATGAATAATCATCTATGTCATCTCTAATTGTTGGAAGGTCGTAATCAGAAACTTTTTTATAATGATTCATTAATAAAACATTAAGATCTTTTAAAAGACGATTTTCAAGTACAACTCGACATGTTACACTTGAACTCGAATAATCTTCTATCATATAGTAGAAAAATTCATCCCATAATTTTCTAATACCGGTTGGTGTACAATAAATCAAGATTGTAGCGAATAATCTTCTCAAAGATGATGGCATTCGTGTGGTTGATGCTTCCTGCAAACATGCTCTAATGCTTTGATCTTTCTCCAACAGTCCTATCTTCTCCGCTCTTTTCTGAAAAGTTGGATATTTAATACTATCAACTGTGAGCAGATAGTCAAATGAGGTTGGTCCTTTTACATGATTTAAAAGAATTCTCAAGTAGTAACGTTCTCCTTCTGATGGTGAAACGCTATAAATCCGCCCTATGACTTTTTTTGATGATGTCCTACGTCTCCATTTTTTTATATCTGTTACCCACCTGTATTTCTCTGGAAATTCACGATATAAAAGTTGTCTTGCTTCGGGATCTTGCGAGTTTGTGTTGAAGAACTCAATTAGCATCGATGTAGAGAGGCTTTCATCCAACAAAATATCAAACACTGTTTGATTAGAATGATACGTGACTTGTTGCCTACTTGGTAAGTGTATTTGTAATCGTTGAATGGAAGGATAAATTGTATGCAGTGAAAATTCAAAAATTCACCAAAGGGCCTCTTGAAGGCATATCCATCTTGCATCAATAAACTTTTGAATTTCATCGTACTCACTTCCTGGACGAACTTCAACGGCCACACGATCTGGACCTTTGTAGACGTACTTGTACAGGTATTTGACAGATTTGATACTACTACAAACTTCAACATTAATATGACAATCATATTTTTTAACAACCATGGATTATATGGGACAACCCAATGATTATCGACAACAAAATCATGGTCATTGTCTAATGCAATGCTTCTACCATTATCTCGCCTCCGATAGATTGGATATGAATCATTGCCTTGAAGAGTAGTTGGAGAAAATTGTTTTGGATAATTCTTTTTGCATTTTCCTTCTTTCATACATGGTGAACTTGGTCGATGTCTTCCGCACGGTCCATGAAGCATCCATTTAATAACGGTAGTATATAATTCTGGTTCTTCGTCACGGTCTGGGATTTCTGCTCTTACAATAGCATCATAATCATCCGGGCTATGAAGTTTATCTTGCTCATCTAATATGATAAGAATATGAGCATGAGGAAGTCCTCTTTTCTGAAATTCTATAACGTGCACATGTGCTGCAACTAAACCGAGAACTTGTTTGCTATAAATATCGTCCTTCAGCTGCTCATATTTTGCATGAAATATTCTTGTCGTAAGATCTGGACGATCTTGAGCTGATTGTCCATATAGTAGTTCAGAAGTGATTTCATCCCATGAAGGATTACATGTCATTGTAATGAAAAGGTCAGGTTTTCCAAACTTTTGCACCAAAGCCATAGCATCTTGGTAACGTTGGTACATGTTGCGTGGGCTTCCATTAAATGAAGCGGGTAATACTGTTCTTCTTCCGATGTTTCCTATATTTAATTTTCAAATAATTCTTAGCATGTTGATATTATATATATATGTATGTATGTATATAACATAGTGTGCATATTAATGTTATTAAGCAATATAAATAAATTCATATACATGCATTGTTCTCTCCAGCATTCCATGCATCTTGTAGACCCACATACAGTTCTGACCTTATGTGATGTTGTTTTTCACGAAACCATCTCATTCTACTACTTTCAATTTTTACGTAATTATCCACAATATATTGTTGTAACTAACGTCCACCGAGCAGTAAAAGAGATGTGCTTTCATGTCGAATCTGTAATTATAAGATTCATTAATTACATAAGTATTTTACTAAGATAAATAAAAGTTGAGTAATATATTTGGTTAATACTAAGATTATAAAGAAGATATATAAAGTAATCAATGATCTATGTTCATACCTGTAAGAGATATGCATAATACTCTCGGCATGTAACAGGGGTACCATTCTCATTACGACTATTTAGGTCCCAACCATTATTTCCATAAGGCAGTATAAGAGGATATTGTAAAGGATCATAACAACCATGCATCTCCGGTACTCTCATAAGTTGTCCTGATACAGTTTGTACAACGATATCCCTACCATTTATGATACTTTTCTCATCACCTACCACTATTCCTGCAACTTGTGAAGCTGACGGAAGTGCATATTGTCGTTGTAATGGTTGTTCCTTGATTATAAATCTACAGTCATGAATGTTAGGAAGCTGTGAAACTCGACGAAAATTTTGTGCAAAATTATTATTTTCATCTAATATATGTTGTATCTTTTCTAGTATTCTTTTATCCAACTCTTCATTTTCCGCCATACGATTTTCAATTTCATGGCCAGTGTCATATACATACAATTGCAAAAATCTTGGTCTATATCCTTGGGGTAGTAAGCCGCTAATATTGTGATATACACATCCTTGAGCACGAAAAGTGTAGACTCCAGCTCTTCCATTTGCCAAATTTTCATCAATATGAACTCCTATTGAAGTGAAAGAAAATGCATGATTATATGATCGAATATTTCTTCTGAAGTGTACACCATCATTATTTGTGTTAATGTAAAGGTTGAAGAGCTCAGTTGGTGACTGTAATGAGGGTAGTATAGTTCGTCCCTTCTCACAACATAGAGAATATGTTTCATGTTCAAATAATTTTGCTGAGCAATGCGAACAAAATTTTGATCGTTGTAACGAATGCCTTCGAAAGTCAATGTGGTCTTTGAAATTTTTTGCAACGTTATGAGTTCGTATATGTATGCGTGCTCCTTGATGTCTTTGCATGTCATTATCATTTTCCATAATTTGTCGTCTTTGATGATAAGAATTTCGACGGTGTGCTAGATAGTGTTCTCTTTCTTCTGTAGACATAGTTTCTCTTTGTTCTCTTTGTCTTTGACGATTTCTTTCTTGGCGGTAATGATGATACTCTTCATTGATATGCTCATTTGTCGCATTTGAGTTAATTGTCTCTATAACCATCATTTCAGTTTCTTCAGATTGATTTAAATTTGTTTGGTGGTTGTTTACTTGCGATATTGTAAATAATTCTTCATTTGGTTGATGCACGTCATCCAAATTTTCATTGGTTGTCCCATCCAAATTCTCATTGGTTATCCCATCTAAATTTCTACTTAAAGACGTATTTTGAAGCCTTTCTCGGCGTAGTCTATAAGCCTGACGACGTCGAGCAAGATATGCTTCTCTTTTCTCCGGAGTCATGGCTTGTCTTCGTTCTCTTGCTCTTACTCGGTTAATTTTTCTTTGTTCATCAGTTGAAAGATTTGTTCTTCTATTTCGCCTTCTTTGATTATTCATTTTTGGTACGCAACTGTATTAAAATATAAATATTCATGTATGATTAATATGGCTTTAAATTTGTTAATCATGCACAATAATTTCTATAGTATTAAAAAAAGGGCAAGATCATATAACTAACGAACATAAATGTTAAACAAAAATCTAATAATGAAGCATTTAATACGATAATACTAAACGATATACATTTTTCCTAATTAACTATCATTAAAGATACGACGATACATAATTTCATCTTAGTTGTCTTCATTGTCACCATCCATTTTTCTCCAAATAATTTATCTACAAAAATAAACGAAGAAAAATAAGATTAGAAAATGAATACTCGTTATTATATATGTGTATGTGTATGTGTATGTGTATGTTTGTGTGTGTATATATATGTGCATATATATATATATATATATATATATATATATATATATATTTCATCTTAGTATATAACTTACCAGCTCAGAAGTAAAATTTGGATCCCAGCCATAGTCGTCTAGCAAGAGGGTGTGTTGATCGTTGCGTGGTTGTTTTTGTACTTGTTTTTTTAATTTTCCTCTGTTGTAGCTTTGGTAGGTGATGCCCCATCGTGTGTCGATTTTTGTTTTTCGGATTGTTTGACGTCCATTATTTGGTTTATGATTTTAATGCGCTAAAAACGTTGCCTCACGGTATTAAAATTATCACACGCAAACTACAAAAAAATTAAATACAACAAACCAATTCAGTCAGACTTTTAATGTTCCTAAACGGTTCGTAAATAGTGTTAGCGTACATAAAAAATCTCTCTATATGTCAGAATTTTCGAAGATAAAGAACAAAATTTAAAACCACCAAAATCTCACATAACATTGAGAACTTAAGTTCACTTACCAAATCAATGAAAAGATATAAACTCACAGAACATTCCACACAAAAGGACAGGTTGTTGAGACCCTCGAAACATAATTCACTAACAAAACAAATGTAATATAACAATCTGCAATATATATAAACAAACCAAAGCCATAGCATCTGGTAACGTTGATACAATTTTAAAGATTATTTTATTAGAAATTTGCATATACAGTATACTGAATACTTTGTGATTTAAGTTATTATGTTGTACGCTTCAGGCAGAGGGACAAAGTTAGTGAAGTTGCTAATTTATTGCATACTACTTGTGATACCACAATATTTAAACCAGAATAAAAGTGTAGCAAAAGGTTAAACTGTATTAATTATTAAACAATATTTAAACCAAGTTATTAAAATAATTTTGTTTATCTGATTGTTTGACGTCCACTGTTTGTTTTATGATTTTAATTCGCTAAAAATGCTGGATTATAAAGAGATGATAATGGTTGCATTTATAAGATATATATGAATGAGCACTAATTTTAAAATATTATGCATATCAAATTTAAAAGCGAAAAAAATGAATGCATATAGTAATTTTTTGTTGATTTATTCAGTGGTATCTCGCCTTAGAGAGCGCAATGTAAAAGTGTATTTTAATTTTTAATCACTAAAGCTTGCCCACATCACCCATAAAGTAAGGTCTACCAACCCAGTGAAATCCCTTCTTACCATCTTAAGATTGGATGTTGAAGGGTGGAATTCTAATTATTTTCATGCGTACGCAGTACTCTACAATAATCATGTTATATTTGTGTTTACTGTTTGAATTCACGGATACAAATAGTGTTGCATTAGTAATGCTGTACAATTGTCTAGACAATCACCCTCTTCGTTGATTATTCAGTTTCACAATTGATATACGTAATCTATTTGTACCGTGATTCAACAATTTGCTTGTATTTAAAAATACTGGAAAAGTGCAACACTGGTGAGCATCGCTATCTATTTTAGGTGTGAAAAGACAATTGAATGGTATACTTTATTTGTGGTTCAATTTGCAACTGCTTATCAGATTCTCAGGAAAAGTGCTCCTATATGTTCCTGTAGTGTTGATATGCGTAAACTATTTTCACGTTTTCAGTCTGTCAATTTACATGATATAAGTCCAATGATTGTGCAAATATTATACTGTAACTTCAGTTGGATCAGTTTATAATAAACAATATCTTCATATAAACATTGTTATAACTATAAATATGAAGCATGCGACAAAGTAATAAGTGAATTTCTTAGCTGAACATGAACATGATAACATTCGTGACTAAACTAAGTTTGTACCATCTTTAAATAAGTGAACACGTTACCACAAAATGTTGTATTATACTGTAACTTCAGTTGGATCAGTTTATAATAAACAATATCTTCATATAAACATTGTTATAACTATAAATATGAAGCATGCGACAAAGTAATAAGTAAATTTCTTAGCTGAACATGAACATGCTAACATTCGTGACCAAACTAAGTTTGTACCATCTTTAAATAAGTGAACACGTTACCACAAAATGCTGTATTATACTGTAACTTCAGTTGGATCAGTTTATAATAAACAATATCTTCATATAAACATTGTTATAACGATAAATATGAAGCATGCGACAAAGTAATAAGTGAATTTCTTAGCTGAACATGAACATGATAACATTCGTGACTAAATTAAGTTTGTACCATCTTTAAATAAGTGAATCAAAGTGGACGTATATACTAATAGTTGGTAGCCGATAAAACTTAAAGAACCTGCAATATATATACTAAACTAAGTTTGTATATAAACAGTGCTCACAGAACATCGCACACAAAAGGACATGCTGTTGAGGCTCTCAAAACATAATTCACTAACAAAACATATATGTAGCATCTTTAAATAAATACATGGACCATACCTTATATGTACTATCTTTAACAATTAAATAAATAAATAAGAGGTACCCTACAGTGAAAAGCGTACGTGAAGCTTTGGCTTACAATGGAAACAGTGATCAGAAGGGAAGAATGGAAATGAAAAAGTAGTATTGAAAATGTGAAAGCAAATAGGTATGGTGAATGATATTTAAAGGGGTTAATGGTGTGTTCTAGAATGATATAGTAAGGGATAAGGCTTTGAATATTTCAGCAGCTGAATAGATTGAATACGGATGAGCCGCATTTTGTGTTAACGTGTACAGTTACATGCTACTTTTTCGATGTTTGAAAAGCGCGTGCTGTTATATGCTGAAATAAGGGTGATAATATGGATGGACCACTTCTTTGTATGCTGAAATAATGGCGGTAATATGGATGGACCACTTCTTTGTATTTTATAACATAGCACATAGCTATTTTGTGCGCTGGTTTAAAGGGTATTTTCGGTAGTTCACGTTTATACCAAAAACGTGTGACACCAAACATATTACAACTATTATTAAAGATAGTCTATGAAAATCTTATAACCTCACGTCGGCTGGGCTTGTAGACATTCATTTTGCCCGGTCCAATCAGCAGCAGTTATCCGTTTCCAGAAAATTCCAGCCAGCTGTATAATTGCAATTCTCCAAATACCCTTCATCAAAAGAAATCCGTTCAGCCAATAGAAAAACCCCAAGGGCAATAATATCATTTTGCAAAGTCGCTTAACCTATTTTAAGTGGCGGACCTGTACCAATCTGTTCCCCGTCTCTTTTAATCCGATCTTTTCTCAGTAAAATAAAAATGTATTGACAAAATTCCTGTTCTTCACTCTTTTCCAGTCGTCTACAAGTGAAATTAATGTATCCGAACATGTTGCGAGAATGTAGATTTATATCCCAAAATCTGAGCCGATGGTCATTAAAGGTAGAAATCTCTGTTTTCCCTTTCGATTTACTGCTTATTTTTATAGTTTCTACTGTTACACTATTATCGTGAATTATGCTGTTTCTCGCTGTATATGTAAAGGCATAGAGAATACACGTGGTAGAAAGATCTGTTCTTTGTTTTATTGATTTTTGTGGAAAAAAAAAAACACAAATAAGCAAGCTCATCTTCTTGCTTGAACATAGAACAAATGATATCAGTCATTTAATTACAAATTTTGCGGGAGTTGAATGGGATCTTATTTGTGCATTTTTTTT
This sequence comes from Allium cepa, assembly GCA_030765085.1. Taxonomy (NCBI): domain Eukaryota; kingdom Viridiplantae; phylum Streptophyta; class Magnoliopsida; order Asparagales; family Amaryllidaceae; genus Allium; species Allium cepa. Next base: position 409,252,449 of record CM060939.1, on the reverse strand, counting down.
GTCAATAACGACCTATACAGCAAACGTACTCTGTCCCTAGGTAATTATCAATACTTTTGGGGCAATTTCTTTGTTTGCTATATTAATGTATTGCCAATTTACTCGACCAATGGTGATTATTTCGTCTGTGATCCTTTGGAGGGAATTATTGGCTCACAGTATTTTTACAATTAGCAATAGTAGCACACTATTGTACTTGTTTATCAGTATGGTACGCATGCTTTGCGAGCAAATAATGTTGTACATTCAAATAAAGAAAGTTTCAAATACAAGACTGAATCCGTAAAGAAAGTTTTAAATATTTATGTAACTATGCATACGTTCTTTGTTTTCTCAAACTAAGATCACGTAAATGATAGAATCTTTGCTTTACCCTGTCACTGCAATCAACATTTCTGAGCTCGTACACTGAATTCTGATGTGGTGCACTAGAAAAAAAATATGTAAAAAACGATTGTTATATATGGTTAATTTAAATGTGTTGGGATAAGATTAGTAGTTGTTTCCTTAGGCAAGATGTACAATATTTTAAATGCGATATATTCTGGTCTACTAACGTTAATTTTCAATATGAAATAATACACAACCATGACCATTCATTTATAACTTTAACCGAGAGTAATATTAGTAATGGCAAACAACTTACTAGAAATGTATCATAACAGGCCCTTATGATAAGTTTGTTCATATCATGGGTGTGTTTTCTGCCAAACGAAAGAGAACGTGCCCATAAAAATAAAAATGAAAGAAAGAAAGAATTCTAAACGAGGCAAAAAAGGAAAAGTCAGACGAACGAAAATTGCACAGTGAAAGAGATAATGAGAAGGTAGCAGTAGCGTGGGTGATGTTTGATATGGAGATGAGGTTGCAATGCAGTGGTATGTAGAAGTGTTGAAGGCTGTTGTGAAAATAATGCAGTGGAGATGAGGAACAATGTAGTTGTTCTATTTTATAGGAACTAAGATCGAGTCTTTAGGAACATGTCTAGAATTTAGCAAGTAGTGGGAGAAGAAGAGAGATTAAACTTAAACCGAAAGAGACTAAATTGTTATTGCGTGAAGAATAAAATATACGTACAAAGATTTAAATAAAACAAATACTCACTACTTGCTAAACTCTAGGCATGTTTCTAAAAACTCTTTTTTAGTTCCTATAAAATAGAACAACTACATTGTTCCTAACAGCAAGATGATATTTATTCGTATTTTTATTTGTTTTGATGGTTGTCTAAAAGTTGGTATAACTTCTGTATGAAAGATGTTCCATCTCATCTTGATATTAGATGTAAATGTCATTATCTAGTATGCAACATGCCATATTCATCGCTACATAGTGTCACAACAAGTAACAAATCATGTTTACTTGCAAACTGGGATAAAATCTATTAATAATCCGTAGATGCTTTTGCATCATACGTAGCATGAAGTAGGTAACAGTCGAAGTTACAGCAACAAATTCATAAATTAGACAGAGTCACAAAAAAGATAATAGAACTATCGTATAAACATACACTGCAATATTAAAAATAGCATCACGTTGCAGTTCTTACATGTAGGTGAACTTAGTACTAGATTTGTCAAAATATGACCAAACTCATTAACCTAACTCATTTATCCTACTTATAAATTGGTTGGGTCATCCAATTTGAATTTTATTAAATTAGTTATGAATTAAGTTGATCCATTTTTAAAGGGTTATAAATGGGTAACTCATTTACCTATTTATTAAAAACTTAAAAGTTAAAAATATATATTTTGAAAATAAGAATTTTGAATATACATTGTAGTTTTTCATGGAAACTAACAGTTGTACTTAGAAAGTAACAGACTACAGCATTCTCATATTTGAACCTCATCTAGTGCAGATGCCCGTTACTTTTTTGGTCGGACTACGATGACTTCTTCATACTAACTTGAAAACAGACGAGACATCGACTAATTAACTCCCATCTAAATTACGGACAATATGGAACATCCTGATACTTCATCTTGTGAACGCACACTGTAGTTCTACATAGGAACTGACGGTTGTACTTAAAAAATTACATGCTACCACATTTTCATGTTTGAACTCCGCCTAGTGTAGAAACTACTATTTTTTTGTTCAGATTGCAAATTTTTTTTCATGCTAACTTAGAATCAGGCGAGACTTCGATCCATTAACTCCCACCCGAATTACGGACAATTACGGACAATATAGAATACTCAGATACTTCATCTTGTGAATGCATACTGTAGTTCTTCATGTGGACTGATAGTTATACTTAGAAAATGACAGGCTGCCAGATCCTCATATTTGAATTCCACATAGTGTAGAAGCCGTTATTTTTTTGTTCAAACTGCAATAACTATTTCATACTAAGTCGAAATCAGGCGAGACTTCGACTAATTAACTTGCATCTAAATTACGGACAATATGAAACACTCGGATGCTTGATATTGTTAACGCACCACAAATTTTCCAAACTGATTTATAGTTTGGTTTTCAAACTTTGGATTATATCTAGTAATTTTACAACAAAAAATAAGAAATATTTACGATTAATTTGTTCGAATAAATATTTTTATGAAATACCATAATCTACATTTTGCAGCACTTTATCAAGTATTCTGGATTATGAAATGGGATGTCACTATTATTTCAAAAACTTTACAAAAGTTTGAAATAAAATTTGAAAATATTCCTTATTTAGAAAGAAGCATTTTAATTAAATGGTGGGATAAATTTGAATTTTTCAAAAATTCAATTTATTCACAAAAGGGTTTAATCAACTATGAACCACAAAAAAACAAGACCCGTCTTAAAGGGAATTATCTGAGTTATTAAAAGAACTAATGACAAGTTCTTCAATTTTTTTTAAATACAGCTTAAAGCCATATTGGATTTAGATAGCGATGATGAACTTATGAGCATGTCTAAATATCCAAGTTCACGAAGAATCCAAGAAAAAAAGAAAGATTATATGCTAAAAGCAAAAAACACAATGCTAGATACTTAAAAAGAAGGTTAATGGAGTTTGGGTTGTATACTTATACTTTCATCAGCCAAACATTGTAATTTTCATTATGGATGAAATACCATTATTATCGCTTTCTGGATTTCTTCTACCGGTACAAATTCCAAAAAGCTCTCCACAGACTTATCCACTTTGAGAATACGTACACCTAAAACAAGCTTATTTCAAAGTGATGTGACAAAAGCAAAAGAATAAAAAAGCTGGCCGGATAAGATTGCATTTATTTCAAAGTAATGTGACAGAAAGAAGAAAGCTGGCAGGATAAAAATGCATGTTTAAGATGAATACAACTTGAGCAAGTTTATTTAAATTAAAATGATCTGGCTAAAGGCATAATGTCAAAACAAGTAAAGAAGAAGATAGATATAAAACCGCATTTACTGTTCCGTTTGGACATTATGAATGGAACGTAATGCCGTTTGGGTTAAAAATGCCATTTCAGAATTTCAAAAAATTATGAATGATTTTATAGTGCTTATACAACATTTATCATAGTATATATTGATGATGTTTTTATATTTTCAGAATCAATCGACCAACATTTTAAACATTTAAATATTTTTATAAATATCACAAAAAAGGCTGGATTAGCTGTATCAGCTAAAAAGATAAAACTTTTTCAAACAGAAATTAGATTTCTTGGACACATTATAAAAGACGTAACAATATTTCATATTGATAGAGCAATTATATTTGTAGAAAAATTTTCAAATGAAATTAAGGATAAAAATTAATTACAAAGATTTTTAGGAAGCTTAAACTATGTTTTCGAATTTTATAAAGATCTAGCTTATGATGCCAAACCATTATTTGAAAGATTAAGAAAAAATCCACCCTTTTGGACAGAGAAATATACTAAAGCAGTAATAAAAATAAATGCAAAAATAAAAGAAATTCTTTGTCTTACAATTCCTAATCCTGATGCACTTAAAATAGTTGAAACTGATGTATCAGATAAATGATATGGAGGTATTCTTAAACAAAAATTAATAATAAAGAATCCTTAGTCAGATTTAGTTCGGGAATTTGTCAAGGAACTAGAGTTAATTACTCTACGGTTAAAAAAGAAATATTAGCAATTTTATTATGTGTACAAAAATTTGAAAGTGATTTATTAAACCGAAAGTTTTTGTTAAGGATAGATTGTAAGTCTGTCAATTTTTTTTTACAAAAAGATGTTATAAACATAACATCAAATCAAATATTTGCTAGATTGAAAGCAATATTATCAGTATTTGATTTTAATATTGAGTTTATTAAAGAATCTGATAAGCATTATCAGATTTCTTAACTTGAGAATTTTTAAAGGGAAAAAATGAATAAAGACAAAGGAAAGGAAGAAAGCAGTAAAACTGCACTATCACGACCCATAACGACTTATAAGTCTGCCTTTCAGAAAGATAAAAAATTCTTATAGAAGAAGTCTTAAAGACTAACCAGTTGATGAACAATTCAGAGCTGATGCTTATGAGATAGCAATAAAATATGTTTCTATAAGAGAATATCTATACCCATATATTCCGACGTCAACCATATGAGTATCTTCTATAGAGAAAAAGTATACTCATTTATTTGCTGAAGAATTTTTACAGTAATTGTTAATAAATAAAGATGAATAGTATCGATGAATAGTAACTACGGGTGAATAATACAAAATAGTATCTTCTCTCCTGGATGCTTAAGCCCGAGCAAACCTAATCTCTACCTCCACCGGGCTCTGATACCAAACAGCTTCGGACCTTCGTTTGCTTCTTGTTTGATTTAAATTGCATGAGAACGGTGATTATTCAAGCGCGGATATAACAACACTGGAGAAGAATTCAGTGGAAGCAAAAGAAATTTTATTATAGTAGACTATTTTACAGAAGGTGGCTAACTGCCATTATAACTATTTTACAAGCTTTATTTTTATTACAACTTTTTCTTTAATCTGAATTTGTCAAAATCTAGATTTCATATCAAATTTAGTTGTTATTTTGGTCAAATAAAGCCTTGTTAATGAATCTTTGTTATTAGGTATTGGATATCTAATCCATCTTAATGCTTTGTTTAAAGGTTTATAATTTATAACTAGTCTTGGAACTCCTCGTTCCAACTCTGTCGCATTTTCTACATAAAATGCTGAAAACTCCATGGACTTTGAGATGGTCTAATAAGATCTTTCTGTAGCAATTCTTCAGTTTCTTTTTTACAGATTTCTAAATGTCTTTGAGACATTGCTATACGTTTAGCTTTTGTTGGAATTTGACTTTCTTTAAAATCAGGTTCGTAAGGTAAGCCTATTTCATGTTTCTTCCTCTGCCAACAAGCATTAGGAGTATCTGCACAAATAGTTTTCTCAATATAATTTTAGAGATCTTTAATCTTTTGTTGCAAGGTTGGTTGTAATAAATTTTCTTTTATTCTTTTGTAATTTATTTCTTGAGACAAAAAATTTAGAAAATTTCTTTTCATTTAATACTTTTTTGAATAATATCAATTTTATGATGTTGTGGTTGAGATATAAGTTTGAATGTTAATTTTTGAGTATTAATAGTACTATTAATTCCTTCTTTTGATATTTTTGTTATACGATATGACAAATGTAAGAAGGAGTTTCCTAGTATAACATTATGTGACAAATTTTTAACCATTATAAATGACATTTCTAGACAAATACATTTATTATAAACAGCTGTGTTTTGTAGCTTATAATTAACTAATAATTTTCTACCATCTGCAGCATTTAATATTTCGGTAGTTTTAGAAAAATATTTTGAAGGTACTAACCTTTCACTGATGCTGTTTAAGTCTACACCTGAATCTATCGTTCCTTTTGTAGTAAAATAATATTCCTTATAAATTACAATAATAACTGTAGTGTGCCATTTATGGGTGATTACCTTGTCGACTGCATTAATAAACGTTAAAGAGTTTAATTCTTCTTCTTCTAAAATATTATCATTATTCTAGTTATTATCCTTTGGTTTTATCTTTGTTAGAGATATTTTTTCTTTTAATTCCTTTATTTCTTGTTTAAGTATTTTAACTTCATGTTGTAATTCTACAATTGTAGTTTCGGTACTTACCGGGTTAATATTGTTTGAAGTTTTAACTCTATTTAATATATTTTTTAAACTATAAGTTTCTGGTTATTTTAATTTTAGTTTCTTTTTATGTGATTCCAAATATTTCTTAAACATATTTTTCTTTTCTTCTGGATCAGAAATTTTGTTTAATGTGTAGAATGAACTTTTCTTCTTTTGTTAACATAAATAGTCCATTTGCTTTACATAAAGCTTTATAATAATCACAATTTCCTTCGCAACTACCAGATTCTGAATTGTTATCTGATCACTATTCATTTTTAGTTTCTGAATCAATTTATGTGATAACGGATAATTTTAAATTTTCTTTCTCTGAGGCAGAGCTTGATATAAATTATTTTGTGAATGAATTTTTTTATTCTTCGTCTATTTGAAGATTATTTATTTTATTTTTTAGTTTACACTTATTAGCATAATGTCCTGGTGTTTTACATTTTCAACATATTGGAATTTTTCTTCGAGCAGGTTTATTTTGCTCTTTTTTTTATGAGGTTTTTGTGATTTCCTTTTAGGAATCTTACTACTATCTGCATAATTTTCTTTTTGAAAATTTTTATTTTTATAAAATTTTCTCTTAGAAGGTTTTCTAAATCTTTTTTCTTCATTGGTTGGTTTTATAGGTGATAAACCAAGTTGATCAGAGAAATCTCCTAGAATTCTTTTTCCATAGATTTTTTCCTTTTGGATTTGTTTGTGTAATTTTATTTCATCACATAAATGAATTCCTTTCGCAATAACCTCTGTTACTAATTCATCATAAATATACTGATTATAAGGAATAGTTTCATTATTCTTTTGTTTTAAACGATTTTTAGCTCTTTCTGCAAAGAAATGAGGTAGTCCTGATAAGAACTTCACTTTTTAGAATTCATGATTACCATCATTTCTAGTAAATAGCTTCGAAAAATATACATCTTTATACCATCTAAATTGAGATAAATTTTGACATTTTAGATTCATTAACTGCTCTTGTGCCCTATCTGTTTGAAGAGCAGTGGCTCCAATGAAATGTTTAGCTATTGTATATATTAGCGTATTTACGCAATTTGTTTTAGGCATTCCATCTAATTTTGTTGCAGTAAATATATGCGCTTTTGCTTCGTTAGAAAGATGAAAATGACCAACCTTTTAGTTGTCTTGTAAATCCTTATATAATAGTTTTTGCTATTCTTTTGTCCGAATTATTTTTAATTAAACATGCAGTAGCATATATTGTCATATAATTCAAACAAGCTTGCATTTGATATTCTGAATAACCGTTTATATTCCATTTTACAATGGAGGTACCATCAAAAGATACAGCTCCATAATTGTTTTGTTTCTCGAATAAGAGGTCGATTGGTGTTGGTGTCGTATGTTAAGGTTTACTATACGGGGTATTTCCATTATTAATTTTATTTATTTTGAAATTATTTTCTGTTTTATTTTGTTCTATGTTAAGGATATATTTTGTAAATTATTTATTTCTTCATCTGAGTTATTATGTGATTTTGGTTCTGAAGTTTCTTTAGATTCTTTATTTTCAATTATGGGTGCAACTTTCTTTTCATTAACATGTAAAGCGTCCAACCTTTTCATTATTTCTTTTAACTTTTCTGAGTTTTCTCCTGCTTTATCCATATTCATCTTTAAGTTTTGCGCGGACTAGGGTTTGAATAAAACTTCATTTGTATCACAGGGTTTTGTTTGATCTTTATTAGATCCTTGTTCAATTCTTGTAAGTTGATTATCTATTGAGTGTAATGTTAAATTTGTAAAATTATTTTGCTTAATAATATCTTCAAAAGACCTATCTTTTCTATAACGAGCAGCTTCAATTTCGTCTTTATCAATTTTATCTGATAAGTTTGCTTTTGGAGGATGTATACTCCTAATAGTTTTTCCTGCTTTAGTTGTATATTCTTTATAAGTGGAATTTATATTGAAAACTGTTAATAAATCATCAAAATCTGGAAAAGCATTCTTTTGTTTTGCTATTTTGTAAAAATTTTCTATCATTATACAGATATCATAGTTTTCTGCTAGGTCATTTTTTCATTTTCTTTAAAAATAATTTAGATATTTTAATCCACATTTTTTGCTCTTTAGGATTTTTCATAAAGAGCCATTTTCTTTTATGTTTGTTTTCTTCTGAATAAAACTTTGTTTCTTCAGATCTGAAAAAGAAAATTCAAATTCTTGAGTTATTGTGTTTATACCAATCACAGATTTATGCTATCATATTCATAAGGTGTCGGCGTTCTGGAATTTGATGGAGGAATTTCAACCCTATATTCAGGTTGACTAACTCCGTTCGTTGTATTTCTTACAATTACATTTTATTTTTTTTATTTTTAAAGGAGCAGTTCCAACACCACTGAATCTTTGTTCCTTTAGTTTAAAGTTAGAACCCAATTTTAGGTGTGTGACTTTTTCTTTTGAAAAGCTGATTTCAACGTCACCATCAAGATATTCAACAATTTCTTTTAATTTTTTATTTTTTATTTTAGTAGGTTCATTTGCTTCTTCAAGAAGCCATTTTTATGGTATATTTACCTCATTCCAGCTAATTGATTTTGGAATTACAATGTTGCTTTTACTTATGTCTGTTATAAACAGTGTAGTTGTACCTTGAATTTTAATTGGTATATTTTTGTAACAGTAGTAATAGTATTCATTACTTTATAGCATGTTTTATAAATAAGAATTACATTCTGTGTTTCTGGTTTCATATTAAAGCTTCAGTTTTTATGTTCAAACAGATAGACTGGAGTAAGTTTGGGTTGGATAAGAACATAGTAAAATTCGAAAAACATGAAAAATAAATTGGTCCATCACATAATGTTGATTCAACTATTCTTAATAAGGAATCATGAAATTTATTATGTCTTTTATCTCTAACTACAAACGTACTTAGTCCTAATCTTGTTGCTGGTTTTAAAGCGAATTGAATCAATCCAACATGAATAAATTTATATATTTTTATGCAAATTTAAAAGCTTTTTTGAAAACAAACTGAATGAACTATATCCTTCTTATAAAGGAATTGCTTGTTCAATTGTTTTAATTACGTAATCAGTTTTTGTAATAAAAATTCTAGTTTTCTTATAAATTTTTGAAGGCGAATAAGCTGGAATATTCCAGTTGTTTAAACTAGATTCTAAATCTTCATTTATAGTAATTTCTTTATTTTTACTGAGAATTTCTCTGTCAAGATTATCTAGACCGTTATTATTACTATTTCTAAACGATAATGCTCTAGATAGTCTTTCTATATTATCTACCTTATCACTGTCAACGATTTACGCAAAACTTTCCTAAACTCCTATTCACGGCAACAAACGGGAAAAACACTGCTACGTGACTTAAGGACAAAGTCCCGGGTTTCAAAGGTAAATAATAAGTGGGATTAAAATAATAACAGTGTGATAAACTAGCATTGAAGAATTTCTACAGTAATTGTTAATAAACAGAGATGAATAGTATCGATGAATAGTAACTACGGGTGAATAGTTCAAAATAGTACCTTCTCTCCGAGGCGTTTAAGCCTGAGCAAGCCTAACCTCTACCACCACCGGGCTCTGATACCAAACGGCTTTGGACCTTCGTTTGCTCCTTGTTTGATGTAAAATTGTATGAGAACAGGCTTTGGACCTTCGTTTGCTTCTTGTTTGATGTAAAATTGTATGAGAATGGTGATTATTCAAGAGCAGGTATAACAACACTTGAGAAGAATTCAGTGGAAGCAAAAGAAATTTTATTATAATAGACTATTTTACAGAGGGTGGCTAACTGCCATTATAACTACTTCACACGCTTTATTTTTATTACAACTTATGCCTTCACAAGTCAATATACACACATACGTATATTAGTACATCCAGTTAACAAGTAAATATAAAGCGACATTTTCCTGCATCCTTATCATCTTCTGGCATCCTTATCATCTTCCGGCATTCTTATCACCTATTCTTTATTTCTTTTGGCATTATACCTTTAGCCACATCACTTTAATTTAAATAAACTTGCCTAAGTTATACTCATTTTCAACATGCATTTTTATCCTGCAAGCTCTCTTCTTTCTGTCACATCACTTTGAAGTAAATGCATTCTTATTCTGCCAGCTTTCTCTATTCTTTTGCTTTTGTCACATCTTTTTGAAATAAGTTTGCTTTAGGTGTACGTATTCTTAAAGTGGATTTTATATGTCTATGGAGAGCCTTTTGGAATTTGTACAGATGGAGGAAATCCGGGAAGCGGTAATAATGGTATTTCATCCATAATGAAAGTTACAATGCTTGGCTGATGAAAGTATACGTATACAACTCAAACTCCATCAACCTTCTTTAAAGCATCTAGCATTGTACCTTTTGCTTTTAGCATATAATCTTTCATTTCTTCTTGGTTTCTTCATTAACTTGGATCTGTAGACATGTCATAAGCTCATCATCGCTATCTGAATCCAATATTGCTTTAAGCTGTATTTTTAAAAAAATTTTTGAAAAACTTGCCATTAATTCTTTTAATAAGTCAAGATAATTTCCTTTTAGGTGAGTCTGACATTTTTTGTGGTTCATGGCTGATTAAATCCTTTTTGTGAATAAATTGAATCTTTGAAAAATTCAAATTTATCCCATCATTTAATTAAAATCCTTCTTCCTAAATAAAGAATATTTTTCAATTTTATTTCAAACTTTTGTGAAGTTCTTGGAACAATAATGACGTCCCATTTAATAATCCAGTGTACTTAATAAAGTGCTGCAAAATGTAGTTGTGGTATTTCATAGAAATATTTATTCGAACAAATTCATCATAAATATTTTTTATATTTTGTGGTAAAATTACTGGATACAATTCAAATTTTGAAAACCAAACTATAAACCAGTTTGGAAATTTTGAGATTTAAATTGAGTAAACCAACTATGTTTTCTCTGCTTGTTTTCATAAGAGAAAGCAAACTCCCAAGCTTTAATATAGTCAAAGTAACTTAGTTTGTTTCTATGAGGATTTTTTGAATTTGTAATTAATTCTTTGGGTTTATATAAATCATCTTCCCATTGTTCTGGGGTAATTATTTTAACAATGGAGGCCTTTGAGAAAGCTCATTCTCCACCAGTTCTCATGGCGGATTCAAATTGTACAGAACCTGTGTAAGTTAGGATTTCTTAATAGAGATTAAAATCCTTTGGATAAAGGTATGGATCAGTAAAGTTTTTTAAATAGAAGATCATAACCTCTTCAGCAGATAAATGAATATATTTTTTCTCTACAGGAGATACTCATATGGTTGATGTCGGAATATATGGGTATATGTATTCTTTTGTAAATACAGATTTTATTGCTAACCCATATGCTTCAGCTCTGAGTTGTTCATCAAATAGGGTTGTCTTTAAAACTTCTTCTCTAAGAATTTTTTCATCCTTCTGAAAGACCGACTTATAAGTCGTTATGGGTCGTGATAGTGCAGTTTTTTCCCTGTAAAAATTCTCGAGTTTAGAAATCTAGTAATGCATTATCAGATCCTTTAATAAACTCAATATCAAAATCAAATACTGATAATATTTCTTGCCATCTAGCAAATATTTGTTTTGATGCTATGTTTTTAACATCCCTTTATAAGATTTCTTTCGCAGATTTACAATCCACCCTTAACAAAAAAAAATTGATTTAGTAAATCACATTCAAATTTTTGTACACATAATACAATTGCTAATATTTATTTTTTAGCAGTAGAGTAATTAACTCTTGGTCCTTGCCAAATTCTCGAAGAAAATCCGACTAAGGATTCTTTATTATTAATTCTTTGTTTAAGAATACCACCATATCCTTTATCTGATGCATTAGTTTTAACTATTTTAAGTGCATCAGGATTAGGAATTGCAAGAAAAGGAATTTCTTTTATTTTCGTCTTTATTTTTATTACTGCTTTAGTATGTTGCTTTGTCCAAGTAGGTGGATTTTTTCTTAATGTTTAAAATAATGGTTTAGCAACATAAGCTAGATCTTTATGAAATTCAGAAACATAGTTTAAGCTTTCTAAAAATCTTTGTAATTAATTTTTATCCTTAATTTCATTTGAAAATTTTTCTACAAATATGATTGCTCTATCAATAGTAAATATTGTTCCGTCTTTTATAATGTGTCCAAGAAATCTAATTTCTGTTTGAATTTTTTTATCTTTTTAGCTGATACAGCTAATCCACCCCTTTTTCTGATATTTATAAAAATATTTAGGTGTTTAAAATGTTGGTCGATTGATTCTGAAAAAATATAAGAACATCGTCAATATATACTATAGTAAATGTTGTATAAGCATTATATATCTCATTCATAATTTTTTGAAATTCTGAAGGGGCATTTTTTAACCCAAACGGCATTACGTTCCATTCATAATGTCCAAACGGAACAGTAAATGCAGTTTTATATCTATCTTCTTCTTTAATATTAATTTGTCAAAATCCAGATTTCATATCAAATTTAGACATTATTTTGGCCGAATAAAGCCTTGCTAATAAATCCTTTTTATTAAGTATTGGATATCTAATCCATCTTAATGCTTTGTTTAAAGGTTTATAATTTATAACTAGTCTTGAAACTTCTCGTTCTAACTCTGCCGCATTTTCTACATAAAATGTTGCACAACTCCATGAACTTTTAGATGGTCTAATTAGAGCTTTCTGTAGCAATTCTTCAATTTCTTTTTTATAGATTTCTAAATGTCTTTGAGACATTGCTAAAGGTCTAGCTTTTGTTGGAATTTGACTTTCTTTAAAATCAGGTTCGTAAGATAAACCTATTTCATATTTCTTCCTCTGTCAAAAGCATTAGGAGTATCTGCACAAATAGTTTTTTTAATATAATTTTGCAGATCTTTAATCTTTTGTTACAAGCTTGGTTGTAATAATTTTTCTTTTATTCTTTTGTAATTTATTTCTTGAGACAAAGAGTTTAGAAAATTCTCTTTTGTTTTAATACTTTTTTGAATAATATCAATTTTATGATGTTTTGGTTGAGATGTAAATTTGAATGTTAATATTTGATTATTAATAGTACTAGTAATTCATTCTTTTGATACTTTTGTTATAGGATATAGCATTTGAAAAAAAGGATTTTCTAGTATAACATTATGAGACAAATTTTTAACCATTATAAATGACATTTCTAGACAAATACCTTTATTACAAACAGCTGTGTTTTGTAGCTTATAATTAACTAATAATTTTCTACCATCTGCAACATTTAATATTTTGGTAGCTTTAGAAAAATATTTTGAAGGTACCAACCCTTCATTGATGCAGTTTAAGCTGCACCTGAATCCATCATTGCTATTGTAGTAAAATAATATTCTTTGTGAACTACAATGGTAACTTTAGTGTGCTATGTATGGACGATTACCTTATCGACTGTATTAATAAATGTTAAAGAGTTTAATTCTTCTTCTTCTAAAATATCATCATTATTCTGATTATCATCCTTTAGTTTTATCTCTATTAGAGACATTCTTTCTTTTAATTCATTTATTTCTTATTTATGTATTTTAACTTCGTGTTGTAATTCTGCAATTGTAGTTTTGGTACTTACTGGGTTAATATCGTTTGAAGTTTTAACTCTGTTTGATATATCTTTTAAACTATAAGTTTCTGATTCTTTTAATTTTAGTTTCTTTTTAACTTTATGTGATTTCAAATATTTCTTAAACATATGTTTCTTTTCTTCTGGATCAGAAATTTTGTTTTAATGCGTAGAATAAAATTTTCTTCTTTTGTTAACATAAATAGTCCATTTGCTTTACATAAAGCTTTATAATAGCCACAATTTCCATCGCAACTACCATATTCTGGATTGATATCTAAATCATATTCATTTTTAGTTTCTGAATCAATTTCTGTGATAACGGATAATTTTAAATTTTCTTTCTCTGAGGCAGAGCTTGATATGAATAATTTTATGAATAAATTTTTTAACTCTTCGTCTATTTCAAGATTATTTATTTTATTTTTTAGTTTACACTTATTAGCATAATGTCCTGGTGTTTTACATTTCCAACATATTGGAATTTTTCTTCGAGCAGTTTATTTTGCTCTTTTCTTTTATGAGGTTTTTGTGATTTCCTTTTAGGAGATTTACTACTATCTGCATAATTTTCTTTTCGAAATTTTTTCTTTTTATAAATTTTTCTCTTAGATGGTTTTCTAAATCTTTTTTCTTCATTGGTTGGTTTTATAGGTGATAAACCAAGTTGATCAGAGAAATCCCCTAGAATTATTTTTCCATATATTTTTTCCTTTTGGATTTGTTTATGTAATTTTATTTCATTACATAAATGAATCCCTTTCGCAATAACATCTGCTGCTAATTCACCATAAGTATACTGATTATAAGGAATAGTTTCATTATTCTTTTGTTTTAAACGATTTTTAGCTCTTTCTGCATAGAAATGAGGTAGTCGTGATAAGAACTTCTCTTTTCAGAATTCATGATTACCATCACTTCTAGTAAATAGTTTCGAAAAATATACATCTTTAGACCATCTGAAATGAGATAAATTTTGACATTTTAGATTCATTAACTGCTCTTGTGCCCTATCTGTTTGAAGAGCAGTGGCCCCAATGAAATGTTTAGCTATTGTATATATTAGTGTATTTACGCAGTCTGTTTTAGGCATTCAATCTTCTAATTTTGTTGCAGTAAATATATGCGCTTTTGCTTCATTAGAAAGATTAAAATCCTATCAACCTTTTAGTTGTCCTGTAAATCCTTGTACAATAGCTTTTGCTATTCTATCGTCTGTATTATTTTTAATTAAACATGCAGTAGCATACATTGTCATATAATTCAGACAACTTTGTATTTGGTATTCTGAATAACCGTCTATATTCCATTCTACAATGGAGGTACCATCAAAAGATACAACTCCATAATTGTTTTATTCCTCGAATAAGAGGTCGACTGGTCTTGGTCTCGTATATTAAGGTTTCCTATACGAGGTATTTCCATAATTAATTTTATTTATTTTGAAGTTATTTTTTGTTTTATTTCGTTCTATGTTTAAGAACATATTTTGTAAATTATTTACTTCTTCATCTGAGTTATTATCTGATTCTGGTTCTGAAATTTCTCTAGATTCTTTATTTTGAATTATGGGTGCAACTTCCTTTTCATTAATATGTAAGGCGTCTAATCTGTTCATTATTTCTTTTAACATTTATGAGTTTTCTCCTGGTTTATCCATATTCATCTCTAAGTTTTACGCAGACTAGGGTTTGAATAAAACTTCATCTGTATCACAGGGTTTGTTTGATCTTTATTGGATCCTTGTTTAATTCTTGTAAGTTGTTACCTATTGATTGTAATGTTAAATTTATAAAATTATTTTGCTCAATAATAGCTTCAAAAGACCTATCTTTTCTATAAGAAGTAGCTTCAATTTCATCTTTATCAATTTTATCTGATAAGTTTGCTTCTGGAGGATGTATACTCCTAATAGTTTTTCCTGCTTTAGTTGTATATTCTTTATAAGTGGAATTTATATTGAAAACTGTTAATAAATCATCAAAATCTGGAAAAGCATTCTTTTGTTTTGCTATTTTGTAAAAAATTTCTATCATTATACAGATATCATAGTTTTCTGGTAGGTCATTTTTTCATTTTCTTTAAAAATAATTTATATCTTTTAATCCACATTTCTTGTTCTTTAGAATTTTTCATAAAGAACCATTTTCTTTTATGTTTGTTTTCCTCTGAATAAAACTTTTTTTTTCAGATTCTGAAAAAGGAAATTTAAAGTCTCCATCAAGAGTTATGATATTTATACTAAACACAGATTTATCCTCATCATATCCCATATCTGAAGGTGTCGGCGATCTGGAATTTGATGGAGGAATTTCAACCCTATATTCAGGTTGACTAACTCCATCCGTTGTGTTTCTTACACTTAAATTTTCCTTTTCTATTCTTAAAGGAGTAGTTTTAGCACTGCTGAATCTTGGTTCATCTAGTTTAGAATTAGAATCCAACTTTAGGCGTGTGACTCTTTCTTTTGAAAATCTGATTTCAACGTCACCATCAGGATATTCAACAATTTCTTTTAATTTTTTATTTTCTATTTTAGTAGGTTTATTTGCTTCTTCAAGAAGCAATTTTTTGGTAAATTTACCTCATTCCAGCTAATTGATTTTGGAATTACAACATTGCTTTTACTTGTGTTTGTTATAAACAGTGTAGTTGTACCTTGATTTTTAGTTGGTATATTTTTTGTATCAGTAATAATAGTATTCATTATATTTTATAAATAAGAACTACATTTAACTTTAGTGTGCCATTTATGGGTGATTACCTTGTCGACGGCATTAATAAATGTTATAGTGTTTACTTCTTCTCCTAAAATATTGTCATTATTCTAATTATCATCCATTGGTTTTTATCTATATTAGAGACTTTCCTTCTTTAATTCCTTTATTTCTTGTTAAAGTATTTAACTTCATGTTGTAATTCTGCAATTGTAGTTTCGGTACTTACTGGGTTAATATTGTTTGAAGTTTTAACTCTGTTTAATATATCTTTTAAACTATAAGTTTCTGGTTCTTTTAATTTTAGTTTCTTTTCAAGTTTATGTGATTCCAAATATTTTTTCAACGTATATTTCTTTTCTTCTGGATCAGAAATTTTGTCTATAATGTCTAGAATAAATTTTGGTTTTCTAAATCTTTTTTCTTCATTGGTTGGTTTTATAGGTTATAAAGCAAGTTGATCACAGAAATCTTCTAGAATTCTTTTTCCATAGATTTTTTCCTTTTGGATTTGTTTTTGTAATTTTATTTCATTACATAAATGGATTCCTTCCGCAAAAATCTCTGCTGCTAATTCACCATAAGTATACTGATGATAAGGAATAGTTCCATTATTCTTTTGTTTTAAACGATTTTT
Organism: Allium cepa; assembly: GCA_030765085.1. Lineage (NCBI taxonomy): Eukaryota > Viridiplantae > Streptophyta > Magnoliopsida > Asparagales > Amaryllidaceae > Allium > Allium cepa. The sequence goes on along the minus strand of CM060939.1, from coordinate 409,235,442 downwards.
AACTGAGGTAGTGAATGTTCAAGCGTAGATATAACAACGCTGAAGAAGAATTCAGTGGAAGCAAAAGAAATTTTGTTATGGTAGACTATTTTTCAGAGGGTGGCAAACTGCCATTATAACTATTTTACAAGCTTTATTTTTATTACAACTTCTTTTGCCTTCACAAGGCAACATACACACACACACATATATATTTGTATATGTATGTATGTGTATGTGTGTGTGTGTGTGTGTGTGTGTGTGTGTGTATATATATTAGTACAACCGGTTAACAAGTTAATATAAACTGACATCTTCCTGCATCTTTATCATCTTCCGGCATCCTTATCACTTCTTCTTTATTTCTTTTGGCATTATGCCTTTAGTCACATCACTTTAATTTAAATAAACTACAAACAATATGGAACATCCTAATACTTCATCTAGTGAACGCACACTGTAGTTCTTCATAGGAACTGACGGTTGTACTTAAAAAATTACATGCTACCACATTACCATGTTTGAACTCCGCCTATTGTAGAAGCCACTATTTTTTTGTTCAGACTGCAATAACTTCTTCATACTAACTCAGAATCAAGCGAGACTTCAACCGATTAACTCCCACCTGAATTACGGACAATATGGAACACTCGGATACTGCATCTTGTGAACGCACACTGTTGTTTTCCATGGGGAATGATGGTTATACTTAGAAAATAACAGGCTGCCAAATCCCCACATTTGAATTCCATATAGTGTAGAAGCCGCTATTTTTTTATTCAGACTGCAACAACTGTTTCATACTAACTCGAAATTAGGCGAGACTTCTACCGACTAACTCGTATCTAAATTACGGACAATATGGAACACTTGGATACTTCATATTGTTAACGCACACTGTAGTTCTTCATTGGGACTGATAGTTGTACTCAGAAAACAACAGGCTAGGCACACTGCAGTTCTCCATTGAGACTGATAGTTGTACTTAGATAATAACAGGCTATCACATCCCCATATTTGAACTACGTCTGGTGAGAAAGCCGTCGTTATTCTTGTTCAGACCGCAATAACTGCTTCATACTAATTCGGAATCAGACGAGACTTATGGAGACTGACGGTTGTACTTAGAAAATAATATGCTACCACATTCCCATATTTGAACTCCGCCTAGTACAGAAGCTGTTATTTCTTTTGTTCATACTGCAATAACTTCTTCATACTAACTTATAATCAGATGAGATTTCGAGTGATTAATTTCCACCTAAATTACGAACAATATAGAACACTCGGATACTTTATATTGTTAACTCACATTGTAGTTTTCCATGGAGACCAATAATTACAAATAGAAAATAACAGACTACCACATCCTCATATTTGAATTTTAATGAAAATTAAAATATTAAATTTTGATTTTATCGAAATTCAAATCATAAAAATTAGAATTATTTTATATTTATTTGTTTTCATTAGTCAAATCAAATTTAAATGTTATAAGGGGTTAAATAGGTAATCTGCTTATTAAATGGGTTGGGTCATAAACGGGTCAAAAAGAATGAGTCATAAATAGGTTGGGTCAAACTCGACCCAACCCATTTTGATTCAACCCAACCCGTTTGGCAGGTCTACTTAGAACCCAAAACCCATGACTTGAGTTGCACTATCATGAATTTTGCCCATTGAATTAAAACCACTCTAGCACAACATGGTAGGAACATTTGCACAAATCTGAAATATAGCTATACAAATATTTCATTAATACGTGATTCTCTTCGAAAGTTGTAGTAAATGCAGAAGTAATCGAAGTCTAGTTCATTCTTTGTGGTCAACATGTTTCTAGACGATAATTCAAAACCACATAAGATATCCTAACCTCTTCATTAAGTGAGACAAAAGACGATTATTACCAACATTGGATGGCTGCTTCAAAAGTTAAGACACTATTTTGAATTTACTTGATGATATGATAAAATTGTAAAATACTAGTAATCAAGTAAATATCAAAATATTTACAACATGCGCAATAACATGTTCCTCATACTTTAAAAATTTAAAAGCAAACAGATTTGTCGGATTTAAATTGTATCTGGTAAAGCAGTTTAGTCCTTTAATTATGGGGAGATTTGAACTAAAATGTACCAAAGTAGTTTAAATTACATCTCTTATGTAGAGGTTTCAACATGAACTTATACCTTGACCGTTTTCGAGTCCCGATTAATGTTAAATATATCCTCCAGGCTATACGACGATTGATTGCAATTCCTACATGGCTACATCTATGGGAATACGACCCAAAATGACCATTGTGCCGGTGGAATAAATACAGACACAATTGGTCATTACTCAAAACATTTCCAAGCGAACGCTCAAAATCATATTTTGTAACATGTAACTTCAAAATGACTGCCTAACAGAATGCTGAAATTATAATCGGTTATAAATTCAGTGAAAACGGTATTCTATTTGTAATCTGTTTAAGCGCTTGTTGAAAAAACGACCAGTCAACAAGCGTTTGTTTACTAAACGCTCAGTATTCAAACATCTATTGAGCAAAAGTTTGAAATCACATATGTAATTTATAATTATAATTTGTGAAACTCAAACGTTTGCTCAACAAGCATCTGACCTTCATATGCTTGTTGAGCAGACGTCTGGTTCTATTTCTTTTCAGAAATTCTTGGGATTACATTTTGTGACCATGTAAAATATAATTTTGAACCAAAAAATGGTTGGAGATGTCGCAATACTACTCGAAATGACTGTTGGCAATTTATCGAACAATATATGTAAAAATGATATTTACGCTAACAACAGGAATAGGTTTAATGGCACTTTTTTTAATATATTTTTTGTTTAGATGATTAGATCTAGGTAAATAAATTCTGATTTTAATCAGAGCTTTGAAATGTCAAGTTTGCAAATTCATCGAATCTATGATGACCGTTAAAGAAGTGTTGGACCAAATTAATAACTCAAATTAAAAGAACCCTCTAAAAATTATTTGTAGTTATTTCAAAGAATAAGGGAAACATAGTTTTAAATATTCTTCATCTCGTCTGAGATTTCAGTTGAGGTCTACTTTTTATAATTGGACGAAACGAGATTTCAAACATGATTTTTAATTGTTTTACATTCTTATCATCCGAGTTCTTAAGTCGATTTATAGATCGAGAGCAGATTGGGATTATATTTAAAATTTGAGATTTAAAAGCTTGAAGAGAAATAAGTAATAACAATTCGTTAGATTTTATTAAATAAATTGGAATCTAGTTAGCCAAAGAAAGTCAAATTTTGTGAAATCATCGAATCTAAGGAATATAAAAAGATTTACCTAAGACTCCTTATAGGATTGTAGATTACGGTTGAAAGAATCCTTTTTCATTTAGATGCATGCAATTTGAGAATTATGTCTAATGATAAAAGGAATAAGAAGGTGATGTAACGACCATCGTGAAGAAAGTGAAGTTGATATTTTATGAAGAGGAAGGGATTGGAAGTTGTTATTCAACATTCTAGCCCGGTTATATTGAAGTGATTGCACGAGATAGATCCGACTGCTATCAAGGCCGATGACATCGGAGCAATGATTGTGGGACCCGGAAGTCAAGTACAGATGTTATATAAAGTTAGAATTGAATGAAATTGGTAGATAAGCAATGTAAAATGCATAAAATAAGGAATATAGCTTTGTGACTTGAAGGGATCGGTATGGATATGCTCAATTAAGAAGGATCGACATACTTTAGCTCACAGAGAGGGGTCGACACAATCAATTCAGATGGATCTGCATACTTCAGCTCATAGAGAGGAGTCGGTATGCTTTGGTAGACTACATTAAGAAGGGATCGACATGCTTTGTCAAGTTGGATTGGTATACTTTGGCTCATAAAGGAGGGCTCGACATAGATGAAAGAGAGGGATCGACATGCTATGTTGGAAAATATGGATCGGCAAGCTTCATTGAATATGGATTGGTGTACAACCTTTTAGTGGGTTCAGCAGATAATAGTTTGCAAGTAGAGTTGGATCAAAGATCAATCAATAACTTGAGCTTCGGATATTCGAATGGCTTGAAATTTGGAGGTTAAACATATTTTAGCATACAGAAGCCACCACAGGGATCGCTGCTCAAAAATCAAACAATGAAGGGGTCGGTATTGACCCCTCTTCATTGGGTTTGGGCCTAGTGACCCTTATGGTGGGCCTATGTGGATTAGAAAGTTCTATAGTCGATGTTTCGGAGAGATTGGTGGCCGTCTTTACTTATAAATACTGGTTTAATGGGTCATTCTGAGTATCTTTACCCTGCTGGTTGCTTTAGTCTTTATTGTACTCAAGTTTTCTTTATTCCTTGTCGCTGTAATCAGATTTATAAGTGATCAGTAAAGATAATCTTCAAAGTGGACGTAGGCATACAACGTCGAAACGCTATAAATATTTGTGTTTATAGATATTGCTTTTTATTTGTTGCTTTCTTGATTTGTTCCTCATTTTAATTTTATTTTCTTCACTTCTCTACAAAATTATGTTGTGTATTTTTGATCAATTTGGTTGCAAATATTTTGGTGCTTTCACTGAGAACCTGATTCTCAGCTTGCTAGGATCCCCTTTGTTGCTACCGGATTGGATAAATCCTCCGAAGGAGATCCGCAGTTGTCTTCATAAACTTGCTTGTACTATTCATATTTGGAGGAATCTAAAGCAAGGAGATTGATAATGGTGAGACATAATAGATCTACTTTTCAAAACGTGGATGGAAATGAGACTGCTAGCATTCAGCAAGGAGACCCAAACAATCAAGCAACAAGTGTTAATGATGATCCGGTTGAAGTTCAGAATCCCATTGATTCTATTACCAGAGCAAAATTTCATAATTTAATAAGAAAGTCGATGGAAAGTCGTCGACAACTAAATTGACAAATCTAGATTAATATTAACTTGATGAACCAGATTACTCAGCAGCAACGTTAGAAATCTAGGAGGGAACCTACTCCTTACTCGGCATAGGAAAGTTCTAGATCATCGGATAAATATCACAGACACAGGCGGCATAATTTTTGAGGAAGGAAGAAGCTAGATCCTCCAGTAAAAAGAATGTTCCAGGACCCAGTGGAGGACTTCTGTTTTATTTTTAGGAGAAGTACATTAACAAGGCTAAACATCCCTTAATAAAGTCGTGTGTGGAGAGTAGTTTTATACGATATTTCAAGTGTGTATTAAGCGTCTTAAGAAGTAAACAACTTATGGGATTGCGGTCAACACTGTCCTTATATGTAAGAGAGAACGAGTTTGAGGATATGATTTTGCAACTTAAGAAGGATACTCGAAAACTTTTGGCATAAACTTCTCAAGTTACTCGGAAGAGAGAATCTCTGAATACGTTTTTGTTGCGTGTATGGTGTCCTCCATTATGGGATAATTCATCGCCCTGGATCATGCATATTTAATTTGGTTAAAGGATATAATTTGTAATAACCCGCAATTTTAACGATTGAATATTTAAATGATTAATATAGATATTTAATTGTTAATTAATGGAACGTCCGTTATACTCGATTTTTCAAGGAAATACTGCTGGAATTTTCCGAGGTTGAGATTCGAGAGTTTTGATCAGCCCGTTACTTTTTCATACTCGCATGAATTATGGGAACAAAATTATTTTAGAACGGAGGGTTTATAACAATCCACAATTTTAATGACTGAAACGATTAATTTAAAATTTTAATCGTTAGTTGATGAATCGTCTGCTAACGACCCGATTTTTTCAAAGGCGGATGAATTGGGCCCAAGACATCCAATTTTGAGACTGCCGTCATGAGAAAAATGATTATAAGCCTGTTTCATTTGGAGTCTATAAGTTTTTAGAGTGAATGGTGAATTTTTTAGGAAAAAAATGAATTGGGCTTAGACTCATTGGCTTACGTATAAGTGGGTAACCTCCTTTATTATTTTCATTTCACTTTTCATTCACGTAACACTCCCCTTCATTTTCTTTAATTAATTCTCTAATTACCCTTTAATCTCAAAACCCTAAATCATTAGTTCCTACTTAAATAAAATTCTATAAATCTCGATAAAATAAGCATAATTCTTCTCATTCAATCCTTACAAAACTCATCAAGAAATTAGCATGAAATTGTGTATAGAGTTAAATCTCAACTTTAAAGAGAGCATGCAATGAGTTTTTAGCGATTAAAGATTGTTTTGGTGAAAAAAAGGCGGGTGTGATAATTCTCTTACTTAAGTTACTTATGTACTTCATAGATTTGTTTATTTGTGACTATAAAGTGATATGGAATGATTTAAAGAATTCTATGTTATGGTTTAGGCTTGTATTTATGTTATAAACATGATTATATCATCTCATTATTAATTAGGAGCTTTAACTGCTATTTTTGAGAAAGTTAGTAAGTAATGAAATGGGTTTGAGGTTAATTGGATGATTATGTATGATTTTATGGTTAATTAAGTAATTTAATGATGTACATGTCATTAGAAAGTCTTAATTAAACCATTTGAATTGATTTTAGAAAAGTTAGTAAGCTAATCAAAAAAATTAAGAGTTCTGCACTTATTATTAAAGTGATTAGAGGCTTAATGAAACTTAATTAATATTTATATATATTATTTAAAAGAAGAAATGATTGTATACAATGGAATATTTTATAGAATGGAGTTAGTAAGCTATTTAAGCAAATTTGAGCCCTACACTTATTGTTAAAGTGATCAGAGGCTTGACGAAGCTTAATTAGTACTTATAAATATTATTTAAGTAAAGAAGTATTTTTATTAGTGGAAGATATATTTTACATAATAGAATGATATTTTATAAAATAGTAATGAAGATATATTTTATAATATAGTATAAATGATATATTATAAAATGGAAGAAGATTTTATAGAATGGTATAAAAGAGATATTTTATAAAAGTACCAGGATTTATAAAATAATGAAAAAGGATTATTTTATAAAATGGTTGTAAGGTTTTATAAAATAATTATAAGATGAATGCTTAATTTTAAGTGAAAACTAGAGACACATACCTGTAACAACCCACCTCAGAGCAGGTCTAAATTTAGATCCAGAAAAAGCCCATCGAAACTTATATCCATTCTAAGGTAAGCTGTTGATAGAACTAAGAAAATAACAGTATAGAGCCATAACTAAATTTTCGAACTCATAGTGAATGGAACAAAATATAATAGCAAAGTGTATCCCTTTATTTCAAAAACATAAAAATGTCAAAATACAAAATTCCATAAAAACTGTAACATAATATCTGTTACAACAATTGTCTAAATACATGGGTACACACAAAAATAAGTAATGATAACAAATACTACCACAAGCCAAGCTTTTGCATCTCTAAGCATCGTCACCACCATCACTCTATTCTTAATTTGTGTTGTAATGAGGAGGGAGTCATAACAAGTGTTTGGTGAATAAAAACCCGAGTCTTACCTTTTTAGTACTTGGATATTATATTTCAAAATAAGAATATGTCTACAAACATAAAACCATTAAAATCCATCTAATACTTAGTTATGAGGAGGGAGGTGAGTCCAACCATTTAATATCTTCCATTCCAGAAGTAGATTTCTATAATCACATATCTCAATCATACGTCATAAACAACTAATAATGTAGGAGACGGTACCTATGCTATTTAATACTTTTTATTGAAAAATAGACTGACTCTGATCATTTAATACCTTAATTAAGGCAGACCCCGTCATTTAATATCTATTTTCAAGGCATGCTCCTCAATGGTACTATCTAGTTGACATCATATGGAATCTCTTAGGTCACTTAATACTTTCTTGTGGCAAATAGAGAGTCTTTGGTCATTTAATGCCTTAATTAAGGCAGATCCCATGCTTTAATACCTATTTCCAAAAGTGGATCCCTATCGAGATACCAAACAACCACTTAATTCCTTAAGACCTCGAACGAGGCCTTTCCTCTTATGGCCCATATTCATAATGATGTCTCACATTAGTCCGATTATTCGTAGAAACTGGTAGCCAGTTTAGCTAGGTAAATTTCCCCTACAGAATTTGGGACCAACCTCACGTCATTACATATATTTATCATAAGAATATTTCACATCAATAAAAGTATACACAATTACTGGTAGTCTCAATGTGAGGGGCATACTTTTGTCATGTAACTCTATTAACCTCGCATTCTTTTGACTTAGCCATAAATCAGATACTCTCTCTCTATATATATATACATACATACTCATCTCACCATTTCTTAAATAAGACCTCAAGAAACCTTCCTTATCACCCCTTAAAATAATAATTAGGCTATATAAGAGTTTTCTCTTATTTTCGCCTAACAATCAATTACCTTCTTAACGGGGGAAAGAAATGAAAATAATTATTACCTAATTAACTTTGCAATATACACAACAATTATACGTTAATTACGCTAATATAGATGAATAAATATCTTCGCCTAATAAATTATAAACGCATGGATTTTATGCCCTAAACTAGCGTTAAATGTCAAATCCCTAACTAAATTACTATTACAAGTCTTTTTTCTTCAAATTCTTAAGGTTTGAACATACCAAAATAAGGGATTCTAATATCTAAAACAGGGAATAAATGTTCCTAACCAAAATTGCAGTAATTGACTCGTATATAAAATAGAAACTCAATTTATTACCCCAATCCAATGGAATATCCTAAACAATAGGTATTGCAATCAAAAGTTCATATTCTATTCAACTCCTTGGAAATATGTAAGAATAAGTGTTGTAAACTATAAATATAATTCATAATCTAAACCCCTTGTTTTATTGAAGAATCACAATTTGAAGCAAAGAAGAAGGACAAGTGGAATTGATTATGAAATTATCAAAAATTGCATAAACGAAACAAATTCCATCAAATTAATGTAAATAATTGAGAGTCTCAACATAAATTGATATTTCGAAATAAAAAAGAATTTTGAGGGATTTTATCTATCGTATTTTCGCAATCCCGAAATTCCTTAGGCATATTCAAATCCAAAACGAGATATATTAAAAAATTACTAAAAAAGAAATAGATTTGCATGCTTCACAATCTCTCTTTTGATACACACACACACAATAAGAAAGAGATATGTATATTAAATTCAGAATAGTTGGAGGAGAATAAAATAAGAATAGGTTGGAGGAAGAAGAAATAAATAGAAAGTAGACTGGATTCTTATCTAAATTCTCTACGAAGTTCATGGATCTAATTTAGGGAGATAACGGTGGCGGAGTTTCAGTATTAATCCCAAAATATTTATGGATAAAAGTGAAAGGTCTTCTTGCACTCATACTTACTATCACTGAATAGCAAGAGAATTTACTGAGACATTCGAACGGATACCTTACGGATATACTCATTCTAGGGTATTTGTAACCCTATCTCTAATGAGTTACTTAATGTGTTATACTCCTGAGCTAAAGTTTCAACCTTCAGCCCTGATACCAAATATGACGGCTCGGACTCGACCTTCGAAAATGGACACCGAATACGACACTCGTATCCAAATGCCGCAGATCCAAACGTCGAATCTGGTTCGTCGGAGCTTATAACACATTAAGTAAAACACAGCGGAAGAAATGAATATCAGTATATAACATTGATACAATGAAAGATACAATATCTGATATAATATGATACAACAGAATGATACAATTGATATCAATACTATCAGAGATACAAGACACAGCGGAAAGAATATCCTCAATAGAATGCATCTCCAAACCCAATGCTCCAATCCAAAGCTCGCTCGAACTCCCAATAACGATGCACAAAGATAGGCAAGTGCAGTCGTGATCCAAATGCTGGACTAACTCCAGATAATCTACTAAACCCGACGATATGAAAAAAACCCAACTCTATACTGCCCGTGTGGAAAAATTGTGGGCGCCGAGAGTTTAGGAAAGGAACAATAAACTCCGGATCAAGCATGGGACTGGTATGAGTAAACAAAACAGTTTATCTTTAAAAAAAGAAACAATAAAGGATTTAAAATAAATCCTCAATGCTTTTTGAAAAATGAAACTACCATAAGGCCTCCCGCTACACACACAATGTAAACGCAGAATTGGAGGAGATTTCTCCTTATGATAGTCAAATATGCTTGATATGAGAAAATTTCCTTGATACTATTATTAGTGCATAGTGCAGAAAACATTTCGAAAATATAATATTAATCTTAGACAGCATACAACCATTATTGTATGCCTACTATAGCTACCATCTAAACAGTGGGGCACCACCATAAGTAAATGGCAGGTTATACAACTAAAACCGTACAAGGCGCGTATTGAAGATTGGATTTCCAACAAATGGTCAGGCTAAGGAACTTCCTACTGCCACATGGGTACGCCTCTGGCGGGACGTCCCGAGAACCTAACCGGATCTTTGCCAATATAAGGTCGGATTACCTCTATAACTAGGTAACTACTACTCGAGCATGCCATCCCCCGGTCCTTTGGGACCTTTATCCGAGGCGCCTCTCGACCACAAAGCAATCACAAAGTAATAGATCTGCAATATCCACATGAATAAGCATCTGGGCTCCATACCATGATACCACCCTTTTCCAGAAGGGAATGACACACCCTAAAGAGCGCGACCCTCATAACCTTGCCGCATCTTTCCTGTTTCGACCATTTCCGGGGTGTGATGTCCTGATGCAGTCTCGTCCACAAAGTTAGCTTTATACAAAAGTCATGCTTTGATCACAAATAATCAACAAATGATCATCAACACACAACAACACTTAGCATGCCACACTACCAAATTGGGAGTATATCACTGATAACCTTCAACTACATAACCTCTATGCTCGTACATTTCAGAGAAGGGTGTTAAGCTAAGAGAATAAATTCTCCGCCACCAACAGATATGTATTTGAAAGAAATCTATATCTCAAAGTGTAGTGTCAGACATACAACCATACAAGTCTGTCCCGGGTTCGAACAGAATCGAAGACACTTCCGAAGAAGTCCTTGCAATCCGGGTATTCACATTCCCGATCGGACTTCCCATCACTTAGGGAATCTTCCATACCGTAGCTACTTGGTGCAGTGACAATCGATAGGTTATCCTATCGTTCTCGCAAACACCCGGTCTTCAACACCGGTCTTCAATGCAATCCATAACGTCGGATCACAATTCGGAATGGGTTATATGACACAAGGTCCTCTCCTGGCTAAACCGAATAATGAGCGCAATATTTAAAATTTATGGATATGGGATTTAGTTAAGTCACAAATTCAAAGAAAACCAAAACCTTTCTTCAAATGGTTTAAACAAATTACCATTTCAAATCTTTAAACAAAAAGATTTATTTCACAAAGTTCGCCCAGTTTCACAAAGATCCATTTACGGATTTCAAAACATTTCCCATTTCGATTAGGATTAACTTATCCAATCTTTATAACAAGGATTTAACTTATAGCTTTCAAACCCGTTTTCAAGGATTTATTCATTACTTGGAAAATCATTTTCATTTCAAATTTGGAATCTCTTTTAAAACAAATTGGAAGTTCATTTCTTATGTGAAAGCTTTTATTATTTGAAAACAAATAGTTTTCGCAATCCAATTATATTTGCACGAGTTAAAGCCCTTGAATTAAATTCAAATTTTCAAATCAATACATTTAAAATGGTTTAACCCATATATAATTTGTATAACATCTTTCATCCCTAGTTTCAAATCATAGAATTCAGTTTCAAATTTTGAATTTAAATTTAAATCAGATTATTTAAACTTCAAGGCGTAATCAAGTTATTCAAAAATAAATAAATTTTATCTTTGAAATTCCTTTTCAAAACTTTTTACTTTAATCCCAATCCATTTCCAAAACTATTTCGATTCAAAATTCAAATTCAAACTATTTCAAAAATCTACGACTCAACCAATTTCCACGTGCATTCCATATTTGTGTGTGTATAAGTGTGGTCCAGGGGTTTTACACAACAGTGCAACATCATCACAGATTCAATAATATCAATCTCGATAGGCAGTATAATCCATAACGCTTATCTTTATTCACAGATTCATAGATAAAGTAAATTCATCAATCACAAAGATTTACCATTACGATTCGATGTGGGTTTCGGATAACCAACTGGAATCCGACTCCCTGTCGCATCGAAATTCAAATGCCGTTTTACGGACAAAAAGAGTTTTCACATACACATAGAAACAAATCACAAATCACAGTTCAGCACAAAGCAATTTACATTACATAGCATCACAATCACATATCAGAAATATCAATACAGTACACAATATTTGACAATTAACTTAAATTAATCAAATTAAACTCAATAAATTACAATGAGCAATTAATTTCTTAATTATTTTCATAAAGTTCTTACACTTACACAATTTCATAAATGATTATCATTAATTAATTAATCTAATTAATTGTTAAAATTAATCACAATAATTAATTATTTAAATAATCTTAGTTAATTGCTAAAGAAATTACTTACATTAATCATCATTAATTAAAATAGATTAACCATTAATAACTCATTAATTAATCCTAATTATTTAATTAATTAAGTGTTAACTGTGACATAATTAGTTCTTAATTGATTGATTAATTAATTACTAATCATTAATTAAAAATTCAAATCTTATTTAATTAATGATCCTTAATTACCAATTTATTTATCCTAAATTAATTATCTCAAATCTTAATTGATTGATTTAAACTTTTAATTATTAAATTAATTAATCCAAATCATTAATTATCCATTTTAATTAATTTAATAATTACAAATCATTAAACTTCATTTATTTAAAAATAAAAACATTTTTCCTATTAATGATCAAATTATCATTAACAAGGTATTCAAAACAATTTACTTTCAAAATTTTACTTTTAAAATTTTATTTTAAATTTAAGATTTAAAATGGAAACAAATTAACTTTAACAAAGTTTATAACAATTTCAAAACCCTTTTATTCCCCAAGTTAAAGAATTATTTATCTTATAATAGAAGTTTAAAAGAGTTTAAAACCCAATTTCATTTTAAATTCAAATCAATTTAAAAATTCACTTTATCATTCAAACTTTTTAAAACAATTTTAAATTTAAAAACTTCTTTTATTTCAACACAAGAATTCAAATCTGTATTTGAATCCAGATTAAACTCTTACTTACAAATTTAATTCTTTATCCTTAAAATTCAACCCACCTAATATTTTAGGTGGTTAAACAAATTTAAATTTTAAAAACTTTATTTTTCAAAACTCAAATTCAAACTAGATTTGAATCGGAATCAACTTGGATTTAAACCTAATCAAATCCTTGCTTTTCAATTTAAAACCCAGATTTAAATTTTAAAATGCTACAGACTTAAAAACTGTAACATAACATATGACTCGAGCCATCCTAAATCTGCTTCGAGTCCAACCTATCAAATCTTCGAGCCAACCAACCTATTACTTCGAGTAAAACTCGAGACACAAAACCCTGCACACAACAAAACCTCGAACAACAAGACCCACCACAACCAAAACCTGCCATCGCCTCGTTCTCGCAACTCCGACCACCAGAATTCATACAACTCCGGCCATGACCTCGTCTACGTCCAAGCTACCATCACCCAAAACCCCGAAGCACTCGATCATCTATACAAGCCATGGTGATCGATTCATTAAACCCAGTAAAAATTAGGGTTGTGAACTAGAATCCATCACTGCTCTCTCCACCTTGAATTGATCATCCATCTAATAAGTTTCCTCCAATCTCCAGTCATTCCTCCACCTCCAGGGGGAATCCCGACCCCTCCGACCATCAAGATCCCCAGAGACAACTCGAAATGCACAATTGAACAAACACAAACTGCTTTTAAATCCTAGCTCTAAAATTTATGATTTAAGCTTCAAAAATCGTGTTTTAGTATAAGGATTCAACTGGCATATCTGAATTCGAAAATTAAAAGGTTTGAATTTTAACTTATGTTAAACTTTGCTAAGTTATTTTGGTTTCCGTGGTCATTAACAGGTTGTTTAAACTTAAATAGATTTTTAAACTTTAGTTCATGATCAAACAAACAATCTTTGTTTATATCCCAAGCGCTAATAGTTATTAGATGAAGATAAAAGAATTTATTTGCACATCTGGGTCTAAAAAAAAGAAACAAGAACAGAGATATCAGGTATGCATGTATTTACACATCCACATATATACACAGAAACAGATTTCTAACATACACATCTTCCAGAGATTTATACGCAACTAATCCTGATACTTAAGTTTTAAAAAGTGAATGTTACTCACATTAGATTCCAGAAGAATGAACAGAGTTTCCTTTTTTTTGAAACAGGCTTTGAAACTGTTATGTGAAAAAAGCTTTTGAGCTGCTAGTTGAAGTCTCCTTCTTGATCTTAGGTTTGAATTGATTTGTATTGAGCTAGGTTGTTGTTTTTAATTGAATTTTTTATATGGTATTTACTTCAGATTTTCTCAGCTTTTGATGAACGAACTGTAATGAGGAAGTTGATATATAAAAGAAGCTTACAGGATAATATATTCATACAGGGTGTGACTCCCCACCTCTATACCCACGCTAGCCAAGGACACTACGGGGTAATGCCGTCAACTAGCGCGGAGAATAAGGCTGTTGAGGAGCGACCATCCGTGTAATTACTTTGTGCGAGCACCGGTATGTCAGACAGTATAATATGCATTTCTTTTTCAAGAGAAAATCCGACATGCCGATACAAACTAAACGCTACTACACAGTGGCTATATGATCTTCGGAAACAAATATAGAAATAAGCATAACACAAATCAGTCACAAATATTCATATCACAAAGGCGGAAATAGATATGAATATAACACATAGAAGTGTATATCAGAGTAGTGGTCAAACAAGATCCACAATATAACAAAAGAATAGATACAAGTGCTAGACAAAAGAATATGTATACATCAAGGAGTCTATATCTCGAATGTATAACAAAAAAAACTACAAATCTGATGTAGTTAGACAAAAGTCAGATTGATGGCTCCAAATAAAAAGTCAAGTAGAAGCACCTGTAATATCTCGCTCTGACCCGAGTATTATTTAATAAGAAAATAATAAACGGATCAGTCTAGCTATAAATATCAGATAAATATGAAATAGAATATGAGATATAACAAAAACGTATGATAACAATAATGTCATACTATGAAAAGTATACATTAGAAAATCTACCAAAATCATACAATATCTCAAGAGTCTCATTATAGCAAAAAAAGAATGTCATATTTTTTATTTTATTCACAAAAGGGGGAGGCCTATCACAAAACGGGAGCATGAAAACTCACTAATACGTGTATCACAAATGTGACGCTATCCCATGGTCGCTAACCATAGAGCCGGTGCAACGACGTAGTACAATATCGGTACGCCCGAGGAACCTGAAACTCGAATAATTCGGAACAACAACGTAGTACAACGGTACGCTCGATGAACCCGATAAGCCGGAACAACAACGTAGTACAACGGTACGCCCGATGAACCGAACTCCATAAAAGGACATGGGTCGCTAACCCATAAAAATTGAGTCGAAACTCCAAAGAATATGTAGGTCGTTAGCCTATGAAAGAAATGAGACGAAACTCAATAAAACGAGGTACCGTCCCCTTCGTGGACAAGAAAACATAGCAAATCGCTAGTCTAAATCTCAAAAATGACCATCATCGATCATCGAGAAGTGTCAATTATACTAAGCTAGTAAATAGACGAGTTTAGCTTCATGTTCCATAACCACTTGCTTAACTTAAGTATTTACGAACAAATTGTAAATCTCCACTCGAAAGTTGTAACGACCCCCTTTTTGGACAGTTTAAACCGACGATCAAATACACATGTCGATTCCAAACCATTCAAAATGACAGATGGTTATTGGGGTAAATAAGAAAAAAAGAGAAAAGAGAAATAAAGGAAAGGAAACAACACAGAACCTTGCAGTAGAACGAAAAAATATAATAATCAAATAAACAGTTCATGAAGTTGTTTACTATACTTTGATCATTATTTATACAACATTTATCAGAGTTATACATATTCAACAGAACAAATAAAATAATGCAGCAGATAGCATGATGCAAGGGTAATAATAGTAATAGTATACCTAATCTTCGTCTTCATCCTCCAGAATAGGTCTTCAAAAATATGAAAAACTCAGGACTGACCCGAGCGTAATGAAAGACAAAACACTTGAGTCAGGACTAAAATATCCTTATGAAAATTAAATCAATCGTAAATAAATATGAGTGTAACGGCGTCAGAGATGTTTACGGGATTTGACATCTCATATCCAGTGTCAACGTGCATGCAATAACTCAAGAGATGTTACGGGATTTTCCATCTCCTAAGGATCCGTTAAACTATCTACTATGTAGTAATATACGCTAAGTAGATAATGTCTATCAGTAATATAAAGTATCAAAATAGCGTTAAGGCGTTACCATAATCCCCCTTAACACATTTTTATAATGCCATAGTCTATACAGCACCGTAAGCCCCACCGTAAACTGGTGGTTATCAGAGGGTACCCCATAGGTATAACACAAAGCATAACGTAGTGGTCGCAAATAGGATAATTAGTATGACAAGGTACATGAGGCGATACCAACTAGGATACTAGTAGTTGCGTGATCCGGACTGATGTTGGGCATAGCCAGCAGCCACCCAAACACCGCGAAACAACACTCCCAAATCAAGGGGTGCACCCAAATCGAATCACAAATGTAATAGAAATGGTATCGAAGAAGCGTGTCCGCTAGAGGTGGCGAACCTCAATGGCCCGGCGCGGCTCCTGTTTTAGTCATGTCAGGGGTCATCCAATATCGTTCTCTTTCTTCAGTCAACGCGTTCACCAAACCATCCACTTCATTCTGGATCAACACTCCGCGTATAATAGTTATTAAAGTGGTTTTCGGTATCGACAGAGAGTATGTCCATATCCGATCCCGGTCTCTTTAATAACTACGTATTATTACACCGTTGGCTCTTTTACATTTCAAATTGATTCATAATTGATATCAAAATATCATATTCGCTTCAAAAAATCAAATCCATTTCAAATATCATCGTATCTATTCAAATGTAAGATTCCGTTTCAAAATCTTTTTCCGCATCAATATCTCATTTCGATTTCAAAATCAATTCGGATTTCAATTTAGGTTGCAACTTCATTTAATCCAATTCGTATTCAAATTCAAGATTTAAACATAAACATTTCACCTTATTAACCAGTTTGGAATTTTAGAAAATAGTTTTAAGTAGTTTTAAAAGTGGTTTTAAATAATTAAAATAGTTAAAATACTTAAATCTTAAAATGGATTTGAAATAGATAAATTAGTTTAAGATAATTTAAATTGGGTTAAGTAGATTTTAATCTAAAGTATTCAAAAATGGTTTATATAACCGAGTAATTTGGAAACAAAATAAAACAGCTTCAAAACCAAACCATTTCAATTATAACTTCTCAATTCAAAACAATTTCAATTTTCCTTCCACCGATTCAATTTCAATTTCGATTAAATCAACGTCAACTTTGACTTCAAATTTAATCAATTTTACTTTCACCTTCAATTAATTCAATTTCAATTTATATCGATTTGGAACTTGATTTTTCAAAATATCCATTTATAACACTTAACACAATTATCTTTCAATATTCAAGTTGTAAAACCCAATTACAAACATGATTCAATTTCAAGCTCAATTTCAAAATATCTTTTTATATCGCTTTTACTTAGTAATGCTCAAAGCTCGAAGTAATGTTCAATCTTTAAACAAATAAATTTTCGAAATTCAATCATATCCAAATTTTAAATCTCAAAGTCTCAACTTAAATTATTTAACTAAATTCCTTTTACCAAAATTTATTTCAACATTCCAAACTCAATTTTTCGATAAATTCGATTTCTATAAATTGATTTCTATTTATAACTTTTAAATCAAACATTTAGATAAATTTCAAATCGACGATTTCAAAATTTATTAATTTAGCCAATTCGGTATCCGTATATAATTTTCTATCCTATGGCCAAGTAGTTATTTATTTCAATTAAATGTCAGGGATGAATATATATCACTTAAACCAATCACAGTGTCATATGTATGCATAACAGTATATATAAGTAAATAAACATCCAAACATTTAAATATCAACCAATAACATCCATCAAAATACATCATCCAATAGACAATACAATTCATGGCAATTTCATAGTTATCAATGTCAGGTAATTTAATCGCAAATCAATTTCAATTCCAATTTAACTGTCAATTTAATTTTTAACGGTTAATTCAAATGACAATCTATATGGCAATTAAATTCTATCAACAACGACAATAAAATCATAACACTTCATAATATCCAATTTAACTAGCATAAAGATATTTAGTACGTTGTGAGCGTTATAAAACACTCACCTTGATTTTTACGATTTTAAATCAAATCGAACGACGTTCGATTTAACCCAAAATTTTCTCTAGCTCCAAATGATTCCAATCCAGTTGCAATGCGGAGAGCTCGTCGATACGATTCCAACGCAAAAAGTTTCGTCGAATTCCGACCTCGTATGACAAAGATATGATGGTTTAAAGTTAACACGAATTTTTATATAAATTAATTACAGCTTAATTAAATTTTTAAACCCCGCTCCATCATCACCGTTGATTTCCTGCATAGCAGATCTGGGCCGCACCCCCTCCCCCTTCTTCCTCACGCGTGAAAACGCATACGCGCTCGAACCCAATTGCCGCCCCAAACCCTAATACGCGCAGCCCCTATGGTCGACTTCTCTCCGATCAAGTGACGTCACGTCCAAGCCCACGTCAAAAGCTATCTTCGGCCAGAAGATGTCAAAGCCCGGTCCTCCCCTCTATCACGAAAACTCGCGCGACACGGCCTCAAACGCGGCTCCATATTCCCTCCAAACGACGACGATGGCCGAGATCCACCGTTGGATAGGTAGACGTTGAGGTGATCTTCGACTTTCCAGTTGGGAGCATCTTCTAAAACTCAAAGGATTGATCGATAATTGAAGAGGAAAATGAATGATTTTCGGCCATTGGAATAATAAGCGGCGGCGGCTGTAGAGAATTAGGTTTTCCTCTTTTTTTTTGTGAATAAAGGCTATTTATAGGAACGACGAACACTATCCATTCCGGGGTTTCCGAACTCCGATTTGCGCGCGGTGACCTGCGTTTCTAGGGTTTATCCCGCGTTCCGGACACAATGGAACAGGTTTCGGAAGCTAATTCGATCGTCTGTGCGAGTTACGGCAAATACGATCAATTTTAAATTAAACCGATTAAACGATTTTCTAGGCGTTTTGGCTTGCCCCGGACAAACGATAAATCCAATTGACACGAAATTTGAAATCTTACAATAATATCACATTACGAATTCGATGAAACTTGTTTCGTCGAAATCCGAGACCGTTTGAAAAATGACTATTTTAACCCGCCAAATTAATATTAAAACAATTTCGATGCGTTTCGAGCTGCCACGGTCAAACGACAACTCCGTTTGCTACGAAAATTGAAATCCGATAATAACTAACTATTACGGATCCAATGGAACTAGTTTCGTCCAATTCTGAGACTGTTCGAAAATTGGCTATTTTTCAGTTGATAATTAAATATTAAAATATTCAATTTTCACAAATTTACTTTTAATTCAATTTTAAAAGTTCTACAACATCATTCTTACTTTAATATGATAAAAATAAAATTTTACAAATCATTTTTAATCATATTAAACCCGTTATTCAATTATCCAATAATTTCCAATTTTAAAATCTTATTAACTCTATTATAATCCCATTATAACTTATATCCACTTTGGAAACCAATCTGAATCATATTAAATCAAATTTCAATTATTCACTAAGTTTTAAATATTTAATTTAAACAATTTACCTGTTCAACATTCAATATTTGATTTTAAATTAGATTTTACTTATCAATCAATTACTCTATTATGCCCAATGAATTCAACATTTATTATCCTATTCAACTTTTGATTGCAAAAGCATTCACTAAGTAGCTTTTATTTTTCATTACTTGGATAATTACTGTCGCAATTCATTCCAGTTATTATTACCATACATAAATTACAAAAAAAAATTCTAGCCTTAAATCACGAAATCTTATCAAATTAGCTATTTTAATTATCGAAAATTTACGGGTCGTTACACTCTCCCCCACTCAAAACTTTTCGTCCCCGAAAAGGAAAAAGAAGAGAAAAGTAACTAAGTATAGAATTCAACATTAGATATATTTTATTCAAAGTTACCTACTTATAAAACAATGAAATTTCATTTATAAAGTCATTACTACACTTTTACTAAGTCATTCCAAATGGCTTTCTAACTTTAAAAGTTAGTTATCAAAACAAGTTAAAAAAAAAAAATTAAAACTTGAAAATTTTTCTAACACCCGGATTTTACGAAAAATTTCGGCAGAGTCTCCTTTGCGCGGCTCGATCGGTACAGCTACAAAACGCCTCTACGGGCCCCAAACCAACAAAAGAAAATCAAAAGCCAAGTGGCTCATCAAAAATCACCAATTCCAATGACAAAATAAACATGTACCTTGTATTATATTAGCGAGCATATACGACTAATATAGCGCGAAAGCGAGCTCCAAATGCGAAGCAAGCGCAATCCGCACCTACTAAACACTCAACAAACCATGAGAAACATGCATATATGAAAATAATATCAATATACATCATATAGCAACATAACAACTACATGTGCCAACATAGCAATGCAACAAAAGCAACAAATGCAACCATCAATCAATTATCATCCAACTATCATCCAACAAATCCATAACCAATCAATATAAATTCACTTCTCATTAATATTTATTGACTTGGTTTTCAATTTTAATTACAGTTGATTCATTAACGTTGGATTTTGGTAACATTCATTCTCAATTCAATTAGTTTAACATTTACTAATTTATATTTACATTAGTTCACTTCCAATTTGAATCAAATTATATTCTTTTAAATTCATTTAACTTCCAATTTGATTTCAATGATTTATAACTTCCAATTTCATTAACACTTAATAAATTATATACAATCAACTAACAATCATATAACAACCCAATCATACCCAACCTAACCAAATTATTATTTTTACATTCAATTTGGTTTATCTCTTTTATATATCCTGTTATATAATTTTAAAAGAATCATTTTATATTTGCATCTTAAATTTCCAATATTAACTTTAATTAAGTCGGTAAGCCGTACATATTTCATCCGTGGGCAATATCAATCTAATCGCTTATTCGATCCACAATTTCACTACCAAACTAGTATCGTTCACACGACTCTTTAGTGCGGACTCAGATTTGGTTCCTTGATTGGAAACTGTTACTCTCCTTGCATAGCCATATACTATGATAGAGAATTCTAGAATCAAATTAAAAATCCATATTCAGGGTTCGCCGTCGAAAATCGAGTGAAAAATCCTAACTTGGATCGATATAAATCATCTCGAAATTTGGTGCTTGAATTTGGATCAAATCGTTATGCGAATAAAATAATATACGTACAATCTCATGTATTACCTTTCAATGGATTTCTATCCAATTTATCTATACTTAATTATTTTATTGGCTTTTATATATATTTTTCACTTAATTACTCACAATCCATTATTCAGTTAGTATATTCATTTCTTTACATAGCATATTCTTTAACATTATCTTTTCTTAAACATCATATCATAGAATTTGCTTACTCAAGTTCATTTTAAACATTCTATATAAGTTAATTAAATTCAATTTCATCTTCCAATTGATTCTTAGCTATAAGAAATTCCTTTGTTTACATTTACTCCATATTCATAGTTTCAGTTAATACAAATTTATTTGTGGAACATTTTATTAATCATCACTTTAGTTTATAGTCATTCCATAAAAGTCTAACTTCTCATATATGACTTTTCTTAGTTTACATTTATCTTAAAGGTTACAAATTCATTTTTTTTTCTATGCAATTTATATTTATCTTCTATAACCGATTTACAAAAGATATTATACAATTCATTTGTCTTCTTTCTTAAGTTCACTTACTTGTTCCATTTATCCATTCATCATTTCATGTTATTATTTAAGTATATAACCTTTTTATCGCAACCAAATTTTCATTTATATACATTTTAATTCCTTTTTGAGTTTTCCTTACTTGTATACTTCAATTATTTTCAGGTTCTGTTTATTTGTACAATATCTCATTACATATCCAAAACATTATTTCAACTTCTTAATATTTGGTAGTCATATTATATGTTATTAGAATGCAAATTTGGTATTATACAAATTTATAGAATTTCATTTTCTTGATTAGAATGTACACAAATTTGATTTATTTAAATCCTCTTTACCTTTCAACTTTAAAGTTTTCCCAAACAATAAGCTTAGATATCTTAAACCTCTTATTTTATAAATTCTGGTTATTCACATTTCATTCAAATAATTTGAAAATTATTAATTAACAGAACTTAGAAATTTAAATGCCCGGTTCTTTTCAAATCGTTTGAAATAAACATATACACTTATTTCTTTAATATATCAAATCATACCTTTGGAGTTTAAACCAAAACCCATTTACCCAAAATAATTTCGATAAAACAAAGCTTCTTAGAAGTCTCCCCCACTTTGAGACTCGAAAATGAACGTCGATGATGCTGCGCAGTCATCACCGAAATTATTTTCCAGCGACAGAAGAGAGGAGTTCTTAATTCATTCCTTCTTAAAAATCCTTTCAAAATATTTCCTATAAATATTTTCCAACTAATCATCACAATATATTTTCTTCAAAGCTTAGAAAACCCTTTTTAAAAGTCCCCAGGTCTTGAATTCCATATTTTCCAATTTAAATTTGTTTTAATTTATAAGTCACCTTTATAAAATATTCTTATAGGATTTTCTTTCTTAAAACATTCCACAAGTGTTTTATTATTGTTTATTTTGTAATTCACCTTATTTATTAAATTACAATATCCAATTAATAATTCATATAACATTTTTAAACTTCTTAAATATTTTGGTAAGTTATATCTATGCTATAGAATGAAATTTAATACTATGCGAGTTTTGCAGTTTCAATTTTATTTTAAGTTCCTAATTTCCTAATTCTAAGGATTTCTACTTCAATTGATATTTTCACTTAGCTCTTAGGTTCATTTCTCATTTCACAATTCAGAAGTTCCTTAATGATTCAAGGCTAAATTCATTTCAATCAAAAAAAATCATTAATTATTAAAGGACTTAAGAATTCCAATCTCGGTTTCATTTCAAATCAAGTTTTGAAATAATATATACTTATATAATTTGTATATCAAATCATACTATAGAGAATACAAAGTAAAATAAAATTTGAATCAAAACAAGGTTTAGACAAGCTATTAAGTGGTTTCCCCCACTCGGACTCTCGAAAATAAACGCCGATGATGCGTGCACTCATCACCGAAATCATTTTCTAGCGCCAAGAGAAGGGAATATAACACTTATCATTAAAAAAAAATCCTTCGAAAACAATTTCAACTCAATTATACTATCATATAATACTTATATTATATTTTTCAAATTCTTGTAAGTCAATTTCAAACACCGGAATTTAAATTCCCAAATCCAAGTTAAAATTCATTATTATTCATTATCAATTGTGTTTACAAGATTTCATTTTCCTAAATCCATTATTATTTAATCAATTGTTGTAAAAATTGACTGATCAAACAATAACGATAATAATCTAATATTATCATCTCCTAACAATCAATTCAATCAAAATGAATAAATATTCAAATAATTCTTTTATATAAAATATATTCCAAAACGATATTGTGTTGGTTTGTCCTATTTGAGTGTTTAGAAATTCCTATCGACGCCTTGGCGTCCCAAGTATCGACCAGAATTCATAAATACTCAACGGAACAAAGTTAACACAGTATAAAACCATTTTATATCAAATAACAAGTACGCTCTCTCATATACACTCAACTCATTCATATAGTTTACCTCTATTTCAATGAGTTATACCCCACTAGAGCCAAGGTTTATCGCTAAACCAAAGCTCTGATACCAACTGTAACGACCCCCTTTTTGGACAGTTTAAACCGACGATCAAATACACATGTCGATTCCAAACCATTCAAAATGGCAGATGGTTATTGGGGTAAATAAGAAAAGAAGAGAAAAGAGAAATAAAGGAAAGGAAACAACACAGAACCTTCCAGCGGAACGATAAAATATAATAATCAAATAAACAGTTCATGAAGTTGTTTACTATACTTTGATCATTATTTATACAACATTTATCAGAGTTATACATATTCAACAGAACAAATAAAATAATGCAGCAGATAGCATGATGCAAGGGTAATAATAGTAATAGTATACACAATCTTCGTCTTCATCCTCCAGAATAGGTCTTCAAAAATCTGAAAAACTCAGGACTGACCCGAGCGTAATGAAAGACAAAATACTCGAGTCCGGACTAAAATATCCTTATGAAAATTAAATCAATCGTAAATAAATATGAGTGTAACGGCGTCAGAGATGTTTACGGGGTTTGACATCTCATATCCAGTGTCAACGTGCGTGCAATAACTCAAGAGATGTTACGGGATTTTCCATCTCCTAAGGATCCGTTAAATTATCTACTATGTAGTAATATACGCTAAGTAGATAATGTCTATCAGTAATATAAAGTATCAAAATAGCGTTAAGGCGTTACCATAATCCCCCTTAACACATTTTTATAATGCCATAGTCTATACAGCACCGTAAGCCCCACCGTAAACTGGTGGTTATCAGAGGGTACCCCATAGGTATAACACAAAGCATAACGTAGTGGTCGCAAATAGGATAATTAGTATGACAAGGTACATGAGGCGATACCAACTAGGATACTAGTAGTTGCGTGATCCGGACTGATGTTGGGCATAGCCAGCAGCCACCCAAACACCGCGAAACAACACTCCCAAATCAAGGGGTGCACCCAAATCGAATCACAAATGTAATAGAAATGGTATCGAAGAAGCGTGTCCGCTAGAGGTGGCGAACCTCAATGGCCCGGCGCGGCTCCTGTTTTAGTCATGTCAGGGGTCATCCAATATCGTTCTCTTTCTTCAGTCAACGCGTTCACCAAACCATCCACTTCATTCTGGATCAACACTCCGCGTATAATAGTTATTAAAGTGGTTTTCGGTATCGACAGAGAGTATGTCCATATCCGATCCCGGTCTCTTTAATAACTACGTATTATTACACCGTTGGCTCTTTTACATTTCAAATTGATTCATAATTGATATCAAAATATCATATTCGCTTCAAAAAATCAAATCCATTTCAAATATCATCGTATCTATTCAAATGTAAGATTGCGTTTCAAAATCTTTTTCCGCATCAATATCTCATTTCGATTTCAAAATCAATTCGGATTTCAATTTATGTTGCAACTTCATTTAATCCAATTCGTATTCAAATTCAAGATTTAAACATAAACATTTCACCTTATTAACCAGTTTGGAATTTTAGAAAATAGTTTTAAGTAGTTTTAAAAGTGGTTTTAAATAATTAAAATAGTTAAAATATTTAAATCTTAAAATGGATTTGAAATAGATAAATTAGTTTAAGATAATTTAAATTGGGTTAAGTAGATTTAAAATAGATTAAAATAGTTTAAGTATTCAAAAATGGTTTATATAACCGAGTAATTTGGAAACAAAATAAAACAGCTTCAAAACCAAACCATTTCAATTATAACTTCTCAATTCAAAACAATTTCAATTTCCCTTCTACCGATTCAATTTCGATTTCGATTAAATCAACGTCAACTTTGACTTCAAATTTATTCAATTTTACTTTCACCTTCAATTAATTCAATTTCAATTTATATCGATTTGGAACTTGATTTTTCAAAATATCCATTTATAACACTTAACACAATTATCTTTCAATATTCAAGTTGGAAAACCCAATTACAAACATGATTCAATTTCAAGCTCAATTTCAAAATATCTTTTTATATCGCTTTTACTTAGTAATGCTCAAAGCTCGAAGTAATGTTCAATCTTTAAACAAATAAATTTTCGAAATTCAATCATTTCCAAATTTTAAATCTCAAAGTCTCAACTTAAATTATTTAACTAAATTCCTTTTACCAAAATTTATTTCAACATTCCAAACTCAATTTTTCGATAAATTCGATTTCTATAAATTGATTTCTATTTATAACTTTTAAATCAAACATTTAGATAAATTTCAAATCGACGATTTCAAAATTTATTAATTTAGCCAATTCGGTATCCGTATATAATTTTCTATCCTATGGCCAAGTAGTTATTTATTTCAATTAAATGTCAGGGATGAATATATATCACTTAAACCAATCACAGTGTCATATGTATGCATAACAGTATATATAAGCAAATAAACATCAAAACATTTAAATATCAACCAATAACATTCATCAAAATACATCATCCAATAGACAATACAATTCATGGCAATTTCATAGTTATCAATGTCAGGTAATTTAATCGCAAATCAATTTCAATTCCAATTTAACTGTCAATTTAATTTTTAACGGTTAATTCAAATGACAATCTATATGACAATTAAATTCTATCAACAACGACAATAAAATCATAACACTTCATAATATCCAATTTAACTAGCATAAAGATATTTAGTACGTTGTGAGCAATATAAAACACTCACCTTGATTTTTACGATTTTAAATCAAATCGAACGACGTTCGATTTAATCCAAAATTTTCTCTACCTCCAAACGATTCCAATCCAGTTGCAATGCGGAGAGCTCGTTGATACGATTCCAACGCAAAAAGTTTTGTCGAATTCCGACCTCGTATGACAAAGATATGATGGTTTAAAGTTAACACGAATTTTTATATAAATTAATTATAGCTTAATTAAATTTTTAAACCCCACTCCATCATCACCGTTGATTTCCTGCATAGCAGATCTGGGCCGCACCCCTTCCCCCTTCTTCCTCACGCGTGAAAACGCGTACGCGCTCGAACCCAATTGCCGCCCCAAACCCTAATACGCGCAGCCCCTATGGTCGACTTCTCTTCGATCAAGTGACGTCACGTCCAAGCCCACGTCAAAAGCTATCTTCGGCCAGAAGATGTCAGAGCTCGGTCCTCCCCTCTATCACGAAAACTCGCGTGACACGGCCACAAACGCGGCTTCATATTCCCTCCAAACGACGACGATAGCCGAGATCCACCGTTGGATAGGTAGACGTTGAGGTGATCTTCGACTTTCCAGTTGGGAGCATCTTCTAAAATAAGGATTGATCGATAATTGAAGAGGAAAAGGAATGATTTTCGGCCATTGGAACAATAAGCGGCGGCGGCTGTAGAGAATTAGGTTTTCCTTCTTTTTTTTGTGAATAAAGGCTATTTATAGGAACGACGAACACTATCCATTCCGGGGTTTCCGAACTCCGATTTACGCACGGTGACCGGCGTTTCTAGGGTTTATCCCGCATTCCGGACAAAATGGAATAGGTTTCGGAAGCTAATTCGATCGTCTGTGCGAGTTACGGCAATAAACGATCAATTTTAAATTAAACCGATTAAACGATTTTCTAGGCGTTTTGGCTTGCCCCGGACAAACGATAAATCCAATTGACACGAAATTTGAAATCTTACAATAATATCACATTACGGATCCGATCAAACTTGTTTCGTCAAAATCCGAGACTGTTTGAAAAATGACTATTTTAACCCGCCAAATTAATATTAAAACAATTTCGATGCATTTCGAGCTGCCACGGTCAAACGACAACTCCGATTGCTACGAAAATTGAAATCCGATAATAACTAACTATTACAGATTCAATGGAACTGGTTTCGCCCAATTCTGTGACTGTTCGAAAATTGGCTATTTTTCAGTTGATAATTAAATATTAAAATATTCAATTTTCACAAATTTACTTTTAATTCAATTTTAAAAGTTCTACAACATCATTCTTACTTTAATATGATAAAAATAAAATTTTACAAATCATTTTTAATCATATTAAACCCGTTATTCAATTATCCAATAATTTCCAATTTTAAAATCTTATTAACTCTATTATAATCCCATTATAACTTATATTCACTTTGGAAACCAATCTGAATTATATTAAATCAAATTTCAATTATTCACTAAGTTTTAAATATTTAATTTAAACAATTTACCTGTTCAATATTCAATATTTGATTTTAAATTAGATTTTACTTATCAATCAATTACTCTATTATACCCAATGAATTCAACATTTATTATCCTATTCAACTTTTGATTGCAAAGGCATTCACTAAGTAGCTTTTATTTTTCATTACTTGGATAATTACTGTCGCAATTCATTCCAGTTATTATTACCATACATAAATTACAAAAAAAAAATTCTAGCCTTAAATCACGAAATCTTATCAAATTAGCTATTTTAATTATCGAAAATTTACGGATCGTTACAAAAGTTGTCACAAGAGTTCCAATCGAACGAGTCTAAGAATTAACCGACAAGATAAACGCAAGCGTTTCATACCACTTGTTTTACTAAGCCGTTTAATTAGATTTCTCATACGAGTGAGGTAAATGTTTGTATATGTTAGTAGATTGGAAAACGGTTTAAGAAACGAACTTTGTAATAAAATAGTGTTGAAATCGTTTTGATAAAAGAGTTTTGATATTTACTACTAGTATTGAAACCTTTATATTTAAAGTGACAAATCACAAAAATGATTGTAGAAACAATCAATCACCAAAACTCCCATTCGAAGACGTGAATTGAATCCGAAGAAATCGATATCGAATCCATCAAGGAGGATGTTCCAAAAATCCTGAAGAAAATGTCATCAAAGTCGATAATAAATGATAACAACAAATGAGAATCAACATAAATCGATTAAATTTGGAAACTCAAGCTAAATAGCAAAATAGGCAAAAACAAGCAGATTCATACGTCTGACGTGTATGATTCAGACGTCTGAATCTGGAAAATAAAATATTTCCCAGAACATAATTCAGACGTCTGAACTATAAATTCAGACGTCTGGAAATGCCAATTTTTAGCCTATTTCTTCTCTGGTTCAATTCGAACCAATTCAGACGTCTGTAACCTTTGATTCAGACGTCTGAATACTGGGGAATAAAAATTCCCAGTATAATATTCAGACGTCTGAAATAAGTTTTTCAGACGTCTGAAACTGTTGCTCAGGCACTTTTCTGAACCTAGGCCAATAATGGCCAAAACTAATTACCGCAAGCGATCGGACGAGCGACGACGACTAGGGATTTATACCAAGCGACAACCTAGCCTTAATGGCTCTTCGATACGCCTCGATATCAATGTCCAAATACCTATATAAGAATTTTTCATACATTTTGCTTTCAAAACACCAAAAATTGGAATATTCACCAAAGCAATCCAAATCAAAAGCAAATACACATGAATAAGGGTTAGGAATTCATACCTAACAATAAGGATAGATATAGACATAGACGTGAGATAAAAATCTCACTTTTAAACCCAAAACAAATGAAGAAGAAGCTATAGAGCAATGACAAGGACAATCACTCTTCAATTCTAACCCAACAAGTTTGAATCTAAACTTAAAAGAGAAACATTTTCTAAGTTAGGTTTAGGAATTTCTGAAATTGAAAAGAGAATGAGTTGGAGAAAAAGAAGAGAAGGCTTACCAAAACTTCTTCTATGAATTTGGAACTAGAACTTGAATTTGAAAATGGAAACTAGGGCTTAGGATTTCCTAATTCTTTTTCTCTTCCACCATTTTTATCTAGAGCTTGAGTATTAGGAAATTATGAAGGAATGAAGAGGAAAGGGGATGAAGCTTGGGTCTAATGGGCTGAAACCAAACCAAAGCCCTAAGTGAAAAAGTAGCAAAATTCCCCTAACTCCAAACATATCGAAGTTTATACTCAAAAAGGTCACAAACGTCATTTTGAACTCGATGGGGATGGTCTCGAGTCCTAATTCGACCGTTTGCAAATAGTAGCTTTTCGGACAAAAATCCGACAAACGATGAAATATTTAAATAAAATATTTAAATATTCAATCGAAAAATATGCGAGTTGTTACAGACTCCCCTCCTTAAAGAAATCGCGTCCTCACAATCTTAAGAAATAAATGAACAAAAGTAACAACCATAAAAGCATATCAACACAAAAGAAGAAATTTGGAATAAGAAGTTCACCTCAAAGAGCACGAAAAAGTAAGTCCGGATGTGTTCGCTCGATGAATTCTCTAGATTCACAAGAACAATCCTTAGGATTTGAAGACCATTGAACCTTCACAAGAGGAACATATTTATTTCGAAGGCGTTTAACCTCCAAAGCAATGATTCGAATAGGATGCTGCTCATAAGTTAAATTAGGCGAAACTTCAATTTCTTCAACAACACCGGGCTCATGAATAGAATCAGAATCTCGAAGGCATTTCCGTAATTGAGAAACGTGAAACACGACATAAATAGCAAAGAATTGAGCTGGTAATGAGAGGCAATAAGCCATTGAACCAATACGTTCGGTGATGGGAAATTGACCAATATATCGAGGTGCTAATTTTCCCGATCGACTGAAACGCACAACACCCTTCATAGGTGAAACACGAATAAACATAAAATCTTCCACAGAAAATTCTAATTTCCTCCTTCGGTTATCGGCATATGATTTTTGTCTACTCTGGGCTTCTCTTATCCTATGGCGAATAAGGTCAATCTTTTCTGTGGAATCACGAATAAAATCTAGACCTAAAACCAGTTTCTCACCGGCCTCAATCCAACAAGAAGAAGATCGGCATGGCCTTCCATAGAGTGCCTCAAAACGTGCCATACCAATACAAGATTGGAAGCTATTATTATAGGAAAACTCAATAAGAGAAATATGATCTTCCCAACTTCCACCAAAATCAAGAACACATGCACGAAGAAGAACTTCAAGAGTTTGATTCACACGCTCAGTTTGTCCATCAGACTGAGGATGATAAGCGGTGCTAAAATTAAGCTTCGTTCCCAAAGCTTTTTGAAGACTCTTCCAAAATCCACTAGTAAACAATGGATCACGATCGCTAACAATAGAAGTAGGAACCCCATGTAATTTTACAATTTCTTTAATAAAGTGCTTGACCAAAAGAGGTATGTCTGATTGGACCGAACGGGAATAAAATAGGCGGAATTTGTAAGTCTATCAACTATCACATAGGCTATCATGACCCGAACGAGAACGGGGAAGGCCGTCAATAAAATCCATGGAAATTTGATCCCACTTCCATGTTGGAATTTCTAAAGGTTGCAATAACCCACCGGGCCTTTGATGCTCGACATTGACAAGTTGGCAAGTCATGCAACGCTTTACGAAGTTAGCGATATCAAATTTCATTCCCTCCCAATAATAAAGTCGCTTCATATCCGCATACATTTTGCTGCTACCGGGATGAATGATAAATTTAGAACGATGAGAATCTTCTAAAATATCTTTACGAAGATCACTAATATTTGGCACGATAAGTCTACCAAATTTTCGAATACCGCCACGAAAATCAGTATAAAAATCTTTCAAACCTTCAATATCAATTTTATCCCTACAACTTTGGCTAAGAAGAGCCAATTTGGGATCTAGCTTTTGAGCTTCAAGGATGCGGTCTAAAAGAGAAGGATGAGCCTCAAGGCTACATAAAACAAGAGATGAACATAAATCAGATACACGATCTTGAATCTCACAAGTGGATAAAGTCTCGAGATCGTTCCATTCGGATATCATCATAGAAACAACCGCTTGTTGCTTACGACTATGTGCATCGGCAACACGATTTCCCTTTCCAGAAGTATAAAGAATATTAAGATCATAAGATGCAAGGAACTCGAGGCAACGTTGTTGACGCAAATTAAGTTCCTTTTGAGAAAATAAATACTTCAAAGATTTATGATCGGTATAGAGAACAAATTTCTCTCCCAAAAGATAATGACGCCAAATTCGAAGGGTGAAAACAATAGCCGCGAGCTCTAAATCATGAGTGGCATATCTAGTCTCAGCATGCTTTAATTGCCTAGAAGCATAAGCAATAACACGTTTTCTTTTCATAAGAACGGCGCCCAACCCGACACGACTAGCATCGGTATAAACAATAAAATCTTTGTTCCCCTCGAGAATCACAAGAATAGAAGCATCGGAAAGGAGTTCTTTTAATTTCTGAAAAGAAGCTTCACATTTGTCCGACCAAATGTATTTAACTCCTTTCTTTGTCAAGCTAGTAAGAGGCACGGAAATTTTAGAAAAGTCCTTTATGAACCGGCGGTAATAAACTGCCAATCCAAAAAAGCTACGAATCTCCGTCGCACTCTCCGGTCTCTTCCAATCTTGTATTGCTTTAATCTTTGAAAGATCCACGGAAATTCCGGATTCGGAAATAATATGGCCGAGAAACTTTACACGAGATTGTCAAAAATGGCATTTAGAAAATTTTGCTTTTAATTGATTACTCCTAAGAGTTTCCAACTCAATCCTAAGATGTTTTTCATGCTCTTTCTCGGTTTTTGAATACACAAGAATATCATCAATAAAGATGAGAACAAATTGATCGAGGAAATCTTTGAAAACTCGATTCATAAGTTTAACGAAATAAGCTGGAGCATTCGTTAAACCAAATGGCATAACAAGCCCTTCATAAGATACATAACGAGTACGGAACGATGTCAAAGGAATGCTATCCTCTGCAATACGAAGCTGATGAAAACCGGTTGCTAAGTCTAATTGTGAAAAGACTTTGGCGCCACTACGTTGATCGAATAGATCATCAATCCGAGATAAAAGATATTTATTCTTGATAGTAAGATCATTAAGCTTGCGGTAGTCAACGCAAAACCTAAGTGTACCATCAGATTTCTTCACAAAAATAGATGAAGCTCCCCAAGGAGAGGAACTAGAACGAATACATTGCTTCATCTCCAATTCGGATAATTGTTTGCGCATCTCTTCATTTTCCTTATTGGACATACGATAAGGAGGACGAGTAATAGGTAAAGCTCTAAGAATTAGATTAATTCCGAACTCAATTGCTCGCTTAGGTGGTAATCCTAAAACGGGCTCAAATATGTCGGAAAATTCACGAACAACGTAAATAAGAGAAATGACATCTTCCTCATCATCATTATCGTCATCATGAGGATTTAAAGAATATAAAGATGCCGCCAAATTGGAATCCGAATTTTTAAGTACAGTAGAAATCTGCTTAACAGATTGAGGATGTCGAAGATAAATAGTCCGCTCAGGACATAGGATATGGGTTTCATAACGGTTAAGCCAATCCATTCTCAAAATCATTCCGAAACCTAAGTAACGCATGACATGCAAATCGGCTCGGAAAGAAAAATCACATAAAATAATCTCGACATCTTTACAAAGAAAACTAAGTGTTGTGGATCCACCAACCGGATTCGCAATTTTCAAAGAAGTCATTAAAGCCATAACACTCAAAGAAAAAGTATCAACAAGCTCTTTTGATATAAAAGAATGGGATGCACCCGTATCAAAAATAACTTGAATAGGTTGATCACGAAACATAATAATGCCATCAAGGATAGAACGAGAAATATCTTGACCACGAGAAGTGTTACTAGGAGTTTGCACCATATTTAGTTTTCCCTCCTTCTTGCCTTGAAGTTTGGGACATAAAGTGGAAGATGACCCGAACTCTTGCAATAACGACAAAAGAGAAGTTTCGGACATCTATTGGCATAATGGTCCTTAGAACCACAATTGTGGCATTGCCCACTACTAGGGGTAGGAGTCTTTGCTACTGAAGATGCTTGCTTCCCTTTCTTGTTGAGATTAGGGCCTTTGAATTTAATAGGTCTTTTCTTGTTGTTGTTGAAGTTTGGTTTGACAAGCACAACTTCAACATCACTTTCCTTATCTGCCTCTTCAAGTCGAAGAGCGATATTAATAAGTTGGTCAAAAGAAACTTCCAATTTCATAAGTAATGGCTTCTTGAGATTTTTATTCAAGCCATAAAAAAATCTCTGATTCTTCTTCAATGGGGTATTAATGTACTCAACCCCGTATTTAGAAAGAGATTCGAAATATGCGACATATTCCGTCACAGAAGATTCACCTTGAACAAGGTCAATAAAATGACGGGCCAAAGTCATCTTCTCAGCCTCCGGCACAAACTTTGATTCGAATCTTCCCCGGAATTGCTCCCAAGTAAGATCCGCTTCAATAATTTCAGAAATAAGAAGCTCATACCAATCTAATGCTCTTTCTTGGAGCATGCTAGAAGCCACTTGGACTCGATGAAGATCGATAGATTCATGCGAGAAAAGATGCGATCGCATGCTCTAAGCCAAGCTTGGACTTCGATAACGCCCTCGGAACCCCTGAATGGCTTTCCACCCAAATTTGTATAATCACTGCACATGCGTGCAAATCCGGATTTTGGGTGAGTAGGCTCGGGAATTGGTCCGACGGCTTGAGCGTTCCTTACAAGATCAAGAAGCTGTTGGGCAGACATAAATACTCCATCCTGGGGAGTAGCACTAGATTGACTGGCGCTGGGACGGCCTGGTCAAACCATTTCTCTTCTTTAAGAAAGGAAGAAAGAAGAAGAAAAAGTTATTCTCAGAATGAATACCAAACAATAATGATTGATAAAATAAGACATCACAAAGAAAATAGGATAAAACGGGTCCAATGACTCGAATAAAATCCTAAGGCATGACTCCTAAGATGGACTTAGGACGATGATCCTTGTTAAATTATTCTACATTGTTCCGAAGTTTGGCTCTGATACCAAGCTGTGACGCCCCACCTCTATACCCACACTAGCCAAGGACACTACGGGGTAATGCCATCAACTAGCGCGGAGAATAAGGCTGTTGACGAGCGACCATCCGTATAATTACTTTGTGCGAGCACCGGTATGTTAGACAATATAATATGCATTTCTTTTTCGAGAGGAAATCCGACATGCCGATACAAACTCAAATCTACTACACAGTGGCTATATGATCTTCAGAAACAAATATAGAAATAAGCATAACACAAATCGGACACAGATATTCATATCACAAAGGCGGAAATAGATATGAATATAACACATAGAAGTGTGTATCAGAGTAGTGGTTAAACAAGATCCACAATATAACAAAAGAATAGATACAAGTGCTAGACAAAAGAATATGTATACATCAAGGAGTCTATATCTCGAATGTATAACAACAAAAACTACAAATCTGATGTAGTTAGACAAAAGTCAGATTGATGGCTCCAAATAAAGAGTCAAGTAGAACCACATGTAATATTTCGGTCTGACCCGAGTATTATTTAATAAGAAAATAATAAACGGATCAGTCTAGCTATAAATATCAGATAAATATGAGATAGATTATGAGATATAACAAAAACGTATGATAACAATAATGTCATACTATGAAAAGTATACATTAGAAAATCTACCAAAATCTTACAATATCTCAAGAGTCTCATAACAGCAAAAACAGAATGTCATATTTTTTATTTATTCACCAAACCACAAATATTGACATCATATCGCTGCCAATCATAAAAGCTGGTGAAACACAAATTCTAGAAATCATCAATTAGAAATCCAGAAATCGCAAAAGGGGGAGACCTATCACAAAACGGGAGCATGAAAACTCACCAACACGTGTATCACAAACGAGACGCTATCCCATGGTGCTAACCATAGAGCCGGTGCAACGACGTAGTACAATATCGGTACGCCCGAGGAACCTGAAACTCAAATAATTCGGAACAACAACGTAGTACAACGGTACGTCCGATGAACCTGATAAGCCGGAACAACAACGTAGTACAACGGTACGCCCGACGAACCGAACTCCATAAAAGGACATGGGTCGCTAGCCCATAAAAATTGAGTCGAAACTCCAAAGAATACATAGGTCGTTAGCCTATGAAAGAAATGAGACGAAACTCAATAAAATGAGGTACCGTCCCCTTCATGGACAAGAAAACATAGAAAATCGCTAGTCTAAATCACAAAAATGACCATCATCGATCATCGAGAAGTGTCAATTACACTAAACTCGTAAATAGATGAGTTTAGCTTCATTTCCCATAACCACTTGCTTAACTTAAGTATTTACGAACAAATTGTAAATCTCCACTCGAAAGTTGTCACAAGAGTTTCAATCGAACGAGTCTAAGAATTAACCGACAAGGTAAACGCAAGCATTTCATACCACTTGTTTTACTAAGCCGTTTAATTAGATTTCTCATACGAGTGAGGTAAAGGTTTGTATATGCTAGTAGATTGGAAAACGGTTTAAAAAACGAGCTTTGTAATAAAATAGTGTTGAAATCATTTTGATAAAAGAATTTTGATATTTACTACTAGTATTGAAACCTTTATATTTCTAAAGTGACAAACCACAAAAATGATTGTAGAAACAATCAATCACCAAAACTCACATTCGAAGACGTGAATTGAATCCAAAGAAATCGATACCAAATCCATCAAGGTGGATATTCCAAAAATCCCGAAGAAAATGTCATCAAAGTCGATAATAAATGATAACAACAAAATGGGAATCAACACAAATCGATTAAATTTGGAAACTCAAGCTAAATAGGCAAAATAGGCAAAAACAAGCAGATTTAGACGTCTGAAGTGTATGATTCAGACGTCTGAATCTGGAAAATAAAATATTTTCCAGAACATAATTCAGACGTCTGAACCTATAAATTCAGACGTCTGAAATTGCCAATTTTTAGCCTATTTCTTCTCTGGTTCAATTCGAACCAATTCAGACGTCTGGAACCTTTGATTCAGACGTCTGAATACCGGGGAATATAAATTCCCAGTATAATATTCAGACGTCTGAAATAAGGTTTTCAGACGTCTGAAACTATTGCTCAGGCACTTTTCTGAACCTAGGCCAATAATGGCCAAAAATAATTACCGGAAGCGATCGGACGAGCGACGACGACTAGGGATTTATGCCAAGCGACAACCCAGCCTTAATGGCTCTTCGATACGCCTCGAATATCAATGTCCAAATACCCATATAAGAATTTTTCATACATTTTGCTTTCAAAACACCAAAAATTGGAATATTCACCAAAGCAATTCAAATCAAAAGCAAATGCACATGAATAAGTGTTAGGAATTCATACCTAACAACAAGGATAGATATAGACATAGATGTGGGATAAAAATCTCACCTTTAAACGCAAAACAAATGAAGAAGAAGCTATAGAGAAATGGCAAGGACAACCACTCTTCAATTCCAACCCAACAAGCTTGAATCTAAGCTTAAAAGAGAAACATTTCCTAAGTTAGGTTTAGGAACTTCTGAAATTGAAAGGTGAATGAGTTGGAGAAGAAGAAGAGAAGGCTTACCAAAGCTTCTTCTATGAATTTGGAGCTAGAACTTGAATTTGCAAATGGAAACTAGGGCTTAGGATTTCCTAATTCTTTTTCTCTTCCACCATTTTTATCTAGAGCTTGAGTATTTGGAAATTATGAAGGAATGAAGGGAATAGGGGGTGCAGCTTGGGTCTAATGGGTTGAAAACAAACCAAAGCCCTAAGTGAAAAAGTAGCAAAATTCCCCTAACTCCAAACATATCGAAGTTTATACTCAAAAAGGTCGCAAACATCATTTTGAACTCGATAGGGATGGTCTCGAGTCCTAATTCGACCGTTTGCAAAAAGTACCTTTTCGGACAAAAATTCGACTAACGATGAAATATTTAAATAAAATATTAAAATATTCATCGAAAAATATGCGGGTTGTTACACAGGGTGATTATTTTCTTTTGTAGAACATAAGTCATAGATTTTTTTTTGGAGGCTGATATGATATTGTATGTGCTTAGAGTTGATGGCCTTAAATGCATGTTTCCTTTCTTGTTTACACATATATTTATTTTAATTTGGTAACTACATTCGTGTATAATTTTTTTTCTTGCTTCGTATCTTTGTGCTTATCCAATTTGTTTTCCAAGTCTACATACTTATATTTTCATTTGTACACACTTGAATATATATTACTGTCTTCTTTTGCAAGTATCTTCATATATAATTTTGTTGTCTTGTTTCATTTTTTCATATTTGAGTATATGTTTCTTTCTTTTCTTTTGCTTTGTCTTATTACTTTATATTATATAAATTTCTATTTTAATATGTTGTCAGATTTTAGCTAACGTGTTGCTTTATATTTCATAGTTTATCTTAGATACATCTGTTTCTATTTCTAGCTTAAGTATTTATTTTTAACTTTAATACTTATTGTCTTATTTTAAATCATGCATTCATTCATTATATTTAAACAAATTTTAAAATCCATTTCATAAGATTAAATTCAAATATCTTTACATTATTTATAAATCCCATTCAAATTCAATTCAAATACATTCTTTGAATTCGCGGTATTCAGATATACCCAAAATTCTATTCTCAATCAACTTATAAAACACATACATATTTTTTTCGAATTTGGAGAAACTCAATTCAATTTACCAATAAATTTCACAAATTTTTATTCAAAAATTAAATTAATTATCAATTTAAACTTAGTAAAAATCCGAGATCGTTACAGATTCCCCCTTAAGAAATTTCGTCCTCGAAATTTGCAGGCACGGAAACAACAAAGATAGATGAAAGTTAGAGAAATATCTTTCCAAATCAAACTAGATATCAATTCTGCATTTGGTTTACCAAATCAGAATATCAAAAATATGAGGACAAACTCATACAATTTTTTTTCCACAAGATACTCGGGTTACCAGATCTACAAATATGCAGGGGCACTGGTTAGTTCGAAGGGCAACTAACCATTCGTAGAATATATCGGACCCAGAGAATAGATAGATAGATTCAATCTCTACAATTTCTCAAACACAAGATATGGATTCCAACTTAGGTCAGAACATCCCAAAGTATATATAACTTGTCCCTCTTCGGACTTCGATCTACACAAGAAATTATAATAGAATTTCCAATTTGGTTTAAACGAAATCGTTTTATCGATTCAATTCAAATTTAGCCTCATATTCTATCAATTTAACTCAATTTAAAATTTTCAATTTATTTAAAATTTTCAATTCCAAATTTCCAATTCATTAAAGTTTAAATGGGAAAACTGATATCGAGAATACGAGTTAGGATCTTATCTTCACGCTTCGCAGGCCATCACTGCATCGAAACTTCTTCTTGTAGCTGCTGCGAAGGAATCAAAAAAAATTGGGAAGACGAATCAAAGGAGATTGAGAAGAAAATTGTTTCCACTATTGTAGGGTATTGACCATTTATAGTGGTATTCCGGTCCCCTATCTCGTCCTCTTCTTGCACTCATACTTACTATCACTGAATAGCAAGAGAATTGCTGAGACATTCGAATGGATACCTTAGGGATATACTCATTCTAGGGTATTTGTAACCCTATCTCTAATGAGTTACTTAATGTGTTATACTCCTGAGCTAAAGTTTCAACCTTCAGCCCTGATACCAAATGTGACGGCTCGGACTCGGCCTTCGAAAATGGACACCGAATACGACACTCGTATCCAAATGTCGCAGATCCAAACGTCGAATCTGGTTCGTCGGAGCTTATAACACATTAAGTAAAACACAGCGGAAGAAATGAATATCAATATATAACATTGGTACAATGACAGATACAATATCTGATATAATATGATACAACAGAATGATACAATTGATATCAATACTATCAGAGATACAAGACACAGCGGAAAGAATATCCTCAATAGAATGCATCTCCAAACCCAATGCTCCAATCCAAAGCTCGCTCGAACTCCCAATAACGATGCAAAAAGGTAGGCAAGTACAGTCGTGATTTAAAGACTGGACTAACTCCAGATAATCTACTAAACCTAACGATATGAAAAAAATCCCAACTCTAGACTGCCCGTGTGGAAAAATTATGGGCACCCAGAGTTTAGGAAAGGAACAATAAACTCCGGATCAGTCATGGGACTGGTATGAGTAAACAAAACAGTTTATCTTTAAAAAAACAATAAAGGATTTAAAATAAATCCGCAATGCTTTTTGAAAAATGAAACTAACATAAGGCCTACCGCCACACACACAATGCAAACGCAGAATTGGAGGAGATTTCTTCTTATGATAGTCAAATATGCTTGATACGAGAAAATTTCTTTGATATTATTATTAGTGCATAGTGCAGAAAACATTTCAAAAATATA
Source organism: Allium cepa (assembly GCA_030765085.1). Taxonomy (NCBI): domain Eukaryota; kingdom Viridiplantae; phylum Streptophyta; class Magnoliopsida; order Asparagales; family Amaryllidaceae; genus Allium; species Allium cepa. The sequence goes on along the minus strand of CM060939.1, from coordinate 409,195,159 downwards.
ATATTAATCTTAGCCAGCATATGTTATCCCATTTTTTGGTCAAAACTGGAATATTAACAAATTGGCAAGGAACGATGGATATCAAGATTGAAGATCGATTGGAAACAAGATTGCAATCGATGTCGTTAAAATTTGGCCGAACTTCGATCAGGACGGAATCGATTGGAGATGACGATGAGGACTAGGAAAGGCTATGTTTCAAGTTTCAGATCAATCGGAGGTCGTATGCATAAGATATGGATGGATTAAGGTGCGCAAGGCACAGTTCGTATTGATGCATTTCGCATCGATCAGCATATGGTGGTTCGACTCGATACATTTCATATCGATCATCAGGCTAGTATTTTGAATCGATACCATTCGTATCGATCGGCACAGGTTCGACTCGGTGGAGTTCGCATCGATTAGGTTCTGGTTCGACTCGATGACATTCGTATCGATCAGGTGGGAAGGCCAGAAGGATTTCGACTCGATAGCAGTAGACCCAGATTGGTAAGCAAGCATGTGGTGATCTTTTCGTATCGATGCATTTCACATCGATCGGGTTGTTGACATTTCGAGTCGATACCGTTCGTATCGATCAGAGACAGAGCACAGAGGTGGACTTCGAATCGATATCGTTCATATCGATCAGCATGGACTCGACTCAATGGTTTCACATCCATCAGATAAAGCCTTGTTCGTATCCATCAGGTAAAGCCTTGTTCGTATCCATTAAGTAATGTCTTGTTCGTATCCATCCCAAGGATGAGGTTCGTGTCCATTTCCATGATCACTTCATATCGATCCCCCCATGCTCATTTCGTATCGATCAGTGGTAGCGGTACGAAATGTACTCCTGGAGTCGATACGAAGGAAGACACGAATTAATGAGTACGAGCATGCCGTTGCAATGTTATGAATATGGACAAGCATAAAATCTGGATGCGAACAAAGGAGATCCACGAATCAAGGGGATACGCATTCAAAACGGCGAAGGACATCCACGTCTCCAGGAAAGGAGCGTTCAACTCGGCGCCCAAGATGGATCGATCCAGGAAACTCGCGCCACGTCACAACCAAGCACGCGCTTCTGATCGATGCGAAGCGGAGGGATATGAACTGGACATCCTTCGAAGAGCACAAGAATGAATCGATCATACCTCCTAAACCGTTGATCCAAATGCAACGAAATTTTTACAGCAGCTTGCATACAAGGTAAGGAATGTTCCTGCCAAGTTTCATCTCGATTGGACTAATTTTTGATGGATACGAAATGGATTCGTATCGATCGCAGATCGAGTCGAAACTTGGTGGGGCCGGTCGCGTGGGCCCACTCACGTGCCAGAAAAAGTCTCCCAAATTTTGAGCGCAATATCAGCCTACAACGCCTATAAATAGCCTCCTGAAGCCTACAGAAAGGGGATCTTTTGCCGGCTGAACGCCCAGACCCTGCCGGATTCATTTCTACACTTCAATACAACTATTGTACTCGAAATTTTTCATTGCTACTGCTGTAATCATCTGTAACCAACAAGGATAATCAATAAAAGGATAAAAATTTGGAGTGGACGCAGGCCGGAGATAGCCGAACCACTATAAAACTTGTGTCGCTTTTCATTATTTCTGGATTATTGCTTGTTGTTTGCTGTGATCTGTGATTTGTGTTTGGAATATTGCTGATTTTTATTCATACTTTGGTGCTTTCACGATGTTTGGGGTTTGGACCAATTTTGGTGCAAACACTTTGGTGCTTTCACCAAGAAGGACTAGCACCTGCTACATCGGATTGAAGTTTGGATTTGAAAAGAGTGAAGAGTTTAGATCTGAAAAGACAATGACTCGTCAGACAAGCAAGAGACAAAGTGCTGAGAGAAGCCAACAAGAAGGAAGTCAACAAGCATCCTCCAGAGCTGCGGAAGGACAGGCTTCGATCTACATAACCCGGGATGAAATGGAGGCTATGGCAAATTCATTGCAGGAGAGATTGTTAAAAAGTCAACAGGAAATGATGCAGACTTTCTTTGAACAGATGAGAGCTGCAGGAACACAAAACCTTGGTCCGACTACGGCGGCTACAAGTGCGGGACAAGAAACTAGGGTCATGGAACCCAATGGAGGACAGAATGTAGAACTAGATGGCAATCAACAAAGGCTTGGGGGCAGGCCCGTAGGATCTGATACTGGAAGGCCCTTGGATGGAGCTCAGCAGGTTAGAGCGAGTGCTAACATCAATGAACCGCATGAAGAATATGTACCGGAGTTCCCTCGAAGACATGGGGGGCAACCCTTGACAGACAATGCTGGATTAGTGGAAGTCATTAGGAAAACTATGCGGGGAGGTTTGACTAATAGAGATTTGGAAGGAATGAACAGGAGTCCGTTCACTCAGGAAATCAGGATAGCTCAGAATCCACCCAAGTTCAAGCTACCTAGCGTGGAAGTATACGATGGCAAGACTGACCCGACTGATCACTTGATGAGATACACTAGACATATGGAAGTGCTGGGGGAATCAGAGGAAGTGATGGCCCGATGCTTCCCTTTGTACTTAACGGACTTAGCTGCAATGTGGTTTAGGCAGTTGGAGGAAGAGTCTATCAGGACCTGGAGGGAATTGGGGGATAGGTTTTTGGGACAGTTTCGGGTTCATATTAAAAGGCCAAAGAACGTAATGACATTAACGTCGGTAAAGCAAAGGACGGATGAATCGCTTAGAGCTTTTCTAATTCGATTCAATACGGCAGTTACTTCGGTGGATCAGCCGGATCCATCGATGGTCTTGATGGCGGCAGTATCGGGAGTCAAAGATGACTCGGATTTTAAGGTATCTTTAATGCGAGACCCACCACTGGATCTTGGGGAATTCTTCCACGTAGCCGAAAGATTCCTTCGGCAAGAAGACGCTCGTATGGATTTAAAGTTAAAGAGAGTAAACGCGACTGAGTGTGGAGGACCATCTAACGGAGGCTCAGATAAGGATAAAGGAAAGAGGAAGCTGGATGACGATTCAGGAAAAGCCAGAAAGCGATGGAAGGATCCAAAGTTTTCTACATACACAGGATTAAATGAGACACTGGAGCGGATATTCATGGAAACTCGGAAATACCTTCCATACCGAAGGCCGGCTAGGAGAGAGCCTTCTTAGCGGGAAAGGGCATTAAGGAGGCATTGCCTCTTTCATGATTTGGATGGGCACGACACCAACGGCTGCAGGCATTTAAAGGATATAATCGAGGAGCATGTCAGGAATGGACTGTTGCCACAATATGTCGAAACTCGGAATGCAGCGGCGGAACAAGAGCAGCCACCGCCTACCTCAAACCATGATGGTGGGAGGCCCAGGAATGATGGTCGATTGGTTATCATTTGACCGGGATGGTATGAAATAAGTAGCGGACTATTGGCAAGCAACCAAGTCATTTACACATGTATGGGGACGGAGATACCCCTAGGCATGCTCTGAATGATGATAAACCACGATGCTATGGTTTGTGAAATTTGTCTTTTGCTTTCAGATTGGACACTGCTTTTCTTTTTTGGTTTGGTTTTGGAGTTTGGATTGAACTCCTGGTTTTTGTTTGCTTTCTGATTTGGATTTTCGCTTGGATGATTGTTTTCTGTTTTGGATGTTGATTTGGATTTCTAGTTTTCTGGTTTGATTTGGATTTTGGATTGGATTTTGATTGGATTTTTATCAGGTTTTTGGTAAACGGTTGTCGGGTATGGATAATACCTGGCAAGAGGCAAGTCTCTTTGCCCGCATGTGGAAAATTGACTCATTCAGGTCGTTGAGTATTGACTATGCTCAGCAAGGGTCCGGAGTGACCAGGATTCAGCCTAGGACTTAGGCCCCATATTATCGATTATTGTTTCAGGTCGCTGAGTATTGACTATGCTCAGCAAGGGTCCGGAGTGACCAGGATTCGGCCTAGGACTTAGGCCATATATTATCGATTATTGTTTCAGGTCGTTGAGTATGAACCATGCTCAACAAGGGTCTGGAGAGACCAGGATTCGGCTTAGGACTTAAGCCATGACATTATACAACGTCCAGGGACACTGGACCACGGTCATCAAGTGTGAATTGCGCTTGGTAAGAACCTGGAGAGGTTAGCTCAACGTCCAGGGACACTGGACCAAGGTCGTCAAGTGTGGATTACGCTCGACAAGAACCCGGTAAGATTAACTTAACATCCAGGGACACTGGACCACGACCGTCAGGTGTGAATTGCACTTGGCAAGAGCCCGGAGAGGTTATGGATTCGGATATCAACCTGGAGAGGTCCTGGATTCGGTTATTGGCTATTGGATAAGGATGGATTAGGACTCGGTTGTCGAGTTCGGATGGATATGGAATTGGCTAAGGTTTTGGTTATTGGATTTGGAATTGGGCATCGACTCGGAGCAGTCGAGGATGATGTATTCTGACGATGTGGCTATGGACTTTGGATATCGGATTCCGAACTATTCAAAACACGCCTTATTATCACAAGGCATGTTTGGGGGGCAAAGTGTTATCCCATATTTTTGGTCAAAACTGGAATATCAACAAATTGGCAAGGAATGATGGATATCAGGATTGGAGATCGATTGGAAACAAGGTTGCAATCGATGTCGTTAAAATTTGGACGAACTCCGATCAGGATGGAATCGATTGGAGATGATGATGAGGACTAGGAAAGGCTATGTTTCAAGTTTCAGATCAATCGGAGGTTGTATGCATAAGATATTGATGGATTAAGGTGCGCAAGGCACGGTTCGTATCGATGCATTTTGTAACATCCCGCCTTTTCGCACACTTTAAACCGACACACGTGCCAATTCAAAGCATACGCAAGGGCGGATTGTTATGGGATAAATAAGAAAACAGAGAAGAAATAAAACAAAACAGAATCTCACAGCGGAAGGATAAAATATAATAATAAATATACAGTTCAAAACAGTTTACAAACACTTGATTTGCTTTATACAATAAATATCAGAGTTACACCTACCAATACAATTAATGCAGCGGAACAGTATGAGTGTGGTGCAATACTATAGATAATAATAATACGACTCCTTCGTCTTCGTCCTTCAAAGCTAAAGTCTTCGATCCTGAAACGCTCGGACTGACCCGAGCGAATTTGAAAAGACAAAAACACTCGAGTCAGAACTAAAAGATCTTATGTGAGTTAAATTAACAGAAATAAATATGAGTACAGTAACTCAAGAGATGTTCGGGATTTACATCTCCTAAGGATCCGTTAAACTATTTACTATGTAGTATATTGCGCTATTATAATAGTGTCTATTTATAAAATAAACTTACTTTTTAATAGCGTTAAGGGGTTACCCATATAGCCCTTAACACAAATAATGCCAATAGTCTATACAGTACCGTAATACCTCCTGATCGGGAAGCTACCAGAGGATACTCCGTAGGTACGACACAAATAGAAACTCGTAGTAAAGGCTCGGTATGGTAGGTGACACGGCACAACTAGGCAATGCCAGGGTAGATATACCAATTGCTATCCAGGCTGGTGGAAACGCGTAGCCGCAGTTACCGCCCACCTCGGACTAACTCCCCAAAATCAAAATATAGAAGTGGCCACTGAATCAATCCAAAATCAAAGTATAATATCGAAGAGGAGGGTCCGATCAGAGGAATGACCTCATTGGCCTGAGAATCGCTCCTGTTTTAGCCACCTTATGCCAACTCACGGGAGTCGGGTTCACGTATTTACCTTACAGGAAACGTCGCCACCACCTACTTCATTCTGGAATCTCCACCGCGTACACGGTTAGTCAACGTGGTTTTCGGTATCGACAGAGAGTATGTCAGATATCCGATCCCGGTCTCTTTGCCAACCCATCGTTATTATAACACCGCGGTCATTTAAAAATAGGTTATACTTTAAAAATCAGAATAAACATTCCATTTCATAACCATGAATACGATATCATTTCAAAACCCAAAACCATATTTTATCACTTATCCCAAATATAATTCTTTTCCAAAATCAAAATGTTTTAACTTCATATCGTCTGAAAATCAAATATTTTCAAAGCATAGTATTTTGAAAATCATAATTTAAAACCATAACTTCTAAAACTTGAATGGTTTGGATATTCAACGGTATATGAATTAAAAGGTTTAACTTAAATGTTACTTTGTAAAGAAAATAGTTCTCATGGCTTTACAAATACATTTCTTTATTAAAGTCTAAACCAAAATTTGTATTATCTCTCTCAAGTTCCAAAACCACTTCAATTTATATATATATATATATATATATATATATATATATATATATATCCATTTGGAGTGTTAATATTTCAAAACTAAAGTTGGAATTTATTCCTTCAACCAAATTAAATGTTCTATTATTTAGTCTTGAATATTCACATAAAATCCATAAATAAATAAGAACTCCAATTTCTAGTAATAAAATATATATTTTTTTCAATTCAAATTATACTAGAATATTCATTTCAATTTATCTTGGAAAAAATCCAATTATAAATATCATATCTTAAAATTTCCAAACTTAACATTTAAACATATGATATAAATTATCAAACTCCATTTTCTTAAATTTTTTTCATTTTTAATAAAGAGATTTATACACCTTTTAATTTCAAAATTTTCAACTTCATATGTATATATATGGAATAATAATATTTATACAATATAAAATTTAAGATTATTATAAACCGTATTCCATCCAAACCATAGAAATCACCTTTAAATAGTTATATATATACCGCGGTGCCTGTATACAATTTTCTATCCTATGGTCAAGTGATACGGATATTTATCATTTCAATCCGCAATTTAAAAGATATAAAATTTTGCGGTTGTATATCATTTCAAACCACAATCCCGAATGAAATGAAATATGCATGATAATTTGCAATTTAATAATATACAATAAACATCCATTCATCAACATCATCCATCATCCAAATCGCAATCATCAATCAGTATCAATCAATAACAATATTATTTTTGGTACTACATAACAGGTAATACTGGCAATTTTATTCAAATTAAATTTAACAGCTATTAATCTACAGTCTATATTCAGTAATAAATTATATAACTGTTAACTAGCAGTTCATATACAAACAAATAAATTTTAACTGTAAATTTATACGCAATAAATTAATTAAATTAACAATTAAATTAAATAAATGCAATTCAACAGATATGAATAAAATAAACATGCCAAATACTCATAAATAAATTTCTATTCATTTCTAAAATTAATTTAAACAAACATAAAAGCTTCTAGTAGTTGTGAGTGGGTTTAAACACTCACCTTTGGAATTTAGATCGAATTTAAATTCGATTTAAACCCAAAAATTTGACGGTCTCCCAAATTTGTCCAAACCAGCGTCATCAAATCCGGAATTAAATTACGATCAAATATATGTGCCACGTCACTCCTTCTATTCCCAGAAACGCACGCGGCCCCCTTCCAGAAACCCTAATCGAAGATCTACGACGATCTAACCGTTGAATCGACACAAAAACCATATAGATGCGATCCCCATCGTCCACTCTACAAAACCGAGAAAAGGTTTGACGATCCGACGAAGTTTGCGACGACGATGATGAATGGTCACGGACTGTTTGAATTAATTCTGGTCAAACGAATGTTCAAAACAGAAAACGAATTGCACCAGTAGATTACGTGCCTCGAGAACATTAACATATATTTTTTTGTGGAATTTTTCTGAAGTGTTTGCATTTTCATTGAAATTTGGATTGAAGTAGATCTAGGTTTTGCAACCATTTGAGGAGGAGAAGGAGATGAAGAAATGAATATACAGCAAATGACAATAGGATGGAGCTAGGGTTTATAACTGTATATATATATATATTAAATTTCCAAAATTTAATTAAATTTACTTTCCATTATTTATTGTCAATTAGATTGATTTATCATTGGATTCATATTTCAATATGTACATATCCCCAATTTCATCTGCACTTATATTTACATAGTTCCTAAATATTAAATTTCAAATATTACTTCATTTAACGTTACGTATTTATTATTTATTACTTGCTGCAGTTGATTATCAATTATACTTAATATACTAAATAGATGGTAAATTTTGAATACTTGTTATCATTAACGTTTTATTTCCACTTACAAAATAAATGAAATTATTACATAAACTCCCTTAATTAAGTCAACCATTATCTTATATAACTTAACTGGTAATATATATATACCCAATTGCCCTAATTGGTTTATAGTTATCAGCTAAATACATACTAACTTGTAAATAAATTCGTTTAATTGCAAATGGATCTGATCAAATTTAATAGATTGAATAGATGGGTAAGCAAATAATAAATTTTCCTTTTTGTCAAATTCAAACTCATTCCTACTTAATTATCAATTACAATTTATTACGAAACATTGATTTTATGCAGTTACCTTTTATTTGCGTAGTATTACATCAATTCCTATAACCTTGGATTCATTCCCAATTCACCAATTTCAATTAATTACACTTTACAAATGTGTTTCCAATATATAGGTATTGCCCAAATTAAATTTATTAGCTAACTCATATTAATAAACAAATGACTTATATGAATGATTAAAATTTTCAATTATCTCACTTTACTCCTAAACTTCTGTTATTTAATAATTATTGCTTAGAACCTGATTTTAATCTTCCCATTATCTATTTAATTCCTTCTAGAATCATAGCTAATATTTGTCATCCCTTCATTACCCAAATGTTCTTATCCCATCAAATTTTAGGTTATCGAAATATTAATTGTCAATTTCTTTAATTGCACTAAATTTATCTATTAAAGGTTGCACTTAACCCAAATACATAAAACTTGCCCAGTTTCTCCTTAAATCAATAACCTTCATATACAAATATGTTTATCATAAATTTTATCTACTCTTCCTTTTTAGGTAATGTCCTATATATTAGATTTCCATTTAATTTGCAATAAATCATACTCGTAGTTATATCACATTAAATGAATAAATAAGTGTTGACTCTATTCTTTTGATTCAACATTGGTTTACGTTATATTTCATAAATATTTCTACATACATCAGGATTTTTTTAAAAATGGTTGTAACGTGAAATCTCGTCTACTTCCCATTTTATATTTAAGGCTTCTAAAACCGATTCATATCATTTCTCTAGTCCAAATTTTATTAATATAACCTTAAATTTAATTTATTCCTATCGATGTAATGGTTAAACACAAATTTCACTTATTTGCAATAAATCCACAAATTGGATTTCAAATTTTCAAATAAATAAATAAATTTTAGTTTATCACTTCTTAAATACCCAAACGTCAATGCCTTAATTTAAACTGCATTTATTACATTTTATAAAAATCCTCCATCTTAAGTGACAAATCAAACTACCCTAACTACACAAACCATCGTATTATAAAGATATTTACACTATCCTCCATTTATTACTTTAATTTATTTAAGGTAACCTTAAATTAATATCTATTGCAATGATTTCAAATTATTATTCCCCCATTCCTTTTTAATTTCAATAACGCCAAATTTAACCGTAATATTCTCTTTATTTATGCGATAAATGCAATTATTGAATCTAATACTCCATTTAATTAATAGATCCTGCTTCCTAGAATCTATATCAACAATAGGTCAAATATATACATAGAATTAGCCTTAACTTCACCTAAAAGAATTAGCTATTTCAACTACTGCACAAAACTACGCTACTGCACTATTTAATCAAATAAATTAATTGAACTTAAATCAGCATAAAGGTTATAAAATTATAAATGTAATCTTAATAAATTCATTTATTGATTTAGACTCTTTCTATACAGTAATTAACCTATTTGTGGGTATAAATAACTTTGGAATTATATTACATCTCATTAGTGCGCGTTTTATTTCCTATAACTTCTCCTTATTTAACTATACCCATTAACAACCAAAAAAATTAAATTAGCTTTATTTCAATCTATTTCCCTTCTTAACTAAATAAAATAAATGGTTAAACTAAACACTTGTTATCCTTTGATATATTCAAATTCACTTCCAACATTTATTAACAAAATGTTGCCATAGGTTTAGATTTACATAAATAAATTATATGAATAGGTAGAAAAATTGGTAATCCGCAAATGCCCAATATACACGCATTAATTACTACCTATTGTTAGAATCCATTTATTAATTTACTAGTTAATAACGGTCTTTTTATTTCTATTTACTACCAAACTCTCTATTTTATTATAGTTCCAATATATTAATACTTAGGCACATCAAGTGCTAGCCCTTTTGTTATTTATATTAAATTGGATATGCACAAATAAGTTGTTAATTAACTATTTCTACAAAATTATATTCATACATTCAGTTCCATATCTTATAGGGTTAAATTCTAATTACTTACGCTTAATCTATCAATTTAATACTCTATTCAAACATGCATTTAAATTCTTTTTATTCTAAATAAATTTTATTAAGTGTTGACATCCACTAATAGCATTCACCTTTATTACAACCAAAGGTGACATCTTCACTACTGATTTTATATTAATGAATCTCATTTTAGTTAATATTTTTTTATTAATATTCTCAATTCAACATTTATTGATTTCTTAAAATTTACTTTTAACAAAAAGTGACAAATTACATTATCCAAATCTATTGTCATAAAATTTTATTGTTACACTAGGTTACAACTACTATAACAAATTTCTACATTTATTTTTAAACAAATTATAAATTATATTAATTTAATTTATTAAATATTATTAATTTAACGGGTCGTTACAATCTCCCCCACTCAAAACTTTTCGTCCCCGAAAATGAAAAAGAAGGGAGAAGGAAGAATAAAACAGTACATCTTATTTCAAATATTATTTATTTTAAAGTGAACTATTCAAGTGGATTCAATCATTAATCAACCAAACAATTCAACAACCATCAACCTTACAAACAACATACATACACAAACAAAGCAACCATTTAATCCATCAAACAAATAGTTGTTTGGGTTCAAACTTGAAATTTGTATGAAATGAAATTAACTATCAAGTGCATCCTTTACTCAACAGTCTTAGATGGAACAAAGATAGATACTTATTCATTTAACCGCTTCAAATTTCTTACCCAACAACATAAATCAAACAACACAATTCAAACCAACACCCAAATTTATTTATTATACATTTATCTCATGCTTCAATGGTTTGATTTTCTTTCTTTCATTTATGGAGTGATCCCTTTACTTCTTACAATTTTCATTTTCATTTATTACAAAATTATCATATTTGTGTTCCAATTTATTGACTAAAGTTTATATCACCCATTTATTCTACTTACCTTTCTTATGTAGTAAAATTTCCGATTTAGCTTAAGCTTTAACAGCAATTAATTGAATACTTTAATTACCTCAAGCTTCACTTGTAAGGTTTCCCTTTACACTTTCTTACTAGCAATTGCAACTTTTATTTTATGGTAAGTTATATATATTTTAAGAATGTAAGTGAAAACTTACAAGTTTCTTTTCATTCCTTTAATTAATATATATTTGTTTTATAACCTACAATTTCAACTTACCTTTAATCTCATTCATTTATTTAATGTTGAAGTTTCCATTATATTTAATTACAGTAACCCTCTACTTACACTTAATTTATTAACCTTATAACTTGCATTCCTATAAGTGAAAGATTTTACTCATTCATTAACTATGGATTGCAGTCATTTATATTTTTCCTACTTTCTATTATATTAGAATAGGGGAAATTAAGGCATACTTAAGTTAATAACCCTACAATCAAACTTTATAAATTAAGGAATTTCATTTTTACTTTCTTACGGTTAAAATCACCTATTAATAATACAACCTTTAATTTTAGTAAAATTCCAATCATCACTTAAGTTAATACCATTAAATTCTTATTTATAACAGTAATTTATTGAATACTTCATTATTTCCAAAAATTCTACTTGCATAATATTCTATTCCACTCTTAATTTACATTTCAACTTTTTATACTTGGTAAGTTATTTATGTTAAAGAAAAAGCAAAAGAACTTATACAAGTTTAATCTCAACCCTTTTAATTCATTGATTACTTAACCTTTATTTTACTAACCTCAATTTTTTTTTTTACAACTAATTAATGGAAATTCAAGAATTAATACCGGGTCAAATTCCAAAATTACTTTAAAATAATAGATAATTAATTTCATACAACTTTTATATCTCTAATTACCTTTAAACAATTAAAATTTTAAATAATTTCAAACAAATCTGCAGTAGAACTTACTACAGTGGCCTTTCCCTTCGAAACTCGAAAATGAAAGTCGATGATGCGGCCGTCATCACCGAAATTATTTTCCAGCGACAGAGAGGAAAGTACAAACTTATTTTCTTCAAAATCCTCTTAAACCAATTCTTTCGAATTATACTAAATATTTATATAAGAAAATATTTATAAAACAAATCATTATATTTCATAAATCCTTTGAAAGAAGATTTCAAAAATCCCGGACTTAAGTTCTAAAATCTCTAATTTGATTTATTAAAATTCAACTTAGCTTTAATTCATTACAAATATTTTTATTACCTAACACCCAACTATAGCAACCAAAATATATCTTTATAAAAATATTTTTATATATGGAAAATATAATAGGCAAAATTATTTCATTCACCTATATTAAAAACAAATATTATGTCGGTCTGTCCTATTAAGTGTTTAGAAATCCCTATTGATGACATAGCGTCCCATGCATCAACCAGAATTTATAAATACAAAGCGGAACAGATTAACACAATATCAAAATCTTTTATTAATACTAACAAATACGCTCTCTTATATATATATATACACACTCAGCGACTCCCATAGGATATTTCTACCCTATTAACAAAGAGTCAAACCCCACAAAGCCAAGGTTTATCGCTAAACCAAAGCTCTGATACCAACTGTAACATCCCGCCTTTTCGCACACTTTAAACCGACACACGTGCCAATTCAAAGCATACGCAAGGGCGGATTGTTATGGGATAAATAAGAAAACAGAGAAGAAATAAAACAAAACAGAATCTCACAGCGGAAGGATAAAATATAATAATAAATATACAGTTCAAAACAGTATACAAACACTTGATTTGCTTTATACAATAAATATCAGAGTTACACCTACCAATACAATCAATGCAGCGGAACAGTATGAGTGTGGTGCAATACTATAGATAATAATAATACGACTCCTTCGTCTTCGTCCTTCAAAGCTAAAGTCTTCGATCCTGAAACGCTCGGACTGACCCGAGCGAATTTGAAAAGACAAAAACACTCGAGTCAGAACTAAAAGATCTTATGTGAGTTAAATTAACAGAAATAAATATGAGTACAGTAACTCAAGAGATGTTCGGGATTTACATCTCCTAAGGATCCAATAAACTATTTACTATGTAGTATATTGCACTATTATAATAGTGTCTATTTATAAAATAAACTTACTTTTTAATAGCGTTAAGGGGTTACCCATATAGCCCTTAACACAAATAATGCCAATAGTCTATACAGTACCGTAATACCTCCTGATCGGAAAGCTACCAGAGGATACTCCATAGGTACGACACAAATAGAAACTTGTAGTAAAGGCTCGGTATGGTAGGTGAGACGGCACAACTAGGCAAAGCCAGGGTAGATATACCAATTGCTATCCAGGCTGGTGGAAACGCGTAGCCGCAGTTACCGCCCACCTCGGACTAACTCCCCAAAATCAAAATATAGAAGTGGCCACTGAATCAATCCAAAATCAAAGTATAATATCGAAGAGGAGGGTCCGATCAGAGGAATGACCTCATTGGCCTGAGAATCGCTCCTGTTTTAGCCACCTTATGCCAACTCATGGGAGTCGGGTCCACGTATTTACCTTACAGGAAACGTCGCCACCACCTACTTCATTCTGGAATCTCCACCGCGTACACGGTTAGTCAAAGTGGTTTTCGGTATCGACAGAGAGTATGTCAGATATCCGATTCCGGTCTCTTTGCCAACCCATCGTTATTATAACACCGCGGTCATTTAAAAATAGGTTATACTTTAAAAATCAGAATAAACATTCCATTTCATAACCATGAATACGATATCATTTCAAAACCCAAAACCATATTTTATCACTTATCCCAAATATAATTCTTTTCCAAAATCAAAATGCTTTAACTTCATATCGTCTGAAAATCAAATATTTTCAAAGCATAGTATTTTGAAAATCATAATTTAAAACCATAACTTCTAAAACTTGAATGGTTTGGATATTCAACGGTATATGAATTAAAAGGTTTAACTTAAATGTTACTTTGTAAAGAAAATAGTTCTCATGGCTTTACAAATACATTTCTTTATTAAAGTCTAAACCAAAATTTGGAGTGGACGTAGGCCGGAGATAGCCGAACCACTATAAAACTTGACTCTTTTCATTATTTCTGGATTATTGCTTGCTGTTTGTTGTGATCTGTGATTTGTGTTTGGAATATTGCTGATTTTTATTCATACTTTGGTGCTTTCACGATATTTGGGGTTTGGACCAATTTTGGTGCAAACAACATACAACCATTATTGTATGCCTACTATAGCTATCATCTAAACAGTGGGGGCCCACCATAAGTAAATGGCAGGTTATACAACTAAAACCGTATAAGGGTGTATTGAAGATTGGATTTCCAACAAATGGTCAGACTAAGGAACTTCCTACTGCCACCTGGGTACGCCTCTGGCGGGACGTCCCGAGAACCTAACTGGATCTCTGCCAACACAAGGTCGGATTACCTCTGTAACTAGGTAACTACTACTCGAGCATGCCATCCCCCGGTCCTTTGGGACCTTTATCCAGGCGTCTCTCAACCACAAAGCAATCACAAAGTAATAGATCCGCAGTATCCACATGAGTAAGCATCTGGGCTCCATACCATGATACCACCCTTTTCTAGAAGGGAATGACATACCCTAAAGGGCGCGACCCTCATAACCTTGCCGCATCTTTCCTGTTTCGACCATTTCCAGGGTGTGAGGTCCTGATGCAGTCTCGTCCACAAAGCTAGCTTTATACAAAAGCCATGCTTTGATCACAAATGATCAACAAATGATCATCAGCACACAACAGCACTTAGCATGCCACCTTACCAAATTGAGAGTATATCACTGATAACCTTCAACTACATAACCTCTGAGCTCATACGTCTCAGAGAAGGGTGTTAAGCTAAGAGAATAAATTCTCCGCCACCAACAGATATAGATTTGAAAGAAATCTGCTTTATATCTCAAAGTGTAGTGTCAGACATACAACCATACAAGTTTGTCCCGGGTTCGAACAGAACTGAAGGCACTTCCGAAGAAGCCCTTGCAATCCGGGTATTCACAATCCCGGCCGGACTTCCCATCACTTAGGGAATCTTCCATACCGTAGCTACTCGGTGTAGAGACAATCGATAGGTTACCCTATCGTTCTCGCAAACACCCGGTCTTTAACACCGGTCTTCAATGCAATCCATAACGTCGGATCACTATTCGGAATGGGTTATATGACACAAGGTCCTCTCCTGGCTAAACCAAATAATGAGCGCAATATTTAAAATTTATGGATATGAGATTTCAGTTAAGTCACAACTTCAAAGAAAACCAAAACCTTTCTTTAAATGGTTTAAAATAATTACCATTTCAAATCTTTAAACAAAAAGATTTATTTCACAAAGTTCGCCCAGTTTCACAAATATCCATTTACGGATTTCAAAACAATTCCCATTTCGATTAGGATTAACTTATCCAATCTTTATAACAAGGATTTAACTTATAGCTTTCAAACCCGTTTTCAACGATTTATTCATTACTTGGAAAACCATTTTCATTTCAAATTTGGAATCCCTTTTAACACAAATTGGAAGTTCGTTTCTTATGTGAAAGCTTTTATTATTTGAAAACAAATAGTTTTCGTTTCGGAAGAATCCAATTATATCTGCACGAGTTAAAGCCCTTGAATTAAATTTAAATTCCCAAATCAATACATTTAAAATGGTTTAACCCATATATAACTTGTATAACATCTTTAATCCCTAGTTTCAAATCATAGAATTCGGTTTCAAATTTTGAATTTAAATTAAATCAAATTATTTAAACTTCAAGGCGTAATCAAGTTATTCAAAAATAAATAAATTTTATCTTTGAAATTCCTTTTCAAAACTTTTAATTTAATCCCAATCCATTCCCAAAACTATTTGGATTCAAAATTCAAATTCAAACTATTTCAAAAATCTACGACTTAACTAATTTCCACGTGCATTCCATATTTGTGTGTGTATAAGTGTGGTCCAGGGGTTTTATACAACAGTGCAACATCATCATAGATTCAATCATATCAATCTCGATAAGCGGTATAATCCATAACGCTTATCTTTATTCATAGATTCACAGATAAAGTAAATTTATCAATCACAAAGATTTACCATTACGATTCGATGTGGGTTTCGGATAACCAACTGGAATCTGACTCCCTGTCGCATCGAAATTCAAATGTCGTTTTACGGGCAAAAAGGGTTTCACATACACATAGAAACAAATCACACATCACAGTTCAGCACAAAGCAATTCACATTACATAGCATCACAATCACATATCTGAAATATCAATCCAGTACACAATATTTGACAATTAACTTAAATTAATCAAATTAAACTCAATAAATTACAATGAGAAATTAATTTCTTAGTCATTTTCATAAAGTAATTACACTTACACAATTTCATAAATGATTATCATTAATTAATTAATCTAATTAATTGTTAAAATTAATCACATTAATTAATTATTTAAATAATCTTAGTTAATGACCTTCATTAACTAATAACAATTCTTTAATTACTTTGCTAAAGAAATTACTTACATTAGTCATCATTAATTAAAATTGATTAACCATTAATAACTCATTAATTAATCCTACTTATTTAATTAATTAAGTGTTAACTGTGATATAATTGGTTCTTAATTAATTGATTAATTAATTACTAATCATTAATTAAAAATTCAAATCTTATTTAATTAATGATCCTTAATTACCAATTTATTTATCCTAAATTAATTATCTCAAATCTTAATTGATTAATTTAAACTTTTAATTATTAAATTAATTAATCCAAATCATTAATTATCCATTTTAATTAATTTAATAATTACAAATCATTAAATCTTCATTTATTTAAAGATAAAAACATTTTTCTTATTAATGATGAAATTATCATTAACAAGGTATTTAAAACAATTTACTTTCAAAATTTTACTTTTAAAATTTTATTTTAAATTTAAGATTTAAAATGGAAACAAATTAACTTTAACAGTTTATAACAATTTCAAAACCCTTTTATTCCCCAAGTTAAAGAATTATTTATCTTATAATAGAAGTTTACAAGAGTTTAAAACCCAATTTCATTTTAAATTCAAATCAATTTAAAAATTCACTTTATCATTCAAACTGTTTAAAACAATTTGAAATTTAAAAACTTCTTTTATTTCAACACAAGAATCCAAATCTGTATTTGAATCCAGATTAAACTCTTACCTACAAATTTAAATCTTTATCCATAAAATTCAACCCACCTAATATTTTAGGTGGTTAAACAAATTTAAATTTTAAAAACTTTATTTTTCAAAACTCAAATTCAAACTAGATTTGAATCAGAATCAACTTGGATTTAAACTTAATTAAATCCCTGCTTTTCAATTTAAAACCCAGATTTAAATTTTAAAATGCTACAGACTTAAAAACTGTAACATAACATATGACTCGAGCCATCTTAAATCTACTTCGAGTCCAACCTATCAAATCTTCGAGCCAACCAACCCATTACTTCGAGTAAAACTCGAGACACAAAACCCTGCACACAACAAAACCTGGAACAACAAGACCCACCACAACCAAAACCTGCCATCGCCTCGTTCTCGCAGCTCCGACCACCAGAATTCATACAACTCCGGCCATGACCTCGTCTACGACGAAGCTACCATCACCCAAAACCCCGAAGCACTCGATCATCTATACAAGCCATGGTGATCGATTCATTAAACCCAGTAAAAATTAGGGTTCTGAACTAGAATCCATCACTGCTCTCTCCACATTGAATTGATCATCCATCTAATAATTTTCCACCAATCTCCAGTCATTCCTCCACCTCCAGGAGGAATCCCGACCCCTCCGACCATCAAGATCACCAAAGACAACTCAAAATGCACAATTCGAACAAACCCAAACTGCTCCTAGCTCTAAAATTTATGATTTAAGCTTCAAAAATCGTGTTTTAGTATAAGGATTCAACTGGCATATCTAAATTCGAAAAGTAAAAGGTTTGATTTTTAACTTATTTTAAACTTTGCTCAGTTATTTTGGTTTCCATGGTCATTAAGAGGTTGTTTAAACTTAAATAGATTTTTAAACTTTAGTTCATGATCAAACAAACAATCTTTGTTTATATCCCAAGGGCTAATAGTTATTAGATCAAGAGAAAAGAATTTATTTTCACATCCGGGTCTGAAAAAAGAAACAAGAACAGAGATGTCAGGTATGCATGCATTTACACATCCACATATATACACAGAAACAGATTTCTAACATACACATCTTCCAGAGATTTATATGCAACTAATCCTGATACTTAAGTTTTAAAAAGTGAATGTTACTCACATTAGATTCCAGAAGAATGAACAGAGTTTCCTTTTTTTGAAACAGGCTTTGAAACTGTTATGTGAAACAAGCTTTTGAGCTGCTAGCTGAAGTCTCCTTCTTGATCTTGGGTTTGAATTGATTTGTATTGAGCTAGGTTGTTGTTTTAAATTGAATTTTTGTTTGAGTTTTTAAACGGTATTTACTTCAGATTTTCTCAGCTTTTGATGAACGAACTGTAATGAGGAAGTTGATATATAAAAGAAGCTTACTGGATAATATATTCATATAAGGTGATTATTTTCTTTTGTACGATATAAGTCAGAGATTTTTTTTTGAAGGCCGATATGATATTGTATGTACTTAGAGACGATGGCCGTAAATGCATGTTTCCTTTCTTGTTTACACATATATTTATTTTTATTTGGTAAGTACATTCGTGTATAATTTTTTTTCTTGCTTCATATCTTTGTGCTTATCCAATTTGTTTTCCAAGTCTACATACTTATATTTTCATTTGTACACACTTGAATATATATTACTGTCTTCTTTTGCAAGTATCTTCATATATATTTTTGTTGTCTTGTTTCACTTTTTCATATTTGAGTATGTATTTCTTTCTTTTCTTTTGCTTTGTCTTATTACTTTATAATATAAATAAATTTCTATTTTAATACGTTGTTAGATTTTAGCTAACACGTTGCTTTATATTTCATAGTTTATCTTATATACATCTGTTTCTATTTCTAGCTTAAATATTTATTTTTAACTTTAATACTTATTGTCTTATTTTACATTTTGCATTCATTCATTATATTTACACAACTTTTAAAATCCATTTCATAAGATTAAATTCAAATATCTTTACATTATTTATAAATCTCAATTCAAATTCAATTCAAATACATTATTTGAATTTGCGATATTCAAATATACCCAAAATTCTATTCTCGCTCAACTTATAAAACACATATATATTTTTTTCGAATTTGGAGAAACTCAATTCAATTTACCAATAAATTTCACAAATTTTTGTTCAAAAATTAAATAAATTATCAATTTAAACTTAGTAAAAATCTGGGATCGTTACACTAATTTATAGTGGTTGGAAACGCACCAGAACCGTTGAACGAGAATAGATTAAAAATCGATTTGGAACGTACAACTCACTAAAATAGGCTCAACAACAAGGAAGTGGTCGATCCTCCAGGCTCCAAGGGCTGACCCCTACAGTCGACCCCTACGGTCGACCTCTAGGTTGATCCCTTGAGGTGTTGGGTCGACTTCTTCCCTTATTCTGGGAAGGTATTTATTTTATTTTACCGTTGTATGATTATTTATTGATTTCATACCCTATTAACTTTTAACATCAATTGCTAATTTTTAACATTACTTAACCCCCAAATCTAATCACAATTAATTTCAAATTAGAGAATTAATTATTTATTTGAATCCTATTCAATTATTTTAAATATGAAAATTTCAAACACTACCAACTTCTTCGTTTGAGCTCCGTTTTCAACATATGATATATGGAAATTAATCAGAATTTCGCCATGAACGCAACGGTATAACTTCCATGGTCAAACTCCAACTTTTATCAGATTTCAAAATTTTACTTTATCACATTTTATTTAATTTACTCCATTTATTTATTGTTCATTTTACGGGGTATTACAATTCCTCTTTTCTAAACTTATTTGCTATTACATCATTTCCTTTTAGAAATTATTTTCTACATCCTTCTTTTTTGAATTTCTTTCTTTTTTACTTCTTACATTTCCAAAATTAAAAGCGACCAGTCCAGCGTATATTACAACGGTTATGAGTTTTGGATGTATATCCTAAGAGCGTATGTTAAGGTTGGTAAAATTATCCAAATACCCCCGTGAATTTCACCTTTTTTTTGAAAATAGGGATATAATTTATGAAAGAAAATTGTGAGAGACCTAACGCTAATTTTTTATAATCATAAGGATGTATGCCAAAATGTTCCTAATTTTAAATTAAAAATTAAATGTTATAATGGCTTAAAATGATTTATGGGATAGTTAGGTAATTTATAAAATAATGGAATGATTTTTTAAAATAGTAGAAAAAGAAATTTGACTTTTATTGAAAAGATATAGCAAATAAAATTATTTTTTGGTTTATGTAATAAGTGAAATACATATTTAAATATACATGTATGTATATGTATACGGGTAAATATACGTATATGTGTATTTGAAGTTTTATAATAATTGATACAATTCAAGTATCGTAGTTAGAATTGTTGAATGGTTTGGATCGTTGATAATGATTGTTTATTTATGTGAATAATTATATCTGTGTATATAAACACGTTACGAGCCATCTCACGTAACCATAGCGGCTATCGGATGAGCTAAGCTCCGTGAGAAAATGTCGGGTCGAGTAATCGCTCCGATAAAGCCTGAAACGTGATTTGTGAAGTTTTTATGTGTTTACGTATATGTCTGCATAAATAGGTGTACCGACCCACGGGTGAGCATCACATGGAGCAAGATGGTTGGTTGGGTCCATTTTGGCATGTTAGAGAAGGCTGGATTACTAGAATCGTTTTGTGGAAATCTATACGTAAGAGAGTGGTTTTCATATCGAAATCGGTTTACGGAAACTTAAGAAATTATTTTCAGTATATCAACCAATGGACTGCAAAAGAGGTGCGATGCGGCGAAGGCATGCTTGGGGAGCTAGGCGACTCATCGGACGAAGCAACAGAAAAAACAAAGCTTGAATCGACCATTGGTGGCATGGTGTGGACCTACCTCAGGCTTTAGCTGGGACAGGCCGCCACCGATGCATCGGTTGTGCACCAGCTTGCACATTTAAGCCGAGTCACTATGCATTTTAACGGGGATTCTTCATCTATTACGGGTGTAGGTTCGTGCGGAGCTTCGATGCAGTTTCGGGGAAGATTATAGGCTACTCGAGGACGTGGAATACAAGGCAAAGCTCGAGATCCGGATGCGAATGTTAAGTGATTCATATGGGATGAACAACGATTGGGCACGGGATCGGTACAATGATTGGTTACATGATCACGTTTGATGAGCATGTATGATCGAATGGGGTAAATCCATACTTTCGGGTTTTGACCTCGGGTTAAATATAGTTGATGAATTGTATCGATCTTATATTAGTGATCATACGCCATACTTGCCTTATATTAGTGGTCATACATATCATTGGTCCTTCAGTGGTGACCATACTTGATGTTATCTTTGATGTATACATATATCTATACGACATCAATTTTTCTTTTTGGTTTCGATAGCGTATTACATGGGACACAACCGTCGTTCTCTTTTTGATAAAGTAAGTTATTTGTGAAATCCATGATGACTAGAAAGAGGGGATGATGACAATAATCTAATACAGGATCATACATCACCAATGCTTGTTTCAGAGGGTATGGTGTGATCTCCAAAGGTCTCACGTAGTTAGAGTAGATCACATATCACCAATTGTAACATCTCGTAAAATCAACCACAAGTAAATTGAGTGAATTGAAATAAGGTTGGACTGAAAATGGAAATTTTGTAAAAGTTGGAATTTGATCACGAAAGTTATTTCATTGCATTTGTGATGAAATTCTGGTCCGTTTTCATATATAATATGCTGAAAATGGAACAAACGAAGAAGTTATAAATGTTTGAAGTCACTACAACAAAATGTTGATTTAATAGCAAGTAGGGATTGCATAGTAAATTGGCTTGCTGTCATTTGATGCTAATCCCTTTTCTTATTTAATTGATAACGCGTTTAGCCGCAGTTAATTAGACAAGAAAATTACTTCGCGGTTTCTTATTCCTGCCCGCCTAAATTTCGCTATTTCGTTCTCCCCAAAAAAAAATCCCGCTCTAAACCTAAATTCATCCTTCACCACGACCCCCTCAAATTCAATCTCCATCTCATAAAAGCCCAGAGAAATTCGATCCCCAACTCACGACTCTCCACAACTATCCACGCCTGAAGCTGTCGCCTATTGCTCTGACTCTCCACGCATCCTTGAAGAAGCAGTATCAGGCAGGCGTCGTTGAAGAAGCAGTAGCCAGCATCGTTGAAGAAGCAGTAGCCGGCATCGTTGAAGAAGCAATAGCCGGCATCGTTGAAGAATCTGTAGCAGGCATCGCCGAAGAAGCTGAAGCATTGAAAACAGTAAGCTTTGATTTGTATGTTGGTATTTTTTTAGTTTCTGTATGTTTCGATCTCTATTTTATTTTGAAATCGGTAAGCTTTGATTTGTAGATAAGTTTGACAATGTTAGCTGAGTTCTGATTTCACTTGCCATGTTAACTGAGTAGATAAGTTTGACAATGTTAGGTATCGTTGTGGCTTCTCTCAAATTTATTTGAGGTCTGGATAAGCAGATTGTGAAGTTCATTTTCTTTCAGTAAAGAAGATTACTGAAAGAAAATTCTATCACCTATCATATAAGTCGAATTTGCTAAATCAATCCACAACCTAGTGAACAGCAAGAAGAGAAAAATCCAATGTATTAGGAGTATTATAAACATTCATATAATGCAAGAAATAAGATAACTCCAGGTATGATATTGGTATAGTAATTAAATATGTAGTTTAGCATCCTAGGGAAGTATGAGTTAATTTATTTATGGAAAAAGGTAATTGTAAGATTACTACACATAAATCTGTAATAGAATGAAGTTAAAACCTGACTTCAAACACTCAGCTAAAACCTAAAAGTTGATCGGCTAGTAAAGGCTAACGATTATGTGAAATTGAACAAAATAAAATATAATGAAACTTAATAGGCGAACAAATCTATTTTCTCTGCTCTGTCAGCCAGTAACGATATAATAAAATAAAATGAATAACGCAGGCAAAATTATTTTACCAATTTAGGACTAAATGGGCTAACATGATATAGTTGGATCATGCAGTTAAATCAATATTTATGTAATTTTGTTAATTTTCTAGGGTAGAGATAAGAAGCGGTACGTTGGATCATATCATAGGTTTTTTTTACCGTTAATTTTGTTGTTCTTTATTCTTGTTGAAACAGCATGAAAAGTAATAGTAAATGAATGGTTTTAAATGAACTTACAATTATAATCGAGGATATTTTTTTCGTAAATAAATTTACTGCATATGACTAATGAAAAAATGAGAATGAAGAAATTATATAAAGAAATTTGAATTATGTACAGCTATAGGTATAAAGTAAACTGAATTATAGATTTGAACGGCAGTAAGATACAATTTTAATTAAAAGTTACTGTAAATAAACTAATTAATACATATTTAACTTGGTTAATATTTTAACTTCACATTCAACAATATAAACTTACAGCGGAATTAAAACAAAATAGAATGCTAGGTTACTTGGAGGATCGATGTATATGTAATATAAAGCAAGTACCCATCAACAAGGCTGATATCATAGAATGCCGGGTTCACTCCATAGCAAAGCTCATAAATTGTTATTGAGCAATGAACACTACTAAGAAAAAAAAAGGTAATTTGAAGTTTATGCTGACATCTACAGGAAATTTATGTTGTTCCTACAAATGAAGTTTGGGTTTGGATGAGTATGTATATATGTACTCAGTATATATGCAACTGTGACTGATCTTTTAGAATTTTCTGGGTTAATAAATTTTGATATGCTGGTTTGCTAATGTTTAAACATTTTGTTTTTTATATTTGCATATTTAAGTTATGTATTTGTTATCATATAAATTGCAGTTTATGCAGATTATTTATTAATCACGCAATTTAAGGGTCATAAATTGATACAGTGAGCTAATGTGATGTGGATTAGCTAAGATGGTCGTCCTATCATCTTCATATATGTGAGCATGAATACACAGATACAAATACTTTTGTTTTCGTTCTTCATTTTAAAGCTTCAATAGCAACTTATTTTATTTCTCAAAAAAAAAATATAAGATAAATAATAAAATAAACCCAATAACTAGTGTTATTTTTAAAGCTTTAGCTGTAACCTTTGATCCGCTCTTGCTAATGTTTGTCAATTTTGTCTTTGTATAGAAATATTTGTACACCTATTTTCAAATTTGTTTGTAAACTAGTAAACGATGAAGGCATTTATGATGGATTGAACCTTCAAATCAGAGCACAAAATTAAAGGCATATACGAAATTTCAACAAGTAAGATTACAAACAAATTCTAGTATCGACAAGCAACACAAACATACCAGTATAACTTGCCAATTCCACAAAGCTATTAGTAAACGATGAATTTTCAATTTTCACTTTTTCGAATTTCTTAAGCGATTACATAGGTATTAAAAAATGAATTGTCAATTAAATATACCTCAAATACTATCTTTCCATCTACATCTTTCCTCTGATCATTCATAGTTTGCAATTGAATTTTAATTTTTCCTTTGATTTATTTCTTCCCGATGGTAATGAGATTGAAAGGTTGAGGGTTTATTGTCAATGATAATTAGTAAACGCTGTTAAGAGATGGTTGGGCAATTTTAAGACTAATAATGTTGTAATTAATAACAATAAATATGTGTAATTTTAATTGTTTTTTTGGGTGAACAGCAACACTGTAATAAAATTTATTCGTAGGAAAGTATACACATCCTCTGATACTGCTTTTTTTCCCCCATTTAGAGCGACCTATTTATGAATATTTGTATTGTTTGTTTCAAATACAAATCTGATGTTGTCAGGTACTACCCAGTTCAAGATCATTACAAATGAGTAACAATCGAATTTGTAGTAATTGCATGTAAAAAATACATCGATGAGGTGAGTTATCACTACAATTGAGAAAAGATAATTAAACTATTAATTCAGTTTGTCTCTAGCAACACATTAAGTGTAATTAGCAATTTATTTCATCAAAAATGTTGCATCACTAAGAGCATTTTCCAATCATATAATAGCAAAATGGGACAGTGAGTTAAAATGTACTTTTTTTTCAACAGAAACACTTACCCCAACACTACACAAGTTTATTCGGCATTTAAAATATTAAATAAATTCGCGTGGTCAAAATTGCAACGCGCATGATGAACAATTAATTTTGGTCACATAAACTTATCCATCGTTATATTTCCCTTCATTTGTTTCAATCCTAAAAATATAGAGGCCTTGGAGATCATTTGCATTTGACTAAGGTGTTATTCAGTCTACTGATGGCATTATTATTGCAAATATTCTAAAGCTTAAAAATATATTTCTTAAAAAACCCTCTGACGTGTTTAGGTTCTTCATCAGGCTTGAGTTTATTTAAATCTGGAATGAACTCAAATCCGAGATAACGCATTAGGTTTCTATTTTTTTTTTAAAAATTATACAGTTAGTTAAGAAATTATTCAAAATATTATTAATCAATTAATAACTATATATTACAAGTTATTTAAGAACACAAATTCACCAATAAATCTTGAAGTTGTAAACTGAAGGTCTCAAACATTATAAGCGAATTGATTTTCATTGTGAAACAATAAGCCCTCCCCTGCATTTCATTGTAGAACTAAAATTCACAACTTTCCTACCGATATTTTCGGATCCTCTAACACAGCACTACAAATTCAGTTAAGGTATCGATCAGTCAATCCCTATTAAGTATTAACTAAACTTTATATGTGAAATGCATTGTGGAAACTTCAAATCCTCAAAGGGATCGTATAGGTGGAAACAAAAGAAAATAAGGGACAATTAACTCTACAAGTCTTTTAAATCATTAAGTGCAACAAAGACAACATTTATTATTTTATATACCAGATCATGAAATTGCTGCATTACATGCCATCTGATTCCATACATTTCATCAACAAGTTAAAGGGATTTCAAATTTGATCTGCAAATCTTTTCATTTCAATCAGCTTATAATGAGTTGGTATTTCTTTGAGATAATGACTAAATATTCTAAGCATATTCAAAGAATTATACTTGTGTTTTTTGTATCTATCTGCACTCCATTTAGATGTTCATTATTTCATAGAAATATAAAAAAGAAAGGGAAAAAAAATTAAAAATGTTCTGATACAATAAAGTCTAGAACAGTTCTGAAAAGCTGTAATTTAAAACTCACTCGATGGTAGCAAAAAACTAAAACCATTCACAATCAGAATATAGTTTCCACAGCAAAGAACGGATTAATTTCCAGAAGCTTGCTGTCTCTTCTTACTTAGGGAAGTATGAGCTATTGTAACTGTACACAAAATACACACACAGCCAACTTAGGGTATGATTGTGATTAGTATCGATCATTTGTTACTGTAATTTCTTGATAATAATGTTACTGTATATAATCTAAGTTATGAATTATTAAAAAAGCAAAAACATATTAAAAAAATTACAAACTTCACATTCAACTAAAGCTCAAATTCATTTGAAAAGATGAATCATTGTCAAGAGTCCTGGTGAAAATTTGAAAAGATGTAATCTATTACTTCCATATTACAGAACTGATGTTGAACTATCATGTTCAGGTCAATTCGTAGCTAATTAGCAATATGTGTGCAGATGCTATCTGACAGTGTTAAATCTGTGATAAAAATAGTCTTCCTCACATATTGTGCTGTTGTTTTTTTTAGAAATTTGCTTGTTGCAATATTATATACGGCGATGGAAAAAGATTGGGTGCATTTGCATAGGTAAGAAATTGCAGTGCGCTTGTTGAATTATCTGATGAACTTGTTGAATACTGGCTGTAGAAATTGCAGTGCGCTTGCGCAGCGTTGTGAAATTACATGCAGTTTATTTGGTATTATGAAGGCTGGATATACTGGTGTATTGTATTTGAATATTCTTTTGATTAGCATCGACTTCCATTTCTTTCTAGTTAAACAATTTTCACCTATCTTTCCAATTTTCAGCAACGTTTTCAGCAGTTCATATCCAGATTATCGGTTTTTTACCGTTAAATACAGATAAGGGAAGGTATATAGAATTTTAGGTGTTGTCTGGGGTACTGGACTAGGTTGGGGACAATGGAGATGGACTAGGTGATAGTGCAATGGGTAACATAGAAAGCTTTAGTTCTTTCAGAGTACACTGGGTCGTCGATTTAGGTCTTTTTGAGTACACAGGGCGGACGGTGAAACGGCAGTCTCTGGAAAAAGGTGGCTGTGAGTTGTTACAAAACATGCCATTTTGTAAATCAACAGGTTTATTTTTCCATGCATATTGATATCAGTGTAAGTTTAGTTTAATGTTTAAAATGCACTGTAGTGGATTTAGTGTTAATATATAAATGCTCTATAATAAAGTTCAGCAATTATTTGTTTATATTGATGGTTAGTGACATTACTTTATGTAAATAAAATATTGTTCCTTACATTTTAGCGTTGTAATTAAGATACAAAGAAATAAGCAACACGCTACAATGGACGTAGCAATATATTAGGTCCATAAGTGCTTCACCAATTTAGTTCTTCAGTTTTCAGCTTCTATCATATTCGTATTTATATAACATCAAACTACCACCGATATCTATAAAAAGAGTCACACTTTCATCATGACTTCAACACTTATTTATATAACATATGCACAATTGGCTTACATACATGGTAGCATTGGTGTGTGTCATTGACTTAAGAAGTAAAGTTAGAAGTATTTCAAATGTACACTTATTCAACGTCAACTTTGTTGATGTGTTGTGTTGCAGGTTAGATTTAAATTGGATGAGGAATGGCAAAAAGAGGGCATATTTCAGCAAATGGGGTGCATTTTTAGAGCTTCAAAAGCTAGATTAGTTCGCAAAATAGCAGTTGCAAGGAACGAAGAAGAAAGAAATCAATTGAAACCCGACAACCTAAGTATGAATGAGTGGAAGAAGTTTGTCAAGTCCAAAACAACTCCAGAGTTTAAGGTAAAGTCAGTTTCAGGTTCTGTTGATGAAATTAAGCAGTAGTTACACATTTATTGTTGATGAGATTGTATGCTTTAAACAACATAAATAATGTACAAATGTCCTCCTTTTAGGCTTAACCTCTGACAAGAAGAGGTATAAATAAATACATAACTAGTAGTTACTGTAATTGTGGATTAGTCCGCAACATTTTTTGAGAAATATTCAATCTAGTTACTGTAATCTAGTGCTGTATAGTGAGTGAAGTACTGGCTGTTCGGTGAGGTGTTGATTTGGTTGTAGCAGTTGTTGTAGTGTTAGGTTGTAGGCGATTGTAGGGGATTGTTGGTGGATGTATAAGATGAACAGAGGATGGGTTTTGTGAGTTGTATTTGGTGATGGAGTGTTGTTGCAGTGTGATGGTACTAGAGTAGAAGGCGATTTGTGTGAATGGCAGTGGGGAGAGTGAACTTGCAGGGGTGATTTCAGTTGTCAAGTTGACGTTTGTGTGAATGGTTTGGGTGAAGGAAGCTTGTGAATGGTTGTTTACTGTAGACTTGTAGGAGGGCGATGAGGTCGTAGTGATGAGCAGTGGGTGAGTGGGGTGTTGCTAATGGTCATGTAGGTGGATGGTTTTGGTTGTAGGAGAATGAGGATGGAAGTTTGGCTTTGATGGAAGTGCAGTTTGTGATTGGTGATATTAGTGTTTGATTGTTTGCAGGTTAGTAATGGTAAGCAGCGAGGTCGATGTCGTGGAAGGGAGAAGCTGAAGTCGTTGTTTGGTTTGTGAAGTATTGTGTGGTTCAGTTTGCTGGATTCGAGAGGTGGTTGGGTGACGAACTGTGTCTGGTTGTGTGGGTTGTGATGTTGTAAATGTCGTGAGGCGGTGGTGATTGGTTTATGTGATAACTGTTATGCAGCAGAGGAGTGAATTGAAATATGTGTTTGGAAGTTGTATTGGTGATGGGTGATGAAGTGAAGGAGGCTGGTTGTAAGTGAGAAATGTAGAGTGAAGTGGAAAGGCAAGTGATGTGCACTTGAATGGAAGATGAGGCAGATTCTGCCTTGATAGCAAGGAGACTGTTAAGGTGATGGTGGTAGGAGTGTAAGTATTGAGGCGGTGATTGTTTGTCTGTTTGTACAGGGGAATGGAAGCAGGTTGTGGAAGTTTGGTTGTAGCTGCTGTCAGTGGATGTCAAGTATGGTTGGGTATGTGTAAATGCTGTCAAGTGGCACAGGTAGCATAGTTGATGGGGGAGATGTTCAGGTTGTATTCGAAGTAGATGGTGCAGTGGGATTGATAGTGTGTTTTGGATGGTAGGAATTTGTGACAGTTTGACAGCACGGGAAGAGACTGTTCTGTTGCAATGGAAAGTCTAAAGTTTTGCTGAAAGTGGAGAAGTATGCAATGGATTGTGGCAGAGGAGATTGAATGCAAATGAACAGAGAGTGTGTAACGACCCAGAATTTTTATAAATTAAAATTTGGATATTTAATTAATTTTAAATATTAATAAGTGAATTTATAAGTCAAATAAATTTTATTTTGATTTATTGGATTTAATTGAATTATTAAATCGATAATTTAATACGTTAAATTATAGAAATAATTGAAAATGAGGTTAAATATGATTGAAAATGATTTGTAAAATTTTATTTTATCATGTTGAAGTTAGAATGATATTTTAGAACTTTTAAAATCGAATTAAAAGTTAATTTGTGAAAATTGAATATTTTAATATTTAATAATCGATTGTAAAATAGTCAATTTTTGAACAGTCTCAGAATTGAACGAAACCAGTTTCATTGGATCCGTAATAGTTAGTTATTACCGGATTTCAATTTTCGTATCAATCGGAGCTATCGTTTGATCGTGGCAGCTCGAAACGCATCGAATTATTTTTAATTTAAAGTTGGCGAGTCAAAATAGCCATTTTTCAAAAAGTCTCGGATTTCGACGAAACCAGTTTCATCGGATCCGTAATGTGATATTATTGTAAGGTTTCAAATTTCAAGTCAATTGGATTTACGGTTTGTCCGGTACAAATTAAAACGCCTAGAAATCGACTTAAATCGGTTTAATTCAAATTGAGCGTTTGTTGCCATAACTCGCACATACTTCCGAATTAGCTTCCGAAACCTGTTCCATTGTGTCCGGAACGCGGGATAAACCCTAGGTATGCTGGTTACGGCGTCTAAATCGGAGTTCGAAATTCCCGGGTGAATAGTGTCGATCGTTTCTCTATAAATACACCTCACCTCTTCATAATTTTATAAAAAAAATTATACAAAACCCTAATTTCCTACTGTAGCCGCCTCCACCAGATTCAAAGGCCAGAATTGTCCCAATTTCATTCCTTAATCTCTCCAAATCCATTCACATTCACGCGAGGTGTTCAACACGAAGATTGAAGAGCAAGGCGAGGGCTTTAATTTCATACGGTGATGATGGAGTTTGGTGTCGTGTGGAGGGAGATAGAAGAGGCCGTTCGTGGCCGTGCAACCACCGTGCGCACGAGAATAGAGGTGGCCGAGCTCTATGAGCTTCTGGGCGTGGGTAGCTAGGGTTTGGGGCTTCGCGTTGGCGTTGGTTTGATGTGGTTTCATCGAGTATTGAAGATGAATAAATTAACCCTAAATCTATATGCATGGGTTCTTTGTGTCGGCCTTAACCTGTAACTTACGTGAGAGATGGAAGAAAGAAAGGAGTGGTGGTGATGACTTGGAGCAAGATCCTAAGGCCTAGATTGAGTTGGGTAGGAAAATAGAATGTTTATTGTAAATTAATTTTAGTTAAAACGTGTACAAACTTGTAAAATCAATATCTTTTTCATACGAGGTCGAAACTGCGCGAAACCAGTTGCGTTGGAATCGTATGGACGAGCACTACGCGATGGAGTTAGTTTGGAGTCGTTTGGAGTTAGTGAGAATTTTGGGTAAAATTAAACGCGCGTTTAATTTTATTCGAAATAAATCGCTAAAACGGAAAAATAAACCAATGTGAGAACTTCTCACTCAATCGAATAGATTTCGATTTTATTTTAAATAGTTAGATTTAAAATATTTGAATGCATGTTTGAATGATGACTGTAAATTAGTGATTGTTAAAATAGACATTATACGCCGTTAGTAAGCGGATGTTATTTATTAAAAACATATACCGCGAATATTTCATAAACAGTGAAATTGGTATTATATATAATATCAATATATATATATTGGCATATGTATATATTGCAGTTGATTGATTTCCCGTATTTTTTTGCGGATGAGACCCTATTACGCCGTTATTAAGCGGATAATATTTATTAAGAACATATACCGCGATAATTTCGTACTGGAGCGAAATTGGTATTGTGCTAATGTTTTTGGATGCAGGAAACAGGTTGGAGGGATCCAACTGGATTCCTCAACAGTATTTATTTAATTTCAGATATTTTGATATTTGATTGATTATCATATCGATATATGATATCGTTGTTGTCGTGATTGACTATTTGGTGTGTAGCATCATTGGACCCAGATTTTGGGATTTTAAAATGATTTTTAAAGTGATTTTAGAAAGTATACGTTTTATAAAATAATTTTGGAATTGATCCATTTTAAATAAATAAACGTTATAATTTTTAAGGTTATAAAAAATTATGATTTTTGTGAAATACAGTTAAAAACTGAATTTTGAGAATACGATGCTATTGAGTTTATAAAATAGTTTAATCGGGATTTTAGAAATTATTGTGAAAAGATTAAATATAGGATTTATAAAATTTAATTATTTTATGAATCAAAATGGTGAAATAATAAAGGAGATTAAAGTCGTTTTAAAGAATAATATAAATTGATTTATATTAAGAGATTTATAAATAGATATTTATAAATTGAAATATTGACATTATAAAACGAGTTTTTATAAGTGTTTGAATGAAGTGAAAATAAATTTTGTAAATGAATGGAATTTATAAAATTATAGATGGTGAAGTCATAAATGAAATTTATAAATAGTAAGATTTATAAGTTTTGTGAAATTATTAAAGAATATATTAGGATGAATAATTGAATCTTATAAGTTATAAGATTTATAACTATGAAGTTTAAAAGAACGATTTTGTAAAATAATCGTTTATAAGTATTTGACTTATAATATGAACTTTTAGTTTAAAATTGAGTTATAAACTGGAATATGTTAATAAAAGAATTTATAAAAAGGAAGTTTTTATAAATAAATAGAAATAGAATTTATAAACGTTGTTTTATAAATTCGCAAATGACTTATTTTGATAAGTAAATTGTTGAAACCTATTAATGGAGTTATATTCACATTTTTGAATAGTGAATAATCCTTTGAATTAAAAATGAATAAAAGGATGAAATTGTTAATGAAGTATATTCACGTTTTTGAATAGTGAATAAGATGTTAAAGAAATTGTTTTGAATATGATATTTCAAATAGAATTAAAACGATCTAACGATGTTTTAAAATGTGTTGAGATTCGAAACCATAGATTTCAACATTTATCGTTGAAATAGACGTTTTCGAAAAATAGAAGGAAATAGTGGACTATAACACTGTTGTTATAGTAAATGATTTCCGAAAGGAAATGTTTTGTATAGTATTGGGATTTATATATCTATCTTAATTTCGAATCCCTATACTAGTGATTTTGGGACGTCGTAACGATGTTTTACGCAACATTCGTTTTGGCCCAAATAAATATGTTTAAGTGAATGATTTCCTTAAAGAATGAAATATATACTTAATTCGATTTAAGTATATTAAATATTTTCCAAGGTTGAAAATAAAAAGATTTGTGAATTACTTATTTTTAATAAGTATGGAAATGTTTTCCAATATGAAGTGAATATTTAGAATTTATCTTTTTGAAGGTAAATTGAAAATGGATAGTTGAAATCATATATGCATGAATATTTTGGAATATAAATTCATTATGGAATCTATAAATGAAAATGGAATTTGTTAAAAATAAATATTGATTTATTTTTGAAGTGTGAAAATTATATATCTTGTAAAGAAATTTTGGAAAGTAAATAATTTGGAAAATTATTTGGAATCTGGTGATGTATGCATATCAATTGATAGTTCAATAACCGACTATCAATATTTCCCTTTGAATGGGTATTTGATGTGATTTGTTTGAATTTGAATGCCACACTTATTTTTGAATAAGCGCCCACTATTCGGGTTAACCGGGAAAGGACCATGGGGTCGTATAACCCATTCCGAATATGTGATACGTCGTTGTGAATTGCATTGAAGATCGGTGTTGAAGACCGAGTATTTGTGAAAGCGATAGGATGACCTATCGATTGTCTCTGCACTGGGTAGCTCCTGGTATAGAGATTCCTTAAGTGATGGGAAATTCGATCGGGATTGTGAATACCCGGATTGCAAGGGCTTCGTAAGAAGTGCCTTCGGTTTTGTTCGAGCCCGGAACAGACTTGTATGGATTGTATGTCTGACATTACAAGTTGAGATATAAAGCCGATTTCTTTCAAATATATTTCTGTTGGTGGCGGAGAATTTATTCTTTTAGCTTAACACCCTTCTCTGAGACGTACGAGCTCAGAGGTTATGTAGTTGAATGTTATCAGCGATATATCCCCAATTTGGTAATGTGACATGCTGAGTGATGCTGAAATGATCATTGTGTTGATTATTTGTGATAGGATCGTTTATTTGATCGTCTATCCTTGTGATCATTGTGTTGATCATTTGTTGACCCAAAGCATGGCTTTTGTATAAAGTATGTTTTTGTGGACGTGACTTCGTCGAGCCTCACACCCCGTGAATGGTCAAAACAGGAAAGAAGCAGCAAGGTTATGAGGGGTAGCGCCCTTTAGGATATGTGCATTTCCTTCTGGAAAAGGGTGGTATCATGGTATGGAGCCCAGATACTTACTCATGTTGAAAACACTTTGTTATGATTGTGTGAATTGATTACGAGCGCTCGGTGATAAAGGTCCCAAAGGACCGGGGGATGGCATATTCGGTCAGTTGTTACTCAGTTAGGAGTAACCCGGCCTTGTGTTGGTAGAGATCCGGTTTGGTTCTCGGGGATGTCCATCCAGAGGCATTCTCATGTGGCAATGGGAAGTTCCTTGGCCTGACCATTTGTTGGAAATCCAATTCCCAATACGAAACTTGTACGGTATTAGTTGTAGAACCTGCTATTCACTTATGGTGGTCACCACTGTTTGGATAGTAGCTATAGTAGGCATACGATAATGGTCGTATGTTGGCTAAGATTTATATCTTTATTTTCGAAATGATTTTCCTCTACACTATGCACTAATAATAATATCAAATATTATTTTAAATGCGTATCAAGCATCTTTGACTATCATAAGGAGAAATCTCCTCCGATTCTGCGTTTGCATGTGTGTGTGTGCGGGAGGCCTTATGGTAGTCTCATTTTTAAAAGCATTGCGAATCGAATTTAAAAATATTCCTCTATTTTGATTTTAAAGATAAATAAACTGTTTTGAGTTCTCACACCAGTCACATGACTGACTTGGAGTTTATTGTTTTCCTTCCTAAACTCTGGGTGCCCACCAATTTCCACACGGGCAGTTAAGAGTTAGGTTTATCAGGATATTCTGGATATTCTGGAGTTGCTGGAGGCAAGCTGGATGGCATGGCGTATTACTAGTTTATATAGTATTTCTTTTCCGCTGCACTGTTTATTGTTGTATGTTGTTGTACACTCTGATGATATGATATGATGTAATGAAATATAATGTGATGTAATAACTGATATAGTTCTTTATTTAAAGATTATTCATTTATTATTATATGTTGTTCCGCTGCGAATTGTGAGATTCTGTTGTTGTTCAGTTGTTTTCTTTTTCCTCTATTCTCTTTTTCTTTCTATTTCTTCTATTTTTAAAATTTCCTATCTTCTTTTTCTTCTATTTTAAAAATTTTCTATTATCTTTCCTCTTCCTTCTCTCTTCTTTTTTTCTTTTTCTTTTCCTAAATTTTTCTTAAACCCCTAAGGGTTCGTATTTTCGTTCATCTTGAATTAATCAATGGAGATTAGTGTCTATTCAAGGAGTACGGATTTACGGGTCTTTACATCTGGTATCAGAGCTGATGGTTAAGCGACAACCATGGTTCTGTTGGGTATTACTCGTTAGAGATAGAGTCAGCAGTGCTCTAGAATGAGTTGAGTGTAATAATAAATATGAGAGCGTATTTGTTAGTGAATATAAAATTGTTTTATATTGTGATGATTGATTTATTGAGTGGCATATGAACTTTCGTCAGCACAGCCTCGAAACTGAGCCGAAGGGGTTTCTAAACACTTGAATAGAACAATTCGACACAATATTGTTTTTAAATTGGGTAAATGGAATGATTTTGCCTTGATTATATTTCATATATAAAGGAATAATTTTTCAGAATTATTAAAGTGTATATAAGTTGACTGTTTGGTTATTTGAATAATCTAAATAAAAGAATAATTGTATAAGTAAAAGAATTATAAGAATATGAATTATAATTAAAGTGATTTACAATTGTGAAATAAAACTTATATATATAAGTTGATATTGATATCAAACTAAATTAATAAAGTTAAATGATAAATGTGAACTTAAGTTATATAAATAAAATTCAACTTTAGAAATTGGATTGGATGATAATCAAATGAATGTAAATTAAGTTGATATGGAATAATGAATGTAAGTGTTAATTCATTAAATTCTAATGTTATATGATTGTTAGTTGATTGTTGATTGATTATATATAATTCATTAAGTATTAATGAAATTGAAAGCTAAAGTAAATTTAATTCAAATTAGAAGTAAATAAGTTTGAATAGAAATTGAATGTGAATTGGATTAAATTAGTAAATGTTAACTAATTGAATTGAGAATGAATGTTGATAAAATCCAATGTAAACTAATCAAATGTGATTAAATTGAAAACCGTTTCATTGAATATTAATGAGAATATGAATGAATATTTATTGGTTATGGATGATAGTTGGTTGATGGTTGTATATATTGCTTTTATTGCATTTGCTATGTGGCATATATAGTTGTTATGTTGTTATATGTTGTATATCGATACTATTTTCATATATGCATATTCTCATGTTGTTTGTTGAGTGTTTAGTAGGTGCGGATCGCGTTTGCTTCGCATTTGGAGCTCGCTTTCGCGCTATATTAGCCGTATATGCTTGCTAATAAAATATAAGGTACATATCTCGGATTAAATATCGTACTTTTACACTTTTTTCCCTTCGGGATGCCTCATTACTTGATGAGATGTATATTTGTGATATATATACTGTCATTTTTTTTTCGGATCGAGCCGCGCAAAGGAGACTATGGCGAATTTTTCCGAAAATTTAAGGCGTTAGAAAAATTTTGAGAAAATTGGGAAAATTTTGAAAACTTTAACTTTGATTTTGGAGTTGAAAGTTAAACAATAGTAGTTGTTTTTGAAAAGATAACTAAGTATGATTTGAAAACTTAGTAAAGATTTGAAAGAAGTTTAATTATAAATTTTGGAAAGTTAATAGATTCTGTAATCTTCTTACTTGTAATTTCGAGGACGAAATTCTTTTAAGGGGGAAAGATTGTAACGACCCAGAATTTTTATAAATTAAAATTTGGATATTTAATTAATTTTAAATATTAATAAGTGAATTTATAAGTCAAATAAATTTTATTTTGATTTATTGGATTTAATTGAATTATTAAATCGATAATTTAATACGTTAAATTATAGAAATAATTGAAAATGAGGTTAAATATGATTGAAAATGATTTGTAAAATTTTATTTTATCATGTTGAAGTTAGAATGATATTTTAGAACTTTTAAAATCGAATTAAAAGTTAATTTGTGAAAATTGAATATTTTAATATTTAATAATCGACTGTAAAATAGTCAATTTTTGAACAGTCTCAGAATTGAACGAAACCAGTTTCATTGGATCCGTAATAGTTAGTTATTACCGGATTTCAATTTTCGTATCAATCGGAGCTATCGTTTGATCGTGGCAGCTCGAAACGCATCGAATTATTTTTAATTTAAAGTTGGCGAGTCAAAATAGCCATTTTTCAAAAAGTCTTGGATTTCGACGAAACCAGTTTCATCGGATCCGTAATGTGATATTATTGTAAGGTTTCAAATTTCAAGTCAATTGAATTTACGGTTTGTCCGGTACAAATTAAAACGCCTAGAAATCGACTTAAATCGGTTTAATTCAAATTGAGCGTTTGTTGCCATAACTCGCACATACTTCCGAATTAGCTTCCGAAACCTGTTCCATTGTGTCCGGAACGCGGGATAAACCCTAGGTACGCTGGTTACGGCGTCTAAATCGGAGTTCGAAATTCCCGGGTGAATAGTGTCGATCGTTTCTCTATAAATACACCTCACCTCTTCATAATTTTATAAAAAAAATTATACAAAACCCTAATTTCCTACTGTAGCCGCCTCCACCAGATTCAAAGGCCAGAATTGTCCCAATTTCATTCCTTAATCTCTCCAAATCCATTCACATTCACGCGAGGTGTTCAACACGAAGATTGAAGAGCAAGGCGAGGGCTTTAATTTCATACGGTGATGATGGAGTTTGGTGTCGTGTGGAGGGAGATAGAAGAGGCCGTTCGTGGCCGTGCAACCACCGTGCGCACGAGAATAGAGGTGGCCGAGCTCTATGAGCTTCTGGGCGTGGGTAGCTAGGGTTTGGGGCTTCGCGTTGGCGTTGGTTTGATGTGGTTTCATCGAGTATTGAAGATGAATAAATTAACCCTAAATCTATATGCATGGGTTCTTTGTGTCGGCCTTAACCTGTAACTTGCGTGAGAGATGGAAGAAAGAAAGGAGTGGTGGTGATGACTTGGAGCAAGATCCTAAGGCCTAGATTGAGTTGGGTAGGAAAATAGAATGTTTATTGTAAATTAATTTTAGTTAAAACGTGTACAAACTTGTAAAATCAATATCTTTTTCATACGAGGTCGAAACTGCGCGAAACCGGTTGCGTTGGAATCGTATGGACGAGCACTACGCGATGGAGTTAGTTTGGAGTCGTTTGGAGTTAGTGAGAATTTTGGGTAAAATTAAACGCGCGTTTAATTTTATT
This sequence comes from Allium cepa, assembly GCA_030765085.1. Lineage (NCBI taxonomy): Eukaryota > Viridiplantae > Streptophyta > Magnoliopsida > Asparagales > Amaryllidaceae > Allium > Allium cepa. The sequence continues at coordinate 409,156,538 of CM060939.1, read as the reverse complement.
CGAAATAAATCGCTAAAACGGAAAAATAAACCAAGGTGAGAACTTCTCACTCAATCGAATAGATTTCGATTTTATTTTAAATAGTTAGATTTAAAATATTTGAATGCATGTTTGAATGATGACTGTAAATTAGTGATTGTTAAAATAGACATTATACGCCGTTAGTAAGCGGATGTTATTTATTAAAAACATATACCGCGAATATTTCATAAACAGTGAAATTGGTATTATATATAATATCAATATATATATATATATATTGGCATATGTATATATTGCAGTTGATTGATTTCCCGTATTTTTTTGCGGATGAGACCCTATTACGCCGTTATTAAGCGGATAATATTTATTAAGAACATATACCGCGATAATTTCGTACTGGAGCGAAATTGGTATTGTGCTAATGTTTTTGGATGCAGGAAACAGGTTGGAGGGATCCAACTGGATTCCTCAACAGTATTTATTTAATTTCAGATATTTTGATATTTGATTGATTATCATATCGATATATGATATCGTTGTTGTCGTGATTGACTATTTGGTGTGTAGCATCATTGGACCCAGATTTTGGGATTTTAAAATGATTTTTAAAGTGATTTTAGAAAGTATACGTTTTATAAAATAATTTTGGAATTGATCCATTTTAAATAAATAAACGTTATAATTTTTAAGGTTATAAAAAATTATGATTTTTGTGAAATACAGTTAAAAACTGAATTTTGAGAATACGATGCTATTGAGTTTATAAAATAGTTTAATCGGGATTTTAGAAATTATTGTGAAAAGATTAAATATAGGATTTATAAAATTTAATTATTTTATGAATCAAAATGGTGAAATAATAAAGGAGATTAAAGTCGTTTTAAAGAATAATATAAATTGATTTATATTAAGAGATTTATAAATAGATATTTATAAATTGAAATATTGACATTATAAAACGAGTTTTTATAAGTGTTTGAATGAAGTGAAAATAAATTTTGTAAATGAATGGAATTTATAAAATTATAGATGGTGAAGTCATAAATGAAATTTATAAATAGTAAGATTTATAAGTTTTGTGAAATTATTAAAGAATATATTAGGATGAATAATTGAATCTTATAAGTTATAAGATTTATAACTATGAAGTTTAAAAGAACGATTTTGTAAAATAATCGTTTATAAGTATTTGACTTATAATATGAACTTTTAGTTTATAATTGAGTTATAAACTGGAATATGTTAATAAAAGAATTTATAAAAAGGAAGTTTTTATAAATAAATAGAAATAGAATTTATAAACGTTGTTTTATAAATTCGCAAATGACTTATTTTGATAAGTAAATTGTTGAAACCTATTAATGGAGTTATATTCACATTTTTGAATAGTGAATAATCCTTTGAATTAAAAATGAATAAAAGGATGAAATTGTTAATGAAGTATATTCACGTTTTTGAATAGTGAATAAGATGTTAAAGAAATTGTTTTGAATATGATATTTCAAATAGAATTAAAACGATCTAACGATGTTTTAAAATGTGTTGAGATTCGAAACCATAGATTTCAACATTTATCGTTGAAATAGACGTTTTCGAAAAATAGAAGGAAATAGTGGACTATAACACTGTTGTTATAGTAAATGATTTCCGAAAGGAAATGTTTTGTATAGTATTGGGATTTATATATCTATCTTAATTTCGAATCCCTATACTAGTGATTTTGGGACGTCGTAACGATGTTTTACGCAACATTCGTTTTGGCCCAAATAAATATGTTTAAGTGAATGATTTCCTTAAAGAATGAAATATATACTTAATTCGATTTAAGTATATTAAATATTTTCCAAGGTTGAAAATAAAAAGATTTGTGAATTACTTATTTTTAATAAGTATGGAAATGTTTTCCAATATGAAGTGAATATTTAGAATTTATCTTTTTGAAGGTAAATTGAAAATGGATAGTTGAAATCATATATGCATGAATATTTTGGAATATAAATTCATTATGGAATCTATAAATGAAAATGGAATTTGTTAAAAATAAATATTGATTTATTTTTGAAGTGTGAAAATTATATATCTTGTAAAGAAATTTTGGAAAGTAAATAATTTGGAAAATTATTTGGAATCTGGTGATGTATGCATATCAATTGATAGTTCAATAACCGACTATCAATATTTCCCTTTGAATGGGTATTTGATGTGATTTGTTTGAATTTGAATGCCACACTTATTTTTGAATAAGCGCTCACTATTCGGGTTAACCGGGAAAGGACCATGGGGTCGTATAACCCATTCCGAATATGTGATACGTCGTTGTGAATTGCATTGAAGATCGGTGTTGAAGACCGAGTATTTGTGAAAGCGATAGGATGACCTATCGATTGTCTCTGCACTGGGTAGCTCCTGGTATAGAGATTCCTTAAGTGATGGGAAATTCGATCGGGATTGTGAATACCCGGATTGCAAGGGCTTCGTAAGAAGTGCCTTCGGTTTTGTTCGAGCCCGGAACAGACTTGTATGGATTGTATGTCTGACATTACAAGTTGAGATATAAAGCCGATTTCTTTCAAATATATTTCTGTTGGTGGCGGAGAATTTATTCTTTTAGCTTAACACCCTTCTCTGAGACGTACGAGCTCAGAGGTTATGTAGTTGAATGTTATCAGCGATATATCCCCAATTTGGTAATGTGACATGCTGAGTGATGCTGAAATGATCATTGTGTTGATTATTTGTGATAGGATCGTTTATTTGATCGTCTATCCTTGTGATCATTGTGTTGATCATTTGTTGACCCAAAGCATGGCTTTTGTATAAAGTATGTTTTTGTGGACGTGACTTCGTCGAGCCTCACACCCCGTGAATGGTCAAAACAGGAAAGAAGCAGCAAGGTTATGAGGGGTAGCGCCCTTTAGGATATGTGCATTTCCTTCTGGAAAAGGGTGGTATCATGGTATGGAGCCCAGATACTTACTCATGTTGAAAACACTTTGTTATGATTGTGTGAATTGATTACGAGCGTTCGGTGATAAAGGTCCCAAAGGACCGGGGGATGGCATATTCGGTCAGTTGTTACTCAGTTAGGAGTAACCCGGCCTTGTGTTGGTAGAGATCCGGTTTGGTTCTCGGGGATGTCCATCCAGAGGCATTCTCATGTGGCAATGGGAAGTTCCTTGGCCTGACCATTTGTTGGAAATCCAATTCCCAATACGAAACTTGTACGGTATTAGTTGTAGAACCTGCTATTCACTTATGGTGGTCACCACTGTTTGGATAGTAGCTATAGTAGGCATACGATAATGGTCGTATGTTGGCTAAGATTTATATCTTTATTTTCGAAATGATTTTCCTCTACACTATGCACTAATAATAATATCAAATATTATTTTAAATGCGTATCAAGCATCTTTGACTATCATAAGGAGAAATCTCCTCCGATTCTGCGTTTGCATGTGTGTGTGTGCGGGAGGCCTTATGGTAGTCTCATTTTTAAAAGCATTGCGAATCGAATTTAAAAATATTCCTCTATTTTGATTTTAAAGATAAATAAACTGTTTTGAGTTCTCACACCAGTCACATGACTGACTTGGAGTTTATTGTTTTCCTTCCTAAACTCTGGGTGCCCACCAATTTCCACACGGGCAGTTAAGAGTTAGGTTTATCAGGATATTCTGGATATTCTGGAGTTGCTGGAGGCAAGCTGGATGGCATGGCGTATTACTAGTTTATATAGTATTTCTTTTCCGCTGCACTGTTTATTGTTGTATGTTGTTGTACACTCTGATGATATGATATGATGTAATGAAATATAATGTGATGTAATAACTGATATAGTTCTTTATTTAAAGATTATTCATTTATTATTATATGTTGTTCCGCTGCGAATTGTGAGATTCTGTTGTTGTTCAGTTGTTTTCTTTTTCCTCTATTCTCTTTTTCTTTCTATTTCTTCTATTTTTAAAATTTCCTATCTTCTTTTTCTTCTATTTTAAAAATTTTCTATTATCTTTCCTCTTCCTTCTCTCTTCTTTTTTTCTTTTTCTTTTCCTAAATTTTTCTTAAACCCCTAAGGGTTCGTATTTTCGTTCATCTTGAATTAATCAATGGAGATTAGTGTCTATTCAAGGAGTACGGATTTACGGGTCTTTACAGAGTGACTGCTGAAATGTGAACTGTGGAGTGGATATGCAAAAGTGAATGGTCGAGGAGGATGTGATGAAGTGCTGGTGCGGCAGCAGTTTGTTGATGTTTGCACTGTTTCGAGCACGGATATGCACAGAAATTTGTAATGTCGATTTTAAAATAAAATAATATAAAGAACTAAATGAAAAATGTGAATGTAGAAATCTAATTTTGATTTTGATTTTTCTTTCTTTTTTTCGACTAAAGTATTCTCAGCTCATATACTAGTTCATTTAGTAGGATGAGTTCATGAGCTTAATCAGCTCATATACAGTCCTTATCTTTTTTTGTTATGAAAAATTATATAACTTGCGGATGATGTTTAGGTTGAAAAATAACCTATGTGCTTCGTTTTGACAGGTGTTGTATGATGATACCGGGGTTACTACAAGTTGCAAGGGAGGAAAAATTATTTTGCTGCATTCATTCTCTTTCAAATCGGTCTAAAGCTTGGATTAATGTATTTTGTATTGACGTATAACTTTGCTTTTAGTATGTATCATTTTGGTTAGCTACGGTTGTTATTGTTTTTTTTTGAGATCACAAATATTTAATGATTGAAACTTTGTTTACGAAATATTATGGATATATATATATATATATATATATATATATATATATATATATATATATTGTGGTTTGGCTTATGTCTCCATTTGATTACGGACATCACAATGTGATAATTGTGTTTTTTTGAAATTTTATAATATATTCGTAGAATTGTAAATTGTAAGCTGGAATGTATGTAGCAGCAATGATAAAAACTTATAGCGTTTTAACTGTGCTATGGAAAGATGGTTTTTCCCAGTTTTAATATACTACAGCATTATGATAGTGCTATAAACAGTTTTCATAGCAAATAAACAATGCTATAAAAGACAGCTAAACGCTATAAAAAGTAGTTGTATTTATGCATACAATTTACGATTGCAGCCCAAAACGCTGTTGAATTTTGTTTTGTATAGCGTTTTTGGACGCTATTGTATATTTCGTATGTATGGCAACTTATTGTTATACAGCATTTATAAAAACGCTATAGTTTTACTTTATAGCGATTTTTCAAGGCTATTACAAATTATGTTTATAGCACTTTTAAATCGCTATTAAAAGTCCTTGTCCATAGCGTCTCTTATAGCGTTTTTATGTTGCTATTATAGGTCACTGACCTATAACAACATGTTAATATACAGTGTACCAAAACACGCTATAGTAGCCTATAATAGCGTTTTTTCAACGCTTTTAAAGGGTGTTTTTGTTGTAGTGAGTTTTCAGATTTAAATTAATTTACTTTGAATTCAAATTCAAACGAGTATTTAAGTCTAGGGTTTGAATTTCAAAAATTAACCGTAGGTTTACTTAGAGGTTAAGTAAACGTTTAATTAACAGTTAACATTAAAAAATTAATTAGGGTATAAAATTAATCGTGCAATGGAAATAAATTAACACTCCTTATTTTAGAAGAGCAGTCGACCTATTAAACCCGACCGGGGGGTCGATCGGTCAAGTATAGGGGGTCAACCGCTTAGTCGTGGCGGCGACTAGGGTTTTATGCTATTAAACATTCCAAACTTGTTCGTTTTTTACCTAACTCGAACCTACATTTCTGGTGCGTTTCAGCTTCTATAAATAAGACCTTATCCTCTCTGCTTTTTATTTGTAAATATTTGAAAAATACCTCGAACCTCTGTCATTTTCTCTCTTCTGTTAGATTCAGAAATTCAATTAGAAATTCAGGTAAGGATTCTAATCCTTTTCTAATTAATTTTTTATTCGATTTTCTTCTCCACCAACCTCTCTGAATCTAACAAAATTATATATATACACCAATCCTCGGCTGTGTATATATGTCAAAAGAAGGAGTTCTGGAAAAGAGTTGCTTTGGCGTTGCAAATCCATACAAGCTAAGGATAATACGTGAATGGAAACCTTACTATTTTTATTTCAATAATTGATTAGTATATATCTTTTGATTTGAATATGCCTTAGGATGTTGGGATTGAGAAAATACGATAAATAAAATCCTTTAAAAAAATTTTTATTTCAAAATGTCAACTCTAAATGAAGATTCTCAATTATATATGTTAATTTGTTGGATTTATATCTTTCTGCATTGAAAATTTCATATTCTACTCCACTTCTCCTTCTTTGATTCAAATTGTGAGTTTTCAGTAATAAAATAGGGTTTAAAGTACGAATTTTGTTCGTAGTTTACATCACTTATTTCACATAAAATTTCTTCATTTATTTCCGTGTAATAGAGGAGTTGAATATAATATGAAGTTAGGATTGCAATCCTATTGTTTAAGATATTCCATTAGATTAATGTAATAAATTGGATTTCTATTTTTACAAGTCTATGTATTGCAGTTTTGAATACGAATATTTAAACCCTTGTTATAGATATTGAAATCTTGATAATTTGAAGGAAAATGACTTGCATTACTATTATAATTAAAAGAATTGATATTTAACGCTGGTGTAGAGTGTATAAACCGAACGCTAGAATTGATTAGACGTGAATGTGTGTGTCTTATATATAAAGCAAATACCCGATCAATCAAGTCAAAGTGAAGCCTTTTGCGAATTACCTATAACACCCTTCATTTTAAAGCAACCGAAAATAAGGTAATACGGGTATTTTTGTCATTTGAATCAAAACCCTTAACCCACGACTCCACAACTACTGTCCTTACACTACCTTTTCTGCCAACCAGCAACCATTCCACAAATTAATTCCCTTTTGGTCGATGAATTCTCTTCATCTATTTGCTTATTGTAACCCATGGTTTCTCTTCCCCGCTTTCTCTTTCCCGTTGTACCCATATCAATAACTCTATTCAGTTTTGCTGTGTTTCTCTATTTGGTAAAGATTTATCACAATAGCTAAATCGTAACGTACCGTATCGTTCAAATCCAAATCGCACATACTAAAATAGAAGAGTAAATCGATTGAACGTCGACTAACTTAGGAGAGGCGAGCCTGACACAACAACTGATGGCGCTTACGACCACTTGCTGCCGCGACATGGTGGTGACTCGGAGGTAAGGTGTGACTTAAATGCGATTTATTTTCTTATTTTCTTACAAAGTTAATATATTTTTTCTGTTCAAATAATCCCAGAATTTAATATCTCAAGCCCCAAAATTTTAGAGATCTAATTTCACCTAGCTTGTCTTGTAAAGAAGAGTCGGATTTGATAAATTGGCTACACGTATTTTGGGTTTGATCTCACTACTTATCTTTTGGGTTTGATTCTAAGTAAAGCTGAATCTGACCAGATTTATGGAGACGTTTTGATACTTTTAATTTGTTTCTGTTTTCATCTTTACGGAAATTATGGAGGACTGGTGGCACATATTTGGACGTGGAACCATGTGTTGGGGACGAAGTCATCTGCATGCGACTTGGTGAATTTGTTGTGGGAGAAACAAGCGATGGGGTTAGTAAATTATATCATCATGTACACAGTGTTTTGATGATTCAATGGTTTCGATTGTATGAGATGGTTTAAAACCAATTGGTAGTAAATGATATCTATCTCTTATAATTATCTAAAATCATTATATGATTATATACGTTCATAAAAAGTGATAACGTATGGATGAGTTTGATTATAGGCTATTTCTGGATTAATATCCCTTTCGAGTTGAATCGCTATAAATCTATATTATCCTTGATTATATATGTACTTAATAGGAAACGATGTTATGCCTGTCTCCATAGATCCCTGTACCACTTACTGTAGTAATTCCTTCTTAATTGATATAGAGCAATCCCTTCTTAACTGGAGATCATCTTTTATAAAGCAAGGGAACATCAGTTCATAGATCACGCACACCAGTATTTGCAACTGGACAGGAACCTCTTGCAATAATTTAACCCATGCAGCTACACTTTTGAACTAAAGGGCATTCTTGATCTTCCAGAGGAGGTACATGGGAACCCAATTCCTCCTTTGTCGACTTCCAACCGACTCCAGAGACCAGAACTGCTGCTCCATATGAAGTGAGAAAGAACTATGACCCAAATAGTGGGTGCTTTTCAGGCAAACTATTAAAGGCGTGTTCTTCATCATCTTTACATGGTTGTGGAATAATTGATGCAGCAAGAGATATCTTAACTAAAGTATAAAGTCAAGTCTATATTGGTTTTAACTTTCTAATTAAAAACTACATAAAGGAAATGATATATAGTTCAAATTGGTTTTCTTGCGTTTCCTTCTCATTTAGTTTTCCAAATGAGCATTGACCAAAATAAACATGTGAATTAGATCATTATGCACGCAATGTTTTGATGATTCAATGGTTTTGATCATATGAGATGGTCCAAAACTAATTTGTAGTAAGTGATATCTATCACTTATAATTAATTAAAATCATTATATGATTTTGTACCTTCATAAATAGTGATAACGTATGGATGAGTTTTATTATAGGTACTTATGGATTAGTGTCCCTTCTGAGTTGAATCGTCGTAATCTGTATTATCCTTGATTGAATATGTACTTGTAGGAAACAATGTTATGCTCGTCTCCATAGATCCCTGTACCACTTACTGAAGCAATTCCTTCTTAACTGGAGATCATCTCTTATAAAGCAAGGGAACATCAGTTCATGGAGCGCACACACAAGTATTTGAACCGGACAAGAATCTCTTGCAATAATTTGACCCCTACACTTTTGAACTAAAGAGCATTCCTGCTCTTCCAGAGGAGCTGCTTGGGAACCCAATTCCTCCTTCACCGACTGCCAACCGACTCCAGAGGTCAGAATTGCTGCTCCGCATGCAGTGATAAAGAACTATGACCTAAATAGTGGGTGCTTTTCAAGTAAACTATTAAAGGTATGTTCTTCTTCATCTTAACATGGTTGTGTAATAATTGATGCAACAAGAGATATCTTAACTAAAGTATAAAAACAAGTCTATATTAGTTTTAACTTGCAAATTAAAAACTACATAAAAGGAAATGATATATAGTTCAAATTAGTTTTCTTGCGTTTCCTTCTCATTCAGTTATCCAAATGAGCATTGATCAAAATAAACATATGTTTTTGCATTTGCGTATGTTTATTTATAATTTAACTATACTAAGACTATCATATTTCAATGGGGGTACTGTCTCTACACACCAAAACTATTCTAATGTCTCTTAGGCCGGAAGAAAAATTAAAGGTTAAAAAAAAATGTAAAAACCCACTTCGGCCGATCATGCAAAACTGAGTGAAAAATTAGTCATTCGGTTTTGCATAACTAGACAAATCAAATATATAAAAACTGACTAAACCCTCTAAAACATAGTGATAGCACTTTCCTTATCACTAATTAATGGCAAAACAAAATATAAACTTTCAAGTGTAATAAATACTTTATTATAGTTTTATAGCCAAGGCTACATGACATGGTTTAACATGATATCTGCTCTAAACAATATATTTTGAATGAACTCTCAACATAAATCTACACATTCAAAGTAATATTCAGCATATTTTGATTGGACTCTGCATATTTTGAGTGAACTCTTGACATAAATCTACACGTTCAAAGTAATATACAAAGTATTATTTGCTCTGGACTACATATTCAAAGTAATCAATTCTATATTTTGATGTTGCTTATGTTTCATTTTTACCGTTTGACTGAACTGTCAGCATAAATCTACAACAATTTATACTACATATTTAGCAACCAGCTTTGTTAGTTGCCAACATTCATATTCGATATGGTCTAATCCTCCTTATTCAAAGTGAATAAAATAAAAAGTTAGCGCAGTCATGGTATTTTGAAGTTTGAACATAGGAAACAACAAAACATATAAAGTGTAGGAATTCATTACCACATTAATACATCTCAAGAGAGTTACGTGTATCTTGGTATAAATTACTTATTTACTTGCTAAAAACTTATTATAATCCATCACCCACTAGACGCATAAAATGAAATGAAGACAAACACTAGTAACGAATGGTACAAGTAAAATGGTAAATTGAATTTAGGAGGAATTAATTTAAAGGACAAAGATTTGTATATTTTTTGCATCAAGGACACGACCTCAATATTTTTACCATAAGGACAAACATTCTTTTAAAAATTATTCATAAGGACAAACATTTTCCAAAATTATTCATAAGGACAACAAAACTGTTACGGAGCTAAAACTGATACCTAAAAACTGCTACCGATAACTACAAACTGATACCTAAAAACTGCCATCAATAACTAAAAAATGATACCTACAGAAAGTTGTTCTTCAGGATAAAATATTGAAGATCTGTCCTTGAGGCTAAAATGCCGTGAAATTTTGTCCTTGACAATAATTTTCTGTTGAATTTATTAGTAACAATTATTAATTCACATGCATTATGCGCAATTAACAAAAATAAGCAACCCTACTAAGCTAAATGTTACAAAATTATTCATTATGTAGGTTGTTATTTAAAGCAGTTTTAATAATTTGAGTCATATGAAATGGTAGACATAAGATGTTTCTGACAAATCGGCTCCTAGAAATGAGCCATCTTTGGTGATAGAAATATGATCTTTGAGGCAAAAACATGTAGCTGTATTTCTTTTGCGTTCGTTTAAAGCATAGATATTATGAACAACAGTTTACTTGTATCATCGACTTGCTCCAGTTGGTAATACACATTGTATCATATTACATATCATTCGGTATCATTGTTAATCTGAGCGAACATTGCATGATTTCACTATTATTTTGATTATATACATGCAGAGTTAATCTCCAATTGATTACACGAATGTTTGGTGAAAGAGGAATTAGGGGATAATGGCAAAAATTAGGTGTAGCTTATTGTCAACTTTGGATTGGAGGCACGCAAAGAAAAGAAAATTAATTTGAAACCATGAATCAGTTTGAAGTACTCGATGTTTTATTTGATCAAATTGGATAACAAAGCTTTAGTCCGCACATCTCTGCAATCCAGCGGTGGTTAACATATTATTATTGTACAAGCTCAATAGCATTTACATGTTTGTAAGTAAATTATTAGCTGACACGGTTTCAAGTGAGATGAGTAACGTAGTAGGGTGTTTTCATTTCTGAGATTGTTAATTATACATTATGTTTGATTGACAATTACAAATGTATTGTTACGGTTTAAACATTCATTTACTTTTCATTATTGGGCATATGTATTTGGTTGTACATTGTCATCCTCTGCCTTTCTATGACGAATTAATTCTCTCACTTTATTTTTAACATAATTCTAGCATTCAAGTAACTGCACTTCATAATACATTCATTTAACAACATTATTGGGCATATGTATTTGGTTGTACATTGATTTTCCTTTGGATGTCAAGCCAGACCCATCTACCATTGCACATAATACTAAAATCAAAACAATCGTTCAATGTTTAAAAATTATAGGCATGATCATACTTAAAAGTACAATGGCCACTGCACCTACCCAATGTATTTAGCTCACACATTTTTTTGACCTTTTCTATTATTTTCGAATTTAAGGCTCCTATATATTAACTAACACACGAAACTAAACGATTAAATAATGTACATGTTACGTGCACAGTACGTTATTAAATGATGAAAATTTATAAGAAAAAATAAAATAACATTTTGCGAAGGCCAGCAACTTTATAATCCCACGGAGGCTATGGACAAGTCACGTTACAAACTAGAAACACAAAATCCGTTTGAATTCTGGAAGCTTCAACATCTGTTAATTTATCTTTTTGTTCCATGTTCAATTACCATGTTCCCCATAAATACTCTTGCAAAGTTTGCTATAGACTAGGCTAATTTGTCCTTTTCCAATCAAAATTATCAATAAAGTACAATACTAAATCTTACATAATATCCACAGCTCTACAACTCAATGCATACCGTTGCCTATCTACAACAACACACATCTGTAAATTCTTTCACATTTGTGAATTCCATTCAAGCTTCTAAAAACATATTAATTTCATCCGAAAATGATAACGGCACCTTTTTTTTTGAAATGGTACTTACATACAACATGTCGTTGGGATAACATATCACAAATCAAATGTCAGTATAAGTTTGAATCACGCTACGCAAGTTTCGAACTTGTGACCTCTCGCACCAAAGTCGAATCACTTAACCACTAGAACAATGGTGTTTGTCTTCTCTCTTATCTCTTATTCACACACTTAACTTATTTTGTTCAATTGTGATTACTAAAGTAGAATCTTCTTCTTTCTAAGTAAGTGCACAACTTTTTATTTTGCCTTCTACCGTTTGCTGCCATATAGTGTCTTCTTCTACCGTGTTATCATTTTTTCCATTTTTACCAAATATGAGTTTGTATTTTATCCACAATTGATGAATAATTTTGATCCTGCAGAACAAATATGTACAACAAGGTAAATAGCCTGCATTATCCCCTTCCATAGAGATATTCAAACGTAAAAGTACACGTTTAACAAAGCAGCTTCAATCAGTTCATGATGAAAAAGTCGATGTTTTAGACGACGTCTCAAAGCTTACTGTTCCTCGGACTGAATCAGAAAATGTTAACAAGTTGAATCACTTGGTTCATCTTCCTCTAGTTAAGGAAAATAGTGTGGAAAACAATTACATATTCTTAAAATCTTCTAATCGTGAAGTACAAATGCCACTACATGATGAACCCCTATATTTTTGACATTGTGCTCAAGATGATAATTGGGATGATTTTTTTACTCTTAAAGTGGTATGCTAAAAATTAGCGACTTATTACACACACTAATATATATATATATTATACCCACCATAAATTTTTATTTCTCTTGCAGATTGAACAATGTGATGCAGCTGTTGTGCGATTTCTCGCGTAGCGTGCGCACTAATGCACCAATCTATGTTATCAAAAAAATTGTCCATTTTCGTGCTTCGGTACTTTTTTCTTTGTTCACTGTTAAATTAAAGTTGATGTGTTTTCCATATATTTATTACTGTCAAAATAAATTTGACGTGTTTTCCATATATGTGTTACCACTGTTAAAAAGTTATTCGGATTGGTGTGGTAATGCTAAGTAATAGAAATTATGATGTGTTTTCGTATATTTGTTAATACTCTTAAACGGTGCTGCGAATTGATATGCTACTACTTATTGTAAAAATTGTGAAACGTTGTAAATTTTTATTTTTCAAGTGTTTCAAATGCACAATTTAACTCATTATTTACAGAAAATGTATAGATTTACACTAAGGTCGAGATACAGAAAGCATGTTGAAGAAAAAGATATGGATCAAGAGTTTGTGAAGATAGAGGATTTGAAGATTATAGATAAATGATGTTGTAAATAGATCCGAATTGCAACACTGACGTGCAATGCCAGTACAATCAAGTAATATGAGGAATATTATCTTCTATGACTACAACACAAAAGGTACAGAATAGTACATCATATATGTAATATCTTCCTAATATCTTTTCTTCAGCCAATATATTATAACGTAGCATTAAACCAAGACATCAATTTGCTGCAAACAGTATAACCACAGTGCTATTAAGATAAATGATGATAAGCAACTATAAATTATTATGGTTCCTTTAGATTACGAATATTTAGCTGGACTAAATAAGCAAAAAAGTACAATAATCTATACACGTTCATACCAAGCTTTCATATTTATCACCTTTATGGTTACCGGATCGTTCATTGCTGAGAAAAATCGCTTTTCTAATATTTTTCTATTTGGTCTTCTACCGAGGGGAGGAGGAGCATTCCGAAGCACAAACAGCTGGCCTATGCTTTTAATTTTCTACATGTAAGTGATATTTTGACATACAGACCAAATTGTTCAAGTGATTCTAAAATCCGGATGATGAACTATGGAAATGATGAAAATATAAGATGCATAGCATTAGCTATTCACACAGCTTACACGACCACGATACTCTATGCATAAAACAGTTGGAAACAAATATTATACTTTGGTTCAGCACCAAATTTAAAATTATATTTGTAGTTAGTAATCAAGTAGTGGACATAGAATGCACTGTGTGTGCACCGGGTACAGAACTACAGCATGCTATAAGCAAGAAGAATTGGAACATGTGCAGGTGCACAAATGCGAGTGAAAGGAAGTGGGAACTACTGTGTGATACTGCAACATGAGGCTGAGGGTTTCGAGCATATATATATATATATAACACATACTTGCCAATACTCTCCCTTCACTTACTACTTTATCATCGTTTTTGCTTTTTCCCTATTCTTATGCAAATTCTTCACAAATAAGCAACTTACCTTTACCATTATTTATTCTATGTTTAGTTTATCTTCACCATTTAATGGAATAAAAACAAAGAGAAAGACGTCGGCTTAGTCGACATGCTAGACGTACACAAGCAAGAGAAATAAATATTGCAAATAGAAGAACATGATTGAATGAAGACTCGCATATTCAAGGCTTATCAGGTAACTATTTCCCATGTATTACCTATGTAGATGTTTCAAGTTAGGTTTAGCTAATATAGCAACAAACCACTTTTGACCATTACCGATGTATTACGTATATAGTTTGTCCTTTATACTTTGTTAACCGGGTACTTTTTTGTGATGAAAACTGTTGTACAACTTTACTACTTTCTTATTACTTTCACTAGCTTAAAAGTAATTTCCTTTATAAAAATATATATCTCCTTGTACTACAAAGTAGAGTTGAAGCATACTTGCCATGCTTAGACATGCATGTGGTAATACCGTTGTCCTTTATACTCAATACTTTCATTATTCACACACTCATCGTCCTTCACTTGAAAGTACCTGCTATGTACGAGTCTTTCATACTTTTTGAAATCATACGTATATGAACTTTATGCATTTTCAAAATCTATATACTTTCAAAATGAAACCTGCTATATTTTTAAAACCAAATGTGCAAGCTTCCATGACCTAAAATGCAACATTTACTCAAAGACGATATTTTCACGTTCATTATGTGATTTGTTGGGGCAAACGTGTGCGTGTATTTTTAAAACCAAACGTGATTTTCACATAATATGCATATTTATATGCTTGTTTGAAGTTATGTTTCATAGCTATATTTATATAAGGTGATATTTAATAAAACCAAACCTGCTATAGTATATATATATATAAGCTGATTTTCTCATAACACACACAAATGGTTGTTATATTTTCACCTAATATAGCTATATTTATATAAGGTGATAGTTAACATTATGTGAAAATAAGTAAATTAGCAGTTTTGGTTTTATAGCTATATTTTTAAATCCAAACGTGATTTTCACATAATATGCATATTTACTCAAAGACGTGCATGCTTCCATGAGCTAGCATATTAGCCTTTTAAGCTAACTGTTTACTCATGTGTGCGTGTGCATGCTTCATTAGCTATAAATATTTTTCTACATTATATTTCTTTATTAACTATCACCTTATATATAATAACCAGTTAAGTCATCATGAGTATTAATAATTTTTCCCTTGCATTTATTAGCTGTCATGAGCTGTATATATGTTGTTTTCTGCACAAATATATGCTATGTGTATATATAGGTTTGTTTAATATTCTACAAGAAATGTGTGCATTTAAATTAATTTGATTTAATGTATAAACATAAGGTTCACCTAAGTTCAACTAAATGTTATCGTAAACCAACATTTTATTTAAATAATGTATTACTATTACTTAAATGTTGTACTTACTATCCTTCAAATGGTGTACTTACTACTAACCTTATTTTTTTAGGTTCTTAAATAACACGGCACGAGGAAGATATGATACCTTGGACTGCAATAATCAGTAGTAATAACTGTGGTCGAAATTTTATCGCATGCATGCACTATCACAAACATCAACTACAACAACTCACCTACTGTGATTTTTGTAGTGCTAAAATATTTTTCCATGAAAGCTTACGGAATTTTTGCTCTGGTGGTTCTATTGACATTCATCGACCTACCACAAAAGCACAAAAGCTACTAAGCTTATTCCAAGATCAAGGAGAAGTTTGTACTTATTTTCGAACAAACATCTGATCCTATAATAATGCATTTTCATTCACTTCTATGAGTGCATCAATTGACAATAACCTAGCCAACGCTAGAGAAGGAGTTTACACATATCGTGCACAAGGTTCAATGTATCATAGCATTGGAAGTATTTTACCCTTGGTTGGAAGTAGACTAAGATATTTTCAATTTTACATACACTGACCATAGATTGAAAACCGACTTCAAGATAGCGAAGCGATGAGACCCGAGATAATTTTGATTTTGAAAGAAATTTCAGATACCCATAACCCATTGATCTCCATACTTCGACAGTTGGGGCAACAACCTGATATACAAACCTGTAGAATAAAATCAAACCTGTAGAATAAAAATTAAAGAGATCACAGTAGATCGACATCTTCATGATTTTTCAACCACATCCCAAGTAGCAGGTATAACAATTGGAGATGAACTGGACAATTTGCAAGGTCAAGATATCATTCTTGAGATAAAAGTGTAAATCTACAAAGGATTTCAGATATTACAAGTTTCTTCGACCCATTGCAATATCCACTATTGTTTCCATACGTTCAGCATGGATGGGATTTGAACATCCATGAAAATGGAAATATACCTATAAGTTGTACATCATACTACTCTCATATTTTACAGGTAAATATAGCCTATTTTATATCCAATATTATTTATTCATAAATAACACAAAACTTTGTTCATACCAACATCAATATTAATGTTACTTCCATTATGCCTTTGATCTATTCATGTAGATACGACCAACAGAGACATCACTTATACTGCTTGGTGGTCATCTATTTCAACAATATGTCGTTGATATGTATGTAAAAATAGAAACAATGTGTCTTCACAATAATCAGAATACTATCAGAGCGGAGTTATACCAAGCTTTACAAGATGCCTTAACTATTAGAGAGATATATGGCAGTAAGTTTCTTTAACTACTACATTCAATTGTTTGTTGTTATTAGGAATTACTAACCACTTACTTATCTATTAATCAATCATATGAATTTTCACACATTAGGAAGTGTTGGTGTCAAGAAGATTCTTCCTTCATCCTATACTGGTAGTCCATGAGATATGCAATAACGATATCAAGATGTGATGGCAATAATGAGACGGTATGGGAAGCCTGACTTATTTATTACTATGACATGTAATACTAAGTAGGTAGAAATTACAGAATATTACTTCCCGGTCAACAACCGTAAGATAGACCAGATTTAATAACTATGATTTTTCGAGCAAAATTAGAGCAACTAAAAACTGACTTATTTGACACGTGTTTTAGGTAAATTCATTGCCCATGTCCACGTTATTGAATTCCAAAAAAAGAGGACTACCACATTCCCATATTCTAATTATCCTATATGAAAATGATAAGGTAAGCAATTTCGATGATTATGATGCTTTAGTTCGAGCTGAAATTCCTTTTAAAGATTTAGAAACTGAACTACAGAATGCTGTAATGAAACAGATGATTCATTATCCATGCCGACATTTTAATCCAAGAGTTGTATGTATGAAAATAACCACTGTAAGAAAGGTTTTCCAAAATCGTTTTCTTTGTTAACTTTACAAGGAAATGACTCTTACCCTTTTTATAGAAGACACGACAATGGAATACAATATCGAACTGGCAGCCATATAATCGCTAACTATTGGATAGTACCTTGTAATCCTTGCTTACTTTTGAAATATGATTATCATATAAATATTGAGATTTGTTCAAGTATTAAATCTATAAAATATCTTTACAAATATGTTTGCGATGGTTCGGACCGTGTATCTGTAGGGTTATCCACTACACCTGATGATAACGATGAAATTTCAAAATTTGTTAATGCTAGATGAATTTGTGCCCTAGAGGCTTTATGGAGAATATTTAAATTTTCACTAAGTAACATTTTTCCTTCTATTACCGACTTACAAATACATTTACCAAATAGGCAACAAACTACTATTTCGTGCAGAAGAGCACATACAAACTATTCTGGATGATCAACAGAGATCTAAAACAATGTTTGTTGAGTATTTTTGTAAAAATGTTTTCGATGAACAAGCACGTAAATATTTATACTATGTGTTTCGTGAAAAATATTAGTGGGACTCTACAAATAAGGAATGGAACCGTAGACGAAATAACCGTAGGGAAATTGGTAGAATTTATGTGGTATCTCCCACTGAAGGTGATCGTTATTATTTGCGCTTATTATTGACACATATTAGAGGTCCTTTACCTTTTTGTGACTTACTAACAATAAATGGAACACAATATAATACATTTAAACAAGCAGCTGAACATAGAGGTTTACATGAAAATGATGATAGTTTAAAGGACTATTTGAGAGATGCTTCAAACAGACATATGCCCAAGGCTTTAAGAAGATTATCTATTACAATTTTAGTATATTGTGAACCGTGTCATGTGCGTGAATTATGGAAAGAGTTTTCACCTTTTTTACTTGAAGACTATCCTACTACATGCACTAGTAATGTGACCAATTCATATTCATTAATTCAGTGTCTGTCCGACCTCGACAACCTTCTCAAACAATATAACAAAACAATTTTTGACTGCGATATTCCATATAATAATTTCAATGATTTTACTCATACTAATAGCTCCCCTCTTATTACAGAAGAGCAGTGTACAAAAATACCCAATAATGATATCAATTCTGTAAATAACTTAAACTCTGGACAAAAGAAGGCATTTGACATGATAATATCTTCTGTTAAAAACAAAGATAAAGCTATATATTTCATAGATGGCCCTAGAGGTACATGAAACACATATCTATATAGAGCAATCTTAGCACATTTACGAATTCAAGGTCATATTGCAATTCCAGTCTCTACTTCTGGAATTGCTTCTCTTGCTCTTCCAGGAGGTCAAACTGCACATTCTCGATTTAAAATACAAATTAATTTAGAGTCTTTGTCTACATGTCATATTCCCAAGCAATCTGAGCTCGCAAAAGTATTTATTGGTTGCTACTGTTTGCCTATGGGATGAAGCTATCATGGCTCATCGCCATGCATTTGAGGCCTTAGATAGAGCATTACAAGATTTAACTAATTTAGATGCACCATTTGGAGGAAAGATTGTTATTTTAGAAGGTGATTTTCATTAAGTTCTACCAATAGTCATAAATAGTACTAGAGCTTAAACGGTCAACGCATGTATAGTATGATCATATTTATAAGAAAATGTTCGAGTAATTCATTTAACACAAAATATGCATGCAAGAGACGATCAATCATATGCACAATTTCTTTTATGTACTGGAAATAGAGGTGAAGAATATGTTCAAAAGGATATTATAAAGCTCCCAAATGATTTTGTTGAACCTTGGACCAATACTGGTTCGATTTATGCTCTGATTAATGAAGTCTTCACTAAACTCAATGATAGATTAGGTGATAATAATTATATAATGGATAGAGCAATATTAGCCCCTAAAAATAAAATAGTAGACGAGATTAATAACAAAGTTATAGAAATGTTTCTAGGTAATCAGTGTATATACTATTCATTTAATAAAGTCGAAGAAGATGCACATAATCTATATCAGTTGGAATTCTTGAACTCACTTGCTCCGGGCGGTCTACCACCCCATAAATTAACACTGAAAGTAGGAGCACCAATCATGTTGCTTAGGAATATTGATCCAAGAATTGGATTATGTAATGGAACCGGATTGCTATGTCGTGTCTTTAACAGAAATCTCATAGATGTAGAAATCATTGTTGGACGTTTCAGTGGTACAAGAGTATTTATCCCACATATACCATATAAGTCTTCTGAGAATACTAACATGCCTTTCAACCTAAGACGTAAATAATTTCCTGTTAAATTAGCTTTACTTTAGCGATTAATAAATCACAAGAACAAACCATCCCTCTGGTTGGTATTTATCTTCCTGAATATGTTTTCGACCATGGTCAACTATATGTTGCTTTATCAAGAGGAGTTTCATGAAAAAAACAAAAGTTTTGGTGAAAAATGGAAAGATTCAAAATAGAAAGAGTACATATACTAGAAATGTTGTACATAAGGATGTATTATTAACATGTAGTCATGAACTTAGTTAACCACACTTTGTTTTTTCCACTTCACATGCAATACCTTTACACTAAATATTATTCTTCACCATGTATACACATATGTTCTTCACAACTGCTGTATTACTCTATTTAAATAAGGGATCTTTAATATGAAAATAAATGAGTAATGATTGTAGTTAAAATCCTTTTCTTCATTTTACTGTTTTTTGGTCATATTTTCAAGTATTGCTTTTATAAACTACAACACTGGGTTAAATCTTTTTATATATGTACGGAAAAAAAATTCCAACTTCATTACTAGAATTCAGATGTAATTAACAAAAAAATCTCTTATAAAATGTTTTTAACTCCACCATCAACTTATTACTAATGCCGGTCTCAAGCCTGGAATAAGGAGGAGAGAAAACGATTACGACAACTACACTTAGTACTTGCAAATTACTGTCAAACCACTATTGTTGACATTAACCAATAAAAAGATCAGCAAAAATTAATTGAAAGGGGGGAGGGTGATCAATCCCTCTCAGTAGAAAAATAGGATCTTGCAATTTGGCGTGATAGAACAAACAGATAATTATAGATCACAGAAAAAAAATATAGAGACAAGAGAGAACACACAGATTTATGGTGGTTCCACTATCGCGAGATAGTGTACGTCCACTTTAATGGGGAAGAGCTTTATTACTATTTGAAGAGGTTACAGAGTAAAAAAAATGAAGCAAAATAAACACGAGATTGTTCTCTCACATCTGATATCTTAACATTCTCTATGCCTCTCTTTATATATATAGAAAAGTTACTTAGGGATGAAGCAATTGATTTATGTAAATAAATCAATTCATGGAATAATAATATTCCCATTAAATTGCCTTGCCATGTAATTGATTGATAATATTCCATTTTCTCCATCAATCAATTATTTCCCTATTTGATTCCTTTTGTTTCTCCTTTTATAAAATATGGCAATCAAATATATATGGAAAATATCTCCAAATCCCTATCTCTTTAATTTCTTTTTTCATTTCCTTCATGCATAGAACGGGTAACTGAATACCGAGAATATCTTCAAAATCTATTAATTTTGAAAATATTGTATCACCAAAAAAAAATCCTAATAATCTCCACCTTGATACAATATCTCTTCCAAACCAAGATACTCCAAAATGAATGCTTCCCAATAAGTTCCTGCAAAAGCCACCTCTCATTGCACTTTGTTAATGAACTCCGGCAAGGCCACCGCCCACCAACAAAGTGTTGGAAATACTCAAAAAAAAATAAGGCAGACGTTGTGCAACCAAAAATAAACTCATATCTCTTCATACAAGAAGAATGCCACATCTTCTCTTAACTTCAACCAAGTTACTCTCTTCCCCATAGTGCCACCATGTGGCACCTAGCACTTCATCAAGTGAATCAAGTTGGAGCAATGCTCGAACTTAGTAGCAGGTAAGGCCTTCGTAAACATATACGCTGCATTTATATGAACCTTCTGAAGGCGAACTAACTTCTCTTCATTCATGGAGATAAGGAAAGACTCTCTTACCTCTATATACTTTGTTCTAGAGCTGAAAGCCAGATTTTCAGCTAAATGAATTGCACTCTGACTATCACAATTCACCAAACAATTATCTTGTACAAAGCCCAAATCAGACAACAACTTCTTCAATAAAGTGCCTCCTTAGCTGCCTCAACTGCAGCTATCAACTCTGCCTCTGTAGTAGACAAAGCAATTATAGTCTGCAACCTCGCTCTCCAACTAATAGTCGTTCCTCCAAGAGTGAACACATAGCCTGAGGTTGACTTCTTTCTATCTCTATCTCCGGCATAGTCTAAATCACAAAATCCAATCAAGTTGAAATCTTTATTTCTGCCGCCAAAGACAAGACCATAATCTGATGTTCCTCTAAGATATCTAAAAATATACTTCACTGCCTCCTAATGCGATTTTCCCGGATTTGCTGTATATCTACTAACTAATCCAACAGCCTGAGCAATGTCAGGTCTAGTGCACACCATAGCATACATCAAGCTACCTACCGCACTCGCATAAGGCACCTTTTTCATGTAGGCCTTGTCCTTTTCTGAGATCGGAGAGCCTTTGTTAGAGAGCTGTATATGCAAAGGCATGGGTGTACTGATAGCCTTTGCTCCATCCATGCTAAACCGAGCAAGCACCTTTTGAATATATTCCTTTTGAGTAAGTCTCAAAAGTCCAAGCTTTCTATCTCTTTGGATTTCCATCCCCAAAATTTTCTTTACTTCTCCAAGGTCTTTCATTTCGAATTCCGCTTTTAATTTCAACTTCAACTCATCAACTTCAGCTTTATCCTTAGAAGCAATCAACATATCATCCACGTACAAAAGCAAATACCCCCAATTACTATTCTTTAAATGCTTGAAATAAACACATGCATCTTTAGTACTACGATTAAAACCATGTGAAAGCATAAAAGAATCAAACCTTTTGTACCATTGTCTAGGCGACTGTTTTAGACCATAAAGAGATTTCTTCAACCTGCATACCCAATCTGATTTTCCATCTACAATAAATCCTTCTGGCTGCTTCATGTAAATGGTCTCTTCCAAATCACCATGCAAGAAAGCAGTCTTCACATCAAGTTTTTCTAACTCCAAATCGTGAGCAGCAACTATCGCAAGTAGGATTCGAATTGAAGTTTGTCTAACAACTGGAGCAAATATTTCATCATACTCCAACCCTTTTTTTGTGAAAACTCTTTGGCTACCAATCTTGCCTTGTATCTACCATCGTCTTTCAGCTTGAACACCCACTTGCAACCTATGGCTCGGCTTCGTTGAGGTAGTGGTACGAAATCCCAAGTCTTGTTCTTCTGCAAAGACTGTATCTCCTCTTCCATAGCGCAATTCCACTTCGAATTATCATTCGACTTCATGGCTTCTTCAAGGCTTAATGTTTCATTATGAACAACATGTAAAGCATACTCAAACTGATCATCAAGGCTCAAATTTGCATAATCCCAATCTCCATATCTAATTGGAGCTCTCTTTGGTCTCTGACTAGCCCGAATGACTATATCGCCTGACTCTCCTTCAGCTCCACCTTGAGCTCCATCTTGAGCTGAATCCTCTCTAGCTTCATGACCATCTCCATCACTACTAGAGGAAATCTGTGGACTATCATGTGATGTATCATCAACTGTTCTATCACTATTGCCAATAGTAATAGCTGTACTTCGGGTTTGAAAGTTGGGAATCTCGGTCTTTTCGGCCTTCTCATCAGCTGAATCAGACCCGTCTGATAAACCTTCCAAAGGTTTAAACATTGCTGACTCGTCAAAAGTCACATGTCTGGAGTGTATAACTTTCTTCGTAACTGGATTCCAAATTCTGTATCCTTTTATTCCATCTGTATAACCAAGAAAAACACACTTGGAGGCCCTAGGCTCCAACTTATCTTGTCCTGTATTGTGAACATAAACTGGACATCCAAATATACGAAAATAACTTAATAAAGTGCTTTTACCTCTCCATAACTCCTCTGGAATCTTCCCACCAATGGCTGAGTACGGAATCCGATTAATAATATGTGCTGCAGTCGAAACAGCTTCAGCCCAAAAAACCTTAGACATACCCGCAGTCAATATCAAGCAACGGAACTTCTCAAGTAGAGTCCTATTCATCCTCTCAGCAACCCCATTGGATTGCGGATCACCAGGTGTAGTAAAATGTCTTCTAATACCGCGTTGTCGGCAGTAGTCGAGGAACTCTTTGGAGACATATTCGCCACCATTATCGAATCTAAGAATCTTCAATTTCTTTCCTGTTTGGTTTTCAACAAGAGCTAACCAAACCTTAAAATTATGAAATACTTCCGACTTAGCTTTCATTACATACACCCAAACCTTACGCGAGTAGTCATCAATGAATGAAACAAAATAATAAGCTCCACCAATGGAAGCAGTAGGGTATGGCCCCCAAACATCTGAATGTACATAATCAAGTACACTCTTAGAAGTATGCATACCGTCACCAAAAGAAACCCTGGTTTGCTTTGCCAATACACACTCCTTGCAAAAGTTCAACTTGTTGAAGATTTCTCCCTTGATCTTTTTCTTCTTACGAAGCAACTCTAAGTTCTTCTCCGAAGTATGACCTAGTCTCATATGCCAAAGCTTGGTAGCATCCAAACTTTTAGAACTATCAACTCCAACACATAATTCTCCATGAACAGTGGTACCCATCAGCAAATACAGATTTCTTACAATAACACCCTTCATCAATACAAGTGCCTCTCTAGAAACTCTCAAACCATCTTTGACAATGGTTATCTTGCATCCCAATGATGCCAATTGGCCTAATGATATCAATGACTTCCGAAGACCAGAAACATAGCGAACATCTGAAAGTGTGCGAACAATCCCATCATACATGCGAATGCGAACTGAACCAACTCCCATAGACTTACATGTAGCATTGTTTCCCATAAGGATGGAACTTCCTTCTTTAGCATCAAAGGAAGAAAAATAATCCTTATTAGGAGTCATGTGAAATGATGCTCCAAAATCTAATACCCAGTGGTCTGCAACATCTGATACAACCGCTGTCAATAAATCGCTATCATCTTTCTCCATCGCAATAGATGAAGAACCTTCAGTCTTCTTCTCTAGATCTGGGCAGTCTCTTCTCCAATCGCCTGATTTCTTATAATGATGACACCTTCCATCTTTTGACTTATTCCGCCAATGAGGCTTCCTAGAATTGGAACGCCCCCTATAATTCTTCACTTTCTTCTCTGCTCTTCCTCTCTCAACAAATAAACCTGAACTACTATTACTTCCTCCGCTACTATCACCAACACCAAACTCTTTCATCTGATCTCTCAACTCCTCACTGAGCAAACTTGTCTTCACATCATCTAATGTCAATGTATCTCTACCATAGATAAGGCTGTTAGCGAAACCAGTGTATCGTTCTGGAAGCGAACACAACAGAATCATTGCTTTCTGTTCTTCATCAACTTTCAACTCAACAGACTTCATCTTCATCAACAGGTCATCAAACACACTTAGGTGTGTTTTAATTGAAGAACCTTCCTTTATTTTATAAGTGAAAAAAGTCTTCAATAGGATCAGACGGTTAGCTAGGGATTTCTTCATGTAGAGGTCCTCCAACTTCTTCCAAATGCCTTTGGCTGTGGTTTCCTGACTGATTTCAGAAATTACATTCATTCCCATAGCAAGCTGGAGAGTAGTAAAGGCCCATTCTTCCATCTCTTTTAATTCCACTGATGAAATATCAGCAGGCAGTGTCTCTGTATCAAATACTACTCGATGAACGTGATTTCTCCTCAAAACTGCTTTCATCATCCATTGCCATTTTTCAAAATCTCCTTCACCATTCCACTTCTCTATCGTCAACTGTGATCCTGAAGCCATATAGGAGCCTCTGACGTATGGAGCAACTACTGGCGCTAAAGTAGTATTTGTACTATTTTCATCTCCTCCTGCCATTCTACCAAAATACCTTCTTTGCGAATCTAGCTCTGATACCAGTTGAAAGGGGGGAGGGTGATCAATCCCTCTCTGCAGAAAAATAGGATCTTGCAATTTGGCGTGATAGAACAAACAGATAATTATAGATCACAAAAAATAATAATAATATAGAGACAAGAGAGAACACACAGATTTATAGTGGTTCCACTATCGCGAGATAGTGTACGTCCACTTTAATGGGGAAGAGCTTTATTACTATTTGAAGAGGTTACAGAGTAAAGAAATGAAGAAAAATAAACAAGAGATTGTTCTCTCACATCTGATATCTTAACATTCTCTATGCCTCTCTTTATATATAGAGAAAAGTTACTTAGGAATGAAGCAATTGATTTATGTAAATAAATCAATTCATGGAATAATAATATTCTCATTAATTGCCTTGCCATGTAATTGATTGATAATATTCCATTTTCTCCATCAATCAATTATTTCCCTATTTGATTCCTTTTGTTTCTCCTTTTATAAAATATGGCAATCAAATATATATGGCAAATATCTCCAAATCCCTATCTCTTTAATTTCTCTTTCCATTTCCTTCATTCACAGAACGGGTAACTAAATACCGAGAATATCCCCAAAATCTATTAATTTTGGAAATATTGTATCACCAAAAAAATCCTAGTATTAATTACATCAATTTAAGTCCTACATAATCTAATAACAATATTACAATAATCGATAATTTAGAAATTATACACCAGTGTAAAGTAGTGTTATACGTCAACAAGAATTGAGTGTTCACGAGGAATGTATCATGGGAGGTACGATCTTCGTAGCTGAAAAGAAAATTCCTTATATATTAACATGCTGCTTTGTTACTTTTTAAAATAGAGACAACGCACGTTTTTTAAGTTTCAAACTATTAAAATTGCTAATTTTTATATTGATTACATTTCTCTGCATATTGATGTAATAGTTGATTACTCTTCAACCTAATTAATTATTTCCCAAAATAACTTAGTCTTATTCATGTTTTGATAAATGATTCAATTATGAATATACGTGTAACACCCCATATTTTATATAACATTATTTAGGAGATTTAGCTAGATAAACTAAATAAAATAATACGTTGGTTAAGGGATTAAGATTTGATTTTAATTAAGATAGTCGTTCCTTTTTAACTAATGAATTAAAGAAGGGTTTAAAATGAATTAGAGGAGGGGTATTATGGGAAAAAGGTCATTCCTAGATTTCCTTTCTTAGGCCGTGTATTATGTATACATTCATTTCATTTCAAAATCAAGGTCGGACGCCATTAACAAGGAAAGGAGAAGAGGAAACTAAAGAAAAGCTAAAGGAAAAACAAATTCAAATCAAACCCTTTCAAATCTCAAGCTTCTTAATCTCTAAAGAAAAGGTGAAAATTTTTATGTATCTAAATTTTTATGGTTTCGGTTTTAAGATTAAATAAGAATAATTTTGCGAAGATTTGCCATGTTTTTGAATGATAAAATGATTATATATACATGTTGATGATTTATTAATGTTCATGTAGATTTTATGACATGCTTTAAGATGAAAACCTTATTAAATAACATCCGTTAGCCTTGTGAATTTTTATGATGATCTAAAAAGATATTTTAGGAATGGATTTTAATTTTCAGATTTGTCTAAATTTTTGTGGAATTATTATGAATTTTCTAAGGAAGAAAACGATAATTTGAATTATAAAATTATTTACGGGAAAAATAATTATTATTTGGGTCCGAAAATTTTATATGTTGTAAAACATATACTAAATGATTTTTTGGAATTTTTTTAGCTCTTTCTAAGGTGGTTTAATAGTTATATAAAATTATTTTAGGTATTGGACTTAAATGTTTTATATAATTATAAAGAAGAAAGAGGCTTTTTTAAATTTGTTTAAATTTAAAAATAAGGAGTCAGTAGTATTTTTTGAATATAAAAAACTACCAACTAATCACATTTAGACAAATAAGGCAGGTTAAGTACAAAGGGACAATTTTAAAGTACAAATAAATAGGCTTTTTACTATTTCAACTTTTTCGGCAAGAAGTTCTGCCTCTATTCCAGAACTTTTGACAAAGTCGAAAGGTACCATACCTTTCGAGTAGGTCAACAACCAATGCACATGGTATCCGACAATCGGTACGTGGTGAATTGGAAGATGTCGAAAGGTTTGGGATCGAAAGGTAAGAACTTTCAAAAGAGATGAGGCTCTATTTTAATTTTAAGGAAATCACGCGTGCAAGCTTTTGCAAAGAGCTTTCGACAATGTCAAATGGTTTAAAAGAAAATGGTTAGATGTGGTTGCTTTCTTGTTTTAAATTGAAACCTTTCAACAAAGTCGAAAAGTAAACCTTCCGACAGCGTCGAAAGTATAGCTGTCGCTTCCTACCTTTCAAAGCAGTTGTTTTCGAAGGGAATCTTTTGTTTTTTAAAATTTGCCGCCTCTCCATTTCTTTTGAAGGGTTGGTTCCAACACCAACACTTCATTGTTTTCGAATGCTTTCGAAAGGTTTTGTTAAGCGTTTCGAAGCAGTTGCGTTCGAGTTCAATGTTTCTCTGATCTTTTTGCTCTACTTGAAGGCATAACACAAATGTTTTAAATCGAAACTTTTTAAAGTTTTGAAGTAGCCAACTTCGAATGATTTCGAAAGGTTTTCAGTTGTTTTAAATTGAACCCAATATCTTTGAAAGGTTTTAAGTTTCAATGCTTTCGAAAGGTTTTATCAATAATTTCACAGGGGTGGTTCCCCAGGCTTTCACTTTCGACAAAGTCGAAAGCAGACCTTTCGACAAGGTCGAAATGAAACCTTCCGACAAGGTCGAAATGAAACCTTTCGACAAGGTCGGCAGGTATGGTTTTGCAACGTTTCAGAAGGCTAAGGTTTAAATGATTTTAAAGGCGGATGTCATATGTTATAAAGCTTATAGAAGGATGGTTTTTATTGGTTGTGATGGAGTTACCATCAATGATTTTGAAAGGTTTCACTAAATGTTTCGAAGAGGTTACCATCAATTCTTTCGAAGGGTTTTATTAATGGTTTCAAATGGGTTACCTTCAATATTTTCGAAAGGTTGTTTGAAGGTTCTAAAAAAAGGTTTCGAATATAATGAGGAAAATAGCCTAAGAATTTTAAGTTATAAAGGACTTTAACTTATTTTAAAAGGATAGATAATCCTTATTGAACATCATCAACGGTATTATGTGTAAAGTATATATAACATGGCAAAAATAGCTTAGAGTAAAGCTAAAGATATATTTTCCTTGTATATATATGATTTGATGGAATAGATCATTTTGAAAAGGTTTTCAAGGAAAATCAAAGGGTAGTTAACCCAAAGAAAATTCGGGCAGTTAGCCCATTTAAATTCGGACAGTCAGTCCATTTTGAAGGCAGTCAATCTAGAGGACAGTTAGTCCAGATAAGGGCAGTTAGCTCAAATATGAAAAGTTAGTTCATTTGTTAGCAAGTCCACCCTTTTAACCTGTTTTATGGATAGATAGTCCATTATTTAGCATAAATGATATTGCAATTTTGGCATAATTAGTTTTAGTACAGTTAGTCCAGTAAAGAGCAGTTAGCTCAGATTTGGAACAGATAGTTCATTTATTTCCTGTTTTAGCAAAATGGATGTTGCTATATTATTATTATAATCAGTTGATGAACTAGTTTGGTTGTAGGAAAGGATTTGTAAAATATATGTTTTGAAAAGAGATATAAGTGAGAGGAAACTCTTTCCGCTAATCGGTGTGGCCTCACTATATATCAGTAACATAGATGTAACAGAAATTATTCGTACCAAACTATATGTCTGACTCAAAATTTTTTCCCCTTAAACCATTGGTTGCTCAAAATTGATTTGAGTAGGCTGAGGGTTTAAGTTTTTAGCTTTTAGCAGATTTTGGCGAATAAAGCATCTGAAGACGAGCATGTGGCTGACGAATAGCTAAATTAGGAATTTTGTTTTAAATTGTTTCCGATGTGTATTAAGACAGTTATGTCTATTTTCTTTGATCATCGAAGGGGTCGTCATCATAGTCACTCTTGGCATATTGTTGTAAATTATATTTGATCATTGCCTGGGATTACGTTTGGAGGTTTTGTAACTTGGATATGATATTATTTGAAATGTAATCATTGCAATTATTGTTTTTGGAAATCTATGATTTTGTTCATATTCAAGTGCTTTTGATATTGTGGATACCATTAACATTACCGTATTTCGCCATTAGAAGTTAATATTGTGGAAGACTACAGCATCCATAGCGCTTAGCTTTTGGCCTCCCGATACAGGATGTTACAACTTGGTATCGGAGCATAGGTTTATGAAAAATTTAACTAAAATTCGTTTTGAAAACAAAAACCCAAAGGAATTAGAGAAAGTTTGGGGTTGGGTTAATGCTATAGTAACGTACTTGTATTTGCTATATATAAGCATGTGCTTTATCTCCATTCATCCATCTTTGATTAGGTTATCTTTCAGTATCTCATGAAATTTGATTACAGATATGGATGGTAGAAGAAGCAGAGTTAACCAAGGAGGGGGAGGCGCTGAAAGGAACGCCGGACCTAATGCCAGAAGAAACCAAGATCGGGCAGAGAATGTTGGTGTAGAAGTCGCGTAGGTCAGAATGGAAGCCAGGTATCAGTTCTTCAGAAATATGACGCAGGCAGGAGTTGCAGTCGGAATGTTAGGAGGAAATGCTGCAGGATCAGGGGTTTCGGAAATTCCAGTAAACAATCATTGCGCTAAAATGAGTAGTGATAATGTGAAGCTAGGAGAGAAGTCGTTTGTGGGGACGAAGGATGCCATTGAAGTTAAGAAATGGTTATTGCACTGCGAAAGGATTTTTGCAGATCTAGGGCTCAATGATGAGAAGAAGAGGAGGTTGGCATCCATGCAAATTCTGGGAGCTGCGTTGTTCTAGTAGAACAGTGTAGTAGCGACAGTTGATGAGGAGTAAGTAACCTAGGAATATTTCAAGAGGAGATTCCAAGAGAGGTTTGTGTCTGTAATGGCACAGTCGGCTTTGATTAGGTAGTTTGCTGAGATGATGCAGGATGAGATGTCTGTTGTTGAGTACGCTAGCAAGTTTGAAGAGTTGGCCCGGTATGAGTATGCTTCAGTGGATACAATGTCGAAGCGAAATGAGAAGTTTATCAGAGTATTGAAGCCGGATTTGGCTTGTATTACTTTGTTCCACCATAGAGATCCTTCTGATATTGTTGTAGAGATGGTTTTGAGGCAGGAGGGAGTCCATGAGTCTCTAGAGAAGAGCAAGGCAAAAGCGGTCCAAGTTGGGCAGGGCTAGAAGAGAAAGTTCTTTCCCAAGAAACGTGCTCAGAAGGGTGTAGCAGCCAAGATTGCGAAGTCTGAGGTTGTCTGCTATAAATGCGACAAGAAAGGGCACTTTGCTAATGAGTGTCGCTCGAGGAAGGCAAAGGATGTGGCTAAGGAGAAGAACGTCTGGTGCTTCAACTATGACCAGATAAGCCATTATAAGAACCAGTGCAAGGAGCACATTAGAGAGTGTAAGGGAAAGGTATAGGCATTGGAGCCTGCTGCTTCTAAACCTACAGCCCAGGAGAAGGGAAAATAAGTTCTTGGAGGAACGCTTCAATTCATGGTATGTCTGTTAGCATTTTATTTGATACTGGTGCATCGCATTCTTTTATATCTAGATGTTTGATAGATAAGCTTAACCTTGAACCCACATATTTAGTTTCTTACGGATTGCGAATCCAGTAGGAGGGTATGCAACTCTAGGGTTGAGGTGTGACCAGTTTGTGTTTGACCTGTTAGGTCATACTTTTGTGCTTAATTTGCATGTGTTTGATTTTTTTGGGTTCGGGATTATCCTTGGTATGGGTTGGTAAGTGAGTACGATGCTAGGATATTTTGCCAGGATGGGAAGATATCTTTTAGACACCCGGATTGTAGCATCCGGATTGTCTTTACCGTAGGAGGTTTTAGCGGTGTAGTGTTTGCTTTGTTGGGTGCTTTAGATTCAGATGATGAGTTGAGCCGAGTTTTCATGGTTTGAGAATTCGAAGATGTTGTTGAGCCTGTAATAGGATTGCCGTCGAAGCGAGCCATCGATTTTCGAATAGAATGGGTTCCGGGAGCCGAACCAGTGAGTAGGCCGCTAAGCAGGATGACCCTCTCAGAGACGAAGGAGTTGAAGGTGCAGTTGGTAGACCTGGAAGGCAAGAGTTCTGTTAGGCCGAGGAGTTTGCCATGGGGTGCAACGATAGTGTTTGCTGAGAAGCCGGATGGATCGTTAAGGCTATATCGATTATCATAAGTTGAATGAGAGGACGATAAAGAATCGATATCTATTGCCTAAGATTGATGATTTGGTCGACCAACTAAGGGGAGCAAAAGGTATTTTCTCAGTTGGATTTGGCAACATGTTTCCATCAGCTCAGGGTAGCTGTAATGACCTGTAAATTTCGATAATTAAACTGGTTAATTTAATAAGATTTTTGTAATTAAATTTAAGAAAAAAAAACCTTTATAATTTATAATGAAGTGAGTGTTTAAAATGAAATGAAAATAATAGGGATATAGTAACGGTTGTAAGTTACTATTTAATTGGTCTATTAATGAAGTTTTAACTGTTACATTTGGGTATTAAATTGAATATATGCAAATAAACGTATGGTAATGGAGTCAATTCAACATTATATAAGCAATTCAACATTATATAAGCAATTCTGATAATTAGTGAAAATAATAAACTTGAGAGTAATATAAAGTTAGTGACAACATTTATGCAAGTCACATTTTTATTTAGGGCTGCTAAATTCAGAGTAGGAAGTCAATTACATTTAAATGTATGTAAATGTTCATTAATGTGAGATAGGACTGTAACTGTAATGTGTGAATGTAAACGAAATGACATAAATGGAAATTTATATTTTATTCATAAGATGAAATAAAGGAATGAAACCAAGTTGAATAAATTGATTTAGGTTTTATTTATGATAAATGTATATATTTGGGGAATTCAATATAATTGAAAATAACAAGTTATTACAAAAGAAAGATGAAAATTGGAATATATATTTTTGTAAGGAAAGATAAACAAATAATAACCAGGTTTATAAAGTGATAACAGATTTAATAAAAGAGTAGGATTAAAGCATGGTAGTTATTGGAAAGTAATTAATTGAAATTTGGATGAATTGGGAATTTTTTATGTATTAGTATAAAAACCAATTTTAATATTACCCATAAGAGGATAAGTTAATAGTCGATTCAATAACATGATTGAGAAATCAAATATATGGATTTATTGGGAATTTAAAACTTATATTTTTTTTTGATAAAATACAGCGTTTTACACGCAATAAATTTTTCTACTTTTATTACATATTATATATATATATATATATATATATATATATATATGTTCTTATTATTATTATTATTTCATATATCCACCTCTATTTTATCTTTCTATTTTTATTTTTGACAGTCATGTTTATTTATTAGATTATTGCTTGTTTATATCTTTTATTTATGGCTTGGAAGAAACTAAAAGGGTATGCGTTATATTGTCTTAATTGCTTGCCGTTTTAATTGCCTACTCTTTATTTCTTTTTATTTATAAAACCTTGAAATTTAATATAAATTTTAACTTGATTTAATCATTTCCTAAAAGTCTAAATATAAAATTGGAAGTTTTGAAAATTTTACTTTGTTAAAAGACAACCCCAATTGGAATTTTAATAAAAATGAACTATGTATATTGTAAATACGAAGAATGTAAACAAGTTAAAATTTTAGTTAAGTAATAACTTTGTAAAATCCAGTGTTTTACAGACTGTTAAATTTCGCATTTAAAAAGGGTACGCATTGTAATGATATAAGTAACGTAAAAACGTATAAATTAAAAACGTTACTTTTGTATAAATTTTTGGGTGTATTGTAATGCGTCAGTTTGGCGTATTTTAAAATATTATATTTCAATATCTATATGGATTAATAAAATCAGTTAGGAGATTTCCGACCTAAACGTATTGATTTCGTTCCCATCCGTTTCTCTAAAGTCATGCACTGATTAAGGAGATTCCCACTACCAATATTGTTTTCAAAATCGTGCTTCCCTTTCACGCAAATATCATCTGGAAAGAAATCAAACTTGCTTTCCTTGCGCGTGACATATCAGTGAAATTTATTTCCTTTAACATCTTTGTCATTTGCCTCTTTATAAAGATTTGATTTAAAAACTTTCACAAATAAATTTTATTCCACTTGCCATTCATTCCTCTCAATCAAATATAATTGCTTGCCTTCTAAAATTCAATCAGTCAGAAAATTAAATTTCTTACCATTTTCTCTCCGTGACATAAATCAACGCATGCATTCAAATCTGTCCTTGAAGTAGCATCCAAAGCAAATTAATACTTGCTGATTCTTTATATATAAATCTCTCAGACTATAAAAATAGCACGCAACTATTAATTGAAAAAAAAAGATATAACGTTGCAATCAAATTTTTCGTATATCTGGCAATAAATCACGCATAATTATGTAAACATTATTTCGCTTGCCTTCTTATATTCGTTTCCCTTTACCATTTATCTCTTACGTTTTTTCTGGTCAACAAAAATAAATTCAAGTTTGCCTATTTGATTTCCTAGATTTCGCAAGTTTTATCATCTATAAATACCCTACTCGTTCACCTAAACTTTCATATACCTCCTCTCCTCTAATTTTCTCGAGTTGTTGCGTACAAGCTTCAGGTAATGGTTTTACTCTTTCTTCTTCTTTACATTTCCTTATGATCAGTTTATATCGTTTGCTCCACTGCTTCAAAAAAAATGCTCGGCCTACACCCCATTTTCCCCTCCACCACGTCACGTCCCTCTAAGTTTTCATAACCGAGCTTATATCCCGAATAACCCCTGATAGTGTTGCCATGTTTTGCCGTGCATACCATAGTGATAAAGGAAACCAAGATTTGTTCTTTCTTTTTGCATTCTGTTGAGAAATGTTGCATGCGTACCTATAGGTTGGGCCACGTGACCTTTAATGTGAGCCATATTGATGTGTGTTAGCAAATGAGGATATATTTGGAGCCATCTGGAATACTTTGTGATATAGTAGTGCGTGTGAAACAACCCAGGGTCGTGCCATACATAAGTGCTTGCCTGCATATTTTTCCCCAAAGTGTTTTATTATTTTGCAAATCTAGTTCACGTGTTGCGTAGAGGTAGTTGAAAAGGAAATTGATATATATGGTAGAGAAAGAAAATAGGATATGAAATAAGCCTGGGCGTTAGTGCATGTGTGCATGTTTTGAAATTGAAGTGGCAGAGACGTGTTGTAATTAAGAAACAGAGAGAGTTTGCATTGAAGAATAGTTTAGGCAGAGACGCAAGTTTTGCACAAATAAATATTTTCAAAACTAGATAAGTTAGGGCATGCCGTTGGAAAATAAATAATAATAATAATAATAATAATAATAAAATGTATAATAATAATAAATAGTATTGCCAAGCCTATGAAGTTGGGGTCGGGAGGTGGGGTGAGGCAGTCGAGCAAAACCTGAACCAAAATTTCTTTTACTCTATTCGTTCCAATTGTCTCAAAATTTTTGCTTTGACCGTAATTTTTAAAGTCACGTATTCGGTATTTGGATCCTGAATCTAGGCGTGACATCTGGGGAAAATTTGATCGTTACCCGCTGTGAGATTCTTTTTCGGGGGATTTTCATTTTGAATCAAAATTTCTGCAGCTTTAAGGTGAGTATTTCTCACCAGACAAACATACCTATATATCTGTGAATTTATCACAAGTGTAATTGTAAACTTTTATTTAAATTTTATCTGCCTGTGGTATAAGCATATGATGTTAAACCCCATTTTTAATTGACACATCATCAGTTGTTTATTTATTTTATATTATTGCAGTTATACTATTTAATGCTTATTTACTGTTAAATCATCACTTCATGTTCCCTGTAATTTGAGATCGTTATAGGCTGAAATGATAGGCCTGTACGATAATTATTTATTCATTTATTTATTTAATTGTTTAAAATTTAAATATTTAACTTGGGATTGCGAGTTTGAAATGATAGAACCCGGGTTTTTGTAAATTGCGGATTGAAATGATATATATCCGTATCACTTGACCTAGGCTAGAAAACTATATACAGACCCGTGGTTTATATAATATTTTATGAAATGTTTTAAAAATATTTTAAATAGAAAGTTTATGATATTCTGGCTTAAATGTATTTAAAGGATTTTATGAAATTTATAATGATTTTTGAATGAGTCAAAATGTTAAATAAATGGAAGTTTAAGTAAAATTTTGGAATATAACTTATTCTGAATTTTTGTGAAAAGTGAGATTTTAGTTAAGTAAAATAATTGATAATAAGTTATATTTGGGAATTTAAAATTAATTGTTAAGTTAATAATTTATTTCAGCACTTAAATGCTGTCTTTTGTAAATGAACTGTTTTAACCTATGACTTTAGGTAGCATTTTATAAGTGCTACGGAAACTGAATTTTGATTGTTTTAATAAAAGAATTTAATGGAAATAATCTTTGGGAAAAAGCTTAAAGTTTGGAATTTAATATGTAAAATAAGGAATTGACTTTAAGTGGTTTGAATGGAAGAACTTAACTTTTAAATGCGAGGTGGAAGGCAATTAATTCCTAAGTAAATTGAATAGATTTAAATGGTATTTTATATTAAATAAAATGACTAATGTTTAAATAAATGATGGTTGAAATGATATTATGGTATTGAAATGTATTTGAAACTTATTTTGATTTTTAAAGTACAAATACCATTTCTAAAAGTTGTAACCACGGGTTATAATAACGTTTGGTTGTTAAAGAGACCAGGATCGGATATCTGGCATACTATCTGTCGATACCGAAAACCACTTTACCGTGTACGCGGTGGAGATCCCAGAATGAAGTAGGATGGTGGTGACGTTTCCTTTGAGGTAAATACGTAGACCCGACTCCCGTGAGTTGGCATAAGGTGAGTAAAACAGGAGTGATCGACGGATTAATGAGGTAGCACCTCTGATCGGACGCACTTCTTCGTATGCCATTCTATTATTTTTGTGATTGTTTTGGTGCACACCTTTGATTTGGGAGTGTTGTTCGAGGTGGGCGGCAGCTGCGCGCTGCGCGTTTCCATCGGTCCGGAAGCGTAATTGGTATATCTACTCTGGCATTGCCTAGTTGTGCCGTGTCACCTACCCTAGCGCGCCTTATACGATTTTGGTTTTGTACCATACCTATGGAGTGCCCTCTGACGACGCCCATTCCAGGGGAGATTACGGTACTGTATAGACTATGGGAATATATTATGTGTTAAGGTGGAAAATGTAAAGCCTTAACGCTATTTATAAGTAAGTTTATTTTACTAATAGACACTATTATAATAGCGAAGTATTACTACCTAGTAAATAGTTTAACGGATCCTTAGAGGATGGGCGGTCCCAAGCATCCTTTAAGTTACTTGCACTTAAATACAGTTCACTTGA
Organism: Allium cepa; assembly: GCA_030765085.1. Taxonomy (NCBI): domain Eukaryota; kingdom Viridiplantae; phylum Streptophyta; class Magnoliopsida; order Asparagales; family Amaryllidaceae; genus Allium; species Allium cepa. Next base: position 409,119,282 of record CM060939.1, on the reverse strand, counting down.
ATTAACTTACACTATATAAGTATGTATGTCCTGACTCGAGTGTTTGTGTTTATTTTCTTACGCTCGGGTCAGCCTGAGTTGCAGTTCAGTTTTCATCCCAGAGCTAGGATTTCTGTAGATCACTTTCAAGCTGCTGGCAAACTTCCTTTCCAGTTCTTTATCTAAAATTTTGAAATCGAGACTAGTGGACATTTGGATTTTTTACTGATGATTTAAAACTATATTTGGATTGAAAACTATGTAAATTTTATTTGATTGAGACTATTTATAGTGGCTTCATGAACCACTAAGTATTATTAAATTTCGCTGCGAGTATTCTGATTCTGTGATTAATTATTTACTATATATTTTGAGATTTGCCAAATTTTATTTACAACGCGGTATTTTGAACAATTCAAGTCCGACATGTGCGGATGCGAATGGTTGAAAATATCGGGTCGTTACATTTGGTATCAGAGCTTTGGCTCTACGCAAAACTTAGAATGTATGGTAAACTTGATTTACAGAATCACTTTCATTTGAGCTTGAATCTCTTCCTTTCCGAATTTTGGAACGTTCCATGCGGTTCCGAAGTTCATTCGTGTCCCTCACTATTCATTTTCTTTCGATTCTGGAGTATCCCATAGCTCCACTTCGGATGATCTTTATAGTGAATTGACGGTCTCGCCAATATTCTAATAAAGGGGTGAAACTCCTTTACAACTAGCATTGATTCACTAGAGATTTATATTTATCCTCGGTTTATATGCTAGTATCTTTGGTTATTCTGAACTCTATCTCTTCAGATCGAATGTAGATTTACCCCAGAAAATCCACATCGATCTTATTCTTTAAGTCACGGTTGACCCGGTTAAGGTTACCCGAGATTTATATAAGCTTATCTGGTACCTTATTCTGTTATTTAATCATCGGATCTTCTGATTCCAACTTATCTTTAAATCAAAATTCTCTTTGGTTTGAGTCCTTCAAATTTGAATCTCTATACTTGTTTGAAAAAAATTTATTCCTATATTTGGGAAAAATCTAATATTATATATATAAGTATAATTTTCAGAATTTAACTAGTTGTTTAGAAATAATAGTGTTTGATCTTATTTATGGTTTTGTAAACCATTGGTTTTGTCGTATATAAATAATTGAACTATAAACAATGGTTATAAAATAATTTGGCAAAAAATAATAATAATATGAAACCAGAATTTAAGAATTTAATTTCTGATAGTTTCAAACCTTGTGTTTAAAGTCTTAAAAGGATATATTATTATTTAAATAATTTTCGAATAGAAATTTGTTTCCAAAGAATTTTAAAAGTTTTAAAAATTAGTGCTCTTCTCTTTGTCGCTGGAAAATAATTTCGGTGATGACTACAACATCATCGACATTCATTCTCGAGTATCGAAGTAAAGAGACCACGCTGTAGTTTTGCTTCAAAAATTTAATTGATTTGAATTTCTAAATATGACTTAATTTATAATATATATAGATATATAATTGAATTTGATTTGACATATGCTATATGTATGTATTTATTTATCTCTAAAGGGTTTGAAGTTAATTGGAAATTTAATTCATAAATTTATGTTAAAAGGTGATTCTAATGATAAAATAAAGTCAAATTTGGAATGAATATTTAAACTTGAATAATATAATTGGAAAAAATTTTCTTGTATAATATTAAATTGCATGCCAATATAACTCACCTAAATCATTCAGAAATTAACTATGTAATTGGATAATGTATAATATAAAAGGATTTTATAAATAAAATTTGAGTGGTTATAATAATGTTATACACTGAAAGTTTCAGTTACAAAAGGACAAATAGAGGTAAATAGAATAAAAATAATAATTGAATAATATACAATATCAAATGGTGTTAAAGGAAATTTAGAAATAAATTGGAATGGTTATAATAAATGTAATCTACTTAATATGTGCGATAAGATATATTAAGTAGAATATGTTTAATAATAATCTGGAATAAAGAAGAATTAAATTTGTTGAATAAAAGATGATTATTATAAATGACTATACAAATTTCCGATTTTAGAAATTTTTAATTTCAAAATAATTGGATAATAAGATAATTAATTTGGAAATAGTTAAGATTGATTTAACTTCAGTAAAAATCAAATGAATTAGATCAATTATTGAATATTAATTAATTTAAATTGAATTTATATGGTTTAAATAAATGATTCCATTTTGAGTTTCAATTTAGTTTTCTTTCAGGGTGTTCTATTCTCCTACCTCCTTCCTTTTCGGGGATGAAAAGTTTTGAGTGGGGGAGAGTGTAATGACCTGTAAATTTCAATAATTAAACTGGTTAATTTAATAAGATTTTTGTAATTAAATTTAAGAAAAAAAAAACCTTTATAATTTATAATGAAGTGAGTGTTTAAAATGAAATGAAAATAATATGGATATAGTAACAGTTGTAAGTTACTATTTAATTGGTCTATTAATGAAGTTTTAACTGTTACATTTGGGTATTAAATTGAATATATGCAAATAAACGTATGGTAATGGAGTCAATTCAACATTATATAAGCAATTCTGATAATTAGTGAAAATAATAAACTTGAGTGTAATATAAAGTTAGTGACAACATTTATGCAAGTCACATTTTTATTTAGGGCTGCTAAATTCAGAGTAGGAAGTCAATTACATTTAAATGTAGGTAAATGTTCATTAATGTGAGATAGGACTGTAACTGTAATGTGTGAATGTAAATAAAATGACATAAATGGAAATTTATATTTTATTCATAAGATGAAATAAAGGAATGAAACCAAGTTGAATAAATTGATTTAGGTTTTATTTATGATAAATGTATATATTTGGGGAATTCAATATAATTGAAAATAACAAGTTATTACAAAAGAAAGATGAAAATTGGAATATATATTTTTGTAAGGAAAGATAAACAAATAATAACTAGGTTTATAAAGTGATAACAGATTTAATAAAAGAGCAGGATTAAAGCATGGTAGTTATTGGAAAGTAATTAATTGAAATTTGGATGAACTGGGAATTTTTTTATGTATTAGTATAAAAACCAATTTTAATATTACCCATAAGAGGATAAGTTAATAGTCGATTCAATAACATGATTGAGAAATCAAATATATGGATTTATTGGGAATTTAAAACTTATACTTTTTTTTGATAAAATACAGCGTTTTACACGCAATAAAATTTTCTACTTTTATTACATATTATATATATATGTTCTTATTATTATTATTATTTCATATATCCACCTCTATTTTATCTTTCTATTTTTATTGTTGACAGTCATGTTTATTTATTAGATTATTGCTTGTTTATATCTTTTATTTATGGCTTGGAAGAAACTAAAAGGGTATGCGTTATATTGTCTTAATTGCTTGCCGTTTTAATTGCCTACTCTTTATTTCTTTTTATTTATAAAACCTTGAAATTTAATATAAATTTTAACTTGATTTAATCATTTCCTAAAAGTCTAAATATAAAATTGGAAGTTTTGAAAATTTTACTTTGTTAAAAGACAACTCCAATTGGAATTTTAATAAAAATGAACTATGTATATTGTAAACACGAAGAATGTAAACAAGTTAAAATTTTAGTTAAGTAATAACTTTGTAAAATCCAGTGTTTTACAGACTGTTAAATTTCGCATTTAAAAAGGGTACGCATTGTAATGATATAAGTAACGTAAAAACGTATAAATTAAAAACGTTACTTTTGTATAAATTTTTGGGTGTATTGTAATGCGTCAGTTTGGCGTATTTTAAAATATTATATTTCAATATCTATATGGATTAATAAAATCAGTTAGGAGATTTCCAACCTAAACGTATTGATTTCGTGCCCATCCATTTCTCTAAAATCATGCACTGATTAAGGAGATTCCCACTACCAATATTGTTTTCAAAATCGTGCTTCCCTTTCACGCAAATATCATCTGGAAAGAAATCAAACTTGCTTTCCTTGCGCGTGACATATCAGTGAAATTTATTTCCTTTAACATCTTTGTCATTTGCCTCTTTATAGAGATTTGATTTAAAAACTTTCACAAATAAATTTTATTCCACTTGCCATTCATTCCTCTAAATCAAATATAATTGCTTGCCTTCTAAAATTCAATCAATCAGAAAATTAAATTTCTTACCATTTTCTCTCCGTGACATAAATCAACGCATGCATTCAAATCTGTCCTTGAAGTAGCATCCAAAGCAAATTAATACTTGCTGATTCTTTGTATATAAATCTCTCAGACTATAAAAATAGCACGCAACTATTAATTGAAAAAAAAAGATATAACGTTGCAATCAAATTTTTCATATATCTGGCAATAAATCACGCATAATTATGTAAACATTATTTCGCTTGCCTCCTTATATTCGTTTCCCTTTACCATTTATCTCTTACGTTTTTTCTGGTCAACAAAAATAAATTCAAGTTTGCCTATTTGATTTCCTAGATTTCGCAAGTTTTATCATCTATAAATACCCTACTCGTTCACCTAAACTTTCATATACCTCCTCTCCTCTGATCTTCTCGAGCTGTTGCGTACAAGCTTCAGGTAATGGTTTTACTCTTTCTTCTTCTTTACATTTCCTTATGATCAGTTTATATCGTTTGCTCCACTGCTTCAAAAAAAATGCTCGGCCTACACCCCATTTTCCCCTCCACCACGTCACGTCCTTCTAAGTTTTCATAACCGAGCTTATATCCCGAACAACCCCTGATAGTGTTGCCATGTTTTGCCGTGCATACCATAGTGATAAAGGAAACCAAGATTTGTTCTTTCTTTTTGCATTCTGTTGAGAAATGTTGCATGCGTACCTATAGGTTGGGCCACGTGACCTTTAATGTGAGCCATATTGATGTGTGTTAGCAAATGGGGATATATTTGGAGCCATCTGGAATACTTTGTGATATAGTAGTGCGTGTGAAACAACCCAGGGCCGTGCCATACATAAATGCTTGCCTGCATATTTTTTCCCAAAGTGTTTTATTATTTTGCAAATCTAGTTCACGTGTTGCGTAGAGGTAGTTGAAAAGGAAATTGATATATATGGTAGAGAAAGAAAATAGGATATGAAATAAGCCTGGGCGTTAGTGCATGTGTGCATGTTTTGAAATTGAAGTGGCAGAGACGTGTTGTAATTAAAAAACAGAGAGAGTTTGCATTGAAGAATAGTTTAGGCAGAGACGCAAGTTTTGCACAAATACATATTTTCAAAACTAGATAAGTTAGGACATGCCGTTGGAAAAATAAATAAATAATAATAATAATAAAATGTATAATAATAATAAATAGTATTGCCAAGCCTATGAAGTTGGGGTCGGGAGGTGGGGTGAGGCAGTCGAGCAAAAGCTGAACCAAAATTTCTTTTACTCTATTCGTTCCAATTGTCTCAAAATTTTTGCTTTGACCGTAATTTTTAAAGTCACGTATTCGGTATTTGGATCCTGAATCTAGGCGTGACATCTGGAGAAAATTTGATCGTTACCCGCTGTGAGATTCTTTTTCGGGGGATTTTCATTTTGAATCAAAATTTCTGTAGCTTTAAGGTGAGTATTTCTCACCAGACAAACATACCTATATATCTGTGAATTTATCACAAGTGTAATTGTAAACTTTTATTTAAATTTTATCTGCCTGTGATATAAGCATATGATGTTAAACCCCATTTTTAATTGACACATCATCAGTTGTTTATTTATTTTATATTATTGCAGTTATACTATTTAATGCTTATTTACTGTTAAATCATCACTGCAAGTTCCCTGTAATTTGAGATCGTTATAGGCTGAAATGATAGGCCTGTACGATAATTATTTATTCATTTATTTATATAATTATTTAAAATTTAAATATTTAACTTGGGTTGCGGGTTTGAAATGATAGAACCCGGGTTTTTGTAAATTGCGGATTGAAATGATATATATCCGTATCACTTGACCTAGGCTAGAAAACTATATACAGACCCGTGGTTTATATAATATTTTATGAAATGTTTTAAAAATATTTTAAATAGAAAGTTTATGATATTCTGGCTTAAATGTATTTAAAGGATTTTATGAAATTTATAATGATTTTTGAATGAGTCAAAATGTTAAATAAATGGAAGTTTAAGTAAAATCTTGGAATATAACTTATTCTGAATTTTTGTTAAAAGTGAGATTTTAGTTAAGTAAAATAATTGATAATAAGTTATATTTGGGAATTTAAAATTAATTGTTAAGTTAATAATTTATTTCAGCACTTAAATGCCGTCTTTTGTAAATGAACTGTTTTAACCTATGACTTTAGGTAGCGTTTCATAAGTGCTACGAAAACTGAATTTTGATTGTTTTAATAAAAGAATTTAATGGAAATAATCTTTGGGAAAAAGCTTAATGTTTGGAATTTAATATGTAAAATAAGGAATTGACTTTAAGTGGTTTGAATGGAAGAACTTAACTTTTAAATGCGAGGTGGAAGGCAATTAATTCCTAAATAAATTGAATAGATTTAAATGGTATTTTATATTAAATAAAATGACTGATGTTTAAATAAATGATGGTTGAAATGATATTATGGTATTGAAATGTATTTGAAACTTATTTTGATTTTTAAAGTACAAATACCATTTCTAAAAGTTGTAACCACGGGTTATAATAACGTTTGGTTGTTAAAGAGACCGGGATCGGATATCTGGCATACTCTCTGTCAATACCGAAAATCACTTTAACAGCCGTGTACGCGGTGGAGATTCCAGAATGAAGTAGGATGGTGGTGACGTTTCCTTTGAGGTAAATACGTGGACCCGACTCCCGTGAGTTGGCATAAGGTGGCTAAAACAGGAGCGATCGACAGATTAATGAGGTAGCACCTCTGATCGGACGCACTTCTTCGTATGCCATTCTATTACTTTTGTGATTGTTTTGGTGCGCACCTTTGATTTGGGAGTGTTGTTCGAGGTGGACGGCAGCTGCGCGCTGCGCGTTTCCATCGGTCCGGAAGCGTAATTGGTATATCTACCCTGGCATTGCCTAGTTGTGCCGTGTCACCTACCCTAGCGCGCCTTATACGATTTTGGTTTTGTACCATACCTATGGAGTGCCCTCTGACGACGCTCATTCTGGGGGAGATTACGGTACTGTATAGACTATGGGAATATATTATGTGTTAAGGTGGAAAATGTAAAGCCTTAATGCTATTTATAAGTAAGTTTATTTTACTAATAGACACTATTATAATAGCGAAGTATTACTACCTAGTAAATAGTTTAACGGATTCTTAGAGGATGGGCGGTCCCAAGCATCCTTTAAGTTATTTGCACTTAAATACAGTTCACTTGAATTAACTTACACTATATAAGTATGTATGTCCTGACTCGAGTGTTTGTGTTTATTTTCTTACGCTCGGGTCAGCCTGAGTTGCAGTTCAGTTTTCATCCCGGAGCTAGGATTTCTGTAGATCACTTTCAAGCTGCTGGCAAACTTCCTTTCCAGTTCTTTATCTAAAATTTTGAAATCGAGACTAGTAGACATTTGGATTTTTTACTGATGATTTAAAACTATATTTGGATTGAAAACTATGTAAATTTTATTTGATTGAGACTATTTATAGTGGCTTCATGAACCACTAAGTATTATTAAATTCCGCTGCGAGTATTCTGTTTCTGTGTTTGTGATTCTGTGATTAATTATTTACTATATATTTTGAGATTTGCCAAATTTTATTTACAACGCGGTATTTTGAACAATTCAAGTCCGACATGTGCGGATGCGAATGGTTGAAAATATCGGGTCGTTACAGTAGCAGAGGATAGTATATCTTTGACAGCATTCAAGACTAGATATGAGTCGTATGAATGGTTAGTTATGTCATTCGGACCGATGAATGCTCCCGCTTTCTTTGTGGAATTGATGAACCGGATTTTCCAAGAGCACTTGGATAGGTTCGTGCCGGTTTTCATAGATGATATCTTGATATACTTTAAGGATGAAAGAGAGTATGAAGTTCATCTTGGAGTGTTGCTTGAGATGCTGATGCAGCATCAGCTGAAAGCAAAGTTTTCAAAGTGTCACTTCTGGAAGAAGGAGGTGATGTTTCTTGGTTATGTAGTCTCAGAGGAAGGGCTGTCAATAGATCGGTTTAAGATCGAGGAAGTGAATAGTTGGAAGAGACCCAAGATGGTAACCGAGATTAAGAGTTTTCTCGAGTTTGCTGGTTATTATCGGAGGTTCATTAAGGATTTCTTGCATATAGCAACACCGATGACCATGCCGAAGAGGAAGGATGTGAAGTTTGTATGGACCGATAAGTGTGAGGAGGCATTCCATAGTTTGAAACACTTATTGAGCTATGCACCTGTGTTGGTTGTTCTAAAAGGAAATCAAGATTCGGTTGTTTACACCGATGCATGTGAAACATGATTAGGAGCTGTGTTAATGCAGAGGGGTAAAATGATTGCCTACGCTTCTATACAGCTTAGACCACATGAGGTCGGGTATCCAACGCATGATTTGAAATTAGCTGTAGTGATTTTTCTTTGAAGGTGTGGAGACATTACCTTTTGGGAGAAAGGTTTGAGCTGTATACAGATTATAAGTTATTGAAGTATTTGTTCTCTCAGAAGGAGCTGAACATGAGGGAGCAGAGATGGTTAGAATTCATAGCCGCTTATGATTTTGGAATTGAGTACACACTAGGGATAGACAATAAAGTTGCAGATGCACTTAGCAGTAGCATCAAAATGTAGTGTTAGCAATGATGGCTGAATGGAAAGATTTGGAAGCCTTAACAGGTTGTAGAGTGCAATGGAGATTCATGGCTGGGTCTAGTGGAAATATAGTTGTATTTTCTTGTTTAGAAGTCCAACCAAGTGTTGATCGAGCAGATTACTTTTAAGCAGATGGAGGATCCAGTGTTAGCTGAACAGATAAGGAAGCTAAAGGAAGGAACCAAGAGCGATGACTTGAAAGATTTCAATCTTGACCAGAATGAATGCTTGAGAAAGAAAGGAAGATTATGTGTTATGAGTGTAGGAAACATAAGGAAGGAAGTCTTAGATGAATGCCATTATTCAAAGTTCACTATACATCTCGGAGGTACCAAGATGTATCAGGATATGAAGAGGAGCTACTACTGGGAAGGAAAGAAGCAGGATATTGGTTTGTGTTTACGGTAGTGCTTGAACTGCCAGCAGGCAAAGGCCAAACACAAAAACCAAGTGGTTTGCTCCAGCCGTTAGATATTCCAGTATGAAAGTGGGATTCTATTATATGGACTTCATTGACGGGTTTCCAAGGTTGAACAAGGGAAATGAAAGTATATAGGCCATAGTGGGCATGTTGACCAAGAGTGCTCATTTCATTCTGGTTAGGCCAACCTGGATGACACCTGTCTTAGCAAGGTCGTTCATGAAGAATGCGGTTAGACTGCATGGAGTTTCTAGCAATATAGTTAGTGATAGAGATTCCTTGTTCATTAGCGAGTTTTGGAAGAGCCTGCAGGAAGTTTTGGGAACCAAGCTTAAGATGAGTACCATATACCATCCGCAGACAGATAGGCAAACGAGAAGAGTTAACAAGATCTTAGAAGATTTGTTATGAGCTTGTGTTCTGAATTTTAAGGGATCCTGGGAAGACCATCTGCATCTAGTCGAGTTTTCGTATATTGATAGTTATCATACTAGTATTGGGATGATACCATTTGAAGATTTGTATGGGAGGTCATGCAAATCTTCCGTATGTTGGTTGGAGACCGGAGATAGATTGATTCTTGGTCTAGATCTAGTTAGAGAGGCCGTAGAATAGATTGAGGTTATTCGGACTAGAATGAAGGAGACTCAGTCTAGACAGAACAGTTATACAGATGAGAGACAAAAAGATTTGGAGTTCTCAGTTGGGAACCAGGTTTTCGTCAAAGTATCACCGATAAAGGGTGTGCTTAGATTTGGGAAGTCGGGGGAGTTATCTTCTAGGTTTGTTGGACCTTTTCGTATTCTTGAGAGGATCGGAAAACTCTCGTATAGACTTGAGTTACCAAGCAGTTTGGTAGGTGTCAACGATGTTTTTCATATTTCTCATCTTAGAAAGTGTGTTAGAGACCCGAGACTGCTATTGCACCGACAGTGCTAGATGATTTAGTGTTATAACCGGACTTGACCATAGTGATAAAGCCAGTTCACACTTTTGCGAGAGATGAGAAGAGGCTTAGAACCAAGACGGTGAGATTAGTCAAAGTCCAATGGAGTGACGATGACAGAGACTGTACTTGGGAGGTTGAGAGCATGATTAGGGATACTTATTTGGACTTGTTTGATGGTATGTTTTACCTTCTTATTTGATTTATGAGCCTTATTGTAATTTCGAGAACGAAATTATTTAAGGAAGGAGTCTGTAACGCCTGGATTTTATATGACATTATTTAGAAGATTTAGTTAGATAAACTAAATAAAATACTGCGTTGATTAGGGGAATGAGATTTGATTTTAATTAAGGTAGCCATGCCTTTTTAACTAATGAATTAAAGAAGGGTTTAAAATGAATTTGAGGAGGGGTATTATGGAAAAAAGGCCATTCCTATACTTCCTTCCCTAGGACGTGTATTACGTACACATTCATTTCATTTCAAAATTTTCAAAATCAAGGCCAGCCACCATTAACAAAGAAAGGAGAAGAGGAAACTAAGCAAAAGCTTAAGGAAAAGCAAATTCAACTCAAACTCATTCAAATCTCAACCTCCTTAATCTCTAAAGAAAAGGTGAATAATGTTTCAATAGAAGTCCGCCTCTATTCCACACCTTCCGACAATGTCGGAAGGTATCAAACCTTTCAACTAGGTCAATAGCCAATGCACATGGTATTAGACAACTAGTACATAGTGAATTGGAAGTGGTCGAAAGGTTTGGGGTTGAAAGGTAAGAGATTCCGAACGAGATGAAGCTTTGTTTTGATGTTAAGGAAATCACGCCTGCTAGCTTTCGATAAAGAGCTTTAGACAATGTCAAATGGTTTAAAAGAAAAGGTTTAGATGGGGTAGTTTTCTTGTTTTAAATTGAAACCTTTCAACGAGGTCGGAAGTATAGTTGTCGATTCCTACCTTTCGAATCAGTTGCTTTCAATGGGAATCGTTTGTTTTCTAAAGTTTGTCATCTCTCCATTGCTTTCGAAGGGTTGGTTCCAACACCAATATTTTATTGTTTTCGAATGCTTTCGAAAGGTTTTATTAAAGGTTTCAAAGCAGTTGCTTTCGACTCCACTGTTTTTTGATCCTTTTGCTTAATTGAAGGCATAATCCAAATGTTTTAAATCGAAACGTTTTAAAGGCTTCGAAGTAGTCAACTTCGAATGATTTCGAAAGGTTTCCACTCGTTCTAAATTGAACCCAATGTCTTCGAAAGGTATTAAGTTTCAATGCTTTCGAAAGGTTTTATCAATAATCTCACAGAGGTGGTTCCCTAGGCGTTCGACAAAGTCGAAAGGTAAGAGCTTTTGATGAAGTCGAAAGGAGACCTTTCGGAATGGTACGAGCTTTCGACGAAGTCGAAAGCATACCTTTCGAAAAGGTCGAAAAGAAACCTTCCGGCAAGGTCGAAAGGTTCGACCTTTCGGAAAAGTCGAAAGGTATGGTTTGGCAATGGTTCGGCAATGGTTCGGAAGGCTAAGGTTTAAAGGATTTTAAAGGCGGATGTCATATGTTATAAAGCTTATAGAAGGAAGGTTTTTATCGATTTTTAAGGAATAACTTTCAATGATTTCGAAAGGTTTTATTAAAGGTTTCGAATGGGTTACCATCAATGCTTTTGAAGGGTATTATTAATGGTTTCGAATGGGTTACCTTCGATATTTTCGAAAGGTTGTTTAAAGGTTTTAAACAGAGGTATCGAATATAATGACTAGAAAAATAGCCTAAGAATTTTAAGTTATAAAGGACTTTAACTTATTTTAAAAGGAAAGATAATCCTTATTGAACATCATCAATAGTATTTTGAGTAAAGTATATATAACATGGCAAAATTAGCTTAGAGTAAAGCTAAAGATATATTTTCCTTGTATATATATGATTTGATGGATTAAATCATTTTGAAAAGGTTTTCAAGGAAAATTTGAAGGGTAGTTAACCCAAAGAAAATTCGGACAGCTAGCCTATTCAAATTCGGACAGCCAGTCCATTTTAAGGGCAGTCGACCCAAAGGACAGTTAGTCCAGATAAGGGCAGTTGGCCTAGATATGAACAGTTAGTTCATTTGTTAGCATAACAGACATTGCTACTTCTTAAGGACAGTTAGTCCATCCCTTTTACCTATTTTATGGACAGATAGTCATTATTTAACATAACGGATATTGCTATTTTGGCATAATCAGGACAGTTAGTCCAGTAAAGAGCAGTTAGCTTAGATTTCGGACAGATAGTCCATTTATTTCATGTTTTAACATAATGGATATTGTTATATTATTATTACAATCAATTGATCAACCAATTTGGTTGTAGGAAAGGATTTGCAAAATATATGTTTTGAAAAGAGATATAAGTGAGTGGAAACCCGTTCTGCTAAGCAGCATGATCTCACTATATATTAGCTAATAGAGATGTAACAGAAATTATTCATACCAGACTTTATGTCTGACTCGAAGTTTTTGTTTACCCTTTAACTCTCGGGCGTTCAAAATTGATTCAAGTAGGCTAAGGGTTTAGGTTTTCAGGTTTTAGAAAATTTTGGCAAATAAAGCATCCGAAGACGATTAGGTGGCTGACAGATAGCTAAATTAGGAATTTTGTTTTAAATTGTTTTCATTGTGTATTAAGACAGTTATGTATATATTTCTTTGATCATCCAAGGGGGCACCATCATATGTCGCTCTTGGCATATTGTTGTAAACTATATTTGATTATTGCCTGGGATCACGTTTGGAGATTTTTGTAACTTGGATATGATATTATTTGAAATGTAATCATTGAAATTATTTTTTATAGAAATATGTGATTTTGTTCATATTCAAGTGCCTCTTATATTATGGATACAATTAACATTACCGTCTTTTGTCACCAGAAGTTAATACTGCAGATGACTGCCGCACTCATAGCGCTTAGCTTTTGGCCTCAAGATATGGGATCTTACAGTACGCATATAGAAAATGCAACATTTCATACATATCAAGTCATTTTGTAAGATTAAACAAATCTTACAAACATTGTTTTATAACACTAGTTGCTTCTATGCACGTGCATCGCACGTGCCAAAGTACTCTTATATATATATATATTGAAGATAAAAAGTTATTTTATTGATAACGAATGAGAACCATGAATAAAGGATTCGCCTCCTTAAAAAACCTTACCATCGAGGCAAGAAAAAAGATTGCGACATCCTCTGTTACTACAAAACTCCAATACAGCTCAAATAAAATTACAACAAAATTATAAAAAACTGAAAATTCGGCCCGACCCAAAAACTGGGTGTAAGAGACGTCCTCGCATTTCAAAATAAATAAACCCAAATCTCGGCCGAAGACAAAAATGAAACACACATTTAACTTAAGCCCACCGTCGAACCTCTTCATTCAACCTAACCAGGATCTTCCAGATCTATCCCACATAGTAAAAGTCTCCTTCTTTCAACTGACTGAGATGATCAGAACCAGAATCGTTTCTTGAGTTGAAATCGTACATCAAGTTCTATCAACCTAGCACATTTTTCCTTTGAAGCGGCTTCGATTTCTTTCCACCCAAATATGGCAAGTTACCGTTGCCGCTTCTATGAACGCTAGTTGTTGAGACGCTGATTTATCATTAAAATTCCGCCTTAGTGTGGCTAATTGCTGTTCCAAGGAAGCATCGGGTCATGGTTCAAGCTCAAGCTTAATAAGTAATTAAGACCATAGATAAGTGATAAAATTACATTCTGTAAACATATGCTGATGAGATTCATTGTAGCTTTTACATAAGTCGCAGTATTGATTAATGTTCATTCCCCAAGCTAGAATCTGTCTTCAGTTGGTAAGCGTTGAATATAAGCCAAATAGGTTGTGAAAGAGAACTTTATGGCGATTGTGTTGTGCCATATGAGTTTGTAATTGTCATCTCTGTCTGCACGTAAACGGATCTCATTCCAATCGAGGAAAAATTAGATTCTCCTTGTTAGTAATACACCAGTGGTCAGTAGACATATTGGATGAAAGGTTAATCTGCATAATATAAGGTGCCACCACCCTAGACTCCGGTGGTAGCTGGGGCTGAAGATGATTATCTTGTATTATGTAGCTTACCTTCTTGTTAGCTGTATTACACAATGAAACCCTATTCCAGCCAAGTAAATCCACGAGGGATTTATGATTGATCCAGGGGTCATACCATAGATCTATGTCATCACCATTAACAATAATTCGAGACATGATTTTCACAGCTAGATCCATTTGTCGACGAATAGCTTTCATAGTATAGGAGAAATTATTATTTATAGGTAATACCCAAAAGTTTGATTTTGAAATATATTTGGATTTCATCCAGTTAGACCATAGGCTCTGTGATGTTAGAGGATTCCATAGAAGTTTCAATCTGGCAGTTGTGTTAAGGTCAGATAGCTTATGAATACCAATGCCCCCCTCTTTTTTGGTTTACATAAGGTATCCCAAGATATCTCATGTAGCCTGCCTTTCCAGAAAAAATCTGCACACAAATTGTCATTTTTATGAAGCACCGATGCAGGCATATGATAAATAAATGTACAATACATGACAATTGGGGTTATTGAACTGTGTATTAACTCAGCACGTCCTGCAATTGCTATTAAGTTGTTGTCCCATCCTTCTAATTTCGAACTAATCTTGTTTAGCAGGGGTAGATAGTGTGATGAGTGGATATAATCCGAAGACAATGGAACGCCAAGGTATTTAACAGGAAAATTCTTTTCTAGAATGTTAAGAATGGTAGAGATATCTGATTTCCATTGTGCAACTTTACTAAAAAAAATAGTTGAGCTTTAGTCTGGTTAATATGTAAACCAACTACATCCTCCATTGTAGTGAATATATAAGTCATATAGGTAGCATTTTCTCTTGTTGCAGTGAGAAAAACCATAACATCGTTAGCATATAGTAAGTGGCTAATAATTGGCTGAAGCTTAATCATAGGCTCTAACTTTTTGTTAGCAACACCCTCCTCCATTAATAAAGAAAACTATTCGATAGCAACACAGAATAAGTAGGGGTTAGCGGATCATCCCGTCTATGGCCTCTATTAGAAGTAATAAAACTATAAGGTCTACCATCAAACATTATAGAAAAAGTAGGAGTAGAAATACATTCATGAATTAACTGTATAATGAAATCAAGAAACCCTAGAGCTTTAAACATATGGCATTCAAAACTCATGTACATACGTGTGTGTGTGTGTGTGTGTGTATATATATATATGTATGTATGTATATATATTTCTATAGCGTAATAAACATATAATTATGGCGTATAATTACATAGTTAATTAGGTAGTGGTCGTCATTAATTTCCCCCTTTTGGAAGGTAATTGATATTTTGAGGCACAATAAGGAAGGTTCCATATAAGGCCTTATTTATGAAACAGTGAGATGAGTAATATATATATATATATATATATATATATATATATAGAGAGAGAGAGAGAGAATATTTAAATTATGGCGAAGTCATAAGGATGTGAGGTCAGTGGAGTTGCACGATAGAAATCCACCCTTCACGTTGAGGCTACCAGCAGTTGTGTATACTTCCTATTGATGTGAGACATCTCTTATAATAAATACGTATGATGACGCGAGGTTAGTCCCTGATTTTGTAAGGTAAATATGCCCGGTTTATCAGGCTACCAGTTCTATGAATATTCAGACTAATATGAGATGTCATTATGAGCATGGGTCATAATATGTGGGGCCTACTTTGGGGTCCCGGAGTATTAAGTGGTTGTTTAAGGGCCTGCCTCCTTTCCCCAAATGAAATACTAAATAGCCAGGGGTTAATTATTAGGCACGTTAGGTGGTGTCGTGGTAGGGGTTCGTTTCGGATAAGGTGTTAAGTGACTGATTAAGGGTCCGCCTTTCCATAAAGAAGTATTAAGTGACTTAAGACAGTCCATATGATGTCGGGTAAATATTTACCATTGAGGGGTCCACCTTGTGAGTAGTTAGTGAATGATGGGGTCTACCTCAATTAAATGGTTAGAGTTTTCTTATTTTCCAATAAAAGGTATTAAGTGGCTTGGGTACAATCTCTTGCATTGTTAGACATTTATGACGTGAGATTTGGGTTATGGTATTTAGAAACCTGCTTTGGGAATGGAAGGTATCAAGTGGTTGATTTTGGACCTGCCTCCTTTGCTTGTAAGAAGTATTAAATGGTTTTTTGTACGCTAGATATATTCTTATTTTGAAATATATTGCCCAAGTACTAAAGTGGAAAGACTCAAGGTTTTTATTCATCAAACATCTATTGTTCTAACTCCCTCCTCATTACAACATAAGTTAAAGATGAAGTGATGATGGTGATGATGCTCAAAGGTGGAGTAGCTTAAGCTTGTGGCAGTTATTATTATCTTTTATGATATATTTTTTATGTTATACCCATGTATTTGAAAAAATGATGCAATAGATCTTATGAGATAGTTTATGATGTTTTGTATTATGACATTTCAGATGGTTTTGAAATAAATAGGTACAATTTAATATTATATTTTATTCCATTCATTGTGAGTTCTGAAAGAATAGTTATTGCTCTATATGGTTATTACTTTTTCCAACCAACAGCCAGCCTTAGAATAGATCTAAGCTTCGATGGGCCATTTCTGGGTCGAAATTTAGGCTTGTTCCAGGGTGGGTTGTTACATTTGGTATCGTGGCTTAGGTTACCCGACCAATGGGGAAACTATACTATGAGTGGCATGCTTGATATTTTTGAAAATGTTTTTTAAACGGATTTTCAAAAATTCTTACTACACATATGTATATATGTGTATATACATACATACATATATATATATACTTCTATTTGTTTGAAAAAATGCGCACACACTGGGCAACCCTTTTTCCTTCAGCTTATAATACTATCTTAGGAGATCGTCACTAAAGGATTTACCTATAGAAGATTGATATTGTTGATAATCAATCTTCTTCCGAAAATGGGATCCCTGCCCATAGAAGACCTCCCATCCGTGGAATGCTAAATGGTTTAGACAATTTCTTAAGACTATCGAGAAATTTCCTATTCCTCCAGCTACACAGGTGGCACCTGCTGCTTCGCCTACCGATGCAACACCTCGTCCTTTTGACTTTCCTAAGTTGTGAAAGGACTTTCTTAATATGGAAGGAAAACACACTCTGAAATGGAAGGATATATGGAAGCTAAAGCATATTCTAGTGACTGCGAAAGGGTATTTAGAGAGCTTGGTTGGGAAGATCAGCTAAAGAGGAGGATCGCAGCTTGGCACCTCAAAGAAGAAGCTTTAGATTGGTGGAACTTGGGGACTGAAGAATATGCTGGAAGGATTTTCTTGTGGGATGAAATCAAGAGTATATTTGAGATAAGGTTTATGTCTCAGGCAAAAGTAAGTCTACAACTAGAGAAATTCATTCAGATTAGGCAAGAAGATTCCACTCTTAAGAAGTACATAGCTAAGTTCACAGAGTTAGTTAAACTTGGGATGAGCTTAATAGATACACCTATGAAAAAGGCCATGGAATTCGTAAAGGGCCTGAATTCCCCGTTAAGAGAAATGTTGTTTACCCAAGTACCCATTGGTGCCTCGTATGAGATGTTGGTGGAGATGGCAATGCTACACATGACCAATGTGCACAGTAAGAAGGAAGAAAAGGAGAAGGCTGCATCTACCCAATAGCAAGGAGGGTCCGAGAAAGGAAGCTTTTGGGATAAAAGAAGTCAAAGGGGAAGTTTGAGAAGGATGGTAAAGTGTGCAAGTGAGGGCATCAGAAAAGCCATGTAACTAAAGATTATAAGGTCTAATGAAGGAAGTCTTTAAAGGAAGTGCTTTAATTTCCATGAGGAAGGGCCTCAAGACTCAATGCCTTAAGTTGGCAAAGGAAGGATCAAGAGAACAAGCCTTTTCTATTGGAGCCATCCCTATTGCAAGTAGACTACCGAGAGATCGAGGGAAGGGGGCATTAGAAGAACAAATCTTATTTATGGGGTTATAATTTGTACCCTATTTGATTCAGGGACATTGCATTCCATTATAGCTAGGAATGTAGCAAAAAATTTAGAAGTTTAGATGCAACGACCCAGAAATTTCAATGATTTAAATTAGTTAATTTTATTAAGTTTTGATAATTTAATGTTTAAGAAATGAAAAAATTAGTTAAATTAATAAGATTTTATAATTTATTTAGAAAGAAATAAAACCTTATAATTTATAAATGGAATAATATTGAAACAAATAAAATTCGCAGATGAATAATGAATAATAACTAGGGTGAAGTATAACAATGGTTATTACAACTAAAACTTTGATAGATTGAATGAAACTACAATAAATGGAATAATGTAAATGTTATGACTTAGTATAACGAGAATATGATAAAAACAAGTGCAATTATTGAATAAATTTGTGAAATATTATTATAGATAGTAGTTGTTTGTGAAGAATAAATATACAAGTAGTATAAAGGATATAATGGTTGTGTTACCAATTAATTCACCAAGTACCAATAAAGATAATTAAATGTACTCTAATGATAATTAATAAAATAACGGAAAGGGTGAATGTAAATTTAAATTAGAAACGTAAACTTATTTTAAGGTAGTAATTGGTGTAATAGAAGCATGAGACCAAGTAAATAAATTTATTGGGAATATTAAATGTAATTGGATGTAGATTAATGGAATAACGTCAATGCAGACTAATTTAGCGCAATCACTATTAATTGAAACCTATTGCAATAAATGGAATTAAATATTACGTTAGGGTGGATTTAAGGTAATATTTGGTAATAATGTATTGTCGTGGTTTATGAATGAATTGATAATTAAAATTAAAGGGAGTGTTGTTAAAATAAGTTGACTATAAACAAGTTGAATGAAATTCCAATAAAGGAGGTAATGCAAACTTTATATTTGGCAAAGATTTCAATACTAATGGAAATTATAGTTAATGCATAGTAAAGAAAGTAAGTTGAGTATATTTATTGAATATAAGTAAAAAAACCAACATTAACTATATTATTTGGAATTAGTGGATGTGATATAAAGGTTTAAATCAAATAAAAACAATTTATTTGAATAAACATTCAATGATTGGAGTAATTGCAATCAATTGAAATTAAATATTTAAATATTACGTAAATATTAAGTTAGATGAAATTGAAGATATTTATGTAATAAAGTATAAATCCAATGTTAAGTTTATTTATAAAATGACAGTTGGTTGAATAAAAAGGAATGCAAAATAAAGTTTTGTCAATATGGGAATTTAATGTATGATAATTGGATTAATTGCAACTAAAGGTAATTAAATAGTACGTTAATTGGAATTAAGTTAAAATGGAAGAATATTAAGAATCAAGATTTAAAAGCAGTGTTAGCTATATTCTTATTGTAATAAGACTCGAATAACAAGGGTTAAGAATTTAATAAATGAATTTTAGAGTTTTATTTTATATTTTCTAAATTTAATGAAATTGAAATTAAATATTGAAATTGAGGTTAACATTGGAATTGTTGAAATAATCAACTCAAAAAAATTGACATTTTAAATTTGTTTAAATCATTGTGAATGATTGAGAAATTAAAAATGATGAAATTTATCAATTTAAGAATTGAAATTGAAAAGTTGGATTTAACTAATTAATATTTAATTTATTTAATTAAATGTAAAAATAGCCATTTTGGCCACTGACTCTGATTTCGACGAAACCAGTTTCATCGGATTCGTAACAGTGACTCATTGTAGGATTTCAAGTTTCGTAGCGATTGGGCTTGTTGTTTAATCGTACGGACTCGAAACGCCTTGAAATCAATGAAATTAAAATCAATTGAAATCAATTTGAAATAATTTTGATTTTAGCATAACTTCTCCGTATGATAGAATTTAGACTTGAAACTTGTTCCATCGAGTTTAAAATATTTTAAAACATCTATTTTGATATACGGGTTGACCCAATTTCGTTCCGGAGTTAGAACTGGTGTTTGGGGCCACTTTATCGTTTAACATGTATACCAATATGATCCTTCTATTCGTTTTCAACCTTGTTTATAAATACTCTGTTATAAACCCTAATTGTCCCTCATTTTCTTTTGTTTGTGTGTACAACTTCTTTCTCCTTCTCAGTTCAATGACAGACAAACACCTAATTCCAACTATAATTGAAAATCAAAGCTAAATTTCAAACTCCTCAAAAAAATTCAGAAAAAATATATGTCGAAGCTCTCGATGAGCGCATCTCAATTCTGTGGTTCGTTTTTCAATTCGGGTCTTAGTTTGTCCCGAAATCAATGGATTAGTTTCGGTCGTTCGTTTGAGGTCGTTGGATTGTGCGGTGGATCGTCGATTTCACGACGATCGGGTGGTGGCATCGTGAAGAGGACGACGTATGGTGGTCATCGGCATGGCTATTTTGGTTGAAGGCGCTTCGGATTCGCCATGATGAGGGGATGTAGGTGGCGTTGACGTCCACCATCAGGCCGCGTCGTGTGTCGCCGCGAGTTAGGGGTCTGGTCGGCCGAGGAAGGGCGTGCCTCCGGCATTGTCTGATCGAGGTGACGTGATGCTCTAGTGGCCGCGTTTGTCAGATTTTAGGTGGCGGCTCGCGTACTGATGGGTAGGTTGTAACAACCCGCATATTTTACGATTGAGTGTTTAAATATTTTATTTAAATATTCCATCATTAGTCAGATTTTAGTCCGAAAAGCTACTTTTTGCAAACGGTCGAATTAAGACTGGGGACCACTTCCATTGAGTTCAAAATGCCGTTTGCAACCTTTTTGAGTATAAGCTTCGATATGTTTGGAGTAAGTTGAATTTTTGCTACCTTTTCACTTAGGGCTTTAGGTTGGGTTCAGCCCACTAGCCAACTTAATACCCCAAACTGAACCACTCCTCTTCATTCACTCCCTCTTCCTCTACTTTTCAGTTCTAAAGAGATTAATGGTGAGTGGAATGAGAAATTAAAACTCAAGCCCTAGTTTTCTTTTGCAAATCAAGCTCTAGCTCCAAACTAATAGAAGAAACTTTGGTAAGCCTTCTCTTCATCTTCTCCAACTCTTTCTCCATTCAATTTTAGAAATTCCTAAACCTAACTTTAGGAAATGTTTCTCCTTTAAGCTTAGATTCAAGCTTGTTGGTTGGAATTGAAGAGTGATTGTTCTTGCCATTGCTCTATAGCTTCTTCTTCTTTGTTTTTGTGAAAATGTGAGATTTTTATCTCACATCTATGCTTATATCTATCTTTAAATGTTGGGTATGAATTCCTAACACTTATTCATGTGCATTTGATTTTGATTTGGGTTGGTTTTGTGAATATTCCAATTTTAGTGTTTTGAAAGCCAAATCCTTAAAAATCATAGCTTTGATCTTTGATCATGATTTTGTGATGCATCGAAGAGCTTATAGGGCCGGGTAGTCGATTGGCATAAACCCCTAGCGTCCATTGCTCGTCCGATTTAAATTTGGTGGAGATTTGGCCCTCACTCAGATAGGCTGGGAGGAGCTGGAAACAGGCTCCGGTCGACCGAGCTCTGAGGCCGGCCGACCAACCTGCTATCAAAGTGCATAAGCACTTTTCTGTCTCTGGTCCGGTCGACCAGCTACAGAGCTCAGTCGACCGACCTGCTTCCTGAGAATTTTCCAGAACAGGGTCCGGTCGACCGAGCTCTGTAGCGGGCCGACCGACCTGTTGCTATTTTGCCTATTTCGCTTATTTTGCGTGGTTTCTAAATTTAATCGATTTGTGTTCTTTCCTTCTTTGTTGTTATCATTTGTTATTGACTTTGATGACTTCTTTCCTTCGGGAATTTTAGGAATATCCATTTTAATGGATTCGGTATCGATTTCTTTGGATTTTTATTCACGTCTTCGAATGTGAATTTCGGTGATTGATTGTTTTACAATCACTTTTTTTTTGTGATTTGTCACTTTAAAAATATAAAGGTTTCTATACTAGTAGTAAATATCAAAACTCTTTCATCAAAACGATTTCAACACTATTTCACTACAAATCTCATTTATTAAAACCGTTTTCCAATCTATTAGTATATACAAACATTTTCCTCACTCGTATGAGAAATCTAATTAAACGGCTTAGTAAAACGAGTGGTATGAAACGCTTGCGTTTACTTCGTTGGTTAATTCTTGGACTTGTTCGATTGAATCTCTTATCACAATTTTCTAGTGGAGATCTACAATTTGTTCGTAAATACTTAAGTTAAGCTAGTGTTTATGGGACATGATGCTAAGCTCATATATTTACTAGATTAGTGTAATTGACACTTCTTGATGATCGATGATGATCATTTTTGTGATTATGACTAGAAATATGCTATGTTTCTTTGTCCACGTAGGGGACAGTACCTCGTTTTATTGAGTTTCATCTCATTATTATTATAGGCTAACGGCCTATTTATTTCTTGGGGTTTCAACCCAATTTTTGTGGGCTAGCGACCCACATTTTTATGGAATTCGGATCTTCGGCCGTACCGTTGTACTACGTCGTTGTTCCGAATTTTACAAGTTTCAGGTTCTTCGGGCGTACCGTTGTGCTACGTCGTTGTTCCGAACTATTCGAGTTTTTGGTTCCTCGGGCGTACCGTTGTACTATGTCGTTGCACCGGCTCTATGGTTAGCGACCATGGGATAACGTCCCGTTTTGTGATACACGTGTCGGTGAGTTTTCATGCTCCCGTTTTGTGATAGGCCTCCTCTTTTTTGTGATTGATCGTTTCTACGATCATTTTTGTGATTCCTGGATTTCTATTAATGATTTCTAGAATTTGAATTTCACCAATTCTATGATTGGCATTTATATGTTGTCAATATTTGTGGCTTGGTGAATGAAATAAGGGGTATGACATTCCTTTTGATCTTTGAGAAGATTTTTGTGATATTGATTAATCTCTTGTTGATTTTCAATTACTTATTTATCACAGCTTGGCATTGTGATTATTATACGTTTAGTCATATCTCTTATTCTATATCCTTTCATCTGATATTTATAGCTAGACTGATCCGTTTATTATTTTCTTATTAAATAATACTCGGGTCGGACCGAAATGTTACAGGTGCTTCTGCTTGACTTCACTTCTAGGATTATCATCCTGACTTTTGGCTAACTACTTAGATTAGTAGTTTTTGGTTGTATACATTTGAGATATAGACTCATAGTTGTGTACTTATTCTTTTGTCTAGCACATGTAGACATTCTTTTGTGATATTGTGGATCTTGTTTGACCACTACTCTGATGTACACTTTCATGTGTTATATTTATATCTTTTTCCGCCTTTGTGATATGAATTATGTGTGACTGATTTGTGTTATGTTTATTTCTATATTTGTTTCCGAAGACATTATAGCCACTGTGTAGTAGCTTTGAGTTTGTGTTGGTATGTAGGATTTCCTCTTGAAAAGAATGCACGTTATATTTTATCTGGCATATCGGTACTCGCATAAAGCAATTATACAGATGGTCATTCCTCAACAGCCTTATTCTCCGTGCTAGTTGACGGCATTACACCGTAGGGTCCTTGGCTAGCGTGGGTATAGAGGTGAGGCCTCAGAGCTTGGTATCAGAGCCAAACTTCGGAACAATGTAGAATAACTTAACAAGGATCATCGTCCTAAGTACTCCTTTGGAGTCGTGCCTTAGGATTTAATTCGAGTCTTCGTACCGATTCATCCTATTTTCTTTATGATTCCTTGTTTTATCTATCAAGATTGCTTGATATTCATTTGGTGAATAACCTTTTTCTTCTTCTTCTTTCTTTCTAAAGGAAGTGAAATGGTTAGACCTGGCCGTTCCAACGCCGGTCAATCTAGTGCTACTCCCCAAGATGGAGTTTTTATGTCTGCCCAGCAGCTTCTTGATCTAGTAAAGAATGCTCAAGCAGCCGGTTCTAATTCGGAACCAACTCATCCTAAGTCTGGATTTGCACGCTTGTGCAACGATTATACCAACTTGGGTGGGAAGTCATTCAAGGGTTCTGAAACTATTATTGAAGTCCAGGCTTGGCTGAGATCATGCGATCGAATCTTTTCTCGCATGAACCTCATTGATCTTCACCGAGTTCAGGTGGCTTCTAGTATGCTCTAAGAAAGAGCATTAGACTGGTACGAGCTTCTGATTTCTGAAATTATTGAAGCGGATCTTACTTGGGAGAAATTCCGAGAGCGCTTCGTGGTAAAATTCGTACCAGAAGCTGAGAAGGTGACTTTGGCTCGCCATTTTATTGACCTTGTTCAAGGTGAATCTTCCGTGACAGACTACGTCGCATCTTTTGAATCTCTTTCTAAATACGGGGTTGAATACATTAATACCCCATTGCAGAAAAATCAGTGATTCGACTATGGCTTGAATAAAAACCTCAAGAAGCCCTTACTTCTAAAGCTAGAAGTTTCTTTTGATCAACTTATTGATATCGCTCTTCGTCTTGAAGAGGCAGATAAAGAGAGTGATGCCGATGTTGTGGGTGCCAAACGAAAACTCAACAACAACAAGAAAAGGCCTATTAAGTTCAAAGGGCCTTATCCCAACAAGAAAGGGAAGCAAGCAATTCCTGTAGCAAAAGCTTCTGCCCCAGGTGGAGGGCAATGCTACAATTGTGGTTCTAAGGACCATTATGCGAACAAGTGTCTGAAATCTCTCTTTTGTTGCTATTGCAAAAGCTCGGACCATTATTTATCTTCTTGTCCCAAACTTCAAGGTAGGAAGGAGGGAAAGCTTAATGTTGCTCAAGCCCTGGCAACACATCTCGTGGTAAATGTATTTCACATTCTATCCTTGATGGCATTATTATGTTTCGTGATCAACCCATTCGAGTTCTTTTTGATACGGGTGCATTCCACTCTTTTATTTCAAAAGAGCTTGTTGATACATTTTCTTTGGATGTTTTGTGTTTAATGACTTCTTTGAGAATTGCGAATCCGGTTGGTGGATCCGCAACGCTTAGTCTGCTATGTAAAGATATGGAGATTATTTTGTGTGATTTTTCTTTCCAAGCCGATTTGCATGTCATGCGTTACTTAGGCTTTGGAATGATTTTGGGAATGGATTGGCTTAACCGTTATGAAGCTCAAATCCTATGTCCTGAGTGGACTATTCATCTTCGGCATCCTCAATCTGTTAAGCAGATTTTTATTAATCTTAAAGATTCGGATTCCACTTTATCTGCATCTATATATTCTCTAAATCCTCGTGATGATGATAATGATGATGAGGAAGACGTCATTTCTCTTATTCACGTTGTTCGTGAATTTTTCGATATATTTGAGCCCGTTTTAGGATTACCACCTAAGCGAGCAATTGAGTCCAGAATTAATCTTACCCTTGGAGCTCAACCTATTACTCGTCCTCCTTATCGGTTGTCCAATAAAGAAAATGAGGAGATGCGCAATCAATTATCCGAATTGGAGATGAAGCAATTTATTTGCTCTAGTTTCTCTCCTTGGGGAGCTTCGGCTATTTTTGTGAAGAAATCCAATGGTACACTTAGGCTTTGCGTTGACTACCGCAAGCTTAATGATCTTACTATGAAGAATAAATATCCTTTACCTCGGATTGATGACCTATTCGATCAACTTAGTGGTGCTAGAGTCTTTTCACAATTGGACTTGGCAACTGGTTTTCATCTGCTTCGTATTGCAGAGGATAGCATTCCTTTGACATCGTTCCGTACTCGATATGGATCTTATGAATGACTGGTTATGCCATTTGGTTTAACGAATGCTCCGGCTTATTTCATTGACCTTATGAATCGAGTTTTCAAAGATATTCTCGATCGATTTGTTCTCATCTTTATTGATGATATTCTTATGTATTCAAAAACCGAGGAGGAGCATGAAAAACATCTTCGGATTGTGTTGGAAACTCTTAGGAGAAATCAATTAAAAGCAAAATTTTCTAAATGCCATTTTTGGCAATCTAGTGTGAAGTTTCTCGGTCATATTATTTTCGAATCCGGAATTTCCGTGGATCCCTCAAAGATTGAAGCGATTCAAATTGGAAGAGACCGGAGAGTGTGATGGAGATCCGTAGCTTTCTTGGATTGGCAGGTTATTACCGCCGTTTCATAAAGGACTTTTCTAAAATTTCCGTGCCTCTTACTAGTTTGAAAAAGAAAGGTGTTAAATACATTTGGTCGGACAAATGTGAACTTCTTTTCAAAAATTAAAAGAACTCCTTTCTGATGCTCCTATTCTTGTTATTCCCGAGGGGAATCAAGATTTCGTTATTTATACCGATGCTAGTCGCGTTGGTTTGGGTGCCGTTCTTATGCAAAAAGAATGTGTTATTGCTTATGCTTCTAGGCAATTGAAGCCTGCTGAGACTAGATATGCCACTCATGATTTAGAGCTCGCGGCTATTGTTTTCGCCCTTCGTATTTGGCGTCATTATTTATTGGGAGAAAAATTTATTCTTTATACCGATCATAAATCCTTGAAGTATCTATTTTTTCAAAAGGAACTTAATTTGCGTCAACAACGTTGGCTCGAATTTCTTGCAGCTTTTGATCTAGATATTCTTTATACTCCCGGAAAGGTAAATCGTGTTGCCGATGCACTTAGTCGCAAGCAACAAGCGGTTGTTTCTATGATGATATCCGAATGGAATGATCTCGGAATTTTATCTACTTGTGAGATTCGAGATCGTATTTCCGATTTATGTTCATCTCTTGTTTTATGTAGCCTTGAGGCTCATCCTTCTCTTTTTGACCGCATTCTTGAAGCTCAAAAGCTAGATCCCGAATTGGCTCTTCTTGGCCGAAATTTTAAGGATAAAATTGATATTGAAGGATTGAAAGACTTTGATATTGGCTCTTCTTGGTAGACTTACCGTGCCAAATAATATTGATCTTCATAAAGACATTTTAGAAGATTCTCATCATTCTAAATTTACCATTCATCCCGGTAGTAGTAAAATGTACGTGGATATGAAGCGGCTTTATTATTGGGAGGGAATGAAATTTGATATTGCTAACTTTGTTAAATGTTGCATGACTTGCCAACTTGTCAAGGCCGAACATCAAAGGCCCGGTGGGTTATTGCAACCTTTAGAAATTCCAATTTGGAAGTGGGATCAAATTTCCATGGATTTTATTGATGGCCTTCCCCGTTCTCGTTCGGGTCATGATAGCTTATGGGTTATAGTTGATAGACTTACTAAATCTGCCCATTTTATTCCCGTTCGGTATAATCGAACCGTTTCTCTTTTGGCCAAACTCTTTATCAAAGAAATTGTTAAATTACATGAAGTTCCTACTTCTATTGTTAGTGATCGTGATCCATTGTTTACTAGTGGATTTTGGAAGAGTCTTCAAAAAGATTTGGGAACGAAGCTTAATTTTAGCACAGCTTATCATCCTCAGTCCGATGGACAAACCGAGCATGTGAATCAAACTCTTGAAAATCTTCTTCGTGCATGTGTTCTTGATTTTGGTGGAAGTTGGGAAGATCATATTTCTCTTGTTGAGTTTTCCTATAATAATAGCTTCCTATCTAGTATTGGTATAGCTCCTTTTGAGGCATTCTATGGAAGGCCATGCCGTTATCCTTCTTGTTGGCTTGAGGCCGGTGAGAGACTGGTTTTAGGTCCAGATTTTATTCGTGATTCCACAGAAAAGATTGATCTTATTCGTCATAGGATGAAAGAAGCCCAGAGTAGACAAAAATCCTATGCCGATAACCGAAGAAGGAAATTAGAATTTTTTATAGGAGATCTTGTGTTTATTCGTGTTTCGCCTATGAAAGGTGTTGTACGTTTCAGTCAATCGGGAAAGTTAGCACCTCGATATATTGGTCCATTTTCCATCACCGAACGTATTGGTTCCGTGGCTTATCGCCTTTTATTGCCGGCTCAGTTTTCTGCTATTCATGACGTGTTTCACGTTTCTCAATTGCGGAGATGCCTTCGAGATTCTGATTTTATTCTTGAGCTTGGTGTTGTGGAAAAGATTGAAGTTTCACCTAATTTAACTTATGAGCAACATCCTATTCGTATTATTGCTTCGGAAGTCAAACGACTTCGAAATAAAGATGTTCCGCTTGTTAAAGTTCAATGGTCCTTAAATCTTAAGGATTGCTCTTGGGAATCTAGAGAATTCATCGAGCGAGCACATCCGGACTTATTTCCCGTGCTCTTTAAGGTGAACTTTTTATTTCAAATTTCTTTTGTGTTGAATATGCTTTTATGGTTGTTACTTTATATTTTCTTCTTAAATATTGCGAGGACGCAATTTCTTTAAGGAGGGGAGTCTGTAACAACCCGCGTATTTTACGATTGAGTATTTAAATATTTTATTTAAATATTTCATCATTAGTCGAATTTTAGTCCGAAAAGCTACTTTTTGCAAACGGTCGAATTAGGACTCGGGACCACTTCCATTGAGTTCAAAATGTCGTTTGCAACCTTTTTGAGTATAAGCTTCGATATGTTTGGAGTAAGTTGAATTTTTGCTACCTTTTCACTTAGGGCTTTGGGTTGGGTTCAGCCCACTAGCCAACTTAATACCCCAAACTGAACCACTCCTCTTCATTCATTCCCTCTTCCTCTACTTTTCAGTTCTAAAGAGATTAATGGTGAGTGGAATGAGAAATTAAAACTCAAGCCCTAGTTTTCTTTTGCAAATCAAGCCCCAGCTCCAAACTAATAGAAGAAACTTTGGTAAGCCTTCTCTTCATCTTCTCCAACTCTTTCTCTATTCAATTTCAGAAATTTCTAAACCTAACTTTAGGAAATGTTTCTCCTTTAAGCTTAGATTCAAGCTCGTTGGGTTGGAATTGAAGAGTGATTGTTCTTGCCATTGCTCTATAGCTTCTTCTTCTTTGTTTTTGTGAAAAGGTGAGATTTTTATCTCACATTTATGCTTATATCTATCTTTGAATGTTGGGTATGAATTACTAACACTTATTTATGTGCATTTGATTTTGATTTGGGTTGGTTTTGTGAATATTCCAATTTTAGTGTTTTGAAAGCCAAATCCTTAAAAATCATAGCTTTGATCTTTGATCATGATTTTTTGATGCATCGAAGAGCTTATAGGCCCGGGTAGTCGATTGGCATAAACCCCTAGCGTCCATTGCTCGTCCGATTTAAATTTGGTGGAGATTTGGCCCTCTCTCAGATAGGCTGGGAGGAGCTGGAAACAGGCTCTGGTCGACCGAGCTCTGAGGCCGGCCGACCGACCTACTACCAAAGTGCATAAGCACTTTTCTGTCTGTGGTCCGATCAACCAGCTACAGAGCTCAGTCGACCGA
Source organism: Allium cepa (assembly GCA_030765085.1). Lineage (NCBI taxonomy): Eukaryota > Viridiplantae > Streptophyta > Magnoliopsida > Asparagales > Amaryllidaceae > Allium > Allium cepa. Next base: position 409,089,859 of record CM060939.1, on the reverse strand, counting down.
CCTGCTTCCGGTCGACCGACCGACCTGTTGCTATTTTGCCAATTTCGCCTATTTTGCATGGTTTCCAAATTTATTCAATTCATGTTCTTTCCTTCTTTGTTGTTATCATTTGTTATCGACTTTGATGACTTCTTTCCTTTGGGAATTTAAGGAATATCCATTTTGATGGATTCGGTATCGATTTCTTTGGATTTTTATTCACGTCTTCGAATGTGAATTTCGATGATTGATTGTTTTACAATCATTTTTTTTTGTGATTTGTCACTTTAAAAATATAAAGGTTTCTATACTGGTGGTAAATATCAAAACTCTTTCATCAAAACGATTTCAACACTATTTCAATACAAAGCTCATTTATTAAAACCGTTCCAATCTATTAGTATATACAAACCTTTTCCTCACTCGTATGAGAAATCTAATTAAACAGCTTAGTAAAACGAGTGGTATGAAACGCTTGCGTTTACTTCGTTGGTTAATTCTTGGACTTGTTCGATTGAATCTCTTGTGACAATTTTCTAGTGGAGATCTACAATTTGTTCGTAAATATTTAAGTTAAGCTAGTGGTTATGGGACATGATGCTAAGCTCATATATTTACTAGCTTAGTGTAATTGACACTTCTTGATGATCGATGATGATCATTTTTGTGATTATGACTAGCAATATGCTATGTTTCTTTGTCCACGTAGGGGACAGTACCTCGTTTTATTGAGTTTCGTCTCATTTTTATTATAGGCTAACGACCTATTTATTTCTTGGGGTTTCGACCCAATTTTTGTGGGCTAACGACCCACATTTTTATGGAGTTCGGATCTTCGGGCGTACCGTGTACTACGTCGTTGTTCCGAATTTTACAAGTTTCAGGTTCTTCGGGCGTACCGTTGTACTACATCGTTGTTCCGAACTATTCGAGTTTCTGGTTCCTCGGGCGTACCGTTGTACTACGTCGTTGCACCGGCTCTATGGTTAGCGACCATGGGATAGCGTCCCGTTTTATGATACACGTGTCGGTGAGTTTTCATGCTCCCGTTTTGTGATATGCCTCCCCCTTTTGGTGATTGATCGTTTCTACGATCATTTTTGTGATTCCTGGATTTCTATTAATGATTTCTAGAATTTGAATTTCACCAATTTTATGATTGGCATTTATACATTGTCAATATTTTTGGCTTGGTGAATGAAATAAGGGGTATGACATTCCTTTTGATCTTTGAGAAGATTTTTGTGAGATTGATTGATCGCTTATTGATTTTCAATTACTTATTTATCACAGCTTGGCATTGTGATTATTATACGTTTAGTCATATCTCTTATTCTATATCATTTCATCTGATATTTATAGCTAGACTGATCCGTTTATTATTTTCTTATTAAATAATACTCGGGTCAGACCGAAATGTTACAGGTGCTTCTGCTTGACTTGACTTCTAGGATTATCATCCTGACTTTTGGCTAACTACTTAGATAAGTAGTTTTTGGTTGTATACATTTGAGATATAGACTCATAGTTGTGTACTTATTCTTTTGTCTAGCACATGTAGACATTCTTTTGTGATATTGTGGATCTTGTTTGACCACTACTCTGATGTACACTTTCATGTGTTATATTCATATCTTTTTCCGCCTTTGTGATATGAATTATCTGTGACTGGTTTGTGTTATGTTTATTTCTATATTTGTTTCCGAAGACATTATAGACACTGTGTAGTAGCTTTGAGTTTGTGTCGGTATGTCGGATTTCCTCTTGAAAAGAATGCAAGTTATATTTTATCTGACATATCGGTACTCGCATAAAGCAATTATACAGATGGTCGCTCCTCAACAACCTTATTCTCCATGCTAGTTGACGGCATTACACCGTAGTGTCCTTGGCTAGCGTGGGTATAGAGGTGGGGCGTCACATAGGGTTTAGGTCGATCGCGTTTTACAGTAGGGTTTTCACGAAACAAGATTATTGACGTGGCTGGAGGTAAGAGGTGCTGTTTGTTTTTTATTCATTTATTTGATTTGATTTAATTTTGTTTTCAAACGGTCTAACGCGAATATCTTTCACATACGATATTCGATTTATACGTAGTTTCTTGCACTAGGTTCGTATTGAAATTCCGAACACTTTGACGCTGGTTTGGATGGATTTGGAGACTGTGCAAATTTTGGGTTTAAATTGGATTTAAATTCAATTTAAATTCAAAAGGTGAGTGTTTTAACCCACTCACAACTTCTAAAATTTCTTATGTTTGTTAAATTAAATTTTTGTTGTGATTATGCATTTATTTATGACTTTTTCGAATATTTTTAATCATCATCTCAGTTATTGCATTTATTTAAATTAAATCGTTATTTAATTTATTATTGAATATAACTACCAGTTAAATACCTTTTATATAAATTATCAGTTATCTATTGGTATTGATTGATTGTTTTGGATGACGATTGTGATGGATGTGTGATCTGTTGATGGATGAATGGATGTTGTATTATATATTATTTTAAACTACAAGTTGTTATGCATTTTATTTCATTCGGGATTGCAGTTTGAAATGATATATAAACGTAATTTTATGTTAATTTACGGGTTGAAATGATGAATAACTATATCGCTTGACCATAGGATAGAAAATCTTATACAGGCACCGTAGTCTATATATAAAAATATTTTGAAATGATTTCTATGGTTTTGTAAAGAAATATATGATTTTATGAGATATGTATTTGGATATTTTATAAATGTTATATTATATATAGTTAAATTATTAGTTTAAGTTATGACTAAATTTTTTTTTTTTTTTTTTTTTTTTTTTTTTTTGGCATGGCCGACGGTTTTATAGTGGACCGACCACTTTTATTACGAACGTAATAAGGTTGAAGTACAGGAGTAAGGTAAAGACACCTTAGCTACTATGAATGAGAAATAAAATAATACAGCACAGGAGCATGACAGACATGTCACTACTACTAGAAATATATATCAAGGCTAGTTCTCCTCCGCAGAGGAAGAATCACCATCTCCCTTGCCCACCACGGAAGATCCACCCCCAAGAAGACCAAAAAAGGGGCGAAACAGAACAGCAAGAGAGGGATCATAACAGTCAGTGTCAGAAGAGTAAACATAAGATCTGTCCCAGGCAGAATCAGCTAGAAGAGTGGCATTAATCTCAGCAAACTTACCATCGATGTCAAGAACCAAGGAGTCACCAGAAATACAATAATAAAGGCAACGCAGATCCAATAAATCATCAGATATATATCTAAAATAGGTGTCATCCACAGGGTTGAATCTCATATCAGAACGAAGGTCAACCCAACTATGTTCAGACTCAGCCCAAACAACGTGCGGCAGAGAGAAATCTGGAATAGCAGGAAGAACTGAAGGAACATCACCAGGATCTGGGGAAGCAGGACTCACTAAGGAAAGTGATGGTCCAGAGGCAGTAGCAACCGAAGAGGCTTTGGGAACCCATTTTCTAAGCGGAGGCCGAGGCAGAGGGATCTTAGGAGCAGCATATGGATCAACAGAGCGCACGCAGGCAGAGGCAATATGACCAAAAGAAAGACAGGTGGAACAAATATCAGGGACCCATCCGTAACGAACACGAACATCCACCACGTGACCAACAGCTAGCTGGACAGGAATAGAGGTAGGAAGAGGCTTGTCGGGAGATATCTCAATCAGGGCCTTGGCGTAAACAAGCCTATCACGCGCAACAGTATTAGAGTCAAAACACTTCAATTTACCAATATTGCACGCAAGCCAATTCAAGCCAAGCAACGGTTGTAAAGCAGATGGAATTTGGGAGAAATAAACCCATACAGGGATAGAAAATACTTGATCACGAACAGAAGCTACCGTCGGAGACCAGGGGGTGATAATAAAAGGCTGTCCGTCAAAGAAGGAAGGCTCAGACTCAAGAACCCGACAACGTTCCTCCGCGGAGGAGAACAATAGGTAGTACAAGGAATCAACCATCTTAACTTTAAGCCCACCCTGTAGTCTCCAAGCCCTACGACAAACAGCTGCTGCATCATGTAGACGATGATTAGGATCCAAAAAGAATCCAACCACATATCCAGACCAAAAGTCCAGACCGGCTTGCATAACACAGGGGGGAGGGATCATTACTCCATTTTCTTCAACGATGTCAAACTCAACTGGTTCATAAACACCCGCATTACATGGCATGGATTTAAAAAGCGAAGACCATGTTTTGGGTATAGCCGGGCAAGGAGCAGCAGGCCGACATCCAACAACAACAGAAGAGACATCAGGTTTGGGGCATTGTGCATTAACGGGAGAGGAAACTGTGTGCATGATATCTTTGTTCGCAGGAACATCAACAACATTGACAATAGACTGCAACGAGCCACTAGCATTACCAGCTTTGGGACAGGCAAGGGAAGGACCTGGACACACTAAAACTGATGGTAGAACAGGAGTTGCATCACACATTAGGGGGGCCGAACTTTTCACACTGATTATAGTTCCAGTTCCCACAGAAGCATTGTAACAAACACATGGCTTGCTACAATCAACTGCAGCATTATAACAAACACTTGAAGTGCATCTGACTGGCACAACAGAGTCCACCTTGCCATTGTCAAAACCTTCCAGACCATGTAAATCACTGTCCCTAACTAAAGCACCCAAGACTTGTTCACCCAAAACGCAACCGGAGATAACGTCGTTACTTACAATGGAACCAGACTTAGGTAGGGAGAGAGGCGCACCAGAAAAAAACGACGTCGAAGCCACATCAGATGAACAGGAAGCATCAGCTGTAGCTTCGTTCGGAGCAGGGCGAGAAAATGGAACAGAGGGAGACCGATCAGAAGCACGAAGAGGGGGGAAATCTTGGGGCGAGCGAAGGTCAGGAAGAACGCTGTCATCAGCAGCCATACTCCTAAAACGACGGCCAGAACGAGTAGAAGAGGGGGAGGGGATACGTTTGGAAGGAGGAGGAGAAGGGGACATGAATTGGGAAGGGGGAACAGATAGGAGAAAGCATTCACGGAGATGTATGAGAAAGCGCAAGAGACGGAAATCACCTGGCAGCCATTAAAATTATGCGTTATTAAACTTTGGCTGAGGGTTTATGACAATATTAATGAACTTTGGGGACAGGGAGACTATGTCGCCCTGACCTTTGGTTAGACTGGTTTTATAGTGCCCAGACCACTCATGCCTCATACTTTGTGGCCGCTGGGAATCGATCCGGTGCCACTACAACAAGATGTAGCCACATCCACTAAGTCGTAAAAATTTGTTTAAAGTATAAAATAAGTTTAATAATAAAGTTTGAGTTCATTAAAATATAATATGGATAAGTATTTACTTAAATTATATTTAAATATGGAGTTTATATTGATTTTTATAAATCAAGGTTGAGAAGGTAGTATGAAATTGATTGAGATTTTATCTAAATAAGAATTATAGTTAATAAGAATCCATTTGGAACTTATTGAAATTTATGATTTTAAAGGAATATGGTTTTATAATTTAATTCAGGTTTAAGGCGATTTAAGTGAAATGTATGAAATCTAAATAAATGGAGGAATATTCAGTTGTTGAATTTTAAGTTTTATTTAAAGGATTGGATTTATTAAGGAAATATTTCAAAACTAAATAATAGTGAAGAGAATTTGGTGTGTGTGTGTATATATATATATATATGAATTATAAATTTAGTTTTGAAATATTGAATAATTAAAGCTTTGAAATATATGGAAATTGAAATGGTTTATTTGGTACTCAAATCTATATTTGGAATTGATTTGTGAAATTTAAGAAGCTAATTTATTATATAAAGGAATTTAATATTTAAACCATTTAAGTATTAGAAGTTATGTTTCAAAGCTATGGGTTTTCAAGGTATATAGATTTGAAAGTGTTATGATCTTGGAAAAAGGATATATTTGAAATAAAAATGATGTCATATTGATTTAGGTTTTTAAAATAGAAATGATATCATATTTATATGGTTTTGAGACGGATATTATATTCTTGTTTTGAAGTATAATTATTTCAAAATGACCGCGGTGTTATAATAACGTTTGGTTGTTAAAGAGATCGGGATCGGAAGTTGTCATACTCTAGCCAACCCCGAAAACCACTTTAACAATCGTGTACGTGGTGGAGATTCCAGAATGAAGTACGATGGCGGCGGCGTTTCCTTTGAGGTAAATATGTGGACCCGACTCCCGTGAGTTGGCATAAGGTGGCTAAAACAGGAGCGGTTCTTGGGCCAATGAGGTAGCACCTTTGGTCGGACACATTCCTTCGATTTTATACTTTGACTTTTGGATTGATTCCGTGGCCACTTTTGATTTTTTTATTTGAGGGTGTGGCTCGAGCTGAGCGGTAGCTGCGGCTATGCGTTACCACCAGTCCAGATAGCAATTGGTATATCTACCCTGGCATTGCCTAGTTGTGCCATGTCACCCACCCTAGCGCACCTTATACGATTTTGTTTTGTACTATACCGATGGAGTGCCCTCTGACGACGCCCAGTACGGAGGAGATTGCAGTACTGTATAGACTATGGGAATATAAAAGTGTGTTAAGGGCTATATGGGTAACACCTTAATGCTATTTTCAGTATATTATACTTTACTTTAGACATTATTATAATAGCGTATATTACTACATAGTAGATAGTTTAATGGATCCTTAGGAGATGTGAATCCCGAACATCTCATAAGTTACTGCACTCACTTTAGACACTGGATTGAAGATGTGAAATCTCGTAAACGTCTCTAATGTCGTTCCACTCATATTATTTATTGTTGATTTAACGTACATAAGATATTTTAGTTCTGACTCGAATGTTTTGTCTTTTCAATTCGCTCGGGTCGGCCTGAGCATTTCAGGATTTGAAGGCCTTAATTCTGGAGGACGAAGACGAAGAATTATTATTACTATTATCTATTATACCATTCCACCATACCATTGTAATCCGCTGCATTATTAATATTCTCTGGTATGTGTGACTCTGATATTGTATAAGTAAAGAAAAATCAAATGTTTTGTAAAACAACTTCATGAACTATTTATTTGATTATTATATTTTATCATTCCGCTGCAAGATTCTATTTTTTTTCTTTCTCTACTTTTCTTATTTACCCCCATAACAATCCGCCCTTCTGTATGGTTTAAGTTTGACGTGTGTGGTTTATCGTCGATTTAAAACGTGCGGAAAGGCGGGATGTTACATCTGGTATCGGAGCTTTGGTTTAGCGATAAACCTTATCTTTGTGGGGTCTGACTCTTTATCAATAGGGTAGTAATACCCTATGATGAGTCGCTGAGTGTATATATGTGAGAGAGCGTATTTGTTTGTGTTATAAAAAGGTTTAATATTGTGTTAATTTGTTTCGTTTTGTATTTATAAATTCAGATTGATGCATGGGAAGCCATGACATCAATAGGGGTTTCTAAACACTTAATAGGACAGACCGACATAATATTGTTTTTAATATAGGTGAATGAAATAATTTTGCCTATTATATTTTCTATATATAAATAAATTTTTATAAATAAGATATATTTGGTTGCAATATATTGGTTGTTAGGTAATGAAATTTATAAGTAATATTTGAAATAAGATTGAAAATAAAATAAATGAAAATTGGAAATTTAGAACTTAAGTTCCGGGGTTTTGAAAATTCTTTTGAATGATTATGAAATATAATATTATTATTATTAGAAGTATTTTCTGATATAAGTATTTCAATATAATTTGAAAGAAATATTTTAAAAAGAAATTTTGGAAAGAAATAAGTTTTGTACTCCCTTCCCTATCGCTGGAAAATAATTTCAGTGATGAGTGCACGCATCATCGACATTCGTTTTCGAGTTTCGAAGTGGGAAGGTCATTGTAGTAGTTTACTGCAGATTTGTTTTGATAAACCAAATATAAAATTTTAATTTGTTTTAAATACAATTGGATATATAAAGTGTAAGTGTATACATTTATCTATTATTTTTAAAATGATTTGAAATTTAACCTAGTATTTGGTTCTTAAGTTTATGTTAATTAATAGTTCAATTTGTGTAGTGAAATGGAATTTCACTCATGATTGAAACCTATAAATGAAATAAGAGAGTTAATGCTAAGTTATAAAAAAAAGGAGAAAGTTGAAATTGTAACTTATGAGACAAAAGATAAAATTAGTGAACAAAGAATTAATTAAAAGAAATGGGATAGACTTGTATGATTTTCAATTACATCCTTAATAGCATATATATAATTTACCAAATATAAAAGGTTAAATGCTAAAAGAAAATGTAATGGAAAATTTTACAAGTAAAATTTGAAGTAATGAAAATATGTAATGAAATTCTTAAATAAATAAGAATTTGATGTGAAATTTTTGTGAACTTAAGTTAAAATTGAAATGATACTGTAACAATGGTAATAGGAAGTAAGTATTGTAGGTATAAGATTTTAAACTTAACTAAATGAATAAATGAATGTAATGCAATAAAAAGAAACTTACATGACCTAAATAAATGAAAACGAATAATTGCAAGCAATAAATGAAAATGAATGGGATTAATAAGAATAAACTTAATCTGTTGTTTGGAATCGTTGTTTGTTTGGTTTATGGTTGTTGGGCAAGGATACTTTAAAGTTGTTTAGATAAATAAATAATCTATTTAGTTTCATCTAAGACTGTTGAGTATGCACTAAGTAGTTTATTTCCCATTCTGTACAATTTAAAGTTGAATCCGAACAACTATTTGTTTTGTTTGATATGAATGAATGATTGATTTGTGTTGATTCTATGTGATGGTTGTATGCCGTATTGCAAGTGATTGATGTTTGTATTGATTTGTTTGTTTATGGTTGAAACCATTTTAAATATTTCATTTTATATAATTGTTAATCTATTTGATTATATAAGTGAAATGCAGGTTATGGAAACAATTGCTACTGCATTTGGTTTCATAATATAAGCGTTAATTGCCCGACTAATAGGTACGTTCTTGGATTACGGTTTTAAATAACGCTACTATATTATTTTTTCCCATGTTGGGATATATTATTTGGAAAATACATGTTATATGTTGTTATATTTGATATTATATTTTCTTCCGAGCCTCTCCGTACAAAGGAAACTCTGCCGAAATTTTACGTAAAATTTTGGACCTAGAAAATTTTTGAAAAATGTTTTCCAAACTTTATTAATTTGAGTATAAAAAGATTTAATGGTTATAAATTGGTATATTTTATTCAATTTATAAATTTTGTAAATTTACTTGTTTATAAAGTTATTATTTTTGAATAAGATGTATTGCTTACACAATTCTTCCTTTTCCCTTCTTTTCCTTTTCGAGGACAAGAAGTTTTGAGTGGGGGAGAGTGTAATGACCTGGAAATTTCGATGATTTAAATTTGTTAATTTCATTAAGTTTTTATAATTTAATATTTAAGAAATGAAAAAATAGTTAAATTAATAAGATTTTGTATTTTATTTAGAATGAAATAAAACCTTATAATTTATAAATGGAATAATATTGAAACAAATAAAATTTGTAGATGAATAATGAATAATAACTAGGGTGAAGTGTAACAATGGTTATTAAAGCTAAAACTTTGATAGATTGAATGAAACTACAATAAATGAAATAGTGTAAATGTTATGACTTAGTATAATGGGAATATGAGAAAAACAAGTGTAATTATTGAATAAATTTGTGAAATATTATTATAGATTGTAGTTGTTTGTGAAGAATAAATATACAAGTAGTGTAAAGGATATAATGGTTGTGTTACCAGTTAATTCACCAAGTACCAATAAAGATAATTAAATGTACTTTAATGATAATTAATAAAATAACGGAAATGGTGAATGCAAATTTAAATTAGAAACGTAAACTTATTATAAGGTAATAATTGGTGTAATAGAAGCATGAGACCAAGTAGGTAAATTTATCGTGAATATTAAATGTAATTGGATGTAGATTAATGGAATAACGTTAATGCAAACAAATTTAGTGCAATCAATATTAATTGAAACCTATTGCAATAAATGGAATAAATATTACGTTAGGGTGGATTTAAGGTAAAATTTGGTAATAATGTATTGTTGTGGTTTATGAATGAATTGATAATTAAAATTAAAGGAAGCGTTGTTAAAATAAGTTGATTATAAACAAGTTGAATGAAATTCCAATAAAGGAGGTAATGCAAACGTTATATTTGGCAAAGATTTCAATACTAATGGAAATTATAGTTAATACACAATAAAGAAAGTAAGTTGAGTATATTTGTATAATATAATGTAAAAAACCATCATTAAGTTTATTATTTGAAATTGGTGGATGTGATATAAAGATTTAAATCAAATAAAAACAATTTATTTGAATAAACATTCAATGATTAGAGTAATTGCAATCAATTGAAATTAAATATTTAAATATTACGTAAATATTAAGTTAGATGAAATTGAAGATATTTATGTAATAAAATATGAATCCAATGTTAAGTTTATTTATAAAATGACAGTTGGTTGAATAAAAAGGAATGAAAAATAAAGTTTTTTCAATATGGGAATTTAATGTATGATAATTGGATTAATTACAAATAAAGGTAATTAAATAGTAAGTTAATTGGAATTAAGTTAAAATGGGAGAATATTAAGAACTAAGATTTACAAGCAATGTTAGCTATATTCTTATTGTAATAAGACTCGAATAACAAGGATTAAGAATTTAATAAATGAATTTTGGAGTTTTATTTTATAATTTCTAAATTTAATGAAATTGAAATTGAGGTTAACATTAGAATTGATGAATTAATCAACTCAAAAAAATTGACATTTTAAATTTGTCTAAATCATTGTGAATGATTGAGAAATTAAAAATGATGAAATTTGTCAATTTAAGAATTGAAATAGCCATTTTGGCCACTGACTCGGATTTCGATGAAACCAGTTTCATCGGATACGTAACAGTTGATTATTATAGGATTTTAAGTTTCGTAGCGATCGGGCTTGTTGTTTGATCGTACGGACTCGAAACGCCTTGAAATCAATTGAAATCAATTTGAAATAATTTGATTTTAGCATAACTTCTTCATACGATGGAATTTGGAATTGAACTTGTTCCATCGAGTTTAAAATATTTTAAAACATCTATTTTGATATACGGGTTGACACAATTTCATTCCGGAGTCAGAGCGGGCTTTTCGGGCCACTTTATCGTTTAACGTATATACCAATCTGATCCGCCCATTCTTTTTCAACCTTGTCTATAAATACTCTGTTATAAACCCTAATTGTCCCCCATTCTCATTTGTCTGTGCATACAATTTCTTTCATCTCCTCAGTTCATTGGCAGACAAACACCTAATTCCAACTGCAATTCAAAATCAAAGCCAAATTTCAAACTCCTCAAAAAAATTCTGAAAAATTATATGTCGAAGCTCTCGATGAGTGAATCTCAATTCTGTGATTCGTTTTTCAATTCGGGCCTCATTCTTCCAGAAACCAATGGATTAGTTTCGTCCGTTCACTTGAGGTCGTTGGATTGTGCGGTGGATCGTCGATTTCACGACGATCGGGTGGTGGCTTCGTGAAGAGGACGGCGTTTGGTGGTCGTCAGCATGGCTATTTTGGTTGAAGGGGCTTCGGATTCGCCGTGATGAGGGGATGTAGGTGGCGATGACAACCACCATCAGGCCAAGCCGAGCACCGCTGCGAGTTAGGGGGGCAGTCGGCCGAGGTAGGGCATGCCTCCGGCGTTGTCTGATCGAGGTGACGTGATGCTCTGATGGCCACGTTTGTCAGATTTTGGGTGGCGGCTCGCGTACTGATGGGTAGGGTTTAGGTCGATTGCTTTTTACAGTAGTGTTTTGACGATACGAGATTATTGACGTGGCTGCAGGTAAGAGGTGATGTTTGTTTTTTTATTTATTTATTTATTTGATTTAGTTTTGTTTTCAAACGATCTAACGCGAATATCTTTCACATACGATATCTGATTTATGCGCGGTTTCTTGCAGTAGGTTTGTATTGAAATTCTGGACACTTTGACGCTTGTTGGATGAATTTGAAGACTGTGCAAATTTTGGGTTTAAATTGGATTTAAATTCAATTTAAATTCAAAAGGTAAGTGTTTTAACCCACTCACAACTTCTAAAATTTCTTATGTTTGTTAAATCAATTTTTTGTTGTGATTATGCATTTATCTATGACTTTTTCGAATACTTTTAATCATCATCTCAGTTATTGCGTTTATTTAAATTAAATCGTTATTTATTTTATTATTGAATATAACTTCCAGTTAAATACTGTTATATATATTATCAGTTATCTATTGGTACTGGTTGATTGTTTTGGATGATGATTGTGATTGATGTGTGATATGTTGATGGATGAATGGATGTTGTATTATATATTATTTTAAACTACAAGTTGTTATGCATTTTATTTCATTTGGGATTGCGGTTTGAAATGTTATATAATCGTAATTTTATGTTAATTTACGTATTAAAATGATAAATATCCGTATCACTTGACCATAGGATAGAAAATTATATATAGGCACCGCGGTCTATATATAAAAATATTTTGAAATGATTTCTATGGTTTTGTAAAGAAATATACGATTTTATGAGATATGGATTTGGATATTTTATAAATGTTATTTTATATATAGTTATATTATTGGTTTAAGTTATGAATAAAAAAATTTAAAGTATAAAATTTGTTTAAAGTAAAAAATAAGTTTAACAATAAAGTTTGAGTTCGTTAAAATATAATATGGATAAGTATTTACTTAAATTATATTTTAATGTGGAGTTTATATTTATTTTTATAAATCAAGGTTGAGAAGATAGTTTGAAATTGATTGAGATTTTATCTAATTAAGAATTATAGTCTATAAGAATCCATTTGGAACTTATTGAAATTTGTGATTTTAAAGGAATATGGTTTTATAACTTAATTCAGGTTTAAGGTGATTTAAGTGAGATGTATGAAATCTAAATAAATGGAGGAATATTCAGTTGCTGAATTTGAAGTTTTATTTAAAGGATTGGATTTATTAAGGAAATATTTCAATACTAAATAATAGTGAAGAGAATTTGGTGTGTGTGTGTGTGTATATGAATTATAAATTTAGTTTTGAAATATTGAATAATTAAAGCATTGAAATATATGGAAATTGAAATGGTTTATTTGTTACTCAAATCTGTATTTGGAATTGATTTGTGAAATTCAAGAAGTTAATTTATTATATAAAGGAACTTAATATTTAAACCATTTAAGTATTAGAAGTTATGTTTCAAAGCTATGGGTTTTCAAGGTATATAGATTTGAAAGTGCTATGATTTTGGAAAAATGATATATTTGAAATAAAAATGATATCATATTGATTTGGGATTTTAAAATAGAATGATATCGTATTTATATGGTTTTGAAATGGATATTATATTCTGGTTTTGAAGTATAATTATTTCAAAATGACCGCGGTGTTATAATAACGTTTGGTTGTTAAAGAGACCGGGATCGGAAGTTGTCATACTCTCTGCCAACCTCGAAAACCACTTTAACAAACGTGTACGTGGTGGAGATTCCAGAATGAAGTAGGATGGTGGCGGCGTTTCCTTGAGGTAAATACGTGGACCCGACTCCCGTGAGTTGGTATAAGGTGGATAAAATAGGAGTGATTCTCGGACCAGTGAGGTAGCACCTTTGATCGGACACATCCCTTCGATTTTATACTTTGACTTTTAGATTGATTCGGTGGCCACTTTTGATTTTTTTTATTTGGGGGTATGGGTCGAGGTGGGCGGTAGCTGCGGCTATGCGTTACCACCAGTCCGGATAGCAATTGGTATATCTACCCTGGCATTGCCTAGTTATGCCGTGTCACCTACCCTAGCGCGCCTTCTATGATTTTGTTTTGTACCATACCTATGGAGTGCCCTCTGATGACGCCAGTACAGAGGAGATTACGGTACTGTATAGACTATCAGAATGTAAAAGTGTGTTAAGAACTATATGGGTAACCCCTTAATGTTATTTTCAGTGTATTATACTTTACTTTAGACACTATTATAATAGCGTATATTACTACATAGTAGATAGTTTAACGGATCCTTAGGAGATGTGAATGTCGAACATCTCATAAGTTACCGCACTCACGTTAGACACTGGATAGGAGATGTCAAATCACGTAAACATTTCTGACGTTGTTCCACTCATATTATTTATTGTTGATTTAACTTACATAAGATATTTTAGTTCTGACTCGAGTGTTTTGTCTTTTCAATTCGCTCGGGTCAGCATGAGCATTTCAGGATTTGAAGGCCTTAATTTTGGAGGACGAAGACGAAGAATTATTGTTACTATTATCTATTATGCTATTCCACCACACCATTGTATTCCTCTGCATTATTAATATTCTCTGGTATGGGTGACTCTGACATTGTATTGTATAAGTAAAGAAAAACAAATGTTTTCTAAAACAGCTTCATGAACTGTTTATTTGATTATTATATTTTATCGTTCTGCTGCAAGATTCTATTTTTTTTCTTTCTCTACTTTTTCTTATTTATCCTATAACAATCCGCCCTTCTGTATGGTTTAAGTCTGACGTGTGTGGTTTATCGTCGATTTAAAGCGTGCTGAAAGGTGGGATGTTACATCTGGTATCAGAGCTTTGATTTAGCGATAAACCTTAGATTTGTAGGGTCTGACACTTTATCAATAGGGTAGTAATACCCTATGATGAGTCGCTGAGTGTATATATATGAGAGAGCGTATTTGTTAGTGTTATAAAAAGGTTTGATATTTTGTTAATTTTTTCCGTCTTGTATTTATAAATTCTGGTTGATGCATGGGACGCTTTGACATCAATAGGGGTTTCTAAACACTTAATAGGACACACCGACATAATATTGTTTTTAATATAGGTGAATGAAATAATTTTGCCTGTTATATTTCCATATATAAAATAAATTTTTATAAATAAGATATATATGGTTGCAATATATTGGTTGTTAGGTAATGAAATTTATAAGTAATAGTTAAAATAAGATTGAAAATAAAAAAAATGAAAATTGGAAATTTAGAACTTAAGTTTCGGGGTTTTGAAAATTCTTTTGAATGATTTTGAAATATAATAATATTATTATTAGAAGTATTTTCTGATATAAGTATTTCAATATAATTTGAAAGAAATATTTTAAAAAGAAATTTTGAAAAGAAATAAGTTTTGTACTCCCTCTCTATCACTGGAAAATAATTTCAGTGATGAGTGCACGCATCATCGACATTCGTTTTCGAGTTTCGAAGTGGGAAGGCCATTGTAGTAGTTTACTGCAGATTTGTTTTGATAAACCAAATATAAAATTTTATTTTGTTTTAAATACAATTGGATATATAAAGTGTAAGTGTATACATTTATCTATTACTTTTAAAGTGATTTGAAATTTAACCCGATATTTGGTTCTTAAGTTTCTGTTAATTAATAGTTCAATTTGTGTAGTGAAATGGAATTTCACTAATGATTGAAACCTCTAAATGAAATAAGAGATGCTAAGTTATTAAAAAAATGGGAGAAAGTTGAAATTGTAACTTATGAGACAAAAGATAAAATTAGTGAACAAAGAATTAATTAAAAGAGATGGGATAGCCTGGTATGATTTTCAGTTACATCCTTAAAAGCATATATATAACTTACCAAATATAAAAAGTTAAATGCTAAAAGAAAATGTAATGGAAAATTTTACAAGTAAAATCTGAAGTAATGAAAGTATGTAATGAAATTCTTAAAAAAATAAGAATTTGATGTGAAATTTTTGTGAACTTAAGTTAAAATTGAGATGATGCTGTAATAATGGTAATAGGAAGTAAGTATGGTAGGTATAAGATTTTAAACTTAAGTAAATGAATAAATGAATGTAATGCAGTAAAAAGAAACTTGCATGACCTGAATAAATGAAAATGAATAATTGCAAGCAATAAATGAAAATGAATGGGATTAATAATAAGAATAAACTTTATCTGTTGTTTGGAATCGTTGTTTGTTTGGTTTATGGTTGTTGGGCAAGGATACTTTAAAGTTGTTTAGATAAATAAATAATCTATTTAGTTTCATCTAAGACTGTTGAGTAATGATGCACTAAGTAGTTTATTTTCCATTTTGTACAATTTAAAGTTGAACCCGAACAACTATTTGTTTTGTTTGATATGAATGAATGATTGATTTGTGTTGATTCTATGTGATGGTTGTATGTCTTGTTGCAAGTGATTGATGTTTGTATTGATTTGTTTGTTTATGGTTGAAACATTTTAAATATTTCATTTTATATAATTGTTAATCTTTTTGATTATACAAGTGAAATGCAGGTTATGGAAACAATTGCTACTGCATTTGGTTTCATAATATAAGCGTTAATTCCCCGACTAATAGGTACGATCTCGGATTACGGTTTTAAATAGCGCTATTATATTATTTTTTCCCGTGTTGGGATATATTGTTTTGGAAAATACATGTTATATATTGTTATATTTGATATTATATTTTCTTCCGAGCCTCTCCGTACAAAGGAGACTCTGCCGAAATTTTCCGTAAAATTTTGGACTTAAAAATTTTTTGAAAAATGTTTTCCAAACTTTATTAATTTGAGTATAAAAAGATTTAATGGTTATAAATTGGTATATTTTATTCAATTTATAAATTTTGTAAATTTACTCGTTTATAAAGTTAATATTTTTGAATAAGATGTAATGCTTACACAATTTTGCCTTTTCCCTACTTTTCCTTTTCGAGGACGAGAAGTTTTGAGTGGGGAAGAGTGTAACGACCCAGATATTTCAATGATTTAAATTTGTTAATTTGATTAAGTTTTGATAATTTAATATTTAAGAAATGAAAAAATTAGTTAAACTAATAAGATTTTGTAATTTATTTAGAAAGAAATAAAACCTTATAATTTATAAATGGAATAATATTGAAACAAATAAAATTTACAGACGAATAATGAATAATAATTAGGGTGAAGTATAACAATGGTTATTAAAGCTAAAACTTTGATAGATTGAATGAAACTACAATAAATGAAATAGTGTAAATGTTATGACTTAGTTTAATGGGAATATGAGAAAAACAAGTGTAATGATTGAATAAATTTGTGAAATATTATTATAGATAGTAGTTGTTTGTGAAGAATAGATATACAAGTAGTATAAAGGATATAATGGTTGTGATACCAGTTAATTCACCAAGTACCAATAAAGATAATTAAATGTACTTTAATGATAATTAATAAAATAATGGAAAGGGTGAATGTAAATTTGAATTAGAAACGTAAACTTATTATAAGGTAGTAATTTGTGTAATAGAAGCTTGAGACCAAGTAAGTAAATTTATCGGGAAAATTAAATGTAATTGGATGTAGATTAATGGAATAACGTCAATGCAAACTAATTTAGCGCAATCACTATTAATTGAAACCTATTGCAATAAATGGAATTAAATATTACGTTAGGGTGGATTTAAGATAATATTTGGTAATAATGTATTGTTGTGGTTTATAAGTGAATTGATAATTAAAATTAAAGGTAGTGTTGTTAAAATAAGTTGACTATAAACCAGTTGAATGAAATCCCAATAAAGGAGGTAATGCAAACGTTATATTTGGCAAAGATTTCAATACTAATGGAAATTATAGTTAATACACAATAAAGTAAGCAAATGTAATATAATGTAAAAAACCAGCATTAACTATATTATTTGAAATTGGTGGATGTGATATAAAGATTTAAATCAAATAAAAACAATTTATTTGAATAAACATTCAATGATTGGAGTTATTGCAATCAACTGAAATTAAATATTTAAATATTACGTAAATATTAAGTTAGATGAAATTGAAGATATTTATGTAATAAAGTATGAATCCAATGTTAAGTTTATTTATAAAATGATAGTTGGTTGAATAAAAAGGAATGCAAAACAAAGTTTTGTCAATATGGGAATTTAATGTATGATAATTGGATTAATTGCAATTAAAGGTAATTAAATAGTACATTAATGGAGTTAAGTCAAAATGGGAGAATATTAAGAACCAATATTTAAAAGCAATGTTAGCTATATTCTTATTGTAATAAGACTCGAATAACAAGGATTAAGAATTTAACAAATGAATTTTGGAGTTTTATTTTATAATTTCTAAATTTAATGAAATTGAAATTAAATATTGAAATTGAGGTTAACATTGGAATTGATGAATTAATCACCTCAAAAAAATTGACATTTTAAATTTGTCTAAATCATTGTGAATGATTGAGAAATTAAAAATGATGAAATTAGTCAATTTAAGAATTGAAATTGAAAAGTTGGATTGAACTAATTAATTTTTAATTTATTTAATTAAATGTAAAAATTGCCATTTTGGCCACTGACTCGGATTTCGACGAAACCAGATTCATCGGATTCGTAACAGTGAATTATTGTAGGATTTCAAGTTCCGTAGCGATCGGGCTTGTTGTTTGATCGTACGGACTCGAAACACCTTAAAATCAATGAAATTGAAATCAATTGAAATCAATTTGAAATAATTTGATTTTAGCATAACTTCTCTATACGATGGAATTTGGACTTGAAACTTGTTCCATCGAGTTTAAAATATTTTAAAACATCTATTTTGATAAACGGGTTGACCCAATTTCGTTCCCAAGTCAGAACGGGCTTTTCGGGCCACTTTATCGTTCAACGTGTACACCAATCTAATCCATCTATTCATTTTCAACTTTGTCTATAAATACTCTGTTATAAACCCTAATTGTCCCTCATTCTTATTTGTATGTGCGTACAACTTCTTTCACCTCCTCAGTTCAATGGCAGACAAACACCTAATTCCAACTGCAATTCAAAATCAAAGCCAAATTTCAAACTCCTCAAAAAAATTCAGAAAAATTATATGTCGAAGCTCTCGATGAGCGCATCTCAATTCTATGATTCGTTTTTCAATTTGGGTCTCAGTTTGTCCAAAAATCAATGGATTAGTTTCGGCCGTTGGTTTGAGGTCGTTGGATTGTGCGGTGGATCGTCGATTTCACGACGATCGGGTGGTGGTATCGTGAAGAGGACGGCGTATGGTGGTCATCGACATGGCTATTTTGGTTGAAGGGGCTTCGGATTCGCCGTGATGAGTTGATGTAGGTGGTGATGACGGCCACCATCAGGCCGCGCCGTGCGTCGCCGCGAGTTAGGGGTGTGGTCGGTCGAGGTAGGGCGTGCCTCCGGCGTTGTCTGATCGAGGTGACGTGATGCTCTGGTGGCCGCGTTTGTCAGATTTTAGGTGGCGGCTCGCGTACTGATGGGTAGGGTTTAGGTCGATCGCGTTTTACAGTAGGGTTTTCACGAAACGACATTGTTGACGTGGCTTGAGGTAAGAGGTGTTGTTTGTTTTTTTTACATTTATTTGATTTGATTTAATTTTGTTTTCAAACGATCTAATGCGAATATCTTTCACAAACGATATCCGATTTACGCACGGTTTCTTGCGCTAGTTTCGTATTGAAATTCCGGACACAATGAAGCTGGTTTGGATGGATTTGGAGACTGTGCAAATTTTGGATTTAAATTGGATTTAAATTCAATTTAAATTCAAAGGTGAGTGTTTTAACACACTCACAACTTCTAAAATTTCTTATGTTTGTTAAATTAAATTTTTGTTGTGATTATGCATTTATTTATGACTTTTTCGAATATTTTTAATCATCATCTCAGTTATTGTATTTATTTATATTAAATCGTTATTTAATTTATTATTGAATATAACGCTAGTTAAATACATTTTATATATATTATCAGCTATCTATTGGTATTGATTGATTGTTTTGGATGATGATTGTGATGGATGTGTGATCTGTTGATGGATGAATGGATGTTGTATTATATATTATTCTAAACTGCAAGTTGTTATGCATTTTATTTCATTCGGGATTGCGGTTTGAAATGATATATAACCGTAATTTTATGTTAAATTGCGGATTGAAATGATAAATGTCCGTATCACTTGACCATAAGATAGAAAATTTTATACAGGCATCGCGGTCTATATATAAGAATATTTTGAAATAATTTCTATGGTTTTGTAAAGAAATATACGATTTTGTGAGATATGGATTTGGACATTTTATAAATGTTATTTCATATATAGTTAAATTATTGGTTTAAGTTATGAATAAAATTTGTTTAAAGTATAAAATAAGTTTAATAATAAAGTTTGAGTTTATTAAAATATAATATGGATAAGTATTTACTTAAATTATATTTTAAATATGGAGTTTATATTGATTTTTATAAATCAAGGTTGAGAAGATAGTTTGAAATTGATTGAAATTTTATCTACGAATTATAGTTAATAAGAATTCATTTGGAAATTATTTAAATTTGTGATTTTAAAGGAATATGGTTTTATAACTTAATTCAGGTTTAAGGTGATTTAAGTGAAATGTACGAAATCTAAATAAATGGAGGAATATTCAGTTATTGAATTTGAAGTTTTATTTAAAGGATTGGATTTAAAATAAAATATTTCAAAACTAAATAATAGTGAAGGGAATTTGGTGTGTGTGTGTGTATATGAATTATAAAATTTAGTTTTGAAATATTGAATAATTAAAGCTTTGAAATATATGGAAATTGAAATGGTTTATTTGGTATTCAAATTTGTATTTGGAATTGATTTGTGAAATTTAAGAAGCTAATTTATTATATAAAGGAATTTAATATTTAAACCATTTAAGTATTACAAGTTATGTTTCAAAGCTATGGGTTTTCAAGGTATATAGATTTGAAAGTGCTATGATTTTGGAAAAAGGATATATTTGAAATAAAAATGATATCATATTGATCTAGGTTTTTAAAATAGAAATGATATCGTATTTTATGGTTTTGAAATGGATATTATATTCTGGTTTTTAAGTATAATTATTTTAAAATGACCGCGGTGTTATAACAACGTTTGGTTGTTAAAGAGACCGGGATCGAAAGTTGTCATACCCTCTGCCAACCCCGAAAACCACTTTAACAACCGTGTACGCGGTGGAGATTCCAGAATGAAGTAGGATGGTGGTGGCATCTCCTTTGAGGTAAATACGTGGACCCCACTCCCGTGAGTTGGCATAAGGTGGCTAAAACAGGTGCGATTCTCGGGCCAATGAGATGGCACCTTTGATCGGACACATCCCTTCGATTTTATACTTTGACTTTTGGATTGATTCGGTGGCCACTTTTGATTTTTTTATTTGAGGTTGTGGCTCGAGGTGGGCGGTAGCTGCGGCTATGCGTTACCACCAGTCCGGATAGCAATTGGTATATCTACACTGGCATTGCCTAGTTGTGCCGTGTCACCTACCCTAGCGCGCCTTATACGATTTTGTTTTGTACCATACCTATAGAGTGCCCTCTGATCACGCCCAGTACGGGAGAGATTACGGTACTATATGACTATGGGAATCTAAAAGTGTGTTAAGGGCTATATGGGTAACCCCTTAACGCTATTTTCAGTATATTATACTTTACTTTAGACACTATTATAATAGCGTATATTACTACATAGTAGATAGTTTAACGGATCCTTGGGAGATGTGAATGCCGAACATCTCATAAGTTACCGCACTCATGTTAGACACTGTATAGGAGATGTCAAATCCCGTAAACATCTCTGACGCCGTTCCACTCATATTATTTATTGTTGATTTAACTTACATAAGATATTTCAGTTCTGGCTCGAGTATTTTGTCTTTTCAATTCGCTCGGGTCAGCCTGAGAATTTCAGGATTTGAAGGCCTTAATTCTGGAGGAGGAAGACGAAGAATTATTGTTACTATGATCTATTATACTATTCCACCACACCATTGTATTCCGCTGCATTATTAATATTCTCTGGTATGTGTGACTCTGATATTGTATTGTATAAGTAAAGAAAAATCAAATGTTTTGTAAAACAGCTTCATGAATTGTTTATTTGATTATTATATTTTATCGTTCCGCTACAAGATTCTATTTTTTTTTCTTTCTCTACTTTTTCTTATTTACCCCATAACAATCCACCCTTCTGTATGGTTTAAGTATGACGTGTGTGGTTTATCATCGATTTAAAGCATGCAGAAAGGTGGGATGTTACATTAGATCCAGATTGTCAACGGCCTAGTAGTGGTCTCTAATCCTATTAGGGGCTCGACGCATCTCTCTTTTATTTGCAAAGACCTAGTATTGGATATATGCAACATTGATTTCATATGTAATACATATGTTCTAAATTATGAGGGGAATGGACTTATCGTGGGTATGGATTGGTTAGCATATTATGGAGCAATTCTCGATTGTGATAGGAGGGTTGTACGATTAAGAAGTTATAGAGCCCGTGACCTTGAAATTCTTTATACACCCTAAGATTTAGTTGATTTAATCCATCTATGCCTAATAAGTCTATCTGTTGTTGGAAAACCATCATCTGTACCTGTAATTTGTTAATTTCCTGATGTCTTTGAGGAAGTCTTAAGTCTTCCACCCTATAGGGAGATCGAGTTCCGAACAGATTTAGAGAAGGAAGCAAGGCCAGTTGTCTTGCATTTGAGACATACGGTCCCCAAAGAGAGAAGGCAATTAGATAAGCAAATCTCTGAGCTATTTAAGAAAGGTTTCATCCATTGGAGCACTTTGAAATAGGGAGCCCTTGTTGTTTTTACCACTAAGACAGATAGTTCTTTAAGACTTTGCGTCGATAATAGGGAATCGAACAAGTTGGCAAGGAAAAACAGGTACCCTTTACCTAGGATAGATACCGTGTTCGATCAGCTTGGAGGAGCTAAAGCCTTTTCCTAATTAGACTTGGCAACTGGATCCCATCAGCTGAGTATTGTAGAAGAAACCAAGTCAAAACTTCATTTCGCACGCCAAATGGACTCTATGAGTGCAAAGTGATGCCTTTGGATTGACGAATGCCCCAATATACTTTGTGGATTTGATGAGTAAGGCGTCTAGGGGGAAACATAATAAATTCAGCTTTGTTCGTAGATGATATTTTGGTTTTCTCCAAGAGCAAAGAGGTGCATGAGGATCACCTAAGAGAGTTATTGGGAACCTTAAGAAGTGCCAGATTAAGGCCAAATTTTCTAGATGCCACTTTTGGAGAAAATAAGTTAGATTTCTTGGGCATATTGTTTCTGAATAAGGATTGGCAGTAGACCCCGTCAAAGTGGAAGCTGTTCAAGAATGAAAGACTCTTGGGAATGCATCGGAGGTTAGAAGTTTTCTCGAGTTGTCAGGCTACTATAAAAAGCTCATCAAGAACTTTGTAAGAATAGCATCCCATTTAACCCAATTGACTAAGAAGAACCTAGTATTTCTTGGGATGATAGCTGCACTAAGGCATTTGAGAAGCTTAAGGAGTTATTGACTAGTCCACCTATGCTCACTATTCTCGACGGACTAAAACTTTTTACAGTTTTCATAGATGCTTGTGGCACAAGGTTAGGAGCAGTTCTAATGCAAGAAGGAAAAATAGTTGCTTACGCTAGTAGGCAACTGAAGGATCACGAGAAGAGATATCCAGTTCATGACTTGGAGTTAGCAGCTATCGTCTTTGCCTTGATGATGTGGATGCATTATCTTTCGGGAGATAAGTTTGAGTTATTCACTGACCACAAATCACTCAAATACTATTTTTTCAAAAAGACATAAATCTTAGGTAGTGGATATGGATGGAATATATAACATCGTTTGACTTTAGTATTTAATATACCCTTAAAAAGGGGAATGTAGTCGCCGATGCCCTTAGTCGGAGGCATGCTACCCTAGGTGCTATATATGAATAGAGGCATTTGGAGTTTCTCTCAAATTTTAATTTCCAACCACCAACAGAACCCATCCTAGACTTTTTAGCAATTATGGAGATCGGATCAGACTTGATGGACCATATAGGGTTTGAGTAAGTGAAGGATGAAAATTTAGTAGAAATTTTGGAAAAGATGAGGAGAGGAGAGCACTTTCCGGTCGCTAGTAGGTATTCAGTTGTTGAGAAGGGATGCTTAAGAAGGGATGGACATTTTTGTGTCCCTATGGTTGATAGTTTGTTGAGAGAGGTGCTTATGGAGTGCCACCACTCGAAGATGGCCATTCACTCCGGAGGAGATAAGATGTACAAGGATACGAGGAGGATTTTCTTTTGGCATGGAATGAAGAAGAGTGTAGCTGAGTTTGTTGCTAAGTGCTTGACATCTCAGAGAGTAAAAGTTGACCAAGGAAAGTCTGATTGATTACTATTACCTTTGGAAATTCCAACTTGGAAGTGAGATCATATTTTAATGGATTTTGTGGAAGGATTTCTTAGAAGTCGGATAGGTAATAAAGCTATTTAGGTTGAAGTGGATAGACACACTAAGAGTGTTCATTTTATCTTGGTTTGGAAGAATAGAACCGCCACTTCTCTTGCATAAATCTACATTAAGGAGGTAGTTCGGTTGCATGGAATTCCTAGAGTATAGTTAATGATAAAGATCCTCTATTCACTAGTTAGTTTTAAAGCAGTCTACAAGCAGCTTTGGGAAATTCTTTGAATCTCGGCACTGCATATCATCCACAGACTGATGGTCAAACGGAGAGGGTGAATAGGATTTTGGAAGACTTGTTGAGGGCTTGTGTTTTGGATTTCAAAGGACATTAGGAGCAGCATCTACTATTGGTCGAGTTTTCATATAGTAATAGCTATCAAATGACGATTGGTATGACCCCTTTTGAATAACTTTATGGAAGGCCATGCAAATCGCCAAGTTGTTGGTGGAAAACCACCAATAAAGTATTACTTAGACCCAATTTGATCCGTGATACCACGGAAAAAAAAGAGTTGATCAAACAACGAATAAAGGCAGTGCAAGACTGTCAGAAATCTTATGCGTGGATAGAAGAAGTAAAGAGCTTGAGTTTAAGGTTGAAGATAAGGTATTTGTAAAAGTCACCCCTCTTAGAAAAGTGGTTAGGATTGGCAAGTCTTGAAAATTGGCGCCTAGATTCATTGAGCCATTCAGTGCTATGGAAAAGATAGGAAAACTTGCTTATCGCATGGAGTTTCCTGACAGATTAGCAGGAGTCCACAATGTTTACCACATTTCTCGCGTTAGAAAATGCCTTCATGACACCGCTATTAGAGTTGAGCCTGATTGGTTGGAGGAATCAAAGACGGAGCCAACGGTACCCTGTGCCATCACATACATTATGGAGAATGGAACTAGGAGACTCCGCAACAAAATAATTAGGCCGGTCCAAGTACAATAGGAAGACAACTTGGTGGAAAGTGCATGGAAAACCAAGGAGAAGATGAAGATCACTCATCCAGAGCTATTCACTAGTAAATTTTCTCTCTAAAATTAGGATTTATGTTGCATCGTGGTTGCTAGATTGGATGGTAGGAGATGGTTACTACACTCATGTATTACATATTTGCATGACACGATTATACGCTCATATTAGGATTGAGGTCATTTTAGTATGTCTGTGGTACATAATTATATTGCACTTTGGTTGAGTAAATGGTTGTGTAGATAAGTTGATTGTGTAACATGGATGCTATCGCATGCTACGTTGTTTGCCTCTTGAAAGATTTCGGAACAAAATCCTTTTCCAAAGGGGATGAATGTAACACCCCAAAAAAGCACCATAAGTAAATTAAGTGAATTGAATAAAATAAGGTATGGTTGAAAATGAAAGTTTTATAAACTTTGGAATTTGACCATGAAAATTATTAAATTGCATTCGTAACGAAATATTAATCTGTTTCCATTTATAACATGCTGAAAACTGAGCTCAAACGAAGAATTCATGAGTGTTTGAAGTTTTTAGATTTAAATTAATTTAGTTTGAATTTAAGTTAATGGGTATTTATGCCAAGGGTTTGAATTTCAAAAATTAACTGTAAGTTTACATGGGGGTTAAGTAAACGTTTAATTGACGGTTAATGTTAAAAAATTAATTAGGGTATAAAATTAATCAAGCAATGGAAAAAAATCAACGCTCCCCATTTAAGAGGAGCGCTCAACCTATTGAACCCAACCGGTTGACCCATGGCGGTCGATCGGTCAAGTATAGAGGATCGACCGCTTGGTCGTAACGGCGGCTAGGGTTTTATTCAATGAAATCTTCCAAATCTGTCCGTTTTTCACCTAACTCAATCTTACGGTTCTGGTAAGTTTTAACTCTTATATATAGGACCTTATCCTCTCTACTTTTTATTCATAAATATTTGGAAAATACCTCGAACCTCCACTATTTTCTTTCTTCGGTTAGATTCAGAAATTCAATTAGAAATTCAGGTAGGGATCTAATCCTTTTCTAATTATTCATTTAATCTATTTTCTTCTCCTCTATCCTATCTGATTCTAACAAAATTATATATGTACCTATCCTTCATTCTGTATATATACCAAACGAAAGAGATCTAGAAAAGAGTTGCTTCAGCATTGCAAACCCATACAACAGAAGCTAAGGATAATCTATGAGTGGAAATCTTGGTATTTATTTTAGTAATTGATCAGTATATATCTATGGATTTGATATGCCTTAGCGATTTTGAGATTGTGAAAATATGATAGATAAAATCCCCCAAAATTCCTTTTATTCCGAAATGTCAATTCTAGATGAAGATTCTCAATTATTTATGTTAATTTGTTGGGATTTATATTATTCTGCATTTTTTGATAATTTCATAGTTTATTTCACTTTTCCTCCTTCTTTGATTCAAATTGTGGATTTTCGATAATAAAATAAGAGTTTAAAGTACGAATTCTATTCGTGTTTTACGGCACTTATTCCACACAAAATTCCTTCATTTATTTATGTGTAAAAGAGGAGTTGAATAGAATATGAAATTAGGATTGCGATTCCGATTGCTTAGGATATTCCATTATATTGATGTAATAAATTGGGTTTCTATTTTTACAAGCCTATTTATTGCAATTTTGGATATGAATATTTAATACCTTGTTATATATATTGAAATCTTGGGAATTTGAAGGAAATGGACTTGTATTACTATTACGATTAAAAGAATTGACATTTAATGCTAGTTTAGGGCGTATAAACCACACGCTAGAATTGATTAGGCGGGAATATATATATATATATATATATATATATATATATATTTCTATAGCGTATAAACATATAATTATGACGTATAATTACGTAGTTAATTAGGTAGTAGTCATCGTTAATTTCCCCCTTTAGGAAGGTAACTGATATTTTGAAGCACGATAAGGAAGATTCCTTCTAAGACCTTAATTATGAAACAGTGAGATGAGTATTATATATATATGGAGAATATTTAAATTATAGCTAAGTCATAGGGATGCGAGGTCGGTTGAGTTGCACAACAGAAGTCTACTCTTCACTTTGAGGCTACTAGAAGTTGTGTATACTTCCTATTGATGCAAGACATCGCTTATGATAAATATGTGATGACGTGAGGTTAGTCCCAAATTCTATAGGATAAACCTGCCCAGTTAATCTGGCAACCAGTTCCCATGAATGGTTGGACTAATATGAGATATCATTATGAGTATGGTTCATAATACGTAGGGCCTGCTTTTGGGTCTTAGGGTATTAAGTGGTTGTTTGAGGTCTCATCTCTTTTCCCCAAACGAAGTATTAAATGGCCAAAGGATTAGTTATTAGGCATGTTTGGTGATATCTCGATAGGGGTCCATTTTGGGATAAGGTATTAAATGACTGCTTGAGGGTCCCCTTTTCCATAAAGAAGTATTAACTGACTTAAGATATTTCATGTGATGTCAGCTAGATCGTTACTATTTAACGGTCTGCCTTGGGAATAGGTATAAAATGAGGGGATCTGCCTCAATCGACGTCTTAAATGGCCAGAGTCTGCCTATTTTCCAATAAAAGGTATTAACTAGCTTGGGTATTATCTCTCACATTGTGAGACATTTATGAAGTGGGATTTGAGTTATGTGATTTATAAACCTGCTTTGGGAATAAAAGGTATTAAGTGGTCGATTGTGGACCCGCCTCCTTGCATTATAAGAAGTATTACATGGTTTATATACGCTAGACATATTCTTATTTTGAAATATGCTACCTAAGTACTGAAATAGTAAGACTCGTGGTTTTTATTCACCGAACATTTGTTGTTCTGATTCTCTTCTCATTACAACATGGTTAAGGACGAAGTGATGAATATGACGATGTTCTGAGATGGTATGGTTAAGCTTGTGGCGGTGATTATTGTCTTTTATGATATTTTTTATGTTGTACCATTGTTTTTGAACAAATGCTGTAACAGATCTTGTGTGACAGTTTTATGATGTTTTGTATTATGACATTTTCAAATGATTTTGAAATAAATGGGTATAATTTGACATTATATTTTATTCTATCCACTAAGAGTTCTGAAAGAATAGTTATTGTTCTATATTGTTATTTCTTTTTCCAACCAACAACCAACCTTAGAATGGATATAAGTCTCGATGAGTCTTTTCTGGATCGAAATTCAAGCCCGTTTCGGAGTAAGTTGTTACACCAATGCTTGCTTCAGAGGGTATAGTGAGAACTACATGAGACCCATCACTGGGGATGCAGCTTGTGGTCTAAGGTACGTTCACATACCGACTCTATTTATTATTAGGACTAGGTTTCAAGTATATAAAGTATGTCGCATCTCACCAAAGCTTACTTCAAAGGGTATGGTGAGATATACATGAGACCTATCATCGAGGATGGGGCTTGGGGTCTATGGTACAATCAAATATCGACTCTGTTTATCTTGAACCCCCAAAGGGATTCATTGGATCATGATATAAGTTCTTAGTGGACTTCACCCTTCACTAATGGCGAATATCAATTTGTATTCTTTGGTCGTCTCTCATTGATATGTCGTGCGTGTTATTAGTTGGTTGATGTTATTATTGTTATTGTTATTGTTATTGTTATTGTTATTGTTATTGTGTACTTTGTGATAGACTTATATTATTGTACTCATATTACCTTACTTTAGCATGTTGGGTTATCTTTATCATTGTATAGTGTTACGTGTCAGTCGCATTAGATTAGTCGTGCTGACTCATTGATTACCAGATAAGAGCGGGTTATGCTATGATTTCCTACATTTGAGACAGGTTTGTTTTACTTGTTTATGGACAGTCTGGATTACCATTGAGCCACGATTGTGGAGAGGACCGACAATGCATCAATAGTTTCTTGTTTATTTGAATAAAGTATTGATATACACTATTTTGATATAGTTCTTCACACACAGGCTTTCTGTCTAACCCACGATTTTTCTTTGACTATTTATGTCATGACAACTCTCGTGTGCTCGATTGAATAGTTTGAGAGTTAGGTGCTTTGAGGATACGCTATCAAAGTGGCGCAGTTGGAGCTTTGGAGATGAAGACAATAATTTGGGTATATACTTGATATTGTAGTAGTACATGACAGATACATTATTTGTATATGAGACTTGTTGTATCAGTTATTTTATTCTGACTTTCTATACTGATATTTATTTATCAGTAACTTTCGCTAGCGTAGTCTCTTATATATTGTTCTTCCAATTTAGTTAATATATATTCAGTATATTATCATTCCACTATGAGATTATATCATTATGTCTTGGTATAGTGTTTGTTTCTTCTTCTTCTTTTCCAACAAGTTGTCTTTTGTAATATTTGGGAGTCAGATGTTGTCATTCAACATAGATTTTCGGGTTTTACAATAGGCAATTTATTATAGAATCTATCATGGTTAGGCACAGTGCTAGTATCTTAAAGATACATTCTTAACTTTGTTCGATATTGATTTCAAGTATTAATTTTATAACTCTGCTTTGTTCAATGGATAAATAAATTTTTCTTTATTATTTCCTCGACTTTCATGATGATTCCTTTTCTTTTTATATTTGTTATAGGACTTCTTTACATCTCTTGTGGGGACCACTACCCACTCACCATCAGGCATGGACATTTGGGAGCTAGGTGGTAATTCTAACCCTCTCTTCACCTTTGTTTCTACCGATGCCAGAGGTTAGACACTCTTATGGATTACCATTTTGTATGAACAAATTAAAGAGTTGGAAGAGCAAGTTGAAGATAGTGGATGAGAATGGGTGGATTTGGGTTGCAACCTGGATTGAGATGTTTAAGGAGTTTGAGGCAATGACAACTAAGTATGAATATGTTACAAATTGTAGTATGAATGCATTTCAAAGCTATGATTTAAGCTACAGTGGTTATAAAAAATAAAAAGGATAAACGAGCTTGAAGCTAGCGAAACTGATATGAAAGGATTATATGTATTGTCTTATGATGATGAGCTGAAGAAACTAAGTACTACCATCGAGAACTTTCCCTTATAGTTAGCTACGAAATATATAGATGAAACCCCTTCACTTCCACTTGTGCCTACAACTTTTCTACTTTGATTGGAAGCATCAATTTATAGCCATTTGACAAGGAGAATGGAGTTTGACCTGGTTGTGATCAGGTTCAGAACCTGTAGGCCCACAGTACTAAAGTCAATCACTTCGCCCTCTTCCTTTGGCTTCATTAAGTTTTTTCTTAAGCATATTTTTAATGGTTTTTTGGCAATTCAACTTGCCCATTCATTTGAGGATGCACTATCGAAGAAGAGCTTTCAATTATACCATTTTGTTCACAAAATTCAATCAATTTCTTCCTTCCGAACTATGTTTTATTGTCATAGATTATTTTATATGGGATTCCAAACCTATTTATGATATTTTTAACCATAAAATGCACTGTCTTTTTTATAGTTTTGCCTCCATCTATTTTGTAAAATAGTCCATGACCCCTACTACATATTTAGCTTTTCCTATGGATGCTGGAAGTGGTCTAATCGTGTCTATACTTCATGTATCAAATAGCAATGGGTTGGTCAATGGGATGAGTTCATACGATGACAACATTTGGGATACTGGCAAATTTTGGTATCGATCACACATGGGGACAAAATCTTGTGCATCATGGTGTGCTCAGGAATGAAAAGTGTCCCTCATGGATCTCCTTTAATATTCGACAATGCCTTCTTTAGTGACATATCTAACATATAAGGTTGAATATCCCATTTTGAACAATATTCTGTTAAAGAATTCAAAATATGGGGCTTGATATCAATTTTACGAGTTGCATTCTTGTCAGTTGGTAATATATCATTTAATAAGAACTAGTTTATCGGTGTCATCCATATTTTTGGTGTGTCATCTTGTGCTAGCAAAATAGATGAATTTTCACATACCAACTCGACATTGTGGTGGCCCTGCTTTGTTCGGACTATGGATTATTATGCATACGTCAAACTAAAACTTTTACTTCTTGGGCAATGCTTGGATTAGATAAATGTTCCATTGGTACTACTTTCGTCTCTTGTGAAGCTTTAGTGCTGGTAAACTTTGCTGATGTATCTACTTATGCATGTTGGAACCCGGCCAGTCGGAAGCAGGTGAAATACATATATTTCTAAAAATTTCATATTTCGATCTATTGGGCCTATGAAATATAAAGAGAATTTATATCCAATCTAAAAGGTGTTTTAATAAAAATCCTTTATTTTATTCAATTATTTTGAAAGAGTTTTAGTTTGATATAAGTTTAAATATATTAGTATATCAAAAACAGCCAGTTATGTAATAGTTACACATTAAAGTTAATTTCAAAAGTAAACATTCCATCTCTTTCTCTAAAACCTCTGCAATCAATCAAGGAAATAAATAGTTTTAAATTGAGAGGAAAATCTCTAATTTCTCTCTCTTATTAGATTATTGATTCATTAATTGTCATTGATGATCAACTTAAACATAGCATGAAATGTAAATGTATCCAAATATACTCACAATATACATTATGTGTAGCGATCCGGCTTTCTAACACCAAAAAGTCGCATCACTAATTAAGAAAGAAAGGGATAGAAGAAGAAAAGAAAAGAAAGAAGAAACACGACAACATCAGATAACTCACAGCTGAACGAATGAAATATAATATATCACATAAAATATTACATAGTATCATATTACATCAGAGTACACAACTTATACAACACATATTAGACAGTTATAAACATTTGTCTAACTATACAACTCAAGTACACAAGATACAGATACAACACAACACAGCGGAACCATAATATATCTACACATGGAAGCCTCCTACTCCATATCTCCTCCAGAATTCGTCAAGCTAACCTGAATCACTCGACTACTCATACATAATATGAGTACCCAAGAGTTTAGTAAAACAGAAAATAAACACTCGAATCAGACAGGAGCTGTGTAGCTAATGCCCCGCTATTACCCCACTACAACCCCGCTATATCTCATAGCAGATTTCTACCGCTACCATTTTTCCATGTAGCCCTAGAATATAGCCTTTCCGCTTTAATCCCTGCTATTTTCGCTATATCCCGTTATTTCTGCTATATTCCGTTATTCCCGCTATATCTTTTTTAATAAAATGAATTGAAAATTGCATTTATACATTATAAAATTATGAAACTTATTTATTTGA
Source organism: Allium cepa (assembly GCA_030765085.1). Classification (NCBI taxonomy): domain Eukaryota; kingdom Viridiplantae; phylum Streptophyta; class Magnoliopsida; order Asparagales; family Amaryllidaceae; genus Allium; species Allium cepa. Next base: position 409,057,310 of record CM060939.1, on the reverse strand, counting down.
TTTAATTTTTAATATATTTTCAGAAATGAAAATACTCTAATATTCTACCAAATTCAATTATGTTATATAACAGTTTTTCGTTTATTTAAAGTATATTCGCGCATGTTTTTATTTAAAATTATTTATGTATTATTTATAATTCAATTGAATGATAATTTTTCATTTAATTACCATTTATATATTTGTAAAAACATTAAGTACGAGTTTTATATGCTATTTTAGAGCCATCAGTTATATCCCGCTATATCCTCGTTGTATACCCGCTTTGACTTTTTGCACCTCCACCGCTTTGAATCTACTGAGCACATTAACTGCACATGACAGGGGTCTGGTGTGAGAAAAGTTTTTGCCTTACGCTAACCAAAACATTTGATAGGAAATCCAATGATATTATAATAGTGTCTAGGGTTTTCAAGTGAATAAGAAATAGCCGAAATTGTTACATCTAATAAATTCCAGCTACTAGCCACAAAAGTGGGTAATACAAACAAAACCGCAGGGTCTCGTAGGAAGAATGAGTTTCCATCAATGGCAGGGCTACTGGGGTACCGCCCGTCACAGTACGTGGCCTAGATCACAGTACCGAGAATTACGCCCAATCCCCTGCATCACAAAGCCGGAACCGTTCCCTACTGAACAGTCCCGAGTAAGATCACCCCGTGGTTAGCGCGACCAACCACCCACAAAGCCGAAATAAAGGGACATCTAGACAGGAATGACCTCACCCTGAAATGGGTGCTACCCACCTAGCCTTGCTGCACCTCCCCTGTTTTAGCCATTCCCGGTTGATGAGGCTTGAGGCTGCGATTACCTTTATAGAACACATCTATCTTAGAATGCTCATCGTCCACCTGACGATGTTCTGAAAGCATTCAATCCATACAAGTTCGTTTCGGGTTCGAACGAAACCGAAGGCACTATCTCGTTGCACTCATTTTGGAATCACCCTCAGAGTCAACGACCATAGCCCTTGCACTCTGGATCACTATCTCGAACCTATAAGTATTATTTCCATCAAACTCATCACGAAATCACCTCCAGAGTTATACTGACGAATAGTTCTTACACTTCGAGTCTTCACTAAGCTCCACTTGGATTCACGACCTAACGTTTAATTTGGATCGATGTGGTTTTCGGATTATCCAAATATGGAAACCCGATCCCGGTCTCACCGAAATCCAAATGCCATTTTAATGTCCAAGTTGTTTTAAGGGTTTTAAACAATTAAAACTTATATTTAGGATGATATAAAAAGTTAGATGAATCACATTATCACAATAGATAGTTCATATCAAACATTCATCTCACAAAGCAGCATATCACATATCAGAGATATCCAAATCATCCAGTATCAACCAATCGCCCAATATCAATCATCCAATATAAACCAATCATCCATAAGCAGAATTGATTAACTCTTAATAAATTGGATTACCAAAATCCTTCTTCATTAATTTATTCCAAATAAATAAATAAATTATCTCTTAATGATCTTCTCAATTAATCTTCCTTGATTCATCATCTTTTAATTATATTTAAGTAATTATCCTTAACCATATACAGTAATTAACCTTTAATTACTATCATTAATTACAATAATTAATCATCCATCATTTACTTCCATTAGTTAATTAACTATAATTAATTACGTTAAACCTTAATTAATTACAGTTAATTAATCACACATAAATTAATTACTTTTATTAATCAACCTTGATTAATATCATTAATTAATTACTGATCCTTATTAATTAATAATTAACTTATAATTAATCATCTCATTAATCATAAATAGTAATTAACAACTTGTAATTACTTGTCTTAATTAATTAACTTCTTAATTAATTATATTAACCCTTTGATTAATTAATCTAATTAATTAATCTTTAATTGCTTCATTAAGTAATTATTATTCAATTAAATTAATTAATAAATCCTAAATTAATTACTTTATTAATTACTTACATTTTAATTAACTACACTTAGTAATTAATCTTAAATTAATCACATTCATTAATTAATTAATCACATTAATTAATTAACTAAAATTAACTAAGTAATTAACCCTTAATTACTTACATAATTCATTATCTTCTAATTACTTCCATTACTAAATCTTGACTACTCTCTTAATTAACTACTTAACAAGTAATTAATCCCATCATTAAATGATCCTTAATTCTTTAATTAATTAATTACTCTATAATTAATTAACTTCAAAACAATTAAATTAATCAATCCTTAGATTAATAACATCATGTGATTATCCAATAATCACTTCCATTTAATTACTCCCATAAGAAATTTTCATTAATTACTAATATCAGTAATTACCATTCTTAATTACATTCAATAATTAACCATTAATTACTTCATTAAGTAATTACACTTAATTAATTCATAATCAGGTGGTTATGTAAAATTAAATAAACAATTAACTAATCATTTAAAATTAATTAAATATTTAATTAACTAACTTCTTATATTTAAAGAAACTACTTAATTAATTAAGAAAAACATTAATCTTAATTACATCTCTTACTTATTAACACAACATATTTAATTAAGCATTCTTAAGTTCATATCAAAATAATTTAACATTATTTACCTTCATAAATAAATTATTTGAAATTAAATCAAATTTTAATAACTTCAAACAAATTATTTCAATTTGTTTTACAAAATTATAACTTCAATTTTATTTGAAAATAGGCATTCAGAAATCAATTTTAAAATCTAAAACACTTTAATTTTCTAATTCAAACTTATTCATTTTCAATAAAATTTGAAACTTAAGTTTTTAAACATTACTTTAAAATTTTGCTTAAAACTTTGGTTCCATATTTAAATTCAAAACATTCTTCTTTAAATTAAAAATTTAATTAAATTAAATTACTTTAAAAAAGAAACCGTTTTAAACAAATTTTAAATTTTAAATAAATTCAGTTTATACTTTTAAAGCTTGATTAACAATTACTCTTAAACAACAAGCTTTTTAACATTGTAATTCTTTTTCCTTTTATACAACTTGAACTTGTTTTTATTCATACGACAAGTTTACAATTCAGCAACATTATCTTTAATTATACAGTACTAACAAAACACGACAACCCTAAAACCAGAGTCGAATACCAAAAACCCCGGCTTTCCCCCGAGACAAATATCTAGCTCCTCTACTTCGAGTCGTTTTTGAGAAAAACGCGAGAGCCCACCTGAGTAAAACCTCGTCTTCCCCAAAACATGATTTCCAGTGCACACCTCATATACACGTGCGCGTGCCCCAACACTTCTGGCCACCAACGTTCGTCGCGATCGTCGCCGACGATCACTCAAATGCGTGGGAGCCTAAAACCAAACCCATATCTAACAAATCACGATTGAATCAAAATTTGACCAATCTCACGAAAAAGTGCAGCTACCAACTCGACACAAAACCACCCACGGCCGATGCCACGACGCCGTTAGGCCTTCACCGTCCTCAGCATAGAACCGCCACATCCCCGAGCTTCGTCCTCCCCAGAAGCGATCGCCTCCGGTCCATCTTCCACTATGCAATTCCCTCTACAGACAAGCCGAGTAAAAACAAGGTAAAAACCCTAGTTCGATCCAATACAAACAATTCAGACATTTGAAAAATTCTTGAACAATTTTCCCATGCTCACCATTGATCAACACACCTTCATACCAAAAATCGTACAACCTCGCCACGCCGATCATCGGCAAATCACCAAAACCCCAATTTCGAACAAAACCCAATTTCACAAGGATTATCCAACAAAAAAATACAAATTTCATATCAAAATTCAAGTTTTTTAATCATGATTACATGCATGTAATTCAATTTAAAATATAAGATAGTTGGTTTTTAACAAAAATTCAAGTTCCTCTGTTAATTCTTAATTTAAACATGATTTATGATATTTGAAATTCCTGGAACTATTTTATAATCTTCATCATACAATTACAAATAGTTTTCATTTAAATGCTTAAGGCTAATATGGATTAGATTTGTAGATATTGAAATTTTTAAGCAAAACATTCACAGAAAACCAACAGAGAACACTTGAATGTATATAACAGACAAGCTCAACAACATATACATACTAATTCATATATACTCAAGCTAAAGAACTTTAATACAAGTCAAGATCATCACATGCATGGCAGTGAAACCAGGTCAAACTGTTTTTAAGAATATTTACTCACCTTTATTAATTTGCAGAGCACAGCAGAGCAGGTTTTAAAATTTTCCAGGCATTTGAAATTTAAATCTGGAAAAACTTTGATTGCATGCTGAAGAAACTCGACTTCTGCCTCCAATTTGTTGATTAAAAATGTTGCAATTGAACTTGAACTTGTAGGTTGAACATCCATTTGAATTTACAGGTTGAAGTTACAGATTTGAAAAATGCAGATTTGATTTTTCTTTGCACATTTAATTTCAGGTTTTAAAAGAAATTTTCTGGTTGCCATTAAAATTTGAAAAAATGAAGAAAGGAAAAAGTATTTGAGAAGAAGAAGAAAGATTTGGAAATTTAAAGAGGAAAAACAATTTTCTTCTTAAATATTTATTTAAAAAAATTAAAAAAAAATATTGCCACTTGTTCAAAAACTTACATTTGTCACTCAATTTGCTTAATTGCTTTACAAGTGTTTTTTGAGAGGTGTTAATATGGTTACACATGTACTTAAGCATTTTTTTTAAATTTTTATTTAATTCTAAAATGTAAATATAAACTTATATATTTAATTCACTTTATACATAAATACTTACATATGTATATATAAATTTACTTTTTAAAGAGAATATTCTAAAACTAATTATACTACAAATATATCTTATACATGTAATTTAAAAATCTAAAACATTTATATATACACATTTATAACCATTTTTAATTTAAACACTTTAAAAAAAAACAAAACAAAACTCTAAACATCATATTTAAAAATAAATAATTATCTTATATTTTGAAAACAATTAAATAGATCTTTAAATTAATTTTTGAAAAATATTGAATTTAAAACAAAGCTTTAAATTATAATTCATACATATATAAATTATAAATAGATTATAATAAATTTCAAAACAACTTCAAATTATAACATATACATACATATATATTACAATTTGAAAATTCATCTTTTATTTAAAACAAAAGATTTTCTATTCACAATATATATCAAATACATACATATATATATATATATATTATAAATAGAAAAAAATTTCATTAGCTTTGTAAAATAAATCCTATCCATTTTAAATTGATAGAAAGATATTGATCAAAATTACTAGATTAAATATTTATTAACGATTAAAAGATTAAATTTACCAATTTAAATTAAAATTATAAAGAAAAATTATCAAATCAATTTAATTATTAATACAGATTATTAAATTGATATTGCCCAAAATTTCGGGTCGTCACATTCCTCCCCCCTTAAAAGAATTTCGTCCCGACATTTAAAAGCGAAGGTAATTTAATAACCCAGCAAAGATTTCAATTTCAAACAGCAAAGCTTACCTATCACCCAGTTACTAACAACCATATCAACCAATCAAACAAACATACCTAACAAATTATCCTAACACAAATCAGAATAAATCTTACTAACACTATCTAGAGTTTCCCAAAGATAAATTACTGGGAGATTCGCTCTACAGAAGCTAAACAAACTACAACACCAAAGTCCAGAGCTCCTCTCATCTCTAGATCCACCAATCTGAACAGAACATCGGACTATACTCAAGTCCGGCTCAACTTCCAAATCCAACTGAACTGCAGATTCAACAACCAACGATGAATCATACACGTACTCCCTCAGAGATATGTGAAATATAATGAATTCCAGCTATCCAAACTGGCAATTCAATCTTATCCTATCAGAACACAGATAAGAAACCCCAAATGCCATAGAATTAGCCATCCAATCTTACCCAATTACTGCTCTCTAAACCAGAGAAATCTTAACAACAATGAAGTCTCCAACGTCGAATTCCTAACTCCTTATCTCATATCTGCAAAACTCAACAGACAAATCCTGGGCTGCCAATCTTCTTCCTGATCAGCTCAACCTATGCTGATGCTTCCAGAAACAACTAGACCAAAGCAAACCAGTTCCTGGATCCTATCCAATAGAAAAGTCTTCCAAGATCCGTCGAAATCCAGAACACAAGCTCTACTTCTCAAGCAATAGCAAACCGAACTTGCTTCACTCCTCGTACAGCTGCTACCTCGCTTCCGCTGCACAGCTCTGATTCTGAAATAAATAAGAATACTGTTGATGAACACGAATACAAACTTATCCAATATATCCGGGAAACTTTGTTCATCAAATCCGTAAAATCTTAGTGACCCATCTGACTCGGTCACACAATCTTACAGCAGAAATCCAACTCAAAACTAGATCGGACTAATCCAAATCCAAAAATTCTGAGCTGCTACACCAACTCTTCCTTTCCAAGAATCCATCCTACTACCAGCATAACTACCAGTATCGCTTCTGGAACCAAAACAATATGGAACTCAACTCCAAATGCAGACAAACTCCTGATTACATCAGTAGCTCCTACTTCCACATGAGAACCCTCAGTCTCAAACAAAAGATTGCCCAAGAAAAATTCCCAAACTAATCGCAAGTCACTTTTGCGATCCTACCTAATTCGGATTCCAAAGAAACTGTCATCTCTTTACCAATTAGAACAGCCTTAAGCTTTGCCAAACAAGGTCACTACAAGAAAATATTATATCAATAGCAAGCGTGGATTGCATGAAAACTTGACTTGCTATAGTTAAGTGGCTATTCTTTATTCAACTCAAAAAGACAACAACTTCAAGTGCAATTATATTAAAATGTATGCAATTATATTAACGTTGTTCACGATAAATTTGCGTTCCACTCTTGTTTCCCTCCAACTTATTTTTTGGCCGCCAAAATTTCATTTTCATTTTCGTTTTCTCCCCTTAGGCTTCTCATCTTCACCCTCTTCACACTCTTTTTAACATCGGTCCTCTTCTGCCGCTTTATTCCTCAAGCTATTATTCAAGCTCAATTCTTCAAGCTCAATTCGATCCGAAGTTCGACGACCTGAAGCGCGATTTGGTCCAGATGCAATTCCTCAAACTCATTCAATCTGAAGTTCAACGACCTGAAGGCCACCAGAAGCGCGATTTGGTCCGAAGTTCAATTCTTCAAGCGCAAGGATTAGGTATATTTTTCTATCATTGTGTATAATTTACGGTCTATTTACGAGTGAAAAATGGCATGTTAGTTGAATTCGTAACTGAATATTAGCGAAGTTTTCATGTAAATGGATTCATTAGTCAATTAATGCTAAGTGTTATGAGTTTTCTTTTTAAGAATCTAAATATTTGTAGGTAATAAAGATAAAAAAAATTCAGGTTTGTTGCCACCAATATGAATTCCTGGCTACTGCGGCACTGTAAGGCAACAACTTTACTTATGCTGGTAAGTTAGTACAGTGTATTGAGGATAAGATACTAAGTAAACAGAGTAGATGCTACCTTGATCGTGAATATGGGAAGGCATGATTGCTCTTTTTTAGTGCTAATAATATATATGTATAGTGGTAAAGTAAGTTTTGTTTGTTATGTTTAGGGGTTATTGGTAATCATTTTGTAGAAAGGAAACATCAAGGTTAATTATCTTACACGATTCTATTCCATTTAATAAGTCTTGTACCTGTAGGTGCCCTTTTTCCTATTTGGTCCATGATCTCTATAAGTAGATCGATGTCGAGATCTTCGAATCCAAATCAAGTAATGGTAGAGTAAAAGTCGATACCCTTGTACTATGAGTCGACTTCACTTGTGGTATATACTTAAAATAATAATAAAACAACTCCAAAATAGTGGTTGGACCTGAAAGTAAAGGTAAATAATTATTGAGAATATGAAGTACACTTCAAACATGTATAAGCTAAATATGAAGTACACTCTGAATATACATGAGGTACATTCTTCAAATATAACTTATGTGAATTTTCAACATAACTTTGGACATGAAGTGCACTTCAACCTCATATCGTTTTATGGGAGTCTTATTATCCGTATCTTGTTCCATTACATTTGACATTAAAAAGACTCGTGGCAAAACCAAATGATGCAACAACAATGTAATTAATCAAAACCTATTTAAGCATTTAACATCTTTGTATTTACCATATTCGACAGCATATTCATAATATTGCTTTCAACCCTTTCTAAATTTGAATGATTCTGTTCTTGGTCATCTTTTTAAACCATTTTTGAAGCATAATCGATTTGGAAGGGGTTGGCATATAGGTAGTACCATGGATCTCGAAGCTGAAATTATTGCCATCGTCCCTATTACAGGAAATTATATTATGAGTACTCACGTTTTAAATAAAATTATTCTATTTTATTACATTAAGTTTTACCTAAACTAACTACATACATTAAATAATTTAATACACTACTGCAAACTCGTGCTACACAAACGTGTTGCAGCTACTTATGTGTTACATTTAACTTTAGAATAAAATTATGTGTAGAGTCAATTCTTTCTTGAACATTCAAACTTTTCAAAAGGTCCAACTCTATAGTAGATAGATATGTCATTGCATATATCTGCAAATTTTCATATATTATATAATAGTAGAAGAGTTAAAACCAACCATTATTTGATACATTAGAACCAAGTTTTGAATGCAAACCTATCGACCCAATGGATTAAATCTTGAGAAAAAAATTCATGCAACTTTATAAATTCATCCAGCTATAAAGAGTAATATCAAAAGAATGAATCTCTGTCTATTAATAAATAGCTGTAAGCATAATGTAAGTTTCTTAGTACTAGTTTGTTTCTTAGTATATATCACTGGAAAAACAAATTAAATTAATTTGTTTTCTAAATATTTATTAGTTCTCATAGAATATTTCTACATGACACCTATAATACATAATTAATAATCCCAGACTGGTAACATCACAACGCACAGCTCAGTTAAATAATGAAATCGAATTATTCAGTAAAATATTAACACGATACAAAAATTTCAAAGCATTAACAGTGGGAGAACAATATTAAAAGCGATACTAAAAAATTGAACTTCAGTAAATCTATTACTTGCATCATGTAAAACTTCTTATGCACTCTCCTGTAATAGGTTCTTAGGTTTCTCAAAATCTATGGAACAGAATATAAGTTAGACTTAAGTACTATAACAATTAGATGTGCTCAAGGTTAAGGAACATTAAAGGCTTAAGAGAAGACAGTGTAATTCCTTGGCAAAGTGTTAATTAGAAAACATATAAGAAGCATATTTTGAACCTATTTTTACTAACATTAATCGAAAATTTCAGTACAGTTTTATTAGAAAAGAGGAAGTTCCATGTTCAAAAATTAAATGCGTTATACAAGAAAATGATAACTCTTTTGTTTGTTGAAACCATTGTAGCTGCAAAAATGTTCATATATATGGTGGAGGCAAGTTCTCTTAGCAGGATGTTTCATTTGATGTCCTAGTTTCATCTCATGTGTTATTAACTAATGGTACTAACTGAATATTGATAGTAGGATGTTTTTATACTTGATGAGAATCAAATTTGTCTACACATGAATACCAAGCAATGTAGGCAACTCTTCTCTATTTTCAATAGCCTACCATAAATCACTCATCCATATATGCAATGCAGTAAAAGCAAATAGGTAATAATATCAAATCTGGATTGTAGGGAGCCTATACATAATTTGCATATAGTGAATTCAAGGGAGCCTATACATAATTTGCAGATAATTTGCGATGGAAAAAGATTGGGTGCATTTACACAGGTACTAATACAATATTTAGCTTAAAATTTAACCTGGAAATTAAAATAATAACTTGATTTTTTATGTTGATAACTTTGTTTTTAATTTTACCCTAGAACTAGTAGCGAGTACGAGCAAGGAGCATGGAATTTTGTACATGCCGCAAAGAGAAACTTAGGACACTTGGAAAAAAATTTATGTCCTTGCTTAGATTGTCGAAATCTCACTCATCAAAATGGTGATATTGTTGTCGAGCATTTGATTATAAGAGGAATGGATCCTTTATACAAGTGCAGTAAGTGGTACAGTCATGGTGAGCAAATGAATATAACTGAAAAGGTGGAGGTGGATGACACGTATGAATTACTTCAAGCCGTTCACTTTGAAGATGAAGCGTTTGTCAACCAAACTTTTTTCTCCGATGATAAAAATAATGATGATTCACAAAAGCGAATGGATGATTTTCTTAAAAATTTGGAAGATGCAAAAACTCCACTGTACCCTGGTTGCGTAGATCAAACAAAATTATCTGCTATCACTGCATTGTACAACCTTAAATGCGAAACTGGATTATCTGATACTGGTCTTGATAAGCTTCTAAATGTGCAACAAATGTTATTACCCAAAAATAACGTCCTTCCAAAAACTTTATATGAACTAAAGAAGTTCCTCAAAGTATTTGACATGGGATTCGAGAAGATTCATGCATGCAAGAATGATTGTTGTCTTTTTAGGAAAGAGTACAATGATTTGAATAACTGTCTGAAATGCGGTTCTTCGACATCGAAGATAAATGAGCGGACGAAAGAGATAATGCAAGGTATTCCGGTCAAAGTGTTGAGATATTTTCCAATTATTCCAAGATTCAGAAGAATGTTTAGGTCCCCACAGACGGCAGAAGATTTAAGATGGCATTTTAGTAATAAAAGTAATGATGATAAAATGCATCATCCTGTGGATTCTTTGACATGGGCCATGGTGGATGATAAATGGTAATTATTTTCAAGTGATCCACGTAACCTTCGATTTGGTCTTGCTACTGATGGTTTTACCCCATTTGACATTAAGGGTACCAAGTATAGTTGCTGGCTAGTGATGCTTGTGACATATAATTTTTCGCCTATATTGTGTATGAAAAAGGAAAATATTATGTTAACATTATTGATTCCTGGTCCAAAGCAACCTAGGAATGATATTGATGTATATTTAGCTCCTTTGGTAGAATATTTGAAGCATTTATGGAGTAACGGGGTGGAGGTTTATGATGCATTTAGCAAGAAACTTTTTAACTTAAAAGCAATCTTGTTATAGACTATAAACGATTTTCCAGCTTATGGAAATCTTGCTGGATGTTTTGTAGAAGGAAAAAAAGGTTGTCCATTATGTGGCGTGAATAATCATCATCGATGGCTAAATCATAGTCGGAAAAATGTCTATATGGGACATAGAAGATTCTTACCTCTGTCAGATCCATAAAGAAAACAAAAGGCTTGGTTTGATAACACCGTGGAGGAAGGTAGCAAACCCAGGATTCTTACAGGTAGAGATATTTCTGTTATTTTAAAAGATTTTCCAAATGATTTTGGAAAAGCTAAAAATAAAGAAATAGAAACAGACAAGAAGAGAAAGAATAAGAAGAAGTTAAATGAGAAGCAAATTATAAAGATTACGTGTAGGAAGAGGAAGTGTGCTGACAACAAAGAGGATGAAAACAGTCCTGTAAAAATAGAGCTATCAAGGTGGAAAAAAAATCGATTTTCCTTGACTTACCATATTGGGAGGTTATTGTTCAAATTATATTTTATTCACAATAATCTAATTATAAAATTATGTAATGTTAAAGCGGTCATATTGTTGATGTTTATAGGAACTTCCACTACGCCACAATTTAGACGTGATGCATGTTGAGAAAAACATGGACGAAAGTTTACTCAGCACAATATTGCATGATAGCAAATCGAAAGATGGTATTAATTCTAGAAAGGATTTATAGGATTGGGGAATCCGACCTGCTCTATATGCACAACCTCGTGGGAAGAAAACATATCTTCCGCCGGCTCCATATACTATGTCTAGTTCTAAAAAAAGAATATTTTGCAAAAGATTGTATGACTTCAAGGGACCTGATGGTTATTGTTAAAATTTCAAAAGATGTGTGTTGTTGGAGGATTGCAAAGTTAGTGGATTGAAGTCGCATGATTACCATTTTTTAATGCAACAAATGTTATCGGTTGCAATGAGAGGATTGCTTCCAAAAAAGCCAAGGAAAGTAATAACTCGTTTGTATTTATTTTTTAATAAACTATGTCAGCGTGTTCTTGACAGAGAGAAGCTGCAACAAATCGCTGATGAGATCGCTACAATTTTATGTGATCTCGAAAGATATTTTCCACCTTCATTTTTCAACATAATAATACATCTAACAATTCATCTTGGAAAAGAAGCTCGATTGTGTGGACCAGTTCATTTTCGTTGGATGGACCCCTTCGAAAGGTATATGAAAACGCTTAAAGATTATGTTAGGAACTATGCATGTCCTGAAGGATGCATTGCAGAAAACTCTCTCGCAGAAGAATCTGTAAGATTTTTTGGCGAATTTCTAAAGAAATCATCACAACTTGAGGAGAAAGAGGGTAGAAACAGAGATTATGAGAATGATGATGCAATACTCGAAGGACGTCCGATATCAACATACAAGACAATTACATTGACAATTCATGAGAAGGAAGCTGCTCACCTTGCTGTGCTAATGAATATGGCTGTAACCGAGCCATTTTTAGAGTAAGCACATATTGTTTTCTTTTTTATTGTCGTAATATGTGCAATTATAAATGTAACTTAATATCTTTTATATTATGGTAGTATGCATTTGGAAGAGTTACAAAGTTCGGACAAGCGCATGGAAAGAAATGTTACATTGCTATGGAAAATTCACAAAAAAACTTTGTTGATTGGATTAAAAGAAGGTTAATCAACTCTTTTAAATTTTGTGTATAAGTTTGAAAATATTGTTTTTGAATCTATATTGAATCTATATTTGAAAATATGGTTTTTTCAAATACCTATTAACTCAAGCGAACATGATGAATTATTAAAATGGATTGCCTATGGTCCAAGTATTAATGCTTCGTCCTGCAAAGGATATATAATTAATGGGTTACGTTTTCATAAAAAATATGTTGAGAGAGAAACTCAAAATTCTGGAGTGACTTATGATGCTACTACCATGTGTAGAGAAAGTACAAAAGATGTCTCTCAAGTAGTTGATGTGGTCACGTACTATGGGATTTTGACTGACATAATCTTATTAGACTATCATAAATTTTATGTTCCATTTTTAAGTGTCATTGGGCAAACATTGGAAATGGGGTGAAGGTTGAAGATGGATTTACTCTTGTTAATTTACATCAAAATCAAGCTTCATTTTCAAGGGATCCGTATATTCTTGCGTCTCAAGCGAAACAAATTTTTTATTCAAGAGGGAATGATTCTTCTAATTGGTATGTTGTAATGAAGGCACCACCAAGAGGTTATCATGAATTAGAGACAGATGATTATATTGAGGACACAAGCCATGTTATTCAAGATTGCGAAGAAAACATGATGGATGTGGATTATGTGGAGGATGCTAGCTATGTTAGGGAAGATTGTGAAGGCATATTTGAGAAAAGTTTAAAATACTTGAATAAGGTGATTTGACATATCGGTATCTTAAAATATATGTAAATGGTTTTGTGAAAAAAACCCAATAAAATGCAAGTTTTTTGTTTTAGTAAGAAATTTATTTTGAAAATTTTTTGAACAAAACAAATATATTTTTTGGAGGAAAATAATAATAATAAAGCAACTCTCATCACTGCAAAAGTTAAAATATACGATTCATTTTTGTAGTTCTAGTTTCTTTAAGTACAATATTTCAACTTTGAGGCCTGCCTAAAATATGCGACTGCTGCAGATGCTATCGTAAGTACTTTGATATTTTATTATATAGCAATTTTTTTGCTATTGTGATATTTCAATTGTGTATAATATGCATATATGACAACATGTATAGGAAAAAATTAAACAAATCGAAGGAATCAAATCCTAGCTCAACATCTAATTACAAAGAAGATGCGCTTGCAAAAGTTTTGGGACAAGACAGACCCAGACGATTACGAGGCATGGGAAGGGGTATAACTTACACAAAGGCAGTATGGTCACACATAAAGGATAAACAGACGGCCGACATGCAGAACAAAATTTCAGAATTAGATGGAATGGTCCGCATGCTTCTGAAAAATCAGGTATGAAAAATGCTATTCTCTGGTTGATCACACATGTATATATATTTGATCATGTAGCTCGTACTTGATTTACATGTAGCTCACAACCAGATAATGCTATTTGATCGCGCAGTCAAATAACTCGTACCTGATTCACTAGTTGCTAACAGGTAATAGCTCGTACCTGATTTGCTATTATCATGATTTGCTATTAACAAATCAATTAGATAATGCTGCATGTAAATCATGTTAGTGTCTACATGATAATAGCTTCTAACTGATTTGCTATTAACAAATCAATCAGATAATGCTACATGTAAATCAGATTTGCTATTAAACAACGAAGTCGAAGTCGATATGTCTGAGTGGTTAAGGAGACAGACTCGAAATCTGTTGGGCTTTGCCTGTGTAGTAAAAAGAATAGATGTTAGTAGATTGACTGTTGAAATTTGATTAAAGAAATACAAAATCATAGCCACACGGTAAGTAGATTAATGAAGCAAGAACTTGAGGAAGCAACACATATGAGTATCAGAAGGCACAGTGATTAAAATGCACAGCAACAAATAATATAACTACAGTTTGTATAGGAACATTTTTGAAAGATCAAAATAGGCTTCACTTGTTTTGCTTTGTGGTGAGAAAAACCGTGAAGGAACCTGTTTTTATTGGGAAACATATAGAAATCGGTCTTACATTGATGCAGTTGATATATTTGTGCAATAACCAAACATTTAAAAATCAAAGTTCACAACACTTTTTAATACTTAGTAGTAAAATTATCTTTAGTAATTTAATTTTGTTTTATTTTTATTTCATTTTTTTCTTCCATGCTATGCATCATTCTCAATCTTATGTTTATTTGGATCTTAGTGCTTTGCTGTGCATAATAACATAGAATTATAACAACCCAAACTTGTTATCTTTGTACCGTGAGTTGTGATTGGAAGGAGGAGATTGAGAGCCAACTTGATCTATGGTAGAAAATGCTAGTAGAATCAAGCTACGAAGCTGAGACACAAGAAAATACAATCTTATTTTAGTTTGCTCATGAATGACTTGACTATTGAAGATAAAATAGCACAAAAATGAATATAACTAAATTGCTTCTTTAAAATGTCATAAAACAGGATGCAGTGATACTACTAAGTAAATTATTACTCCAATGTTATGAAAGTGTTACAAGCACCTTGCCTAAAAATTTCTTTTATTATTTGTTTGACAGAGAAAAGAAACTTGGATGAAGCGAATGTATCTCAAGTGGCAAATATATCTCAAGTGGTAAAATTTATTTATAGTACTAGAGTGATATCATTATATTTGATATTTAATTTAATTATTAATATAATTTGTTTTTGGTTAATTGTAGAACAAACATGGTAAAAAATATGACACATATGATATATTGGATTGGAGTGAGACAGACGAAATTGTTGCGGAAGGAAGAGTTGTGTCAAGTGATCCAAAGGAGCTTGTCCAACAAATCCCTTTAGGGTCCGATGCCATAAAAATTATAATAGACACCATGAGGAAACCAGATGCTTTCTTGTGGAGACCTTCACCTTTATTTGACACGCATTGGACAAGTTGAAGGTGAGATAGTAGCGTGGCCAGCTAGTAGAGTTGTTTTGCACAACTTCGATAACTTTGAAAAAGAAGATAATGCGGTAATCTTTGATCTTTATGCTTATTAATTTGTCATTTTGAATGTTTAAAAATAAAAATCAACATGTTATTTTTGTATAGAGTAAAAGTAGCAGCACAGATCATAAGTGCAAATTAATTGATTGGATGGGAGTGAAGAATTAGTTGCAAAAGGACGACTACATTCGAGTGATTCAAAACAACTTGTTAATGATCTCCCTCTTGGACCGGGTGCCGTTGCAGTTTGGATAGATAAGCCAAAAGTTGAAGATGCTTTTCTATGGAGGCCCACTAAAGGTTTGACAGGAGTTGGAGATGCCATTGGCATCGAAGTCGCATGGCCTGAATCAAAAGTAGTTATTGAAACGGTTAACACTGCATTATCGGATAATCATACGAGTAATGTCGGAGTTGTCGAAAAGGTAAACTTATTTATAATTAACACTGTATTATTTTTTCATCGTACAAATTGTTGATGCACATAATAATATAACCTATTTGTTTAATTGATAGAGCTCAAATTATATGGCAAATGATAAATGCAAGTTGTTCGATTGGTCGGGAAAGAGAGAAATAGTTGCATTGGGACGCGTGTCTTCGACCGATCCAACTACAATGGTTCATTGTGTTCCTTTGGGAAGAAATGCAATTAAAGTTTGGGTAAATCTTGTAAAAATTCCAAAAGCCCATCTATGGAGAACAACATCCGATTTAGAAGTCATTGAAGATGCTCTTGCTACTATGATAGCTTGGCATGCTGCTAATGTTATAATGGAATCAACTTCTAGTAAGTATAATTCAAATTTTGTTTAGATATGACACCATTTTTTCTTTTTCTTGGCATCTTTGTTGTATTCTTCATAAGGCTAGAATTAGAAAGTGCATTGGAATCTTAACAGATTGATTCAACTGGAGTATTTAACAGATTGGTTCAAGTCAATAATAGATAACAGCCTTAGTCTTAATACCTATCGAAACAAAAAATTGTTGTTTGAAATGATAAATGATAAGTATATTTCTGTGTGAAATGATAACTGATAAATGAGCCAACAGTCTTACTGTGTGATAAATGATAATAGCCTTACTGTGTGAAACAGTCTTACAGTGTGAAATGGAGCCCAGTCATTATCATTTGAGCCAATAAGTCGAAATATAGCATAATATAGCAACTCGTCGTTTTGAAATATTGCAACTCATTCAATATCTACTTACCTGCATTGCAAATAGTCTTTTGATTTGATAAGCAGTCAAAGGTTTGAATCAAACCAATAA
Source organism: Allium cepa (assembly GCA_030765085.1). NCBI lineage: Eukaryota > Viridiplantae > Streptophyta > Magnoliopsida > Asparagales > Amaryllidaceae > Allium > Allium cepa. The sequence goes on along the minus strand of CM060939.1, from coordinate 409,040,331 downwards.
TTCGTAATAGTTATATTTCTTCCAATAAATAAGCATACCAACGAATTGTTCATTACAAATTAATACTGGGATTGGACTAGAAACGCTTACTAACATAGCGAAAAACTGTGGTGGTTCACAACTATAAAAATATAGCGGTTCTAAGCATGAATAAGCATACCTGCCTCTACGGACGCCGGCATTGAAGAGGACCAATGAATATATAACCGATTGTTTATAAAAATATACTTGCACGGTTTATCAACAAACTATTCTGATCATTTGGCAAGAAGCTTGGGATGGTTATGCTTTGCGTTGAGTATGGTTTTATTTACAGCTGAACAAAAATAATTATAGAACGGAAGGGCGGTTTCCATAATACTGTTTATCTAAAATATATCTTCAAACGATAGTCAGAGAGTAAATGAGAGCGTACCATATAAATGGATTGTTGTTGTTATTATTTGTTTCCTACTGAAACAAGAACAATGACCTATCATCATTGTCCAATACATACCCATGGTCCAAATCCTTGTTGGGTCCGGCAATGAGCGTGCATTCTTGGTTTTAAATAATATAGCGGTATTACAGACCTAACACAAGCTAAGTATGTACGTACATTATGATTAGACCCGTTGAAACAACAATCATAAAAAAAGGCAGGGGCAGTGAGAATAACAATAAATCATTCCTCCGAGTGTTTATACCCTATTACGAAATCTTTCAATTTACTGTACCTAGTAACATCCTAAACTCAAATGTTTATTCGTACTCCCAAATCGGTTAAATTTTTTAGCAAAAACGTCATGGACTACAAGACATGCAAATGCGACTCAAAAATATGCAATTATCAAATTAACATCTTATAAATAAACTGTTACAAAAATGATAATTAATTTGGATAATTTGCACGGTGGTAATTCACAGATGCATATTAGAGTTATGAACGCTCCCTTTGAAACATTCTACATGGTTAAGTGTTTCACTACAAATGTTTTCCGAAACCGCATTAATGTTAACTAAAGCCTACTGAAGCCACCACGTCAAAGACAGATCAATAACAAAAGCAGGCAGCGTACTAGAAGAAGTAACCTTCGAAGATATGAAAGAAGTTGTAGAAGACAAGAAAATAAAATGCAGTATATCCATTGATCATCATAGGCAACATCTGACATAGTAAAATCGAAGAATATTCAACCAAAATCTTCTGATGTTTTTGGCCCAATATTGGCTGAAACCCAGTTCAAAATTTCTCAGATATAATAAAGCACATGCTACATTAAAATGAAAAGAATCAACAATTAAAGCTACAAAAGAAAATGTTGGCATATAGCTTGAATTAAGACCAAGATTCCTGGCATTGAATTAACTAAACACATAGCTTAGTCCAACGCATTTGTTATTTGTTCAAACTCTTCTTCGCATTATCTTGGTTCCTGTTACCCTGTACCATCAATATAAAGCCAGCGCATAACATCGTTACTGTTTTGCGAGATGGTATGCATGCTTCATGTTTCATGTATATGTTAGCATTAAATACATTACCCAACACACTCCTGCAGGCATACACTACTGTACCTTTATTGAGACTCTCTTACTAATGGTTTACTTTCAAAATGAATATGTACATAACTGTTTCAGCAAATTTTAGCTTCAGACTAAATTATCCATGGCAAGCATATTTAAATAAACAAAGGAGAAAAAAAAAATATGTACTCATGCTGTTGCTTTTCACTTCATGGATGGCTGATATTAGTATAATTAGTGCGATTTGAAGACATTTTTGCGGCATATGTGCTTATTGGAAGGAAGAAGTAAAGCTGCCAAGCATGACCTAGCAAATTTTGATATAACTACACCAATATCATGACTATATTATTTGATAATAAAGCAACATTGTGTGCTTAATGTTAATGTCAATAAATAAAGTTAGATCATGCTGGCAGCTTCACTCATTCTCCAATGCACTACTTCAGTAACCATCGTTTTGATTTACTTTGGTATTGTTAGGCCTTACAATCACACTGCATAAAAATGATAAAAAAAGGGATGAGATTGACAAAGAATTAGAGGAAGAAACTACCAAAACAAAAGTGAACAAAAAAGGGAAGAAGGTTTAAGATGTATATATAGGCAGAAATGAAATAATGAAAAAGCAAGTGTTGTGAGCGGTCAGTATCAAAAATAAAAGGAGTAGCTTCTAGGTTGTACATCTTGTTCATTTTAACAAGTGTGTAAGAATAGGTATGCAGTTTATGAACTACATTTTGATCTTCTGTAGTTCATGAAACTAAAGGTCATGGCACAATGAGAGTTAAGTATGATACATTATCCTCTAGCACAACAGGTTCAGTTTCAAAACAAGATATTAAAATCCTGGGGTTTTGATTCACCTTTTGATTTAACTGTTAATTTTGAGTATTTTCTTTGTTTGTCACACATATTTTCTTCCATATTTCGGTATTCATGATAATTTATGTTTACTTTTTATGACTAGTAGACGTATGTGCTTTTTGACAGGTGGTGTATGATGCTCTGGGTTTACGCTATGGTGGAAGGCATGAAAAAATATATTGCCGCACTCATTCTCCTTCAAATGTTTTTTGTGTCGATGTTCTTACATCTTTACTTTTACTATGTATCGTTGTAACGACTCGGTATTTTCAACCATTCGCATCCATTATAAGTGTATGGGTAGACACTCATGCCGAAATTGAATTGCTCAAAATACCGCGTTGTAAATAAAATTTTGACAAATCTCAGAATATACAGTAAATAAAATCACAGATCACACACACAGAGTAATGATAATGCAGCGGAAGTAAAAGAGGAGATAGTAGTTCATGAAGCTACTATATAAAATATGAGATACATCAGAGTTAAATAAGATACAACAGAAGAGTAACAGGATGCATCAGGTACAAATCAGATACATCACTGCACCACTGGATACTGAAACAAAATAGATGGCTGGATCTTCAAGGACAGCTCCAACGCCGAAGGTGAATCTTGAATGCTAACTCAATCAATCTGACCCGAGCGTAAAGCAAAACACAAAACCCTCAAGTCAGGACATAAATACTTATAAACTGTAAATCAACTCAAGTGAACAACAACAAAATGCATCAGTAACTTAAAGGATGCTTGGGACCGCCCATCCTCTAAGGATCCGTTAAACTATTTACTATGTAGTAATATACGCTATATACGGTAGTGTCTAATCAGTAAAGTATAATCATATAGAAAATAGCGTTAAGGGGATGGTGAACCTTAACGCGGTCGGATCTTTAAAACCAAAATCGTAGTGGGCTCGATATAAGGATATGACACGGCACGCGAGGCAATGCCAGGGTGGATACACCGTTTGCACTCCCGGACCGGTGGTGACGGCAAGCCAGCAGCTTCCGCCCACCTCGAACAATACCCCCGAATCAAAGTGGCGCCACCGAATCGAATCACAACAGTAATAGAATAGTTTCCGATGGAGCATGCTCGATGAAAGGGTGCGACCCTTTGTGTAGTCCGGTATAGCTCCTGTTTTAGTCATATATGCCAACTCATGGGAGTTGGGTCCACGTAATATACCTCGAGAACGTCGCCACCATCCTACTTCATTCTGGAATCTCCACCGCGTACACAGTTGTTAAAGTGGTTTTCGGTATTGGCCGGCTATAAGACAATATCCGATCCCGGTCCCTTTAACAACCAATCGTTATTATAACCCGTAGTTATAACTTTAAAACAATATTTTATACTTTAAAATAAAATATCTTTTTCAATCCAAATCTTTATCAAAATAAAGTTAAATCATTTCCAAAACCATTTCAATATATCATTGTAAAATATCTTTCAATTCAAATATTTATCAAAATAAATATAAAGTCATTTCTAATCATTCCAATATATTAAATTTTCATACCCTTCAACACTACCTTTCAAATCATTTTAATATATCAAAATATCGTACCTTTTAAAAACTTCATTCATTTCAAAACAGTTTATATTCCAAAAATTCTTTTTTTCATTTCAATGAAGTTATTATGCTTAATAATTAAATTATTAAATTTCCAAAATTTTCGACTTCCAAAGTTCATTTATTCACTTAAGTTTATCAACGCAATGAAAATTCACTTTTCGTGGCATTTAGAAAACGTTACGGAAAAATACATTCAAAGCAGTTCAATTTAACAAAAGACAACATTTTAAAATGTTGTAATAGGGTTTACTTAAATTTCGAATAAACTTAGTTAAATTCAACAATTTATAGCACTTACAAAAATTTCTATAATAGCTTTTAATTCAATTTAGCTTTTTAGTTCATTATCATCAACTTCAGCATTTACAAATGCCGTAATATCATTTACATTGTAATTAATAGCATTTCAAAATGCAGTCAATTAACTTCAAATATTCAATATAATTTCTCAACCAATTATATTTTTATTTAAAACATTTTAACTTATAAAATCATACATTTATCTCATTTATAAACATCATTTAATTTTCCTCAAATTCATGATTTTATAAAGTTAAATTTCCATTCAAAAATCAAGATTTAATAATAATTCACTTATTAAATTGCAATGTTGAATTTTTAAAATCCATTACATTAAATTTCAAATTAACACTTAAGTTCAAATCCTCAAATATAACTTTGTTTTATTTTTATTTACTTAACTAAAAGTTCACTTTTACGTCAATTTCATAAATTTCCAGTTTTAGTTATATTTCAAAATTTCAACTTACAATATTCATTCATTTCACATTTCAACTTTATTAAAATCATTAATATGATATAAAAATCACTTTAAATTTATTTAAATTCAAATTATCATAAATTTATCATAATTTCATATTCACTTATATTTCCAATTATAATTAAATCAAAATTTCCAAAATAACTTACGTTCAAAATTTCTAACTTTTTCATTAATTCATTTCACTTACAATTATTCAGAAAATCAATAATAATTTACAAAAATCCTTTTTTTATTAAATTTAAAATCAAAATATTATAATAATTAAATTTATAAAATATTTAAAATTTTAGAAAAACATATTTTAACTACGGGCCTATATATAATTTTCTACGCTAGGTAAAGTGATATGGGTAATATATCATTTCAACCCATAATTTATAAAGAAAATCCGGCTTTTATCATTTCAAACCCGCAATCCCAAGTCAAAATGAAAAATTTTAAACCATTCAGGCCTATCATTTCAGCCCATAACATTTTTTTCTAACAGGGAACTTGCAGTGTGATCATATGCAGAAATAATATAAACAAGGTCAATATCACAATATACAGTCATATATCAGATGTCAGGTGAAAATTAACAGTTTTAACATGGTAATAATATGGTAATAACGTGGCATAGCATATCATATGATCATCATTAACTTGCATAAACATTTTATATTACTAAACACTTGTCATCAATTCACTTCTCATAAGTATAAATGTCAGAGTGAGAAAGACTCATTGTTTCAAGCTGAAGACCAAAACAACAAACACAAGAGCGGTTCCAAAAGTATGACAAGCACGATACAGCACGACTTTTGATTTGAATGAATGGAGAGCCTTGATATTTGTCTTGTAAACAATAACCAAAACAAGACAATACACACATAAATATTCAACGCAAAACAATATTGAAACAATGAAAATACGAAGCAACAAAGGAATAGATTACTTGACCTTGCTTTAACCATTCAAATGCTTGTCCTAGGAGGTTCTTGGGTTCATCCATGATGATGATATAGCTCAGGTTTGGCACCATAACTCACAGCTAGAAGGAGTATGGAGTGGTAGTGTTATAACATGAAGCATACAATTGGTCAAGGCAACATATATGAAGTTTTTGAGCACAAAAAGGCTCGGCCTTGGGTCAAGTGGGGCTTGGCCATACTTGTACAGGTTTGGACAGTAGATGGAGGGGTGTGGGGAGGTCTGGAAAAGGTGGTGGTGGCGGCCTATGGTGGTGGCCAAGGTGGTGGATGAAGATATGAAGTGATAGGGTGGCTATCATGAATGTTTCAAGGCTTTATGCATTGTTTTTGTAGAGTTTTGGTTCATGGAGTCTTGGCCATGTCAATTTCAGATCTGGACAGAGGCTAAAATGAAGTGTAGTGGTGGTAGTAAGGTGGTGGTCGTGGCTAGAGGTGGTAGCCATGGTGAAGTATGAAGGTGGTGAAGTAATAGTGGTGGCTAGTGCATTGTTTTGGACATTATTTGCAAATTTTGTGGAGTTTTGTCACCAAGGGAGGTGTGGCCATGGATGGATCTGAAATGATAGCTGGAGATGATTCCAAGGAAGAGTGGTAGGGGATGGTGGAGAGTATGGTGGTGATGGTGGGTGGTAGAGGACAAGCAATACACATGAGAAAACAAGGCAAAATATAAGAAAACAATGGAAAAAGAAGAGCAAAAAGAAGAGCAAAAGAGGAGCCATTACCAAACCTTTCTAGCCATGAAAAATGAAGTGGAGAGGAATGTTTTCACGTGAAAATGAGGTAAGAAATGCATAGCTACAATAAAGAAAGGAATGGTCAAAGGAAATTAAATCTATTAATTGGAAAAGAAACGGAAGAAGAAACGTTAAAACGGTTTTACGTTTCTTTGCTTTCAAACCTTTTAAACTTCCTATATATATTCATATACATCTTAAATAACTGAAAACACTTATAAATTTCAGTTAGAATTCGAAAATATAACAGATAAACAAAATATTAATAATTAATTATTAATTAGATATGATTAAAATAAGAAAAATGGCACAGAAAAATGAAAACTAGACTTAGGAATTAGAAATAACTTCAATACACTTTGGAAATTTTTTTTAAATTTAAATACATGTAAAATGAATAAAATAAAGTAAAACACAGCAATAAAAGTGAATGTATAAAATAAATCAATAAATTTTAATTATATATAATTAAATTAAGAAAATGGCTTAAAATTGCAGACTAGTCTTTAAAAATTAGAAATAATTTCAAATGAGCTTTAGAAAATCTTTATGGACTTGTAAAAATATTTATAACAAATAAAATAAAATGCATTCACAAAATAAAAAAAAATTAATTAAGTAAAATTTATATGAAGAAAATAGCAGAAAATTATAAAACAGCCTTTAAAAATAGGAAATAAATACAGTAAATTTTGGAAAAATTCTATTATCATTTAAAAATATTTAAAAGTCAAAATATACATAATAAAACATATTATTACATATTAAAATAAAATATAACAAAGAAGAAGTAATTTATTCAATTTAAAATAGTCATTGTTAAATAACCCTATATACGCACAATATTGTAAAGGGTATAACTTTCACAATTTACATCCGATTTCAACGAAACGAAAAATGGTGTTCTTAGAATTTTATGTACTCTCATAATAAAAGAAAAAATTAAAATTTTAAACTTTTAAAATTTTAAGTTAAAAGTCACAGTTTGACTGTTTTGACCAAAATCAGCATTTCAGGCAAATATTCAACTTACACAAGTTTGGAATTATAACTCATATAAAATCAAGATTTATATTTAAATAATAAAATTTAATCATTCCAAATAAGTAAAATAAGTTTTTAAATCAAAACTTTATATTAAAATAATTAAAATATACAATATAATAATTACAAAATACAGGGTTGTTACACTCTCCCCTACTCAAAACTTTTCGTCCCCGAAAAGGAACGAGGTACGGGAAAGCACAGAAAAAAATAGAATGAGACAAGATTTAGACAAGGTAACAAGAAGATTGAGATTATACCTAGTAACTGAAGTTATAGGTAAGTTTAACAAGGTGGAGGTGATCAAATCAAGAACACAAGCATGAAAAGATCCTTTAAAATCTGATTCACCCTTTTCCGTTTGACCGTCGGTCTGTGGATGGTAAGCAGTGCTCAGATCCAAATGAGTACCCAAGATTTTCAAAGATTATAGAAAGATTTCTAAACAGACTGGTGTAAGCAATAGCCTTCCCATTCTGTAACAAGATAAGAGAAATGAGGACAACCAAAAGATAGTTTGAAAAACAAAATAAGGAAATAAATTTGAAAGCATGGAAATTTCAACATAAATAGAGAATATATCTTTACACAAGTTAAATAAATCTTAACTACCCCAAATTTCATTATCTTATTATCCAATCATCTTAAATTAACATTTTTTAAAACCATGGGTTTGAAAAATAATCATTTATTACACTCACATTGTACTTAATAAATTTAATTCTTCTTTATTCCTAATTAAACTTAAATTTATTCCTCTCAATATATTCATCACTGATGTTAAATATACTTACACTTATTATAACTGCTTTATTTTATTCTTAGTTCTTCTAACATTTTTTTATTGTAAGTTATTCAATTACCCTTTATTATTCTTTAACTCCGTTAATCGTTTTATAACTTAAAATTTAAGTGTATAGCATTTATTATAACCACTCAAATTTTATTTATACATCTTTTTTATATTGTATATTATCCAATTACATTTTTAACTTCTGAAATTTTGGTAAGTTATATTTGAATGCAATTGTATTATACAAATAAAATTTCCAATTCAATCATTTCATGCTTGATATTCATCCAAAATTTTGATATATTGATTTTTTTTTTGGAATTATTCTTAAAAATAAAATTTAAGAATTAAATTTCCGATTTCTTCAAACCATTTAGAGATAAGTAATAATATATATACATATATAATATGTCAAATCAAATTTCAATCATATATATATATATTATAAATCAAGCCATATTTTAGAAATTCAAATCAATTTAATTTCCCAAAACAAAGCTGTAGCAAGACTACAGAACAATCTCCTAACTTCGAAACTCGAAAATGAACGTCGACGATGTCGTGATCATCACCGAAGTTATTTTCCAGCGACAAAGAGAAAAGCACTCATTTTAAACCTTTAAAAATTCTTTGAAAACAAATTCTATTCAAAATACTTTAAATAATATAACCTTTTAAAACTTTAAACCAAAGTTCGAAATAATCGGGATTTAAATCCTCAAATTCTTGTTTTAAATTCATTTCATTAAGTTCCATAAATTTACTTATATATCAAAATTTATTTCATTAACCAAATTTTTTTTTAAATATATTATGTCCGTTTGTTCTGTCAAAGTGTTTTGGAAATCTTATCGATAGCGCTGATCAGACGTATCGATCAGAAACCCAACTCAACATCAACAACTCAAACAACACAATATATAAAACATTTTAATTTTAAATACTAGTTTACAAATACATTATACATGAATAGATTTTCAAAGAAGGGTAGAGATTCAAATTTTTGATTAACACAAATCAAAGAAGATTATGATTTAAAAATAAGTTGGAAACAAGGATGACATGATTAAATAACAGAATAGGAAGATGGATAAGCTTATATAAATCACGGGCAACCTTAACCGGGTCAACCTTGACTTAAAGAATAAGATCAATGTTGATTTTTCTAGGGTAAATCTACATTCGATCTCAAGAGTTAGAGTTTGAAATAATAAAAGATATTAGCATCTAAACCAAGGATAGATAAGAATCTCCGGTGAATCGATGCTAACTGCAAAGGAGTTTTCCCCCCTTTTCAATTAAATTTGAAATTGGCGTGACCGCCAACTCACTAAAAAGATCATTCGAAGTGGAGTTATGGAATGCTCCAGAGTCAAAAGAAGATAAATAGTGAGGGATACGAATGGATTTTGGAACCGTAGGGAATGTTCCAAAATTCAAAGGAATCGAGTCAAAAGGGAGAGATTCAAACTCGAATGAAAGTGATTCTGTAAATACATTCACTCCATATGCTGAGTTTTTCCTAGAGCAACCTGGCTCTGATACCAACTGTAACGACTCGGTATTTTCAACCATTCACATCCATTATAAGTGTATGGGTAGACACTCATGCCGAAATTGAATTGCTCAAAATACCGCGTTGTAAATAAAATTTTGGCAAATCTCAGAATATACAGTAAATAAAATCACAGATCACAGACACAAAGTAATGATAATGCAGCGGAAGTAAAAGAGGAGATAGTAGTTCATGAAGCTACTATATAAAATATGAGATTCATCAGAGTTAAATAAGATACAACAGAAGAGTAACAGGATACATCAGGTACAAATCAGATACATCACCGAACCACTGGATACTGAAACAAAATAGATGGCTGGATCTTCAAGGAAAGCTCCAATGCCGAAGGTGAATCTTGAATGCTAACTTAATCAATCTGACCCGAGCGTAAAGCAAAACACAAAACCCTCGAGTCAGGACATAAATACTTATAAATTGTAAATCAACTCAAGTGAACAGTAACAAAATGCATCAGTAACTTAAAGGATGCTTGGGACCGCCCATCCTCTAAGGATCCGTTAAACTATTCACTATGTAGTAATATACGCTATATACGGTAGTGTCTAATCAGTAAAGTATAATCATATAGAAAATCACGTTAAGGGGATGGTGAACCTTAACGCGGTCGGATCTTTAAAACCAAAATCGTAGTGGACTCGATATAAGGATATGACACGGCACGCGAGGCAATGCCACGGTGGATACACCGTTTGCACTCCCGGACCGGTGGTGACGGCAAGCCAGCAGCTTCCGCCCAGCTCGAACAATACCCCCGAATCAAAGTGGCGCCACCGAATCGAATCACAACAGTAATAGAATAGTTTCCGATGGAGCATGCTCGATGAAAGGGTGCGGCCCTTTGTGTAGCCTGGTATAGCTCCTGTTTTAGTCATATATGCCAACTCATGGGAGTTGGGTCCACGTAATATACCTCGAGAATGTCGCCACCATCCTACTTCATTCTGGAATCTCCACCGCGTACACAGTTGTTAAAGTGGTTTTCGGTATTGGCCGTCTATAAGACAATATCCGATCACGGTCTCTTTAACAACCAATCGTTATTATAACCCGTAGTTATAACTTTAAAACAATATTTTATACTTCAAAATAAAATATCCTTTTCAATCCAAATCATTATCAAAATAAAGTTAAATCATTTTCAAAACCATTTCAATATATCATCGTAAAATATCTTTCAATTCAAATATTTATCAAAATAAATATAAAGTCATTTCTAATCATTCCAATATATTAAATTTTCATACCCTTCAACACTACCTTTCAAATCATTTTAATATATCAAAATATCGTATCTTTTCAAAACTTCATTCATTTCAAAACAGTTTATATTGCAAAAAGTCTTTTTTTCATTTCAATGAAGTTATTATGCTTAATAATTAAATTATTAAATTTCCAAAATTTTTGACTTCCAAAGTTCATTTATTCATTTAAGTTTATCAACGCAGTGAAAATTCACTTTTCGTGGCATTTAGAAAACGCTATGGAAAAATACATTCAAAGCAGTTCAATTTAACAAAAGACAACATTTTAAAATGTTGTAATAGGGTTTACTTAAATTTCGAATAAACTTAGTTAAATTCAAAAACTTATAGCACTTATAAAAATTTCTATAATAGCTTTTAATTCAATTTAGCTTTTTAGTTCATTATCATCAACTTCAGCATTTACAAATGCCGTAATATCATTTACATTGTAATTAATAGCATTTCAAAATGCAGTCAATTAACTTCAAATATTCAATATAATTTCTCAACCAATTATATTTTTATTTAAAACATTTTAACTTATAAAATCGTACATTTATCACATTTGTAAACATCATTTAATTTTCCTCAAATTCATGATTTTATAAAGTTAAATTTCCATTCAAAAATCAAGATTTAATAATAATTCACTTATTAAATTGCAATGTTGAATTTTTAAAATCCATTACATTAAATTTCAACTTAACACTTAATTTCAAATCCTCAAATATAACTTTGTTTTATTTTTATTTACTTAACTAAAAGTTCACTTTTACGTCAATTTCATAAATTTCAAGTTTTAGTTATATTTCAAAATTTCAACTTACAATATTCATTCATTTCACATTTCAACTTTATTAAAATCATTAATATGATATAAAAATCACTTTAAATTTATTTAAATTCAAATTATCATAAATTTATCATAATTTCATATTCACTTATATTTCCAATTATAATTAAATCAAAATTTCCAAAATAACTTACGTTCAAAATTTCTAACTTTTTCATTAATTCATTTCACTTACAATTATTCAGAAAATCAATAATAATTTACAAAAATCCTTTTTTTTATTAAATTTAAAATCAAAATATTATAATAATTAAATTTATAAAATATTTAAAATTTTAGAAAAACATATTTTAACTACGGGCCTATATATAATTTTCTACGCTAGGTAAAGTGATATGGGTAATATATCATTTCAACCCATAATTTATAAAGAAAATCCGGGTTTTATCATTTCAAACCCGCAATCCCAAGTCAAAATGAAAAATTTTAAACCATTCAGGCCTATCATTTCAGCCCATAACATTTTTTTCTAACAGGGAACTTGTAGTGTGATCATATGCAGAAATAATATAAACAAGGTCAATATCACAATATACAGTCATATATCAGATGTCAGGTGAAAATTAACAGTTTTAACAAGGTAATAATATGGTAATAACGTGGCATAGCATATCATATGATCATCATTAACTTGCATAAACATTTTATATTACTAAACACTTGTCATCAATTCACTTCTCATAAGTATAAATGTCAGAGTGAGAAAGACTCAATGTTTCAAGCTGAAGACCAAAACAACAAACACAAGAGCGGTTCCAAAAGTATGACAAGCACGATACAGCACGACTTTTGATTTGAATGAATGGAGAACCTTGATATTTGTCTTGTAAACAATAACCAAAACAAGACAATACACACAAAATATTCAACGCAAAACAATGTTGAAACAATGAAAATACGAAGCAACAAAGGAATAGATTACTTGACCTTGCTTTAACCATTCAAATGCTTGGCCTAGGAGGTTCTTGGGTTCAGCCATGATGATGATATAGCTCAGGTTTAGCACCATAACTCACGGCTAGAAGGAGTATGGAGTGGTAGTGTTATAACATGAAGCATACAATTGGTCAAGGCAACATATATGAAGTTTTTGAGCACAATAAGGCTCGGCCTTGGGTCAAGTGGGGCTTGGCCATACTTGTACAGGTTTGGACAGTAGATGGAGGGGTGTGGGGAGGTCTGGAAAAGGTGGTGGTGGCGGCCTATGGTGGTGGCCAAGGTGGTGGATGAAGATATGAAGTGATAGGGTGGCTATCATGAATGTTTCAAGGCTTTATGCATTGTTTTTGTAGAGTTTTGGTTCATGGAGTCTTGGCCATGTCAATTTCAGATCTGGACAGAGGCTAAAATGAAGTGTAGTGGTGGTAGCAAGGTGGTGGTCGTGGCTAGAGGTGGTAGCCATGGTGAAGTATGAAGGTGGTGAAGTAATAGTGGTGGCTAGTGCATTGTTTTGGATATTATTTTTAAATTTTGTGGAGTTTTGTCACCAAGGGAGGTGTGGCCATGGATGGATCTGAAATGATGGCTGGAGATGATGCCAAGGAAGAGTGGTAGGGGATGGTGGAGAGTATGATGGTGATGGTGGGTGGTAGAGGCCAAGCAATACACATGAGAAAATAAGGCAAAATATAAGAAAACAATGGAAAAAGAAGAGCAAAAAGAAGAGGAAAAGAGGAGCCATTACCAAACCTTTCTAGCCGTGAAAAATGAAGTGGAGAGGAATGTTTTCACGTGAAAATGAGGTAAGAAATGCACAGCTACAATAAAGAAAGGAACGGTCAAAGGAAATTAAATCTATTAATTGGAAAAGAAACGGAAGAAGAAACGTTAAAACGGTTTTACGTTTCTTTGCTTTCAAACCTTTTAAACTTCCTATATATATTCATATACATCTTAAATAACTGAAAACACTTATAAATTTCAGTTAGAATTCGAAAATATAACAGATAAAAAAAATATTAATAATTACTTATTAATTAGATATGATTAAAATAAGAAAAATGGCACAGAAAAATGAAAACTAGACTTAGGAATTAGAAATAACTTCAATACACTTTGGAAAAAATTTCTTAAATTTAAATACATGTAAAATGAATAAAACAAAGTAAAACACAGCAATAAAAGTGAATGTATAAAATAAATCAATAAATTTTAATTATATATAATTAAATTAAGAAAATGGCTTAAAATTGCAGACTAGGCTTTAAAAATTAGAAATAATTTCAAATGAACTTTAGAAAATCTTCATGGACTTGTAAAAATATTTATAACAAATAAAATAAAATGCATTCACAAAATAAATAAAAAATTAATTAAGTAAAATTTATATTAAGAAAATAGCAGAAAATTATAAAACAGCCTTTAAAAATAGGAAATAAATACAGTAAATTTTGGAAAAATTCTATTATCATTTAAAAATATTTAAAAGTCAAAATATACATAATAAAACATATTATTACATATGGAAATAAAATATAACAAAGAAGAAGTAATTTATTCAATTTAAAATGGTCATTGTTAAATAACCCTATATACGCACAATATTGTAAAGGGTATAACTTTCACAATTTTCATCCGATTTCAACGAAACGAAAAGTGGTATTCTTAGAATTTTATGTACTCTCGTAATAAAAGAAAAAATTAAAATTTTAAACTTTTAAAATTTTAAGTTAAAAGTCACAGTTTGACTGTTTTGACCAAAATCAGCATTTCAGGCAAATATTCAAATTATACAAGTTTGGAATTATAAATCATATAAAATCAAGATTTATATTTAAATAATAAAATTAAATCATTCCAAATAAGTAAAATAAGTTTTTAAATCAAAACTTTATATTAAAATAATTAAAATATACAATATAATAATTACAAAATACAAGATTGTTACAATCGTTTTGGTTAGATATGGTTGTATGGATTGTTACTTTTATTATGTATTGTTTTGGTTAGCTACGATTGTATGAATTGTTACTAATATTTATATGCTTAATATTGTGCATGAAGTGCTTTTATTCATATATATATTTTTATGCTTAATTGTTAATACTGCGTGAAATACCTTATATTACATCCTTTTTATATTAATGCTAGGAAAAAAATTATCATGGCTATACATATTATAGCGTTATGCTAGTGCAATAAAAATATTCTACAATGATTAAACAGTTTTCATGGCAAGTAAATAATGCTATGAAAGACTAAAGTAAACATTCTATAGCGTTTTTACAGCATTTATAGTTGCTATAATAATAAGGCAATGATATTTCTATAGCATTTATAATTGCTATAATAATCAGGTAATGATATATCTACAGCGTTTACAATTGCTATAAATAGCAAATAAATGACGTCATAAATATTAGCATCATAAACCATAATTCTGCGTAAAAGTTCTATAGCAAGCACCAAAACGCTATAGAAAGGTACTTGTATGTCCTGAATCGTCCACTTAATAACATTTCAGAAACGCTATAAGTAACGTCATTTATAGCATGTTTTTATAGCGATTCTGAGGTTGCTATTATAGATCCTTGACATATTACAACTTGTTGATATACAGCGTTTATAAAAACGCCATTGTATCCTTTTGCAGCGCTTTTTAAACGTTATAAAAAGGTAATTTTCTTGTAATGGGTTAACCCTTCAAGAAAACATTCACCAACTGCCCGGACTACTGATAGAAGAACCACCAAGATTTCTGAACCATCGAAGAAACGGCCACACTACTGCTTCCAAACTCTACCTCGATAATACTGCAAAGCTAAAAGACCTTCTCGCCAGCACACCAAATACTTCGAACTGAACTGCTACCACAGCTAACCAAAAACTTCTAATCCAAAGGGCTCCTTGAAAACCAAGACCATCTACAGACCACACAACTGACCCTCGAGATGGCAGACATCCTCTCAATAAATTCGGGCTCCAAACCAAGCATCAACATCTCGCTCTCCTTAAGGAATGACAAATGAGACCATGCCGAAGCGAAACAACTCATAGACCTTAGTCTCATATTCCAAAACAGCCAATCTCCATGCTAAAGATCCTCAACTATGTGACGCCCCACTCCGAGAGCCTCGTTAACAAAGAGTATTACATGGATAATACTGTCGGCTAACGCGGACAATAGAGTATAATGGAAGCGACCATGTGTAATCTTACCTCAACTATTCACTAAATACGTCGAAAAGTAGAATCACATTAAAATTCGACCTATTCAATAAATATTTAAAGCAAAACTACAATGGCTATAGGATCTATCAGAAGAAAATATAACAACTCAAATGTAATATACATCACAGAACAGTAAATCATCATATACCCATATACTGATACATTTCAGAGTATACAAAATAATACAAGTCAAGTGGTATAGCAAACCACAATATACAGACGAGTTCCAGATGAATACATATCAGAGTTACTACAAAATGGGACTACACAAAAAGCTATGACAAAAAGAAGCTAGCGGAGTAGTCCATGCGGAAGCAAATAGGCTAAGTCCCAAAAGCACCTAACCTGAAACATCTCGGTCTGACCCGAGTATAAAATACACGGGTCAGTCTAGATAATAAATCAGCTAGATAAACTGAACAACAATAAACCTGCAAGGTTACAAAGCATAATAGATATCTCTAAAAGAGATAACACAATCATCTAACGAAAGATGAATCATATAGATCAAGCCTCATATCATCGGCAACATATAGAAACAAAGGATAAGAATATCCCAAGGCAAGTCATAAAGGCAAACAACAAATACCAATAAATACGAGTTCCACATGGTAAACGCTATATTTCGTGTGGCTCTAAAGAACCAATACAGAAAAGCAATACCTAGGGAATATACATATAAATGAAACATCATGAGCGGTGGTGAGTAAACCACTCCGTTATCTCTTGAGCGGTGGTGAAGAAACCACTCCAATATCTCTTGAGCGGTGGTGAAGAAACCACTCCGAAAGCAATACTAAAGGTAACCGACAACCCCAAATATCTTTCGAGTCGGGGCAAAGGACCAACTCCAAAAGTGATATTTAAAGGAAACAAGCCAGAGGAGACAGTCCGAAGGCACTATCCCAAAGGCAGCATGTGTCACAAACTCCCAGAGAGGAATCCGAAAAGTGGTAACGTGAGTCCCATAACCACCCGTTCGCACTAAACGGTTTACTATCCGTTAGTTTATTTCACACTCAAAGCAGTACAAATTTACCTCATATCATCGATAAACCAAACCCGAAGGTCAAAACGATCAATCGAATAGGTCGAGGATTAATCAGAAGGATAAACGCACAGATTCATGGTCCGTGTTTTGCCTAACCATTTAATCACCCTTCCACTTCGCTCGAAGTGTGAAAGTGTGTGTTTTAAATAGAATTTATGAATTGGAGAAACGAGCTTTTAAATGCGATTTGAGAAATTATTTTATAAAAACCCGTGGATTAAAATTAAAAGGAACCATCAAAGTCAAAACAATTGATAACCATACATAGGATCATCATGAATCGATTCAAATTGGAAATTCAATCCCAAAAGGCAAAGTGGGCTGAAACAGCAGGTTCAGTCGACTGAACAGAGTTTTCAGTCGACTGACCCTATACCTGGAAATTTTCCAGGTTTAGGAAACTTTCTGTTTCCAGGTTCAGTCGACTGAACAGAGTTTTCAGTCGACTGAATCATGCCTGGAAACTTTCGGGTTCCAGGTTCAGTCGACTGAACAGAGTTTTTAGTCGACTGAATCACGCCTGGGCTGTTTTTCAGCCTTATTCAAATGAAGAGCAAACTCTTCCAAAATGCAATCGGACGAACATTGGCTCTAAGGGCTTATGCCAATCGACAACCCGGCCCTATATGTTCCTCGATGCATCATCAAAACATGATCAAAACATAAAAGTTAGGATTTCAAAGATTTGAACCCAAAACACTAAAAATTGGAATATTCCCCAATTCAACCCAAACCAAATGCAAGTGCATATGAACAAGGTGTTAGGAATTCATACCCAACATCAATGAAATCAAGAGAAGTAGATGTCAAAACTCACCTTTGTACACAAAACAAAGAAGATGAAGAAGCACAATTGCAAGGAATCAACCAACTACACTCCACTTCAACACTACAAGCTTCAATCAATGGATTCTCTTTGATTTTGGAGCAAGAATCAAGTTGGAAGTTGAAACTAGGGCTTGAAAATTTCTATTTCTCATTCCTTTCCCCCATTTCAGTTTTTAGCTTAAGAAATAAAATGAAATGAAGAGGGATGAGGGGAAGGGGCTGAAGTAGAAGGTTAAGTGAGTCAGCTAGCCAATGGGCTGAACCCAAACTCAAGCCCAAGTAGAAAAAGGGTCAAATTTCAACTTACTTCAAATATATCAAAGAATATACTCAAAAGGATCGCAAACGCCCTTTTGGAACCAATGGAGGTAGTTTCGAGTTCCAATTCGGCCATTTGCAGAAAGTAACATTTCAGACCCCAAAATCCGAATAACGACGCTATATTTAAATCAAACGTTTAAATATAAAATCGTTAAATATGCGGGTTGTTACAGATCTCCCCTCCTTACAAAATTGCGTCCCCGCAATTCCTAGAGACGATATTTGTAACAACTACATACATACAACATACAAAAGAAAGAATAAACTTGAGACACAGAAATAGACTTACCATTACGAAGCAAGGATAGAAAACCTGAATAAAATTGCTCGATATACTCTCTGGTTTCCCAAGTACAGTCATTGGGATTAGCGGACCATTGAACTTTAACGAGCGGCACGTCCTTGTTCCGAAGGTGTCGCACCTCCGTGTCAAGCACGCGAATAGGTTGTTGTACAATAGATAAGTCCGGTGAGACCTCAAGCTCTTGCAAATCAGGAGAATCAATTACAAAATCCGATTCTCGAAGACACTTCCGAAGTTGCGAGACGTGAAACACGTCATGAATGCCAGATAGATGAGCTGGAAGTGAAACTCTATAAGCCACAGGGCCAATACGTTCAGTAATAGAAAATGGTCCTATAATGCGAGGAGCCAATTTCCCAGTCGTACTGAAACGCATAACCCCCTTCAAAGGAGAAACACGAATAAAAACAAGATCGCTGATCGAGAACTCGAGAGGCTTCCTACGGTTGTCCGTATAGGATTTCTGGCGACTCTGTGCCTCTTTCATTCTCAACCGAATAAGATCAATCTTCTCGGAAGAATCACGAACAAAATCTGGACCAAGAATAAGCTTCTCTCTATATTCCAACCAACATGAAGGTGATCGACATGGCCTTCCGTATAAGGCTTCGAAAGGAGCCATACTGATACTAGACTGAAAACTATTATTGTAGGAGAACTCTACAAGAGGTAGGTGATCCTCCCAACTACCACCAAAATCAAAGATACAAATACGAAGAAGATCTTCCAAGATACGATTTACCCGTTCAGTCTGTCCGTCAGTCTGCGGATGATAAGCTGTAGAAAAATTAAGCTTTGTTCCCAAAGCTTGCTGAAGACTCTTCCAAAAATGACTCGTCAATAAAGGATCACGATCACTCACAATAGAACTAGGAACACCGTGAAGTCTCACGATTTCCTTGACATACAACTTAGCCAAATGCGAAGCTATCCTATTAGACTTAATAGGGACAAAATGAGCAGACTTAGTGAGACGATCAACAATAACCCAAATACTAGAATGACCTAATCTCGAACGAGGTAGGCCGTCAATGAAATCCATAGAAACTTGATCCCATTTCCACAATGGAATCTCAAGAGGTTGAAGAAGACCAGAAGGACGCTGATGTTCGGCCTTCACACGTTGACATGTCATGCAATTGCTCACATAACTCGCCACATCGCGTTCCATGCCTTCCCAATAATAAAGACGACGCATATCGTCATACATCTTACTACTACAGGGATGAATGGTATACTTAGAACGATGGCAATCATCAAGAATGTCATGCCTAAGTGCAAAATCAGAAGGCACAAAAAGACGGTTCTTCTTACGAAGACACCCATGAGAACCAATGCTAAAATCTTGCAACGCCTCATCACAAGATCCAGACTCACAAAGCTGAATAAAATGCAACAACTCAGGATCACGCCGCTGAGCATCGGCAATACGATCCAATAAAATAGGTCGAGCTCCCAAACTAAATAATAGAATAGGAGAATTAGAAGATGAACCTCGATCACGAATTTCACAAAAAGATAGAGTCTCAAGAACATTCCATTCGGCAAGCATCATAGAAATAACAGCCGAATGTTTGCGACCAAGCGCATCTGCAACACGATTACCCTTACCAGGGGTATACTGGATACCAAAGTCATAGGAAGCAAGAAACTCGAGCCAACGCTGTTGTCTCATATTGAGTTCCTTCTGAGTGAACAAATGCTTCAAAGATTTATGATTGGTATAGAGAATGAAGCGCTCGCCCAATAAATAATGTCACCAAATTTTCAAGGCAAAGACAATGGCGGCTAACTCAAGATCATGAGTGGCATAGCGAACTTCATTCGGACGCAGTTGCCTAGAAGCATAAGCAACTACCTGATCCCTCTGCATAAGCACAGCACCGAGACCACTACCACAAGCATCGGTGTAGACAACAAGATCATGATTCCCCTCGGGAACCACAAGAATAGGAGCATTAGTGAGAAGTTCCTTCAATGTCAAAAAGGAAGCTTCACACTTGTCGGACCAATCAAAACGAATGCCTTTCCGAGTAAGGCAAGTGAGAGGAAGCACAACACGGGAAAAGTTCTTAATGAACCAACGGTAATAACCCGCCAATCCAAGGAAACTATGAATCTCATGCACATTCTCAGGCCTCTTCCAATTCTGGATGGCTTCGACCTTTGAGGGATCGACAGAAATGCCATCGGAAGATACAACATGGCCTAAGAACTTAACCTTATTCTCCCAAAAGTGGCATTTGGAGAATTTGGCTTTAAGCTGATGATGACGGAGAGTACTCAAGACTATTCTCTTCAGACTTAGAATAAATAAGGATATCATCAATAAAGACAAGCACGAACTTATCGAGATATTCCCGGAATACCCGATTCATGAGATCAACAAAGAAAGCAGGAGCGTTCGTCAAACCAAACGGCATAACGAGCCACTCAAAAGAACCATAACGAGTGCGGAAAGCGGTAAGAGGTATGCTATCCTCTACGACTCGTAATTGATGAAAACCTGTGGCAAGGTCAAGCTGAGAAAAGACCTTAGCACCACTCAATAGATCAAACATGTCATCGATCCTAGGCAATGGATACCTATTTCTGATGGTTAACTCGTTAAGCTTGCGATAATCAATGCAAAGCCTAAGAGTTCCATCGGACTTCTTCACGAAAACGACCGCGGATCCCCACGGAGAAAAACTGGACTGAATCAACTGCTTGGACTCGAGCTCTAAAAGTTGCTTCTTGAGTTCCTCATTTTCCTTTGTAGACATCCTCGTGGGAGGACGACTAACTGGCTGCGCGCCTGGAATAAGATCAATGCGGAACTCAATTGCCCGCTTGGGTGGCAAACCCGATACAGGCTCAAAAACATCAGAAAAGTCACAAGCAATAGGAATACAAGATATATCATCATCATCTCGCGAATCAAGAGAATATAAAGCCATCTCGGAATTATCCACATCCCAAAGAACAAGAGATAACTGAGAAGGCGAATTAGGATGACAAAGATATAAAATTCTTTCAGAACAAATAATCCTGGCATCGTACCTCACTAGCCAGTCCATACCAAAAATCATATCAAAACCCAAATGAGAAACAACGTGCAGATTCGCACGGAAAGAAAAGCCACATAAAACAATCTCAACATCATCACAAAGCAAACTAAGGGTCGCGGATCCCCCAATTGGATTCGCAATCCTTAAAGAAGTAACCATACAAGAAACATCCAAAGATAAATCATCTACAAGCTTCTTCGATACGAAAGAATGTGAAGCACCCGTATCGAAAAGAACTCGTATACTATGATCATGAAATAGAATTGAACCCTCCAAAATAGATGGAGACATACCTTTAGATTGAGAAGGACCTCCAGAAGCATTCGCTACATTTAACTTGCCAGATGAAGAATTATTCGGAGCAATGGGACAAGTGGAACTACGATGACCTTCCCTCTTGCAATAACGACAGAAGAGAGGCTTAGGACAAGCTCGAATAATATGATCCGGAGAACCACAATTAAAACATTTTCGAACGAAAGGAGTTTCGGAAGACTGAGGCTGAGAACTAGGACCACCAGTCTTCTGTTTCTTAGAAGGAAAAGGCTTCTTCTGAATTGGAAACGGCCTCTTGTTGGGGTTCTTAGAAGTCTCAACATCTACATCACTATCACACTCCTTCTCGACGGTCTCGAGATGAAGCGCTGAATCAACCAATTCCTCGAAAGAAAGTTTAAGCTGGAGCAACAAAGACTTCCTAAGATATTTCTTAAGGCCAGAAACAAACTTCAAATTCTTCTTGTAAGAAGTGCTGATGAATTCAAGACCATACTGAGATAAAGCCTTGAATGATGCAACATACTCAAAACAGAAGTTTTCCCTTGCTTCAACTCAAGGAAGCGACAGGTCAATAAAACTTTTTCAGATTCAGGAACGAACTTGAGTTCAAATCGTCCCCGAAACTGAGTCCAAGAAAGAGTAGACTCATCAATTTCGGCTACAAGAAGCTCATACCAGTCAAGAGCACGCTCTTGTAATAAGATAGAAGTTACAAGAACTCTATCATGGTCAGAAAGATCCATGCGAGAGAAAATACGCTCGCACATGCGAAGCCAAGCTTGAACTTCAAGAACGGATTCAGAGCCTTTAAACGGCTTTCCTCCAAGATAAGCAAAATCACTACACTGACGTGCAAAAGCAGATTTGCGAGGTGGAGACACTCGAGGAGGAACGGGAGGCTGAGTGCTCCTAAACAACTCCAAAAACTGATCGGCAGACATATATACGCCATCCGGATGTGAGCCACTAGATTGCCCAGCATCCGAACGTCGACCTCTGCCTCTTCCAGACATAAGCTGAAAGTAAGATAAGAACAAGATTATTCACAAGGTAGATATTACAATATGGGATACTACGGAATAAAATGCATTCCTAGACGTATTTCCAATATCTATCTAACCTTGATGGAATAAAGAAACACGATGATTCAAGGATCTGTATCACTTGTACACTTTGATGTACCATAATATGTGCATCTATTCTGTGTTTATCATATTTTGTTCTGAACCTGGCTCTGATACCACGCTGTGACGCCCCACTCCGAGAGCCTCGTTAACAAAGAGTATTACATAGATAATACTGTCAGCTAACGCGGACAATAGAGTATAATGGAAGCGACCATGTGTAATCTTACCTTAACTATTCACTAAATACGTCGAAAAGTAGAATCACATTAAAATTCGACCTATTCAATAAATATTTAAAGCAAAACTACAATGGCTATAGGATCTATCAGAAGAAAATATAACAACTCAAATGTAATATACATCACAGAACAGTAAATCATCATATACCCATATACTGATACATTTCATAGTATACAAAATAATACAAGTCAAGTGGTATAGCAAACCACAATATACAGACGAGTTCCAGATGAATACATATCAGAGTTACTACAAAATGGGACTACACAAAAAGCTATGACAAAAAGAAGCTAGCGGAGTAGTCCATGCGGAAGAAAAATAGGCTAAGTCCCAAAAGCACCTAACCTGAAACATCTCGGTCTGACCCGAGTATAAAATACACGGGTCAGTCTAGATAATAAATCGGTTAGATAAACTGAACAATAATAAACCTGCAAGGTTACAAAGCATAATAGATATCTCTAAAAGAGATAACACAATCATCTAACGAAAGATGAATCATATAGATCAAGCCTCATATCATCGGCAACATATAGAAACAAAGGATAAGAATATCCCAAGGCAAGCCATAAAGGCAAACAACAAATAGCAATAAATACGAGTTCCACAAGGTAAACGCTATATTTCGTGTGGCTCTAAAGAACCAATACAGAAAAGCAATACCTAGGGAATATACATATAAATGAAACATCATGAGCGGTGG
Organism: Allium cepa; assembly: GCA_030765085.1. NCBI lineage: Eukaryota > Viridiplantae > Streptophyta > Magnoliopsida > Asparagales > Amaryllidaceae > Allium > Allium cepa. Next base: position 409,016,298 of record CM060939.1, on the reverse strand, counting down.
TGAGTAAACCACTCCGTTATCTCTTGAGCGGTGGTGAAGAAACCAATCCAATATCTCTTGAGCGGTGGTGAAGAAACCACTCCAATATCTCTTGAGCGGTGGTGAAGAAACCACTCAGAAAGCAATACTAAAGGTAACCGACAACCCCAAATATCTTTCGAGTCGGGGCAAAGGACCAACTCCAAAAGCGATATTTAAAGGAAACAAGCCAGAGGAGACAGTCCGAAGACACTATCCCAAAGGCAGCATGTGTCACAAACTCCCAGAGAGGAATCCGAAAAGTGGTAACATGAGTCCCATAACCACCCGTTCGCACTAAACGGTTTACTATCCGTTAGTTTATTTCACACTCAAAGCAGTACAAATTTACCTCATATCATCGATAAACCAAACCCGAAGGTCAAAACGATCAATCGAATAGGTCGAGGATTAATCATATGGATAAACACACAGATTCATGGTCCGTGTTTTGCCCAACCATTTAATCACCCTTCCACTTCGCTCGAAGTGTGAAAGTGTGTGTTTTAAATAGAATTTATGAATTGGAGAAACGAGCTTTTAAATGCGATTTGAGAAATTATTTTATAAAAACCCGTGGATTAAAATTAAAAGGAACCATCAAAGTCAAAACAATTGATAAGCATACATAGGATCATCATGAATCGATTCAAATTGGAAATTCAATCCCAAAAGGCAAAGTGGGCTGAAACAGCAGGTTCAGTCGACTGAACAGAGTTTTCAGTCGGCTGACCCTATACCTGGAAATTTTCCAGGTTTAGGAAACTTTCTGTTTCCAGGTTCAGTCGACTGAACAGAGTTTTCAGTCGACTGAATCATGCCTGGAAACTTTCGGGTTCCAGGTTCAGTCGACTGAACAGAGTTTTCAGTCGACTGAATCACGCCTGGGCTATTTTTCAGCCTTATTTAAATGAAGAGCAAACTCTTCCAAAATGCAATCGGACGAACATTGGCTCTAAGGGCTTATGCCAATCGACAACCCGGCCCTATATGTTCCTCGATGAATCACCAAAACATGATCAAAACATCAAAGTTAGGATTTCAAAGATTTGAACCCAAAACACTAAAAATTGGAATATTCCCCAATTCAACCCAAACCAAATGCAAGTGCATATGAACAAGGTGTTAGGAATTCATACCCAACATCAATGAAATCAAGAGAAATAGATGTCAAAACTCACCTTTGTACACAAAACAAAGAAGATGAAGAAGCACAATTGCAAGGAATCAACCAACTACACTCCACTTCAACACTACAAGCTTCAATCAATGGATTCTCTTTGATTTTGGAGCAAGAATCAAGTTGGAAGTTGAAACTAGGGCTTGCAAATTTCTATTTCTCATTCCTTTCCCTCATTTCAGTTTTTAGCTTAAGAAATAAAATGAAATGAAGAGAGATGAGGGGAAGGGGCTGAAGTAGAAGGTTAAGTGAGTCAGCTAGCCAATGGGCTGAACTTAAACTCAAGCCCAAGTAGAGAAAGGGTCAAATTTCAACTTACTCCAAATATATCAAAGATTATACTCAAAAAGATCGCAAACGCCCTTTTGGAACCGATGGAGGTAGTTTCGAGTTCCAATTCGGCCATTTGCAGAAAGTAACATTTCGGACCCCAAAATCCGAATAACGACGCTATATTTAAATCAAACATTTAAATATAAAATCGTTAAATATGCGGGTTGTTACAAACTACTTCTAAAACTGCTTCAAGAGAAAACATCTTCGGAAATATCCATGGATACTGCATCTCATCACGCAGTTATCGAGATACCATCACTTACTTTTGCACTTCCGATGGATTCAAACTTACACTTCAAAGATCAACTCCGAATCTTTTAAAAAGATTTTCTTCGGATATCAGAGAAATCCTTACTCCAAACTAAACTCACTCGAGACGGTATTAGGTCTACAGTCTTGACAAAATACTTCCAACCTCAAACATATGGACCTCTTCCATCAGTGGTAGCGTGTTACACACACACCACTACTCCATCTACCTCTAAAACTTATGTTGGAAAATCCGAGCAGAAAACCCTAGGTAGATATAAATATATATAGTTATATACAAAAATTACAAGTATGCTCTCTCAAGAAAGACACCACTCTAGAGCCTAGGTATTCACTCAACCTAATGCTCTGATACCACCTGTAGTGATCCGGCTTTCTAACACCAGAAAGTCGCATCACTAATTAAGAAAGAAAGGGATAGAAGAAAAGAAAAGAAAGAAGAAACACAACAACATCAGATAACTCACAGCGGAACGAATGAAATATAATATATCACATAAAATATTACATAGTATCATATTACATCAGAGTACACAACTTATACAAAACATATTAGATAGTTATAAACATCTGTCTAACTATACAACTCAAGTACACAAGATACAGATACAACACAACACAGCGGAACCATAATATATCTACACTTTGAAGCCTCCTGCTCCATATCTCCTCCAGAATTCGTCAAACTAACCAGAATCACTCGACTACTCATACATAATATGAGTACCCAAGAGTTTAATAAAACAGAAAATAAACACTCGGGTCAGACAGGGGTCTGGTGTGAGTAAACGGGTTAAAATTGCTTAACTTTAGAAAAATCTTTGAAAAGAAAAGGTATCACGTAAGACTTCCCACACATAAACATGGAAAAGTTTTTACCTTACGCTAACCAAAATATTTGATAGGAAATCCAATGATATTATAATAGTGTCTAGGGTTTTCAAGTAAATAAGAAATAGCCGAAATTGTTACATCTATTAAATTCCAGCTACTAGCCACAAAAGTGGGTAATACAAACAAAACCGTAGGGTCTCGTAGGAAGAATGGGTTTCCATCAACGGCAGGGCTACCGGGGTACCGCCCATCACAGTACGTGGCCTAGATCACAGTACCGAGGATTACGCCCAATCCCCTGCATCACAAAGCCGAAACCATCCCTTACTGAACAGTCCCGAGCAAGATCGCCCCGTGGTTGGCGCGACCAACCACCCACAAAGCCGAAATAAAGGGACATCTAGACAGGAATGACTTCACCCTGAAATGGGTGCTACCCACCTAGCCTTGCTGCACCTCCCCTGTTTTATCCATTCTCGATTGATGAGGCTTGAGGCTACGATTACCTTTATAGAACACATCTATCTTAGAATGCTCATCGTCCACCTGACGATGTTCGGAAAACATTCAAACCGTACAAGTTCGTTCCGGGTTCGAAAGAAACCAAAGGCACTATCTCGTTGCACTCATTTTGGAATCACTCTCAGAGTCAACGACTATAGCCCTTGCACTCTGAATCACCATCTCGAACCTATAAGTACTATTTCCATCAAACTCATCATGGAATCACCCTTAGAGTTATACTGACGAATAGTTCTTACACCTCGAGTCTTCACTAAGCTCCACTTGGATTCACGACCTAACGTTTAATTTGGATCGATGTGGTTTTCGGATTATCCAAATATGGAAACCCGATCTCGGTCTCACCGAAATCCAAACGCCATTTTAATTTCCAAGTTGTTTTAAGGGTTTTAAACAATTAAAACTTATATTCAGGATGATATAAATAGATAGATGAATCACATTATCACAATAGATAATTCATATCAAACATTCATCTCACAAAGCAGCATATCACATATCAAACATATCCAAATCATCCAGTATCAACCAATTACCCAATATCAATCATCCAATATAAACTAATCATCCATAAGCAAAATTGATTAACTTTTAATAAATTGGATTACCAAAATCCTTCTTCATTAATTTATTCCAAATAAATTAATTAATTATCTCTTAATGATCTTCTTAATTAATCTTCCTTGATTCATCATTTTTTAATTACATTTAAGTAATTATCTTTAACCATATACACTAATTAACCTTTGATTACTATCATTAATTACAATAATTAATGATCCATCATTTACTTCCATTAATTAATTAACTATAATTAATTACATTAAACCTTAATTAATTACAGTTAATTAATCACACTTAAATTAATTACTTTTATTAATCAACCTTGATTAATATCATTAATTAATTAATGATCCTTATTAATTAATAATTAAATTATAATTAATCATCTCATTAATCATAAATAGTAATTAACAACTTTTAATTACTTGTCTTAATTAATTAACCTCTTAATTAATTATATTAACCCTTTGATTTATTAATCTAATTAATTAATCATTAATTACTTCATTAAGTAATTATTATTCAACTAAATTAATTAATAAATCCTAAATTAATTACTTTATTAATTAATTACATTTTAATTAATTACACTTAGTAATTAATCTTAAATTAATCACATTCATTAATTAATTAATCACATTAATTAATTAACTAAAATTAACTAAGTAATTAACCCTTAATTACTTACATAAGTAATTATGTTCTAATTACTTCCATTAATAAATCTTTATTACTCTCTTAATTAACTACTTAACAAGTAATTAATCCCATCATTAAATGATCCTTAATTCTTTAATTAATTAATTACTCTATAATTAATTAACTTCAAAACAATTAAATTAATCAATCCTTAGATTAATAACATCATGTGATTATCCAATAACTTCCATTTAATTACTCCCATAAGAAATTTTCATTAATTACTAACATAAGTAATTACCATTCTTAATTACGTTCAATAATTAACCATTAATTACTTCATTAAGTAATTACTCTTAATTAATTCATAATTAAGTGATTATTTAAAATTAAATAAGAAATTAACTAACCATTTAAAATTAATTAAATAATTAATTAACTAACTTCTTATATTTAAAGAAACTCCTTAATTAATTAAGAAAAACATTAATCTTAATTAAATCTCTTACTTATTAACACATCATATTTAATTAATCATTCTTAAGCTCATATCAAAATAATATAACATTATTTATCTTCATAAATAAATTATTTGAAATTAAATCAAATTTTAATAACTCAAAACAAATTATTTCAATATGTTTTACAAAATTATAACTTTAACTTTATTTGAAAATAGGGCATTCAGAAATCAATTTTAAAATCTAAAACACTTTAATTTTCTAATTCAAACTTATTAATTTTCAATAAAATTTGAAACTTAAGTTTCTAAACATTACTTTAAAATTTTGCTTAAAACTTTGGTTCCATATTTAAATTCAAAACATTCTTCTTTAAATTAAAAATTTAATTAAATTAAATTACTTTCAAAAAGAAACCGTTTTAAACAAATTTAAATTTTAAAATAAATTCAATTTATACTTTTAAAGCTTGATTAACAATTACTTTTAAACAACAAGCTTTTTAACTTTGTAATTCTTTTTCCTTTTATACAACTTGAACTTGTTTTTATTCAAACGACAAGTTTACAATTCAGCAACATTATCATTAATTATACAGTACTAACAAAACACAACAACCCTAAAACCGAGTCGAACACCAAAAACCCGGCTTTCCCCCGAGACAAATCTCCAGCTCCTCTACTTCGGGTCGTCTTCGAGAAAAACGCGAGAGCCCACCTGAGTAAAACCTCGTCTTTCCCAAAACATGATTTCCAGTGCACACCTCATATACACGTGCGCGTGCCCCAACACTTCCGGCTACCAATGTTCATCGCGATCGTTGCCGACGATCACTCAAATGCGTGCGAGCCTAAAACCAAACCCATATCTAACAAATCACGATCGAATCAAAATTTGACCAATCTCATGAAAAACTGCAGTTAACAACTCGACACAAAACCACCCATAGCCGACGCCACAACGCCGTTAGGCCTTCGCTGTCCTCACCATAGAACCGCCACATCCCCGAGCTTCGTCCTCCCTAGAAGTGATCGCCTCCGGTCCATCTTCCACTACGCAATTCCCTCTACAGACAAGTCGAGCAAAAACAAGGTAAAAACCCTAGTTCGATCCAATACGAACAATTCAACCATTTGAAAAATTCTTGAACAATTATCTCATGCTCACCATTGATCAACCCACCTTCATACCAAAAATCGTACAACCTCGCCACGCCGATCATCGGCAAATCACCAAAACCCCAATTTCGAACAAAATCCAATTTCACAAGGATTATCCAACAAAAAAAATACAAATTTCATATCTAAATTCATTTTTTTTAATCATTATTACACACATGTAATTCAATTTAAAATTTAAGATAGTTGATTTCTAATAAAAATTCAAGTTCCTCTGTTAATTCTTAATTTAAACATGATTTATAGTATTTAAAATTCCTGGAACTATTTTAAAATCTTCATCATACAATTACAAATAGTTTTCATTTAAATGCTTAAGGCTAATATGGATTAGATTTGTAGATATTGAAATTTTTAAGCAGAACATTCATAGTAAACCAACTGAGAACACTTGAATGTATATAACAGACAAGCTCAACAACATATACATACTAATTCATATATGTTCAAGCTAAAAAACTTTAATACAAGTCAAGATCATCACATGCATGGCGGTAAAACCAGATCAAACTATTTTTAAGAATATTTACTCACCTTTATTAATTTGCAGAGCACAGCAGAGCAGGTTTTAAAATTTTCCTGGCACTTGAAATTTAAATCTGGAAAAACTTTGATTGCATGCTGAAGAAACTCTACTGCATGCCTCTAATTTGTTGATTAAAAATGTTGAAATTGATCTTGAACTTGCAGGTTGAATATCCGTTTGAATTTACAGGTCGAAGTTGCAGATTTGAAAAATGTAGATTTGATTTTGCTTTGCAGATTTAATTTCAGGTTTTAAAAGAAATTTTCTGGTTGCCATTAAAATTTGAAAGAATGAAGAAAGGAAAAGGATTTTGAGAAGAAGAAGAAAGATTTGGAAATTGAAAGAGGAAAAACAATTTTCTTCTTAAACATTTATTTAAAAAAATTAAATAAATATATTGCCACTTGTTCAAAAACTAACATTTTTCACTCAATTTTCTTAATTGCTTACAAGTGTTTTTGAGAGGTGTTAGTATGGTTACACATGTACTTAAGCATTTTTTTATAAATTTTTATTTAATTTTAAAATGTAAATATAAACTTATATATTTAATTCACTTTATACATAAATACTTACATATGTAAATATAAATTTACTTTTTAAAGAGAATATTCTAAAGCTAATTATAATACAAATATATCTTATATATGTAATTTAAAAATCTAAAACATTTATATACACACATTTTTAACCATTTTTAATTTAAACACTTTAAAAGAAAACAAAGCAAAACTCTAAACATGATATTTAAAAATAAATAATTATCTTATATTTTGAAAACAATTGAATAGATCTTTAAATTAACTTTTGAAAAATATTGAATTTAAAACAAAGCTTTAAATTATAATTCATACATATATAAATTATAAATAGATTATAATAAATTTCAAAACAACTCCAAATTACAACATATACATACATATATATTACAATTTGAAAATTCATCTTTTATTTAAAACAAAAGATTTTCTATTCACAATATATATCAAATATATATATATATATATATATTATAAATAGAATAAAATTTCATTAGCTTTGAAAAATAAATCCTATCCATTTTAAATTGATAGAAAGATATTGATCAAAATTACCAGATTAAATATTTATTAACCATTAAAAGATTAAATTAACCAATTTAAATTAAAACTATAAAGAAAAATTATCAAATCAATTTAATTATCAATACAGATTATTAAATTGATATTGCCCAAAATTCCGGGTCGTCACATTATGCGAGTACAACATATAAGAAGTGCGCATAGTTAATGATTCCCTTAATATATGCCTTCGTTTTCCCTTTTTTTTAAAATAAAACAATTGTTGTTATATTTTTTTCAAAAAGATCATTTGTTATATATATATATATAAATACATATAATACACATACATGTGTTCCCCTTATTTTTTTCTTCTATATGATGAGTTTTTAATGCAATTAAATCTTAATATGGATGGATTACTGTGGATATAGATAAAGTTATTAAATATTAAAATTATCGACCAATCTTTTCTTTTTTCTTTTAGAAACTATAATTTTTTAATATTTTAAAATAATTAAGAAAACATATATTCACAGTTTAAATTAAAGAGTGATTCTCAATAATCAATAGTTAATAAGATAAGTTTATTAGGTTCTCATAAAAAAAGAAGACTTGTTTCTGTTTATCTTTATATAAAAAATATTAGTAATCACTAATCGTTCTTGAATAAAGGGGTTTATCTTTATCCATTTTGATTTGACAGGAATTCATAATTGTTTTAATTGTGTAATGTCCAATTATTGACATTGGTAATGGACCTAATGCAATTTGATTATAACTTAATTCGTGACGATCATAAGTTGAAAGTTCATATTCTTCAGTCATCAATAAATAGTTTGTTGGATAATAATCGACACGATTATCACAAAATATATATAATTGTTTACACATGTTTTAATGTAAACCAAACAATTTAGAACTAGTTTTAATTAATGGACAGTTCTAAAACAAAATTATAATTTTCATAAAAGTCCATTTTACAAAATTTGAATTACGAACACATGTGTGTGTGTGTGTTTGTGTGTGGTAATCATGCATACACATACATTTGTATGCACATATATTTATACAATAATTGAATCAATGTTTTAAATTCAAAACAAAGTATAATATACGTATTCAATTAATTTGTAGCCCAACACACACAAACACACACACACATTCAGTCAAAATAATAATCTTAGATATAATTGTTAACTTAAAATAAAAAATTTATGATTTAACTAAAAGTCCATATGTAAATCTTAAAATGAATTAGCTTTTATTACAATGTAAATATTGACCAAATATGTTTCAAAAAAAATTGTAACAATGTATTCAATTCCCGAACTTGTAACATAAAATTTGAATCAATTAATCAAAACATTTTAATAAAAAATATTATTCAAATAATAATTTCTAATCAAGAAAGAACTAGACAACCAAGGCATATATAGATTCATTGTAATAACATTCAAACCTAAACTAAACATACAATATAAAAAAAGAATAAAAGGGACGATGGATCTATTAATGTCAACATAAATAATATAAACTGTTAGGGAGTAAAGAACATGTGACATGCTTTTAATTATGATAAAAGGGATTTGATTCACATGTTTAAAATTAATCAATTAAACAAATAATGAATCGGTCAAATCTAAACATATGAATGACAAAGCATATAAATAAATAAATAAATAAATAGAGAATCATCTTAGGATATTGCCTATAAATCACACCTTGAACGATGATATCTCCTCAGATCTTCAAGATTCTCACACAATCCTTGCAAGAGATAGATGAATCGCTTAAGTTACCTTTTATTTGAAGTTTTTGTATTTGGAGATGAAAGATTTTTGGAAATCTTTGTTTTAGTTTTCTACCATAGAAGGTTAGGAGAAGAGAAGAGAAAAAATGAATGAGAAAGAATGATTTGTCTGTAGGAAATTGTAACAACCCAAATTTTAGCAATATTTTATTCTTTATTTACAACTCTGGGGTTTTATTTTTTGAAAATTTGATTGTCTAAATTTAATTATAAATAATCACCCAAGATTTTTATTAGTGTGAAAATTATAAAATTCTTATTTTGTTTAAAACTTAACATTTTTTTTGAAGTTATAAATCTTTAACTTTTTAATTTTTAATCTTTTGGTTTAATTTAATATATTCGTAACAACGTTTATTTCACCTTTTGTTCTTTAAAAAAAATTGATTTTATACTTCTAAAAATTTAATATTTTATATTTTACTTATATACATTTTTGAATATAAATTTCTTAGTAAATGTGTAAACAAATCATATTTTTATATAAGTAATAAATTTTCAAAACTTTGTGTATAAATAAACTGTTTAATTTCGCGTTTAAAAGGCGCGTAATTTGATGGAATAAATAATGTATATACACATACAAAAAAACGTAAAAAAAATTAAATCCCTTATTTTCATTTTTTTGGACAAAAATCACCGCGTCTGTTGTACGCATTCTAATTTTATTCACTTTCCTTTTACTCTCCTAATTTAATAGGAACGTTATTTATAAATTTTATAACCGTTCGACTTTTTAATTTCTTGCCATTGTTCCCATCAACGCGAGCTTTAAATTTTAAACGCATTCAATATTGTTTAAAAATCTTATTCCAAAATCTAATCTTAGCTGATCGTTTCTTCTGCTTTAATTTCGAAACCCATTTGCTTAAAATTTGTTAAAAATCTAGTAACCGTGTATAACAAGAAAAATCAGTGCTCAATCAAAATCGTGGTATTTTTTTAAATCAATATCTTATTTCTTGCCTATAACTGCTCATTAAAAATCAACGCTGGTTTAATTTCCTTTCCATTTCAAAGCAAGTTGATTTATTGCCGTTCTTTCTTCTCCTTAAATCACGCTACCTCTCTGATCAAACCTATATAACTCACGCAAATATTCATTTCTCAACAAATTTCTTTTTTCTAACCTTTCCTTTCCTACGCTCCCTGTTTCCACTTCTTTCATTATGACCATTCATTATATATATATACACTACAGCTGGAAAGTTATAAACGTATAAACTTAGAAACGTTTTTTATTTATTAAAAATTTAAAGCTTACCTTTAATTGTGACTTTTCTCTTTCCTTCCGTTCAAATTTAAACGCGCATCAATCAATTGCTTTAATAAATATTACAGAATCAATGCACAGACGTTATCAATTTCATTTTATGGTGGTACGTTTTTTTCGTTTCCTACCGTTTAAATTTTAAATAATTTGCTTTTATGGGTCAGCTGAATCAAGCAACGTGACCGTTGCTATTTATTTCTTTTATTAATTGCTACAATCATTTTCACCAAATCAAGGGTTGACCGTTACAATCACTTTTATTTATTTATTCACTTAAAATTTGGTTACCTATTCATTTTCTTCCGTTATATTTGCCTGAAAACATGCGGTTCAAACATATTTATTTTCGCTTTCATTGCTCTTTTCTCTAGATCTGTTCGTTCCCCTCCCTACTTTTCTTTGAAAAAAAAAAGCAAACTGAAGCATGCGGCTGTCACCATTATTTGCATCCGCCACTTCACCTTTCTTTCAAACCTCCTCATCAAATGAAACCCATCACCTCGCCTTCCGGTTGCTTCTGTTTGATCAGCGAGGTATAGGCGTGTAAGCACATATATGTTTTGATTTATATTCGTAATTACATGTTTTTTTTGTTTTTGTTTTGTTAGTTGTGATATACATATTATTTATATAAGTATTGAATACTATTTTTTCAAAAGTTTATTTTCATAACATGACAGTGTATATTTATATATAGTTTCTATTTGATCTTCCTCATAGCTTATAAGTCATGTTAATATTTCGAATTATGTATGCGACATTTTGAAGGGAACATACTATAAAATAAGTATCTTTCATTTTTAATAAGAATATATATATATATATATATATATTGTGTTTTATATTTTAATATGGATCGGCTTATATTTATTGATATCAGGCTTCCTATAATATGGTTATTCGCTTATGTAAGTCATATATTTGTTTTGTTACAGACTATATAAAATACTTTAATATATGTATATTATGCGGTTTGTTACCATATGGGTTTCTATGTGGTACTGACTTATTTAGTTGATGATTGTATATATTTTGTTACAGTATTATATTTATACTATTTTGGATTTAAGATGATTCTATAAATACTCTACTTTATAAATTATTTTAATACACATATATAATTTGCAAATTTATATAGGTTGAATATAATATGTTATTGAATGTAAAAATATGGATGGATTTAAATTATATATATATAACATTTAATATATATAGAAATAGTTATACATAAAAAAAAAGTTTTCTTTTAGGTATTCATATTTAAACATTCATTTTATCTGTTTGAGAATATATATATATATATATATATATATATATACTAGTTATATAAGTTTAGTATAAAGGTGTTAGTATGTATATGTGTGTGTGTGTATATATATATATATATATATATATATATATTTAAGTGTATGTTGATTTTTTAAAAAAAATGTGAGCTTGATTTATTTATTTATTTATTTATATGTTTGAAAAACATGTAAATTAAATTTGTGATGTTTGAACTTAGAATATAAATTTCATATGTGTATATATAGTTATAGGTGGTTATAAAAGTTCGCTTATACCATTTATCTTTATCGTTCCAGTTCTGATCTGATCTGTTTCATCAATTCGAGCCAATCAGCTTTGATCGTTGAATTCGTGCCGATTTTGCTTTGCTTGGATTTGAAATTTAATTTCAGTGTGTGTATCCGTGTCACCTTCTATATTCTTTAGCCTCGAAAGGTGAGCAATCACTCACGATTAACATTTTTTATTCATTAAATTTGATTTCAATTGAAAGGACAATTGAATTATGCTGCTGTAGTTATTTAAATTTGTTATATATGTTATTATCTGTAACTGTTCACCTACGAGATATGACACCATATCCTGTTGTTTATATTATATTGTTATTGATGATATACGCCTGTTATTTTATTGTATTTTCTGTTATCACTCTGCAAGTTCCCTGTAGTTTAGAAATCACTATGGGTTGAAATGATACATACCCAAGCAGACTTTAGAATAGGAGAAAATCGTTATGGGTTGAAATGATAAACCCAAGCGATTTTCATTTAATTGAATTTGGGATTACGGGTTGAAATGATATCCACCGTATATATTTAGTATACGGATTGAAATGATAAATATCTGTAGCACTTGACTATATGATAGGAAATATATACAGACACCGTTGGTCCATATAAATATTTTGAAAATAATTTCTATAATTTTGGAAATAAATATATGGTTTAATAAATTTAATGCTTAAGGTATTATATAAATGAAAATTGTATATATAGATTTAGTAGTAATATTTGATTTAAATTAGGTTGATTTAATACATATAATATGGTTAAGTATTTATGTAAATCTATATTTCAAATAGATTCTCTTGTAATAAATTGAATAATTAAGATTGGGAGATAAATTTGGGTTATAAAAATGGTATTTAAACAAGGATTTATTTAATTAAATCGATTTGAAATTTTTGAATGGGAAATTTAAAGGGTGTGATTTTATAACTGGATTTTTGATTTAAGTGATTTAATGAATATTTCACGTTTAAATAAATTAAAGAAAATGTTGAGTAAAATGTAATTTAAGGTTACTTAAATGATATTGAATCTAATAAGGGAGTATTTCAAGACTAAATAATAATGAGGTTAAATCGAGATCTATATGAAATTGTTATGTATAACATTTAAATATTAAAGCCTTGAACTATATTGAAATTTAAATGGTTTATGTTGAGATTCGGAACTGTATTTGAAATCAACGTAGTTGAATTTGTTATTTAGCAACTAAATTGAATTAAAATGAAAATTTAGATGAAACGTTGAATACTTAAAGTTTTGAAATATATGGAAATATAAAGGGGTATTTGTGATTATAAATCCGAATTTGAGATCGATAAAATTTAAGTGGTTATTTTAAAAATTGAGTTGAATTTAAATTGATAAATTGAGATTGAATTTAATTTGAATGGGAAGGTCGGGTTGATGTTGGAACGATTTGTTAAGTTGAGGAAATTGAAAATACTTTACTGTATAAATTATTTAATATATATAAATACTATTTTTGGAAATATAGAGATATTTGAAGTGAAAATGAGATTTGGTTTTGAAGTATAAATTAAGCTGAAATGACCACGGTGTTATAGTGTATAATTCTACCTTGTAGAAAATTCCATGGACCCTTAGAGGATGGTTATCCCAAACATCCTTTAAGTTATTTGTATTTCAGTTGATATTTCACTTGATTTGGATTTATTGATATAAGAATGTTAATCCTGACTCAAGTGTTTTGTGTTTTGCTTTACGCTCGGGTCAAATTGAGTGATACAGCATTTGAGACTCACCTTTGGAGTTCGGAGCTTCATTTGGAAATCCAACTATCGATTCAGATTCCAGCCTTTCCAGTTGATTGGTTCAGAGAAGTCATCTGTTGCATTGGAGACTTCACTGCATTTGAACTATTCGGTTGTATTTTTCTAACTCTGATGTATATAGTAGCTTCATGAACTACTATTCTTTATCTATTCCGCTGCATTATATTACTCTGTGATCTGTGATTGATTTATTTACTGTATATTTTGAGTTTTGCCAAATTTTAATTAACAATTCGGTATTTTTAATTATTCAAGTCGGATATGTATGGTTTTATTGTCGATTTGATTGCTCCAAAATAGCGGGTCGTTACAGTTGGTATCAGAGCTTTGGCTCTAGGCAAAACTTAGCATATATGATAAATTTATTTACAGAATCACTTCCGCTCGAGTTGAATCTTTTCCTTTTGACTCGATTTCCTTTGAATTTTGGAATGTCCCTCGGTTCCGAAATTCATTATGTCTCTCCCTATTTATATTCGTTTGATTTCAGAGTATCCTATAACTCTACTGAATGATTTGTAAAGGGGATGAAAACTCCTTTTCAATTGGCATTGACTCATCGAAGATTTCTGTATCCTCGGTTTACGATTTTGCTATATCTTGTTATGCCGAATTCTATATCTCTGGCGATCGAATGTCGAATTTCCTCAGAATCCTACACCGATCTAATTTTTGAATCACGTTTGACCGGTAAAGGTCGCCCGCGATTTATAGAAGTATATTCATCTTCTATTTTGTAATTTAATTATCTCATCTTCGATCGAGTCTATCTTCGAATCAGGATTCTATTGATTGGAGTTCCTCTAAATTAAACCGCTATCTTTGTGTTGAAATCCATTCTTGAATATCCTTTGAAAATCGGGTTTTGTTTGTATTTTTGAAATTGTTTATACCGAAATTTTATTTTGATAACTATGATTTTATATATATATATATATATATATATATATATATAAGTGAAAATGTTTTCGATAAGGATTATATACCTATATATATAAAGCAAATAAGAAATGTTATTCTATATAAAAAGGTTTTGAAAGGATTTGAAATTTTGAAAAATTATAAGAAATTGATTTACATAAAAATGATTTATAACTGTAGAGTTAAATTTGAAATTCGGGAATTGAATTCTGGTATTTTGAAATCGGTTTTAAGATTTTGGAAAATATATAAAAATAATACGATTTAAAAGTATTTTTCCGAATAAGAAATGTTTCAAATGAGTTCAAATGAATTCCAATAATTTTGAAGAAATTTCAAAGAAGTGTTTAAGAAAATAGAAGTCCAGAACTCACTTATGTCGTTGGAAAATAATTTCGGTGATGAGTGCATGCATCATCGACATTGATTTTCGAGTTTCAGAGTGGGGGAGAGGCCACTTTAATAGCTTCGCTATGCAAGTGATTTGTAAAACCGTTTTTGATTTCAAATTCCGAAGTATAATTTGATATTTTAGAAAGATATAAGTATATATTTGAAACAATTTAAAATGAGACCGGTGTTCAGTCCTCGAGTTTCGGATTTAATAATTGATTTATTGATTTATTGTTGATTTTCAACTCTTGAATTGAAATTTTGATTTCCCTAACTATTTTGAATGTTCGAACACTTCCAAATCAAGATTAAATTTTCAAAGCTAAGAAATTTCGAAGAGTATAAAATGTTTGATAAAGAATATAAATTTAGTTTTGAAATGTTTTGAAAAAAAATAGTTTTATAATGGTTTTCAGAAAGGTAAATTGGATATTTCACATAGAAATAGATAGTTTAAAAGTTTTAAAAAAAGGATAATTATAAATTTGGAAACCATTTTGAGTGTAACTGATTTTGGGAAAATATTTTGTTTTGAAATTAAATTGGAATTAAAAAACCAGTACTTATATGGTGATTTTTGGAAATGAATTTGTTTGACTTGAATTATTTTAATTTGGAAAATGGGATAATTTTCTAAACCTATTATTTTGGGAACTTTGAAATTTAGATATTTAATTTGGAAGAAAATTGGTGAAATCATATATGATTTTGAAACTGAATTGATATTGAAATGATTTAAAATTTGAGAACCTTATATTATAAAGCAATTGATTTGGGAGTATTCGAACTTATATAAAATGGATTGTATAAGTATGAAGTTGATTTGAAATCTATTGATTTGAAAGGTACTCAATTTGGAAAGAGATTTTATATAATCGAAGTCTATATAAGTATGATTTGATCTACTATTGATTTTGGAAAGTATTTGATTTGGGAAAAATGGAATCCTATATATATGGACTTTATATAAGTACGATATTTGAAAGTGATTTGAAAAGGTACTATATGATATATATTTTCGAAGTAAAGATATGTAAAGTGCCTTCTGCTTGATATCCGCTTTGTGGCCACATCGTGGATTCATTCTATCGATATTATTCTCTCTGATTTTTGGTTTTCCGGATGTAATACTCAAGTGTTCCCACCGTGGCGTAACCCATGGTTTTTTTCTCTCGCGACTACATAGCGCAATTGCCTGGATGAGTCTGGCCTAGGGGTACGGATTGTTTCCTGGGGGATCCAGGCGTAAACATTGTGTATCCTGCAATCTGTGTAGGTCGCGAATAGTAGCGAAACTGCCTGGCTGAGACAGCCTAGGGGTACGGATTTTTCCTAGGGGACCCAGGCGTAACCATTGTGTATCCTGAACTCTACTAGTCATCATGGCGTAACTCGCAGGACAGAGAAAGCTTACGGATACGGATTGTTTCCTGGGGGATCCAAGCGTAACCATTGTGTATCTGCGGACCATGGTCGGACAAAGGTTTTGGTTAGGTTGTTTTGTTTGGATTGTACTTTCCATATATGTTTTAAAGGTTTTTCAAGTACTTTCACTGGGTGTTGAAACAAGTCTACTAAGTACTTGAAGAATTCTAGCTTTGCGCCTGATCAACGCATGGCCAAAGTCTGCAAGAACGAGGATAAACTTGTTGAAATATCGAGTTATAAAAGTATTTTCGAAAGGAAAATCTATTTTGATATAATAGTATTTTATTATAAAAGTATTATTATAAAGGCATTTATTATAAAAGTATTTTTCCTAACAAAGAAATTTTGAATTAATATTTGAAACTTAAATTCTTATGGTTCTAGATTAATTATTCGTGCCCGATACTATTCCTTGCATCTACCTTATCTGCTCAGTTTAGTTATTCACCTTGATTCTGTTTTCCAAATCTACCTTCCTTCCTTGTTGGATATATCCTTTTTAAATATTGCTTATTTGTATACTACATTGTTTAATAGAAAATTTTAGTGTTATAAATATTTTGAAGTTATTAATTTAATAAAACATGTTTAAATAAAATGATTATTGATGTATCTATAATGTTGAAAGTATCTTAAGATTTCCAAGTGAAGTTTTCAAATGAATATTTCGAGTAGAATTTATATAATTTTAAAATTTATTGCTTATCTTGTCTTTCAAACTATTTTCTTTTTGGTTGTTTTAATTCTCCTACCTCCTTTCTTTTCGGGAACGAAAAGTTTTGAGTGGGGGAGAGTGTAACAGCCCAAATTTTAGCAATATTTTATTCTTTATTTATAACCTGGGTTTTATTTTTCGAAAATTTGATTGTCTAAATTTAATTATAAATAATCACCCAAGATTTTTATTAGTGTGAAAATTCTAAAGTTCTTATTTTGGTTAAAACTTAACATTTTATTTGAAGTTATAAATCTTTAAATTTTTAATTTTTAATCTTTTGGTTTAATTTAATATATTCGTAACAACGTTTATTTCACCTTTCATTCTTTAAAAAAATTGATTTTATACTTTAAAAAATTTAATATTTAATATTTTACTTATATACATTTTTGAATATAAATTTCTTAGTAAATGTGTAAACAAATCATATTTTTATATAAGTAATAAATTTCCAAAACTTTGTGTACAAATAAACTGTTTAATTTCGCGTTTAAAAGGCGTGTTATTTGATGGAATAAATAATGTATATACACATACAAGAAAACGTATAAAATTTAAATCCGTTATTTTCATTTTTTTTTTTTGGACAAAAATCACTGCGTCTGTTGTACGCGTTCTAATTTTATCCACTTTCCTTTTACTCTCCTGATTTAATAGTAACGTTATTTACAAATTTTATAACTGTTCGCCTTTTTAATTTCTTGCCATTGTTCCCATCAACGCGAGCTTTAAATTTTAAACGCATTCAATATTGTTTAAAAATCTTATTTCAAAATCTAATCTTAGCTGCCGTTTCTTCTGCTTTAATTTCGAAACCCATTTGCTTAAAATTTGTTAAAAATCTAGTAACTGTGTATAACAAGAAAAATCAGTACTCAATCAAAATCGTGGCCTTTTTTTTAAATCAATATCTTATTTCTTGCCTATAGCTGCTCATTAAAAATCAATGCTAGTTTAATTTCCTTTCCATTTCAAAGCAAGTTGATTTATTGCCATTCTTTCTTCTCCTTAAATCACGCTACCTCTCTGATCAAACCTATATAACTCACGCAAATATTCATTTCTCAACAAAATTTTATTTTTCTAACCTTTCCTTTCCTACGCTCCTTGTTTCCACTACTTTCTTTATGACCATTCATTATATATATACACTACAGTTGGAAAGTTATAAACATATAAACTTAGAAACGTTTTGTACTTATTAAAAATTTAAAGCTTACCTTTAATTGTGACTTTTCTCTTTACTTCCGTTCAAATTTAAACGCGCATCAATCAATTGCTTTAATAAATATTGCAGAATCAATGCACAGACGTTATCAATTTCATTTTATGGTGGTACGTATTTTTTTACGTTTCCTACCGTTTAAATTTTAAATAATTTGCTTTTATGGGTCAGATGAATCAAGCAACGTGACCGTTGCTATTTATTTCTTTTATTAATTGCTACAATTATTTTCACCAAATCAAGGGTTGACCGTTACAATCACTTTTATTTATTTATTCACTTAAAATTTAGTTGCCTATTCATTTTCTTCCGTTATATTTGTCTGAAAACATACGGTTCATCCCTATTTATTTTCGCTTTCACTTCTCTTTTCTCTAGATCTGTTCGTTCCCCTCCCTACTTTTCTTTGAAAAAAAAGCAAACTGAAGCATGCGGCTGTCACCATTATTTGCATCCGCCACTTCACCTTTCTTCCAAACCTCCTCATCAAATGAAACCCATCACCTCGCCTTCCGGTTGCTTCTGTTTGATCAGTGAGGTATAGGCGTGTAAGCACGTATATGTTTTGATTTATATTTGTAATTACATGTTTTTTTTGTTTTTTGTTTTGTTAGTTGTGATATACATACTATTTATATAAGTATTGAATACTATTTTTTCAAAAGTTTATTTTCATAACATGACGGTGTATATTTATATATAGTTTCTATTTATCTTCCTCAAGCTTACAAGTCATGTTAATATTTTGAATTGTGTATGCGACATTTTGAAGGGAACATACTATAAAATAAGTATCTTTCATTTTTAATGAGAATATATATATTTTTTGTGTTTTATATTTTAATATGGGTCAGCTTCTATTTGTTGATATCAGGTTTCCTATAATATGGTTATTCGCTTATGTAAGTCATATATTTGTTTTGTTACAAACTATATAAAATACTTTAATATATGTATATTATGTGGTTTGTTACCATTTGGGTTTCTATGTGGTACTGACTTATTTGGTTGATGATTGTATATATTTTGTTATAGTATTATATTTATACTATTTTGGATTTAAGATGCTTCTATAAATACTCTACTTTATAAATTATTTTAATGCACATATATAATTTGGAAATTTATATAGGTTGAAATAATATGTTATTGAATGTAAAAATATGGATGGATTTAAATTATATATATATATATATATATATATATAACATTTAATATATATAGAAATAGTCATATATATAAAAAAGTTTTCTTTTAGGTATTCATATTTAAACATTTATTTTAACTGTTTGAGAATATATATATATATATATATATATATATATATATATATATACACACACACTAGTTATATAAGTTTAGTATAAAGGTGTTAGTATATTTTTTTTTAAGGTGTATGTTGATTTAAAAAAAATGTAAGCTTGATTTATTTATTTGTTTATATGTTTGAAAAACATGTAAATTAAATTTGTGATGTTTGAACTTAGAATATAAATTTCATATGTGTATATATAGTTATAGGTGGTTATAAAAGTTCACTTATACCTTTTATCTTTATCATTCCAGTTTTGATCTGATCTGTTTCATCAATTCAAGCCAATCAGCTTTGATCGTTGAATTCATGCCGATTTTGCTTTGCTTGGATTTGAAATTTAATTTCAGTGTCTGTATCAGTGTGCATATCGTGTCTCCTTCTATATTCTCTAGCCTCGAAAGGTGAGCAATCACTCACGATTAACATTTTTTTATTCATTAAATTTGATTTCAATTGAAACGACAATTGAAATATGCTACTGTAGTTATTTAAATTTGTTATATATGCTATTATCTATAACTGTTCACCTGCGGGATATGACACCATATCCTGTTGTTTATATTATATTGTTATTGATGATATATGCCTGTTATTTTATTGTATTTTCTGTTATCACTCTGCAAGTTCCCTGTAGTTTAGAAATCACTATGGGTTGAAATGATACATACCCGAATAGACTTTTGAATAGGAGAAATCGCTATGGGTTGAAACGATAAACCCAAGCGATTTTCATTTAATTGAATTTGGGATTACGGGTTGAAATGATATCCACCGGTATATATTTAGTGTACGGATTGAAATGATAAATATCCGTAGCACTTGACTATATGATAGGAAATATATACAAACACCGTTGGTCCATATAATATTTTGAAAATAATTTCTATAATTTTGGAAAGAAATATATGATTTAATAAATTTGATTCTTAAGATATTATATAAATGAAAATTGTATATATAGATTTAGTAGTAATATTTGATTTAAATTAGATTGATTTAATGCATATAATATGGTTAAGTATTTATTTAAATCTATATTTCAAATAGATTCTCTTGTAATAAATTGAATAATTAAGATTGAGAGATAAATTTGGGTTTATAAAAATGGTATTTAAGTAAGGATTTATTTAATTAAATCGATTTGAAATTTTTGAATGGGAAATTTAAAGGGTATGATTTTATAACTGGATTTTTGATTTAAGTTATTTAATGAATATTTCACGTTTAAAAAAAAAAATAAAGAAAATATTGAGTAAAATGTAATTTAAGGTTACTTAAATGATATTGAATCTAATAAGGGAGTATTTCAAGACTAAATAATAATGAGGTTAAATCGAGATCTATATGAAACTGTTATATAGAACATTTAAATATTAAAGCCTTGAACTATATTGGAATTTAAATGGTTTATGTTGAGATTCAGATCTGTATTTGAAATCAACGTAGTTGAATTTGTTATTTAGAAACTAAATTGAATTAAAATGAAAATTTAGGCTGAACTAAATTTTAATTTATTATTTAGAAAACTAAATTGAATGAAAATTTAGATGAAACGTTGAATACTTAAAGTTTTGAAATATATGGAAATATAAAGGGGTATTTGTGATTATAAATCCGAATTTCAAATCGATAAAATTTAAGTGGTTATTTTAGAAATTGAGTTGATTCAAATTGATAAATTGAGATTGAATTTAATTTGAATGGGAAGATCGGGTTGATATTGGAACGATTTGTTAAGTTGAGGAAATTGAAAATACTTTACTGTATAAATTATTTAATATATATAAATACTATTTTGGGAAATATAGAGATATTTGAAGTGAAAATGAGATTTGGTTTTGACGCATAAATTAAGCTGAAATGACCACGGTGTTATAGTGTACATTTCTACCTTGTAGAAAGTTCCATGGACCCTTAGAGGATGGTTATCCCAAACATCCTTTAAGTTATTTGTATTTCAGTTGATATTTCACTTGAGTTGAATTTATTGATATAAGAATGTTAATCCTGACTCGAGTGTTTTGTGTTTTGCTTTATGCCCGGGTCAGACTGAGTGATACAGCGTTTGAGACTCACCTTTGGAGTTCGGAGCTTCATTTGGAAATCCAACTATCGATTCAGATTCCAGCCTTTCCAGTTGATTGGTTCAGAGAAGTCATCTGTTGCATTGGAGACTTCACTGCATTTGAACTATTCGGTTGTATTTTTCTAACTCTGATGTATATAGTAGCTTCATGAACTACTATTCTTTATCTATTCCGCTGCATTATATTACTCTGTGATCTGTGATTGATTTATTTACTGTATATTTTGAGTTTTGCCAAATTTTAATTAACAATTCGGTATTTTTAATTATTCAAGTCGGATATGTATGGTTTTATTGTCGATTTGATTGCTCCAAAATAGCGGGTCGTTACAGTTGGTATCAGAGCTTTGGCTCTAGGCAAAACTTAGCATATATGATAAATTTATTTACAGAATCACTTCCGCTCGAGTTGAATCTTTTCCTTTTGACTCGATTTCCTTTGAATTTTGGAATGTCCCTCGGTTCCGAAATTCATTATGTCTCTCCCTATTTATATTCGTTTGATTTCAGAGTATCCTATAACTCTACTGAATGATTTGTAAAGGGGATGAAAACTCCTTTTCAATTGGCATTGACTCATCGAAGATTTCTGTATCCTCGGTTTACGATTTTGCTATATCTTGTTATGCCGAATTCTATATCTCTGGCGATCGAATGTCGAATTTCCTCAGAATCCTACACCGATCTAATTTTTGAATCACGTTTGACCGGTAAAGGTCGCCCGCGATTTATAGAAGTATATTCATCTTCTATTTTGTAATTTAATTATCTCATCTTCGATCGAGTCTATCTTCGAATCAGGATTCTATTGATTGGAGTTCCTCTAAATTAAATCGCTATCTTTGTGTTGAAATCCATTCTTGAATATCCTTTGAAAATCGGGTTTTGTTTGTATTTTTGAAATTGTTTATACCGAAATTTTATTTTGATAACTATGATTTTATATATATATATATATATATATATATATATATATATAAGTGAAAATGTTTTCGATAAGGATTATATACCTATATATATAAAGCAAATAAGAAATGTTATTCTATATAAAAAGGTTTTGAAAGGATTTGAAATTTTGAAAAATTATAAGAAATTGATTTACATAAAAATGATTTATAACTGTAGAGTTAAATTTGAAATTCGGGAATTGAATTCTGGTATTTTGAAATCGGTTTTAAGATTTTGGAAAATATATAAAAATAATACGATTTAAAAGTATTTTTCCGAATAAGAAATGTTTAAATTTGTTATATATGTTATTATCTGTAACTGTTCACCTACGAGATATGACACCATATCCTGTTGTTTATATTATATTGTTATTGATGATATACGCCTGTTATTTTATTGTATTTTCTGTTATCACTCTGCAAGTTCCCTGTAGTTTAGAAATCACTATGGGTTGAAATGATACATACCCAAGCAGACTTTAGAATAGGAGAAAATCGTTATGGGTTGAAATGATAAACCCAAGCGATTTTCATTTAATTGAATTTGGGATTACGGGTTGAAATGATATCCACCGTATATATTTAGTATACGGATTGAAATGATAAATATCTGTAGCACTTGACTATATGATAGGAAATATATACAGACACCGTTGGTCCATATAAATATTTTGAAAATAATTTCTATAATTTTGGAAATAAATATATGGTTTAATAAATTTGATGCTTAAGGTATTATATAAATGAAAATTGTATATATAGATTTAGTAGTAATATTTGATTTAAATTAGGTTGATTTAATACATATAATATGGTTAAGTATTTATGTAAATCTATATTTCAAATAGATTCTCTTGTAATAAATTGAATAATTAAGATTGGGAGATAAATTTGGGTTATAAAAATGGTATTTAAACAAGGATTTATTTAATTAAATCGATTTGAAATTTTTGAATGGGAAATTTAAAGGGTGTGATTTTATAACTGGATTTTTGATTTAAGTGATTTAATGAATATTTCACGTTTAAATAAATTAAAGAAAATGTTGAGTAAAATGTAATTTAAGGTTACTTAAATGATATTGAATCTAATAAGGGAGTATTTCAAGACTAAATAATAATGAGGTTAAATCGAGATCTATATGAAATTGTTATGTATAACATTTAAATATTAAAGCCTTGAACTATATTGAAATTTAAATGGTTTATGTTGAGATTCGGAACTGTATTTGAAATCAACGTAGTTGAATTTGTTATTTAGCAACTAAATTGAATTAAAATGAAAATTTAGATGAAACGTTGAATACTTAAAGTTTTGAAATATATGGAAATATAAAGGGGTATTTGTGATTATAAATCCGAATTTGAGATCGATAAAATTTAAGTGGTTATTTTAAAAATTGAGTTGAATTTAAATTGATAAATTGAGATTGAATTTAATTTGAATGGGAAGGTCGGGTTGATGTTGGAACGATTTGTTAAGTTGAGGAAATTGAAAATACTTTACTGTATAAATTATTTAATATATATAAATACTATTTTTGGAAATATAGAGATATTTGAAGTGAAAATGAGATTTGGTTTTGAAGTATAAATTAAGCTGAAATGACCACGGTGTTATAGTGTATAATTCTACCTTGTAGAAAATTCCATGGACCCTTAGAGGATGGTTATCCCAAACATCCTTTAAGTTATTTGTATTTCAGTTGATATTTCACTTGATTTGGATTTATTGATATAAGAATGTTAATCCTGACTCAAGTGTTTTGTGTTTTGCTTTACGCTCGGGTCAAATTGAGTGATACAGCATTTGAGACTCACCTTTGGAGTTCGGAGCTTCATTTGGAAATCCAACTATCGATTCAGATTCCAGCCTTTCCAGTTGATTGGTTCAGAGAAGTCATCTGTTGCATTGGAGACTTCACTGCATTTGAACTATTCGGTTGTATTTTTCTAACTCTGATGTATATAGTAGCTTCATGAACTACTATTCTTTATCTATTCCGCTGCATTATATTACTCTCTGATCTGTGATTGATTTATTTACTGTATATTTCAAGTTTTGCCAAATTTTAATTAACAATTCGGTATTTGAATTATTCAAGTCGTATATGTATGATTTTATTGTCGATTTGAATGGTCCAAAATAGCGGGTCGTTAGAGAAATATACTAGTGGATTTGCTTTAATTAAAATAATGAAACTTTTCTCATTCTTTAATTAAAACTTCCTTAATTAATTTCCTTGATTATCTCTCTCTCTACTCCTCTCGCTTCACATGGTATGGATGAAATTACATGCCATCAAATGACATAAAATTTTCGTAAATCATTTCTTGCAATTATCTTTTATTTAGACCCGTTTAAAATTACATCGATATCGTAAATTATTGCATGCAAATATAGATTCTACAAATTCATTTAAATAATTACAAACAACTCCCAAATATCAACTAAAATAAATAATAACTAGTATTTCTTAAATAATTATTAATTTACAACCATTTATAAATTTATTAAATCATGTGTTTTTTTTTGACGAATTCATCATTACGGTTGTACGAGTCAAAGGTGTAAATTCAGTCAGTGGTTAATATTAAAAAATTTGAATATTAACATTCACATGTCATTTTAACTAGTGGTGTGATATTTTGGCTGAATTTGTTGCTTACACATTTTTGGTGAAATTCAATTTTAGTAATTATAAGCGGCACCATGTAGTAATGAATATTTACGTCAATTCACTTCGTTAAAACTATATTACATTAGGACCTATGGAATTGGGTTTTGGTCAAAACTCCACCATCATCCACATTCAACTTTGTAATTCCATAAACCAAAATTATTGGTTCGACAATAAGAATTATTATTAGCTGTACTGCTCTGGCTAGAGACTAATTTTCAGTTGACTACAATTGACCATGGTACTAACCTCATATAACTGAAGAGATAAATTCTTTATTGAATAGTATTCACTTCCAATGCTTTAACTCAGACCCAACTATAGTCATTCAATGGATGTCATGCCATGATTTAACTATAATCAAAGTGGAGTGCCCATGTTGAAGTTTCACAGTATTCTCAAGTCAAGGGAATTGTGTAACATTGTCACTTCGAGATTGTCTTTTTAACTTTAGTTATATTAGCCAACAGAATACTCTTGAGTGATTCATTCCGTAGTTATCTAATAACTATCAATACGTAACTCTTTGTGCTCCCAAGTAGCCATTAGAAATACACTGCCCAACATTTGAAGAGCATTATGTACTCTGGTCTAAATGCATGAATCAATTTCTTTTCTCGAAACATCTTGACTAGGAATATTTAAAACAATATGTTATTTTCATTTTGATAAAATTATCATGATTACAACACTTTATAATTAATATCACATAACATATCATTTAAGGAGCTTCCATCTATATAGTTTAAATTAATCAATCAATTAATTATATCACAATAAAATAAGTATATGACAGAAAGAATAAACACCTTTTATTTTAAACAAGATTGGTCGCGGAGTTATATTATGTAATAATTTATATAATTGCCTATAGGTCATACCCTAACTATATCATTTTATTCGCGTGGGATTTATTCGATGTCAAGCTACTCAAATTGACATAGTAATTGTTTGGATAACTTAACATATTTTGCAAGGGTAGGTTACATTGATTGGTAACTCTCCTGCACTTGATTCACAATTAATTGAGAGTCATTATAAATTTGAATATGAGTCATCTTCATTAAGTGCATCATATTAAATCCAACAATGACCGCTTTTTATTCGGCAATGTTGTTGGTGACTTTGAAACTAAGCAATGACCACTTCTTATTCGGTATTCTTGTTGGTGGCTTTGAAACTAAGTTGGACTATACCATACAACTTTTGTTTATTAGGTGTGAATAACACATATCCAATTCTCGCACCCTATTTTTTTGATGCTCCATCTACGTAGAGTTGCCACTGTTGAGATTTTCTATGATCTCTGCAATTTATTGGTCAGTTTGCTAAGTGCATTTGAGTATGAAATCGCCTAAGGCCCTCCCTTTGATTTCATTTCTATAGCAATATGAGATTTCTATTGGCTAAGTTCGATTGTTCGTTTTAGGAAATGCCCTAAGGCTACGAGTTTGCATAGTATCTGCTTTAGTGGTTGATCAGTTAATATTTGATGAAATAAGCTTGAAAATAAGGATGCAATTTCTTAGCTGTTAGTAGAAGATTAAATGCTAGTTTTTACCAAGATGTAGTTTAGTTTGGTACCAGATAAGCGCATGCTAGTGAAGTATAATAGACATTGCACTCCTTCATCTTCTCTTACTACAATGACTGATAGTTGATCAATTACAACTAAGCACACAAATAAATCCTCATAGGCGATCAGTTTTGAGAGGGTGGATGGAGTGAAAAAATGAGCTTTCAATGTTTTAACAAGTTTTTGCAATCTTCAGTCCATTCAAAGTTTCTTCCCTTCATTATCTGATTAAAAAAGGAGATGCATTTGTATGTTGCCTTCATAAAGAACTTGCTCAACGATGCTACTTTTCTTTTTAAGGATATATCATTTGTTGTTTTCTATGGGATTTTTCTTTTGTTAATTTCATAAATATTTTAGGATTTGGCTTTAATACCTCTAACTCTTACTATATACTCCAAGAACTTCCAAGATTGAGTGGAAAAGCTGCATTTGATTGGGTTAAGCTTCATGTTGAACTTCCTTAGAATTGAAAATGTTTCTTCTAAGTCATGCACATGGCTGGGAGCTTTTCTAGACTTCACAAGCATGCCATCTATGTATGCCTCCACATTTTTTCCTATCTACTAAGAAAATATCTTCTTTACTGGTCTTTTGCAAGTCGCTCTAGCATTCTTCAATCCAAACATCATAATTTTATAGAAGTATAGCTCCTTATTCGTAATGAAGTCGGTGTGTTTCTAATCTAGTTCGAACATAATCAGAGATATGATTATATCTCGAGCCATCCATGAAGGTAAGCAGTTCATGACCACTGGTTACATCCACTAGCTAGTCTATTCTGGCTGGGGAAGCTGTCTTTAGTATATGTCATTTTGAGGTTAGTGAAATGATGCAGAACCGTCACTTTCCATTTGGTTTTTCACTAGAACTGGACTTATTTTATCCATTTGGGTTTGTAAACTTCCTGAATGAAGCAATTTTTTTGTAAGCATTCTCACTTCTTCAAGCAAGGCATAGCACCTTTTTTGATCAAGTGAACTTCAACTATTAAGAACATAACATAAGTTCAATGTATGTAAAAATTATGAATAATTTTAATACAAACATAATGTAATATTTCAATAGATATTAAACATCAGCATAACAATTGTTTTATCTTTTTTCTGGCCTATGTATCGATGTTATTAGCAAAGTGATTATATATGATGGAGTTTAAAACCCTATAATGCTAATCAGAATATTTGACTTAATTATCATTTTTATTAAGCTTAGTTCATAGCGGATCATAGTTTTAGTTATAAGAGCAAAAAACTAATTCGATTAGAAATATTTTGGAATGAGACCGAAAATAATATTAACATTTTCTATTAGGCTATGAGTATTTCAACATGTATATAGCTATAATGATATTCCAAATTTTAAAATAATAATATAGATAATTTTTGTAATGATTGGGATTCGAACCTGTAACCTCACAGTCCTTGTTTGTATACAATAAGGGTATTTTTTGGAACTTTATGGTTGGACCAAAAAATTATTTTTCTATTCTCACTATTAATAAAGATGTCTAATTATTCCCTTTTATAGAGAACGAGGGAATATGATGTAGAAAGTACTCATTCTGACGTTGGGATGGTGACCACATTTGTTATATTTGTTCACTTTGATTGTGTTGTATGCATTGGTCCATTCTTTGTTAAGTTGTATTTGGTACCTTGTTGTGTTGTATTGTTGGTTTGATGTTCATATAATGACCCATGTCATGCCTGTTTGGATTGATTCCTTTTTCTTATATTGGTTTCTATTGGTAATCTATTTTGCTATAATTAGTTTTAATTATATGCTAGTTGTTTGCTTGTTGGCTGTTCGATTGATTTATGTTATGCCTGTTTCAATTATTTTTCTTTGTTTTTTTATTATGTTGATTGCCTAATTTATTGTGATTTTTTAATCATTAAATCATTTACATGTTCACTTGGTTGCTCATTTGCTTGTTTATTTAAATACCTGATTGTTTATTTGGTTGTTTATTTAATTGCTATGAATGAAAAATATTTGGTTTGAATTAGAGAAACTAGAGGACAGACATATTTATTTTAGTCATAATGGGATAACGTAGTTTTCTAAGCTGAGGAAGACTAGATATTCGGAATGACTAAGAGATTTGAAGGTGTACCTTGAAGATGAGAATAGTAATTAGAGAATTTTGGTAATTAAAGACTTGATGTTTACCACTGAGAAATTAAAATGACAATTGAGAAGGTTCAATATATATTTATCAAAATATGTTTTTAAATCTACATTTTTTCCAAATAATATCAACTCCCATAAACATTTTGAACAAAGAGGTTCCACTTTGAAAAATGATGTTTTATCAAAATTTATTATGAAAATGACTTAAAATTGTTAAATAAGCAGGGAATTTTTTTAGTAAAACGGTGGTGATATTTTAGGAAGAAAAAGGATTTTTGATTTTAAACGTAGATAAAAGTTTTGAGCTGAAAATAATTATTTTTCTTTGAAGACTTGTTGGAACACTTCTCGTGGATTCCTTTTCTTATTTCGGGTGGGTTATCCTTGTCACCGAGTGAAGAAATTACTATAAAAGATTTTGGGATCAGATTTTTTTCGACGTGGTCTAAAGATTGGAAATGATGCGGTTCAAAGTTGATGTTTCAAACTTGAAAAATCAATGATTGGAGTTATGATGATGATTCCTGAATGGGAATTGATGGCTTAGATGATGGAGTGGTTGTACTTCGAGATGCAGAGTAGAGGATTGTCAGTTGGATTGAAGGAACTGTTACAGGAAGGTTATGGAACAAATGAGGATATTCTACGACTAATGATGGTTGTCGAGAATTGTTCTTAACCACGACGACTTCAGGCGGGAGTTGTAAGATTAGTTTCAGGATGAGCTCTGCTACGTATGACGTATGCAAAGAGACCAGTGGCACTCGAGGGTTTCTAGAGTACTCGTAAAGCGTGGTTTGCACTTAGGGCGTGATGGATTCTGAAGTGTAATTGGCTCCTTATCTTCAGAAGGGAGATTTGTTTACCTAGGACTAACGTGATGGTTAGTCTAGTTCTTTGCCCGCTGAGTGGCATGAATTCGAGTACTGTAAAACTAGGATGTTGACTATTGTAATGTGTAGTCAAGTCTTTGATTGTGATGGCTCGGGTAAATTACCCATCAAGTCTTCGAGCGTGATGGATCAGGTTAATTAATATATATCCAATGCACTAAGTGAGTGGATTCATTTTGAGGATCGATAATTGGTGTTGTTGTAGTATGAGACGATGGCAATATTATTTTGAGGATTAAGTCGCGACTAGACATATTATTTTGAGGACATAGTCATGATTAGACACATGTTATTTTAAACATGTTATTTTGAAGATGCGATCATAAGTGGGTGAACAAGGTATTCTTGATGGTGTGAAAATGGAATGATACATCGATTAATATGAATATGAGACTATAAGGAAGTTCATCGATAGTTTTAAGGATATACATATCATGGTGGAGGTGTAGTCAACACATTGATTGACACACACTTGTTATTAGTTGATACGTTAGTATGCTGATGATACCATATTATTTTGAGTAGTGTGTTTATTTTAATAGGCTATGTTGGTTATATATTTATGTGTATTCATTTATTTATACGTGCATGTTTTAATCATCTTATATTTTGTTATGGACTTTTGTCATCATTAAATTATTGAAATGCATGAAATGAATTAATCTATGATTGAGATTATCTCACCCATTGTTGGTTGAGTGTTATTTTTACATACTGTAGTTTGGATTGTATGATTGAGGAATTATATGTGTTACTATGATATGTGCATTGAATTCATTGTTGTGAATGAATTATTGTGTGTCATGATTGATTATGTTGTATGGATTTCGTGTACAACAATTAAAGATGGTTGATTATGATAAATATACTTTTCCATATTTTATAATTAAACCTACGGTGAGACCTTATCAATCTGCTTAATGGTTGTATTTAGGAAATTGTGAGGAAATAATTCTTTTAGAGGAGGAGAATGTAATGACCCACAAATTTATTGCTATAAAATATTAAGAAAATAAAAAATTAAATTTTAATATAAGGTAGATTGGGTATCTATTTATAACCATTAAAAGGGTGTTTTTGGGATGACTGATTTGATATATAATTTTGATATGTTTTGGGTTGCGAACTAGAGGTGTTATAGTGTTTAAACAGCGCACGTAGCTGTTTCGGGTCAAACTGGAAATGCAGCCCATTACTCGGCCTAACAACAATATAAGTGAGGCTATTAAACCCCATCCATCACACTATCCTCATTTTCTTCCCCAATTTTCGAAATTTCTTAATCATCTATTATTGGCAGATGATTATCTCTAATTACAAATTGACTTAAAAATCAAAGTGTCAAACTCTATTGAATTATATATCATTGAAAAGCTCTTGGACAATGGAGTAGACAGAAAGCATCCATTTTTTGGTATGATGTTTGAGGTAATGGAAATTTGTGATTTATTTCCAACCATCGTATCTTGGGTATTTGCATTTAATAGTGAAGCTTCGACCGTAGGATGATCGAAGAATACTAGTGTATAGATGAGGAAGAGTGGAATCGATTTATGGTGGTCGATAACCTTGATCAGCATGATATCGAAAAAATCTGGTGTCAAAGTGGCTTACTAGTGTTGAGAAACAACAGCGATATAGGAGGTTCAAGGCGGGGCGGTCACAACGAGGGAGAGGTTGTCGTGACGACCCTGGAAAGGTGGTTAGATCGAGGTATGTGGCTCCTAGTAGCGCGTGACAGTCGGTATATGAGGCGGCTGATGGGTACGACTATTTGGAGAAGATATCATATGTATTATTTTATTTTATTATCTAATAAATTACTGTTGTGACGCTCCACCTCTGTACTCACACTAGCCAAGGACACTACGGAGTAATCCCGTCAACTAGCATGAAGAATAAGGCTGTTGAGAAGCGACCATTTGTGTAATTGCTTTGTGCAAGTACCGATATGTCAGATAGTATTACATGCATTTCGTTTCAAGAGGAAATCTGACATATCAATTACAAATTCAAAATCACTACACAGTGGCTATGTGATATTCGAAAACAAATATAAAATAAACATAACATAAATCAGTCACTGATATGCATATCACTAAGGCAGAAAAAGATATAAAAATATCACATAAAATTGTACATCAAAGCAGTGGTCATATAAGATCCACTACATACTGTGACAAGAATAGGTACAGGTGCAAGACAAAAGAATATGTATACATCCAGGAGTCTCTATCTCGAATGCATAAAAGTAAAAACTACTAAGCTAAGTAGTTAGCCAGACCCAGATAAGAACTTAAGCAGAAGCATCTGAAATACCTCGGTCTGAGCCGAGTATTATTCAAGAAGAAAATAATAAACAGATCAGTCTAGCTATAAATATCATATAAGATGAGGTAGGATAAGAGATATGAAAAAAACTTATGATAACAATAATTTCATACTGTGACAAGTATACAGTAAATAACAACAAAAATCATACAATATCTTAAATTTTCTCAAACACCAAAAAGAATGCCATATTCTTTATTTTATTCATCAAACCACAAATATTGACAAAACATATCAATGTCAATCGCAAAAATTGGTGAAACACAAATTCTAGAAATCATCAAGTAGAAATCCAAAAATCACAAAAGGGGAAGACCTATCACAAACGGGGAATGAAAACTCACCAACACGTGCATCACAAAAGGGTCGCTATCCCTTGGTCGCTAGCCATAGAGTCGGTGCAATGACGTGGTACAATAATGGTACGCCCGATGAACCTGATAAGTCGAAACAATGACGTAGTACAACAATGGTACGTCCGATGAACCCAAAATCCATAAAAGAACATGGGTGCTAGCCTATAAAAGTGAGTCGAAACTCCTAAGAACCCATAGGTCGTTAGCCTATAAAAGAAATAAGACGAAGCTCAATAAAACGAGGTACAGTCCCCCACGTGGACAAAGAGACATCGCATATCGTTAGTCTAAACCATAAAGTGATCGCCATTGATCAATAAAAAGTGTGAATTACACTAAGCTAGTAAATAAACGAGTTTAGCTTCATGTCCCATGACCACTGGCTTAACTTAAGTATTTACGAATAAATTGTAGATTTCCACTCGAAAATTGTCATAAGAGTTCAATCGAACAAGTCCAAGAATTAACCGACAAAGTAAACGCAAGTTTTTTATACCACTTGTTTTGCTAAGTCGTTTAATTACATTTCTCATAAGAATGAGGTAAAGGTTTGTATATACTAGTAGAATGGAAAACGGATTTGAAAACAAGTTCCGTATTAAAAGTAATGTTGAAATCATTTTTGTGAAAAAGTTTGAGTATTTAATACTAGTATAAAAACTTTGTATTTTAGAGTGACAAATCACGGAAAACGATTGTAAAAACAATCGATCGCCAAAAATTCACATTCGACGACGTGAATTAAAACCCCAAAAATCGATATCAAATCCAATCAAATGGATATTCACAAAAATCCAGAAAAGAAGTCATCAAAGTCGATAATAAATGACAACAACCAATCGGATAAACAAAAATCGATGAAAATTGAAAATCCACTCAAAATAGCCAAAATAGGCAAAATTGACAGTTCCAGACGTCTGGAGGTTCAACCAGACGTCTAGATTTAGGTTATGGAAATTTTTCAGAGACCTCCTAAATGTCTGAACCACTAACCAGACGTCTGAACACTAACCAGATGTCTAAATCACTAATCAGACGTTTGAATTTTGTCTCTGCCCCTTTTTCTTCTACGTGTTATTTTATTCTTTTCCAAGGACCCTTTCCAGATGTCTGGATTTTGTTCCAGACGTCTGGATTTTTCTACTATGCAAAAATTTGCCTAGCTTAAAAAGGGAAAATCCAAATCGAAATCGATTGAATGAGTGACGGATGCTAGCGATTTATGCCAATCGACAACCCAACCCTATAGGTTCTTCGTTACACTACCAAAAACATGTCTAAACATCCAAGATATGATCTTTAAAGATTTTGACTTCAAAACAACAAAATTAGAAAATTCACCAAATCAATTCAAATCAAAAGCAATTGAACATGAAATTGAACATGAAATAGACATAGATGTGAGTTCAAGAACTCACTTTTAAACCCAAATATAGAAATAAGAAGCTCTAAAACAAGCAAAGATTGATTTCTCTTCAACAACACATCTAGAATTTTCAATCTATTATGAAATGAAATGAATTTCCTAAGCTATGTTATAGGAATTTCTGAAAATTGAAGAGAGATTGAGATGGAGAAGATGAAGAGGATTCTTACCTAAGCTTCTCTTTGATTTATAACTTGAATTTGAATACCTAAGAGAAACTAGGGCTTAGGAATTTTAATTTCCTCTTCCCACCATTCATTCTAGGGCTTGAGAGTGTTAGGAAATTTATGAATGAATGAAAAGGAGTGGAGTGGGAGTTATAAGGTAGAGGAGTTGGGTTCTCTTAGTGGGCTGAAACGCAAACCCAAAGCTCCAAATGAAAATATCAAAATTCTAATCAACTCCAAACATATCGATGTTTATACTCAAAAAAGTCGCAAATGTCGTTTTGGACTCAATGGAAGTGGTCTCGAGTCCCAATTCGACTGTTTACAAAAAGTAAGATTTCCGACTTTAAACCGACTAACGATGCTATATTTAAATATATAACCGTAAAATATGCGGGTTGTTACGGACTCACCTCCTTAAAGAAATTGCGTCCTCATAATACTTAAGAAGAAAATAAAACGTTACAACCACACAAAGGCATATCAACACAAAAAAGAAAAATTTGAAGTGAGAAGTTCACCTTAAGGAGCACAAGAGAGTAAGTCTGAATGTGTTCGCTCGGTGAATTCTCTGGATCCCCAAGAGCAATCCTTAGGATTTGAGGACCATTGAACTTCCACAAGTGGAACATCTTTATTTCGAAGGTGTTTAACTCCATAGTAATGATACGAATAGGATGTTGCTCATAACTTAAACTAGGTGAAACTTCAATTTCTTCAATAACACCGGGCTCAAGAATAGATCAGAAACCCTAAGGCATTTCCGTAGTTGAAAGACGTGGAATACGTCATGAATTGCTGAGAATTGAGCCGGTAATAAAAGGCGATAAGCCATAGAACCAATGCGTTCGGTGATGGGAAATGGACCAATATATCAAAGTGCGATCGACTGAAACGCACAACACCCTTCATAGGTGAAATACAATAAACACCAAATCTCCCATAGAAATTCGAAATTCCTTCTTCGGTTATCGGCATAGGATTTTTGCCTGCTTTGAGCTTCTTTCATCCTATGACGAATAAGGTCAATCGTTTTTGTGGAATCACGAATAAAATCTGGACCTAAAACCAGCTTCTCACCAGCCTCAAGCCAAGAAGAAGGAGATCAGCATGGCCTTCCATAGAGCGCCTCGAAAGGTGTCATACCAATACTAGATTGAAAGCTATTATTATAGAAAAACTCAACAAGAGAAATGTGATCTTCCCAACTTCCACCAAAATGAAGAACACATGCACAAAGAAGATCTTTAAGGGTTTGATTCACACGCTCTGTTTGTCCATCGAACTGAGGATGATAAGTGGGGCTAAGATTAAGCATTGTTCCCAAAGCTTTTTGAAGACTCTTACAAAATCCACTAGTAAATAACGGATCACGATCGCTAACAATAGAAGTATGAACTCCATGCAATTTGATAATTTCTTTAACATAGAGTTTGGACAAAAGAGGTACGGTCTGGTTAGACCGAACGGGAATAAAATGGATGGATTTTGTTAATCTATCTACAATCACCTATAAACCATCATGACCCAAACGAGAACAGGGAATACTGTCATTAAAGTCCATGAAAATTTTATCCCACTTTCAAACTAGAATGTTTAAAGGTTGCAATAACCCACCGTGCCCTTGATGCTCGGCCTTAATGAGTTGGCAAGTCATGCAATGCTTAATAAAGCTAGCAATATCGAATTTCACTCTATCCCAATAATAAAGTCGCTTCATATCCGCGTATATTTTACTACTACCGGGATGAATGGTAAATTTAGAACGATGAGAATCTTATAAAATGTCTTTACGAAGATGACTAATATTTGGAACAATAAGTCTACCAAACTTTCGAATGCCACCACGAACATCAATTTCAAAGTCTTTCAAACCATCAATATTTCTATCCCTACAACTTTGGCTAAGATGAGCCAATTTGGGATCATGCTTTTAAGCATCACGAATGCGGTCAAAAAGAGATGGATGAGCCTCAAGGATACATAAAGCAAAAGACGAACGTGAATTGGATTCACGATCTCAAATCTCACAAGTGAACAAAGTCTCGAGGTCAATCCATTCGGATATCATCATCGAAACAACCACTTGTTGCTTTCGGCTAAGGGCATCGGCAACACGATTACCTTTTCCGGAAGTATACAGAATATCAAGACCATAAGATGTAAGGAACTCGAGCCAACGTTGTTGGCGCAAATTAAGTTCCTTTTGAGAAAATAAATACTTCAAATATTTATGATCGGTGTAGAGAACAAATTTCTCTGCCAAAAGATAATGATGCCAAATTCGAAGGGCGAAAACAATCACCGTGAGCTCTAAGTCATGAGTGGCAGATCTAGTCTCAGAAGGCTTTAATTTCTTGGAAGCATAAGCGATAACACGTTCCCTTTGCATGAGAACGGCTCCAAAACTAACACGACAAGCATCGGTATAAATAATAAAGTTTTGGTTCCCCTCAGGATTCACAAGAATAGGAGCATTGAAAAGGAATTCTTTTAATTTATGGAAAGAAGCTTCACATTTGTTTGACCAAATGTACTTAGCTCCCTTCTTTGTCAAACTAGTAAGAGGCACAGAAATTTTAGAAAAGTCTTTTATGAACCGATGGTAATAGCCCGCCAATCCAAGAAAGGTACGAATTTTCGTCACACTCTCCGGTTTCTTCCAATTTTGAATCGCTTCAATCTGAAGGATCCATGGAAATTCTAGATTTAGAAATAATATGTGCTAAAAATTTCACATGAGATTGCCAAAAGTGGCACTTAATTTTTTTTCTTTCAATTGATTGCTCCTAAGAGTTTCCAACACATTCCGTAGATGTTTTTCATGGTCTTCCTCGGTTTTAGAATAAACTAGAATATCATCTATAAAGATGAGAACAAATCGATCGAGAAAGTCCTTGAAAACTCGATTCATAAGGTCAACGAAGTAAGCTGGAGCATTCGTTAAACCAAATGGCATAACAAGCCATTCATAAGATCTATAACGAGTACGGAATGCGTAAAAGGAATGATATCCTCTGCAATATAAAGCTGATGAAAACCGGTTGTTAAGTCTAACTGTGAAAAGACTCTAGCACCGCTAAGTTGATCGAATAGATCATCAATCCGAGGTAAAAGATATTTATTTCTGATGATGAGATCATTAAGCTTATGGTAGTCAACGCAAAGCCTAAGTGTACCGTCAGATTTCTTCACAAAAATAGTTGAAGCTCCCCAAGGAGAGGAACTAGAACGAATAAATTTTTTTGTTTTCAATTCGGATAATTGTTTACGCATCTCCTCATTTTCCTTTTTGGACATACAATAAGGAGAATGAGTGATAGGTAGAGCTCCAGGGATTAGATTAATTCTGAACTCAATCGCTCGCTTAGGTGGTAATCCTAAAACGGGCTCAAATATGTCGAAAAATTCACAAATAATGTGAGCGAGGGAAATTACATCTTCCTCATCATCATTAACATCATCATGTGGATTTAGAGAACATAAGGATGCCACTGAATTGGAATCTGAATCTTTAAGAACAATAGAAATCTTCTTAATAGATTGAGGATGTTGAAGATGAATAGTCCTCTCAGGACATAGGATGTGGGCTTCATAACGGTTAAGACACTCCCTTCCCAAAATCATTCTGAAGCCTAAGTAACGCATAACATGCAAATTGACTCGGAAAGCATAATCACATAAAATAATCTTGACGTCTTTACAAAGTAAACTGAGTGTTGCGGATCCACCATCCAGATTAGCAATTCTCAATGAAGTCATCAAAGCCATAACATTTAAAAAAAAGTATCAACAAGTTCTTTTGATATAAAAGAGTGGGATGCACCTATATCAAAAAGAACTCGAATAGGATGATCACGAAACATAATAATGCCACCAAGGATAGGATGAGATGTATCTTGACCAAGAGAAGTGTCACTAGGAGCTTGCACAACATTTAGCTTTACCTCTTTCTTGCTTGAAAGTTTGGGACATGAAGACAAAAGATGGCCCGAACTTTTGCAATAACGACAAAAAATGGGTTTCGGACACCTATTTGCATAATGGTCCTTAGAACACAATTGTAGAATTTCCCACGACTAGAGGTAGGAGTCTTTTCTACCGAAGTTGCTTGCTTCCCTATCTTGTTGGGATTAGGGCCTTTGAACTTAATAGGCCTCTTCTTGTTGTTGTTGAAGTTCTGTTTGGCACCCACAACTTCAACATCACTTTCCTTATCGGCCTCTTCAAGTCGAAGAGCGATATCAATAAGCTGTTCAAAAGAAACTTCCAGTTTCAGGAGTATATGCTTTTTGAGGTTGTTATTCAACCCATAAAAAAACCTCTAATTTTTCTTCAATGGGGTATTAATATGCTCTACCACATAT
Source organism: Allium cepa (assembly GCA_030765085.1). Taxonomy (NCBI): domain Eukaryota; kingdom Viridiplantae; phylum Streptophyta; class Magnoliopsida; order Asparagales; family Amaryllidaceae; genus Allium; species Allium cepa. Next base: position 408,977,303 of record CM060939.1, on the reverse strand, counting down.
TTAGAGAGAGATTCAAAAGATGCGACATAGTTTGTCATGGAAGATTCACCTTGAACATGGTCAATAAAACGTCAAGCTAAAGTTACATTTTCGGCTTTCGGCACAAACTTCAACTCGAACCTTTCCCGGAATTGCTCTCAAGTAAGATCCGCTTCAATAATTTTCAAAATCAAAAGCTCGTACCAATCTAAGGCTCTTTCTTGGAGCATGCTAGAAGTCACTTAGACTCGATGTAGATCAACAAGATTCGTGCGAGAAAAGATGCGGTCGCATAATCTAAACCAAGCTTGGACATCTATAATGCTTTTAAAACCCTTGAATGGCCTTCCACCCAAATTGGTATAATCACTGCACGAGCGTGCAAAACCGAATTTAGTATAAATAGGCTCTGGAATGGGTCCGGCAGCTTGAACATTCTTTACAAGATCTAAAAGCTGCTCGGCAGACATAAATACTTCATCCTGAGGAGTAGCAATGGATTGACCGGCGCCGGGACGGCCTGGTCTAACCATTTCTCTTCTTTAAGAAAGAAAGAAAGAAGGGGGAAAAGGTTATTCTAAGAATTAATATCAAACAAAATTGATTGATAAAACAAGGCATCATAAAAGAAATTAGGATAGAACGAGTCCAATGACTCGAATTAAATCCTAAGGCACGATTCCTATGATAGACTTAGGACAATGATCATTGCTATAATATTCTATATTGTTTCAAAGTTTGGCTTTGATACCAAGCTGTGACGCCCCACCTCTCTACTCACACTAGCCAAGGACACTACGGAGTAATGACGTCAACTAGCACGAAGAATAAGGCTGTTGAGGAGCGACCATCTGTGTAATTGCTTTGTGCGAGTACCGATATGTTAAATAGTATTACATGCATTTTGTTTCAAGAAGAAATCTGACACATCAATTACAAACTCAAAATTACTACACAGTGGCTATGTTATCTTTGTAAACAAATATAAAATATACATAACATAAATCAGTCACAGATATTCATATCACTAAGGCAGAAACAGATATGAATATATCACGTAAAATTGTACATCAAAGTAGTGGTCATATAAGATCCACTACATCAGAAAATAATAGGTAAAAGTGCAAGAAAAAAGAATATGCATACATCAAGGAGTCTCTATCTCAATTGTATAAAAGTAAAAACTATTAAGCTAAGTAGTTAGCCAAAGTCAGATGATAGACCCAGATAAGAAGTCAAGCAGAATCACCTGAAATACCTTGGTCTGACCCAAGTATTATTTAACAAGAAAATAATAAACGGATTAGTCTAGCTATAAATATCATATAAGATGAAATAGGATAAGAGATATGACAAAAACGTATGATAACAATAATGCCATACTGTGACAAGTATAGATTAAATATAAACAAAAATCATACAATATCTCAAATTTTCTCAAACGTCAAAAAGAATGTCATATTCTTTATTTTATTCAGCAAACCACAAATATTGACAAAACATATCAATGCCAATCGCAAAAATTGGTGAAATACAAATTCTAGAAATCACCAATTAGAAATCCAGAAATCACAAAAGGGGGAAGGCCTATCAGAAATGGAAGCATGAAAACTCACCAACATGTTCATCACAAATGGGTCGCGATCCCAAGGTCGCTAACTATAGAGTCGGTGCAACGATGAAGTATAATAACGGTACGCCCGATGAACCTGATAAGTCGGAACAACGACGTAGTACAACAATGGTACGTCCGATGAACCCGAACTCCATAAAAGAACATGGGTCACTAGCCCATAAAAGTGAGTCGAAGCTCCAAAGAACCCAAAGGCCGTTAGCCTATAAAGGAAATGAGACGAAGCTCAATAAAACAAGGTACAGTCTCCCACGTGAACAAAGAGACATCGCATATCGCTAGTCTAAACCATAAAATGATCACCATTGATCAATAAAAAGTGTGAATTACAATAAGCTAGTAAATAAATGAGTTTAGCTTCAGGTCCCATAACAACTGGCTTAACTTAAGTATTTACGAACAAATCGTAGATTTTCACTTCAGAATTGTCACAAGAGTTCAGTCGAACAAGACGAAGAATTAACCGATAAAGTAAACGCAAGCGTTTCATACCACTTGTTTTGCTAAGTCGTTTAATTACATTTCTCATAAGAATGAGGTAAAGGTTTGTATATACTAGTAGAATGGAAAACGGATTTGAAAACAAGTTCTGTATTAAAAGTAATGTTGAAATCATTTTTGTGAAAGAGTTTGAGTATTTAATACTAGTATAAAAACTTTGTATTCTAAAGTGACAAATCATATAAAACAATTGTAAAAACAATCGATCATCAAAAATTCACATTCGACGACGTGAATTGAAACCCTAAAAATTGATATCAAATCCAATCAAATGGATATTCACAAAAATCCAGAAAAGAAGTCATCAGAGTCGATAATAAATGACAACAACCAATCGAATCAACAAAAATCGATAAAAATTGAAAATCCACTCAAAAACAGCCAAAATAGGCAAAACCGACAGTTCCAGATGTCTGGAGGTTCAACCAGACATCTGGATATGGGTTTTGGAAATATTTCAAAAACCTCTCAGATGTCTAAACAACTAACCAGACGTCTGAACACTAACCAGATGTATGAACCACTAATCAGACGTCTAGATTTTGTCTCTGCCCCTTTTTCCTCTATGTGTTATTTTATTCTTTTTCCAGGGACCCTTTTCAGACGTCTGGATTTTATTCTAGACGTCTGGATTTTTCTGCTAGGCAAAAATTTGCCTAGCCCAAGAGGGCGAATCCAAACTGAAAGCGATCGAACGAGCGACAAATGCTAGGGATTTATGCCAATCGACAATCCAGCCTTATAGGCTCTTCGATACACCACTAAAAACATGTCCAAACATCCAAGATAGGATCTTTAAAGATTTCGACTTCAAAACACCATTGGAAAATTCATCAAATCAATTTGAACATGAAATAGATGTTAGAAATTCATACCTAACAATAATGAAATCTATAGACATAGATGTGAGTTCAATAACTCAACTTTAAACCCAAATATAGAAATGAGAAGCTCTAAAACAAGCAAAGATTGATTTCTCTTCAACAACACCTCTAGATTCTTCAATCTATTACCAAATGAAATGAATTTTCTAAGTTAAGTTATAGGAATTTCTAAAAATTGAAGAGAGATTGAGATGAAGAAAATGAAGAGGATTCTTACCTAAGCTTCTCTTTAATTTATAACTTGAATTTGAATTCCTAAGAGAAACTAAGGCTTAGGAATTTTAATTTCCTCTTCCCGCCATTCTTTCTAGGGCTTGAGAGTGTTAGGAAATGTTATGAATGAATGAAGAGGAGTGGAGTGGGAGTTATAAGGTAGAGGAGTCGTGTTCTCTTGGTGGGCTGAAACCCAAAGCCCCAAACGAAAATATCAAAATTCTAATCAACTCCAAACATATAGATGTTTATACTCAAAAAGGTCGCAAACGCCGTTTTGGATTCAATGGAAGTGGTCTTGAATCCTAATTCAACTATTTACAAAAAGTAGGATTACAGATTTTAATCCGACTAACGATGCTACATTTAAATAAAACATTTAAATATACAATCGTAAAATATGCGGGTTGTTACAACTGTACTACCACTACGCCTTCTAACCTCTATATCTTGTAATACGAACCCTGATTCATGCGCGGTTTCTTCTATTGGACTCATGGAAAAATTCTAGATAATATGAAACTAGGCCTTTTAAGTTTGGAGATCATTGAAAAAAGTGAGTTGGTATGAATTGCTTAATTTAATTAATTGAAATTTAAATTATAAAATCCGTAATTATTGATGAAAAACCATATTTATTGATATCTTTTGTGTGCTATGGATAGTTGGCTGATTGTTATAATATTTTGGATGTATTATGCCTCGATATGATAATTATTGTCGATTGTTGTATTTTTGAATGTTTAATCAAAATAAATTTCTTGATTTGAATTGGAAAATAATTTATTGGAATAAATTGAATAATAATGAAAAATAAAATAAATAAATGATAGATTAGGTTATTTACAAATTTTAGATGGTTTCTGTAAATAATAGTGACTTAACAAATTGTACTAAAATTAAAGTATAGAATTAGATAAGGTTATTATTTATGGATTTCTTGAAAAATTCATAAATAATAATAGAAACTATATTTAGTTGATATTTTGGGAAATTTATTAAAATAGAACGAGACTTTAAACAATAATAATGTGAATTGTAGTGAACTTAGTCTTGTTTGATGTACACAATGAAGTGGTTTATTTTATAATGTTTATAATAAAAAGTTATTATTGTTATTATTTTCGGGATGAGTAAATAAAAAGGATTTTATAATGAACAATAACATAACGATGTTTATACTTAAGAGAATAATGGATGCAAATATTATTTCGATGGTTGTTGAATGTGTGATTATTTTTAGTTTTAATTATCATATATGTTTGATGTTCGATGATGATATCACATTTTGATGACTGTGCGATATTTTACTATTATACTCCTAGTTGATGAGTATTTAATTATGGTTATTTTATTATATATGTTGTGTCACTAATGTTGATTGGGTTAGTACACATTTGATGATTAATTTGTTTCGCTTTATGGGATGACTAGAATACATTTGATTGTTTATACTTGCAATGGTGTTGCGTTACTAAAATGGATGGTTAGTATGTATGTAAGTATATTTGTGTTGTTATCTTCTTGTTTGATGATTGGGGTTGGCATTGAATGTTGTTGATGATTGATGGATGTGTGCTTTTATTATGATGAGTAGAAACACTATTTTCTACGTGTACCTTTTGCAGTGGTTGTATGTATGTCATGGTTGCAATATACTAGCAAATATTTGGATATAGGAAAAGAGCTGAAAATAGAACTACCTGGGTTTGATCCCACAAAGTGGGTACGTAGATAGTCATTTCATATACAATAGCCACCGGATCTCATGATTTTGGCTGAGGTGTATAGAATTAGGCACCATCTAAACGTAGTTGAAACTTTTTTTTCATTTTGCTCGATGTATATGTGTGTTTGTAGGTTTGTAGGTGAAAGCGAAGAAAGGAGCAAAGATCTGGGAGGAGCCATTTCAACTTGAGAACGGTATATCTCTTGCGTTATAATTATTAAAGATATTGTTTAATAATTGATGTAATAAAATGTATAAACTATGTGGTGTATTTTCTTCGAGTAATATTTGATTATTAAACTAGTATGTATGTATATGCATACATTGATGTTTAAATTCCGCTATGATGTTTCTCTTTTATTTATTGTTTAAAATTTATTTAACTTTTGTCTACCTGTGTCCACTACTTTTAATATCTGAAATTAGCTATAAGCATACTTCGACATCATTTATAATTGATTTTAGATGTTAAAAATAGTGGGTCGTCGCACATCTTAAGTCTGGCAAGTCAGTCGAGAAGAGCATGCGGTTATATCTTTGGTATGCTTGTTTGCTGTTTTCATGCAGATTTTCTTGAATCGGGCGAGGCTAGACGTGTTGGCCATCAATTCTTTCACTTGCGAGAAAATTAAGCAACATTTTTCCCCACAAGCCCATCTCTGTAAGCAAGGATGGAATTGTCAAGTCATGAAGATCCTACCGATCAGGATGTCTGCTTTGCATTTAATGCATGCCACATGTCTACATGCGATTTGTCGAGACAATTCGCTTTTTAAAGTGACATTGTGACTATTCAAAGTGAGAAAACCATTGGTGTAACAACACAATAACTAAACTTAGACAACTAGGATTTCTTTTTGTTTTGAATCTAACGGCTATGTAACAACCCGCATCACAGTGGGCTCGATTTTTGCTAAATCGAAATCCAAATCCAACAATGTACGGATCATTGGTTTATTATCTTGCAAATAAACAAATATATGATATCAAAGCACTATTGATGTAACTCACAGTGGAATAATAAAGTATAAGAAATCACATAGTTACTGACCAAAATTAACACTTCTAATATCTAGTGTCCTTAACAATGCCTAGCATGCTTAAGGAAACTTGCACATCTACTATTCCTGCCTTGCACCAGTACCTTTACATCTAAAGCTATCTTGCGGGTCATAATGAAAGTGGGTCAGAACAATGTTCTAGTGACTGATGAATTATACACTTTACACATAACACTAGTTTTTGCTGATTGTCTTCCATTACATGTTATGCCTCTTAGTTTTTCTTAGTCGGCTCAACTCCACATACCACAGTCCCCCTTTGGACCAAGATACTATCCTCGCTAGCATTCATAACCCAACTCCTCATCAGGATCCATCATCAATGCATTATCACGTTCGTACGGAACTGCATCTTGTATTACGACTACCCGTACAAGGGGAAGCTGAAATATCAACCCTTCAATGTGTCTCATCATTGTGTCCACCTCGAAATCGTAGTTTATGCCTCGTCGTGCGTCCCGTAGTTCCTAATAATGTTGTCACAATAGCTTAGCCATATTCAATCTCGTTTTAGTGATTTACTACATGTTTGCTTCCTATTGTGGTCTTATCCCACTGACTATTAAGGACTCAGCTCCTAGGACCACCCCATTAGATTTGAAAAAACTCCTTTATGTGTAACTAGCATTGCCCTAACAAAAAACTAGCAAACAACTATGGTGGTGCATTACCTAATGTGACCTATCCTCATAATCGGTGTAGTCCATTAGGTGTAACCATGTCTTTTCTGTTGACCGTGCATGACCGATGACGCACTCAGCCTGTGTACAGCTCCTACTTCTGATTTGGTACCAACACACAATGATATAGTGTCAAGCCACTCACCATCCTATTTATATTTCCTAACATAATCAAGGTAATACCCCCTAGCTTATTGAAGCAGACTCTACTGAGGGTATTCCTTCACCTATACACAAGCATATATAACTCCATGGGTCCTACAGTTTGATATATCCCACATTAGTATAATGTATACATAACTGTCGATGGCCCCTTGTATTGGGCAGACTGCTATTGTGTAACACTACTGACCTTGCATTCCAACTCCTACTAATGACCGTGTCATTCTTATTTACTAACTTTTAATAATCCGCGCCCGTCATAAATGCATACCTAAGGGTACATGTGTGTATATTTGTATATATCTTTATTTATTCTTGTTTAATTATTGTGTCTCTAGTGTTTATTGTTAACAATATTTCTCTACTTCTTTACGTGTTTACATCTTATTTAGTTTAAGGTCATTTATCACCTACTTTTAAAAAGATTTAAATCCCATTTCTCATTTACTTCTCCTTTTTCTCCATTATTTTACTTTCTATTTCTATTCCTTTTTAACTTTTAATTTCCTACCTGTTTTAGAGGACTATCTATACCCTCTTTATTTCAAATTATGACTTGTCTATCTTTCCATTTATTTTATTTCTCTTCCGCATATTCTCTTATTTGACTGTTTTTTATCATATTAAAATTCTTTTAATTTATCCTTGGAGATTTTTCTATTTTAATGCATTGGAATCACATTTCTCCCAAATGGAATGGGTAACGTTGTAAACTTCTATATCTTGTCCAAAAAGGAAATTTATGCTACATTTGAAATTACAAGGAATTATTTCTTTCATAATTATTGAAATAGACAGTACAAAATATGGTAAATATCCCTATTTTATATATCTCTTTCTTTTTAAGTGTATTCCTTATTATTTCAACCGCTAAACTTTTGATTTATAAATCTGAAACTTGATAATCTATATAAATTCACATTGCAACATGCTATATTATTTAATAATTAAAATACTACTTCGATCCCTAAAATTTACTATGATAATCTTAATTTACATTTTTACTTGCACAGGTTATTTTAATTTGGCAAATCTGAAATCATTACATATATTATATGTTTCGGGAACTACTACAGCTATATGCTAAATTCAAGGACTATTAATACCTAATATTTTTTAGATTTTAATTCATGCAATATACAATTTAAGTTATCAACAACAGAATATGTAGGTAGGGTTTATAATTTTATTTTATGTATTCAAATTTAGCCTACAACTCCAATTTATATTTCAAGCATACAGTAATAGATCTACAACGATATAAATCTAATATTATATAAAAAAAAAAAAATTCTCGCTCTCCTTTTTAGCTTTCCAAATCTCTAAATATAATCCCTATTATTCCATATTAACTCCATTTTCTCGCTATTTGGATACTCTCGCTATTTGGATATATACAATGCAAGTGTATATGTATATTTCAGAAATATAGATTAGAAAAGAGATTTGGAATTAATTTATATTTCAGATCCGGATTTATAATTTGTGTTGGTTTTGGCGATTTGATTTGACCCTATTCTTCTTTCCAATCATCCTCCACCATTCTTCAATTATATATACATAAAAAATATAACTATTTTTAAGAATTTAGAATTCGGAGGAGAAGAGAAAAGGATAAAGCTCTAGCGTTGCTCCGAAAAAACGAGTTTAGAAGCGAGTGTTTAGGTCTGTATTTATAGGGGTTCAAATTAATGTCTGTCGTTCGATTGAAGTATATTGAATCTGGCATGTTGGGCCATGTTTTATTCTCAAATTTACTGCTGAACGGTCGATCGCTATCCCCCTAAGGTCGACCACTATTGGACAACCATTGAGATCCAGGGGTCGACCGTTGGATACTGATTTTTGTTGCCTGATTATCTTCATTCGTTTCTGCTTTTAATATGTTATACGATATTATTAACGTTAATTATACTTAACGTCTAAGCTATCGTTAATGTTACAATTAACGTTAGTTGATTATTTTAATTTCCATAATCACATATCTAATTATTTCCAACTAGAAAACTTCAAACATCAATAACTTTTTCGTTTGAACTTCGATCAAAAAAATTTATATACAAAAGTTTATTACAAAATCATCACAAACCAAACGATGCAAGTTTTGTAGCCAAATTTTAATGTTTGCAAAAAAAATATTTTTCAGCATTACTAATTATTAACTAATTTCTTTTCAATTAATTATCACTAAAAATTATGGGGTGTCACAATCTCCCTCCTTAAAAGAATTTCGTCCTCGAATATCCCCAAGGACCGAACAATGTAATATAATGCATAACCATGCTAACCTAAACAACCAAATAGTGTACAACCAATCGTGTACAAGTGCATGATGTATCACAATACATATGATATATATGCAGAATAATTATAATCGACGGCTTCTATATGAATGCATTCTTTTAAAAAATTGAAAATATGGTGCAAACAACCTAAATATACAGGCAGTTCTATATTTTTGTCAATTTTGAAAAACTTTGTTTTTGCATCCAAATTTTCCCACACTTCTACGAATAGAAGTATAGTTCAACCAAATTTGTATCCAACTCCTACCATCCAAGATCTTAACACATCGTTGCTAACATCCAAATATTAGAAAATCCAGTTCTCTAAACCTATATTATTATGCCGAAAAAGGGTTTAGATAAAAATTTCATCCCTCTCTTGTGTATATTTTTCCGTTGTACTTAGGAACCTTTTCTTTTGCCCCCAATCCTCTTTCAATTTTTCCAAGTACAGTCTGCATAAGTAAATTTTATTTTAAATCCTCATATTTCAAAAACGGAATTATTTTAAAATCGTTTTACTACCATAAAGTATGGAGGAAGTGACTCTGTTAACCCATAAAATGGATCAACATCCAAATATCAAATAAAAGCACCCGTTCAGATCAAATAAATAGAAAAACAGTAAAAAAAGATACAATTATTACAGTGGTTCGGTATAATCTTTGGCCTACGTCCACGTTAACCCTTTATTAGTTGTTCTCTTTCTAGATTACAACTAGTTGTGTCAGATCCGACCATGATGAAGTAGACCTCAGATTTACAATAGAGTTTCTAGATTGTCCATGAGTCAATAATACTAAGAATTTGCCGATCTAAGTCCTAGAACAGCAGATTATTGTTTCCTAGGTGACTTTAATAAAGGAGAGGTTGAAGGTGAAGAAGAGGAAGAAGTCTCCAATCGTAGAGAGATCAGATCTAGATTGAAGGGGAATAAGCAGGAGAGAAGTTCCTTTTCCAGTTGTAGGTAGGTTTGTATTTATAGAGGTAGAGGAGGTAGCAGACCAGAAGCTTGCTATCAACCAATTCCAAGAGTCAGCAGATGCTTACATAAAAAAATTCATGAAATCCAAGTTAATTCCTTAACTCGGTATCGAGTTAAGGTTTTAACTTGGTGTCGAGTTAAGGAGTTGAATGCTAACTCCCCTCTGACTTTAGCTTCACTCTTCTATGCCTTAATCTATATGTTCCAAGTCCTTTTCCACTATCCTTGAGTTGATTCTAGCGATCTAAAATCCTTAACTCATCAAAATCCTTAACTCATCGAATCTTTAACTCATCGAAACCTTAACTTGGTACTGAGTTAAGGATTTAGTCCAATTTTCGGTGAAATTTCTCCTAGTATTTTTCTACCTCTTTCGATAGTGTTTCCAGGTCCGGGAATCATTCCATCTTCGTCTTGATCTTTTAAGTCCAATTGAAATCTGCTTTGCTAAAAAACGGGTTAACGCTTGCTCCCCAAAGTACACATTTGGAATGTAAGATGTGCTTTGCTCAAGTTCTAGACATTAATCTTTGATAGTTGAGCTCTCTAGCTACTTCAATCTTGGTGAGTCATTTAGTTCCTTTAGATTCTCTTGTCAATCACCGGTCATTCCAAACTTGTTACAGCCTAAGACTGTAGACTCTACTTAAGTGTAGTTTATACATCATCATCATTTCAATTTCATTCTGAGTTATTACATCACATATCAAAATTGTCTCATGTTTATCCGGGATTTATTTATTTTACTCTAATTACAAGGCATTCAAATCCTTTTATCAAATCTGTATCTATTCTAAGGTTCGATATCTCTAGATCATCTTATATTGAGTTTAATGCGCGATCTCTCGATCATTTAATGTTTAACTTAAGGGGATGATTTCTTTAGATTGTTTATTGTTTAAGTTGAGGGAACAATCCCTCTGGATCATTTAGTGTTTAATTTAAGGGGACGATCTTTTCGGATCGTTTATCACCTAATCCAGGGTTTTGATCTCTTAGTATCCTTACTAAATCTGCTTGCTCTCTAGCAAAGGAAATCAATGAACAAGCAAGCCCATCTACTCGCTCTCTTGTGAGGGAAGACTTTTCATACAAGCCCATCCACTTGCTCTCCGGCAATGAAGCTTGCACCTTGCACTCTGGTCCCATCTCTCCGGATGGCACTTAAAGCAATCAACATCAGTCATCACATTCAATGTGGATTTCGAAAGTCAAATAAGCAGAAGTCCTAAGTGTTCATCCTAGACATCCAACTCAGAGTGTGCCTAGAGACCAATCTAGTTCTCGTACACGTGTAAGCGATCCGAGGTTATGATCGTTCTGAGTAGTCATCTCAAGCATTTGACTCAGAGCATGCCTAAGGACCATTCCGGATCCTGTATACATATAAGCGGCCAAAGGTTATTATTGTCTTTTTTTCTCAATAAATAGAATACAGGAGAAGAAGTGAAAAGGCAAAGTGCGGGAATCAGATTTAACTTCCATTCATCCCGATCATGGGATTATCATCCGATGAAAGTCCCTGATCCATAACTTCATTCTGCCCCCCCATTCCAAAGGTGAACTTCTGTTTCCAGCTCCTACTATCATGCCTTCTAATTTTGATCTGCTACTCTGGCTCCAACATCGCCCGTTCCAAGGATTAAAGCTCATCCTATCCAAATTGATCATGCCCCCAAGTCATGGGGGCATTGCTTCAGTTTTATTTGCTCTATCTCGAAATGCTTCTGCATTGATTTCTACTCTTTTGTTCTGAATTCAGCAGTTCCAGCTATTCGTGGTTGTCAAATCCTTTAGAAAAATTCTTCCAGCATTTCCTATTGTCAGTCCATTATTCCATCTTGCATTTCCTACATCATTCTTTCCATTTACTCTTCGGTCACACAGATGGATTGATTAGAAGTTGAGAACACCTCCTACTTGCCCACAGGCTCTGGTTGACTTCCTCCAATCCTAGATCTTATGTTAGGCCTCTTTATCTTCTCCAAATCTTATATTCAAGCTTTAAGTCTTCAGATTCTGAGTTCAATTCTCAGTGAAAGCACCAAAATGTTAACCCAAAAAATGGATCAATGCCCAGATATCAAATGAAAGCACCAATTCATATTAAATAAACAGAAAAGCAGTAAAAGAAAGACCCAAATTTTATAGTGGTTCGGCGTAATCTCTGGCCTTCGTCCACTTTAATCTTTTATTAGTTGTTCTCTTTTTATATTACAACTAGTTATTTCAGATATGACCATGATCAAGTGGATCTTAGATTTACAATAGAGTTTCTAAGTTATTTGTAGTACTAAGAATTTGCTAATCTAAGTCCTAGAACAGCAAATTATTGTTTCCTAGGTGACTTTAATGGAGGAGAAGTTAGAGGTAAAAAAGAGAAGAAGTCTCCAATGGCAGAGAAATCAGAACAAGAGTGAAGGGGAATAAGCCGGGAGAGAAAATCCTTTTCTGGTTGCAGGTAGGCTTTTATTTATAGAGGTAGAGAAAAATTCATGGACATCCGAGTTAATTCCATAACTCGACACCGAGTTAAGGAGTTTAATGCTAATTCCCCTCTGACTTTAGCTTCACTATTGGATTCCTTAATCGCTATGTTCCAAGTCTTTTTCCACTATCCTCGAGTTGATTCTAGCGATCTAAATCTTTAACTCATCAAAATCCTTAACTCGTCCAATCCTTAACTCGTCGAAACCTTGACTCGTCGAAACCTTGACTCGTCGAATCCTTAATTCGGTGCCGAGCAAAGGACTTAGTCCAATTTTCAATGAAACTAATGCCAGTTGTTTTTCTACCTCTTTTGATCGTGTTTCCAATTCCGTAAATAATTCCATCTTCGTTTTGGTCCTCTAAGTCCCACTGAAATCTTTTTTACTAAAAAGCGGGTTAACGGACTCCATAGCTAAATTAGCCTTTTTCCTTATCTTTAACAGTATCTTATTTTACTGTCACTTTTGCTGCACAGTAAAATTCATACTAGCTAACTCATCAACTATCCCCCATGCTAAGTATATGGCATTCTAAAAAATAGAAAGTTCCTTCTTTTTCTGCTCAAAAATCTTTTTATATAACTTTTTGAAGCATCGATAAAAAAAATTAAACTTGAAAACTTTTCATCACAAAAATTACCAAAAATATTTAACAATGGTATTTTATTTCCAAAACCAAGAATTATAAACAAAAAATTTAAAAATATGTGTTTGTGTGTGTATTTATTTCTTTCTTTCTCAAAACAAATAATAGCACACCTCATGAAATCGGGGTTTAGTCAATAGTTTATCGCCTATAGTGGACCCTATTTAAGTACGTGGTAAATTTCATCATTTCAAAAACTTTTATTTTATTTATAATAACAACCGACACACGAGTTTATTTATAAATTTTGGCTTTTAATGAGTAGGTATAGTGACCCATGATATTGCAACAGCATTCCCATGTCCTTTGCTCGCCAAAATTTACTCCCAAACTTTTATTACTTTTTGGGACTTAACTTTACTTTTCTTTTAGTAGCTAATTTGATAGACTTTCTTATTTATTTTATAAACTTTTGGCCTTTTATTTATTTATTTTTCATTAGTGAAGTGTCTTCACGCATGAGATTTCCTTACTTATTTCAAATTAATATAGCGATCCACCTAGAAAACCAATTTTCAAAAGGAACATTTCTCATGATATCACATGTGTTTTACTAAAACAACTAATGCTTACAACCCAAACCTCAGATAAAAAATTGTTGTAACATGCCCTTCAACATCAATTGACCTTAACGATGTTGTGACCCTATCACTTCTTACTTAAATTAGATGGACCTCCCTAACGTACCATCCTTCTGCAACTCACATATCTTAAATTTCCTTTATGGTTCTAATGAATAAGGTCTATCCATCACTTCCTTTAGCATTGTCAATGATGGTATAATTGTACGCCCCCACGCTGCAGTGGATAAGAGTATGCACATTTTGAATAATTCATTGGTAAACTGGTTTGGCGGACGAACTTTTCCACCCTCTATTTTGCTTTCCATAACTTTGAGTCTACCAATATCCTCCATGTGTATTTTCCATTTTATTACTCACTGTTTTTATCTTCTCTTAATCCAAATCTCTTGATTGTATTCTCAAACCTTGGTATTTACTTCCTTTATCCTTGATCTTTCCTACAAGAAAACCTTAGAAATCACAGAAGTGTAATTTAATGTAACGACCCTGAATTTTGAACAATTTAAATTAAAAATATTGAATTAATTTTAAATATTTGAATGATGGTTTAATTTGAATTTCCAATATAACTACGAATTTGGCGATTAAAATATAAAATTTAATCTATTAAAAGTTGAACAAAATTGAATCTTCGATTTTAAGCTGATTAAAAATAATTTAAAGGCTTAGAAAATTCACATTGATAATACTGAAGACAATAAAAGCTTCAGAATTGAATTTGGAAGTGATTTGTTCAGTTTTGAAATTATATCGAACCAAATTGAATTTAAAAATAAAAATAATAATAATATGATGATCTTTTCAGCTACGCCTAAAATCACGCCTTAACTCAAGCCTAAAATCATGCAATCTTCATTTCAAAGCATGGCCGATATCCCTTTCCTCTCTACCCATTTTTCCTCCGCCCCCATTCATTTCGTTCGAAGCCCTAAAACAAAAAAAAAAAACAAATGAAGAAAAATGGCTGTCATTCCTTGTTCTCGTCTTCCCTTGCTTGCAAATTAGGGCTTTGTATCTCGAAGCGCCTGTTTTTAATTCGATCGAACCAGTGATGATTTGCGTGTCGCCTTGATCGATTTGATTCCTTCGCCTTGCTCGCGGCTGCTTCGATTTGGGTTAAGGTGAGTGATTAATTGTCACTCACATCCAATTCAAGATTTTAGCAATTTTGAACTTGTACTTACATGTTTTTTCTCGGCTTTGAATTGAAGTTAAACTTTGTTCACCTTGATTTTTGTGAAAGTATTTTGGCTTCGGCCTCCTTTTGCTTTACAGACTAAATTTTTTGATATTGTATATGTGATGACGCCTGACTTCGGTCGTGGTTGAACTTGCTACTGTTTTGGTTTTGCTGGTGATTTTTGTTTGTATGTTCATCCAGTAGCATACTTGACTTATTTGATTTCTTGTTTCACTTGTTCGAATTTCCGATAATTGAATTTATGTTAACTTCAATATTGCCTTGACTTCGGCCATGGTAATTTGTGATTTCTTTGGCTATCGCCATTTTGACTTTTGGGCATTCTGATTTCGTGAATTTTCTGATGACCTCGGCCTTGACTTGGAACTTCATTGACCGGTACATTGTTGTTGCTTGATCTTGTGCTGTCGAGCTTTGCTCGAACTTGTCACTACCATTTTGATCCTCTGGACTGTTGTTGATCATTTTTTAAATCTGCAAACTTAGTTGAGAAAATATTTTTGGAGGAGAATTTACTTTGACTTTTTTAATGGTTCATCTGTGTTCATCCCAGAGCATTACTATTTTGTTTCCACTGACCTATATATCCTTATTTTCAAACTTGCTATATTCTTGGTGTAGTTTTTTTGCAGTGGTCATGTGTACTGATGTTTTGTTTTTGTGTATAGCCATTCTTTGGTCTCTGGCCTGATGTACTTGAGTCTGGTTCATTCAATTTCAATGTATTCAAATGTTGTCTGCACTTGTGACTTGAGTTTTCATTGTGATATTGGTCTGGATTTGTTTGCTACTGCATACTTGTAGTTGTGTGCCCAGTTGAGCTTTGAGCATGTTGCAAGGCAGTTGCATTCACTTGTGTACACGTTGCATATTCACTTGAGATTTGTTGGTGGTTGCCACTGTTATCAAAAATCAAACTTTGTATAATGATTGTTGATCGACTTGTGGGTTTTGACTTTGTCTATGTGAGATTTCTGTTGGCTTCGGCCTTGATTTGAAACTTCATTTTTGCTGGCACGTTGTCGACTTTTGTCACTTGAAAACTGCGGTTGAACTTCTGGCTTTGACTTGGTTTTCCATTGGCCTGTACGTTTGATCGCTGTTCATCATTGAAATTCAGTAGTTTGCATTGGTTTCCACTTGCGTAAGTGCTTGATTATGTTGACTTATTCAATTTGAAATTTCAGATATGTTTTGACGATTTTGTAACTGAAGTTTGCACTGGTTTATATATATGAGTAGTTTCACTGTGTCGATGATACTCTGACTGTTGAAGCGGTGAAATTGTAATTTGAGTCTTCATTTGATAATGTTGTGCACCTGATTTTTATCACTTGACTTCGAGTTGGAAACTCTGTTGATTCTGTCCACAATGAACCGTTACTGACTTATTTGGTTTACTTGGGTATCTCGGTTTTGAACATTTGCTGGCTTCAGCTCATATATACTTGGTTTGTATATGACACTTCAATGTGTGTCAGTTTTGTTTATATGAGCCATGGTGTATTGTTTTGGTTGCTGCCTGGTCGACCATAGCAATTCACTGGTCTTGGACTTGGTTGTTGTGTATTTGGCCTTGCTGTGTCTTCATTTGTACATATATGTGTCTTTCCATTATCATGTATGTATATATATGCATTCATGTATGTATATATATGATTGCTATTGCTTCTGGTCATTTTCTTGCACCATTTGAATGTTGGCTTCACTGTGTTCGAGTTATATATGGTATTTGTTAATCTGCAGCGGTACTCCTTATTTCTATTTTGCTGGTGCACTTGTATTCTTTGTCATGTGTAGTGCCACTGTGGCCTCAGATTCATCATATATTATCACTCCCCTTGTAGTTGCAGTTTGTATTTGTTGTGCCCTTTTATTCAGGTAGTGGCTGCATTTTCGTTGTAGTCTTGCCGTTGAATACTTGTGGTGGTTGCAGTTTCTTATGTTGCAGTGATATTCCTTTCATTCTGGTATACTCTATGTTGCCACTACTCTTGTTATTTTTACTAAGATTAGGGTATTCTTCTTTATATTTGAATTGAGTGATACTATGGCCTTGGTCATGATTCACTAGTGTGCTTATGCATGCTGTTGTTCCAGTTTTGCCTATATATGTTTTGATTTTGGGCTGCTCTTGAGCTCTTGTGCATGAACTGGACTGCACTTGTATATATACACTTGTACATGTCTTTTGTCAAACCTGGTGTTTCAGTTTTACCTTGCTACATGTTTGTGATTAGTTTGGGCACTTGGATTTGTTACTGCACTTTTGTATTGGTGCACTTGGGTTGCATACAGGTTCACTGTGCAACCTTATCCACTGCTGCATTGTTTTGATGGTTGCATCTGAGTTTTTGTTGCAGTCTCGCCCTCGTGATCTTGTGGTGGCTGCAGTATTTGTTGCAGTTTACCCTTGTATCCTTGTGGTGGCGGCAGTTCCATTTTTGTTGCATTTTTGGATTATATTTGTTGACTTGAGCCTTTTTGTTGTTTTACTGCAATTTTCGTTTGCATATTAGATATGCAGTAACCTGTAGCACTTGACTTCGGCTGTTTCTTTGATACTGAACTGTTGTATCACTTATTCACGTATTTATGTGCTGTGGTGCCATACCTCTGGTGCCCTCACCCTCCTTCTATTTGGTAGTTGTACCACTGCTTTGTGCTTTGGTGCTGCAGTTGCGTTGAGTCACGATAGCACTGACTTGACCTCTGCCGTTTCTATTTGTTGTGATATGTAGTAGCCTAAATTGCTGGTGCATACGCTTCATTCTGAAGTTGCACTGGATATGGATACACTGTCTTGACTTGTACTTGACTCACTAGCTCGAGTCACTTGTGCATGTCACTATTCATTTCTATTGCACTTGAGTTTCATTTTGATTTGATTTGGAGCTTTGTGCTTTTGATTTATCGAACTTTTGGGGTATTTCATTACGGTATTGGCGAGGCAGTGCATGCGTGCATGTACTGCAGCCAATCAGTATTGATGTTTTAAGTGACATTTCAATTGTTTGAATTGATTTGGTTTAATTTGATGATTTTGTTGTTAATTGTCGTTTTGGCAGTTCTGTTGTTTTCTAAATTATCTTCATAAATAATCTTTTCATTTATCTTCATTGATAATTTAAATTTGTTGATTTGTTGTTTAACACTGTTAAGTGTTATATTTACCGTTATCCGATTTCTTTATTAAAAGGGTCGGATAGACGAGAATTATTGTGACTGTCGTCTAATTGTTATTTGATTATTATTGCCTCTATGCACTAATAGCTGAGTTTGAATTAGACTGATCCGTGTATTATTTTCTTTTGAATGTAATACTCGGGTCAGACCGAGTGTTTTACAGCTTGAAGGTTTTCTGGCAGCGAAGTTAGAGAGAGAGGGGGAAAACACTCACTTTAGTTCGGGGATTTTGTACTCAAAGAAATATTCCGCTGTATAAATTTAGTACATTGTATATGATATTTGTAAAAGGAAAGTAAAAATTAATTTTTTGCGAAATATTATTATTCTGTGTTTCTGTGGCTGATTCTGTTTAAACTCCATAAACTAAATAACAATCCGTTATTTTGAACGTTTCAAGTTGGTTTATACCGACTAGGGGCGGTCAAAAGGGAGGGATGTTACAAAGTGGTATCAGAGCTTTGGTTTATACAAAGCTAAGTTTATGATGTTTAATATGAATAGTCACTAGAATCACTTTAAACAAAGCGTTTTTCAAATCTAAAGAAGTATAAAATTGTTTTTTTTTTGAAAAATAAAAGGTATTTTGAAAATTCAAATCCTTTTCGGAAATTCCCCTCTCTAAATTTAGGTTTACGATAGTTTCTCTTCGGTGGGTCTCCTTAGATTTGAGTCCCGATCATTCAAAAACCCATTATCGAATTGCTGAGATTTACGAAAAATAAAATATAAGTTAAGTGAATTGTTGAAATTGGTTAACGAAGTATATTCATGATTTTGGACAGTGAATAATATATTAAAGGATATGTTTTGGGGAAGTGATATTATGAAATGAAGTTAATGGTTTTAAAGATGTTTTAAAATGTGTTGAGTATCGAATACATAGATTTCAACATTCATTGTCGAAATAGACGTTTTCGAGAAATAAGGAAATGGTGGACTATAACACTGTTGTTATAGTAAATGGTTTCCGAAAGGGAATGTTTTATATAGTATTGGGATTTATATATCTATCTTAAATTCGAATCCCTATACTAGTGATTTTGAGTTGTCGTAACGATGTTTTACGTAACATTCGTTTTGACTCAAATAAATGTGTTTAAAAGAACGATTTCCTTAAAGAATGAAATATATACTTAATTGTGATTTACGTATATTGAATATTTTCCAAGTGTTGAAAATAAATGGATTTGTGAATTACTTATTATTAAAGAAGTATGGAAATGTTTTCCTATATGAAATGAAAGGTTTGAAATTTTATCTTTTAAAGATAAATTGAAAAGTGAATATTTGAAATTTGTTTCAAATGGTTAAGTGTGGAAAATTATATATCTTGTAAAGATATTTATGGGAAATTTGAACAATTAGTTCAACTTGAAATTTTTCAACAAGATTGAATGTTGAGTTAAATTGAGTTTAACCTCGACACCAAAAACAATATAAGTTGAGTTTTGAATTTGGGATGGTCAATTTGGATTGTATGTCTAACATTGTGAATTGATGACATAGCAATTGATCTCTATTAAATATATATCTGTGGTGGCGGAGAATTTATTCTCTTAGCTATATACACCCTTCTCTGAGACGTACGAGCTCAGAGGTTATATATCGGTAGACATCAATTATGTGTTGAGAATTGACGATGTAACGTGAAATCCAAATCGAGTGTGAAGTCGATAATAAATTGAATTATGAATATGAATTGGGTTTGAGATAACCTTAAACTTCCAAATCGACTTAGAGGAAAAAAATTAATTGGTAACGAGATGGAAAATTCAGGAATCCTATATTTGTTATGGGTATGAGATATTGTGGTTTTCGAAACTTATATATGAGAATGTAGTAAATTCGAAAACCATCAGTTTGGAAAGTAATTGTTATGGAAATCCTATGTAAGTTTACATAGGTATGATATGTACGAAATGTGAAATGAAGTACTATATATATGACATTATGTTTTCTAAACTAAGGATATGGAAAAGTACCTTCCATTTAAAATTTGTGAAGGTGTTGGAACTCGGTATGAGTGTCCATTTGAAATTCGTAGCTACGTAGAATTTCCATAAGTTGGAGTGTCCATTTGGATTAGAATCCCTCGCGATAGGATCATGTTGATTGATTATGATGTATGCTAGCGTAATTTGAGGGGCGTGATGCCTACAGTTACAAGCGATTCCACTGGGATAGTGGCGCAACCGCCGCGTAAACTGTGATCTAGATGCCAAAGCAAAATTTGAGGGGCGAGATGCCTATGGTTACAAGCGATTCCACTGGGATAGTGGCGTAACCGCCGGGTGAACTGCGATCTATGGCAACAACCATGGCGAAATTCAAGAGATGTGAAATCTATAGATTACAGGCTATTCTACTGGGATAGTAGCGTAACCGCCGGGTAACTGTGATCCATGGGGGAACGTGCTTTCCATATCCATTTTTAAAAGATTTTTAAGTATTTTCACTGGGAGTTGAAGCAAGTATATTTAGTACTTGGAGATTTTTAGTCCTGCGCCTGGCCAGCGTATGCCTAATGTCTGTAAGAACGACGATAGACTTGTTAAACTTCGAGTTAGTAAGTATTTTCAAAAGTTTAAAAAGCAAATCAATAGTCTGAAATTAAAATTACATAATTCCAACCTAATAAACTAAGGAAGAAGATCTTTAAAATGTCTTGAAAGTCCACAGCTTTGGAAACGATATAATATGCTAATTTCTAACATGAAGAATTTCAAGTTTAAATCTGAGTTTTGTAAGTCAAAAATTTTGGTAAAAGACTTTTACGTATTGATTGTAGAAACCAATGAACAAAAGGAGATAATGAACAAAGCTAGTGAGATAAAACAAATGGAATGAATCCTATATTTATTTTTAATAAGTTTTGAGCTTGGTAAAATTGTGTAGGGTATAAATATCGGTGAGATTTTAACAATCATTTTTCCTAACTTATAATTTCGGAATGAAATTCTTTTAAGGGGGGAAGATTGTAACGACCCTGAATTTTGAACAATTTAAATTAAAAATATTTAATTAATTTTAAATATTTGAATGATGGTTTAATTTGAATTCCCAATATAACTACGAATTTGGCGATTAAATTATCAAATTTAATCTATTAAAAGTTTAATAAAAATTGAATCTTCAATTTTAAGCTGATTAAAAATAATTTAAAGGCTTAGAAAATTCACATTGATAATACTGAAGACAATAAAAGCTTCAGAATTGAATTTGGAAGTGATTTGTTCAGTTTTGAAATTATATCAAACCAAATTGAATTTAAAAATAAAAATAATAATAATATGATAATCTTTTCAGCTACGCCTAAAATCACGCTTTAACTCAAGCCTAAAATCATGCAACCTTCATTTCAAAGCATGCCGATATCCCTTTCCTCTCTACCCATTTTTCCTCCGCCCCCATTCATTTCGTTCGAAGCCCTAAAACAAAAAAACAAACGAAGAAAAATGGTTGTCGTTCCTTGTTCTCGTCTTCCCTTGCTTGCAAATTAGGGCTTTGTATCTCGAAGCGCCTGTTTTTAATTCGATCGAATCAGTGATGATGTCGCCTTGATCGACTTGATTCCTTCGCCTTGCTCGCAACTGCTTCGATTTGGGCTAAGGTGAGTGATTAATTGTCACTCACATCTAATTCAAGATTTTAGCAATTTTGAACTTGTACTTTCGTGTTTTTTCTCGGCTCTGAATTGAAGTTAAACTTTGTTCACCTTGATTTTTGTGAAAGTATTTTGGCTTCGTCCTCCTTTTGCTTTGCGAACTCAAGTTGAGATTTGTTGGTGGTTGCCGCTGTTATCAAAAATCAAACTTTGTATAATGATTGTTGATCGACTTGTGGGTTTTGACTTTGTCTATGTGAGATTTATGTTGGCTTCGGCCTTGATTTGAAACTTCATTTTTGCTGGCACGTTGTCGACTTTTGTCACTTGAAAACTGCGGTTGAACTTCTGGCTTTGACTTGGTTTTCCATTGGCATGTACGTTTGATCGGTGTTCATCATTGAAATTCAGTAGTTTGCATTGGTTTCCACTTGCATACAGTGCTTGATTATGTTGACTTATTCAATTTGAAATTCCAGATATGTTTTGATGATTTTGTAACTGAAGTTTGCACTGGTTTATATATATGAGTAGTTTCACTTTGTCGATGATACTCTGATTGTTGAGGCAGTGAAATTGTAATTTGAGTCTTCATTTGACAGTGCTGTGCACCTGATTTTTATCACTTGACTTCGAGTTGGAAACTCTGTTGATTCTGTCCATAATGAACCTTTACTGACTTATTTGGTTTACTTGGGTATCTCGGTTTTGAACATTTGCTGGCTTCAGCTCATATATACTTGGTTTGTATATGACACTCCAATGTGTGTCAGTTTTGTTTATATGAGTCATGGTGTATTGTTTTGGTTGCTGCCTGGTCGACCATAGCAATTCACTGGTCTTGGACTTGGTTATTGTGTATTTGGCCTTGTTGTGTCTTCATTTGTACATATATGTGTCTTTCCATTATCATGTGTGTATATATATATATGCATTCATGTATGTATATATATGATTGCTATTGCTTCTGGTCATTTTCTTGCACCATTTGAATGTTGGCTTCACTATGTTCGAGTTATATATGGTATTTGTTAATCTGCAGCAGTACTCCTTATTTCTATTTTGCTGGTGCACTTGTATTCTTTGTCATGTGTAGTGCCACTGTGGCCTCAGATTCATCATATATTATCACTCCCCTTGTAGTTGCAGTTTGTATTTGCTGTGCCCTTGTATTCAGGTGGTGGCTGCATTTTCGTTGTAGTCTTGCCCTTGAATACTTGTGGTGGTTGTAGTTTCTTATGTTGCAGTGATATTCCTTTCATTCTGGTATACTCTATGTTGCCACTACTCATGTTATTTTTACTAAGATTAGGGTATTCTTCTTTATATTTGAATTAAGTGACACTATGGCCTTTAGTCATGATTCACTAGTGTGCTTATGCATGTTGTTGTTCCAGTTTTGCCTGTATATGTTTTGATTTTGGGCTGCTCTTGAGCTCCTGTGCATGAACTGGACTGCACTTGTATATATACACTTGTACATGTCTTCTGTCAAACCTGGTGTCTCAGTTTTACCTTGCTACATGTTTGTGATTAGTTTGGGCACTTGGATCTATGTACTGCACTTTTGTATTGGTGCACTTGGGTTGCATACAGGTTCATTGTGCAACCTTATCCACTGCTGCATTGTTTTAATGGTTGCATCTGAGTTTTTGTTGCAGTCTCGCCCTCGTGATCTTGTGGTGGCTGCAGTATTTGTTGCAGTTTACCCTTGTATCCTTGTGGTGGCGGCAGTTCCATTTTTGTTACATTTTTGGATTATATATGTTGACTTGAGCCTTTTTGTTGTTTTACTGCAACTTTGGTTTGCATATTAGATATGCAGTAACCTGTTGCACTTGACTTCGGTTGTTTCTTTGATACTGAACTGTTGTATCACTTATTCATGTATTTATGTGCTGTGGTGCCATACCTCTGGTGCCCTCACCCTCCTTCTATTTAGTAGTTGTACCACTGCTTTGTGCTTTGGTGCTGCAGTTGCGTTGAGTCGCGATAGCACTGACTTGACCTCTGCCGTTTCTATTTGTTGTGATATGTAGTAGCCTAAATTGCTGGTGCATACGCTTCATTCTGAAGTTGCACTGGATATGGATACACTGTCTTGACTTGTACTTGACTCACTGGTTCGAGTCACTTGTGCATGTCACTATTCGTTTCTATTGCACTTGAGTTTCATTTTGATTTGAGTTGGAGCTTTGTGCTTTTGATTTATTGAACTTTTGGGGTATTTCATTGCGGTATTGGGGAGGCAGTGCACGCGTGCGTGTACTGCAGCCAATCAGTATTGATGTGTTAAGTGACATTTCAATTGTTTGAATTGATTTGATTTGATTTGATGATTTTGTTGTTAATTGCCGTTTTGGAAATTCTGTTGTTTTCTAAATTATCTTCATAAATAATCTTTTCATTTATCTTCGTTGATAAATTATATTTGCTGATTTGTTGTTTAACACTGTCAAGTGTTATATTTACCGTTATCCGATTTCTTTATTAAAAGGGTCGGATAGACGAGAATTATTGTGACTGTATCGAATTGTTATTTGATTATTATTGCCTCTATGCACTAATAACTGAGTTTGAATTAGACTTATCCGTGTATTATTTTCTTTTGAATGTAATACTCGGGTCAGACCGAGTGTTTTACAGCTTGAAGGTTTTATGGCAGCGAAATTAGAGAGAGAGGGGGAAAATGCTCACTTTAGTTCGGGGATTTTGTACTCAAAGAAATATTCCGCTGTATAAGTTTAATACATTGTATAAACTCTGATATTTGTAAAAGGAAAGTAAAAATTCATTTTTGCGAAATATTATTATTCTGTGTTTCTGTGGCTGATTATGTTTAAACTCTGTAAACTAAATAACAATTCGTCATTTTGAACGTTTCAAGTTGGTTTAATTACCGACTAGGGGCGGTCAAAAGGGCGGGATGTTACATTTAATATCATTCATCATTCCTTTGTGGGTTCTTCTTATGGCTTGCACCCATGTCTAACAAAACATTCCTAGGTTCTAACCAGTATTCTTTACACTCTACGGAGATTCCTTATTGCTATTCTCTGAGTAGGCATCGCTATCTTCTTCATAGCCTTAACTTTTATCCCGTCTTACCTAGGCAGCAATTCCTATCTATCCCATATGTAAAATTTTGGTTTGGTCTTTGCCAATTTTCTTCAAAAATTTAAAACTTAAATTTTTTTGAAGTATTTAATTCCAAAATTTTTATCTTTAAAAGTACAGCTTAGAAACATTTAGCAAATTCAATAATAAATTAGTGTCTTAACTTTTAAAACTACACGTAAATTTTTAAAAATTCTTTTCTTTTTAAAGACCTTTTTCAACTTTTATTCCTTAAAAATTAGGATTTTTAACTCAAACCATTTAATATTTTTCTTTAAGAACTCAATTATTATAACAAACCATTTTTTCAAAATTGTACTTTACAATATTTCTAAATGTCCTTTATATTTTTAAACAATAAAAACTAGAGTAAATAAGAATAATTCTCGCTCTATCATTTTCTTATCACTCATATTGTCTCCACTTTCAATCCTTGGCGGAGTCTCAAACATCATGTGAGGGGGACTGTTAAAAGATACATGCAATAACTGCACACAATAATGAAAAATATCTATTTTCCTTTATTTTGCCTTTAATTTCCTATATCGCTTCCAATTAGATTAATATACTTATTTTTAATATAATCTCCTAACGTTATTCCTAAATTTTAACATTATTTTATATAAATTTCTAATATTGTTTTTATTTACATTTTACAACGCCATTACCATTTAACCTTCCTCTACCTAAACTTTCGTTATTCCAATTGCTTTTCTCTCAATTTACCGTCTTCTTAGTTGAACCACGGTAATGCGTTCGTCTACTGCTTTATTTTCGGGTTCTAATCTTCTTTCCTGTTCTTTTACCCCATTTCAAACTTGTACCATATTCTATTGTCCACCCCTAAAATAAAATTTTCAACTTAAATTTTTTTCATCTTAGAATAATCAACAAGCTACATACGCTCTACTATTTCTTTTCAAAATAATTAACCTTTTTATTAAAATTCATTTACTGTTATTTTCAATGCAATAAATTTTAAATTTTCTACTAAAACTTTTAGTTAATATAACAAAATTATTTATATTAATTTTTCAAAATTTAATATTTATTTACTTTTCAAAAGTAAAGTTTTTCTGCCTTCAAATAATTCTCTTGAAAATTATTTGAAATATATTATTTATATATTTTCTCAAACTTTATATTAAAATCATTTTAACTTTGATAACAAAAGACATAAGAATTCGTTATACTCTGGACACTTATCCAGATATAATCTCATCTCCAAATATATGAATAAATTAGAATAAATCATGCTGGAGAATGACTGTATGATAGACATGAAGTTCCAAATAGATTCATATATACATCAATATGTGGACCACATAATCTTGGGTCGCCTAACCCATATTTATACTTAAGTAGGGTGTATTAATAGAATATGTCAATCTACCACTCCGTTAGAACCAGAAGGGAGACAAATGGTCGTTTGCCTGCTCTAGAAGCGTAGGGTCACCTAACCGGATCTGCTTATAAAAGCTTCAATTACCTCGACAGACATCATGACACATATCCACTGGTGGCTCGTCAACGCGTTGCCTTTGTCACGACCCTACTTTATGTTGATACGCTATATTTTGATCAATGACAATGTGCTTCAAACAAAAAGGAAGATATATGTGCAAAGCTAAAGGAAGTACTATGAAGGCCAAGGATATCATGAGTACTTATTATATATAGGTCTTAGTCATAGTTTTATTGTTAAAATCTATCCTCAAAAAACTTGCACAAACACAAAAACACATAACATAACTTCATATTTTT
Organism: Allium cepa; assembly: GCA_030765085.1. Taxonomy (NCBI): domain Eukaryota; kingdom Viridiplantae; phylum Streptophyta; class Magnoliopsida; order Asparagales; family Amaryllidaceae; genus Allium; species Allium cepa. The sequence continues at coordinate 408,950,597 of CM060939.1, read as the reverse complement.
AGTTAAGTGTTCATTGTGCATAATCTACCAGTTCAGTCGACTGAATCTGTTACACATTTACAACATGCACAGTTCCAGTCGACTGAAATCCCTGTTCAGTCGACTGAATTTGAACCTGCGAATTTTTCCTGAAGAGACACCTTCTTCTTTCCAAGAGTTGTAGCCATTCTCCAATGGAAATGGATGCATCTCTTGCCCGCACCTTTTGCAAATGGTTACACCTCTTCTACACATATAAAAGCATGTTTCTATCATTTGCAAAATCAGCAATTCTAATTGCTTTAATCTCTCTATTATATTTTCAGATTACTCAAGTTTTCAAAAGCATTCACAGACCACTTCAATTGCTTGAATCTCCGATTTATTTTTAATACTCTTTTGATTCATAGATATTTATATTTCCTAAATCTTCATAATCACATTTCATATTCTTGAGGATTAGATTATAGGAAAGTTGTACTCAATTAGACTCATTAGTGTTATTAAGAACACAACACTTCAAAAATACTCTTTGTACCTAATTGAAGTCCTCTTCGGTAGTTGAGGCAAGAAATTCCGTTCGGTTGTTCAGGTAAGTTGTAAACCTATTCCTCCGGGTTAAGTGAGGGTTGTTAGTTAGAATTCCTAAGATGAGCTTAGGGACTGGACGTAAGACAAGAGGTCCGAACCAGTATAAAGTCTTGGTGTCCACTTTACTTATTGCTTACTGCTATTTACCTATACCATTTCACTATTCTATACTATACGATCCTACCGCATAGCTTCTTTCAATTGGTACCAAAGCAATGTCGTCCTATAACCATAACACCGTTATTTGACATATTGATAATATGGAAAATAACACAAGCACAAGCATAATAACTGCATATAGCTCTACATTTGCAGAAGGACAATCTATCCAAAGACCTCCTCTATTCAATGGATTAGGCTATAATTATTGGGCTACAAGAATGAGGATTTATATGCAAGCAACAAGTTTTGAAGCCTGGAATGCAACTCAAACAGAGTTCGTTGTACCCACAACTGATTATCCAACATGGACACAAACTCAGAAGAATGAAGCCGGTGCAAATGCCAAAGCTATGAATATGCTATTTTGCTCTTTGGATAGAAATGATTTCAATCGTGTTAGCATTTGTACTACTGCACATCAGATATGGGATACACTTAGAACCATACACGAAGGCACAAACAAGGTCAAACAAACAAAGATTTCCATGTTAAAGAACCAGTTCCAAAACTTCAGAATGCGACAAAATGAATCTATCAATGACATGTACTCGAGATTTCAAGACATTCATCATGCCTTAATAGGATTAGGAGAAAATTTTACGGATTTAGATATTGTATCTAAGGTCCTAAATTCACTCACTGATGAATGGGAGAAAAAGTATTAGAAATCGAGGAAGCAAATGATCTCTCTACAATGAAACCAGAAGAATTAATTGGAAACCTTATGTCTTATGAAGTTAACTTGCAAGCTAAGAAAGACCATGCACAAGAAAGAAAAAATGTGGCTTTTCACGCAGAAAAGGAAGAGTCGGAGTCTGAAGATGAGGATTTAGCATTTATTGCCAAAAATTTCAAGAAATTCTTAAAATATAGAAAAGGAAATAAAAATGGTTTCAAAAAGAATTTCTTGAACAAACCTTCATCTTCAAATATAGAATGCTTCAATTGTCACAAGAAACGACACATGCATAAGGATTGTCCAGAACAAAAGAAGGAAAATCAAAAAATCTTCAACAACAAAAATAAGAAGGATAAATTCAAAAAGAAGGCGTTTTCTGTAACATGGGACAACTCAGATTCATCTTCATCCGAAGTGATAGTGATAGCGACAATGAACAAGCAAATGTATGCTTTATGGCTCAAGAATATGAGGTTAGTGATTTATCTTATGATGATTTAATAGAAGTAAACACTGAATTTTTAAATACTATAAAAATTCTCAAAAAGAAACTTAAAGAGACACGTGAAAATCAGAACAAAGCTGAATTTGAAAGAGATATGTTAAAAGACGGAAAAAAAATATTGGAAGAAGAACATGAAAAAGTTCAAGAATCTCTCTCAAACTCAGACAGTCAACTTTTACTTTTGAGCCAAGAAATTGAAACTCAAAAGACAAAGAATGATAAAATTATTTCTGAAAAACACAATTTAAAAAATAAAATAAAACAAGTTGAATTAGAAAATACTAGTCTTCAAATTAAATTAGACAACATTACTAAAAATGTTTCTAATTTTAACAAAGGAAGAGAAAATTTATCTAAGATTTTAGAAAATTGTCAATCTTCCTCAAATAAACATGGATTAAGATATAAGAAAGAGTCAAAATTTTCTCAAAAGAAAAATACTAATCTTAAGAAGAATAATGATTTAAAACATAATATATCATTAAGAGCACCTACTAAAACAAAAGTAGAAACTAAGATAATTAAAATATGGGTTCCAAAGACTAACAATAATTTAATTAGGAACAAATATGTTAAAACATTTATGAATACTGTTCATAACAATGAAAATTATATTTATAAAAGGGATACTAAACCCACTTGGGTTTGGCTTCCTAAGATCTAACTCTTAGGACCCTATTAAAAGGTGGGTACCAATGTATTTATCAATATTTTTTGCAGGTCCCACTCAAGAAAAGAAAATGGATTTTGGATAGTGGTTGCTCAAAACACATGACCGGAGATGAAGAAATGCTTACAGATATTTCATACTTTGATGTTGGCTCTGTTGCCTTCGGAGATGACTCAAAAGGCTTCATCATTGGCAAAGGAGATGTGTGCAACTACGGTATATCAAATTTACCCGTTATTACAAATGTTTCTTTAGTTAAAAAACTTAAAACATAACTTATTAAGCATAAGTCAACTATGCGACAAATGTTTTAAAATAACTTTTTCTGAAAATAAATGTTGTATATTTGATCAAAATCAAAATCTTATTTTTGAAGGAAAGATAGATAGAAATATTTATGTTTTAAACATGAAAATTAATAATAACAAAGATATGTGTTTAATGGTCAAAGATAATGATCCTTGGTTATGGCACAAAAGATTTTGTCATATTAATTTTAAAACTATTCAAAACTTTCAAAAAATGTATTAGTCAAAGGCTTAACAAAAATAAATTTTAAAATAAATAATATTTGCGATGATTGTCAGATAGGAAAATTAACTAAATCATCTTTTAAATCTAAGAAAGTCATTTCAACTTTACAACCATTAGAATTATTACATATGGATTTATTCGAGGCAACACAGGTTCAATCTATTAATCATAATCAATATGTTTTTGTAATAGTTGATGATTTCTCAAGATATACATGGACGATATTTAAGAAAAACAAAATATGAAAAATTCAGTCGACTGAATAGTTCTGCTCAGTCAACTGAAAATAACACAGAAACTTTCATCCAATAGTTCAGTCGACTGCAAATTTCTGTTCAGTCAACTGAACTTTACACAGAAACTTTTTCGTTCACGAAATCAGTCGACCAAAAACTCTGTTCAGTCGACTGAACCTTACCCAGAAAATTTTCGGGTACCATTTCAATCGACTGAACAGAAAAATTCAGTCGATTGAACGTCGTTTCCCAGATTAGTTTTCTCTTTTTACCCATCAGTTTTGTCACTTGACCTTTTACTTTTACAATTCTCCAAGCTTCATCACCATTTCTCCTAAAACCTTAGCTCCCAATCTTAAGTTTTTATTTCAATTTCTCCTCCATACTTCACAAAAATGCCTCCCAAACGATCAAGAGCTTCCACTTCAGCATCCTCCGAGCCAATTGATGCTCAAATTGCTCAATGGCTTTATGATGGAGTGGCCGTCACTAGGTGGAATAAAATGAAGAATTCAAGGATTTTCGAACACTCATTTGTCGATTTCTAGAGTCTTCTAACTTACAACATTCAAGCCTTGACGGATCAAACAGGTTTGACATCCCTACTAGATATTAAACGCAATGATATTGCCATTAATCATATTATGGTAAAATTGTTCTACGCTAATCTAAATCTTGGACACCAAACTCCACGAAATCCAAACGATAGTGTTTGGAGTATGGTATGCAGTAAAAAGGTATGGTTTTCTCTAGACCGCATTGCATATATTCTAGGATCTCCTAACATTAGTAGGAAGCTTGAGGAAATAGAATTTAATCCTCATATTCCGGACAACATCAATCATCAATTTTTGGACAATAACATTAATATCTGGGATATCAAATCAACTTCTTTACGACCAAGAGCTAAGCTTCTACACAAAGCTCTTATGCGAACCATCACTCCTCGCACAGGCTCATATGAAATCGTATACCCAAACAACTATCGAGCACTTTATGCCATTTGGGGTAATATTAAAGTTAAATGGGTTCAATTAATTCTTGATGAATTTCTTACATTCAATAATGGAAAAATGAGAACAATATATTATGGCGAGTATATCACGCGACTACTCGTCAACGTTGATTCGCCACTACCAGAGTCCGAATCTACAACGGTTCATCAAATCAACCAACGGACTATAAGCCTCATGCAACTCCCGGCAAGACCTCCTCGCATCATGTCTCTAGCCGAATGGGAAGCACGTAATCAACAACCTCACCAATCTCCTCAGGCTCAACAAGAAGAACCTCATAATCAAGATGATGAAATTCGTCTTGTTCACCTAGATTATACTACAAATCTGTCATTAGGAATTCTATCAAGAAATCAACATATTCTTGATAATCGCCTCAAAAAGGTTGATCACAAACTTGATATAATAAAGGTTTCTTCAACAAGCTATGTGATGCCATCTCATGCACAAGCTCCACTTCTGCTTCGACCTCACGCGGCAAGCGTCCGGCTCCAACGTTCACATGGACATCTTCCGAAGAAAATCCAAGCACCAGCACTAGTGGTAACAGTGGTGGTCAAGGAGGGAGAGCTTTTCGACAACCTACCGGTGGCCCTGTTATTCATGAACAAGAGGGAGGACGTGAAGGATCTTATGATTGGGACAGGGATCCTTGATCATTTTGATGGTTTGATTTCCGAAACTTTTTATTAATTTTCAAACACTTCTGAAAAGGCTTGTATAAATAGCCTTCTTTTATTCGTGATACTCTATGGTTTGTATGATTCACACTATGGTTATGCATGCATAAGGTTGCCTTGTTTGACAATTATATACTTCTACAAATTATTACTTCCTTTTTGCCAATGACAAAGGGGGAGAAAAGTCTATGTCACTAACTTTGTTTTGTAGGAAAGATAGCGCATATATTCAGGGGAAGGAAAGATAATTACATCTCTACAAACATAGGTATTGTCATCAATCAAAAAGGGGGAGAATATCGATACGCTATATTTTGATCAATAACAATGTGCTTCAAACAATAAGGAAGATATATGTGCAAAGCTAAAGGAAGTACTATGAAGACCAAGGATATCATGAGTACTTATTATATATAGGTCTTAGTCATAGTTTTATTGTTAAAATCTATCCTCAAGAAACTTGCACAAACATAAAAACACATAACACAACTTCATATTTTTAGTTAAGTGTTCATTGTACATAATCTACTAGTTCAGTCGACTGAACAGGATATTTCAGTCGACTGAACCTGTTACACATTTTACAACATGCACAGTTCCAGTCGACTGAAATCCCTGTTCAGTCGACTGAATTTGAACCTGCGAATTTTTCCTAAAGGGACACCTTCTTCTTCCCAAGAGTTATTGCCATTCTCCAATGGAAATGGATGCATCTCTTGCCTACACCTTTTGCAAATGGTTACACCTCTTCTACACATATAAAAGCATGTTTCTATCGTTTGCAAAATCACCAATTCTAATTGCTTTAATCTCTCTATTATATTTTCAGATTACTCAAGTTTTCAAAAGCATTCACAAACCACTTCAGTTGCTTGAATCTCTGATTTATTTTTAATACTCTTTTGATTCATAGCTATTTATATTTCCTAAATCTTCATAATCACATTTCATATTCTTGAGGATTAGATTATAGGAAAGTTGTACTCAATTAGACTCATTAGTGTTATCAAGAACACAACAAGTCAAAAATACTCTTTGTACCTAGTTGAAGTCCTCTTCAGTAGTTGAGGCAAGAAATTCCGTTCGGTTGTTCGGGTAAGTTGTAAACTTGTTCCTCCGGGTTAAGTGAGAGTTGTTAGTTAGAATTCCTAAGAGGAGCTTAGGGACTGGACGTAGGACAAGAGGTCCGAACCAGTATAAAGTCTTAGTGTCCACTTTACTTATTGCTTACTGCTATTTACCTATACCATTCCACTATTCCATATTATATGATCCTACAGCATAGCTTCTTTCACTTTGCTCCTGTAGGTAAAAGACAATTGACCTATGTGACAAAAAGAGGCTATATGGCACATATCCTATGGGTTACCTAACCCAAATCTCATGATGCACATTAAATATAATATCGAACAATGGTGTCATGGATCTGAGATGCGACCCCAAGATCAGACCGATTGAGTTGATTCCCATATGGTTTTCTTTAACACCAATAAAAGGAGTACATCATGGTAGTGACAAAAATATCAATAAATATAAGAGCACCTAACCTGCTCACACCTATGAGCATCACCCCATATAAGTACAATCTCAATGTACTATTCCCGTCATGTGAGTGTCATCTGCTTATAATGAATAACCGAATAAATATCAAAACAGTGTCTCATAACATTGTGTGATACTCAAACATTTATTTACTACTTATAAACTACACTCAATCTTCGCAATATTCTATATAACAAATCCAAAAAATAACCGAAGGAATATTACCGAATGTTGCATCCCAATGGTATTATAACCCTATTTATTCAAATTTCTCGCTGCAAAGAATTAAAATTATCATAAAATCGTATAGAAGGATGCCATCACCGTATCATATCAAATCAGTATCAACAGTGAATCATTCATATGATCCAATACAGTATATAAAAGAAAGAATGATCGAAATAGTAATATAAAACAGATTATTCATACACACATACATATATATATATATATATATATATATATATATAACGAAAAACAAATCGATATTTGATAATGAATCATTCACGACGTATAACCTTATATAACAAAACAAATACTTAGAAATGGATAACACATATACATAATAAGTATTAACTAGATAATTATCTAACGTAAATATAATATATTCTTTACAATACATAATCCATTTATCAAACTTTTATAAGATCAAATAATAATTTAGTACTCACCAACTACAATAGAAAACTCATTTCTTTCCTTTGGAACCCAAAAACTATTTGTAAAGTTAAATATTATGCTTAACAAATATTCTATAATTTTCTTTCACTAAATACTATTAAATTAATAATATATTTTTCAATACTCTAATTATATTCAAAATTACGTGAAATATATTTTGGGAACTCTTAAATATCAATTAGAAATAATTTCATAATTCTTATAATTTTATAATATTTTTATAGACTTACTAAAATCAAAAATAAATTTTTATTGAATAGTATATATTTAAATTAAATAATAGTAATTAATGTTAAATAAAACTTTTGAATAAATGCAGTCAATAATGGTTCTCTGGGTAATATAGGTAATGATATTTCGAGTTATGGTTTATCAGTCCTTCAATTTGCATATGATACTTTGCTCTTTTCCTCTCATCTTCTTAGGCACATTATTGCTCTCAAGTTTATTCTTTATAGTTTTGAACTTTTATCATGTTTAAAAATAAAATTTGATAAAAGTTCTGTTTTAGTTTTAAACGATTTTGAAAAAGTTGAAAATTTAGTAGCTAATACATTAAATTGTAAAGCTATGAATTTTCCATTCGACTATCTTGGTTTTGTTATTAGACCTACAAAACTTAAATACGATAATTGGTTAATAATCATAGATAAAATCAAAAATAGGATTACTAACTGGAACGGAAGATTTTTATCTAGAGCAGGTAAACTGGTTTTAATTAATTATATTTTATCAGCTCTCCCTATATATTGGATGCCTATGCATCTTTTTCCTGATTGGGTGATAGATAAAATTAGAAGAGATTACCTTTGGAGTGGTGAAAATCCAAACAGTTGCATAAAATGTTTAGTTAATTAAGAAACTGTCTGTAAGTCCAAAAAAGATGGTGGTTTAGAAGTCATTAATTTACGAAATATGAATTTGTCTCTTCTTGTTAAATGGTTATGGAAATTCATAGATAATAATGATAATGCTATTTGGAAGGAGATTATTTCTAAATATTACAATAATGTAGTAATAATTTCTATCAAATTAGTCTTTCGAGTTCTCATAAACAATCTTATTTTTGGAAATCCATTTTAAAATGCAGTGAGATTTTCAACTTAGGTGTTAATATTATTGTTTACTCGGGTAATAATACATCTTTTTGGCATGATAGTTGGATTTCTGCTACTCCTCTAAAAAATGAGTTCAAAGAATTGTATGATATTTGTAGCTTTAAATTTACATTTATATCTGAAGTTTTTAATTCTGAAAATGACCCTCCTTGGAATTTCAGTTTTAACAGAATTTTAGTGGGCTCAACCCTTAGAGAGCTTAATTTGCTTTATGCTAGATTAAATCTTTATAATATTGACAACGATAATGATTATATTAGTTGGGAGTGGGATAAGAGTAATAAATATTCTACTAATTCCTTTACAAATTTATTAACTTTTCGAGTGTATCTGATAATTGTTTTAAATTTATTTGGAAGTCTAATGCTCCTCCAAAATCTAAAATCCACATGTGGCTTATCATTCATGGTAAATTAAATACTATAGAATTTTTAAAAAAGAAAATTATTAACATTGATAATAAATGTTACTTTTGTAATACAAATTCTGTAGATATTAATCATATTTACTACGAATGCATAGATACTCATTTTATTCTTTTAAATACCCTTAATATTTTTGAGTTTAAAATTAGTTCTAGAATTACTGATTGTTTTTTCTATCGGAACACTTTTAGATTTAAGTTTAATAAGGATAATAGATACTTGCTTGATACTATATAGTTGGTACATTTGGTTTGAGAGAAATCAAAGAATTTTTAATAATAACAATATTCACTGTAATAATTTGATATTTTAAATTTCATCTTTTTGCTTAAATTGGGTCTCAAATCCTAAATATAAATTAGCCAAAAATAATTGTTTTAAGGAATATCTTAAAAAGGTTAGTAATAATATTAATATATTCAAACATAACATTAATAATTTTGACATTAATAATATTTATATTAATACCTTTCCTAATTTAAATGATGTTCACATGATGTATATTAATTTTCTTCCAATTATAGGTCCTTAAAGATGTTTCTAGTAATGTTTTTTGTTTTTACATTTTAGTTTTTGTCCTAGTTTTTTATTTGTTTACCTTTTTCAGTTTGGTTCATATTTCCTTTACTTTTTAGAATTGTTAGTTATTGGTTCTAGTTTATCCTTGCTTTATTTTTTGCATTAGATTTTATTCTCGCATATATGTATATAAATTCTATTTATATACATATGTGTGATTCATACTAATATGTTTTCCTAGTTTTGTTACAGATTTGGATTAGGTAGATCGCTAGTTTCTCTTTTCAGGTTTGCAGGATAGCTAGCATCTTTGTACAGGCTTGCAGGATAGCCATTCTTAGGTGTTCTGATTGCGTCAGGCATTTCTTTCTGATATACCGTGTCTTTAGAGTGGAGTTCTTCTTTATGGTTCATTTCTTGAAGTTCTTTTTTATGGATCATTTCTTATTCGAGATTAGCTTTTCTCTTCTGAGGCAGCTACATAGAGTCTCTTTTTGATGGTGTTGTCTTTCAATTTCTCTAGTTTTTTATTCTTGTTCAGTTTTTCTAGGTACCTCTAACAACCTATTATTGGACGGTGGCCTTGCCGGAGCTCGGTATTAGGGTGTAATGGACGGTGGCTTTGTCGGAGCTCATTAGAGGGACATTTATTTCTTTATTTGTTTTAGTACATAGACTTGTCACCTGCCAGGCATGTTGGCAGCACCATATTATATGTCTTTTATATATATATATATATATATATATATATATATATATATATATATATCTTCATGTGTGCTCTCCTCTTTTATTAGAGGGTCACATATTTCTCTCAAAAAAAACTTTTGTATAATCAAAAGTATGTATACACAATCTTTTGGTTTATATACATTTTTTTATTTATATAAAAGTTATATATATTTAATAAAAAAAAATATTAACATACATAAACGTACACAAGCAAAATGACACGACCGGTCGCTGCCACACCTCGATCGCAAGAGATCGACTGATTGCCCTATTTGGTCGACTGGTCGAAGGCAAAATTGTGTAAACGATCGCCAATTCAGGTAATCTTCTCTTCCTTCCATCATTTCTCCTCCGAATCGAAATACATATGTTATTCAATCAAAAATCCAAACACATCATATACAAGCAATTAGATGATTTAGACAAAGATTTGTGAGGCGTCGACTCACCTAAAGCTCGTCTTCCAATGCCTCCTTGATCGCACGCACCTAGAACCTAACGCAGCAACCCAATTTTCGAATACTTCCCACCACAAGTGCATATAAGCATCAAGATGCATATATCCAAATTTGAGAATATATTATAATTTATTTAATTTGATTTTAATTTATAAAGGGAAGAGGGTTTGGTTAGATTTTGATTTTTTGAAGGTAAGAAAAGGAATGAGATAAGTCGTATTTATAAAATGGAGTGAAACATCGAGAGAAAGGAAAACTCTGGAGATTAGAAACATCATGATTTAGGCATGGTGATGGGTTATTGGACTTTGCGCTAAGCTTTTATAAGTAAATATATATTTATTATTTAATTTATTTTTATAAATTATTTTCTATTTAAAAAGAATTATAATAAAATTCCAAGCAAAATTTATATTCACAATATTCAATAATTTACTCATCGCTATAAAATTTATTTTTTCTATATTTTATCTTATTTAAATTTATATATCCAATATTCTCATTTTAAACCCGATATTAAGCAATTTCCAAATTAATTTATCTCACAATTCTTAAAACACCCAATTTATTTTCAAAACTATTTAATTCAATCATTGATTATCTTGTTAAAAATTCCGTATTCTAAAATAAATTCAAATTATTCATTTTAAAATTCAAAATCCATTTTTAATTAATTAACTATTTATTATTAATTACTCCTAAAAACCTGGTTGTTATAAGGTGACTATGTGCCTTGGAGATATATTTACATATTGTCATTCTCTATGTATCTTACTGTACTTGTTAGCTAGACATAAATTTCTATCCGAAGAATTTATTCAGACGTTTCTTGTATGGATTATTGTTGTTTTGAGACAGTAATGATTTGGGTTGTTTCGGTGTTTGTGTTTGATTCCTTCCGCCTTAAATGTGAAAGTGTAGAATGTAATAAAGTTATATTTCTCTATGTACCTTACAACCCATCAAAAACGTAATGATTTGTATTTCTTGACACGAGCGAGTTCAAACGCCGTTTTCGATCTTTGAATCGGTGTGTCCGAAAATGCTGGTTGTTGCATAAACTTTGTAGTTTGAACAGAGTTTTGACTAGTTACTGATAAATTACAGATTAGTCCTTAGGTCTAATTACGTCATATATTATGCAAATTTTGCAGTTAAAAGAATCCTAAAACGACCGAAACTACTGCATGTGCACACTGAACTTTTTCAACCCATTCTGTGTTTACTTATAATGATGAATGCACCTGCTTCCATTTACGTTCTTCTTTCGTGAAAAATTCTTCGTTCTCGATAATCTGCTAGATTACCTTATACTTCGATTTGTCCATAGTATGAAATGCCTATTCTTTCTAATACCAGTGTAGGCCCGTCAAACGGGTCAGGCCGAATTATAAATGGATCGGGTAGAATTTCCCCCGATCTATTCAAAACATAAATAAACCCGACCCGTTTAATAAACGGGTCAACCCAACCTAACCCATTTAATAAAAGGGTCAACCCGACCCTACCCGTTTTAACAAAAACTGCACCGCAGGCAGCAAAACATGCAATAGAAAATGGAACATTGCATCATTATATTATCAATACTATTTATATAACCAAAAGCTGCACCACTAAAAATTGCATCATATTATCAAAAAACCGAAGCATAGCCTATTGCAACAACATATTTGAAAACAACAATACAAAGACAGTCTAAAACCGCAACATATTTGAAAACATACAAAGGACAGCCTAAAACTGCAGCATGTCACAAACTGAATAAAATAACCAAATATTGATATAACATCAAAATCTACGGTTGAGGTGGTATAACATAACATCACAACAATAATAAAATCTTAGCACATCAACTACCACGGGCAACAACAGTACACGGCAACTGCCAACAGCAGAAAGCACCAAGAAAAACTCAAGTACCTGCAAATACATGAAGACATTATGGGGAAATTTAGAACTACAAAATGGTTCAACCACTTCTTTTTAAAACAAAACTGCATTTTTTTAAAGTGGATCACTGATACTATTACACCGTTCAGTATATATCTATTACACCATTTAGACTTGGAGATTCAAAAACTACTAGTAAAAAGTGTGGAAAATCACAAGAAAATATTAGTTACGGACAAAATACGGACAATGTTCCTCAATGAAGTGTGCAAAAAATACGAAACATGAAGTGCATGATGTATAATCATAATATGCAAATTGCTATTTATATCATAATGTGTAAGTTGAATAAAAAAAAGAAACGCTTACCTCAACGTATTCACTTAATATTTCTGCAGTATGATTCTAAATTCTTGAATGTCCATTTTAGCAATAGCTTGCTCATCAATTGGGAGGGAAACTATCCTAGACAAATGACAAGTTTTTACAGTATGAATCAATAAGCCAACATTAACAATAATGAATGGTACTCTGTTCGTGCATTAAATAGGAGATCAAACTAGTCCACCTTGTGAGCAGTTTTTGTACATTGAGTGGTAGCACTGCTTATGTTATTGTACTAGTAATAAGACCTTTCTAACCTTGTATGCTTCCTTTTAACACTCCAACGGTCTCTGCACAAGTTTTCTAACACAAACATTGTTATAGGCCTAAATGATATACGTATACTATTTCAAATTACCCTATATTTTTCATTCACATATTCGAAATTGCTTTAATTAATTAGGATCGTCCTTTACAAAACGTTTATAGAAATGATCATAGAAACAATGACTTGCATTTCAAATCTTAGAAAGAAACTGTCACACAACAAGAATTTCATATATACACATACACTGCCACACATTGTCAAACACAAATACACGTTGTCACACGCACGCGCACACACTATCACACACTGTCAAACCTATACACACAAACCAAAAATAATAAACTGAGTTATTAGCTAGCATGGAAACTTTTGTATTATTTTCCTATTTTATAATTTTGGAACCATCGGTTTTTATGAATGACCAGTTTTCTTGCCAACAGATACATCAATAAATGCTCCAACTGCTAATTTATGGAGTAAGCCGAATGCTTTGTAGATGAGAGATATTAGACATACACTAGAAGTCTAGAAACTGATACTGTGATACATACAGCTACAAAATAAAACTACTTCTGAATTATAAATAGATATGTACCGTGCATGAAAATGATTATACTACTCATCTAAAAGTATTGCTCACAGAAGACAATAAAGAAACCTAATAGCTCACATGGTTTACAGAGGCATATATACTATTTTTTTCCTATTGCTAAAAAAAAGTGATAATAAAAAGATATTGAATACTGCCAGTGCAACAACATCTGCTTCTTTATATCACATACTTGCCAGAATTTCTACATTAGATATTTCACTTAGGAATATGGACTTATGAAAATATCAAACTACTGTTTTTTGTTGTTTTGTCAAATAACACTTGTAATTATTTGATATGTAACCATATCAGAGATTTTTCTCTGCACATGTTTATTTGATATGTAATCATCTAAAACTTTCGCCTTCGGTCCCCTCTCTCTCGCAGGTGCTGCCAATATTTAGACGATATGATTTTTGCAAAATGATGTCGATTTGATTTTTATCTACTCGCCCCTAATTCTCCCATTCTCAAATCAAACTGAAATCGAAAATGAAAAAAAGGAAGAAAAAAAATACGCGAACAATATCGCGACTAGAGATCTTACTAATGCAAGCAGAACCGGCGGCTAAAAACCCTAGCTCTATGTAAAGATGTAGATAGTGAATAACCAAGTTTAACGAGACACGGCAATGAAATTAATTTAAACGATTGAAAAGATTAATACCTGTTATCGAATAGTATGATAAATCGTCCTTTCTTCTTTTGTCGTCTTTTTTGTAGATTCGAGAACGAAAAACTAAAAGTAGGGTTGAAGAGTTATATGGATCGGATTTCTCTGGGTAGGTTTGTTGATGGGTCATATACGGACGGGATAAAAAGAAAATAAAGTTTTAAACGGGTAAACCCAACCCTTTTAATATTAGGATTATTGGGTTGGGTAAATGGTTTAGGATATAATTTGACAGGCCTATACTAATGCACTAGGCTTTTGCACAATAACAAAGCTCTGAAAAGATCGATAATGTACGCAACATTTCCTTCGCGTCGCAAAGATACTGTTTCTAGATTCGAACCTGAACGCTTAAAACACCATACGTATGACCTAACAGTTGCATCAAAAGTAAACATCTAAAATATACTTCCGCTTTTCTCTCAGTTTCTTATAAATAAATACATAAATGAAGATTTTGCATACTTGCGAAAACCCGATAAAATGCTCGAACAACAAACATTCGTTAATTGCATGAACTTCAACGTAGAAAGAATTAACGCAGCAGATAAGATCTAAACAGCATGCACACAGCACAATCTAATTTTACTACGTTGATTCGCATCATTCACCGGCTAACAAAAAACTAATGATAAGAACACCAAACCTATAGGAACTATACGCATAAGTTATAATCCAAAACGAAAATAATAACACAATACAGATAGTCAGAAAGTGCATTAAGATGGTTGACAGCATGCCCTTACAAAAAGAGAAAAGAAGAGGCGTCTACTCCTATTATCTGCGCCTCAACTGCAGTAATCTCCTCGACAGATACAGCATCAATCACAAAGAATTCAAGCTCTCCTTATCTGCGTGTATTCCCAGGGCCAGTTGAATTTGGTGCCTGACCCGACCCATACAGATTTGATGCCTGACCCGATCCATATGGGTTCGGAGCCTGACCTGATCCATACGGGTTTGGTGCCTGACCCGATCCATATGAATTCGGTGCCTGGCCTGATCCATACGGGTTCGGGGCCTGAGCAGATCCATAAGGGTTCGGTGCCTGAGTTGACCCATACGGGTTAGGTGCTTGAGCCGAACCATAAGGGTTGGGTGCTTGAGGCATGGACCCGTAATAAGCATTTGGGGTTGGTCCTTGACCATAAGCATTGGGTGCCTGATTCGCAACCCCATAAGGATTTGGTGCCTGACTCGATGCATAAGGGTTCACTGCCTGACCTGATCCATAAGGGTTCATTGCCTGACCACCGGGTCCTCCATAAGGACTGAGTGCCTGACCTGACCCATAAGGCGAAGCGGTTTGTGGTGTTGCCCCGTAAGAAGCAGCAGCTGCTGCATTTGCTGCAGATGTAGGTGCTTGAGGTTTGATAGTAGCGTCATAATTTGCAGAAGCAGGAGCAGTTTGCCCTTTGGAAGGATCAGAGCCTCCGCTGCCTTTTGTGTTTCCATAGCCAGTCGCAGGAGTATATTTGGAAGGATCATATCCAGATTGAGGTCCTCCATACGTAGCTGCTGCACCAGCCTGAAATATTGCCATATAAGTAAATGTATCAACCATGAACTACGTCTAGGAAAATACAAATGAGTTTAATCGAGCACTAGGGTCACCAAAAGATTTGACAGCTGTGTTAAGTTTAGGTAGTATTTATTTTAACCTTTTCAGATATTATACATCATTTGACAAGTTGGATCAAGACAATTAAAATTCATGCAAACCAGACACACTAACCAGATCTTTTGTTATGCTTCATTGTGCATCAACCTTACAAAGCATTCAATAAATTTTTATCTAGTTGCAACTTGCAAGCACCCTTCATTAGTGACTTCAGGATCGAATCTTCAACCACAATTTCCACAAAAAAATCATTACACCTGTCCAAGCATGCTACTAACTATCTAATGGATGTCCTATAATCTTACCTCCAAAGCTTAGGTAGCATTTTGGTTTAAAATGAGTTTTGAGTTTTGAGTTTTCAATGTCAATTACAAAATATAAGAGAAGTGGAGGGAGGACGGATAAGACGAAAGGAAGATAGAGCGGAGCCACGGTGAGGATGGAAGAACGACGAAAAGATGGATTGTTATTTCTCAAAACATGAAAAATTAAAAATTAAAAGTTGTTTTCTATTTTGTATGTTAACTTTGCTTTCTAAATTGGTCGTTTTCCACAACATACATGCGTCGTGCGCATTTTTGTATGGAAGAAGACCCAAAACTAGGAATGGTAAACCAAACACTACCTTAATTTTGCCATCTTACATCTACCAAGGCACACATCAAAACAATAATTATCATGCTTCAATACACATCATTTTTTTAAAGCATCGTCACTAGCAAAACAGTATTACATAAATATTAATTTGCACTATCATGTGTTAAATTTAGCTAGCATTTTATATATACCTATATTGGACTAACTAATTGGGGTATTTTGTATTATATCAGACAATGCATTGAAATAAGATATTTTTATATGATATAAACCAATGTGAATCATATGTTTCACTTTTCCTAGCTAATATACTTGCTAAACTTAACACTGTTGTCAAAAATCTTAAAATCGTACGATTTAAATCCCGTTTTGGATCGAACTCTCTCTTTACAATTCGATTTACATTCCAAAACCTAGCTAAAGCCACGGTTATGAAAAATCATTCAATGTATACTTATTTGGATACACGATTCCAATTCTACTGTTTATGAATAAAATAAAAATGTAATAAAAGAGATGATTGAGTGTAGAAGTTCAAACATAGAAATTAATTTCAAAGTGTGTACAAATCTTAAAATTTGGATCACTTGAATCTATGATTTACGATTTAAATACCGTTTCGATTTCAAGCTTGGATGTTACTATTTACAATTTGAATCCCGTTTTGTAAACCTTGTTACCAGACATTTTAACCTGCAGCCTCAATTGGTAAAGTCAACAATGTAACATGTGCACTAACTTGTTCAACGTAGGTTTAGCTGTAAACTTATATTCCAACAAACTTATGAGATTAGAACTCCATTGTGGATGCTCAATGTGTACTGAAAATAAATCACAATATTAATTCTACACTTGCAACATATTTTTGACACGGGCTGTCAATATGATAGTGTGCATTGTTAGCGCACAACATAAAAAAGTGCAAAACCTTCCTAAAACCTTAGCGGCATGCGCCGTTTTGATGTACTTCACATGTATTAAAATTAAATATTTATTGCATATCATGATCAAATAAAAAATACTAACGTAACTTATATTTATTACTAATAGATATCTAAACAACAATTTTATATAATTAATTCACAAAATAAAACATAATGTCGTATACATACTATATCATTTACTTACTACATTGTTCAACATTCAATCATTTGTTTAGAATAACTATGCCCAAGTTCCTATTTATTTTTTAGCTGCTGAATAATAACAATCATTGGATAGCCAATTTGAAGATCTATGTATACAGATTAACAAACTTCCCCCAACTTTTATTACCTATTTACTAACTTCATGACTATTATACGACGAATATATGCATAAGCAATTGCTTAATCATCAGTGACATGATATTAATGATGCCTAAAAAAATATTGAACTAAATCAGACAAATTGACACGATATTAATGATACCTACAAAATGATTAAACTAAATCAGACAAGGTGATTACACAGCTCACCTGCTGGACCCCATAAGCCTCTTCGTAAGCATTTTGACCAAGAGGCCGTTGGCCACCAGTTAAATCATTTTCCTTGTACCCACCACTGCTGTTGTACGATCCACCTTTAATCATAATACATCAAGAATATAGTTTCTTGCGGTGAATGAAGAATAATAAAACAGGGAAAATATACAAAATTAATCTAAAATGCACACACCACTTTTCTCAAGGTTAGCAGCGTTAGTCAACTCTGCTCGTAACTTTTCTACCTCCCTCACCATAGACATATAATTTTTCTCCATTACTTGGAGTGACTCATAATGGTCAATGCGCAACTTCTTCTCATAGTCGTAGGTCGCTCTGTAAAGGGAAAAGAGAGAATACACCTCAATCCAGTTTCAAGTAAGAAAATACCACTCATAAACTTAAAAATTTTCTAGATCGCCACCTGCAGTGTTGATATTCTTGTCTCAAAGCATCTAGTTCTGATAGCAATGCAGGGATTTGCTGAGCGTCGCCATGAATCCTATGTAAATCCTCATTTAGTTTCTGTGCTTTAGCTGCAAGTTCTTGTCTAGCCATCAACGCACTCTGTGCTTCAGCGTGAGTTTTTTGTAAGTCAGCTTTAATCGAATCGGAATTCTTCAACTCGGCTTCCATCTTTGTCATTTTATCAATAAGGCCCCTCGTATGTTGATCTTGATCAGCTTTCATTGCTCCCAGATGAGCATGCAGTCTCTGAAGCTCCTGTTGAGCAGCAGCGAGCTCTTGTCTCAAGACTGAATGGGTTGATGCTAGCCGTTGGTTCTCAATCAGAAGTTTCCGCATTTCAACTTCTTGAGCAGCAATTTTCTCCTCCATGATCTCAGGATGAGGCATCATATCAAATGGGAAGGCACCGTGAGGTGGCCGAATTCCCGGACCATAAGGATCTGGATGCAAAAGTTCAGGCCCTGGTAGAGGGCGCCGCAAATGATGTGGTGGTGGATGACCTTTGCTCCCCATGAGATAATTGTTTCTGTTTCACAAGGATTAACACCAAACTCTTAACTTAAGATGCAGCCTTAAGAACCACTTAACTTTAGATTAAAGGCACAAATATTATAGAGATGTTCAGAGAAACAGCCAGTGCATGGATTTTCACAAGAAATAAGCCAGGATTTCCAAATTGGATTAGACTTCAGATATATAAATGGAGTATGTATCTGTCAGTGGCAGCAAATGTTAGGGGTTTTCTACTATGGGTCTGAACAACTTAATAAGCCCAAATATCCCACGAGCATCAGACCCATAAGCTGCAACTTTGGTATAACATTAACATCTATGGAAAATTCTACCTGGTTGAGGTGGATGGATAAAAAACTACATACCTAATGCTACAATGTACCAAATTTATTTTGGATTTCAATTAACCATAGCAGCCACTTTACCATGGATGTTGAATGAATTACAAACTCTACGTATTCAACAACACTTAATTGTTGATGAAGAAAAGACCTCAATCCACAATAGAAAAAAAAATAACATCAATTATATACCCCAGAGTACAGAAAAACTTTTAAGTGGTATTGCACGGTAAGATAACTGTAATCAGTTTCCATTCGGAATATAATAGAACACTAAATCTCAGTCATCCAAACACATTAAACACGTATATCAAAAGGAAAGCTAAAAGAAAAGGAAAGAAGATATATACACATATATATTTCTGAGATTTGGATTGTTACTAAATCCCCTTTTTGGATTTTGTACTGGAACTCACCACAAATTCCGGTTCCAGGTCCAAAGAGCAAATTAAAAAAAAAGTAAGATCTATAATTACCAGGAAAAAGCTTACAATATCAAAGGTCGAGCAACGAGAAGGCAGCGGTATCGGCGTATGACAGCGATGAAAGAGGAGGAATGAGGGAAAATGGTTGATTTAGGTTTCTTTTCTAGGGTTAACAACAAGGACGAGGCATCGACTGAGATAACTATTCGATGGTTTGGCAACAAAACTCGCTGGAGGGTTTGCTAGGGTTTGAATTGGGCTGCTTTTGATTGGGCTCACTAAGATTTATTGACACTGGGCTAGAACTTTGAGAAATAGGGTTGTTTTAATTTTTAATCGGACTTCTTAATTTCAGTTATGTTCAACTGCAAAACCAAGTTCATTATATTTATTAGGTTATGGCTACAACTGTACAAATTTATGTTATTTGTGTATTTGTATTTGAAACAAATGTTTAAGTAACGAAATCCGAAACGGAATTTTCAAAATTTCCGAAAACGAAACCAAAAATTTAAAATTAATGAAGTACTCAAACAAAATTGAAAATCGAAACTTTGAACATTGAGTTTAACCATTGGATTTGGAAAATTCAGTATTATAACATATGATGAGATTATTATATTAAATTCACCAAGCATCAAAAACAGCGCTAGAGCCCAGATGAATCCAGAGCACGAGTTGTAGACTCTGCTAGTCTTTGTTCACGTTCATTGTGGATTCATCTGAGCTCTAGCGTTGTTTTGGGTGTTTGGTGAGCTTATCTCAGCATACATTATATATATAGACAGACACACGATAACTTGGAATGGAATACTACCAGGAATATTTAAACACGGCTTATATATTTATCTCAAATTTTTATTGTAATAATCATTTCAAGAAGTGTTCGCTCTCTTTAAGTATGTCCAATTTGAAATTGACTTTTGCTAATAATTTGAAGATGGAAAAAAATAAACTATTTGAAGAGTGCAAAAAAAGAGTAATAAAAGTTTTTTTAAAAAAATAGGGTTTTCAATTTTAATAGGTGTAACAACCCGCATATTTATCGATTTTATATTTAAATATTTTATCGTTAATCGGATTTTAGTCCGAAAAGCTACTTTTTGCATACGGTCGAATTAGGACTCGAGACCACCTCCATTGAGTTCAAAATGCCGTTTGCGACCTTTTTGAGTATAAACTTTGATATATTTGAAGTTAGTCAAAAATTTGACCTTTGTCACTTTGGGTTTGAGTTTGGGTTCAGCCCACTAGCCAACTTATACTCAAAACTGAACCACTCTTCCCCATTCACCCTCACTTTTTCCTCTTTTCAGTTCTAAGGCAATAATGGTGGGAGAGATTGGAAATTAAAACTCCAAAACCCTAGTTTTCTCTTGCAAATCAACTCTAGCTCCAAACTAATAGAAGAACCCATTGGTAAGCATTCTCTTCTTCTTCTCCAACTTATTCTCTTACCAATTTCAGAAATTCCTAAACCTAATTTTGGGAATGTTCTTGTTTTGAGCATAGATTCAAGCTCATTTGGGTTGTGTTGAAGAGAGGTTGATTCTCCATTTTCTTTCAAGCTTCTTCTTGTTTGATTTTGTAAAAAGGTGAGATTTTTAATCTCACATCTAGGTCTATGATTATCTTCGATTGTTAGGTATGAATTCCTAACACATATTCATGTGCATTTGGTTTTGGTTTGGATTGATTTGTTGTATATTCCAATTTTTAGTGTTTCGAGTTCAAATCTTCAAAAATCATAGCCTTGTAGTTTGAACTTGTTTTTGGTGACGCATCGAAGAGCCTATTGGGCTGGGTTGCTGACTGGCGTAATCCCTTAGTGCCCGAAGCTTCTCCGGTTGCGAATTGGAAGGGTTTCACCTTCCATTTTTAGGCAGAGAAAACTGCCTTAGCTCCAGTCAGTCGACTGGACTTCCAAGTCAGTCGACTGGCTGAAGCTAAAATGCAGTTTAAAGGCTTCCTGCAGAGCCTAGGGGCTCTGTTTACTGCAGTCAGTCGACTGACCCACTGAGTTCAGTCGACTGACCAGTATCCCGCAGATTTTTGGGGACTGAGTTCAGTCGACTGAACTCAATGAGCCAGTCGACTGACCTGCACCTAGTTGTCTTCTATGCCTACTTGAGCCTATTTTTGCATGGTTTCCAAATTTCATCGATTCGTGTTATTTCCCACTTGTTGTTGCTACGACTTTAATGACTTCTATTCTTGGAATTTTTGGGAATACCCCCATTTTGATGGATTCGAATCGATTTCTTTGGATTTTTATTCACATCTTTGAATGTGAATTTTGGTGGTTGATTGTTCTACAATCATTTTCGTGTTTTGTCACTTTAAAAGATAAAGGTTTCAATACTAGTAGTAAATATCAAAACTCTTTCCTCATAACGATTTCAACTCTATTTTCAATACCAAATTCGTTTATAAAACCGTTTTCCAATCTATTAGTATATACAAACCTTTACCTCACTCGTATGAGAAATCTAATTAAACGACTTAGTAAAACAAGTGGTATGAAACGCTTGCGTTTACTTCGCCGGTTAATTCTTGGACTTGTTCGATTGAATCTCTTGTGACAATTTGCTAGTGGAAATCTACAGTTTGTTCGTAAATATTTAAGTTAAGCTAGTGGTTATGGGACATGAAGCTAAACTCGTATATTTACTAGCTTAGTGTAATCGACACTTTTCGTTGATCATGACGATCATCTTTGTGATTTAGACTAGCAATGTGCGATGTCTCTTTATCTACGAGGGAGACTAAACCCCGTTTGTGTGAGTTTCAACTCACATATGTGGGGTAGCGCCCCATGGTCTTCGGGTCGTTCGTGTGTCAAAAATTAATGGCTAGCTACCATGAGATAGCGTCTCGTTCGTGTGATACATATGTTGGTGAGTTTTCATGCTTCCGTTCGTGTGATAGGCCTCCCCCCTATTTTGTGTGATTTCTGGATTTCGTGTGTCGAATTCTGGAATTTTCTTCTTCACCTATTTTTGTGATTTCTATTGATATGATTTATCAACTTTTGTGCATAGGTGAATTCGTGTGTCATTGACTGGATTTCTTAAGATGATTTCTAGAATTTATGCTTCACCAATTTTCGTGATTTCCATTGATAAGCTTTATCGATATTTGTGCATTGGTGAATTTGTGCGTCATTGACTTTTGTGATTGACATTGATATTATCGTCAATATTTATGTTTGGTGAACGAAATTAGGAGTATGACGTTTCTTTGATTCTTGTGTAGATTTTGTGACATTGAATAATCCCTTGATGATTTTCAACTACTTATATATATATATATATATATATATATATCACAGCTTGGCATTGTGATTATTATGTGTTTAGTCATATCTCTTATTCTATATCGTTTCATCTGATATTTATAGTTAGACTGACCCGTTTATTATTTTCTTATTAAATAATACTCGGGTCAGACCGAGATGTTACAGGTGCTTCTGCTTGACTTCTCCCCAGGGATTCATTACTCTGACTTTTGGCAAACTACTTAGATTAGTAGTTTATTTTGTTGTATACACTTGAGATATAGATTCATAGTTGTATTCTTTTTGTATAGCACGTGTTGCTATTCTTTTGTATTATTGTGGATCTTTTTAGACCACTACTCTGATATACACTTCCATATGTTAATTATATATTCATATCTTCTTCCGCCTTTGTGATATGAATTATCTGTGACTGATTTATGTTATGTTTATTTCTGTATTCGTTTCCGAAGATATTATAGCCACTGTGTAGTAGCTTTGAGTTTGTGTCGGTATGTCGGATTTCCTCTTGATAAAGTATTGATGTTATACCATCTGACATATCGATGCTCGCACAAAGCAATTACATGGATGGTCGCTCCTCAACAGCCTTATTCTCCGTGTTAGTTGACAGCATTCACCGTAATGTTCTTGGCTAGCGTGGGTATAGAGGTGGGGCGTCACAATAGGCGTGGAATGATAGTCCCTCATCTTAATCTGTTAAACATAATAGAATGCAGAAGGTACGTGTGGCGGCCAAAAGCAAAATCGCTGTATGTCTTTCTGTTTAGGAATCTATTACACCCCCCCCCCCCCCAACACACACACATAAGAGAATAAAAGATTTTTCGTATTTCGCATTCAATCTGAAGCCAAATGCTTATCTCTCATCGAATTGAGTAAACAATTTGCAATGGCCCACTTCAGCTCTTTTCCATTCTATTCTATTCTATATAAAAGCGAATAAAAGATTTTCGTATTCTTATTTCTCATTCAATTCAATTCTATTTTATATAAAAGAGAATAAAAGATTTTTTTTTCCTATTGTTATTTCTCATTAAATTTGAAGTCAAATACTTATCTCTCATCGATTTGAGTAAACAATTTGCAATTGCCCACTCACACTCTTTTCCAATCTATTCTATTCTATATAAAAGAGAATAATTTTTTTCCATGTTCTTATTTTTCTATTCTATTCTATATAAAAGAAAATAAAAGATTTTTCGTATTCTTATTTCTCGTTCAATCTGAAGCCAAATACTTATCTCTTATCGATTTGAGTAAACAATTTGCAATTGCCCCCTCCAACTCTTTTCCAATCTATTTCATTTTATATAAGAGAGAATAAAATATTTTTCGTATTTTTATTTCTCATTTAATCTAAAATCAAATACTTATCCCTCATCGATATGAGTAAACATTTGCAGTTCTCCCCTCCAACTCTTTTCCAAACATTATTCATGTATCCATTGTATTTAAATATATTTTCTCTTCTATGTCCATGATTGTGTCAATATTATCAATTTTAAACCACTTTATGTGTCATTTTCAAACCATTTTCCAACTATCTATCCTCATATACAATTTATTACCTTTGTAGCATTATGTTGTATTATGAAATTTTTATTTATGCTTCTTTGTTACCCTAACAATAAAATTTCTTCTGGTAGTAAACTAATTAAGTATATTGTGTTCTACACAATCAAATTTATGAACTTTGTGTTTGATTTCTTTGTGCTCGGTTTCTTTGTCTCCAATAATGACATCTTAAGTATATTTTAAATAATTTGTTTCTTCTATGTTTGTGATCGTGTCAATATCATCAATTTGATTATCTAATGTAAAATATTTATTTTTAAATATTGAAGAAGTATTTCATGTTTGTTAAAGTGGTTTGAGCATTATGTATAAGTTGTTTCTTAAAAATATGCATATAAAAGGATTGTCCATGTATTTATAGCGGTAGAGCCCTTACTATCTATCCTCGTTTACAATTTTATTACTTTGTTATTATGAAATTTTTGTTCATATTTTTTTGTTACCCTAATATTATCAATTTTAAACCACTCTATGTTGTCATTTTCAAACCATCTTTCAACTATATATCTTCATTTACAATTTTATTACCTTTGTAGTCTTATGTGTTATTATGAAATTTTTATTCATGCTTTTTTGTTACCCTAACAATATAATTTATTCTAACAGTAAAGTAATCAAGTATATTGTGTTCTACACAATCAAATTTATGAATTTTGTGTTTGATTCTTTGTGCTCGGATTCTTTTTCTCCAATAATGACATCTTAAGTATGTTCTAAATAATTTGTTGCTTCTAGGTTTGTGATCGCGCCAATATCATTAATTTGATTGTCCAATGTAAAAATTTTATTTTTGAATATTGAAGTATTATTTCATGTTAGTTAAAGTACTGCAAGCATTATACATAAGTTGTTTACTAAAAATATGCACATAAAAGGATTGTCCGCATATTTATAACAGTAGAGCCCTTACTATCTATCCTCGCTTACAATTTTATTATTTTTGTAGTCTTATGTGTTATTCTCAAATTTTCGTTCATGCTTTTTTGTCAACCTAATAATACAATTTCTTCTAGTAGTAAACTAATCAAATATATTGTGTTCTATAGAATCAAATTTATGAATTTTGTGTTTGATTTCTTTATGTCCGTTTTTTTGTTCTCCTGAAAAACAGTACGTCATATCTTTGTTATGGTCGTTCCAAATCTTTGGTTATTTGCCTCATCTACTCAATTGTTTGTGTTTAGATCTGTTGTCCTTAGCGATACTGTATTGCCAAATGCAATCATAGTCATCATTTATAATTCAAAAGCAAACCCATATTTTCTTTGTTTGCAACATAAACTTTGATTTGTGTTCTCATATCAATGGCAGTATTTTTGTATTTATCATGGCTTCTTATGTCCATTCAATTTCATTATTTCACTAAAATCTTACACTACTTCACCAATTGTGTTCCTAGAATTGAATTCCTTGCTTTAATTAAATAAAGCAAATAATAATCACTATTATTATGTTATGTTATTTTTGTCTTCCAAAAAAATGTAGCAAAAATAAAGGAAACAAAAATTTTAGATGCATTAATTCATATTATCCTATGTTTTCTTCACACTATCCAAAAAAATTAGTTGCTGTTAGTAACATTGACATGAGAAGATAAATTTTTTTGACCATTTCATTCAGAAATACTTGTATTAATTTCTTATAACTTCACTAAATGAATTGTATGATCTGCTTCTACCTTATTACTTCATTTTTTTCCAAAGTTGAAAAAGCAATTTCTTTTGGAAATAATCGTATTCTAATCAACTATTTTCAAATTAAATCCACATTTCCTTTATAAATGTAACATTTTCCTACTTTTTTATTGTACTGTCTATGACAACCATATTTCACATCTGTGTAAGGAAATTTGACCGTTTTATAAGGAAATTAATACGAAAACATTAATGGATTTTCCTTCCTTATTTTGTAAGGAAATTTGACTGTTTCCTTTTTCAAACGTTTCCTTCCTCATTTTGTGGTCAATAGAATCTAAAGGGTTTTCATATTAATATGCTAATCAATAAAATGGTTATAATCTAGAGCGTTAATTTCTCTCATCTTGATCTTGATGGACGATCAAGACTAAGTCTACAAATCTGAAAATTTGGTCTTCTCTCTACCTATAAATATTAACCTTTGTCCATCACAAAGTATATAGAAAAAACACATAAAGAAAGATATAGGAAAGAGAGAGAAACCATTTCTTTTATCCATTGAAACAGCTTTCGACAATAACCATTGCTGATTCATATACGAGATGTCTGGAGGTATGTTTTATTGATTCATTATATATGTGATAATCATGTAATTCTAGATCTTAGGGTTTATGTTATTCGCAAGATATTACATGGGGTATCAGAGCATGGTTTTAGAATTCATGATTATCCATCAATATATAAAATGAAACTAGCATAGATCTATGATGTGATGTTTGTAATTTTACTATGATGACGATGATTATTATTATTGTTAATTTGATTCAAGTTTAATATTCATATTATTTAAGTTGTTATAGTAATCATGATTATCAATATTGTTCTATTTACTGTATGCTTAGATCTGGATCTGGAAAGTTTATATTTCCGCAAAAGTTAAGTTTTCTACTTTAATGTTTAACCTACTGTATAATATGGAACAACTTATTGTATGCGAATACTTTCAGAAAGTATACATATTGAAAACAATTGTTTCCTAGTTTGACATCAAATTCATGATCTGGAACTTGCAAGATAATTTTTTATATATGATTTGCAAAATAATTATTTATATGTTAAATTCATGTATGGAATATACTTGGATTGCTTGAAAGAATGGCAAATGTTTATGCGAAAAAAAGGAGGTGATTACCTGGTTCGATCTGGTTTCCCTCTTTTCCCTCTTGTTTTAGTTTTCGCTTCCACGCTTAATTTCCTTGTTTCCTCTGGTCTGATGCATACAGTCTCGTCCACAGGCGGCTGCTGCTTGCACAATAACGCATGAAACATTAATGTTTATCATTCTTCCATGAGTATGGTTCTACTACCTACGTACCTACGGGAGGCGCTAAACCTAACATCTTATTATGACATGTTATCAGTATGTCTTGCAACTGAAAGCATAAATTTTGGTTAGTTCCATTTCATTGAATTATTTTACTATTTATTGCAACTTATTTTGCATATTCATTTTCATTGTTTTCTACCTATTTTATCGTTTAGTCATGATCTTGGAAATTATTTTTTGTTCTCACTAAGATGATTTTATTATGAAGAACATGTGGAAGATGTATCCTACTTTAAATTTCTCACTCTTATATTTTTCGGAAGTTATGATATGTTGCCCTATGGCTTTATAAGGTATTGAGCAAAGATATAACAAGTAAAAAATTTGACGTACTGTTGTTGTCTTTCAGCTAAACATACATTATTTTTTTCTGAGATTGCTAAAGGACATGTAACTATATTTGAGTAAGAATATGAACTTTATTTCTTATATTTGTTTTTGTAGAATATAATGGTTTATGATTGTTATTTGATGATAATAAATATATATATATAGGTTAAATGTTTGTCATAGTATTATTGCAATTTTACAAAATTAAATAAATATCTGCAGAATAAAATAACTGAATCAAAATTTTATTTGAACAGATATTTTATTTCAAATTCAGTAGTACACATTTAGCTTCCACTATATTTATATTTTCAAATACAATAGAACTTTCACTATCACTCTCATATATACAACAATCACTCTCAACTCACTCACTCAATCTCGAATTTATTTTTGATATTGAAATTGATTTGCTTGCTCTAGCTTGTGTCCAACCATATTCTATACTTATCAAATAAACAACGCGCTAAACTGGAAAAAGAAATGAACCAAATTGCAAAAATAAAATTGAATTTGAATATTAATATTGCCTCAGTTTATGAGTTTGTTTTTTGCCTTCATATTTTAGACGGATAATATAGGTGCATGGAAAAATCATGATATGCACAGTGGATCAAGGCCGAGCTATCAATTAAATCTCACAGACAGGCATAAGATCAAGCCCAAGTCATCTCGGGATCAACTTAGGTGCACGTATCAGAAAACAAATGTACAAGCATACATGTGCAGGCAAAAGTAACGAATAGTGCACAAGCAAGCTGCAAATGGGATGCATATCAATGAACTCAAGTTAGTGAGTTACTTACCATATTAGAATGCAATATACTAAAGCATGCAAGGTAGGCAGTGAATCGACGCAATAAGGCTGAAATGCTAACTGAAGCAACTCAAGTGCACTTATCAGAAGTAGTAAATGAAAGCACATTAATATACATATATAGATGGAAACAAGTGGATTATTTCAGTTCAAACAAAGTATACAAGTAGACATGAACAAAACAACATGCATCAGTTCAGTGCATAGAATCATGCTCACGAAGTAAGAGAATGTCAAGTGCAAAGATAAGTCCAAACTCGAGGCAGATGGATTCAGTGTACGTACACAAATACTAATGTAGTAAACAAATCAATACGGCAATATACCAATGGAAATTCAGACATGCATAGATAAGACAAACAAGAATGTGCACATAGAGACTCGGAATTCACCAACAAGGTAAAGAATAGCCCAGGCTAGAATTCAAATCAATTATACAACATCATAGTGTTGGAACTGGACTATCCCTTAGCAAAATTGGTGAATTTCAAAAAAATAACCATTTTGGATCTTTAATGGGCCTATGAAGTCTAAATTTACTTATAACTTTTTTAAGTTTCTTTTAAATAAAATCAATATTTTACCTAACTTCATAAATAAAATTTCAATGTAATTTAATGTGAATATAAAATAGAGTATATCACATATACTCTTATATAAATATTTGTATGAAGGTTACGTATTAAATTTATTTTGAGAAAGAAAAATTTCATTTCCTTTTTATTAACTTATTCAATTAATGGCAGGGCATAAATTTATTTAGAGAATGAAACTTTTTATTTCCTTCCGCTTAACTTACTCAATTAACGACGAAGTATAAATTTATTTAGACAATGAAACTTTTCATTTCTTTCTTTTTAACTTCAATTAATGATGGGGCATAAATTTATTTAGATAAAGAGAAAAACAATTCATTTCTCTCTCTTTAATTAAATTGATTGATTATATAAATGTCATTAATTAGCAACATGTATATGGCATGAATGTAAGTATAAACATATATATATATATATATATATTATAGTGTAAATTCTGTAAGTGCAACATATCACTATCAATTGATGACAATGCGTATACATATAAACAAAATTAAATGGATGACTGATCACGTAAAGAAAAAAGAGAAATAAATAAAGGGTAATAAGAATGATTAATTCAATTTCCCATTTCATAAACTTAATTAACGCACCATATAAATGACAGCTAATAGGCATCATAATATAAAGATATAAATAGTCAAACATAAATGTATGTATGTATGGATAATTGCCTCATTTTAAATTGTTATTTTTTTGGAAAGGAATCTAATTCATACTTTGACAATATGTAATATATATAATAAATTTTATATATACAAACGTACATATAAAACTAGTTGTGTATATAAGGCTAAAACAAATCTTACTAGTTAATACAAATTAGATATTTATAGCAATCAATTTAAAAATAAATTTATTGTCAAAACATTAATTATGTGCATGTAAGATTTAATAAAATATCTCTAATTAATACAAATTATAGACTTATAGTAATCAAATTAAAATTTAGATTTATTGCCAAAACATCTTCCTTTTTTTAATTAATAAAAAAATACAAACACAGAATATATACATGTAGACTTTCAAATCTAAAATTATGTTTTGTTTTATATGATTTAAAACATGAATCTTTAATAAAACACTGTAATATTCATACACAAATTTTAGTTTAATTTGTTAAAGTAAAATCCAATCAAAATAATATGAATATATAAAGTTTACATCCAAAGGATTATACTTCGAATTGGATGTTCATAATATAGATCCATAGTAAAACATTATATTCGAAGATATACAAATTTTAATTTTAATTTAACAAAATAAGAATCCAATTGATAAATTGAACATACAAAATTTCCGATCTAAAAATTAGACTTTAAATTGAATGTTTAGAACATAGTTCTAAAAAACATTGCATTTAAATATATACAAATAATAGTTTTGATTTATTAAAATAAAATACCCATCGATCCATTCAACCAACAATTCACGCTACATAAACAATTTTCAAATTAAATAAGATAATGATATGTACTAACAAATTATGATAATTAAATTTCTCTTTCAATAAGCATTACATCAAATATCATTATCTATCAAAGAAAAACATACCTTATTATCCAAATCCTTGAAGCACATCTTGAAAATGGACTCCCCTTAGGATGTTGCCTAGTAATCACACTTTGAATGATGATATCTCCTGAGATCTTCAAGATCCTTATTATATCCTTGCAAGAGATGGATGAACCACTTTTGTTTTATTTCATTTGATGTTTTATATGGAGTTGAAAGATTTTTGTGGAAAATTTATTTTTTCGATTTCTGCCATGAAAAGTTAGGAGGAGAAAAGAAAATAAATGAGAAAGAATGAATTGTATGTACAGAATGAATTAGAGAATATGTTTTATTCCAAAAGAATGAAACCTTTCACATTCTTTAATTCAAATTTCCCTAATTAATTCTCTAGATTGTTTCTCTCTCTCTAGTCCTTTCTTTACACGTGCCATGTCATCAAATGACATAAAATTTCTACTAATAATGTCATCAAATAACATAAAATTTCCACCAATCATATCATCAAATGACAAAAATTTCCATAAATCACGTCATCAGATGACACAAAATTTTAATAAATCATTTCATGCAATTATCTTTAAATTACATTTATATCGTATATCAATGTGCGCAAATATAACTTTTATAAATTTGTTAAAATAACTACAAAAAACTTCCAAACATAAAATAAATAATAATTAATATTTCTCAAATATCAATTAATCTAATTAATTTACAACATTTTATAAATTAATTAATGGGGAATTTCACTAGAAGGACGAACTTTGCAGTCCAATTAGTTTCTAGGACACACGTCCATAGAAATTAATTTCAAGGCCAAAGTTAGTAGAATAATTACTTTTAAGGACAAATTCAGTAGTCTAATTACTTTCAAGGACATAATTTCATAGGTTTTTAGGCCTTAGAAACTAATTATTTTTCATTTTGTCCTTAAAAGTAATTATTTCAGTTGTGTATCTTAGAAACTAATTGCACTTGCTAAAGAGGCCCTAGTGACTAATTTCCATTTAATTAAATCATGTGGTTTCCCAAAGAATTCAGCACTATGGTTGTGCGACTCAAAGGTGTAAATTCAGTCGGCGATTAATATCAAACTATTCGAATACTAAATTCACACGTCACTTAGCGGGTGGTATGATATTCTAACCGAATTTATCGCTTACACATTTTTGGGTAAAATCGAATTTTATTTATTATAAGCGGTACCTAATAGTGACAATTATTTACACCATCTCTATATCAAAAGTATATCGCATTAGGACTTATGAAATTTGGTAATGGTCAAAATTTCAATATTATCCACATTCAACTTTATAGTCAAAACACTAAGTCCTTGGCTTAATAATAATAATTATTATTAACGGAAATTCTCTGGCCAAAAACTTTGACTTTGAGTTGACTTCAGTTGACCGTGATATTAACCTTATATAAGTAAGGAGATGAATCCTCTCTTGAACAGTATTTCACTTCCAATGCTTCCACTCGACCCAACTATAGTCGTTCGTTGGATGTAATGCCATGATTCAACTATAACCAAAACGGAGCTTCCACGCTGAAGGTCAATAATATTCTCAAATCAAGAGAGCTGTGTAAATTAGTTACATCGATATTCTCTGCTTAACCTTAGTTATATTAACCAACAGAAAACTATCGAGTGAGTCATTCCATAGTTATCCAATAACTATTACTATGCAACCCCTTGGTGCTCCCAATAGTCATGAGTAATACACTGTCCAATATTTAGAAAGTGTCACGTATTTTAGTCTCAACGGATGTATCGATATCCAAGCTCGATACAACTTGCCTAGGAATATTTAAAATGCCATATTTATTACATTAAGATAAATTACTTATGATTACAACACTTGATAACTATTATCACAAAAATATACCATTTATGGATTTTCTATTAAATATACTTTTAATTAAATTGATTAATTAATATAAAGACATTACATCAAGTATATTATAGAAAGAAAATACCATTATTTCGAACAAGATTGGTCAACGAGTTGTATATATGTAACAAGTTACATAATCCCCCCTAGGGGATACCCCTAACTCTATCACATAGTGCACATAGATAAGGCATGTAAATGCATAAACAATTGCATAAAGAAATAAGGCTAGGAACTCAACCAAGAAAACAAGAAAATGGTGGATGGACGGCAAGTAAATGAACAACAACAATGTGAAAATTCAAGCTAACATCATGATGCAGATCAACATGGACAAAGCCATAAAAATGACTACATTGATATGTATATATAAATGGGAATATGCAGATGCGGTAATCAAGAGCAAGGGTGCAACAAGAAAATGCACACAGAATAGGTTCACAAACGCAAACATTTCTGTAAGAACAGGCATGAAACTCACAAGTACAAATAAAATCAGGTTAAGCATGTACATATATGTACATACATACATACGTACATACATACATACATACATACATATGTATGTATGTATATATGCATACATATACATATACATCAGAAAAATGGAACAACAGAAAAGCAAACAAGCATGGTCTTAGTGAAGTGAAGCATAATTTGAACAAGTCAAGGTGAAAGGCAGAATATTAACAAAGCGGTCAAGAATATAAACCAATATAATCAAATGATGAACAAATCAGAAATCATATCAAAAATTCAAGGCCAATGTTAAAACCAGAAATCATAGTTTGGAATTTTCAAAGCTAAAGTATAAACGAAAATATAGGAAATCAATTCCTATATAAACACCCAATCAGGCCCGGCCCAACCGATCACGTTGCCCTAGTCCGAACTTAAAAATTTTGCCCCAAAA
Source organism: Allium cepa (assembly GCA_030765085.1). Classification (NCBI taxonomy): domain Eukaryota; kingdom Viridiplantae; phylum Streptophyta; class Magnoliopsida; order Asparagales; family Amaryllidaceae; genus Allium; species Allium cepa. The sequence continues at coordinate 408,916,863 of CM060939.1, read as the reverse complement.
AGTTGGAGCTTCCCATGCTCGAACTTTGGTTGCTTGATTTAAATAACAATAACCCAACCACCTCACTACATTGTAATTTATTTTTGTTATTATATAATCTATTTTTATCTAAATAAATGACTGAACCCATCACCACCACCACGTCGTTGCCCCCGTCGGATCGGTTGCCCTAGACGGCTGTCTTGCTCGCCTTGCCTTGGGGCCGGCCCTGCACCCAATTCATCGTTGGTAGAATTCAGCTGAGTCACAAGCAAAATATCCTAAATCAGATAGTTTGAATTCATATCAAATCAATCCAATTCGACTCATTGAAGCGACCAATTGCAATCAAAGTTAGGGAATCGATTGACGAAGAAACCAAGGAGAAACATCTCTTTAATTGATTAACTACAGTCGGCGGCTTCGATATACATAAACCCTAAATCAGATCAAAGTGAAGAACAACTTGAACAAAATGAAATACAAGCTAAAGGAATAAGGGAGGTTAAGTTGAAACGGTTGTTTTAATTTGGGTTGTGATTATTTGGGATAAAAATTACTGAGGGATAGTTTTTATTTAGGTTTCCTTAATTCTATTGTAATTTTATTTTTAAATTGTTAAACTCTAATGTTGACTAGGTTACGAGCTATAGGGCGTAGTTTGAGAATTTACAACTCCATAGCAGGGTTGTGGCAAGTTTTTGACCGTAGGATTATAATAATCAGGTTAGCGAGAGTCGCGAATTTATAGGGTCTATTAAGCGTCAGATTGTCTAATTCATAGTAGAAATCTTGGGGGCAACAGTAGGTGGGTTTTGCCGAAGCTGGGTAAACTTTTATGTCATTTTTATTTCCGCATTTACTCTATTATTATATGTGCGGCAATTTTTATATACTATTATATGTCACGTTGCTCAATTTAAATACAAATGGTAACAAACATCATATTGAAAACATATTTGCATTTGATTGATTATTTTCAACTGATTTTCAACTAGCATACATTTTCACAAAACCCCTACAGAAAATTGATTTCACATATTTTAATTTTTTAAATAACTTTGGTTTTTACTTTGATGAAAATACTCTTGTTTAATTTGGTAAGGGATTTACTCTAGAAAAGATAATTTGACTAATTGAATCTTTTTGAAACTTATCAAAAATATTAATAGTGTTTGGGAAAGTGATGGATAGTGATTAAATTGTATTTCATAGTAAGAGGAAGTATAATTTTAAATTTCATGAAAATTAAACAAATCGTATAATATTTTAAATTAGTACTTATTCCATGATCATTTCTACCATTATCGCCTTTCTTTCAATCCATATACCAAAATTTAATATAGTGTGTACTTTCATGAAAATCTATATATGTACTTCCATTCTCATTTAAAAGTTTTCAGGTTTATGCATGGATGTGACTCATATAAGAAAGGGATAAATTTTCAAGTAGATTCTAATCTCATTTAAAAGTCATCACATATATGCATGGTTAGAAAATGCTTGACATTCATTTTTAAATAACCACTAACCTCATTTAAAAGTCTTAATGGTTATGCATGGTTAGAAAGTGCTTAATATTTTTTGGTATAATATTCAAAAGGAAGATTCACAAATTACTCCTTTATTGAAAATACCAAACTAATGTCACCGTAAAAAAATTTCCCTAAATCATAATCTTATCATTTCTCCAAACTGGGATTTGTTTGTAATAAACAAAATATTATTATTTTTATTTGATTAATTGGAATGTGCGACATATATTTCCCTCTTGAATTTATTTTATAATTTTAATCAAAAATTTTACTATTTCAATTACTGTTATTATTTTTGATGATAACAAAGGGGGGGAGAGGTTAAGATTTTGTTGATTGAGTAATAACCTTACTGTTATTCGAGAGTGTCTATATTATTCGAGAGTTGTCTAAAAATCAAATTTTCATTTTCAATTCCACGCGTCTATATAGGAGGAGTGTAGTTGTAGGGGAGCATTTAATAAGGGTAGCATGAACACATCACATCAAACACATTTGAACTCAAAATCTTAATGTATGTTTGTTATCATCAAAAGGGTGAGATTGTAGAACGTAATGGTTTATGATTTTTATTTGATGATAATAAACACACACACACAGATATATATTATATGTGTGTGTGTGTGTATGCATATATGTATGTATGTATTTATTAAATGTGTTTGTTATTTTACTATTGCAATTTCACGGACTTAAGTAAATATTTGTAGGATAAAATACATTAAGCAGAATTGTGTTTGAACATTTTGTTCAAATAAATATTTTATTTCAAATTCCAATAGTACAAACTTAGCTTCCATTATATTTACATTTTCAAATACAATACAATTTTCACTATCACTCTCATATATACAAAAATCCCTCTCAACTCACTCTCGAATTTGTTTTTGATGTTGATCTTGATTTTCTTGCTCTAACTTATGTCCAGTCATCTGCTGTACCGGTTAAATAAACAATGTCGTAAACTAGAAAAGAAATGAAACGAAATTGCAAATATAAAATTGAACTTGAATATTAATATTGCCTTGGTTTATAAGGTTTGTTTTTTCTCTTCATATTTTAGACAGAGACAAATATAAGTGCACAGACAACTCATGATATGCACAGTGGATCATGGCCGAGCTATCGATTAAATCTTCCAGACAGACCCAAAGTCAAGGCCAAGTTGTCTCGGGATTAACCCAGATGCACCTATCATAAAGCAAATATACAAGCATATATGTACAGGAAAAAGTAAAGACTAGTGCACCAGCAAGCTACAAAAGGGATGCATATCAACGAACTTAAGGCAGTGAGTTACTTAACATATTAGAATGCAGTATACATGGTCATGATCAGGCCCGGTCCGACTGACTTGGTTGCCCCATGCAAACACAAAGTACCAGGCATAAGAAAAAAAAGTACTTATAAATGGGCAGAATATGGATTAAACTTGAATCGTTTAATTCACAGACTAAGTAAACAACCACTCAGCTGCAACAACTTTCAAAATGCTTTGCTACTGAAACCTTACTATTTATGTAAACCTCAGATAGTTGCGCCCTCGCCAGCTTGTTGCCCTAGGCGGCTGTCTTAGCAGCCTTACCCTACGGTCGGGTCTGGTCATGATTATTTGAGATAAAAATTATTGAATTTTTTTAATCATATTAGATATAATTGTTTGTATCAATCAAATATAATGAACAACATATTAGATATGTACCCAACAAATATACATTTTTTGTTATATATCTAACCATCTATTCTCTAATATAAGTACTTTAATTTTTAATCATTCTTCCACTTTTTTCTCATAAGTTAGAATGTTAAATCAGCATTTAAAATTTTTGTTTTACATATTTCCCATCCTTGCGTTAACTACCATATTCATAATTACTTTATAACCTGCTCACTTCATTTTATTTTTCTATCACTTTCCTAATATATTTTTATTACATATTATCGAAAGTACATTTAACCTTTTCATATTTATCCTTCTTTTTAGTTTTCTTAACCTTTTGAATTAATGTCAATTTATTCTTCTGAGTAATCCTTTTACACCCTTTCAAATCCATTTCTCCATTATTTTAATTTCATATCTTCCACATTCATCTTCATTCTCCGTTATTGTAATATCCTTCTTTTTGTTAATCCAAACTTTAATTTATACATTATTTAACTGATTTTATTGTCTTTTAATTTTTTTATCGAAGACATAATTAGGATAAAAGGCTTTATTCTACTTATGTTGTTGATTGCTTAACATCTATTATTACACCATAATTGTTTCTATATTGGTCCTACAAATATTGCAAAATTATTACTTATGAGTATGTATCTACCTTACGATAAAAATTTACTTTTATGTATCATGAGTTTGAATTTTATATTATTTGCTTTTAAATTTTTTATCATAACTATAAATTAATTTCCCACGGTGTTCGATATTTTCTCTCCTTCTTTTAGAGTATTTAATTTCAAGACCACCCATGGTGGTTCAATGTTGCACAAATGGTACAAAGCTTACGAGCATGGTTAAGTAGTTGTTATAGCTTATTCTAATAATTATACTAAAGCATTTTAGTTATTGTTAAAAAACAGCTTCTTCTTTCTTTCTCTATTTTTTTAGGGCATTGGATTTCAAAATTATCCACGGTGGTTGAATTTTGCACTAATAGTAAAAAATTGAATGCATTGTTAGTGGTAGATGTTGATTTCTATTTCATTTTTTATGTGCGAGTTGAGTGAATTATAATTTTAGTATATAAGATTAGTAAAAACAATAATTTCCTATGTTGGTAGAAGAAATAACAATTATTTATAATGAATTGTTAAACGGTAAACCATTTTGACTAAGGGGAATGAAAAGAGTCAAAATTTCAATTAAAAAGGTTTTATTGAGGAGAGAATCAAACAAAACATTATTCTCTTATAAAATTTTATTAAAATTACTAAATTTTTCGTTTCATCTTCGAACCCTAAACCCTAAATATTTATTTATGGCTACGGAGGAAAACTTATCTTAATATTAATTTTCTCAATTTTCATTGTCGTCTAAAATAGACAAAATAACAGTATTAATTTCTTTCCTTCCATTCAAGGGTCTAATTATGTTTTTTAAGGAATTTTAGTATCTTTTGTTTTGATTGAATATCATATTGAGGTATGTGGTTTTATATTAAATTAAGGTATGAGAATTTGAAATTATAGATGGATAGTATTGATATAAAGAGTTATAACTTTGTACAAAAATGACTATAGCTTTAGAGATTCACCGTTTGACAATTCTTTTTTATATCATTTCTTTCTTTATGGGATAATATACCAAAAGAAATTGATGTGGTAATATAGCGAACAAAATAATAGATACCCATTTTTCTAAGGAAAGAAGGAAAGAATCTATATTTTATTCTTATTCTTTTTTGGTAATATTACTTTTTAACATATATCATATAAGAACTATCTAATAAAAATATGATTATTATTTAAGAAAATTAAGCATAATCTTTCATATCTGAGCCAAAATTTATTTAACGTGAGTTATCACTAATTTAAATTCAATCAAACTAAATTTAGGGTATAAATGCAATTTACAAATTCATTAACAAATGCAATAATATGGCGACTAATGAGGTAATTAATGTCAAAATGGGTTACTTCTCCGTTTATTTTGACTTAAGTTGATCTTTTACAAAGAATTTTAAAAAGAAAAAAAAATAAATAGAAGACATAAAAACTTTGTATGTGTGAAAAATGAATAATGCTCGATAAAACATATATTCAAGTTGGTTTAATGACCTTTATTTCCGTAATTCTATAAAAAATTAATTTATTCCTTCTTAAATTACCTTTTACATGGTGAATATGTATAATATATATATATATATAACTCAAAATATCACTTGATTTTGTTTTTATGCTTTGAGATATGTACATATGTATTCAAAGCGACTTTTAAACTCAAATCATATATTATATAATTGTAAAATATAATAACTTACTCTTCTCCTTCTAATTTTCTCATAATATTTTCATTTACATTGTCCATATTTCCAAATGTTTTTCATGTTTTATTGGTCCATCTATAATTATTATAAAGTAAATTCTTATCCGATCACTTTAAAATCATTATAGATATTTACACTTAAGTGTTTTCAAATTTAAAATTTAAGGACTTGAATAATAATATTTCAAATATAACGTGTCATTTATTTATCCAAACGGGTTTGTTATGCAAAACTAAGAAACGTGAAATTTCTTGAAATAATTATTTAATTTAGAAAAAATTAATAATTTTAGATTTAAATTGAACAACAGCATGATAACATTCACGTAATGAATAAAATCTTTATAAAAATAATAACAAATTCAAATATTATGCTACTTATCTAATGGAATTTCTCTATTGTATACAATTTTAAAAAAAATTAAACCTCTAAATAAATACATAAATTCCGCATTATATTCTACATTCTAGCTATGTTAAACCTTAGCTAGACGTGGACATTCCTTAAAAACTCATATACACAAAGCCTATTACTTAATACCTTTTGTTTTTAGACTTTCATATAAGATTGGGATGGATTTTATAAATTCCTAATATTGAATAACTTTATTAATCAGTAATAGTTATTTTTAATTCTTTTGTTGTTTACTTCATTCTAATAAAGACAACGAAGTAGTAAAGGAGAAATAAGAGAAGGATCCAATTCAAAGATTTGAGAAGTTCTAGTGTCATTATTTCCTATTTAATTTGTTATTTCATATTTTAATGTTTCTAACACTTTATATTGCAATATCAATCTTTGTATTATAATTTCATCTTAGTGGCTAGAAATATTAATTTCCTTAATAACTGAAATTGTGGGATATGAAACAATGTTTGGAAGAGTAAACAACATAATTATGTATTATCAGTGGATGCTCCTAAGATTTTTAGTTTTGTTGTACTATATTTTATAGCTCAATTTTTTTAGTGTTTGACATTGTTCCTTTTACATCTACTAATCAAACGTAGACTAATTTATAAAAAAAATTCATTATTGTACAATGATAGCGTATGCTCGATGTATTTCTTTTTTATATTTTTTATATATGCACATAATTACTTAAAGTGAGTCATTGTGTATGAGTTATTTTGTTAATAATGATTTCTCAAATCAATATTTTGGCCTTATAGCTTAAAATTTAATGTGTGCATTTTCATAATTATTTATAGGTGTATCACATAATTATTTTAATCTTCTTTTGTATGATGCATAAATGTAGTTGTACAGATGTACACAATGACATATAAATGTGTTTCCTGGGTAAATAATTTTGAATATTCAAAATAAAAAGTATATTTAGATATAAAATATATCTTGAAAATAATGGTTTTACTTGAGTTAATCATAAAAATATACTCAATCAGATTTGCAAAAAATATAATAGAAATCCGTGTATGTAGCATAGATTCACACTAGTTAGAATAATGCATGAATCATAAAACTTACATGTCAATATTCTTGTTTGCTTAGTTGAAATGCTTCTTCACATATATAGGCAAAAAATAATATTAGAAAGCTATTTAATTTTTCATTTCAGACTTGACTTTTTATTTTTTTTCCTTTTAGAAAGCAAAAGGTAGACTTTTGAGAGCTATCAAAAAGGGGCCTAAATCTCAACATGCGGAACACATATATGAATAAGTATATGCTATAAGGTACAAACACAATTATTTACGGCGTAGAGCGCAAAATAGCATAAAACCTAAAGCCTTGGCATATGGCATGGTGATCATCCAATGTGTTTTCATTTTGCAAATAACCAAGGTTGTAAAATTGCTAGGCAATCGGTATGGATCAAAGATCAACCGTTCTAATGATGATTAATTGAGGATCAACCAAACCTATGCGCTTTTCATAACTCGTGTATTTTAGATAAAATTAAGTATTTAGTTTAGAGTTAGGTGATCCAAATTAGAAATTGGGGTTTTGTACAGACTTAGGAGCATCCAAAGTGGCATGGCCATCTAAAACTAGCATGCAGATACTTATATATGACATTGAGCCTCAAATATTGTCTAACTAGTGCCTAACCACATGCTTTTAGATTCTTAGATGAGGTAGTAAGCCTTGCCTAGGTGGATGACTAAGTGGTAAGCCTCGCTCAGCATCTAGATGAAGATCTAAGAGGATTGTTACAATAGAGCTAAGAACATATACAAAAAAGATTCATTTTAATCATTTCGCAAAAACATTAAACATGAAATCATAAGCCTAGAATTTCAAATATAATAGTGTTTCTAAAAGTTGAAATTCAAAATAATAACACATATTGTTGATTAACTAGAAAATTGAATCTGATTCATATATATACTACAACTTGCTTTGAGAATATATATTACATAAAAAGAGTTAGATTTTCTATGCCAACTACAACATATTCTGGTATTTAAACAAAAAGAATAACAGAAAAAGCTACCTAGTAGAAATGCGAAATAGTAATAATAATAAGCATTATTGCAAGTACTAATTTCTATGCATTTTTAAATTTTGAAAGTAATACTAGTAAGAGTTAAGATCAAAAAGATAAAAAACTATTGAAAAGGTATGTTTATTTTTGCACCATATATCATGTGCAATATTTGGTATGTCTTTCCATGTGCGCTGCGCCTTAGGGTGAAACATTACAATCGCCACACCATGCGCCTTTTATAACTATATCGCCATATATTATTGACATTTAAAAATCACCATCATATTTATGTAACGCCCCACCTCTATACCTATACCAGGAAAGGATATTATATAATGATATTATCTAGTAATAAAGAGAATGAGGCTTGTTAGAAGGGATCACACGTGAATATTTCCTTTGGCTAATGTCGATACGTGTTCTTATCTTAAAGATATATCAAAAATATATATACTCAATATCAACACAAAGCAATAAACACATAGACTAAACTAAGATGGAACAATATATAACATATATAAATGAACATAGAGTCATAAATCATAGTAGAAAAATATAATATATAACAATATACTCCAAGTCTAGTTCAAATCATACAATCCATAAACATATCATTAATACTGATACAAGGGTATATCCGAGGAAGAATATACATAGTCATCCACTCAAAACACGGTATATATATATAGTTCCTTCGAACTCCAATATCCAAAGTGGCTAATGTCCATGTACCTAAAACATCTTAGGTTGAACTGAGTGTTACAGAAATAGTAAACAGATCAAACTATATCTAAATCAAAATAATAAAAACATGATGTGATCCTTAGAGTAAGTGATGTAGGCGTTCCCAAATAATATAATATCGACTAACATATGTGAGATATATGTAAACAAGCAATCAAACTCAATCAATTTTCCATCTAATTTATCATATACGATAAAAACCAATAATGGAAATAAAGGCAAATGCATAGACGTAATATGCCAAAATTTTTACGATAATTATTTAAAAATAAATTAACTAATAAGTAATAAAATTGAAAATTGAATTTTTCACAAATGTAAGATTTTGGCTACGAAACTTGCACCATTGAGTTCATGCCAATTTTTTGACCAATTTTCGTATATAAAGTTTTTCGATCAAAGATCAAATAAAAAATTCATTGACATATGATTTTTGAATTAAAAATAATTGTATATGTGATTAAGGAAATAAATTATCATTAGTGAAATAAATCAATGTTAACTAACGTTAATGGTTGTTTAAGGTTTAAGTATGGTCAAACGTAGATATAAATAATCGCAATTGGTTGAAAAAGTAAAGTAATCGAAACAATAAATGTAGCTAATTAATTAACGTAATTCATAGCAACTAGTCGACCCCTGATATCGACCCTTCGACCGTTAATGGTCGACCAGTAATGGGGTGGTGATCAATTAGTTAAATCGTCAAATGCAAGATTTTGATGTGGCCGAACGGTCCGACTTATAATAGTTTAATACAATGTTTGACACTGATTTGAACTCCTATAAATATAGACCTAACCCCTCACTTTCTTCTCATTTTTCTAGAGCGGATTCAGAGCTTTGCCATTTTCTCTTTGTTAACATGATTTATGGTCAGCACCTCAAATTAGTGCTAAGAATGATTGATAGTCTATTGCAAGAATAGAAAGTGAAATTCCTTTGAGAATTGCCTTTAAATTTGACTTTATTTATTGATAATTCTTATACCAGACCTTTCGATGCCATCGAATGGTATATACTGTAGATTAAACAACCTTTTGGGTTTAGGTTGAAATTCCCTAAAAAGTAGGTTTCAATTTTGTCAAAAAGTTTAGGTGATAGCGTTCTTTGGGTTTAGGCTGGATATCAAATTCCTTGGTGGAAACGTAGTCTCTCTTGACCTTGTCGAAAGGTAAGACCTCAAAGCTGATGGTTTCGAAAGGATACAGTGTATATTGATGTTAACCAAATTTATGGCCAATGCCGCAAAGAATCTAGGCAGGTGAAGTTATTGGAAAATGGTGGAAAGTAGAATCTCTAAGAAGATCAATAAATGTCTTGTTGATAATCTAGAGTTACTCCAAATAGTAGGATTGAACTGACCTATACCGAAGGGTTGATAATCTCCGGAATTGTCTCTATATTTCTACTTGGAAATAAACTTCGAATCCGACCTCGACGTGGTCAAAAAGGTCATGGTACAAGATTAAAGAAACCTTTTGGCTTTGCTGAGTTAATGTACAATGACCACTGGTTTAGTTGAACCTTTATAAGATTTCCTACGAAAGTTATCTTCTTGATTAGGATGGAATTTCCTTGGTTTGTTATATACTGAGAGTTGATCATTGTCCTTGTTGGAAGGTTAGGCAGATAACTATTTGGGATCTGGAGGGTTACTAAGGTTATCGTAATATGATAGGTTACGAACTTATCGAAAGGTTTTATCCACAGCCTTTATGACTTCGGAAGGTTTTTAAAAATGTCGGTTTAAATAAATGTCCCCTATAGTCAAAGGGTTTAGGCTGCAGAGTAGAGGCCTCCGAAGGGGTGCAAGGATTGTCCCGAAGAGGAGAATTATTATCTTTGTCGACGAGGACCTTCCGGAGGGTTTGAACCTAAAAATTAAAGTCAAACCAACAAGGATTGAAGTAAATAGTAAAGTAATTCACAAAGCTTTTAACTTCCCTCTTTATTAAGAAAAGACTTTTCTTTATAAAATTCTCCTAAATCAATGCCCAGGTAGGTTTAAAAAGCTGTGATAAAGAAGTTACAAGATTATAATGCTAGAAGATCCCCCAGAACATGACCCCTCGGGTCCTATTTATAAACACATGCAGCCCCCTTTTCGAATCTATGCTCTCAATTGGGTCGGAAGATTTCCTTATGTATGCAACTATAAACCTTTCGTCTTTGTCGAAAGGTTTTCCCTTTATATGCTATAATGAACCTTTCGTCGCTGTCGGGAGGTTTGTATTTCCGATGCCTTCATGAACCTTTTGGCTTTGACAAAAGGTTGCTTTTCCTGATGTCTTCACAAACCTTTCGACTCTGTCGGATGGTTGCCTTTCTAAAGCTTTCATGAACCTTTTGATGTTGTCGAAATGCTTGTCTTATTCCTACTGTTGTGTTCCTTTCGGCATTATCAGAAGGTAGCTCTACTCCAAATTGCTGTGAACCTTTTGACATTGTCGGAAGGTTGCACTTTTCGTGCTTGTTATGAACCTTTCGATCTTATAGGAAGATTGATTCTCACTTGATTGCTGTCGAGTGTTGTATTTCCCTTCAATGTTTTCGAATGGTTATCTACCATTCTTTGTTGACTTTTGTAAATTGCTTTCTTCATAAAAACCTTTCGACCTAGTCGAAAGTTGTTCTGGATGTGCTCCAACCGGTTCGAAAGGCTTTCTATGCTTTCAAAAGGTCGTTATGGAGTTGCACATGCTTGCTTTGATTTCTCTATCTTCTTCGAAAGGTAAGAACTCCCTAAATGGAACCTTTCAACTACTTCGTAAGGTTTGAAGCTATTAAATCTTGATGGTTGCATCCTCTCGACTCCTTCGAAAGGTTTGGTTTCAGCTCCTTCTCCTTTATCTTTATTGAAAGACCTCCCATCCTAATCGAAAGGTAAATTCTTGGAGCATCATCCTATCTTTGGACTTTGAAAGATAGCCTAGGACTTCGTCGGAAGCTTCTTGTCAGAAAGTTTGATTATCCAGAACATTTCGATGCTTTTTGATCTTTCCTCATACTCTCATGACCCTTCTTTCATACATTCATTCTTTTGAATATTTTATGGCTAACATTTAACCCCCCTGTATGAAAGAAGCTTTTGTTCTTTAGGACAAAACTCTAATGAACTTCCTTCTTTACTTTCTGCAAATAGATTATAACTTCTATTAAGGTTTTTACTTTGTTATGAAATCTTAACGAGCAATCTCAAATTTATGTAGCTAATATTCAAGATGTCATTAAAGTAATATTTTTGGATAAGTTGATTTGTAATGACCATAATTAAGCCTCCTTAAGAATGTGGAGTAATATCACCTGATTTGCATATATCAGTTCAAATAACTGAACCTTTGGAGGAAATATATTACAGATCCTTGATATGTCTTTCTCAAATTAAACATTTTCAACCTGTGGAAATAAATTTCATGCTATCGAGTACCTTTCCTTGTCCCTCTAAGTTTCCTTCATTTTCAACCTTAAACCATTGATTGGTAATTCTCATTTAGTGAAAAAGTAGAAAGTAGTTTAGTAATGTTTCCATTTGGTGTCATGAAGGTCTTTTATAGAAATCAAATTTTAAATTTAATAGAGAATTCATAAATCATCATAAAATTCAGTAGCAGGATATATAATTTATAAAGTTAGGAATCCAGTAAAAGTCCTATAAGGAAATCGGAGATGTGAAATTCATAAATTTCTTCAAAATCTATAAAGAAATTTTAAAGTCCATGAAATTGGCTAATTGACAAAAGATCATTCAAAACTGAATGAAAAAATCAAGCATAGAAAATTCATAAATCATCAGGGAAACCTTCAAGGAAATTTCTAAATTCATTCGATCAAAAATCCAAATAGTGATCATCAAAAACCTCAATAAGGACATTGGAAATATGAACTCATGAATCATGATAAATATGATTAAGGAAACACAAGAATTTTTAAATCAGGAACCTGAAAATCCATTAAAACGGTAGGGAATAGGAAAATCATAAACCCTCATCAAAATCCAAAGGAAACCGTGAGTCTCAACAAATCAAAAAACAGGCAGGAAACCACTAAATTCTGCCACGGAAGTATGGAGAATCAAATTCGTAAATTATTGTGAAGACCAGCAAGGAAATTTGAAATTCATTGTATCAGAAACCCAACAAGAAATTGTCCCAAATGCATCGAGAATGAAAAATTCACAAATTACCATAAAGATTCACAAGGAAATCTCGAAATTCATTAAATCGGAAATCTCATAAAGGATTATTAAACACCTAAAAAGGAAATCAGAAATTCATAAATCACCATGAAAATCATTAAGTAATTTCAGAATTCATCTATTCAAAACCCCATAAAAATCATCCAAAACTTCCAATAAGAAAATTAGAAATACAAAATTCATCAATCCTCCTAAGAATCAATAAGGAAGCTTAAATTCCATTCAATCGGGGAACTAAAAATCCAAGAATCAACAACGTGATCTGGAACTCGTCCATTCTTGTACAAAATCAGAAGATCAATGGAAAATCAACAAAGGAAACCAAGAAATTATGAACTCATGAAACAAGCGATCAATAGGTAGTTGTAACACGTACAATTTATGAAGTATCAAAGAAATCAGTGGAGAAATTCATTAAACAAATAATTCAGCAAGAAATCACCACAGTGATTTAATAAGGAAATGATGAACATAAAATCAGCAAATCATCGCAAAAATCAATGGGAAATCCACACGTTATCATAAAAACTCCACAAATGAGTTAACTATTTAGAAACTCAATAAACAAACGAATGATGGAAAATCATCATGAAAATTCATGTATATAAAATTCATAAGCCATTTCAAAAGTTAATGAAGGAATTGGGAAACCTTGAAACTAAGAATTCAATATGAAGCCTTTGTAGAAATTCTTCAGTGAAATCAATAAATCATTGTGAACTCAATGAAATCAATAAATCATCATAATAAAATCTTCACGAAAAGGAATTGAAAGTCCATAAATCATCACAAAAATCCATAAGGAAGAGTAGAATTCATTAAACCTAAAAACCAATAAGATCATTAAAAATTCAATCAGGAAACCAAAAATATAAAACTCCTAAATCATTGTGAGAATCGACAAGGGAATCCATAATTCACAAAATTGGAAATCAGAAACTCAATAAGGAAACTAGAAGTGGGAAATCTCCAAATCATCATAAAAAATCAGCAGGGAAAGCAAGAACTCATTAAACCAAGCAACTAACGAGAAACCATCATGAAAATTCAATAGGGAGAAACTTAATATCTGAAATTCATAAACCTTCATAAGAGACCGGTAGGGAAATTCAAAATTCATGAAATTGAGAATTTAATTAAAAGTTATTATGAAAATTTGATAAGTTAAACATGAGTATGAAATCTATAAATCATCATAAAAAGCAATATGGAAATTAAAATTCAAGAAATCCAAACTGAAATTTACATCAATAGAAATGGTGAAACTAAAATTTCACGAAATCAAGAATTTATCCAAAGTCTTGTCAGGATCTCATCTGATGAATTAAATATTCAAAACTGCATTCAATATAAGTACAAAGCCATAGATATACCTAATAATAGCATATTTAGTAGATTTCAAATAAAAGATAACTAAGTTGATCTAACCTAAATTCAAAGGTTATTCACATGAAAGTTTCCTGTTAATAAATGTGTTGCTCCTAAAGTGCCTATAAGTTAGTAGTATATTTATATATGAATATACAGATATAATAGACTCTTGTATCCAATCGTTCACTTTATCTTGAAGGATTTAGGAGTCGCTTTCTTAACCCAATCTTGGAGTAAAGTACTTTATCTTTGTGACTAAATATTTATTCCATTCCTTTGGATTACGTATCAGTCTTTGTTTTTGTTTCCTTTTTATGGATTCCTTCTTTCTTTTTTTGGTCTCATGTTTTTTTATGGTATGAAAGTTTCTTGATCCTTTGATGTAGGTATCATTTTCCTATGCTTGGAAGTTCTATAATTCATTAGCATATCCTTTGCCCCTGTGTGTATCCTCTTCTAGGATTCCAACTTTATCCTAGATGACGGAAAGGTTTCTTTCTTTAACCCTTAACTCTCTTGGGTTCTGACTTTCTCCTTAGGTAGTAGACATCATTGTCTTTATTATTTTATTTGGAGCCTTTATTAGGCTTGTACTTCTCAGTCTACTCTTTGATGAGCCACTATTTGGGCTAGGACATCTTAATCTATCAAAAGCCTCCCTTTAGGCTAGACATCTTAGTCCATTGTTTGATAAGCCTCTCTTTGGGACTCCCTTGTCTCAAACGGATATGTACTTAGGTGACCTTTCTCCAAAAGGCCGCTGATGAGCGCTTTACCGGATCCTCCCTTAATAGGTAATTTGGACGTTAGGAGCTTTTGATTTTGTGGGTACTTATCTTGACCCTTCGATAAGAGGTGTAATAGATGTTAGAGGCTTTTGATTTTATGGGTACTTATCTTGACCCTCCCCTAAGAGGTGATATGGACATTAGGAGCTTTATTCCTCCCTCTAGGAGGTGTTCCGGATTGGACATTGGAGGCTCATTCACAAAAACATTTTTTTGTACTTCGGATTGGACATCGGAGGTTAATTCACAAAAATATTTTTTGTACTATATATAAAAATATATTATTTTCAAAAAAAAAATTTCTCTTCTCAAGAGATATTTCAGAGGAAAGATTGAATAGTTTTGTTCCCACTTTCTGTAAGGTATGAAAGTAACTTTGATCCTTCTTCCAAGAGGTAGAAAACAGTTTTGGAGACATTTATGAAAATATCTTTTGGTCTATTGATTTTTTTGTAATATATATATATATATATATATATATATTTGTATGTATGTGTATATATATATCTGTGTGTGTGTTCTAGAAATTGATGAAGAACTAATAGCAGCCTGAGGTTTCATGAGAACTGATCTTTGTACTGCATTGACTTATACATTGATAGTTGCTCCGTATCAGGCCTTTGAGCCGTCTTTCTCAAGTAGCTAGAAATTTGTTGTGTACCATCCGTGTGTTGAATGCCATGGACCGGTTTTGTTTTACCTGTAATGACACTCGAATTTCAAATTAGTATATGATCAATTTTGAGTACAAATCAAGTTTAGAATTTTATGAATAAGAAAAGTTTATAGTAAACAAATGCCAGTGGATTTGATGGCATAATAGACTGTTAATCTGCCATTCTCCTGCAGAAAGATTTAATTCTCGAAAATTTAGGCAATTCTCTTATTAGCATAAGAAGCTACTCAAATTTCTTTAATGAAATCTTTAAGTGATCCTGACTTGATTGCATTTTGGACCATTCTCGATAAGGTGTGACATCCATCAGTCTTATGTTCATTTGCTTTGTGATAGTCGCAATAATCAAATACCTTTGCTTGGTTTGGGGCGGCTTGATATACTGTGACTAATTGAAAAGCTTTCAGAATATTTTGCTACAGCGAAAATATGAGAAATGGGCTTGATCAAATTCACGTAGTTGGATTCAGAATTCTCTTCTGAATTTCCCCCCTACTTTTCTTTCCCTCCAAACTTTCACTAGGCGACTCAAAATTGATTTCTTCTATCCTTTGTCTTCATTGAGATTCCCTTATCGCTGAATATTTTTTCTCCATCTGAGTAAATTTCTCGGCTTGGAAGTAGAAGTTTCGTAGATCCCCGCATATATGATATAACGTTGTTCCCAAAAAGGGGTATGTTCGATTAGCCCAGACTGAACTGCTATTAACTTATCTCTAGCAGTCATGTCTTAGGTTTTTAATGCTTCAGTATTGAACATCTTTAAATACTTGTTTAGTGGTTCTTCCCATTTTTGTTTGATTGTAGCTAACAGGATAAAGCTCATAGTTTGATCTTTGAATACATAAAATTGTGTGAAAAAATCATAAGAAAATTGTTCCTAGGAATATATGGTCTTCTTTTGATAATTCTTACACCATTTTATAGCTACTCCTCGAAGAGTAATCGAGAAAAACTTGCATCGAACTGCCCTAGTGGCATTGTATAAGTTCATCCAATTTTCAAATGTTGTAAGGTGATCATCTAGATCAATAATTCCATTGTACTTTGGTGGGGGAATCTGACTGTAAGAAGTAATGCTAGTTACCATAATTTATTCTAAAATAGAGGCCTTTTGTAGGATAACATATTTCCTTAATTCGTTGAATACATTTCTTATTGTATCCTCTATGACTTGGTTGTGAATATTGTCATGGTGACCTCCACTGCTTTCGATGTTTAAGCTATTTGATTACCCGTTGGTTCTCTTTGCCTGACTTCCTTGCTCCTTATATTGATCTTCATTTAGACGTTATGCCTTGCCTTCTCCTTCCATAACCTTTAGCGACTCTGGGGACAGTATTCTATCAAGAAATTACAGAATTGCTATCATTTGTTGTTGTAGGTACTGGACTTTGATTTCATTGTTTTTCAACCTCCTTAAGGTCGAAGTTTCCCAATTTCTATATTCTCCAAGTTAAAGTTTAGTACTATATTGTTTTTCAAAGTTGATTGTGGCTTAACTTCTTCGTTTGAGATATCAAAATTATTCATGATTCCTTCAATCTTCTTCTTTTTGAACGAAGCGCTCTGTTAATTCTTGATAAAAGTGATTAGGGATCAGAGGTTCAGCCCCTCCCTTTAGCGCCAAAAATTTTAACAAGATTTCTTGTCAACACCCCAAAGTAATGCTAAGAAAGATTGGTAGTCTATTGCAAGAACAGTGAGCGAAATTCCCTTGAGAATTGTCGGATTATGGTAGGTTATGAAACTTATCGAAAGGTTTTATCCACAGCCCTTATGACTTCGTAAGGTTTCTAAGGATTTTGATTTAAATAAATCTCTCATGTAGTCAAAGGGTTTAGGTTGCAGGGTAGAGGCCTCTGAAGGGATGCAAGGATTGTCTTGAAGAGGAGAATTATTATCTTTGTCGACGAGGACCTTTGGGAGGGACTGAACCTAAAAATTGAAGTCAAACCAGCAAAGATTTAAGTAAACAGTAAAGTAATTCACAAAGCTTATGACTTCCCTCTTTATCTAAGAAAAGATTTTTCTTTATTAAATTCTCCCAAATCAATGCCTAATTAAGGTTACAAATCTGTGGTTAAGAAGTTACAAGATTAGTAAGAGAAGATCCCCAAGAAGATGACCCTTTTGGGTCATATTTATAGAAATAGACGGCCCCCTTTTGACTCTATGCTCTTGATTGGGTCGGAAGATTTCCCTTTTATATGCAACTATAAACCTTTCGCCTTTGTTTAAAGGCTTTCTCCATATATGCTATAGTGAATCTTTCATCGCAGTCGGAAGGTTTGTCTTTCGGATGCCTTCATGAACCTTTCGGCTTTGACGAAAGGTTTATTTTCCTAATGTATTCACAAATCTTTCGACTCTATCGAAAAGTTTCCTTTATGATGTTTTCATGAAACTTTCAATGTTTTATAAGGCTCGCCTTATTCTTACTATTATGTTCCTTTCGGAATTGTCAAAAGGTAGCTCTCCCCTAATTGTTGTGAACCCTTTGACCTTGTCGGAAGGTTGTTTTTATGTGCTTGTTATGAACATTTCGATCTTGTTGGAAGGTTGCTTCTCACTTGATTGTTGTTGAGTGCTCTGTTTCCCTTCGATGTTTTCGAATGGTTGTATACCATTCTTTGTTGGCTTTTGAGCATTGCTTTTTTATAAAAACCTATCGACTTAGTTGAAAGGTATTTTGGATGTGCTCCAACCAGTTCGAAAAGCTTGCTATACTTTCGAAAAGGTCACTATGCAGTTGCACCTGCTTGCTTTGATTTCTCCATCTTCTTCGAAAGGTAAGAACTCCCTGAACGGAACTTTTCAACTACTTTGGAAGGTTTAAAGCTATTAAATCTTTATGGTTGCATCCTCTTGACTCCTTCAAAAGGTTTGGTTTGAGCTCCTTCTCCTTTTTCTTTGTTGAAAGTCCTATCTTCCTTGTCGAAAGGTGGATTCTTGTAGCATCATCGTGCATATGGACTTTGAAAGATAGCCTTGGACTTCGTCGGAAGCTTCTTGTCGGAAGGTGTGATAATCCAGAATATCTCAATGCTTTTTTATCTTTCCTCATGCTCTCGTGGCCTTTCTTTCATACCTTTGTTCTTCTAAATATTTTATGATTAACACTCTTTTCCACTCTTAATTCGAAAAAATAGCTATAGTTATAGATATATATACAAGTGGACAATAGCAAAAGATAATTGAGAAGAAGAACTGGGTCGATTCAAATCGTCAAACCTAACGTAAATCATAAACCTGGATCTAAGATCTAAATTAAATCCAAGTCTCTTCTTTGATCTAGATTTTTGATATATTTATATATGCTTGCGGTATATGTATTGAAGTAGGGAGAAAAAGGGAGTCAAGCTGAATAACAAGGATTAGATCTGGGGATTTGGAAAGCTAAAAACCTAAGTGGAAAATTATATATTTTTACAAAATATTGGATTTATATCATTGTAAATCTATTCTTGTACGCCTATATGTAAACTTGGAGCTATATGCTAAAATTGTATACGTGTAATGAATTTATAATTCCTGCCTACATATTCTATGATTGATAGCTTAATTTTAATATTGCATGTATGAGATTTGGGAAGTATTAGGTAGTAGTAATCCCTGAAATTGATAAATCATGTGGTAGTTATAGATTTATAGATTTAAATGTCTTATGCAAGTAAAATGTAAATTAGAGACATCACAAAAAAGTATAGGAATTTAAGTAGTATTTTAATTCATTGGAATGTAATGCGTTGCAATGTAAACTTATATAGATTACCAAGTTTAGATTTATAAATAAGAATTGTATCGTTTGAATAACAAGAAATAGGCCTGAAAGAAATAGATATATAAAATAGGAGTATTTTACCGTGTTTTGTACTACTTATTTCAATAACTAGAAAATATCATTTATTGTAATTCCAAACGTAACACAATTACCCTTTTTGGATAAGCTATTGAGATTAATGATGTTAACCTTCCCCTATGAGGGAATGTAATTCCAGTGCATTAAAATGCAGAAATCCCAAAGTTGAATTAAAGAATTGAAGTTGTGATAAAAAGAACTGTTAAATTGTAATATATATATATATATATATATATATATATATATATATATATCTGTGTGTGTGTGTGTGTGTTTTTATGAAACAGAGGCGAGATGGAAACAAAATGGTAAACGATAATAAGGTTGGCAAGCAATAAAATGAATATAGGCAAGAAGTATATAAAATGTACGAGTATGAAAAGTCCACAAAACAAGGGAGGGTGATAAAGGTTAAAGAGATATAGAAATGAAAATTCAATAAGAGAAAGGAAAGTAAACAAGAAAAGATATTTAGATCTTTTAATGAAAGTGGTAAATGAATTAACTGATATTAAAAGGATAAGAAGTGAGCGCGTGAAAAAGTAAAACACTACTATGAACTGTTGAACATTAGAGGCATAATAATTAAAAAAGTATGAATACACACACATATACACACCCACTGCAAGAGGCTACTAGCATTATGTATTAATTATACTGATGTGTGACATATCCAAATGTAGGACCCACAAATTATATAGACTCGCGTATAGGTAAAGGAATAACCTAGAAAGGTCTGCTTAACTTTTTAGTAGAGGTATTGGCTTGATTACATTAGGAAATCTAAATGCGATGGTGAGCAAAACCAGATGCTATGTTAGTATATTTGGTACCATATTAGGAAGTAGGGTTATACATAGGTCAAGAATGTTATCGTCCCTGAGCGGTCATCAGAAAGACGAGGGTTACACCTAAGCGGGTTACACCTCATACTAGTGTACATGTCACGTTTAGGTCATACGCCACCGCAGTTGTTTGCTAGTTTGTTCTTAGGAGGCAAGGCTAGATAACCCTTAAGTGAGGTCTTTCAAAACAAGTGGGATAGTCTAAGGAACCGAGTCATCCATAGTCTATGAAGCTAAGTCCATAATAAGAAGCAGACAAGTAAGTAAATCCCTAAGGTGGGTAGAATGCGGCCAAACTATTGTGACATCGTTATTAGGAACTATGGGAGTTCTTTGGTATGCACGACGACGAGGACGTGATACTGCTTTGATGATGGATCCTGACGAGGTGCTGGGTTATAGATACTAGCAGGGATAATACCTTGGTCCAATGAGGGGCTGTGGTACTAATATATCTATATACATACGTATGTAATTATGGTCTACTTCAAGTAAGTGGGGCATATTGTATGTGTACATGGAGTCGAGACGGTTAAGTAAAATAAAAGACTTAACATATGATGGAAGGCAATTGACTTAAACTAGTATGATGCATAAAGTATATAAACTATGAATCATTAAAATGTTGTTCAGACCCTCTCCTCATTACAACCCACATGATAGCTTTACGGAGACAGATACTAGTGCAAGGTGTGAATGGTAGAAAAGACGGGTTTCCTTGTGCATCCTTGGCACTGACGAGGATATTATATATTACAACCGTCAATCTTGGTCGGTACAACATGGTTTATTATACTTTTCTATTCCGCTATGAGTTATGTTGATGGTGCTCTAATATGAATTTATTTAATTATTGCAGGATACTAAATAGTATATGTACTTTGGGGGACTTGAGTTTTTTATTTAGCGAAAATTCAGGCCAACGGGGGTGTAGGTTTTTGCATTTGGTATCAGAGCTTAGGGTAATCGTTCATGGAAAGATAAGATACGTTGAGTGAACATATTTGTAATTTTTACTATAATTATGTGTGTATATATATACACATCAAATCCTAAAAATTCCGACTATATAGAAGTAGCTGTAATCATATTCTGAAAAGATGGTCAGTGCGACTATGAGTTTGAATAGTAGAAGAAGTCGAATATATACACCTCTCCAAATCACTCCATGTAAAATAGGTCATATTGGAAGGCGTTGACTTAAGAAGAGCATGAATGCGGCATATGGAAGAGTCCTTGAAGCTGGATAGTGCTGACTCCCTTATAGAACACAGACCACCCTATGTTGTAAATCCTCGCAGGGTTGTCGATTGATGACGTATAGTATGTCCAGATAAATATGAAAGTAAGAATCTATATGTTGTAGATATCCGAAAGTAAGAATTAAATAAGTTCACGCAGGAAGGTGTGTACTAATAACTTCAAGATGATAATTGGATTTTTATTATATTTTCAGGAAAGATAAGTCAGAAGGTAAGAAGAAAAGAAGAAGTGTCCAAAGAAGGGAGAAACAAAAATCCACTCCGAGTCCGATCCCATATGAAAGAATATAGTATAAAAGTTGAAATGATTTTAGTATAAAAGTTGAGAAAAATATATAAAAAATATATTTGAAATGATTTTCGAAGGAATTATTTTAAGGTAGAAAAACCATATTTTTAAAAAGTAAATATTGAATTTTTGGGAAAATAAAATATCTACATTTATTAAAATAAAAATATTTAGAAGAAATTAAAATTAGTTAACTTAAAATTTTTAATAAATAAGGTTTTGATAAAAAGTTATTTCTTTTGAAGAAGAATGTACAGAGCGTATGTATAGCTCGTTGATTTTTCTAAAATAAGAAATTGTAAAATTTCTTTTTAGGGGCGGACAACAGAAAGTGGTGCTAGTTTTAAATGGGGTAAATAATACAGAAGAGAAAACTAGATTCCAAAAATAAAAGCAGTAGGCGAACGAACTGCAATAAATCAATAAGAAGACAGTTAATTGAGAGGAAAAGTTATATAAATAAGAGCAATTTAAATAGGCACAGTTTAAAATCAATTAAATAGTAATAGCATTATGAAATATAAATATAAATAATATTATAAATTTATATAAAATAATGTTAATAATTAGAAATGACGTTAGGAGATTATATTAAAAACAATGCCAGTAATTTAATTAGAAGCAACATAGGAAATTAAAGGCAAAATAAAGGAAAATGAATATGTTCCATTACTATGTGCATTTCTTGCACGTATCTTTTAAAAGTCCCCCTCACATGCTATTAGAGACTCCATCAAGGATTGAAAGTGGAGATAAAATGTGTAATAGGAAAATAATAGGATGGAAATGTTCTTGTCTACTCTAGTTTTTATTGTTTAAAATTGTAAAAGATATTTTGGAAACATTGCAAAGTGTATTTCTAAAGAAAATGTTTGGTATAAGAATTGAGTTTCTAAAAAGAAAAACTTAATAAATAGTTTGGATTAAAAATCTCAAATTTAAGAAGTAAAATTCCTTGTTATTAGTAAAGGGCTTTGAATATGTAGAATCAAGTTAACCCCAGAGGGGGGTGGGGTGAATAGGATTTATAATATACTCATAGAATAATAAAAATTGCAGCATGGATAATAACAGAGTACATGCAGAAATAAAAGCGATACATAAGTTCATCCAGCTTTGGCAAAATCTGTCTACTACCGTCCCAAGATTTCCACTAAGAATTAAATAATCGATGCTTACAGACCTTGTAAAGTTGCGACCATCGCTACCTTTATTGTTTTAATCCTACGCTCAAAACTCTAGCACAACTCAAACCCCGATTTGTGAATTCTCGAACTACGCCCCGTAGTTTATACCCATTTAAAAACTAAAGTTTATAAAATTTAAAATAAAATACAATTAAAATTAATAAAACCCTAAATTATGCCCAAACAAAATTAACCAATGCGAATAAGAAGACAATAATATTGAGTTTGTATTCTTATTCGTTCTATTTAAGGCCGCTTCCCCCTTCTCCCTTGCGATTTGAAATTGGGGTTCCCTGAATTGAAAGTCATCGCTTGAAATTGTAGTTTAAATCACAATCCTTCTTCCTTGATGCTTGCATTCTTCGATTGGTAGCGATTGACATTCGCAGTTGCTTTCACTGATTTGAAGCCATCACTAGTTGATCAATCGAAGAAATATTTTTGCTTTGTCTGCCTTGTCGATCAATCGATTGCATTGCCATGGTCGAGTTATTCGATACTATACTGATTTGGTACGCATATCAATTTTTCCCCTTTCAATTTTATTCGAACTTGACTTGTATCCATACGCCGATGATGATATTGGGTTTATATAGGGATCTAGTCCCTATACTTCTATTTTGAGCATTTCAGTTTGAATTTTTCAATTTCTTTCATTGGCCATTCGATTTTCTGATGGACGATGGTTTGATTTCTGACTTATTCTATTCTATGTTCAAATATATTTCGACTTAGTATTAGTTTTTTGATTTTGGCCTTACTTGGTCAATTTCACTGCTTCGGTTGAATTTCTGTTACCCTTGTGACTGAAGGTCATTTCGAATACTGCATGATTATATCGAGTTTTTTGCTTTGTTACTTGCATCATGTATATGTGTCGTCTCTAACTATGCTGTGTGTGAGAGTCTTCCTGTGTGTGTCCACTCATGTCAGCACTATGTTCCTCCACCTGTGTTTTCCTTGTTGCTCTGAGTTGACCTTAGACTTGATTAACCTAGTTGCTTTGATGCTATGTTCATTTGTGTGTCATGTATGTGAGTTGCTTTGCTTGTGCATACATAACTGCCCCATGTTGTGTACTGTACTGTGCACAGTTTGAGTTGTGTTGTGGTGGTTTGAGTGTTGCTTAGTTTTGAATCTGAGAGAAGTGTTGATGAAAATTGATTCTTGAATTGATGGTATTACTTGTTTGGATCAGAGATGCTCATGCCTGAATTGTATGTATGTTTTGCTTTGTGGATTGTAGTGCTTTTGTATTGTCGATGAACAATTGCTTGGAATGTGAGTTGAATGACGAGTTGATGTTCGAAATTGTTTGCAGCGTGTTTGTACTTTGAAGATGACGATTGTTGCTCTGTTGGAGGCTGAACTTGTATTACATTGTGTTAATGTATGCACCATATCTGTACCCATTTATCATTGTGTATTGTTTATGTGCATGACTGCACTATTTGTGTATTTATGTAGTCATGCTGAGTTGATCTGTTGCCTTCTTGGTTGGTTGGTGCATGCTTTCCCTTGCTGTACTCGACCCTGTGTTATTACACATTGTACATGTCCTCACTTGTATTCTGGCCATTGGACCCTTGCATCCTGTTGCATCTTTATTTCAGTTTTTTTTTTTTTTTTTTTTTTTTTTTTTTTTTTTTTTTTTTTTGCTTTTTATTGCGTTTATTGTTTGACCAGCAAAGCAGATGATTGGACATAAGCTGGAGCTAGAAAATAGCAAATCAAGCTCGACCGAGCGAGCGAGTGAAATGAGTGATTGTATTGGAGAGTGAGTGATTGTTGTATATATGTGAGTGTAAAATAATGTTGTTTATGAATGATGTAAAATATAGTGGAAGCTATGTTTTAAATGTTTACTATTAGAATTAGAATTGAAATAAAATATTTGTTTAAATGAAATTGGATTTGTTTATTTCAATCTATGATGTTGCATAGTACTATAACAGACATATTTAAAATATATATATTTATTATCATCAAAGAAAATTTATAAATTATTGTATTCTACAATCTCTTTCTTTTGATGATAATAAACATATATTAAGATTTTGTAGCAACGAAATATGTTTGATGATGTGATTGAGCTCTTCCGATTTGTATACTTCCCCTACAACTAGACTCCCCCTACATAGATGTGTTTTATATAAAAAACCTAAATGCCAAAACTAAATGAAAGCATACAATAATTTTTGAAAAATATATTCAAAGAAAAGCTCTTGAATATTGGCAAGTTATTACTCAACCACCAAAACTTTAACCTCTTCCACCCTTTTGTTATCATCAAAAATAATAATAATTGAAGCAGTGATGATTTTTGATTATAATCATAACAAGAGAGAAATATATATTCCAATCAATCAAATAAAAATCATAATATTTTACCGATTAGGCACAAATTCCACTTTAGAATGGTGAATGCTTTATGGTTTGGGAATAATATAGAGACAATAGTGTGGTATGCCTAGTAATTCCTTTTTTTAAATGTTGAGCACATTCTAACCATGCATAATCGTTGGGACTTTTAAATGAGATTAGTGCTTGCTTAAAAAAGAATGTCAAGTATTTACTAACCATGAATAACTGTTAGAACTTTCAAATGAGGTTAGAAACTACTTGAATATTTATCCCTCTCTTGTATTGGTGTTCCATCCATGCGTAACAGTGAAGACTTTCAAATGAGAATGGGAGCACATATATAGGTTTATATTGTTTACCCATGCATAACAGTGAGGAATTTTAAACGAAAGAGAACACTTTGGGATGTAATTTTAAATTCCATTAAAAATTATATTTTTCTTGCTTTGAAATTGGAATTAATTTCTTATTTTCTCCAAACAAAGTTAAGAAAATCTATTTACTAGGATGGTTTTTCTGAAAATGTCTGATGGTTAAAATCAATTGAAACAAATTCAATGCAAATGTCTTCTTTTGAAATGTGATTTGGTATGAAATGATGTCTCACATATATGTGTTTTGTACGTGAATGATGCACAAGATTGTTTAATAAATCAGTTGCACTTTTACTATCCCATTTTAATGGGACACGTTTGAGTGATAACCCATAATCTGAAAGAGTTTGCATCATCCATAAAATTTGAGAAGAGAAGCTGCTTAATGTTACATATTCTGCTTTAATGGTTGACAATACAACACAGTTTTGTTTTCTACCTGACCATGAGTCTATGAGCGCCCTAACATAAAACACGTTCCACTGGTGTTTTTCCTATCAAAGAGACAACCAGCATAATCTGCATCTGAGTAACCAACCAAATCAAGTTGTTACTAGATGGATACCACAAACCAAAATCCTATGTGCATAAAATTCTTCTTACTACCTTTAAATGGGATTCTTTCGAATTGGCTTAGAATTAAGCACATAAACATACTGAAAATATATTACCTGGTCTAGCTGTAGTAAGATAAAGTAGAGATCCAATCATGCCTCAAAATTTCTTTTGACCAACTACAATACATTTTTCATCTTTGTCAAGTTTGACTAAGGGATACATAGGAGTTTTTAATGGTTTTACATTTGTTGCTCCAAATCTTCTTAATAATCCTTTCACATATTTTGTCCATGAAATAAAAGTTCCCTTATCGCTTTGTTTGATTTGAAATCCTAGAAAGAGTTCAATAATCCAACCAAGCTTATTTCAATTTGTCCTACATGACTTATTCGAATTTCTCACATAAAAGATTGTTAGTAGCACTATAAATAGTAATGACCCCGTTACTACACCCATATCATTAAAGAACATTATAAACAATATCGTCTAATAATATGGAGAATACGGCTTGCTAAGGACGACCAAATGTTAATATATCTTTATATTAACACCGATATGTCATACTTACTGTTTTATTGAATATCCGGAACAAAATTCGACATGTAAAATATCAGTCTGAAGTAATAAATACACTGGTTTCTCAAAATCAGTATAGTATATCATATAAATCAATAGTCACAGATCACAGTGGAATAATATACATCATATACAAATACATACTATGTGTCTACAAAATATTATACTAGACCCACATAATATACCTCCAGTACAAATCATAGTTACAAAATATACATCCCATATACATACATATAATACTACATGAGATAAACTGAAAAGTCAAAAATAGCTTATCTTTATTCTAGCACACCCACCCAAAGTCTACATGTCCTATAACCTAAAAAATGTCTCAGCCTGCCCGAGCATTATGTAAAGTATTAAACAGGTCAGACTATCTCTAACTAATTGGGTGAGAACAAGATATAACACAAGGATATATGTCATTATAATAAATTATAGATGTCATGTAGATATAACAAGTTACTAGAATAATTTAACTCGGAATCCATCTCAAGACAAGAATATTTCGATCATGGAACACAGAACAGATCACAAAGCATAGAATTTCATAATAAATAATAGTATCTTAAAAATCCAAGAAAACCTAATTCATACCAATCATAATGATCGTCCATACCAATCATGATGATTGTCCATACCGTAGAAAACAAAATCCTAATCCTTACCGATCTGATACCAAGGATCATCCATACTGTAAAAAAACAAAATCCCAATCGATCTCATGATCATCCATATCGATCAACATGGTCGTAAAAAACATAACTCAAAGACCTTAGAAGATATAACTTATGCCGATCACAAGGATCGTAAAGAAATCCATGAGTATACCCCTTAAGGATCTACTGTCCTAAAATTCAAACACCAAAATAGAACACACACTAAAGTGCCAAATACTATCAATTTAATAATCACGAGAGCTTAATGAGAATGTCACACACTGCTTGGTGAAATCTAAGTATTTATTAGAAGCTAGTAAGTCTCACTTATTACAAACATAACTGGGGAATCTGAACTATATATCTCTTAAGGATCTATTAGTCTTCATAAATACCGAACATCAAAAGAGAATACAATCCTAAAGTGTTAAATACTTTCTCAAAGGCAATCACAAGAACTTTATCAAAGTAGCCTATATCGCTTGGTAAGATTCAAGTATTTGCTAATCAGTTAGTGAATTTCACTCAAATATTTGGTTCAATGAGCTATACCATATTCGATGAAGCATTACTTGAGAGCATTTAAACCAATCAATAATAGCAAGTCAATTATTATTATTCCTCATATTATAGAATTAAGGCTTTCAAAATTTATTAAATAAAAAGAAATCATATTTTAGAGAATTAAGGATATTCATATCCTAAAACCATGTTGATAGACAAACATTTGTTTGGAAATAATATAAGCTTATATTTCAAAATCATACTTTTAAATCCATAAACTATTTCTACAAATTCTATAATATGTACGTATATATATAGTCACCTATTATAATTATTTATAAAATGAAATTTCAACCCACAAGAAATCAACAAAAGGTGGAACCGCACTTCATAATGCAGTACAACAAAAGAAGGTTGTAATGACCCGAAAAATTCGGTAATTTAATTTCTTAATTTAAGAAGATTTGGTAACTTAATGTTGAAGGAAATAAAAAATTAGTGAATTATTAATGGAAATAATAACTTGGATAAGATTGGTAAGTTAATTTTTAATAACTTGAATGTAACAATATAAATGTAAGTTAATTGTTAATAACTTGGATGTAGTTCCAATAAGTGAAACAATGTAAATGTTAATTCTCTTCTTATTGTAATAAAAGAATGCTACCAAGATGAAGTGATTAATTTGATTTAAAATCTTAATTAATGTGTGCATTAGTTTATAATAGGATATAAAAGGTAAATTAATAATTTAAAACGTTGGCTTACTAATAAAATAATGTATAAGGAACGGGAATGGAATAAATTAGTGTATGAATTAATGGTAGCACTTGTTGTAAGCAAATAAGTAAATTAAAACGTAACAGTGCTAATTTAGGTTAATAAATTAATAGATTGAATGAAATGACAATTAATGAATTTATTAAAATTGTAAAGTTATAATATAATAGGTGGTAATTGGTTGGGAAGAATGAACATACAAGTATTTTAAAGGATATAATGGTGACAAATAGTTGTTACCAGTTATTTCACCAATTACAAATAAAGATAATTAAATGTACTTTAATGATAATTTATATAATAACGGAAAGTGTGAATGTAAATTTAAAAGGAAACATAAAATTTATTTATAAGATAGTAATTGGTGTAATAGAAAGCTAAATAAATTTATTTAGAGTGTTAACTGTACTTAATGAATCAAAGAAATAGTAACGGTCGTAAGTTACTATTTAATTATCCTATTAATTTATCGTAAGTGTTATATTTTGGAATGAGATTTCATTATAAGTAAATAAAGGTAAGTATTGTATGAATATATGAATTAATGTATGATTTATGGTAATAGAATGAATCCATATGATATAAGTAATTTTAATAAATAGTTGAAATAATAAGCCTAAGTGAAATTTTAAGGCTATGTTAACAATCATCATAAATTACCAGAATATATCTAGTCTACCAAATTAATTGTCAAACAATTACATTTAAATGAAAATAAATGTATCATTTACGAGGGTAAGAATTGTAATTGTAAAGTGCAAATGTACGGAAATGCATATTTTATTCATAAGATAATATAAAGGAATGAAACCTATTTGAATGAACTAATTGAGGTTCTAATTATAACAAATGTATATATTTGACAGCTTTAATATATTTGGAAATATTAGTTAATACAAAGGGAAGTTAGAAATTTAAATGTATTAATGGAATGAAATGTGAGGCAGGTGTTAACTGCATTTCAAAGTAATAATAGACTCAATTAAAGTGTTGGAATTGAATCTAATCAGTTTAATTGGAATATATTAAAAATAATTGGATTCAATTTATAATAAAGGGATTATTTTAAGTAAATGAAATATATACTATAATTAGTGAATTAATTTACTTTAAATTGAGAGGGGAATTGGTTTTAAAGAATTATAAATTAATAAGTAATATAAGATGATAAAATTTATGAATTTTAGAATTTGAATTTAAATAGTGTTTAATCTATTTAATATTAATTTATTTAATTAACTTTAAAAATAGCCATTTTAGCTATTTCGACGAAACCAGTTCATCGGATCCGTAACGGTGAATTATTGTAGGATTTCAAGTTTCGTAGCGATCGGACTTGTCGTTTGATCGTACGGACTCGAAACGTCTTGAAATCAATAAAATTGAAATCAATTTGAAAAATATTGATTTTTGCCTAACTTGTTCATACGATGAAATTTGGACTTGAAACTTGTTACATCGCGTTTAAAATATTTAAAAACATCTATTTTGATATACGGGTTGACCCAATTTCGTTCTAGAGTCAGAACGGGCTTTTCGGGCCACTTTATCGTTTAACGCGTATACCAATCTGATCCGTCTATTCTTTTTCAACCTTGTCTATAAATACTCTGTTATAAACCCTAATTTCTCTCATTCTCATTTGTCTGTACGTACCATTTCTTTCATCTCTCCAGTTCAATGGCAGACAAACACCTAATTCCAACTGCAATTCAAAATCAAAGTGAAATTTCAAACTCCTCAAAAAAATTAAGAAAAATTATATATCGAAGCTCTCGATGTACGCATCCCAGATTTGCAGTTCATTTTTGGTTTTGAATCACTTTTTTTCTGAAAATCGAAGAACTATTCTCGACCGTCCGTTGCGTCGTAATCAACTGCGACGGATCCTCAAATCGATTGAGGGGTTGTGTGGAGATCGTCGAGGGGATGACATCTAGGTGGTTTATAGGGGATGTTAACGGCTAGATTGGCGAGAAAAATTCATTAGGGTTTCATTTCACTTGCAGTGGCTGCCTCAGTTTTCGCTCCGATGGGGGGCTCAACCTCGTGACGCGACCTAGGGGAGACGGCGGAGCTGCCTGGAGGCTGGTGATGGCCTGCGACGTGCTACAGCGAAGCTCGTGATGTCACCGTGGCAGTAGGGTTTCGAACCGAGTTTGATTCGTGCGTGCGTATTTTCTTTCGTGAGGAAGAAACTGGGTGATGACGTGGTAAGATTAAAATTTGTTTATTTTGTTTAATTAATTCAAATCGTCGATCTTCTATTCACTATAACTTTTACATAAGATATCCGTTTTTCGCGTGGTTTTCTCCGCTATGTTCGTATTAGAATTCCGAACATTATGGCGCTGGTTTGGACGAATTCGGAGACTGTCAAATTTTTGGGTTAAAATGAATTTAAATTCAATTTAAATTCAAAAGGTGAGTGTTTTAACCCACTCACAATTTCTAAAATTTCTTATGTTTGTTAAATTAAATTTTTGTTGTGATTATGAATTTATTTATGACTTTTTCGTATATTTTTAATCATCATCTCAGTTATTGCATTTATTTAAATAAATCATTATTTAATTTATTATTGAATATAATTGCCAGTTAATTACATGTTATATATTATCAGTTATATATATATATATATTGATTGATTGTTTTGGATGATGATTGTGATGGATGTATGACTTTTATGTTGGATGAATGGATGTTTTATTTATATCATCGTAATCTGCAAGTTCTTTATTGCTTTATCATTTTTGATTCGGGATTGCGGTTTGAAATGATATATAACCGTATTTTTATTTTAAATTGCGGATTGAAATGATAAATATCCGTATCACTTGACCATAGGATAGAAAATTATATACAGACACCGTCGGTCTATGTATATAAATATATTGAAATGATTTCTATGGTTTTGGATAGAATTTATATGGTTTAAATAAATATTGATTCTTTTTGATATTATATAAAAATATCTTATATATAGTTAAATTGAAGGGGAATTAATTTAAGGGACAAAGATTTGTATATTTTTTGCCTCAAGGACACGACCTCAATATTTTTACCACAAAGACAAACATTCTTCTAAAAATTATTCATAAGGACAAACATTTTCCAAAATTATTCATAAGGACAACAAAACTGCTACCGAGCTAAAAACTGATACCTAAAAACTGCTATCGATAACTACAAACTGATACATAAAAACTGCTATCAATAACTAAAAACTGTTACCTACAGAAAATTGTCCTTCAGCATAAAATATTAAAGTTCTGTCCTTGAGGCTAAAAAGCTGTGAAATTTTGTTCTTGACAATAATTTTCTGTTAAATTTATGTATTTAAGCTATGTATAAATCTGTTTAATGACAATAAATTAATTAATGGAGTTTGGTTTATCAAAATAAGTATGGTTAAGTATTTGAATCATATTTTATATAGAGGTTATAATAATTTAAATAAATTAAGATTTGAAAGATAAAATATGAAATGGATGCGAATTAAATGGTTTAAGATTTTTTCTCGAATAAAAATTTGATTCGAAATTTTGATAAATTGAGAATTTATGAAATTGAATTTATTTAAGAATTAAACCAACGGGATTGATGTGAAATTTATTAAATTGGGAATTCTAAAAGGTATAATTATTATAACTCGATTTTTGGGTCTAGGTGAATTAAATGATTATTTCAAGTATAATGAATTGAAGGCAATATCTAGTTATTTGTAATTTGAGTTTATTTAAATAATAAGCTGTTTATTATATAAAATATTTCAAAACTAAATAATAGGAAATTTAATTGTTGAATCGAAATTATCAATTCTAGTTTTGAAATTTTGGAATATTTAAAGACTTGAAATATATCGAAATAGAAATGTTTATAGAAATTGAAATGTTTACGAATTTCAAAGCATTAAGTTTAAAGGTGTTAAAATTTCAAATGTTTGGTTTTGAAGTATAAAATTTGAAAGTGCTATAATTTGTTTTGAAAAAGGGATATATTTGAAATAAAATGATATTATATTGATTTGAAATAAAAGGGATATCATATTTATTTGGGTTTTAAATTGGAAATGATATCGTATTTATATGGTTTTGAAATAAGTATTATATCCTGGTTTTGAAGTATAAATTATTTTGAAATGACCGCGGTGTTATAATAACGTTTGGTTATTGAAGAGACTGGGATCAGAAGTTGTCATACTCTATGCCAACTCCGAAAACCACTTTAACAATCGTGTACGTGGTGGAGATTTCAGAATAAAGTAGGATGGTGGCGGCGTTTCCTTTGAGGTAAATACGTGGACCCGACTCCCGTGAGTTGACATAAGATGGCTAAAACAGGAGCGATTCTCGGGCCAATGAGGTAGCACCTTTGATCGGACACATCCTTTCGATATTATACTTTGACTTTTGGATTGATTCGGTGGCCACTTTTGATTTTTTTTTATTTGAGAGTGTGGCTCGAGGTGGGCGGTAGTTGCGCGCTACGCGTTACCACCAGCCCGGATGCGTAATTGATATATCTATCTTGGCATTGCCTAGTTGTGCCGTGTCACCTACCCTAGCGCGCCTTGTACGAGTTTGGTTTTCTCCCGTAGCCCGTGGAGTATTTAGGGTAGTCTCCCGATATGGAGATGCGCTGATACCGGATGGACTACGGGGACTATTATTGTGTTAAGGGGGAGATTGGGTAACTCCTTAACGCTATTTAAAAATAAGTTTATTTTATAATAGCGAAATATTACTACATAGTCAATAGTTTAATGGATCCTTAGAAGATGTGAATCCCAAGCATTTCTTGAGTTACTGCACTCACGTTAGACACTACATAGGAGATGTCAAATTCCGTAAACATCTCCGACGCCGTAACACTCATATTATTTACCGTTGATTTAATTTACATAAGATATTTTAGTTCTGACTCGAATGTTTTGTCTTTTCAATTCGCTCGGGTCAGCCTGAGCATTTCAGGAATTGAAGGCCTTATTTCTGGAGGACGAAGGCGAAGATTGTATTATTACTATTATTTACTACATTGTTCCACTGCATCACATTCTTCCGCTGCATGGTTATTATTCTTTGGTATGTGTAAATCTGATATATATTGTATAAGAATAATCAAGAGTTTTGCAAAACAGCTTCATGAACTGTATATTTGATTATTATATTTTATCGTTCCGCTGCAAGATTCTATTTTGTTTTTTTTTCTTTTTCTGCTTTTTCTTATTCACCGCATAACAATTCGCCTTTCTGTATAGTTTTAAGTTTGACGTGTGTGATTTATCGCCGATTTAAAGTTTGCGGAAAGGCGGACGTTACAAAGGCAGTCAACATAGTAGAACTGCAGGGGACGAGAAAATATAAAAGATGTACAAAACCATATTTTTGAAACATCAGAACAAAATGAAACAATGGTCAGTGTACGTGCACAATTTTCAAAACAACATGGCAAGAGCGTGTGATCATATTTCAATATAACAGCATGCATGACCAAATATTAAATGCAACAGGCATATATAAGGACGTACAAAACCAAACATATTGTTGCTCCTATTCACAATGAAGAAATTTGCATATAGGTCTAAATTAATGTGTACAATTGCATAAAGGGAAATACAAAATAAGGCTACAGGCATGAACTAAACAAAGTCAAGGCAAGCTAGGCATAGGATTGCGTGACTCATCTCAAAGCAACAAGACAAGATGGGATGTGTGTTCCTGAAGCTCTAAAGAAATCAAGGCTAACAGGGAAAGGTACATACAATTTAAATCAATAGGGAAATGTGCATGACTGGGAAACAAAGGCTATAGGGCGGTTTTGTTAAAACATGCGTGACAGGGAAACATTGGTAATGCATGATGTATCAATTTTTCAATGTAATCAAGGACGAAATAAAAGGCACAAAATCATCATTTTAATTCAAAACCTTTCATTATAAACCTAAGTAGTATGAAAATTAAAGATAGATCTTGTGAGGTTTAACTCGCCTTTATAACTTACTATAGCTTGCTAAATCTTCTTTAAAGCCTTGCTATGCTCCGTCCTCTCCAAAACTGGTCGAATTTGATAGATTTTATTGGAATCTACTTTCAATTTAGATGAGAGATTTTACTCACGAGGGCTTTGAGTTTCTTAAATTTGAGAAAACTTAATTTTGTTTACTGACTAACTTAAAAATGAACGTACAGTTCATTTGAGAATGCTAAGCGAGAAGAATTTCCCTCTAAATACACTAATGGTCTAAATTTTGATTAGGCCCAAACCTATGTTTTAAATAAATGAATTAAAACTCTATCTCTTTTTTATAACTTTTAAATTTCTCATAATTTAGATAGCAATACTTAATCTTAAATAAAATTTAAAACAAGAATTTATTTTATTTAAAAAAATTATTCAAAATCTCGAAATTCTCTATTAAAAGAAAATTAACTACTTTAAATCAATTCACTTCAATTTATCTCTTTACAATTTCTAAAATTAATTTTCAATAATCAAAAAATAAATTTCCAAACTCTAAAGGATTTTAACACATCGCTTTTCAAAATTTTAATGTCAATAAATTCCAACTTGTCTAATTTAAAATTCTATTTCAAAGAAAAATCCAAATATTTAATTAAATAAACATTAATTAAATTGGGTAATTCAACTGGGTTGTCAAGAACTCCTTCCTTACATCACAATTTCGATTCAAAGGAAGTCTATAATGTGCTATATCTTAGTTTACATCCTTTCTATTATTTGCAAATTATTAGGATTCTCACTCACAAATAAATTTTCCATAAAATCCACAATACTAAGATTGCTTTTTATAATCTTAAAATTTCCTTTAAATCAATTTCAGTT
Organism: Allium cepa; assembly: GCA_030765085.1. Taxonomy (NCBI): domain Eukaryota; kingdom Viridiplantae; phylum Streptophyta; class Magnoliopsida; order Asparagales; family Amaryllidaceae; genus Allium; species Allium cepa. Next base: position 408,881,028 of record CM060939.1, on the reverse strand, counting down.
TCCTTTTTTTAGATAAAGAAGTTATTCAAATTTTTAACACTTTTACAAATAACTATTTTATTAAATTCCACTTTTATTGTTTATAAAATAACCACAAGTTAAACTAACTTTTACATACTTCTTTATTACTTATTCTTTTTCTTCCACTAATATTTTACAATTTTATAAAATGATCTAACTTATTATTTCAAGAACCCTACACTATTTAATCAACCAATTTATTAAATTAAAGATTAAATTATCTCTCTGAATAAATAATACTAAGCCACAAATTAGTATGATTCACTTTGTCACTACAAAATTGATTGCATAAGCTATCAACATTGTCTTGCCAAGTCTCTCCGCTTCACACAATAATTTTATGGCTAAAACATTGGTCTATTTTAAACATTCTAAAATAATTATTTCTCATGTTTAAATGCCTCATTTGATGCTTAGGAACTCCCGTCGATAAAATGGTGTCGCATATATCTATTAGAATCCTTGAACATTTTCCGGACAAATCAACACAATAAATAATCATAAGTTTTCCTTAGTTATATTTTTTATATTTCTAATTACATCCAAGCATCCAATATATATAACAACTCTTTGTCTAAAATAATTATAACCAAGAAATTAATTCCTAATGCTTAATCAACCAAAACCAGATAACTTTTATCCTAAATCCTATAGAAATTTAATTCTACCACTCCTGTACTGGTCCCATTGACTGGTAAAATTTTCTAATTTATCCTAATCATTAAATATAAAGCTCACATAAGGTATTTAACTTACCCCAAAACTAACTCCAATGCAACTTATCAGAAGAAAAAACACTTCCAATAATAAAAATAACCACACCTTGCTAAGTCAGTCTATTAGAAGTCCTGGTGACCTTTTCCTTACATTCCTTTCTTTCCTTGAATGGGCAAGATGTAATCAAGTGTCCTTCCCTCTTACAATAGAACAAACACCCACCGGAGAAGAAAGTCAAGGCTTACTACATTCATTCGAATAGCGGCCTTCGGTTCCACAGTTGAAACATGCTACCTAACTCTTAGGTAGAGCCGCAAAACCGAACTCATCCTGCTTTCTCTTCTTACTTTTTGACTCGGGATTACCTTGCTCAATTAGCTGCTTTCTTTTTTGGTTTAACTCTTGCTTATGATTCTTAGAAATTTCCTCCTCTTCATAATCCTTCTCCGCTTCCTCGAGACGAAGTGTTGAACCAACTGAAGATTTGAAGGATACATCTAGCTGAAGTAATAAAGCCTTCTTTAACGGCATGCATAATCCATGAATAAACTTTTGATTTTTCTTCCTCGAGGTATTAATGAAATCTAACTCATACTTGGATAACGCCTTAAATTATGCTACATACTCCATAATGGAAGACTGATTCCTCCCGAGATCAATGAATTTTCTAGTCATCTCTTTCTTTTCTGCCTTTGCCAAAAACTTCTGTTCGAATCTCTGCCTAAACTACGCCCAGGTAAGCTGAGCCTCCTCAATCTCTACTACTAATAGATCAATCAAATGCCCTTTCTTGCAATTGACTGGATGCCAATTGAACTCTTTGGGCATTTATAAGATTCATGCAAGTAAAAATCCTCCTGCACATGTTTATCCAAGCACATATCTCTATGAGCTTCTCCGTTCCCTTAAATGGTCCACCTCCCAAGTGCTCGAAGTCACTGCATAAGTGACCAAATTAACACGAACCAAATAAGCATCAGGAGTAATAGTCTGGGCAGCACGAACAATCTCTGCAATTTGCCCAAGAAGTAAAAACATCCCTCCTATACTAGGATTACTAGTCGACAGTGGTGTAGCTCTAGACTACCTCCAGCCATTCCTCTATTATGCATAATCTAAACTTTAGATTAGAACCAAATTATGATATTATCTTAATATTCTTGAAATTAAATCAAAATACGCCCCAAACAATTATCCCTATAATCGTTTTTATATTCCTATATAGATAATTTATATAACTATCTAAGAACACCCTTGGGGATAGGACTCTAACTCATCTAGGCCTCAGATCTGTGATATTCTATTCTATAATGTTCTGACTCAGCTCTAATACCAAGCCATAACGACTCCAGCGTAACACCCATATTATTAAAGAACATTATAAATAATGTCATATAATAACACGAAGAATACAGCTTGTTAAGAGCAACCAAATATGAGTATATCTTTAAACTAACACTGACATGTCATACTTACTGTATTACCGAATATATGGAACAAAATTTGACATGTACAGTCTCAGAATGAAGTAATAAACACATTGGACTCTCAAAATCAGCACAGTATATCATATAAAATAATAGTCATAGATCACGGTGTAATAATATACATCGTATATAAATACATACCATGAGTCTACAAAATACGATACTAGACCCACATAATATACATCCAGTACAAGTCATTATCTCAAAATATGAATCCCATATATATACATAATCCTACATAAGATAAATTGAAAGTCAAAATAGTTTATTTTCATGCTAGCACACCTACCTAAAAGTCTACACGACCTGTAACCTGAAAAAAGTCTTGGTCTGACCCAAGAATTGTGTAAAATAATAAACAGGTAAGACTATCTCTAAATAAAAAGTAACACATGAATATATGACATTATAATAAATACGGATGTTATATGGATATAACAAGTTATTAGAATAATTTAACTCAGGTTCCATCTCAAGTCACATGAATATTTAGATCTTGGAACACAGAATAAATCACAAAGCACATAATTCCATAATAAATAATAGTATCATAAAAATCCAAGAAAACCTAATTGTACCGATCACAATGATCGTCCATACCAATCACTATGATTGTCCATACCGTAGAAAAAAAATCCTAATTCTTATTGTAACATCCCCTATCTAGAAGGCTAAAGCTAAGCGCTACAGATGCTGCAATCATCCATAGTATTAACTTCTGATGACGAAATACGGTGATGTTAATAGTATCCATAATACCAAAAGCACATGAATATAAAACAAAATCACAGATTTTAAAAACAACTTTTCTGACTATATTTCATAAAACATGTTTCATATTTCATTACATCATCTCAATCGTTTCCCAGGTTCAGATCAAATATATTTTTTAAATTTCGCCAAGAGCGACATATGAAGATGCTCACTTGGTTGACCAGAGTACTATATAGTCATATATAGACTTAATACAACACAGTGGAAATTAAACAGACAGAACAACTCCTAAAAAGCTAACTTCAGCCCTTACTCTTCTTTAGTAGCTTTATTCGTCAACCTAATAAACTTCTAAATCCTTAGCCCTCAGCCCACTCAAATCAATTTTGAGCACCCAAGAGTTTAAGGGGAAAACCACAAACTTCGAGTAAGACATAAAGCCTGGTGTGAATAATACTATACATATCAATTATTTGATATTAAGTGAGACCACGCTACTTAGCAGAACGGGTTTCCCCTCACTATTATCCTTTTAAAACATAGCCTTTGCAAATCATAATCCTACAACCAAAACTGGTTAAAACTGTAAAGCATTATCATATAATCATACATATCAAATAACAAATGGACTATTTGTCCGAACGTTATAGTTTTGTTTGACTAACTACTAAACTTTAGCTGATTCGGGCCTACCAGACAATATAAACAAATAATCTAACATCTGTTTGGTACTCCTCTTCTAGACGGTCTATCCTTAACTTACTTTCTCCAGGTCAACTAATCCTAATGGTTTTGCGGGCTCACCAATAACCTACCTCTATACAAATATGTTCCTTTCTGTGTATAACATCATTTTAGTCTTACTTATGACAAAGCCCTACACATCGAAATATGGGACTAAATTAGCTTGGGGCTAATAGCTAATGTATAGGGCGTGACCCTATACCAGTCCCATCTGGTATACAAATATCTGAGTCAGTTCACTTAGAGTAATCTTCGCTTAAATTTTCCTTGGAAACATTTTCATCCCAAATTGATCTAAAAATCAAACTTAAAAAAGGAAAATACATACTCTATGCTTTACTCAAAATCACCTTTCCATGTTATATATACTTCACTCAAATCTTTGTTGATGAAATCATTTAAACCTTTGAAAACACCCCTTTTGAATCTATTGAAAGTACCCCTTGCGAATCCAAGTAAACCCCTTTATAACCTAGGCCGAAAGGCCAAAAAATTCCTATCGAAACCATTCATATAACTTTTCGAAACCACTGAAAAACCTTTCCTTTGAAAGATATAAAACCTTAGACATCCTATCTTTAAAACACTTAAACATTGCCTTTCAAAAACATTGAAAAACCTTTCTTTTCAAACCTTTCAAAACTTTTGGGGAACCACCCCTTCGAAAACTTCATTAAAACCTTTCGAAAGCATTAAAACATCAAACCTTTCGAAAGCATTTGGGTTCAAGTAAAACATATAAAATAACCTTTCGAAACCATTTAAAACTATCTCCTTCGAAACCATTTGGGTTATACCTTCAACAGAGCAAAAGGGTCATAAAACATTTAAGTCGAAAGCACTCTTTGGAAAACAGTTCCTAAGTAAAGAAGTGATGGTGTTGAAATCAACCCTTTCGAAAGCATTAAAGAAGTGGCTTGAATTTAAAAACAAAGTCACCCTTTCGGAACCATTGACTTTGAAAGGAAGCGGCAACAAAGGGTTTTAACCCCGACGAAAGTATTTATTTAAAAAAGACGCAACCTCTTAGAAACCATTCGTTTAAATCATTTGACACAATCGAAAGTCAACCAAGTTGAAAGCATACCCTTCGAAAGCAAAGCAGGTGAGTTTCCATTTGAAAGCAAAGTAGCGCTTTGACCCTATCGGAACCCTACATTTTGACCCAATACCTTCCGCCTAAGTCTAATTCGCTGCACGCCAAGTCTTTGATTCCATGTTCATTGTTTTTGATGGTGATGGTGGTGGAACTACTAGGTCGGCACATACGTGCCAAAAGTGGCGAATCATGCTAAAAGCATGTAAAAACCGATTTTAACTTTAAAAAGAAATTCTTTTCAACTAACCTGCCTTGTATGTTAAAATATTATTGGTTGCCAATTTTATTTTCTAAAAGTGCTACTAAAATTTCAGAATTAAACAATTTATATAATTACAAAACACTCCTACTTCTTTTAAAATATATAAAACATTTAAGTTCCATACCATAAATAATTCTATATATCTATTAAAACATTTAGGAAAATTCTATAAAATTCCAGAAAATCATTTTTTAATATGTTTTCTAACATATATTAATTTTAGACCCAAAACTTATATTATTTAGCCGTAAATAATTTTAAACCCAAATAATCATTTTCCTTACTAGAAAATTAATATAAAATCCACATTAATATAGAAAATTGTGAAAATTGAAACCTATCTCTAAAATATCATTTCTGATCTAAATGTACATTGAGGCATTTGGATGTCATTAAATAGGGTTTTCACATTAAAACATATCATAAAACCTATATGAATGAGGATATATAAACATTTTATCCTTTAAAATCATGGTATAACATTGCAAATAAATTCCGGTTATCCTTAAAACTGTAAATACTTTAAAAAAATATGAGATGCAATCATTATTCACCTTAGCTTTGAGATTAAGGTGTTTGATATTTGAATGGGTTTGATTTTGATTAATCTTCCTTCCTTCGATTTCCTTTATCTTCTTCCTCTTGCTCTTGCAAATGGTGGCCGACCTCTATTTTAGTTTGGGCAAATGAACATATGAAATGAATTCCTAACGGTTTAGGGTATTGGAATACTCTTATTCCAACTTTACCCCTCACCTATTTCCTTTATCTATTTTATTTTATTCCATTTATTCTCTTAGACATGGCTACCTCATAGTTTAATCACAAATATCAATCCTCTAATCATATTACGTTATTTCATTTAATTTACCTAATTAAATGTTCCTAGTAATGTTACTAAATATAGGGTGTTATAGTCTTCATCCTTAAAGAATTTCGTCCTCGAAATTACGATACGTTACCCAACAAATCAATTCAAAGGTAAACATACCACCAAACAAATCGGGATAAGCGTCTCTAATCCTGCTCACAGTTTCTCGAGTATAGTCTACCTCATCGTCACTCTATTGGACTTTAACTAATCCGACTACCTTGTTCCTTAGCTTATTCTCATCTCTTGCGACTATACGAATCAACTTTCTAACTATAGTCAAGTTTTTTTCTACTACTAAGTCATCTAACACAGTCAGTGCTATACTAGATTTTAGATCTCTAACACACTTCCTTAGATGAGAAACATGAAAAACATCGTGGACTCCTGCAAAACTATTTGGTAACTCTACTCTATATGCGAGTTTCCTGATCCTCTCTACAATTGAAAACGGTCCTACGAACCTCGGTGCCAACTTTCCTGATTTCTCGAATCTAATCACACCTTTCATCGGTGAAATCTTAATGAAAACTTGATCTTCAATAGAGAACTCTTAGTCTTTTCTTCTTTTGTCTGCATAACTCTTCTTCCTAGATTGAGCATCCTTCATCCTAGCTCGAATCAACTCAATCTTCTCTACAGCTTCTCTAACCAAATCCAGACCAAGAACCAACCTACCACCGGTCTCTAACCAACAAACTGGTGATTTGCATGGCCTTCCATACAAAGCTTCAAACGGTGCCATCTTTATACTAGTCTAATAGCTGTTACTAAACAAAAACTCGATTAAGTGTAGATGGTCTTACCATGATCCACAAAAATCTAACACATAAGCTCTTAACAAATCCTTCAAGACTTCATTATCTCTTTTCTGTTTGCCTATCGATCTGCGGATGATAAGCGGTACTCATCTTGAGCTTGGTTCCTAAAATATTCTACAGACTCTTACAGAACTCGCTAGCGAACAAGGAATCTCTATAACCTACTATAGTACTAGGAATTCCATGAAGTTTGACTATATTCTTCATAAATAACTTAGCCAAAACAGTGCTCTCCTAGTTGACTTAAATGGAATGAAATGGGCATTCTTGGTTAATCTGTCCACTATGACCCATATACTTTCATTTCCTTTATTTGACCTTGGCAACCCGTCTATGAAATCTATAAAAATAGAATCCCACTTCTATATCGAAATATCTAATGGCTGAAGCAACCCACTTGGATTCTGATGTTCGGCTTTTACCAGTTGATAGTTCAAACACTGCGTTACCCATAAGCCTACATCCTTCTTCATTCCTTCTTAGAAGAAACTCCACATCATGTCCTGTTACATCTTAGTTCCTCTTGGATGAATAGTGAACTTCAAACGATGGCACTCTTACAAAATCCTTTAAGTCATCACTCCCTGTTCCATCCTTTAACTTCTTGACATGTTCAACTAATACAGGATCCTCCTCCTGTTTAGAAGCAATGTTTTCGATCATTACTGGTTGAACTTCTAAACAAAACAACATAACATATCCTCCACTAGACCCAGCTTCATATCTCCACTACATTCTGCAAGTCGACAACGCTTCCAAATCATTCCACTTTCCTATCATTGCCAACACTGCATTCTAATGCTTTCTGCTAAGCGCATCTGCAACTTTATTACCTTTCCCCGGTGCGTACTCAATTCCAAAATCTTAAGCAGCGATAAACTCCAACCATCTCTATTATCTCATGTTCAGCTCCTTCTGAGAGAACAAATACTTCAACAACTTATGATCCGTATAAAGTTCAAACCTTTCTCCCAAAAGGTAATGTCTCCACACCCTCAATGTAAAAATCACCACACCTAATTCTAAATCATGCGTTGGATATATAACCTCATGAGGTCTAAGCTATCGAGAAGCATAGGGAATCACTTTACCTATCTGCATCAGCACAGCTCCAAATCCAGTTCCACATGCATTGAGGGTCAATAACTAATACAAGTGCATGAGTTAATAAGTGTTTCAAGCATTGGAACGCTTCCTTACACTTGTTGGTCTAAAAAAACTTCACATCCTTTCGCGTTAGCTTAGTTATCGGTGTGTTTATCCGTGAAAAATCCATTATGAACCTCCAATAATATCCAGCCAATCCAAGAAAACTCTTTATCTCGGTCATTGTCTTGGGTCTTTTCTAATTATTCACTACTTCAGTCTTAGTCGGATCAACAGACAACCTTTTCTCAGAGACTACATGACCAAGAAATTTCACTTCCTTCTTTCAAAAATGACACTTCGAAAAATTTGCCTTCAGCTGATTCTACCTCAGCGTCTCAAGCACACTTTCTAGATGAACTTCATGTTCCCTTTTATCCTTAGAGTATATCAAAATATCATCTATGAATACCAATACGAACCTATCTAAGTGCTCCCGGAAAATTCAGTTCATCAAATCCATAAAGAATGCTGGCGCATTGGTTAGTCCGAACGACATCACTAATTATACATACAATCCATATCTAGTTCTAAATGCCATTAAAGGAATACTATCCTCTACTACCCTAAGTTGATGGAAAGCTATCGCCAAATCCAACTGAGAAAATACCTTGGCTCCACTCAACTGATCGAACAAATCGTCAATTCTCGGCAATTGATATTGATTTTTTATCGTCTTCTTATTTGACTTACGGTAATCGATACATAACCTCAACGATCCATCTGGCTTCTTAGAAGACACTGTGGTTGCTCCCCCAGGTGAACTACTTGGCCTAATAAAATTCTTGCCTTCCAAATCTACCAACTGCACCTTCAGCTATCTCATCTTTATAGGTGCCGCCCTACTTGGCGGTCTACTCACTGGTTCTGCCCTAGGCATCAAATCTTCTTGAAACTCAATGGCTCGTTTCGATGGTAACACTACTACAGGCTCGAAGACATCCGCGAATTCTCTAACCACGAAAACACGATTTAACTCGTCTTCCAACTCCACAACACCCAACAAAACATTCAACTAAAAACTAGGGTTTTCTATGATATATACTATTTGATCACTACTTTTGGGGTGTCTAAGCGATATTTTCCTATCATGGAAAAATATCATAGCATCATACTTATTTAACCAATTTATACCCAAAATTATTCCCAACCCTACAAAGTCAAACACATGCTAACTGCAAACAAAGGTATGAACTAACAAATCAAACTCTAGGTGGTCACACTTCATCCCAAGTGTCGCTTGCCCTCCTATTGCATTTGCAACCCTTAAGGAAGTAACTAAGTATGAGCGTTCTAGGTTAAGCTTATCTACCAAACAATGAGATATAAAAGCATGCGATGCACTAGTATCAAACATAACGTTAACAGACATACCATAAATATGAAGCGTACCTCCCATTACTACCTTCCCTTTCTTCTGTGTTGTTGGTCCCGATGTAGCAAGTTCCAATGCAAATACTTTGTCCTTTCCATCCTTAATAGGCTCTTTGCACTGGTTCTTATAATGAATAATCTGATCAAAGTTGAAGCATCTAATATTCTTCTTCTCGATCACTTCCTTCGCCTTTCCAACATGACACTCATTAGCAAAACACCCCTTCTTATTGCACTTGAAGCAAACAACCTCCGACTTTCCTTTCATTTTGGCTCCACCTTTCTGAGCACCCTTCTTATGAAAGAACTTCCCTTTTCGACTCTGCCCCATCCGAGCTTCCTTTTCCCTATTCTTCTCCAAAGAAGCAAGTATCTCCTCGTGCCTCAATGCATTTTCTCTACTACAACATCACAAGGATCCCTTATATGATGTAATGTATTCCTTGCCAACTCAGGCTTCAACCCCCTTATGAACTTCTCATTTCTCTTCATCACAGTATCCACAGTGGCATTTCCATATCTAGCCAATTCCTCAAACCTTCTAGATACTCCAACACAGCCATCTTCCCTTGTTCCAACTCAATGAACTTTCTGATCTAGGTAGACTTCGCAGTCTTCTCCTAAACTCAACCCATGTCATCATATCTTCATCCATTCCAACTGTCACACTATGCCACCAGAATAAAGCTGCTCGTTGAAGCTGTCTTTAAGCAAGCCTTCTCTTCTGCTCGTCATTGAGCCCCAAGCAAAGATTCTCTCACAATGCAACAACCAGTTCTCCACCTCAATAGCATCTTCAGTTTCGATATATGGCTTCCCTCCAAGCCTAACATAGTCTCTGCTTAAGATAGCACCATTGGAGCTTCCCGAACCCCTACTCCAACATTTCCTCCATCCACTCCACCAGCAACACCCGCCTACATTATATTCACGAAAAACTGATACTTGATCCCGTATCCACTTGCGGAACCCCAGCACCAACATTCCCAGCTTGTACCTGACCTTAGTTCCTTTTAGTATTCGGTTTGACATTTCCATTTGTAGTGGTGCTTCCCCCAAGATTCACTCTTCCACTTCTAGCGTCCATATTTGTATTCAATCCTCGTGAGGTATAGAAGAATATCCTAAGAGAGTGGAGAATAGAGATATAGCGTATACTTATATATAGCAAATACAAGTATGTTACTATAGCATTATCCCATGCCTCGATCTTATCACTAATTCCTTTGGATTATGTTTTTCAAAAATCATTTTAGTTTAAAGTATTTTATAAACTTATGCACTGATACCAAGTTGTAACATCCCCTATCTAGAGACCCCAAGCTAAGCGCTACAAATGGTGCAGTTATCCATAGTATTAACTTCCGGTGACCTAATACGATAATGCTAATTATATCTATAATATCAAAAGCACATGAATATGAAACAAAATCATATATTTTAAAAACAATTTTTCTGATTACATTTCACAAAACATATTTCATATTCCATTACATAATCCCAATAATTTCCCAGGTTTAGATCAAATACAATTACTACAAAATGCGCTAAGAGCGACATATGAAAATGTCATCATGGTTGACCAGAATACTGAATAGTCATGTATAGATTTAATACAACACAGCAGAAATAAACAAATAGAACAACTCCTAAATAGATAACTTCGGCCTCATGCTCGTCTTAAGAAGCTTTTTCATCAACCTACTAAATCCTTAAATCCTTAGCCCTCAACCTACTCAAATCAATTTTGAGCACCCGAGAGTTTAAGGGAATAATATAAATTTCGAGTCAGACAAAAAGCCTGGTGCGAATAATACTATACTTCTCGGTTATTTGATATTAGGTGAGACCATGCCGCTTAGTGTAACAACTTTTCCCTCACTAATATCCTTTTAGAACATATTATTTGCAAATCATAGTCCTACAACCAAAATTGGTTAAAACTATAAAGCTTTGCCATATTATCATACATATCAGGTAACAAATGGATTGTCTGTCCGAACATTATAGTTTTTTTGGCTAACTACTAACCTATAGCTGACTTGGGCCTACCAGACAATATAAAAAAATAATTTAACATCTTTTAGATATTCCTCTTCTAAATGGTCTGTCCCTGACTTACTTTCTCCAGGTCAACTGATCCTAATGGTATTGAGGACTCACCAATAACCTATTTCTGCACAAATATATTCCTTTCTGTGTATAACATCATTTAGTCTTACCTATAACAATGCCCTACACACTGGAATTTTGGACTAAATTAACTAGGGGATAATAGCTGATGTATATGGTGTGACCCTATAACAGTCTCATATGGTATAATAATATCTGAGTCATTATACTTAGGGTAATCTTCCCTTAAATTTTCCTTGGAAACCTTCTCATCTCAAATTGATTTAAAACCTTTAAATACAACTTTAATAAGGAAAATATATACTCTATGCTTTAGACAAAATCAAATTGCCATGTTATATATACTTTACTCAAATCTTAATTGATGAAAATATTTAAACATTTGAAAGTACCCCTTCTGAATCCATTGAAAGTACCACTTTTGAAACCAAGTAAATCCTTTTTATAACCTAAGCTGAAAGGCCAAAACATTCCTTTCGAAACCATTTATATAAACCTTTTGAAACCATTGAAAAACCTTTCCTTCGAAAGCTATAAAACCTTAGACATCCTATCTTTAAAACACTTAAACATTGCATTTCAAAAACATTAGAAAACCTTTCCTTTCAAACCTTTAAAAACAATTGAGGAACCACCCCTTCGAAACCTTCATTAAGCTCTTTCGAAAGCATTAAAACATCAAACCTTTCGAAAGCCTTTGGATTCAAGTAAAATATGTGGAATAACCTTTCGAAAACATTTAAAACAATCTCCTTCGAAACCATTTGGGTTCTACCTTCAACAGAGAAAAAGGGTCATAAAACATTTAAGTCATAAGCACTCTTTCGAAAACAATTTCTAAGTAAAGAAGTGATGGTGTAGAAACCAACCCTTCTGACAGCATTGGAGAAGTGACTTGGATTTAAAAACAAAATCACCCGTTCAAAACCATTGACTTCGAAATAGAAAAGCAGCAGCAAAGGGGTTTCGACCGTGACAAAAGCATTTAATTAAAAACAAAGGAGCAACCTCTTTGAAGCCATTCCTTTAATACCATTTGACCCAGTTGAAAGCCAACGAATCAAAAGCATACCCTTCGAAAGAAAAGCAAGTGCGTTTCGATTTGAAAGCAAAATAATGCTCGTTTCGACCCAGGATCTTCCACCTAAGTCCAATTCACAATGCCCCAAGTCTTTAATGCCACGTGTATTAGTTCCAATGGTGATAGTGGTGGCGAAACTACCAAGTCGGAACATAGGTGAAGAAAGTCGCGAAACGTGCTAAAAGCATGTAAAAAACTGATTTTAACTTTAAAAAGAAATCCTTTTCAAATAACCTGCCTTGTTTGTTAAAATATTATTGGTTGTCAATTATCTTTTCTAAAATGCTGCCAGAATTTAAAAATTAAACAATTTAAATAATTTATAAAATACCCCTTTTCCCTTTAAAATATATAAAACATTGAAGTCTCATACCTTAAAAAAATTTATTTATCTATTAGAACACTTAGGAAAATTCTACCAAAATTCTATAAAATCATTTATAGGTGTATCACATAATTATTTTAATCTTCTTTTGTATGATGCATAAATGCAGTTGTGCAGATGTACACAATGACATACAAATGTGCTTTCTGGGTAAATAATTTTGAATATTCAAAATAAAAAGTATATTTAGATATATGCATCGGGTATCGGGTGAGATCTCGAACGAGATGAGTGCATCTCGGTCGTCCATCTCGGATTTACATCTCAGTTTCTAAAAGTCATTTCGGAGTTATCTCGGAGTATATGTCATGTTGAAAATTAATTTTCATACACCTAAATTTATAATACTAGTCACTACCTTAAGGAAAACACTATGCACTAACCTTGAATATATCACACGCTTATCATTAGTAATTTAGTATGGAAAAATATCACTTGTATCATGTAAAATAAACAAATAACTAGATTTCATGAATAATGTTCAATATAATGTCATATGTGATAAAGTAGACAAGAAATAAACCATAGCATATGCACCTTTACTTTGTTTGATCATTCACTTAACTTTTCTACACAATATAATGTCTCATTTCTACCTTTTACGATCTATAGTACCGCAAGGGAAATCTTAATTTTATAACTTTAAATACAAAAGTCTACAAGTAGAATCAAGATATTCTATGTCTGGTTATAGTATTTAATTATTAGCAAACAAAATCTCATTAAGCAACTAATAACATAGATATTTCAAACAAACGTAGAAAATAGCATACATAGTACAAACAATTTTCAAACATTTAGTAATTTTATAATAAAAGCAAAAAAATGATGTACGAATGAACATGTAATCATCAAATGAAATTAATAGATGAAATAGAATTCCTTTATTACTTTATAATAGCCTTGAGGAAAAAAATTATAGCAGCAAAGACTAAATGAAATCAAATTGGGAATCCATTTGGAACATAAAGTTAAATAAGTGAAGTCCAAAATTTATAGCCACAAAAAAATAGGATTAGGACAAAAACTCAAGAAAGTGTCCAAAAAAGAACATTGAAATCGGATGTAAATTAATTTGGATCAAAAACCTAAATGAAAATCATAAAGTGAAATACTTACCATAATCGATGTAGATTTTATCATCTTCTTACACTTATCACTGCCGTAAAATAAAAGACGAATATTAATTGAGACTTATATAAAAAATAAGGTTTAAAAAAGTACAATTAAGAAGGCTTAAATTAAGATAAAGGATGAGTCAGCCCAATACAGAAAATTCCAAAATTCAACAACTCGGCCGATATCTCGCAATTAAATCTCGTCCGAGATATCGAATGAGATATCGAAATATCGTCCGAGATTTGGGTCAGACGAGATTCAAACGAAATAGCCTGTTTCGAATCGCCCAGGCACAAAAATGAGATCTCGGCCGAGATCTCGACCAAGATGAGCGAGATTTAAAACCTTGGCACAGATTCACACTAGTTAGAATAATGCATGAATCATAAAACTTATATGTCAATATTCTTGTGTGCTTAGTTGAAATGCCTCTTCACATATATAGGCAAAAAATAATATTAGAAAGCTATTTAATTTTTCATTTTAGACTTGACTTTTTAATATTTTTTTCCTTTTAGAAAGCAAAAGGTAGACTTTTGAGAGCTATCAAAAAGGGGCCTAAATCTCAACATGCGGAACACATATATGAATAAGTATATGCTATAAGGTACAAGCACACAATTATTTACGGTGTAGAGCGCAAAATAGCATAAAACCTAAAGCCTTGGCATATGGCATGGTGATCGTCTAATGTGTTTTCATTTTGCAAATAACCAAGGTTGTAAAATTGCTAGGCAATCGGTATGGATCAAAGATCAACCGTTCTAATGATGATTAATTGAGGATCAACCAAACCTATGCGCTTTTCATAACTCATATATTTTAGATAAAATTAAGTATTTAGTTTAGAATTAGGTGATCCAAGTTAGAAATTGGGGTTTTGTACGGGCTTAGGAGCATCCAAAGCGGCATGGCCATCTAAAACTAGCATACAGATACTTATATATGACATTGAGCCTCAAATATTGTCTAACTAGTGCCTAACCACATGCTTTTAGATTCTTAGATGAGGTAGTAAGCCTTGCCTAGGTGGATGACTAAGTGGTAAGCCCCGCTCGGCATCTAGATGAAGATCTAAGAGGATTGTTACAATAGAGCTAAGAACATATACAAAAAAGATTCATTTTAATCATTTCGCAAAAAACATTAAACATAAAATCATAAGCCTAGAATTTCAAATATAATAGTGTTTCTAAAAGCTGAAATTCAAAATAATAACACATATTGTTGATTAACTAGAAAATTGAATCTGATTCATATATATACTACAACTTGCTTTGAGAATATATATATTACATAAAAAGAGTTAGATTTTCCATGCCAACTACAACATATTCTGGTATTTAAACAAAAGAATAACAGAAAAAACTACCTAGTAGAAATGCAAAATAGTAATAATAATAAGCATTATTGCAAGTACTAATTTCTATGCATTTTTAAATTTTGAAAGTAATACTAGTAAGAGTTAAGATCAAAAGGATAAAAAACTACTGAAAAGGTCTGTTAATTTTTGCACCATGTATCATGTGCAATATTCGGTATGCCTTTCCATGTGCGCTGCGCCTTAGGGTGAAACATCACAATCGCCACATCATGCGCCTTTTATAACTATATCGCCATATATTATTGACATTTAAAAATCACCATCATATTTGTGTAACGCCCCACCTCTATACCTATACCAGCAAAAGGTATTATATAATGATATTATCTAGTAATAAAGAGAATGAGGCTTGTTAGAAGGGATCACACATGAATATTCCCTTTGGCTAATGTTTATACATATTCTTATCTTAAAGATATATCAAAAATATATATGAAAGAACCATATTTATGGTGTTTTGATGATAACAACTATACAAAAATGCTACTGATATGTTTGTTGAGTTATTTCAGGTCAAGTTGCTATTTACCGAATGATAAAATCTATACGGGTTATAATGGACGTTACAACAACAACAAAAAAGAAAAAAATTTGCTTATGGCGGTGGGATTTGAATATAAGACATAGTACGCTTAGAAGAACCTTCCATCCAAGCAGCTGCCAAAAATGATTTGTTAGCACATTTTATCGTTGATGAGAAACGGAATAGCAAGTGTTAAAATAAAATATGAAGATAGGAGGACTTGATCCCTGGCCATACATGAAGACTGCAGTCAACAAACCAACCAGGCTACAACAACATTTGGAACAAAAGATGGTATTTTTTATTAGAAGGACAAAGCGAAAATGTAATTATTCAAAAGTGAATGAAGCAGGTTTTGAACCCTGGACAACTGGTAAGTAGTGAGGCACTCTACCAAACAAGTCATTCCCGCTTTTGTGAAGTACCTATTGGTTGAATCTCTTATTTATAGAAGCTACAAATAAAATTGTTGAAAAATGAAGGAAGTGGGATTCAAACCCAGCACGTGCCAAAGAGTTGCGCACGTCTTACCACTGAACCACACAACGATTTGAAGTTATCAACAACAGCTACTTTACATTAGCATACCAAAGCGAATAGTCAAGTGCCTTTTCAACCAATTGCCAACTTCCAACGGATGCATCTCTTCCAAACTGAAATGCTGAAGGATTGCTGCTGTTCAAAGACATCTTATCACTCATATATAAGTCTTCTATCATCCCCAAATCAAAGATAACAATCCTACTCTCTGATACCTTTCTCATATTGCTTACAAACGCTCCAAATTCAATATTTATTTCAAAAGCAAACTTAGACCAACCCTCTTTCACTCCATAATATTTGAGTACGGTCTTAATTCACTTCCTAACCTCTGCACACTTATTCTGCATCATTTTTTGCTGGTTATAGAAGTTGTACTCCAGTTCGACTACTCAGTATATTGAAGACACAATAGTCAAGATTATTTCTTTGTAAAAGAAAATATTGAAGTCCCGTTCGGCTGCTCGGGCAAGTGTACTAAAATCCTGTTCTGCTGCTCAGGTGCCTATTCTTTCAGGCGAAGTGAGGATGATAGTTAGTTGAAATTTCAAAAGGAGTCTGGGACTGGAAGTAGGATTGGAGGTCCGAACTAGTATAATTTTTTTGCTGTGATTGCTTCTTGCTTTACTTTTTATTCGCGCTGCTATTATATTTATATTGTTGCTACTGTGATTACTGCACGTCAACTCTGTATCTATATATTTGGACATCATCGATCCAGTGCATAGCGACTAACAATATATACTCAATATCAACACAAAGCAATAAACACGTAGACTAAACTAAGACGGAACAGTATATAACATATATAAATGAACATAGAGTCATAAATCATAGTAGAAAAGTATAATACATAACAATATACTCCAAGCCTAGTTCAAATCAGGCAATCCATAAACATTTCATTAATACTGATACAAGGGTATATCCAAGGAAGAATATACATAGTCATCCACTCAAAACACGATATATATATATAGTTCCTTCGAACTCCAATATCCAAAGTGGCTAATGTCTATGTACCTAAAACATCTTAGGTTGACCCGAGAGAAATAATAAATAGACTAGAATATATCTAAATCAAAATAATAAAAACATGATGTGATCCTTAGAGTAAGTGATGTAGGCATTCCCAAATAATATAATATCGACTAACATATGTGCGATATATGCAAACAAGCAATCAAACTCAATCAATTTTCCATCTAATTTATCATATACGATAAAAACCAATAATGGAAATAAAGGCAAATGCATAGATGTAATATCCCAAGACTTTTACGATAATTATTTAAAACTAAATTAACTAATAAGTAATAAAACTGAAAATTGAATTTTTCACAAATGTAAGATTTTGGCTACGAAACTTGCATCATTGAGTTCATGCCAATTTTTTGACCAATTTTCGTATATAAAGTTTTTCGATCAAAGATCAAACGAAAAATTTATTGACATATGATTTTTGAATTAAAAATAATTGTATATGTGATTAAGGAAATAAATTATCGTTAGTGAAATAAATCAATGTTAACTAACGTTAGTGGTTGTTTAAGGTTTAGGTATGGTCAAACGTAGAAATAAATAATCGCAATTGATTGAAAAAGTAAAGTAATCGACAACAATAAATGTAGCTAATTAATTAACGTAATTCATAGCAACTAGTCGACCCCTGATATCAACCCTTCGACCGTTAATGGTCGACTAGTGATGGGTTGGTGATCAATTAGTTAAATCATCAAATGCAAGATTTTGATGTGGCCGAACGGTCCGACTTATAATAGTTTAATATAATGTTTGACACTGATTTGAACTCCTATAAATATAGACCTAACCCCTCACTTTCTTCTCATTTTTGTGGAGCGGATTCAGATGATTGCCTTTCTGAAGCTTTCATGAACCTTTTGATGTTATCGAAATGCTTGCCTTATTCCTACTGTTGTGTTCCTTTCGGCATTGTCAGAAGGTAGCTCTCCTCCAAATTGCTGCGAACCTTTTGACATTGTCGGAAGGTTGCACCTTTCGTGCTTGTGAACCTTTCGATCTTGTAGGAAGATTGATTCTCACTTGATTATTGTCGAGTGTTGTATTTCCCTTCAGTGTTTTCGAATGGTTTTCTACCATTCTTTGTTGACTTTTGTGCATTGCTTTCTTCATAAAAACCTTTCGACCTAGTCGAAAGTTGTTCTGGATGTGCTCCAACCGGTTCGAAAGGCTTTCTATACTTTCGAAAGGTCGTTATGGAGTTGCACATGCATGCTTTGATATCTCTATCTTCTTCAAAAGGTAAGAACTCTCTAAATGGAACCTTTCGACTACTTCGTAAGGTTTGAAGCTATTAAATCTTGATGGCTGCATCCTCTCGACTCCTTCGAAAGGTTTGGTTTCAGTTCCTTCTCCTTTATCTTTATTGAAAGACCTCCCATCCTAATCAAAAGGTAAATTCTTGGAGCATCATCCTATCTATGGACTTTGAAAGATAGCCTAGGACTTCGTCGGAAGCTTCTTGTCAGAAAGTTTGATTATCCAGAACGTTTCGATGCTTTTTGATCTTTCCTCATACTCTCATGACCCTTCTTTCATACCTTCATTCTTTTGAATATTTTATGGCTAACATTTAGCCCCCCTGTATGAAAGAAGCTTTTGTTCTTTAGGACAAAACTCTAATGAACTTCTTTCTTTACTTTCTGCAAATAGATTATAACTTCTATTAAGGTTTTTACTTTGTTATGAAATCTTAACGAGCAATCTCAAATTTATGTAGCTAATATTCAAGATGTCATTAAAGTAATATTTTTGGATAAGTTGCTTTGTAATGACCATAATTAAGCCTCCTTAGGAATGTTGAGTAATATCACCTGATTTGCATGTATCAGTTCAAATAAATGAACCTTTGGAGGAAATATATTACAGATCCTTGATATGTCTTTCTCAAATTAAATATTTTCAACCTGTGGAAATCAATTTCATGCTATCGAGTACCTTTCCTTGTCCCTCTAAGTTTCCTTCATTTTCAACCTTAAACCATTGATTGGTAATTCTCATTTAGTGAAAAAGTAGAAAGTAGTTTAGTATTGTTTCCATTTGGTGTCATGAAGGTCTTGTATTGAAATCAAATTTTAAATTTAATAGAGAATTCATAAATCATCATAAAATTCAGTAGCAGGATATATAATTTATAAAGTTAGGAATCCAGTAAAAGTCCTATAAGGAAATCGGAGATGTGAAATTCATAAATTTTCTTCAAAATCTATAAAGAAATTTTAAAGTCCATGAAATTGGCTAATTGAAAAAAGATCATTCAAAATTGAATGAAAAAATCAAGCATAGAAAATTCATAAATCATCAGGGAAACCTTCAAGGAAATTTCTAAATTCATTCCATCAAAAATCCAAATAGTGATCATCAAAAACCTCAATAAGGACATTGGAAATATGAACTCATGAATCATGATAAATATGATTAAGGAAACACAAGAATTTTTAAATCAGGAACCTGAAAATCCATTAAAACGGTAGGGAATAGGAAAATCATAAACCCTCATCAAAATCCAAAGGAAACCGTGAGTCTCAACAAATCAAAAAACAGGCAGGAAACCACTAAATTCTGCCACGGAAGTATGGAGAATCAAATTCGTAAATTATTGTGAAGACCAGCAAGGAAATTTGAAATTCATTGTATCAGAAACCCAACAAGAAATTGTCCCAAATGCATCGAGAATGAAAAATTCACAAATTACCATAAAGATTCACAAGGAAATCTCGAAATTCATTAAATCGGAAATCTCATAAAGGATTATTAAACACCTAAAAAGGAAATCAGAAATTCATAAATCACCATGAAAATCATTAAGTAATTTCAGAATTCATCTATTCAAAACCCCATAAAAATCATCCAAAACTTCCAATAAGAAAATTAGAAATACAAAATTCATCAATCCTCCTAAGAATCAATAAGGAAGCTTAAATTCCATTCAATCGGGGAACTAAAAATCCAAAAATCAACAACGTGATTTGGAACTCGTCCATTCTTGTACAAAATCAGAAGATCAATGGAAAATCAACAAAGGAAACCAAGAAATCATGAAACAAGCGATCAATAGGAAGTTGTAACACGTATAATTTATGAAGTATCGGAGAAATTAGTGGACAAATTCATTAAACAAATAATTCAGCAAGAAATCACCACAGTGATTTAATAAGGAAATGATGAACATAAAATCAGCAAATCATCACAAAAATCAATGGGAAATCTATACGTTATCATAAAAACTCCACAAATGAGTTAACAATTTAGGAACTCAATAAACAAACGAATGATGGGAAATAATCATGAAAATTCATGTATATAAAATTCATAAGCCATTTCAAAAGTTAATGAAGGAATTAGGAAACCTTGAAACTAAGAATTCAATATGAAGCCTTTATAGAAATTCTTCAGTGAAATTAATAAATCATTATGAACTCAATGAAATAAATAAATCATCATAATAAAATCTTCACAAAAACGAATTGAAAGTCCATAAATCATCACAAAAATCCATAAGGAAGAGTAGAATTCATTAAACCTAAAAACCAATAAGATCATTAAAAATTCAATCAGGAAACCAAAAATATAAAACTCCTAAATCATTATGAGAATCGGTAAGGGAATCCAGCATTCACAAAATTGGAAATCAGAAACTCAATAAGGAAATTAGAAATGGGAAATCTCCAAATCATCATAAAAACTCAGCAGGGAAAGCAAGAACTCATTAAACCAAGCAACAAACGAGAAATCATCACGAAAAAATTCAATAGGGGAAACTTAATATCTGGAATTCATAAACCATCATAGGAGACCGGTAGGGAAATTCAAAATTCATGAAATCGAGAATTTAATTAAAAGTTACCATGAAAATTTGATAAGGTAAACATGAGTATGAAATCTATAAATCATCATAAAAAGCAATATGGAAATTCAAAATTCAAGAAATCCAAACTGAAATTTACATCAATAGAAATGGTGAAACTAAAATTTCACGAAATCAAGAATTTATCCAAAGTCTTGTCAGGATCTCATCTGACGAATTAAATATTCAAAACTGCATTCAATATAAGTACAAAGCCATAGATATATCTAATAATAGCATATTTAGTAGATTTCAAATAAAAGATAAATAAGTTGATCTAACCTAAATTCAAAGGTTATTCACATGAAAATTTACTGTTAATAAATGTGTTGCTCCTAAAGTGCCTATAAGTTAGTAGTATATTTATATATGAATATACAGGTATAGTAGACTCTTGTATCCAATCGTTCACTTTATCTTGAAGGATTTAGGAGTCGCTTTCTTAACCCAATCTTGGAGTAAAGTACTTTATCTTTGCGACTAAATATTTATTATTTATTCCATTCCTTTGGATTTCGTATCAGTCTTTGTTTTTGTTTCCTTTTTATGGATTCCTTCTTTCTTTTTTTGGTCTCATGCTTTTTTGTGGTATGAAAGTTTCTTGATCCTTTAATGTAGGTATCATTTTCCTATGCTTGGAAGTTCTATAATTCATTAGCATATCCTTTGCCCCTGTGTGTATCCTCTTCTAGGATTCCAACTTTATCCCAGATGACGGAAAGGTTTCTTTCTTTAACCCTTAACTCTCTTGGGTTCTGACTTTCTCCTTAGGTAGTAGACATCATTGTCTTTATTATTTTATTTGGAGCCTTTATTAGGCTTGTACTTCTCAGTCTACTCTTTGATGAGCCACTATTTGGGCTAGGACATCTTAATCTATCAAAAGCCTCCCTTTAGGCTAGACATCTTAGTCCATTGTTTGATGAGCCTCTCTATGGGACTCCCTTGTCTCAAACGGATATGTACTTAGGTGACCTTTCTCCAAAAGGCCGCTGATAAGCGCTTTACCGGATCCTCCCTTAAGAGGTAATTTGGACGTTAGGGGCTTTTGATTTTTGCAGGTACTTATCTTGACCCTTCGATAAGAGGTGTAATAGATGTTAGAGGCTTTTGATTTTATGGGTACTTATCTTGACCCTCCCCTAAGAGGTGATATGGACATTAGGAGCTTTATTCCTCCCTCTAGGAGGTGTTTCGGATTGGACGTCGGAGGCTCATTCACAAAAACATTTTTTTGTACTTCGGATTGGACATTGGAGGTTCTCAAAAATATTTTTTGTACTATATATATAAATATATTATTTTCAAAATTTTTGTTTCTCTTCTCAAGAGACATATCAGAGGAAAGATTGAATAGTTTTGTTCCCACTTTCTGTAAGGTATGAAAGTAACTTTGATCCTTCTTCCAAGAGGTAGAAAAACAGTTTTGGAGACGTTTATGAAAATATCTTTTGGTCTATTGATCTTTTTGTAATATATATATATATATATTTGTATGTATGTGTATATATATATTTGTGTGTGTGTTCTAGAAATTGATGAAGAACTAATAGTAGCCTGAGGTTTCATGAGAACTGATCTTTGTACTGCATTGACTTATACATTGATAGTTGCTCCGTATCAGGCATTTGAGCCATCTTTCTCAAGTAGCTAGAAATTTGTTGTGTACCATCCATGTGTTGAATGCCATGGAATGGTTTTGTTTTACCTGTAATGACACTCGAATTTCAAATTAGTATACGATCAATTTTGAGTACAAATCAAGTTTAGAATTTTATGAATAAGAAAAGTTTATAGTAAACAAATGCCACTGGATTTGATGGCATAATAGACTGCTAATCTGCCATTCTCCTGCAGAAAGATTTAATTCTCGAAAATTTAGGCAATTCTCTTATTAGCATAAGAAGCTATTCAAATTTCTTTAATGAAATCTTTAAGTGATCCTGACTTGGTTGCATTTTGGACCATTCTCGCTAAGGTGTGACATCCATCAGTCTTATGTTCATTTGCTTTGTGATAGTCGCAATAATCAAATACCTTTGCTTGGTTTGGGGCGGCTTGATATACTATGAGTAATTGAAAAGCTTTCAGAATATTTTGCTACAACGAAAATATGAGAAATGGGCTTGATCAAATTCACGTAGTTGGATTCAGAAATCTCTTCTGAATTTTCCTCCTACTTTCCTTTCCCTCCAAACTTTCACTAGGCGACTCAAAATTGATTTCTTCTATCCTTTGTCTTCATTGAGATTCCCTTATCGCTGAATATTTTTTCTCCATCTGAGTAAATTTCTCGACTTGGAAGTAGAAGTTTCGTAGATCCCCGCATATATGATATAACGTTGTTCCTAGAAAGGGGTATGTTCGATTAGCCCAGACTGAACTGCTATTAACTTATCTCTAGCAGTCACGTCTTAGGTTTTTAATGCTTCAGTATTGAACATCTTTAAATACTCGTTTAGTGGTTCTTCCCATTTTTGTTTGATTGAAGCTAACAGGATAAAGCTCATAGTTTGATCTTTGAATACATAAAATTGTGTGACAAAATCATAAGAAAATTGTTCCTAGGAATAAATGGTCTTCTTTTGATAATTCTTACACCATTTGATAGCTACTCCTCGAAAAGTAATCGAGAAAAGCTTGCATCGAACAGCCCCAGTGGCATTGTATAAGTTCATCCAATTTTCAAATGTTGTAACGTGATCTCTAGATCAGTAATTCCATTGTACTTTGGTGGGGGAATCTGAATGTGAGAAGGAATGCTAGTTACCATAATTTCTTCTAAAATAGAGGCCTTTTGTAGGATAACATATTTCCTTAATTCGTTGAATACATTTCTTATTGTATCCTCTATGACTTGGTTGTGAATATTGTCATGGTGACCTCCACTGCTTTCAATGTTTAAGCTATTTGATTACCCGTTGGTTCTCCTAGCCTGACTTCCTTGCTCCTTATATTGATCTTCATTCAGACGTTATGCCTCGCCTTCTCCTTCCATAAACTTTAGCGACTCTGGGGACAGTATTCTATCAAGAAATTACAGAATTGCTATCATTTTTTGTTGCAGGTAGTGGACTTTGATTTCATTGTTTTTCAACCTCCTTAAGGTCGAAGTTTCCCAATTTCTATATTCTCCAAGTTAAAGTTTAGTACTATATTGTTTTTCAAAGTTGATTGTGGCTTAACTTCTTCGTTTGAGATATCAATTTATTCATGATTCCTTCTATCTTCTTCTTTTTGAACGAAGTGCTCTATTAGTTCTTGATAAAAGTGATTAGGGATCAGAGGTTCAGCCCCGCCCTTTAGCGCCAAATTTTTTAACAAGATTTCTTTTCAACACCCCAAAGTAATGCTAAGAAAGATTGGTAGTCTATTGCAAGAACAGTGAGTGAAATTCCCTTGAGAATTGTCGGAATATAGTAGGTTATGAAACTTATCGAAAGGTTTTATCCACAACCCTTATGACTTCGTAAGGTTTCTAAGGATTTTGATTTAAATAAATCTCTCATGTAGTCAAAGGGTTTAGGTTGCAGGGTAGAGGCCTCTGAAGGGATGCAAGGATTGTCTTGAAGAGGAGAATTATTATCTTTGTCGACGAGGACCTTTAGGAGGGACTGAACCTAAAAATTGAAGTCAAACCAGCAAAGACTTAAGTAAACAGTAAAGTAATTCACAACGCTTATGACTTCCCTCTTTATCTAAGAAAAAAAATTTCTTTATTAAATTCTCCCAAATCAATGCCTAATTAAGGTTACAAATCTGTGGTTAAGAAGTTACAAGATTAGTAAGAGAAGATCACCAAGAACATGACCCTTTTGGGTCATATTTATAGAAATAGACGGCCCCCTTTTGACTCTATGCTCTTGACTGGGTCGGAAGATTTCCCTTTTATATGCAACTACAAACCTTTCGCCTTTGTTGAAAGGCTTTCTCCTTATATGCTATAATGAACCTTTCATCGCAGTCGAAAGGTTTGTCTTTCGGATGACTCCACGAACCTTTTGGCTTTGACGAAAGGTTTCTTTTCCTAATGTATTCACGAATCTTTCGACTCTATCGAAAAGTTGCCTTTCTGATGTTTTCATGAAACTTTCAATGTTTTCGAAAGGCTCGCCTTATTCTTACTGTTATGTTCCTTTCGGAATTGTCAAAAGGTAGCTCTCCCCTAATTGTTGTGAACCTTTTGACCTAGTCGGAAGGTTGTTTTTATGTGCTTGTTATGAACCTTTCGATCTTGTTGGAAGGTTGCTTCTCACTTGATTGTTGTTGAGTGCTTTGTTTCCCTTCGATGTTTTCGAATGGTTATATACCATTCTTTGTTGGCTTTTGAGCATTTTTTTTTACCAAAACCTTTTGACTTAGTTGAAAGGTATTCTGGATGTGCTCCAACCAGTTCGAAAAGCTTGCTATGCTTTCGAAAAGGTCATTATGGAGTTGCACCTGCTTGCTTTGATTTCTCCATCTTCTTCGAAAGGTAAGAACTCCCTGAACGGAACTTTTCAACTACTTTGGAAGGTTTAAAGCTATTAAATTTTGATGGTTGCATCCTCTTGACTCCTTCAAAAGGTTTGTTTTGAGCTCCTTCTCCTTTGCCTTTATTGAAAGACCTGTCTTCCTTTTCGAAAGATGGATTCTTGGAGCATCCTCCTGCTTATGGACTTTGAAAGATAGCCTTGGACTTCGTCGGAAGCTTCTTGTCGGAAGGTGTGATAATCCAGAATATCTCAATGCTTTTTTATCTTTCCTCGTGCTCTCGTGGCCTTTCTTTCATACCTTTTTTCTTATGAATATTTTATGATTAACACTCTTTTCCACTTAATTCTAAAAAATAGCTATAGTTATAGATATATATATATATACAAGTGGACAATAACAAAAGATAATTGAGAAGAAGAACTGGGTCGATTCAAATCGTCAAACCTAACGTAAATCATAAATCTGGATCTAAGATCTAAATTAAATCCAAGTCTCTTCTTTGATCTAGATTTTTGATATATTTATATATGCTTGCAGTATATGTATTTAAGTAGGGAGAAAAAGGGAGTCAAACTGAATACAAGGGTTAGATCTGGAGATTTGGAAAGCTAAAAACCTAAGTGGAAAATTATATATTTTTACAAAATATTGGATTTATATTATTGTAAATCTATTCTTGTATGCCTATATGTAAACTTGGAGCTGTATGCTAAAATCGTATACGTGTAATGAATTTATAAATCCTGCCTTCATATTCTATGTTTGATAGCTTAATTTTAATATTGCATGTATGAGATTTGGGAAGTATTAGGTAGTAATAGTCCCTGAAATTGATAAATCATGTAGTAGTTATAGATTTATAGATTTAAATGTCTTATGCAAGTAAAATGTAAATTAGAGACATCACAAAAGTATAGGAATTTAAGTAGTATTTTAATTCATTGGAATGTAATGCGTTGCAATGTAAACTTATATAGATTATCAAGTTTAGATTTATAAATAAGAATTGTATCGTTTGAATAACAAGAAATAGGCCTGAAAGAAATAGATATATAAAATAGGAGTATTTTACCGTGTTTGTACTACTTATTTCAATAACTAGAAAATATCATTTATTGTAATTCCAAACGTAACACAATTACCCTTTTTGGATAAGCTATTGAGATTAATGGTGTTAACCTTCCCCTATGAGGGAATGTAATTCCAGTGCATTAAAATGCAGAAATCCCAAAGTTGGATTAAAGAATTGAAGTTGTGATAAAAATAACTGTTAAATTGTAATATGTGTGTGTGTGTGTGTGTGTGTGTGTGTGTTTATGAAACAGAGGCGAGATGGAAATAAAATGGTAAACGATAATAAGGTTGGCAAGCAATAAAATGAATATAGGCAAGAAGTATATAAAATGTACGAGTATGAAAAGTCCACAAAACAAGGGAGGGTGGTAAAAGTTAAATAGATATAGAAATGAAAATTCAATAATAGAAAGGAAAGTAAACAAGAAAAGATATTTAGATCTTTTAATCAAAGTGGTAAATGAATTAACTGATATTAAAAGGATACGCGTGAAAAAGTAAAACACTACTATGAACTGTTGAACATTAGAGGCATAATAATTAAACAAGTGTGAATACACACACATATACACACCCACTGCAAGAGGCTACTAGCATTATGTATTAATTATACTGATGTGGCACATATCCAAATGTAGGACCCACAAATTATATAGACTCGCGTATAGGTAAAGGAATAACCTAATAAGGTCTGCTTTTAACTTTTTAGTAGAGGTATTGGCTTGATTACATTAGGCAATCTAAATTGGATGGTGAGCAAAACCAGATGCTATGTTAGTATATTTGGTACCATATTAGGAAGTAGGGTTATACATAGGTCAAGAATGTTATCCTCCCTGAGCGGTCAGCAGAAAGACGAGGGTTACACCTAAGCGGGTTACACCTCATACTAGTGTACATGTCACGTTTAGGTCATACGCCACCACAATTGTTTGCTAGTTTGTTCTTAGGAGGCAAGGCTAGATAACCCTTAAGCGAGGTCTTTCAAAACAAGTGGGATAGTCTAAGGAACCGAGTCATCCATAGTCTATGAAGCTAAGTCCATAATAAGAAGCAGACAAGTAAGTAAATCCCTAGGGTGGGTAGAATGCGGCCAAACTATTGCGACAACGTTATTAGGAACTATGGGAGTTCTTTGGTATGCACGATGACGAGGACGTGATACTGCTTTGATGATGGATCCTGACGAGGTGCTGGGTTATAGATACTAGCAGGGATAATACCTTGGTCCAATGAGGAGTTGTGGTACTAATATATCTATATACATACGTATGTAGTTATGGTCTACTTCAAGTAGGTGGGGCATATTATATGTGTGCATGGAGTCGAGACGGCTAAGTAAAATAAAAGACTTAACATATGATGGAATGCACTTGACTTAAACTAGTATGATGTATAAAGTATATAAACTATCAGTCATTAAAATGTTGTTCAGACCCTCTCCTCATTACAACCCACATGATAGATTTAGAGAGACAGATACTAGTGCAAGGTGTGAATGGTAGAAAAGACGGGTTTCCTTGTGCATGCTTGGCACTGACGAGGATATTATATATTACAAACGTCAATCTTGGTCGGTACAATATGGTTTATTATACTTTTCTATTCCGCTATGAGTTATGTTGCTGGTGCTCTAATATGAATTTATTTATTTATTTATTGCAGGATACTAAATAGTATATGTACTTTGGTGGACTTGAGTTTTTTATTAACATATTTGTAATTTTTACTATAATTATGTGCATATATATACACACATCAAATCCTAAAAATTCCGACTATAGAAGTAGCTGTAATCATATTCTGAAAAGATGGTCAGTGCGACTATGAGTTTGAATAGTAGAAGAAGTCGAAGATATACACCTCTCCAAATCACTTCATGTAAAATAGGTCATATTGGAAGGCGTTGACTTAAGAAGAGCATGAATGCGGCATATGTAAGAGTCCTTGAAGCTGGATAGTGTTGACTCCCTTATAGAACACAGACCACCCTATGTTGTAAATCCTCGCAGGGTTGTCGATTGATGACGTATAGTATGTCCAGATAAATATGAAAGTAAGAATCTATATGTTGCAGATATTCGAAAGTAAGAATTAAATAAGTTCACGCAGGAAGGTGTGTACTAATAACTTAAAGATGATAATTGGATTTTTATTATATTTTCAGGAAAGATAAGTCAGAAGGTAAGAAGAAAAGAAGAAGTGTCCAAAGAAGGGAGAAACAAAAATCCACTCCGAGTCCGATCCCATATGAAAGAATATAGTATAAAAGTTGAAATGATTTTAGTATAAAAGTTGAGAAAAATATATAAATAATATATTTGAAATGATTTTCGAAGGAGTTATTTTAAGGTAGAAAAACCATATTTTTAAAAAGTAAATATTGAATTTTTGGGAAAATAAAATATCTACATTTATTAAAATAAAAATATTTAGAAGAAATTAAAATTAGTTAACTTAAAATTTTCAATAAACAAGGTTTTAATAAAAAGTTATTTCTTTTGAAGAAGAATGTACAGAGCGTATGTATAGCTCGTTAATTTTTCTAAAATAAGAAATTGTAAAATTTCTTTTTATGGGTGGACAACAGAAAGTGGTGCTAGTTTTAAATGGGCTAAATAATACAGAAGAGAAAACTAGATTCCAAAAATAAAAGCAGTAGGCGAACGAACTGCAATAAATCAATAAGAAGACAGTTAATTGAGAGGAAAAGTTATATAAATAAGAGCAATTTAAATAGGCACAGTTTAAAATCAATTAAATAGTAATAACATTATGAAATATAAATATAAATAATATTATAAATTTATATAAAATAATGTTAATAATTAAAAATGACGTTAGGAGATTATATTAAAAATAATGCTAGTAATTTAATTAGAAGCAACATAGGAAATTAAAGGCAAAATAAATGAAAATGAATATGTTCCATTATTATGTGCATTTATTGCACGTATCTTTTAAAAGTCCCCCTCACATGCTATTAGAGACTCCATCAAGGATTGAAAGTGGAGATAAAATGTGTAATAGGAAAATAATAGGATGGAAATGTTCTTGTCTACTCTGGTTTTTATTGTTTAAAATTGTAAAAGATATTTTGGAAACATTGCAAAGTGTATTTCTAAAGAAAAGGTTTGGTATAAGAATAGAGTTTCTAAAAAGAAAAAGTTAAATAGTGTGGATTAAAAATCTCAAATTTAAGAAGTAAAAATCCTTGTTATTCGTAAAGGGCTTTAAAATATGTAGGATCAAGTTAACCCCAGAGGGGGATGGGGTGAATAGGATTTATAATATACTCGTAGAATAATAAAAATTGCAGCATGGATAATAACAGAGTACATGCAGAAATAAAAGCGATACATAAGTTCATCCAGCTTTGGCAAAATCTGCCTACTTCTGCCCCAAGATTTCCACTAAGAATTAAATAATCGATGCTTAAAAACCTTGTAAAGTTGCGACCCTCGCTACCTTTATTGTTTTAATCCTACGCTCAAAACTCTCACAACTCAAACCCCGATTTGTGAATTCTCCTGTAGTTTGTACCTAGTTAAAAACTAAAGTTTATAGAATTTAAAATAAAATACAATTAAAATTAATAAAACCCTAAATTATGCCCAAACAAAATTAACCAATGCGAATAAGAAGATGATAATATTGAGTTTGTATTCTTATTCGTTCTATTCAAGGCCGCTTCCCCCTTCTCCCTTGCGATTTGAAATTGGGGTTCCCTGAATTGAAAGTCATCGCTTGAAATTGTAGTTTAAATCACAATCCTTCTTCCTTGATGCTTGCATTCTTCGATAGGTAGCGATTGACAATCGCAGTTGCTTTCACTGATTTGAAGCCATCACTAGTTGATCAATCGAAGAAATATTTTTGCTTTGTCTGCCTTGTCGATCAATCGATTGCATTGCCATGGTCGAGTTTTTCGATACTATGCTGATTTGGTACGCATATCAATTTTTCCCCTTTCAATTTTATTCGAACTTGACTTGTATCCATACGCCGATGATGATATTGGGTTTATATAGGGATCTAGTCCCTATATTTCTATTTTGAGTATTTCAGTTTGAATTTTTCAATTTCTTTCATTGGCCATTCGATTTTCTGATGGACGATGGTTTGATTTCTGACTTATTCTATTCTATGTTCAAATATATTTCGACTTAGTATTAGTTTTTTGATTTTGGCCTTACTTGGTCAATTTCACTGCTTCGGTTGAATTTCTGTTACCCTTGTGACTGAAGGTCATTTCGAATACTGCATGATTATATCGAGTTTTTTGCTTTGTTACTTGCATCATGTATATGTGTCGTCTCTAACTATGCTGTGTGTGAGAGTCTTCCTGTGTGTGTCCACTCATGTCAGCACTATGTTGCTCCACCTGTGTTTTCCTTGTTGCTCTGAGTTGACCTTAGACTTGATTAACCTAGTTGCTTTGATGCTATGTTCATTTGTGTGTCATGTATGTGAGTTGCTTTGCTTGTGCATACATGTCTGCCCCATGTTGTGTACTGTACTGTGCACAGTTTGAGTTGTTGTGTTGTGGTGGTTTGAGTGTTGCTTAGTTTTGAATCTGAGAGAAGTGTTGATGAAAATTGATTCTTGAATTGGTGGTATTACTCGTTTGGATCAGAGATGCTCATGCCTGAATTGTATGTATGTTTTGCTTTGTGGATTGTAGTGCTTTTGTATTGTCGATGAACAATTGCTTGGAATGTGAGTTGAATGACGAGTTGATGTTCGAAATTGTTTGCAGCGTGTTTGTACTTTGAAGATGACGATTGTTGCTCTGTTGAAGGCTGAACTTGTATTACATTGTGTTAATGTATGCACTATATCTGTACCCATTTATCATTGTGTATTGTTTATGTGCATGACTGCACTATTTGTGTATTTACGTAGTCATGCTGAGTTGATCTGTTGCCTTCTTGGTTGGTTGGTGCATGCTTTCCCTTGCTGTACATGACCCTGTGTTATTACACATTTTACATGTCCTCACTTGTATTCTGGCCATTGGACCCTTGCATCCTGTTGCATCTTTATTTCAGGTTTTTTGTTTTTTGTTTTTTGTTTTTTGTTTTTTTTGTTTTTTGTTTTTTTTGTTTTTTTTGTTTTTGTTTTTGCGTTTATTGTTTGACCAGCAAAGCAGATGACTGGACATAAACTGGAGCTAGAAAATAGCAAATCAAACTCGACCGAGCGAGCGAGTGAAATAAGTGATTGTATTGGAGAGTGAGTGATTGTTGTATATATGTGAGTGTAAAATAATGTTGTTTATGAATGATGTAAAATATAGTGGAAGCTATGTTTAAAATGTTTACTATTAGAATTAGAATTGAAATAAAATATTTGTTGAAATGAAATTGGATTTGTTTATTTCAATCTGTGATGTTGCATAGTACTATAACAGACATATTTAAAATATATATATTTATTATCATCAAAGAAAATTTATAAATTGTTGTATTCTACAATCTCTTTCTTTTGATGATAATAAACATATATTAAGATTTTGTAGCAACGAAATATGTTTGATGATGTGATCGAGCTCTTCCGATTTGTATACTTCCCCTACAACTAGACTCCCCCTACATAGATATGTTTTATATAAAAAACCTAAATGCCAAAACTAAATGAAAGCCTACAATAATTTTTGAAAAATATATTCAAAGAAAAGCTCTTGAATATTGGCAAGTTATTACTCAACCACCAAAACTTTAACCTCTTCCACCCTTTTGTTATCATCAAAAATAATAATAATTGAAGCAGTGATGATTTTTGATTATAATCATAACAAGAGAGAAATATGTATTCCAAATTCCAATTAATCAAATAAAAATCATAATATTTTACCGATTAGGCACAAATTCCACTTTAGAATGGTGAATGTTTTATGGTTTGGGAATAATATAGAGACAATAGTGTGGTATGCTTAGTAATACCTTTTTTTAAATGTTGAGCACATTCTAACCGTGCATAATCGTTGGGACTTTTAAATGAGGTTAGCGCTTCTTAAAAAAGAATGTCAAGTATTTACTAACCATGAATAACTGTTAGAACTTTCAAATGAGGTTAGAAACTACTTGAATATTTATCCCTCTCTTGTATTGGTGTTCCATCCATGCGTAACAGTGAAGACTTTCAAATGAGAATGGGAGCACATATATAGGTTTATATTGTTTACCCATGCATAACAGTGAGGAATTTTAGATGAAAGAGAACACTTAGGATATAATTTAAATTCCATTAAGAATTAAATTTTCTTGCTTTGAAATTGGAATTAATTTCTTATTTTCTCCGAAATACCAACTTCTGTACACTATGTTAACTTTTTGGTATATGGAATGTGAAGGATGATAGTAATAGAAATGATCATGGAATATGTACTAATTTCAATAAATATTATAAAACTTGTTTAACTTTCAAGAAGTTTCCAATATATACTTAACTCTAGTTATGAAGTATAACTAAATCATTAACCATCACTTTCTCAATCAGAATTAATAATTTTAGTAGACTTCAAAAGGTTCAAGTAGTTACAACAAGCTATATCAGAGTAAATTCCTTACTGCAATAAACAAGAGTATTTTTTAAATCTAAGTTATTTCTGAAATTCTTAAATCCAAACAAAGTTAAGAAAATCTATTTACTAGGATGGTTTTTCTGAAAATGTCTGCTGGTTAAAATCAATTGAAACAAATTCAATGCAAATGTCTTCTTTTGAAATGTGATTTAATATGAAATGATGTCTCACATCTATGTGTTGTGTACGTGAATGATGCACAAGATTGTTTGATAAATCAGTTGCACTTTTACTATCCCATTTTAATGGGACACGTTTGAGTGATAACCCATAATCTGAAAGAGTTTGCATCATCCATAAAATTTGAGAAGAGAAGCTGCTTAATGTTGCATATTCTGCTTTAATGGTAGACAATACAACACAGTTTTGTTTTCTACCTGACCATAAGTCTATTGAGCGCCCTAACATAAAACACGTTCCACTGGTGTTTTTCCTATCAAAGAGACAACCAGCATAGTCTGCATCTGAGTAACCAACCAAATCAAGTTGTTACTAGATGGATACCACAAACCAAAATCCTATGTGCATAAAATTCTTCTTACTACCTTTAAATGGGATTCTTTCGAATTGGCTTAGAATTAAGCACATAAACATACTGAAAATATATTACCTGGTCTAGCTGTATTAAGATAAAGTAGAGATCCAATCATACCTCAAAATTTCTTTTGACCAACTACAATACATTTTTCATCTTTGTCAAGTTTGACTAAGGGATACATAGGAGTTTTTAATGGTTTTACATTTGTTGCTCCAAATCTTCTTAATAATCCTTTCACATATTTTGTCCATGAAATAAAAGTTCCCTTATCGCTTTGTTGATTTGAAATCGTAGAAAGAGTATCAATACTCCAACCAAGCTTATTTCAATTTGTCCTACATGACTTATTCGAATTTCTCACATAAAAGATTGTTAGTAGCACTATAAATAGTAATGACCCCGTTACTACACCCTTATCATTAAAGAACATTATAAACAATATCGTCTAATAATATGGAGAATACGGCTAGTTAAGGATGACCAAATGTTAATATATCTTTATATTAACACCGATATGTCATACTTACTATTTTATTGAATATCTGGAACAAAATTTGACATGTAAAATATCAGTCTGAAGTAATAAATACACTGGTTTCTCAAAATCAGTATAGTATATCATATAAATCAATAGTCACAGATCACAATGGAATAATATACATCATATACAAATACATACTATGTGTCAACAAAATATTATACTAGACCCACATAATATACCTCCAGTACAAATCATAGTTACAAAATATACATCCCATGTACATACATATAATACTACATGAGATAAACTGAAAAGTCAAAAATAGCTTATCTTCATTCTAGCACACCCACCCAAAATCTACATGTCCTATAACCTAAAAAAGGTTTCAGCCTGCCCGAGCATTATGTAAAGTATTAAACTGGTCAGACTATCTCTAACTAATTGGGTGAGAACAAGATATAACACAAGGATATATGTCATTATATTAAATTATAGATGTCATATAGATATACCAAGTTACTAGAATAATTTAAATCGGAATCCATCTCAAGACAAGAATATTTCGATCATGGAACACAGAATAGATCACAAAGCATATAATTTCATAATAAATAATAGTATCTTAAAAATCCAAGAAAACCTAATTCATACCAATCATAATGATCGTCCATACCAATCATGATGATTGTCCATACCGTAGAAAACAAAATCCTAATCCTTACCGATCTGATACCAAGGATCATCCATACAGTAAAAAAACAAAATCCCAACCGATCTCATGATCGTCCATATCGATCAACATGGTCGTAAAAAACATAACTCAAAGACCTTAGAAGATATAACTTATGCCGATCACAAGGATCGTAAAGAAATCCATGAGTATACCTCTTAAGGATCTACTGTCCTAAAATTCAAACACCAAAATAGAACACACACTAAAGTGCCAAATACTATCACTTTAATAATTACAAGAGCTTAATGTGAATGTCACACACTGCTTGGTGAAATCTAAGCATTTACTAGAAGCTAGTAAGTTTCACTTATTACAGATATAACTGGGGAATCTGAACTATATATCTCTTAAGGATTTATTAGCCTTCATAAATACCGAACATCAAAAGACAATCCTAAAGTGTTAAATACTTTCTCAAAGGCAATCACAAGGGCTTTATCAAAGTAGCCTATATCACTTGGTAAGATTCAAGTATTTGCTAATCAGTTAGTGAATTTCACTCAAATATTTAGTTCAATGAGCTATACCATATCCGATGAAGCATTACTTGAGAGCATTTAAACCAATCAATAATAGCAAGTCAATTATTATTATTCCTCATATTATAGAATTAAGGCTTTCAAAATTTATTAAATAAAAAGAAATCATATTTTTAGAGAATTAAGGATATTCATATTCCAAAACCATGTTGATAGACAAATATTTGTTTGGAAATAATATAAGCTTATATTTCAAAATCATACTTTTAAATCCATAAACTATTTCAACAAATTCTATAATATGTACGTATATATATAGTCACCTATTATAATTATTTATAGAATGAAATTTCAACCCACAAGAAATCAACAAAAGGTGGAACCGCACTTCATAAAGCAGTACAACAAAAGAAGGTTGCAATGACCCGAAAAATTCGGTAATTTAATTTCTTAATTTAAGAATATTTGGTAACTTAATGTTGAAGGAAATAAAAAAATTAGTGAATTATTAATGGAAATAATAACTTGGATAAGATTGGTAAGTTAATTTTTAATAACTTGAATGTAACAATATAAATGTAACTTAATTGTTAATAACTTGGATGTAGTTCCAATAAGTGAAACAATGTAAATGTTAATTCTCTTCTTATTGTAATAAAAGAATGTTACCAAGATGAAGTGATTAATTTGATTTAAAATCTTAATTAATGTGTGCATTAGTTTATAATAGGATATAAAAGGTAAATTAATAATTTAAAACGTTGGCTTTCTAATAAAATAATGTATAAGGAACGGGAATGGAACAAATTAGTGTATGAACTAATGGTAGCACTTGTTGTATGAACTAATGGTAGCACTTGTTGTAAGCAAATAAGTAAATTAAAACGTAACAGTGCTAATCTAGGTTAATAAATTAATAGATTGAATGAAATGACAATTAATGAATTTATTAAAATTGTAAAGTTATAATATAATAGATGGTAATTGGTCGGGAAGAATGAACATACAAGTATTTTAAAGGATATAACGGTGACAAATAGTTGTTACCAGTTATTTCACCAATTACAAATAAAGATAATTAAATGTACTTTGATGATAATTTATATAATAACGGAAAGTGTGAATGTAAATATAAAAGGAAACGTAAAATTTATTTATAAGGTAGTAATTGGTGTAATAGAAAGCTAAATAAATTTATTTAGAGTGTTAACTGTAATTAATGAATCAAAGAAATAGTAACGGTCGTAAGTTACTATTTAATTATCCTATTAATTTATCGTAACTGTTATATTTTGGAAGGAGATTTCATTATAAGTAAATAAAGGTAAGTATTGTATGAATATATGAATTAATGTATGATTTATGGTAATAGAATGAATCCATATGATGTAAGTAATTTTAATAAATAGTTGAAATAATAAGCCTAAGTGAAATTTTAAGGCTATGGTAACAATCATCATAAATTACCAGAATATAACTAGTCTACTAAATTAATTGTAAAACAATTACATTTAAATGAAAATAAATGTATCATTTATGAGGGTAAGAATTGTAATTGTAAAGTGCAAATATACGGAAATGCATATTTTATTCATAAGATAATATAAAGGAATGAAACCTATTTGAATGAACTAATTGAGGTTCTAATTATGACAAATGCATATATTTGACAACTTCAATATATTTGGAAATAATAGTTAATGCAAAGGGAAGTTAGAAATTTGAATGTATTAATGGAATGAAATGTGAGGCAGGTGTTAACTGCATTTCAAAGTAATAATAGACTCAATTAAAGTGTTGGAATTGAATCTAATCAGTTTAACTGGAATATATTAAAAATTATTGGATTCAATTTATAAAAAAGGGATTACTTTAAGTAAATGAAATATATACTATAATCGGTGAATTAATTTACTTTAAATTGAGATGGGAATTGGTTTTAAAGAATTATAAATTAATAAGTAATATAAGATGATAAAATTTATGAATTTATGAATTTGAATTTAAATAGTGATTTAATTTTTTTAATATTAATTTATTTAATTAACTGTATAAATAGCCATTTTAGCTATTTCGACAAAACCAGTTTCATCGGATCCGTAACGGTGAATTATTGTAGGATTTCAAGTTTCGTAGCGATCGGACTTGTCGTTTGATCGTACTGACTCGAAACGCCTAGAAATCAATAAAATTGAAATCAATTTGAAAAATATTGATTTTTGCATAACTTGTTCATACGATGAAATTTCGACTTGAAACTTGTTACATCGCGTTTAAAATATTTAAAAACACCTATTTTGATATACGGGTTGACCCAATTTCGTTCTGGAGACAGAACGGGCTTTTCGGGCCACTTTATCGTTTAACGCGTATACCAATCTGATCCGTCTATTCTTTTTCAACCCTGTCTATAAATACTCAGTTATAAACCCTAATTTCCCTCATTCTCATTTGTCTGTACGTACCATTTCTTTCATCTCTCCAGTTCAATGACAGACAAACACCTAATTCCAACTGCAATTCAAAATCAAAGTGAAATTTCAAACTCCTCAAAAAAATTCAGAAAAATTATATATCGAATCTCTCGATCGCATCCCAGATTTGCAGTTCGTTTTTGGTTTTGAATCACTTTTTGTCCGAAAATCGCAGAGCTATTCTCGGCCGTCCGTTGCGTCGTAATCAACTGCGACGGATCCTCAAATCGATTGAGGGGTTGTGTGGAGATCGTCGAGGGGATGACATCTAGGTGGTTTATAGGGGATGTTAACGGCTAGATTGGCAAGAAAAATTCATTAGGGTTTCATTTCACTTGCAGCGGCTGCCTCAGTTTTCGCGCTGATGGGGGGTGCTCAACCTCGTGACGCGACCTAGGGGAGACGGCGGAGCTGCTTGGAGGCTGGTGATGGCCTGCGACTTGCTACAGCGAAGCTCGTGATGTCACCGTGATAGTAGGGTTTCGAACCGAGTCTGATTCGTGCGTGCGTTTTTTCTTTCGTGAGGAAGAAACTGGGTGATGACGTGGTAAGATTAAAATTTGTTTATTTTGTTTAATTAATTCAAATCGTCGATCTTCTATTCACTATAACTTTTACATAAGATATCCGTTTTTTGCGTGGTTTTCTCCGCTAGGTTCGTATTGGAATTCCGAACATTATGGCGCTGGTTTGGACGAATTCGGAGACTGTCAAATTTTTGGGTTAAAATGAATTTAAATTCAATTTAAATTCAAAAGGTGAGTGTTTTAACCCACTCACAACTTCTAAAATTTCTTATGTTTGTTAAATTTAATTTTTGTTGTGATTATGAATTTATTTATGACCTTTTCCGTATATTTTTAATCATCATCTCAGTTATTGCATTTATTTAAAT
Source organism: Allium cepa (assembly GCA_030765085.1). Taxonomy (NCBI): domain Eukaryota; kingdom Viridiplantae; phylum Streptophyta; class Magnoliopsida; order Asparagales; family Amaryllidaceae; genus Allium; species Allium cepa. The sequence goes on along the minus strand of CM060939.1, from coordinate 408,841,983 downwards.
AAATCGTTATTTAATTTATTATTGAATATAACTGCCAGTTAATTACATGTTATATATTATCAGTTATATATTTATATTGATTGATTGTTTTGGATGATGATTGTGATGGATGTATGATTTTTATGATGGATGCATGGATGTTTTATTTATATCATCGTAATCTGCAAGTTCTTTATTGCTTTATCATTTTTGATTCGAGATTGCGGTTTGAAATGATATATAATCGTATTTTTATTTTAAATTACGGATTGAAATGATAAATATCTGTATCACTTGACCATAGGATAGAAAATTATAACAGACACCGTCGGTCTATATATATAAATATATTAAAATGATTTCTATGGTTTTGAATAGAATTATATGGTTTAAATAAATATTGATTCATTTTGATATTATATAAAAATATCTTTTATATAGTTAAATTTACGTATTTAAGCTATGTATAAATCTGTTTAATGACAATAAGTTAAATAATGGAGTTTGATTTATTAAAATAAGTATGGTTAAGTATTTGAATCATATTTTATATAGAGGTCATAATAATTTAAATAAATTAAGATTTGGGAGATAAAATATGAAATGGATGCGAATTTAATGGTTTAAGAATTTTTCTTAAATAAAAATTTGATTTGAAATTTTGATAAATTGAGATTTTATGGAATTGAATCTATTTAGGAATTTAACCAACAGGATTGAAGTGAAATTTGTTAAATTGGGAATATTAAAAGGTAATAATTATTATAACTCGATTTTTGGGTCTAGGTGAATTAAATGATTATTTCAAGTATAATGAATTGAAGGCAATATCTAGTTATTTGTTATTTGAGTTTTTTAAATAATAAAAGGTTTATTATATCAAATATTTCAAAACTAAATAATAGGAAATTTAATTGTTGAATCGAAATTATCAAATCTAGTTTTGAAATTTTGGAAAATTTAAAGACTTGAAATATATCGAAATAGAAATGTTAATAGAAATTGAAATGTTTCGAAGTTATGAATTTCAAAGCATTATGTTTAAAGGTGTTAAAATTTCAAATGTTTGGTTTTGGAGTATAAAATTTGGAAGTGCCATGATTTCTTTTGAAAAAGGGATATATTTGAAATAAAATGATATTACATTGATTTGAAATAAAAGGGATATCATATTGATTTGGGTTTTAAATTGGAAATTATATCGTATTTATATGGTTTTGAAATAAATATTATATCCTGGTTTTGAAGTATAAATTATTTTGAAATGACCACGGTGTTATAATAACGTTTCGTTGTTGAAGAGACCGGGATCGGAAGTTGTCATACTCTCTGCCATCTCCGAAAACCACTTTAACAACCGTGTACGCGGTGGAGATTCCAGAATGAAGTAGGATGGTGGTGGCGTTTCCTTTGAGGTAAATACGTGAACCTGACTCCCATGAGTTGGCATAAGGTGGTTAAAATAGGAGCTATTCTCGGGCCAATGAGGTAGCGCCTTTGATCAGACACATCCCGTCGATATTATACTTTGACTTTTGGATTGATTCGGTGGCCACTTTTGATTTTTTTTAATTGGGGGTGTGGCTCGAGGTGGGCGGTAGCTGCGTGCTACGCGTTACCACCAGCCCGGATGCGTAATTGGTATATCTACCATGGCATTGCCTAGTTGTGCCGTGTCACCTACCCTAGCACGCCTTGTACTAGTTTGGTTTTCTCCCATAGCCCGTGGAGTATTTAGCGTAGTCTCCTGATCTGAAGATGTGCTGATACTGGATGAACTACTGAGACTATTATTGTGTTAAGGGGGGATTGGCAACTCCTTAACGCTATTTAAAAGTAAGTTTATTTTATAATAAACATTATTATAATAGCGAAATATTACTACATAGTAAATAGTTTAGCGGATCCTTAGGAGATGTGAATCCCGAGCATCTCTTGAGTTACTGCACTCACGTTAGACACTGGATAGGAGATGTCAAATTCCGTAAACATCTCTGACGCCGTTACACTCATATTATTTACCGTTGATTTAACTTACATAAGATCTTTTAGTTCCGACTCGAGTGTTTTGTCTTTTCAATTTGCTCAGGTCAGCCTGAGCATTTCAGGAATTGAACGCCTTATTTATGGAGGACGAAGGCGAAGATTGTATTATTACTATTATTTACTATAATGTTCCACTGCATCACATTGTTCCGTTGCATGGTTATTATTCTTTGGTATGTGTAACTCTGATATATATTGTATAAGAATAATCAAGAGTTTTGCATAACAGCTTCATGAACTATATATTTGATTATTAAATTTTATCGTTCCGTTGCAAGATTCTATTTTGTTTTTTTCTTTCTCTGCCTTTTCTTATTTACCCCATAACAATCCGCCCTTTTGTATGGTTTTAAGTCTGATGTGTGTGGTTTATCGTCGATTTAAAGCTTGGGGAAAGGCGGGGCGTTACATCTGGTATCAGAGCTTTGGTTTAGCGGTAAACCTTAGTTTTGTGGGGTCTGACTCTTTACTAATTGGGTAATAATACCATATGATGAGTCGCTAAGTGTATATATGGGAGAACGTATTTGTTAGTGTTATAAAAAGGTTTTAATATTGTGTTAATTTGTTCCGTTTTGTATTTATAAATTCTGGTTGGTGCATGGGACGCTGTGACATCAATAGGGATTTCTAAACACTCAATAGTGCAGACCGACACAATATTTATTTTTAATATAGGTGAATGAAATAATTTTGCCTATTATATTTTCTGTATATAAAATAAATTTTTATAAATAAGATACATATTTGGTTGTATTATATTGGTTGTTAGGTAATGAAATTTATAAATAATAGTTGAAATAAGAAATAAAATAAATGAAAATTGGAAATTTAGAATCTAAGTCCGGGGTTTTGAAAATTTGTTTTGAATGATTTTGAAATATAATAATGATATTATTTAGAAGTATTTTCTGATGCAAATATTTCAATAACATTTCAAAGAATTATTTTTTTGAAAAGTTTTTGGAAAGAAATAAATTATGTACTCCCTTCTCTATCACTGAAAAATAATTTCGGTGACGAGTGCACGCATCATCGACATTCATTTCGAGTTTCGAAGTGGGAAGGCCACTATAGTAGTTTTACTGCAGACATATTTTGATAAACAAATATAAAATTTTAAATTGTTTTAAATATAATTAGATATATATAAGTTGTAAGTATATACATTTAATTCATTATTTTAAAATAATTTGAAATTTAACCCAGTATTTAGTTCTTAAGTTTCCATTAATTAATAGTTTCAATTATTTTAGTGAATTGGCACGTAGGTAATTAATAATTGAAACCTCTAAAGGAAATAAGAGGTTTAATGCTAAGTTATAAATTAAATAAAAAGAAAAATTAAATTTTTAACATATAAAACAAAGGATATTATTTTTGAACATCTAATTAATTAAAAGAATTGAGAAAACTTGTATAATTTTCAATTACAGTCTTGGAGCATATATATAACTTACCAACTATAAAAAGTTAAAATGCTATAAGAAAATGTGATGGAAAATTGTATAAGAAAACTTATATAATGAAAAGGTTCAATGAATAACCTTAATAAATAAGAATTTGATGTTGTAGTGTTATAAACTTAAGTATAAGTGAAATGCTACTAATTAAATATAATAGAAAGTAGGTATTGTAAGTAACTATAAACTTAAGTTAATGAATTTACATGCTAAGAAACTTGATTTAATATGAAATAAATAAATAAATAAACACAATGCAATAAACAGAATTTGGTATTATATAGATAGATGAAAATGAATTAGTAAGTAATGAATCGAAATAGATAAAAATAAATAATGAATGAAAAGGAAATCAAACAATAAATCTTATGAAATGAAATTTATAAAAATTAACTTGATCTATTGTTTCGAATTGTTGTTTGTTTTGGTTTATGGTTGTTTGGGTAATGATACCTTAAATCGTTGGATGAATGAATAATCTATTTCATTTCATCAAAGACAGTTGAGTAAATGGTACGCTTAATAGTTTATTTTTCATTCCGTACAATTTAAAGTTTTGAACCTGAACAACTATTTGTTTTGTTTGATATGAATGAATGATTGATTTGTGTTGATTTCTATGTGATGGTTGTATACCTGGCTGCAAGTGATTGTGGTATGTATTGATTGTTGGTTGGTGGTTGAAACAACCTTAAATATTTCATTTTATATAGTTATTGACTCTTTTGAATTATATAAGTGAAACACAGGTTATGAAAGCAATTGCTACTACTTTTGGTTTCATAATTAAGCGAAATTGCCGAAAAATAGGCACGTTTTTGGATTTCGGTTTATAGCGTTATTTATTGTTTTCCCTTGTTGGGATATATATTATTTTGGAAAATATATGTTGTATATTGTTATATTGATATTATATTTTCTTTCGAGCCTCTCCGTACATAGGGGACTCTGTCGAAATTTTCCGTAAATTTTGGACTTAGAAAAATTTGAAAATGTTTTTCAAACTTTACTAATTTGAGTATAAAGGGATTTAATGGTTATAAATTGATATTTTATTTAAATTATTAAATTTTGTAAATTTATTTGTGTATAAATCTAATAGTTTAAGTTAGATATATTGATTTCTTATTCTTCTTTTCCCTTCTTTTTCCTTTTCGGGGACGAAAAGTTTTGAGTGGGGGAGAGTGTAACGACCCGAAAAATTCGATAATTTAATTTCTTAATGTAAGAAGATTTTGGTAACTTAATGTTGAAGGACATAAAAATTTTAGTGAATTATTAATGGAAATAATAACTTGGATAAGATTGGTAAGTTAATTTTTAATAACTTGAATGTAACAGTATAAATGTAAGTTAATTGTTAATATGTTGGATGTAATTTCAATAAGTGAAACAAGGTAAATGTTAATTACCTGCTTATTGTAATAAAAGAATGTTACCAAGATGAAGTGATTAATTTGGTTTAAAATTTTAATTAATGTGTGCATTAGTTTATAATAGGATATAAAAGGTAAATTAATAATTTAAAACGTTGGCTTACTAATAAAATAATGTATAAGGAATATTGGGAATGGAATAAATTAGTGTATGAACTAGTGGTAGCACTTGTTGTAAGCTAATAAGTAAATTAAAACATAACAGTGCAAATCTAGGTCAATAAATTAATAGATTGAATGAACAATTAATAAATTTATTAAAATTGTAAAGTTATAATATAACAGATGGTAATTGGTTGGGAAGAATTAACATACAAGTATTTTAAAGGATATAACGGTGACAAATAGTTGTTACCAGTTATTTCACCAATTACAAATAAAGATAACTAAATGTACTTTAATGATAATTTATATAATAACGGAAAGTGTGAATGTAAATTTAAAAGGAAACGTAAAATTCATTTATAAGATAGTAATTGGTGTAATAGAAAGCTAAATAAATTTATTTAGAGTGTTTATTGTAATTAATGAATCAAAGAAATAGTAATGGTCGTAAGTTACTATTTAATTGTCCTATTAATTTTTTATAACTGTTATATTTTGGAATGAGATTTTATTATAGGTAAATAAAGGTAAGTATTGTATGAATATATGAATTAATGTATGATTTTTGGTAAGAGAACGAATCCATATGATTAAGTAATTTTAATAAATAGTTGAAATAATAAGCCTAAGTGAAATTTTAAGGCTATGGTAACAATCATCATAAATTACCAGAATATATCTAGTCTACCAAATTAATTGTAAAACAATTACATTTAAATGAAAATAAACATCTCATTTATGAGGGTAAGAACTGTAATTGTAAAGTGCAAATGTACGGAAATGTATATTTTATTCATAAGATAATATAAAGGAATGAAACCTATTTGAATGAATTAATTGAGATTCTAATTATAATAAATGTATATATTTGACAAATTCAATATATTTGGAAATAATAGTTAATACAAAGGGAAGTTGGAAACTTGAATGTATTAATGGCATGAAATGTGAGGCAGGTGTTAACTACATTTCAAAGTAATAATAGACTTAATTAAAGTGTTGTAATTGAATCTAATCAGTTTAATTGGAATATATTAAAAATTATTGGATTCAATTTATAATAAAGGGATTATTTTAAGTAAATGAAATATATACTATAATTGGTGAATTAATTTACTTTAAATTGAGATGGGAATTGGTTTAAAGAATTATAAATTAATAAGTAATATAAGATGATAAAATATATGAATTTTTGAATTTGAATTTAAATAGTGATTTAATTTATTTAATATTAATTTATTTAATTAACTGTAAAAATAGCCATTTTGGCTATTTCGACGAAACCAGTTTCATCGGATCCGTAACGGTGAATTATTGTAGGATTTCAAGCTTCGTAGCGATCGGACTTGACGTTTGATCGTACGGACTCGAAACGCCTTGAAATCAATAAAATTGAAATCAATTTGAAAAATATTGATTTTCGCATAACTTCTTCATTTTCCTGGAGAGATAGATAAGATATCTAGATACAGTGGCATTTTAATACCGCGATGGAATTTGGACTTGAAACTTGATCCATCGCGTTTAAAATATTTAAAAACATCTATTTTGATACGGGTTGACCCAATTTCGTTCCGGAGTCAGAACGGGCTTTTCGGGCCACTTTATCGTTTAACGCGTATACCTATCTGATCCATCTATTCTTTTTCAACCTTGTCTATAAATACTCTGTTATAAATCTTTATTTCTCTCATTTTCGTTTGTCTGTGCGTACCATTTCTTTTACCTCTTCAGTTCAATGGTAGACAAACACCTAATTCCAACCGCAATTCAAAATCAAAGTTAAATTTCAAACTCCTCAAAAAAATTCAGAAAAATTATATATCGAAGCTCTCGGTGTATGCATCCCAGATCTGCAGTTCGTTTTTGGCTTTGAATCACCATTTGTCCGAAAATCAAAGAACTATTCTTGGCCGTCTGTTGCGTCGTAATCAACTGCGACGGATCCTCAAATCGATTGAGGGGTTGCGAGGAGATCGTCGAGGGGATGACATCTAGGTGGTTTATAGGGGATGTTAATGGCTAGATTGGCGAGAAAAATTCGTTAGGGTTTCATTTCACTTGCGGCGGCTGCCTCAGTTTTCGCGTCGATGGGGTGGGGGGCTCGACCTCGTGACGCGACCTAGGGGAGACGACGAAGCTGCCTGGAGACTGGTGATGGCCTGCGACGTGCTGCAGCGAAGCTTGTGATCGTCACCGTGGCAGTAGGGTTTCGAACCGAGTTTAATTCGTGCGTGCGTATTTTCTTTCGTGAGGAAGAAACTGGGGGATGACGTGGTAAGATTAAAATTTGTTTATTTTGTTTAATTAATTCAAATCATCGATCTTCTAATCACTATAACTTTTACATACGATATACGTTTTCACACGGTTTTCTCCACTAGGTTCGTATTGAAATTCCAAACTTTATGGCGCTGGTTTGAACGAATTCTGAGACTATCAAATTTTTGGGTTTAAATTGAATTTAAATTCAATTTAAACTCAAAAGGTGAGTGTTTTAACCCATTCACCAGTTCTAAAATTTCTTATGTCCGTTAAATTAAAATTTTGTTGTGATTATGCATTTATTTATGACCTTTTCCGTATATTTTTAATCATCATCTCAGCTATTGCATTTATTTAAATAAATCGTTATTTAATTTACTATTGAATATAACTGCCAGTTAATTACCTGTTATATATTATCAGTTATATATTTATATTGATTGATTGTTTTGGATGATGATTGTGATGGATGTATGATTTTTATGATGGATGAATGGATGTTTTATTTATATCATCATAATCTGCAGTTCTTTATTGCTTTATCATTTTTGATTCGGGATTGCGGTTTGAAATGATATATAACCGTATTTTTATTTTAAATTTCGGATTGAAATGATAAATATCCGTATCACTTGACCATAGGATAGAAAATTATATACAGACACCGTCGGTCTATATATATAAATATATTGAAATGATTTCTATGGTTTTGGATAGAATTATATGGTTTAAATAAATATTAATTCTTTTTGATATTATATAAAAATATCTTATATATAGTTAAATTTAGGGGGAATTAATTTAAAGGACAAAGATTTGTATATTTTTTGCCTCAAGGACACGACCTCAATATTTTTACCACAAGGACAAACATTCTTCTAAAAATTATTCATAAGGACAAACATTTTCCAAAATTATTCGTAAGGACAAAAAAACTGCTACCGAGCTAAAAACTGATACCTAAAAACTGCTATCGATAACTACAAACTGATACATAAAAACTGCTATCAATAACTAAAAACTGATACCTACAGAAAATTGTCCTTCAGCATAAAATATTAAAGGTCTTTCCTTGAGGCTAAAAAGCTGTGAAATTTTGTTCTTGACAATAATTTTCTGTTAAATTTATGTATTTAAGCTATGTATAAATCTGTTTAATGACAATAAGTTAACTAATGGAGTTTGGTTTATCAAAATAAGTATGGTTAAGTATTTGAATCATATTTTATATAGAGGTTATAATAATTTAAATAAATTAAGATTTAGGAGATAAAATATGAAATGGATGCGAATTAAATGGTTTAAGAATTTTTCTCGAATAAAAATTTGATTTGAAATTTTGATAAATTGAGATTTTATGAAATTGAATTTATTTAAGAATTAAACCAACAGGATTGATGTGAAATTTATTAAATTGGGAATTTTAAAAGGTATAATTATTATAACTCGATTTTTGGGTCTAGGTGAATTAAATGGTTATTTCATGTATAATGAATTGAAGGCAATATCTAGTTATTTGTAATTTGAGTTTATTTAAATAATAAGCGGTTTATTATATAAAATATTTCAAAACTAAATAATAGGAAATTTAATTGTTGAATCGAAATTATCAAATCTAGTTTTGAAATTTTGGAATATTTAAAGACTTGAAATATATCGAAATAGAAATGTTTATAGAAATTGAAATGTTTACGAATTTCAAAGCATTAGTTTAATGGTGTTAAAATTTCAAATGTTTGGTTTTGAAGTATAAAATTTGAAAGCGCTATGATTTGTTTTGAAAAAGGGATATATTTGAAATAAAATGATATTATATTAATTTGAAATAAAAGGGATATCATATTTATTTGGGTTTTAAATTGGAAATGATATCGTATTTATATGGTTTTGAAATAAGTATTATATTCTGGTTTTGAAGTATAAATTATTTTAAAATGACCGCGGTGTTATAATAACGCTTGGTTATTGAAGAGACTGGGGTCAGAAGTTGTCATACTCTCTGCCAACTCCGAAAACCACTTTAACAACCGTGTACGCAGTGGAGATTCCAGAATAAAGTAGGATGCTGGCGACGTTTCCTTTGAGGTAAATACGTGGACCCGACTCTCATGAATTGACATAAGGTGGCTAAAACAGGAGCGATTCTCGGGCCAATGAGGTAACACCTTTGATCGGACACATCCCTTCGATATTATACTTTGACTTTTGTATTGATTTGGTGGCCACTTTTGATTTTTTTTTATTTGAGGGTGTGGCTCGAGGTGGACGGTAGCTGCGTGCTACGCGTTACCACCAGCCCGAATGCGTAATTGATATATCTATCTTGGCATTGCCTAGTTGTGCCGTGTCACCTACCCTAGCGCGCCTTGTACGAGTTTGGTTTTCTCCCGTAGCCCGTGGAGTATTTAGGGTAGTCTCCCGATCTGAAGATGCGCTGATACTGGATGTACTACGGGGACTATTATTGTGTTAAGGGAGAGATTGGGTAACTCCTTAACGCTATTTAAAAGTAAGTTTATTTTATAATAGCGAAATATTACTACATAGTAAATAGTTTAACGGATACTTAGAAGCCGTGAATCCCGAGCATCTCTTGAGTTACTGCATTCACGTTAGACACTGCATAGGAGATGTCAAATCCCGTAAACATCTCTGACGCCGTTACACTCATATTATTTACCGTTGATTTAATTTACATAAGATCTTTTAGTTCTGACTCGAGTGTTTTGTCTTTTCAATTCGCTTGGGTCTGCCTGAGCATTTCAGGAATTGAATGCCTTATTTCTGGAGGATGGAGGCGAAGATTGTATTATTACTATTATTTACTACATTGTTCCACTGCATCACATTCTTCCGCTGCATGGTTATTATTTTTTGGTATGTGTAACTCTGATATATATTATATAAGAATAATCAAGAGTTTTGCAAAACAGCTTCATGAACTGTATATTTGATTATTATATTTTATCGTTCCGCTGCAAGATTCTGTTTTTTTTTCTTCCTCTGCTTTTTCTTATTTACCGCATAACAATCCGCTTTTCTGTATGGTTTTAAGTTTGACGTGTGTGATTTATCGTCGATTTAAAGTTTGCGGAAAGGCGGACCATACAAAGGTAGTCAACATAGTAGAATTACAGGGGACGAGAAAATATAAAGGATGTACAAAACCATATTTTTGAAACAATTGGGCAATATGAAATTTTTGAAACATCAGAACAAAATGAAACAATGGTCAGTGTACGTGCACAATTTTCAAAACAACATGGCAAGATTGTGTGATCATATTTCAATATAATAGCATGCATGACCAAATATTAAATGCAACAGGCATATATAAGGACGTACAAAACCAAACTTATTGTTGCTCCTATTCACAATGAAGAAATTTGCATATAGGTCTAAATTAATGTGTACAATTGCATAAAGGGAAATACAAAATAAGGCTACAGGTAGGGCTGTCAATGGGTCGGGTCGGGTCGGGTTTGGGTCGGGTCAAGTCGGGTTCGGGTTGATTTTAAATGGGTCGGGTCAACCCGTTTATTAAACGGGTCGAAAAAGCTCAACTCGAACCCGACCCGTTTATAAACGGGTTGACCCGACCCAACCCGTGTAACCCGATTATAAACGGGTCGGGTCGGGTCGGGTCGGGTCGGGTCGGGTCGGGTCGTAAATGGGTCAGGTCAACCCGTATAAGGTGTAAACGGGTCGTAAACGGGTTAGGTCAACCCGTATAAGGTATAATTGGGTCGTAAATGGGTCGGAACGGGTCGTAAACGGGTCGGGTCAACCTGTATAACCCGTATAAGGTATAAATGGGTCATAAACGGGTCGGAGCAGGTCATAAACGGGTCAACTCAACCTATATACTGTATAAACGGGTTGTTAACGGGTCAGTTTCGGGTTAGCGGGTCAACCCGAAACCCACCCGTTTATAAACGGGTCAAATTCGGGTTGACCCGAAAATGACCCGCCAATTAAATGGGTCGGGTTAACCTGCCAATTTCCGTGCGGGTTTCGGGTCGTGTTTCGGGTCGTGTAGGAAATTAACAGCCCTAGCTACAGGCATGAACTAAACAAAGTCAAGGCAAGCTAGGCATAGGATTGCGTGACTCATCTCAATGCAACAAGACAAGATGGGATGTGTGTTCCTGAAGCTCTAAAGAAATCAAGGCTAACAGGGAAAGGTACATACAATTTAAATCAATAGGGAAATGTGCATGACTGGGAAACAAAGGCTATAGGGCGGTTTTGTTAAAACATGTGTGACAGGGAAACATTGGTAATGCATGATGTATCAATTTTTCAATGTAATCAAGGACGAAATAAAAGGCACAAAATCATCATTTTAATTCAAAACCTTTCATTATAAACCTAAGTAGTATGAAAATTAAAGATAGATCTTGTGAGGTTTAACTCGCCTTTATAACTTCCTATAGCTTGCTAAATCTTCTTTAAAGCCTTGCTATGCTCCGTCCTCTCCAAAACTGGTCGAATTTGATAGATTTTATTGGAATCTACTTTCAATTTAGATGAGAGATTTTACTCACGAGGGCTTTGAGTTTCTTAAATTTGAGAAAACCTAATTTTGTTTACTGACTAACTTAAAAATGAACGTACAGTTCATTTGAGAATGCTAAGCGAGAAGAATTTCCCTCTAAATACACTAATGGTCTAAATTTTAATTAGGCCCAAACCTATGTTTTAAATAAATGAATTAAAACTCTATCTCTTTTTTATAACTTTTAAATTTCTCATAATTTAGATAGCAATACTTAATCTTAAATAAAATTTAAAACAAGAATTTATTTTATTTAAAAAAATTATTCAAAATCTCGAAATTCTCTATTAAAAGAAAATTAACTACTTTAAATCAATTCACTTCAATTTATCTCTTTACAATTTCTAAAATTAATTTTCAATAATCAAAAAATAAATTTCCAAACTCTAAAGGATTTTAACACATCGCTTTTCAAAATTTTAATGTCAATAAATTCCAACTTGTCTAATTTAAAATTCTATTTCAAAGAAAAATCCAAATATTTAATTAAATAAACATTAATTAAATTGGGTAATTCAGCTGGGTTGTCAAGAACTCCTTCCTTACATTACAATTTCGATTCAAAGGAAGTCTATAATGTGCTATATCTTAGTTTACATCCTTTCTACTATTTGCAAATTATTAGGATTCTCACTCACAAATAAATTTTCCATAAAATCCACAATACTAAGATTGCTTTTTATAATCTTAAAATTTCCTTTAAATCAATTTCAGTTTCCTTTTTTTAGATAAAGAAGTTATTCAAATTTTTAACACTTTTACAAATAACTATTTTATTAAATTCCACTTTTATTGTTTATAAAATAACCACAAGTTAAACTAACTTTTACATACTTCTTTATTACTTATTCTTTTTCTTCCACTAATATTTTACAATTTTATAAAATGATCTAACTTATTATTTCAAGAACCCTACACTATTTAATCAACCAATTTATTAAATTATCTCTCTGAATAAATAATATTAAGCCACAAATTAGTATGATTCACTTTGTCACTACAAAATTGATTGCATAAGCTATCAACATTGTCTTGCCAAGTCTCTCCGCTTCACACAATAATTTTATGGCTAAAACATTGGTCTATTTTAAACATTCTAAAATAATTATTTCTCATGTTTAAATGCCTCATTTGATGCTTAGGAACTCCCGTCGATAAAATGGTGTCGCATATATCTATTAGAATCCTTGAACATTTTCCGGACAAATCAACACAATAAATAATCATAAGTTTTCCTTAGTTATATTTTTTTATTTCTAATTACATCCAAGCATCCAATATATATAACAACTCTTTGTCTAAAATAATTATAACCAAGAAATTAATTCCTAATGCTTAATCAACCAAAACCAAATAACTTTTATCCTAAATCCTATAGAAATTTAATTCTACCCCTCCTGTACTGGTCCCATTGACTGGTAAAATTTTCTAATTTATCCTAATCATTAAATATAAAGCTCACATAAGGTATTTAACTTACCCCAAAACTAACTCCAATGCAACTTATCAGAAGAAAAAACACTTCCAATAATAAAAATAACCACACCTTGCTAAGTCAGTCTATTAGAAGTCCTGGCGACCTTTTCCTTTCATTCCTTTCTTTCCTTGAATAGGCAAGCTGTAATCAAGTGTCCTTCCCTCTTACAATAGAACAAACACCCACCGGAGAAGAAAGTCAAGGCTTACTACGTTCATTCGAATAGCGGCCTTCGGTTCCACAGTTGAAACATGCTACCTAACTCTTAGGTAGAGCCGCAAAACCGAACTCATCCTGCTTTCTCTTCTTACTTTTTGACTCGGGATTACCTTGCTCAATTAGCTGCTTTCTTTTTTGGTTTAACTCTTGCTTATGATTCTTAGAAATTTCCTCCTCTTCATAATCCTTCTCCGCTTCCTTGAGGCGAAGTGTTGAACCAACTGAAGATTTGAAGGATACATCTAGCTGAAGTAATAGAGCCTTCTTTAACGGCATGCATAATCCATGAATAAACTTTTGATTTTTCTTCCTCGAGGTATTAATGAAATCTAACTCATACTTGGATAACGCCTTAAATTATGCTACATACTCCACAATGGAAGACTGATTCCTCCCGAGATCAATGAATTTTATAGTCATCTCTTTCTTTTCTGCCTTTGCCAAAAACTTCTGTTCGAATCTCTGCCTAAACTACGCCCAGGTAAGCTGAGCCTCCTCAATCTCTACTACTAATAAATCAACCAAATGCCCTTTCTTGCAATTGACTGGATGCCAATTGAACTCTTTGGGCATCTATAAGATTCATGCAAGTAAAAATCCTCCTGCACATGTTTATCCAAGCACATATCTCTATGAGCTTCTCCGTTCCCTTAAATGGTCCACCTCCCAAGTGCTCGAAGTCACTGCATAAGTGAGCAAAATTAACACGAACCAAATAAGCATCAAGAGTAATAGTCTGGGCAGCACGAACAATCTCTGCAATTTGCCCAAGAAGTAAAAACATCCCTCCTATACTAGGATTACTAGTCGACAGTGGTGTAGCTCTAGACTACCTCCAGCCATTCCTCTATTATGCATAATCTAAACTTTAGATTAGAACCAAATTATGATATTATCTTAATATTCTTGAAATTAAATCAAAATACGCCCCAAACAATTATCCCTATAATCGTTTTTATATTCCTCTATAGATAATTTATATAACTATCTAAGAACACCCTTGCGGATAGGACTCTAACTCATCTAGGCCTCAGATCTGTGATATTCTATTCTATAATGTTCTGACTCAGCTCTAATACCAAGCCATAACGACTCCAGCGTAACACCCATATTATTAAAGAACATTATAAATAATGTCATATAATAACACGAAGAATACAGCTTGTTAAGAGCAACCAAATATGAGTATATCTTTAAACTAACACTGACATGTAATACTTACTGTATTACCGAATATATGGAACAAAATTTGACATGTACAGTCTCAGAATGAAGTAATAAACACGTTGGATTCTCAAAATCAGCACAGTATATCATATAAAACAATAGTCATAGATCATGGTGTAATAATATACATCTTATATAAATACATACCATGAGTCTACAAAATACAATACTAGATCCACATAATATACATCCAGTACAAGTCATTATCTCAAAATATGCATCCCATATATATACATAGTCCTACATAAGATAAATTGAAAGTCAAAATAGTTTATTTTCATGCTAGCACACCTACCTAAAAGTCTACACGACCTGTAACCTGAAAAAAGTCTTGGTCTGACCCAAGAATTGTGTAAAATAATAAACGGGTAAGACTATCTCTAAATAAAAAGTAACACATGAATATATGACATTATAATAAATACGGATGTTATATGGATATAACAAGTTATTAGAATAATTTAACTCAGGTTCCATCTCAAGTCACATGAATATTTAGATCTTGGAACACGGAATAAATCACAAAGCACATAATTCCATAATAAATAATAGTATCATAAAAATCCAAGAAAACCTAATTGTACCGATCATAATGATCGTCCATACCAATCACTATGATTGTCCATACCGTAGAAAAAATCCTAATTCTTATTGTAACATCCCTTATCTAGAAGCCTAAAGCTAAGCGCTACAGATGCTGCAATCATCCATAATATTAACTTCTGATGACGAAATACGGTGATGTTAATAGTATCCATAATATCAAAAGCACATGAATATGAAACAAAATCACAGATTTTAAAAACAACTTTTCTGACTATATTTCACAAAACATGTTTCATATTTCATATTTCATTACATCATCTCAATCGTTTCCCAGGTTCAGATCAAATTTTTTTTTTTAAATTTCGCCAAGAGCGACATATGAAGATGCTCCCTTGGTTGACCAGAGTACTATATAGTCATATATAGACTTAATACAACACAGTGGAAATTAAACAGACAGAACAACTCCTAAAAAGCTAACCTACTCTTCTTTAGTAGCTTTATTCGTCAACCTAATAAACTTCTAAATCCTTAGCCCTTAGCCCACTCAAATCAATTTTGAGCACCCAAGAGTTTAAGGGGAAAACCACAAACTTCAAGTAAGACATAAAGCCTGGTGTGAATAATACTACACATATCAATTATTTGATATTAAGTGAGACCACGCTACTTAGCAGAACGGGTTTCCCCTCACTATTATCCTTTTAAAACATAGCCTTTGCAAATCATAATCCTACAACCAAAACTGGTTAAAACTGTAAAGCATTATCATATAATCATACATATCAAATAACAAATGGACTATTTGTCCGAACGTTATAGTTTTGTTTGACTAACTACTAAACTTTAGCTGATTCGGGCCTACCAGACAATATAAACAAATAATCTAACATCTATTTGGTACTCCTCTTCTAGAGGTCTATCCTTAACTTACTTTCTCCAGGTCAACTAATCCTAATGGTTTTGCGGGCTCACCAATAACCTACCTCTATACAAATATGTTCCTTTCTGTGTATAACATCATTTTAGTCTTACTTATGACAAAGCCCTACACATCGAAATATGGGACTAAATTAGCTTGGGGCTAATAGCTAATGTATAGGGCGTGACCCTATACCAGTCCCATCTGGTATACAAATATCTGAGTCAGTTCACTTAGAGTAATCTTCGCTTAAATTTTCCTTGGAAACATTTTCATCCCAAATTGATCTAAAAATCAAACTTAAAAAAGGAAAATACATACTCTATGCTTTACTCAAAATCACCTTTCCATGTTATATATACTTCACTCAAATCTTTGTTGATGAAATCATTTAAACCTTTGAAAACACCCCTTTTGAATCTATTGAAAGTACCCCTTGCGAATCCAAGTAAACCCCTTTATAACCTAGGCCGAAAGGCCAAAAAATTCCTTTCGAAACCATTCATATAACTTTTCGAAACCACTGAAAAACCTTTCCTTCGAAAGATATAAAACCTTAGACATCATATCTTTAAAACACTTAAACATTGCCTTTCAAAAACATTGAGAAACCTTTCTTTTCAAACCTTTCAAAACTATTGGGGAACCACCCCTTCGAAAACTTCATTAAAACCTTTCGAAAGCATTAAAACATCAAACCTTTCGAAAGCATTTGGGTTCAAGTAAAACATATAAAATAACCTTTCGAAACCATTTAAAACTATCTCCTTCGAAACCATTTGGGTTATACCTTCAACAGAGCAAAAGGGTCATAAAACATTTAAGTCGAAAGCACTCTTTGGAAAACAGTTCCTAAGTAAAGAAGTGATGGTGTTGAAATCAACCCTTTCGAAAGCATTAAAGAAGTGGCTTGAATTTAAAAAAAAGTCACCCTTTCGGAACCATTGACTTTGAAAGGAAGCGGAAACAAAGGGTTTTAACCCCGACGAAAGCATTTATTTAAAAAAGACGCAACCTCATAGAAACCATTCGTTTAAATCATTTGACACAATCGAAAGTCAACCAAGTTGAAAGCATACCCTTCGAAAGCAAAGCAGGTGAGTTTCCATTTGAAAGCAAAGTAGCGCTTCGACCCTATCGGAACCCTACATTTTGACCCAATACCTTTCGCCTAAGTCCAATTCGCTGCACGCCAAGTCTTTGATTCCATGTTCATTGTTTTTGATGGTGATGGTGGTGGAACTACTAGGTCGGCACATACGTGCCAAAAGTGGCGAATCATGCTAAAAGCATGTAAAAACCGATTTTAACTTTAAAAAGAAATTCTTTTCAACTAACCTGCCTTGTATGTTAAAATATTATTGGTTGCCAATTTTATTTCTAAAAGTGCTACTAAAATTTCAGAATTAAACAATTTATATAATTACAAAACACTCCTACTTCTTTTAAAATATATAAAACATTTAAGTTCCATACCATAAATAATTCTATATATCTATTAAAACATTTAGGAAAATTCTATAAAATTCCAGAAAATCATTTTTTAATATGTTTTCTAACATATATTAATTTTAGACCAAAAACTTATATTATTTAGCCGTAAATAATTTTAAACCCAAATAATCATTTTCCTTACTAGAAAATTAATATAAAATCCACATTAATACAGAAAATTGTGAAAATTGAAACCTATCTCTAAAATATCATTTCTGATCTAAATGTACATTGAGGCATTTGGATGTCATTAAATAGGGTTTTCACATTAAAACATATCATAAAACCTATATGAATGAGGATATATAAACATTTTATCCTTTAAAATCATGGTATAACATTGCAAATAAATTCCGGTTATCCTTAAAACTGTAAATACTTTGAAAAAATATGAGATGCAGTCATTATTCACCTTAGCTTTGAGATTAAGGAGTTTGATATTTGAATGGGTTTGATTTTGATTAATCTTCCTTCCTTCGATTTCCTTTATCTTCTTCCTCTTGCTCTTGCAAATGGCGGCCGACCTCTATTTTAGTTTGGGCAAATGAACATATGAAATGAATTCCTAACGGTTTAGGGTATTGGAATACTCTTATTCCAACTTTACCCCTCACCTATTTCCTTTATCTATTTTATTTTAGTCCATTTATTCTCTTAGACATGGCTACCTCATAGTTTAATCACAAATATCAATCCTCTAATCATATTACGTTATTTCATTTAATTTACCTAATTAAATGTTCCTAGTAATGTTACTAAATATGCGGTGTTACAGTCTTCATCCTTAAAGAATTTCGTCCTCGAAATTACGATACGTTACCCAACAAATCAATTCAAAGGTAAACATACCACCAAACAAATCGGGATAAGCGTCTCTAATCCTGCTCACAGTTTCTCGAGTATAGTCTACCTCATCGTCACTCTATTGGACTTTAACTAATCCGACTACCTTGTTCCTTAGCTTATTCTCATCTCTTGCGACTATACGAATCAACTTTCTAACTATAGTCAAGTTTTTTTCTACTACTAAGTCATCTAACACAGTCAGTGCTATACTAGACTTTAGATCTCTAACACACTTCCTTAGATGAGAAACATGAAAAACATCGTGGACTCCTGCAAAACTATTTGGTAAATCTACTCTATATGCGAGTTTCCTGATCCTCTTTACAATTGAAAATGGTCCTACGAACCTTGGTGCCAACTTTCCTGATTTCCCGAATCTAATCACACCTTTCATCGGTGAAATCTTAATGAAAACACGATCTTCAATAGAGAACTCTTAGTTTTTCTTCTTTTGTATGCATAACTCTTCTTCCTAGATTGAGCATCCTTCATCCTAGCTCGAATCAACTCAATCTTCTCTACAGCTTCTCTAACCTAATCCAGACCAAGAACCAACCTACCACCGGTCTCTAACCAACAAACTGGTGATTTGCATGGCCTTCCATACAAAGCTTCAAACGGTGCCATCTTTATACTACTCTAATAGCTGTTACTAAACAAAAACTCGATTAAGTGTAGATGGTCTTCCCATGATCCACCAAAATCTAACACATAAGCTCTTAACAAATCCTTCAAGACTGCATTAACTCTTTTCTGTTTGCCTATCGATCTGCGGATGATAAGCGGTACTCATCTTGAGGTTGGTTCCTAAAATATTCTACAGACTCTTACAGAACTCGCTAGCGAACAAGGAATCTCTATCACCTACTATAGTACTAGGAATTCCATGAAGTTTGACTATATTCTTCATAAATAACTTAGCCAAAACAGTGCTCTCCTAGTTGACTTAAATGGAATGAAATGGGCACTCTTGGTTAATCTGTCCACTATGACCCATATACTTTCATTTCCTTTATCTGACCTTGGCAACCCGTCTATGAAATCTATAAAAATAGAATCCCACTTCTATATCGAAATATCTAATGGCTGAAGCAACCCACTTGGATTCTGATGTTCGGCTTTTACCAGTTGATAGTTCAAACACTGCTTTACCCATAAGCCTACATCCTTCTTCATTCCTTCTTAGAAGAAACTCCACATCATGTCCTGTTACATCTTAGTTCCTCTTGGATGAATAGTGAACTTCAAACGATGGCACTCTTACAAAATCCTTTAAGTCATCACTCCCCGTTCCATCCTTTAACTTCTTGACATGTTCAACTAATACAGGATCCTCCTCCTGTTTAGAAGCAATGTTTTCGATTTGGTTGAACTTCTAAACAAAACAACATAACATATCCTCCACTAGACCCAGCTTCATATCTCCACTACATTCTGCAAGTCGACAACGCTTCCAAATCATTCCACTTTCCTATCATTGCCAACACTGCATTCTAATGCTTTCTGCTAAGCGCATCTGCAACTTTATTACCTTTCCCCGGTGCGTACTCAATTCCAAAATCTTAAGCAGCGATAAACTCCAACCATATCTGCTATCTCATGTTCAGCTCCTTCTGAGAGAACAAATACTTCAACAACTTATGATCCGTATAAAGTTCAAACCTTTCTCCCAAAAGGTAATGTCTCCACACCCTCAATGTAAAAATCACCACACCTAATTCTAAATCATGCGTTGGATATATAACCTCATGAGGTCTAAGCTATCGAGAAGCATAGGGAATCACTTTACCTATCTGCATCAGCACAGCTCCAAATCCAGTTCCACATGCATTGAGGGTCAATAACTAATACAAGTGCATGAGTTAATAAGTGTTTCAAGCATTGGAACACTTCCTTACACTTGTTGGTCTAAAAAAACTTCACATCCTTTCGCGTTAGCTTAGTTATCGGTGTGTTTATCCGTGAAAAATCCATTATGAACCTCCAATAATATCCAGCCAATCCAAGAAAACTCTTTATCTCGGTCATTGTCTTGGGTCTTTTCTAATTATTCACTACTTCAGTCTTAGTCGGATCAACAGACAACCTTTTCTCAGAGACTACATGACCAAGAAATTTCACTTCCTTGTTTCAAAAATGACATTTCGAAAAATTTGCCTTCAGCTGATTCTACCTCAGCGTCTCAAGCACACTTTCAAGATGAACTTCATGTTACCTTTTATCCTTAGAGTATATCAAAATATCATCTATGAATACCAATTCGAACCTATCTAAGTGCTCCCGGAAAATTCAGTTCATCAAATCCATAAAGAATGCTGGCGCATTGGTTAGTCTGAACGACATCACTAATTATACGTACAATCCATATCTAGTTCTAAATGCCATTAAAGGAATACTATCCTCTACTACCCTAAGATGATGGAAAGCTATCGCCAAATCCAACTGAGAAAATACCTTGGCTCCACTCAACTGATCGAACAAATCGTCAATTCTTGGCAATTGATATTGATTTTTTATCGTCTTCTTATTTAACTTACGGTAATCGATACATAACCTCAACGATCCATCTGGCTTCTTAGCATACACTATGGTTGCTCCCCCAGGTGAACTACTTGGCCTAATAAAATTCTTTCCTTCCAAATCTACCAACTGCACCTTCAACTATCTCATCTCTATAGGTGCCGCCCTACTTGGCGGTCTACTCACTGGTTCTGCCCTAGGCATCAAATCTTCTTGAAACTCAATGGCTCGTTTCGATGGTAACACTACTATAGGCTCAAAGACATCCACGAATTCTCTAACCACGAAAACACGATTTAACTCGTCTTCCAACTCCACAACACCCAACAAAACATTCAACTAACAACTAGGGTTTTCTATGATATATACCATTTGATCACTACTTTTGGGGTGTCTAAGCGATATTTTCCTATCAAGGAAAAATATCATAGCATCATACTTATTTAACCAATTTATACCCAAAATTATTCCCAACCCTACAAAGTCAAACACATGCTAACTGCAAACAAAGGTATGAACTAACAAATCAAACTCTAGGTGGTCACACTTCATCCCAAGTGTCGCTTGCCCTCCTATTGCATTTGCAACCCTTAAGGAAGTAACTAAGTATGAGCGTTCTAGGTTAAGCTTATCTACCAAACAATGAGATATAAAGCATGCGATGCACTAGTATCAAACATAACGTTAACAGACATACCATAAATCTGAAGCGTACCTCCCATTACTACCTTCCCTTTCTTCTGTGTTGTTGGTCCCGATGTAGCAAGTTCCAATGCAAATACTTTGTCCTTTCCATCCTTAATAGGCTCTTTGCACTGGTTCTTATAATGACCAATCTGATCGAAGTTGAAGCATCTAATATTCTTCTTCTCGATCACTTCCTTCGCCTTTCCAACATGACACTCATTAGCAAAACACCCCTTCTTATTGCACTTGAAGCAAACAACCTCCGACTTTCCTTTCATTTTGGCTCCACCTTTCTGAGCACCCTTCTTATGAAAGAACTTCCTTTTTCGACTCTGCCCCATCCGAGCTTCCTTTTCCCTATTCTTCTCCAAAGAAGCAAGTATCTCCTCGTGCCTCAATGCATTTTCTCTACTACAACATCACAAGGATCCCTTATATGATGTAATGTACTCCTTGCCAACTCAGGCTTCAACCCCCTTATGAACTTCTCATTTCTCTTCATCACAGTATCCACAGTGGCATTTCCATATCTAGCCAATTTCTCAAACCTTCTAGATACTCCAACACAGCCATCTCCCCTTGTTCCAACTCAACGAACTTTCTGATCTAGGTAGACTTCGCAGTCTTCTCCTAAACTCAACCCATGTCATCATATCTTCATCCATTCCAACTGTCACACTATTCCACCAGAGTAAAGCTGCTCGTTGAAGCTGTCTTTAAGCAAGCCTTCTCTTCTGCTCGTCATTGAGCCCCAAGCAAAGATTCTCTCATAATGCAACAACCAGTTCTCCACCTCAATAGCATCTTCAGTTTCGATATATGGCTTCCCTCCAAGCCTAACATAGTCTCTGCTCAAGATAGCACCATTGGAGCTTCCCGAACCCCTACTCCAACGTTTCCTCCATCCACTCCACCAGCAACACCTGCCCACATTATATTCACGAAAAACTGTTACTTGCCCCCGTATCCACTTGCGGAACCCCAACACCAACATTCCGAGCTTGTACCTGACCTTAGTTCCTTTTAGTGTTCGGTCTGACATTTCCATTTGTAGTGGTGCTTCCCCCAAGATTCACTCTTCCACTTCTAGCGTCCATATTTGTGTTCAATCCTCGTGAGGTATAGAAGAATATCCTAAGAGAGTGGAGAATAGAGATATAGCGTATACTTATATATAGCAAATACAAGTATGTTACTATAGCATTATCCCATGCCTCGATCTTATCACTAATTCCTTTGGATTATGTTTTTCAAAAATCATTTTAGTTTAAAGTATTTTATAAACTTATGCACTGATACCAAGTTGTAACATCCCCTATCTAGAGACCCCAAGCTAAGTGCTACAGATGGTGCAGTTATCCATAGTATTAACTTCCAGTGACCTACTACGGTAATGCTAATTATATCTATAATATCAAAAGCACATGAATATGAAACAAAATCATAGATTTTAAAAACAATTTTTCCGATTACATTTCACAAAACATATTTCATATTCCATTACATAATCCCAATAATTTCCCAGGTTTAGATCAAATACAATTACTACAAAATGCGCTAAGAGCGACATATGAAAATGTCATCATGGTTGACCAGAATACTGAATAGTCATGTATAGATTTAATACAACACAGCAGAAATAAACAAATAGAACAACTCCTAAATAGATAACTTCGGCCTCATGCTCGTCTTAAGAAGCTTTTTCATCAACCTACTAAATCCTTAAATCCTTAGCCCTCAGCCTACTCAAATCAATTTTGAGCACCCGAGAGTTTAAGGGAATAACATAAATTTCGAGTCAGACAAAAAGCCTGGTGTGAATAATACTATACTTCTCGGTTATTTGATATTAGGTGAGACCATGCCGCTTAGTGTAACAACTTTTCCCTCACTAATATCCTTTTAAAACATATTATTTGCAAATCATAATCCTACAGCCAAAATTTGTTAAAACTACAAAGCTTTGCCATATAATCATACATATCAGGTAACAAATGGATTGTCTGTCCGAACATTATAGTTTTTTTGGCTAACTACTAACTTATAGCTGACTTGGGCCTACCAAATGATATAAAAAAATAATTTAACATCTGTTAGATATTCCTCTTCTAAATGGTCTGTTCCTGACTTACTTTCTCCAGGTCAACTGATCCTAATGGTATTGAGGACTCACCAATAACCTATTTCTGCACAAATATATTCCTTTCTGTGTATAACATCATTTAGTCTTACCTATGACAATGCCCTACACACTGGAATTTTGGACTAAATTAACTAGGGGATAATAGCTAATGTATAGGGTGTGACCCTATACCAGTCTCATATGGTATAAAAATATCTGAGTCATTTTACTTAGGGTAATCTTCCCTTAAATTTTCCTTGGAAACCTTCTCATCTCAAATTGATTTAAAACCTTTAAATACAACTTTAATAAGGAAAATATACACTCTATGCTTTAGACAAAATCAAATTGCCATGTTATATATACTTTACTCAAATCTTAATTGATGAAAATATTTAAACATTTGAAAGTACCCCTTTTGAATCCATTGAAAGTACCACTTTTGAAACCAAGTAAATCCTTTTTATAACCTAGGGTGAAAGGCCAAAACATTCCTTTCGAAACCATTTATATAAACCTTTTGAAACCATTGAAAAACCTTTCCTTCGAAAGCTATAAAACCTTAGACATCCTATCTTTAAAACACTTAAACATTGCATTTCACAAACATTGGAAAACCTTTCCTTTCAAACGTTTAAAAACAATTGAGGAACCACCCCTTCGAAACCTTCATTAAACTCTTTCAAAAGCATTAAAACATCAAACCTTTCGAAAGCCTTTGGATTCAAGTAAAATATGTGGAACAACCTTTCGAAAACATTTAAAACAATCTCCTTCGAAACCATTTGGGTTCTACCTTTAACAGAGAAAAAGGGTCATAAAACATTTAAGTCATAAGCACTCTTTCGAAAACAATTTCTAAGTGAAGAAGTGATGGTGTAGAAACCAACCCTTCTGACAGCATTGGAGAAGTGACTTGGATTTAAAAACAAAATCACCCGTTCAAAACCATTGACTTCAAAATAGAAAAGCAGCAGCAAAGGGGTTTCGACCCTGACAAAAGCATTTACTTAAAAACAAAGGAGAAACCTCTTAGAAGCCATTCCTTTAAAACCATTTGACCCAGTTGAAAGCCAACGAATCAAAAGCATACCCTTCGAAAGAAAAGCAAGTGCGTTTCGATTTGAAAGCAAAATAATGCTCGTTTCGACCCAGGATCTTCCACCTAAGTCCAATTCACAATGCACAAGTCTTTAATGCCACGTGTATTAGTTCCAATGGTGATAGTGGTGGCGAAACTACCATGTCGGAACATAGGTGCCGAAAGTCGCGAAACGTGCTAAAAGCATGTAAAAAATTGATTTTAACTTTAAAAAGAAATCCTTCTCAAATAACCTGCCTTGTTTGTTAAAATATTATTGGTTGTCAATTATCTTTTCTAAAATGCTGCCAGAATTTAAAAATTAAACAATTTAAATAATTTATAAAATGCCCCTTCTCCCTTTAAAATATATAAAACATTGAAGTCTCATACCTTAAAAAAATTTATTTATCTATTAGAACACTTAGGAAAATTCTACAAAATTCCATAAAATCATTTTTAATATGTTTTCTAACATATATTAATTTCAAAACCAAAACTTATATTATATAGCCGTAAATAATTTTAAATCCAAATAATCGTTTTCCTCACTAGAAAATTAATATAAAATCCATATTAATTTAGAAAATTATGAAAATTGGAACCCTTCTCTGAGATATCATTTTTGAAAAATTGCAAGGCATTTGGATGTCAATAAATAGAGTTTTCACATTCAAACATGCCATAAAACCTATATGAATGAGCATAAATCATCAACAAGCATATATGAACATTTTGTCCTTTAAAATCATGGCATGACATTGCAAATAAATTCGGATGTCCTTAAAACTGAAAACACTTAAGAAATAAGAGATGTAGTCATTATTCACCATAGCTTTGAGATTAAGGAGTTTGAGATTTGAATGGATTTGATTTTGATTAATCTTCCTTCCTTTGATATTCTTCATCTTCTTCCTCTTGCTCTTGCTAATGATGCCCAGCCTTTATTTTAGTCTAGTATTCCAAATGAATATATGAAATGAATTTCTTAGGGTTTAGGGTATTAGAATACTCTTATTCCAACTTTACCCCTCACTTATTTCCTTTACCTATTTTATTTTAGTTCATTTATTATCTTAGGCATGGCTACCCCTTAGTTTAATCACGAATCTCAATCCCCTAATCACATTATATTACTTCATTTAATTTACCTAATTAAATGTTCCTAATAGTGTTTCTAAAATATGGGGTGTTACACTTACCGATATGATGCCAAGGATCGTCCATACCATAGAAAAAAATCATAATCCTTATCTATCTAATACTAAGGATCGTCCATACTGTAGGAGAAAAAAATCCCAACCGATCTCAAGGATCGTCCATACCGATGAAGATGATTGTAGAAAACATAACTCAAAGACGTTAGAAGAAATAAATTATACCAATCATAAGAATCATACAGAAATCCATGAGTATACCCTATGAGGATCTATTGGCCTGAAATCCGAACACCAACAAAGAACACACTCTAAAGTTCCAAAAATATCACTTTAGTAATCATGAGAGCTTAACCAGAACATCCCATATCGCTAGGTGAAATTCAACTATTTGCTAGAAGCTAGTAATTCTCACTTATTACGCATATAACCGAAGAACCTAAACTACATATCTCTTAAGGATCTATCAGATTTTACAAATGCCAAACACCAAAAGAGAATACAACCCTAAAGCGTTAAATACATTTACAAAGGCGATCATAAGAACTTAATCAAAGAAACTGATACTACCCGGTGAAATTCAAGTATTCGTTAATGGGTTAGTAAATTCCACTCAAACATTCTATTCAACGAATTATACCATATTCGATGAAATGTTACCTGAGAGCATTTAAACCAATCAATAATACTAATTCGATTACTAGTATTCCACATACTATAAAATTAAGGCTCTCAAAATTTATCTCATGATTAATTAAATACTAAGAAATGATATTTTTAGAGAATTATAAATGCTCATATTCCACAATCATGTTGATATACAAATATTTGTTTTAGAATAATATAGCTTATATCTCAAAGCCACACTTTTAAATCCATAAACCATTTCTACTAATTCTATAATATATGCATATATATATATATATATAGTTACTTATAATAATTATTTATAAAATGAAATTTCAACCCACAGAAATCAACAAAAGGTGGAACTGCACTTCATAAAGTAGTACAACAAAATAAGGTGGTCTGTTAGTACCTTATGTTTTATTTTTGATGATAAAAACTATATGATATTATATAAATATATATACTAATGTTTTATCAAGATATATATAGTATATAGTGCAGGATATTAGATAGGCGTTGATTACGAAGACTATACAGTATTAAGAGTAGATTAAAGATGCTAATATAAAGTTTAAAGAGTTTAAGAATAAAGACTCATGAGTATTAACGAGTTCAAGATTTCAAGATATTCCAGATAATTTATAGAGTCATAGAATTTATGTTAAAACCTTAGTAGCACTTTCCTGATCTCTCTCTCCCCTTCTCTAATTTTGTTTTAATGTTTTTCAAATATTATGTTTTTTAAATAATATTTTCAAAATATATCTCAAAATGATTTTCACTCTCTTACTTATAAAGATATCATTTTAGTGTTTTTAAATATATATATATATATATATATATATGTATGTATATATTGATTTTTTTTATATCTTAATAAGTTATAGTTATATCGATTTATATATATTTTTGAATATTCTTATTAAATCTTTCAAAATTATTTTATAAAGCTTTACTAAGATATATTCTGATTAAAATGTGTATAAACTATATTTAAATAATTTTAAAAAGTATCAAATTATTTTATAAAGCAATGGATTTTCAAAATAATAATTTTAAAAGTGTTTTTCAAAATACATAGGGATATGCCGATAAATCCCATCCATCTATGTCATACAATGGTCGTAAAATTCAAAATTCAAATGCTAATGGAAGTGTCTTTTTGTCGTATCTCTTTGCGAATGGATCTGACCATTGTTTCCATATATATATATATATATATATATATATAATATACACACATACACACACCGGACTTCCAAATGAATCTTTATCAATAACTTTCTTATTTTTCTCTCCTATTTTCACTCTGTTTATATCTAAATCAATTTTTACCAAAATTCTGCTGAAATTCAACTAGAATCAAATTTAGTTGTTACTAATTTGGTTCTCCTTCATCTAATCTCTGATTTCTCTCATCTCTCTCAATATTTAAGCGCTATTCAAGAGTTATAGGATCAATTATAATCAAGATCAAAGATCCGAGTCTATAAACTCTATCGATACTCTTACACTTTGTGTGCTATGCTTGGTGTCCCTAAAATCCAAGTAGGTATGATTATAGCTTGTAAAATCAATTGGGTGTGCTAAGTGGCTCATAGATCTAATGGGTGCGCTTGTAGCCCGAAAATCAAGTGACTCTACCAAGAGGTCGTATTCCGGAGGGTGTTTCTCATAGCCTTGAAATCAAGATTGTATTTGCATTTAATAGTTGAAAAGAAATCCATATAAGGACTTATGCGGGACCGAATATAGGATAACTCCAAATTAGTATAAAATCCCGGTGTATTCTTTCTTTTTTACATTTACTTTTATCTATATTTTTATTCTGCGATTATGATTGTTAATTACATCATTCCAAATAGAGTCTTAAAGAATTTGAAAATTTTCAATATAATCATTAAAATTATTCACCCCTAATGTTAATTTATCCTTAAGATCTTTATTCTGCTGATCCATTTTCGGTATCAGAGCATTGGTTTTCAAAATATTCATCATCTGATTTTTGGAAAAGTTCAAATAGCTACCAAAACTGGTGATAGTACTATTAGTAATATTATTAATACACTTGTTAGTAACTCATTTGTTGAAGGACAATCTATTCCTAGACTTCCACTTTTTAATGGTAGTGATTATAATGACCCACATTTCGGAAGGTTTAAATCGACAGTAATCCACACATGTCCAACTCAAACAGTCCAGAACATAGATAATCAGTGAGGTTAATTAAGAAAAATAATAAAAGAAGATAAACGAACATAGAATCTTGTAGCAGAATGAAAAAATATAATAATCAAATAGACAGTTCACGAAGCTGTTTATACTATATATTTGATTGAAAATTTACAACACCTATCAGAGTTATATATATACAACAAAAGAAAATAAAACAATGTAGCAGAACAATATGATGCAGGGAATAATACTAGTAATAATAATAAACAAAATCTTCATCGTCATCCTCCAGATGATAATCTTCAATGCAGTGAAAACTTAAGATTGACCCGAGCATAATGAAAAGACAAAACACTCGAGTCGGGACTAAACTATTCTTATGTAAGTGAAATCAATATCACATATAACATTAGTGTAGTTGTGTCAGAGATGTTTACGGGGTTTTACATCTCCTATCCAATGTATAACATATGTGCAATAACTCAAGAGATGTTACGGGATTTTCCATCTCTTAAGGATCCGTCAAAATATCTATATATAGTAAAATACGCTATATATGTAATGTTTAATCAGTAAAATAATTTTTTTCTTAGCATTAAGTCTTTACATTAATCCCCCTTAATGCGTTTTAAGCATTGTTGTACAGTTTGTGTATAACGCCCTAGTAGCACATCCGGGGAAAGGTTGTACCCTGATACGACAACACTAAACCAAACTCATAGTGGTCTCGTATATGGATAAAATCATGACAAGGCACGTGAGGCAATGCCCAAGAAAGGATTCTACCAGCTCAGGTCATAGGGCTAGTGGTAACGCATCGTAGCCACGACCTCCTACCGCGTCTATCCATTCCATATCGAGTCAAAGGGAGGTTGTGACAGTCCGGAATTAGGATATTTGAAACTAGAATATTTAATTGATTTTAAATATTCAAAAGTTAATCTTCAACTTGAATTTCAAATATCACTATTTGGTTGACAAATAAACTATTTTGGATTTTGAGTCTGTTAAAAATAATCTGAAGGTTTATAAAATTTATATTGATAATACTAGAGATAATAGAACTTTTAAGAGTTGAATTTAAAACTGTTATGTTCAGTTTGAAAATATATTGTTTAAATCCATATTTAAAAATAACCTTCCGAGGCACAATGTTGGAATTCGACGAAACCGGTTCCATTGGATCCGTAATAGTGTATTATTATCGGATTTCAATTTTCATAGCATTCGGAGTTGTCGTGTGATCATACGGTAGATAAATGCGCTAAAATATATATCGAAATTTAATATTATAATAGGGTCCAAAAAGCTATCTTCTTCATACGATCGAGCTAGGACTCGAAACCTTTTCCATTACGTTCAGAATAGGGGTTTAACCTTATAAACGCCTAGTGGCTCGCCTCGATAGGAGTTCGAAATTTTAGACTGCGTAAATCGAGACGATTTGAGTTTGAATTTAAACTAAAAGTATATATTCACATACAGTGGGCAAAATAAACACGTTTCCTCCCTTAGAACACATGTCCCCTTTTTCAATTTTCCTTTTAAAACGTGTTGTTTCCTTTTTTCCTAATAAAAAAAAATCGAATTCATCTACGAAAAAATGAAAACTCTTTTTTTGTTCGAAATCAAACCCAGTAGCTTCAAAAATTAAATGGCCGACGAAAAATTAAAAAAAATTCTTTCACCTAATCACAGTCTTCTTTTCAAATCTAAGACTTGAAAATCGAATGAAGCTCGTTCGATAATTTTCTTAAAAAAAAATCTAGAACCGAAGAATTCAGATTCAATCTGGTAGCCTCGAAGCCGACTATGTTCAGTGATTATTAAGTCGATCTACATGGAAGTGATTTCCGAAGCGATTATCGAAGTAAACTTCGAGGTTGTTCAACGATTCTCGAATCAGAAATAAAATGGTAGACGAACAGTAAATCGAAATCCTTTTTTTTTTTTTTACCTCCGTTCGAATGGCGGCTGAGCTATGGGATCGAGCACGAGTGTTGACTCAGCGACATCGCGTTGGACAATGTCGAAGGGCGGGCGCGTGGGCTTAGGAGAGTTCGATGGGCAGGATGCGCGTGGTTGAGGCGGTGGCTTTGGGTGGTCACGAGGCAGCGACGTGATTGCTGGCGGCTTGCTCGAGGTGAGGTAGTGAGTTTTTTTTATTATTATTCCTTTTTAGCAAATTGTTCTTTTTAAATACATACATACATACACACACACACACACACACACATATATAGATGAATGTATATTTTTGGTAGGTATATATAAAATTTCTGATAATATATGTAGATATGAGTATGAATATATGTAGAAAACATTCGTAGAATAATATAAACATATACAGTGAAAAGGAAACAATATAAATATAGATATATGTATGAAAAACACACCCGCATATTTTGTTTTGAATATAGAAGTAAATAGTGAAGAGTAAAACAGTATATATATCTATGTACATAAGAATTCGAAAAATATAAGGGTTTATAAAAAATATTCTTGTTTTAGGAAGATTAGTTTAAATAAAATCATTAGTTTAAATTAAAATTATTAAATGGAAATTGTTCGACTTGTTCGAATATTGATAAAATCGTATAATGTTGTTACAAGGTACAAAATTGGGAAGTCATAGTCGAGATGGAAATGGATTGCAAAACGAAAAGCAAAGGTGAGTTAACCTCACTCATTTGGATTTACATTTAAATTTATATAGTAAAATTTAAATTATTGGTTGAATGATTAATTGGCTGAATGTGATATTATATATAATAGTATATATATTGGAGTGATTGATTTTCCACATTATATAGCGGATGAGACCCTATGCGCCCCGTATAATAGCGAATGGCCCCATATACAGCGATATTCCACCTCGAAGTAGAATTGGTATTTTATATTGTGTTAACATTTGTGGATGCAGGGAAACAGGTTTGAGGGATCCAATTGGATTCCTCAAAATTTTGAATTTATTTCATGTTCTGTGATATGATTTATCGGTAAACTGTGAGTGATTATATTGGTAATTGAAATTATTGAATGCTATGGTTTGGCTGAATATATTTGGATATTTTGAAGATATGAAAAATATAAAAGATTTGATTTTGAAAAGATATATATAAGAGAGAAATATTAAGTAAAATAATTTTAGATAAATTAAAGAATGAATTCGGAAAGAATAAAGGTTTTATTTTAATTCTATTAAATAAATGCTGGGTATGGAAAAGAAAAATATGGAGATTTTAAATAAATGAAATTAAAGGAGTTTTAGAGACTTAAGTGATATTGCTTAAGAATTAAAGGATTTTATTTTAAATTTTAAGATTTAAAATGATTGGGAAGAATTAAAAGGGAGGATTTTGAATAGAGAATGAAACGGATATTTTCATTTTAAAATGAGATTTTGAATCATAAATAAAGAAGTGAGTTTTGGAATTAATAGATTTTGAAATAAATTTGGATAAGTAAAGGAGTAATTTTTAATTGGGGTAAATTTTGGAAATCAATTTGGGAAATTGATTTAGTGTTCGAAACTGTGTTTTTAAAAGGAGAATGAGACTATGGAATTTATAAATAGGGTTTATAAAGTGAAATAAGATATCACTGGATATTTGAAAGTATAAATTCACAGTAGGAATTGATAAAGGAATGGGTAATTTGTTTTAAAAATAAATTGTGGTTTACTTTTAAAGGTGTGGAAAGGAAAGTGTATTTCTCTGGAAAGCCAAGTATATTTTCAAAGAAAGATTTCCAAGTATATGTTAGAGGTCTAAAATGGTTTTAAAGGAATGTTTAGAAGAAGTTATTATTCGTGGTTTTAAAATTTTTAAAAGTAAATATTTATTAAGTTAATTTTATAAGTAAAGTATTTTAAGGGGTTTAACTAGAAATTGATTTTAAAAGTTGGTTATTACATATTTTCATTCTATCTAATAGTTTATTTAAAATTAGTTTTGGCTTATGTTTACATGAGAAATTATTATAAAATTTCATAACTAGTATTTTAAATAAAGTGTTTTAAGTAGTTTTATATTAAATGTTTAAAGTATATATTTTGGATAAAGTGATTTAAATTATTTTAAAATCTAAGTATTAAGAATTGGTGAATTTCAGTGGAAATAAACAATATTTTAAAATTTATTCCGTGAGAGAAAAGGGATTTGATAACTATTTTCAAAGAGTTAAAGTGTAGAAAAATAGCTTGCGAAGATATTTTAAAATAAATAATTTGGAAAATTATTTAAATCTGATGGTTGTTTGTGGATGTTCTTTGATAGTTGAATAACTGACTATCAATATTGGCCAGTGCGCCGATCGTTTCGAAGAGACTGGAATCAGGATTAATTTCTTGAAAACCACTTCGATCTGGTTTGAACGTTTTCGTGAGGAAGACAAGAGCTTGGAGTCGAAGATGAAGCAGTGAAATGCAAGGGCTAATCGCTACTAATCGTAAGGGTGATTCTAAAATGGATGTAGTAGGAGTTGTGCCTTCGGTTCCATTCGGACCCGTAATGGACTTGTATGGATGAATGCTATAGAACAACGTCACGAGGACGATGGGCATTCTAGGTAAATGTGTGCTAAAAAGGTAACGCATAGCCTCGAGCCTCATCAATGAGGAATGACTAAGACAGGGGAGGTGCACGCAAGGCTAAATGGCTAGCAACCAATTAGGGTAAGGTCATCCCTGTCTAGATGTCACTTATTTCGGCTGTGTGGGCGGTTACTGATCCCAACCGCAGGTTGATCTTATTCGAACTATCCAATAACAGGTAGCTCCGGTTTTGTGTTACACGGGATTAGGGAGGTTCCTCGGTACGATGATCTAGACCACATACTATGACGGGCGGTAACCCAGTAGCCCTGCCATTGTATGAAATCCAATCTCCAATAAGCGCGTGTACGGTTTTGATTGTACCCAACTATGATGAAACATGAGATGCAAGCATTTCAGCTAGATTCTATTTTACTTTCTATAGACACTATTATAATATCAGACAAATTTGATAAAAATATTTTGGTTATCGTAAGGTAAAAACCCGGCTTGTTTATTTATGGCATGGTCTTACGAGATACCTTTGATTCAAAGGATTTTGAAAACTTTAATAATCCAGTTGTATGTGTTTTCTCACTCTGGTTTTCCAGACTGACTCGGGTGTAATTTCGCTATAATGTTCGGGTCAGACCGCGTATTATAGAGTACAGATTCTGGATGGACTGCTGTAGAGCTCAGGAGACGAGCTGGATGATGAGGCATATTCTCATAGATTTATATTCCATTGTGCAGTGTAAGCTGTATATTCAGCTTTGGAAGGACAAGTTATCATAACTATCCTGAAATTGTGTTGTAGATTTGTGTTGTACTCTGATGATGTAATGTGTAAAACAGATATTATTTTTATTTGTTCTTCTACCTCCTTTCTCTTTCCCTCAGCAATCTGTCTTTTCCTGCACTCGATCGTCCGCATATAATACAGTGGTGTATTTGTGTCGATTTTCGAGCGTCGAGAAGGGCGGGTCGTCACAGTGGTACCAGAGCGAGGTTAAGCGAGAACCTTGGCTCTGGTGGGAATTACTCATCAGAAATAGAGTCCGTAGTACTCTAGAATGAGTTTGAGCATATTAATAGATATGAGCGCATATTTATTAGTGAATATAAAAACTGTTTTTATATTGTGTTGACTTATCGGTTGAGTGTTTATGAATTCTGGTCGGTACTGGAAGTACAAACGCATCGATAAGAGTTTCTAAACTCTTAAACAAGATAAATCGACACAGTATTATTTTAAAAGTAGGTAAATGAAATAATATTGCCTAAATTATTTTTGTATATAAAAGAAATAATTTTTGTAAATTATTATAGTATATGGTTGCTTGGTTGTTAAGGGAATGATAATATTAAACAATTATCATTATTGTGTAAAAATTTAAATAGGAATTGAAATCATAACCAAAGGTTAAGGAAATAAATTCAGATAACAAAATGGAATTTGAAACGTGAATTATAAATATGATTTACAATCGAAATGAGATAAAATTCCAGAGTAATGTTTGAATATTGATTAGAAAGAATTGTAAATCGAAAGTTTGGGAAATCTAAATTCCTTTGAATTTGGAAATGGTTTTCAAAAGTTTTAGAGAAATAGTAGTAATATTATTTCGGAAATATTTTTGAATTGGATTTGAAATCTGGTGAGGTTTGGAATTTAAAAATACGTGGAAAGGGTTTTTGGAAAGAATAAAAGCACTGAACTCACTTCGGCCGCTGGAAAATAATTTCGGTGATGACTGCAGCATCATCGATGTTCATTTTCGAGTTTCCAAGGGTGGAATTGCTGCCTGAAGATTTTAAATTGAAGTTGTTTGC
Source organism: Allium cepa (assembly GCA_030765085.1). Taxonomy (NCBI): domain Eukaryota; kingdom Viridiplantae; phylum Streptophyta; class Magnoliopsida; order Asparagales; family Amaryllidaceae; genus Allium; species Allium cepa. The sequence goes on along the minus strand of CM060939.1, from coordinate 408,806,661 downwards.
AAAACTGGGTTTGGTTTTGAAATTTAAAGAAATGATTTGGGTTGATATATACGATTTCAAAATTGTTTTTGAATGTTTAAGCAATTGTTTAAACTCGGGAAGTTTAATTAAAATGTTTATGGAATATAAATAGGTTTGATAGTTGATAAAATTAGAAATTCGTTAGAATACAATTTAACTTGAGGAAAAGTTATTTAAATAGGTATGAAAACAAAATAAATCAATAAAGTAAATTGAAGAGATTTGTGAATGAAATGTAAATAAGTTGGTGAACTTATAGAAGCTTGAAATTTGAATTTAATTGGAATGTAATTGTACCTAGTTAAATAAAAGTGAATTTGAGGAAAATTATAAGTAAGCTAAATAGAATGGTTATTGAAATAAAATTTATTAAGTTGAGAATAAATTTGTAAAGGAACAAATTAATTTAAAATTTGTAAATAATAGAAAATTAGTCAAGTGGACTAAACAAAACAATGGATTGAAAATAAAATTAGTAAGTAAACTGATTATTTTAAATGGGTAAGCAAATGAATCAGAAATTAATTTTGGGATGATATTTAATTTAAGTTGTAAGTAAATGGAACTTAAGTTGAATATTTAAATTCATTCTGAATTGAGTTAAGTGGAGTTGTAGAATTAATTCGAAGTGGACTAAAATAATTAAAGTTGGAAATAAAATACATTGAGATTTAAAAATAAATTAGTAAGTGGAACTAATTAAAGGAATGATTAATTAAATATGGTTTAAGATGAGACGAATTGAATTCTATATTTATTGGAAGGTAAATTGAATTCACAACGAAATTAAAATTTAAGTTAAATGAAAACAGATGAGAAAACTTAAGTACTAAAGTGAAAATAGTTATAAGAAGTATATAAAATATTTATATTGAACTTAAGAAATGGATGGTAAAATTCTTAAGTAAAATTTGATATTGAAAAAAAACTAAGTTAATGACTGAAGGAAGATTTAACTGGAAATTGTGAAATGGGATAATTGTGAATAAGTTAATGGAAACCAAAATTTAATGTGAATAAAAAGAAACTGATATAGCTAATAACCAATTGAGATAAATACGTAGAATGTATGTATATTATTTTATTCACATAGCGATTTGATCCAGATTCGAGCACAGAAATTCAAGATAGTCATATCGATCCGAGTTGGGATTTTCACTCGATTTTCGACGACGAACCCTGGATATGGATTTTTGATTGATTCTGGAAATTCTCTATCATAGTTTGTGGCTATGCAAGGAGAATGATGGTTTCTGATCAGGAAACCAGATCTGAGTCCGCACTAGAGAGACGGGTGGATGACACTATTTCGAAAGTGAAATTATGCGATCGAGTGAGCGTCCGGATTGGATATTTTGTATGGATGACATAGATATTGAAACTTTTGTAAAGAAACGTATAAAATGATTTTGGATGTTATAATTGGACATTATTGCTTAGTAGGATATACAGGTGTTATATAAGCAAAAGGAAATTGGGACTATGATTTCAGAAGATAAATTGAATTGCTCCACAAAAGGTATGTATTTAATTTGTCATATGAAATTTGAGGATTTTTTGGTCTAGCCAATTGGCCTTTTGTTTTCTTTTGAAATCTGGGGGCCCGTAGAGGCATTTTGTAGTCGTACTGATCTAGCCGCGCAAAGGAGACGCCGGAGAAATTTTTTCGAAAATTTAGGGAGTTAGAAAATTTTTGATAACTTAAAATTTGGTTTTAAATTTAAATTAGAATGGTTGGGTAAGTAATATTGGTTGGAAACTATGGAAGGTTTTTGGAAGTTAGTAGAAATGATAGTGGGTCTTTAATAAAAAGATTTGTGTTGGCAAGTTGTTAAAACTATTTAGTTTTGGGGAGTTGTTAAAAACTAGTCGCTTGGGAAAATAGGGAACGGGTATTGGACATTCTTCTTAACTAGTAATTTCGAGGATGAAATTCTTTTAAGAGGGAAGGAATGTGACAACCCAGAATTTTTGGATATTTGAAATCGGAATATTTAATTGATTTTAAATATTCAAAAGTTAATCTTCAACTTGAATTTCAAATATCACTATTTGGTTGACAAATAAACTATTGAATTAAACAATTGAAAATCAGATAAAAATATGGATTCTGGGATTTTGAGTTTGTTAAAAATAATTTGAAGGTTTATAAAATTTATATTGATAATACTGGAGATAATAGAACTTTTAAAAGTTGAATTTAAACTGTTTTGTTCAGTTGAAAATATATTATTTAAACCGATTTTCAAAATAACCTTTTGGGGCACACTCTCGAAATTCGACGAAACCAGTTCCATTGGATCCGTAATAGTGTATTATTATCGGATTTCAATTTTCGTAGCATTCGGAGTTGTCGTGTGATCGTATGGTAGATAAATGCGCTAAAATCTATATCGAAATTTAATATTATAACTGGGTCCAAAAAGCTATCTTCTCCATAAAATCGAGTTAGGGCTCGAAACATTTTCCATTGCGTTCCGAATAGGGGTTTAACCTTATAAGCGCCTAGCGGCACGCCTCGATAGAAGTTCGAAATTTTAGACTGTGTAAATCGAGAGGATTTGAGTTTGAATTTAAATTAAAAGTATATATTCACATACAATGGGTAAATTAGACACGTTTCCTCCCTTAGAACACATGTCCCCTTTTCCATTTTTCCTTTTGAAAATTGTTGTTTCCTTTCTTCCTGATAAATAGAAAGAAATCGAATTCATCTACGAAAAAACAAAAAAATCAAACTTGGTAGCTTCAAAAATTAAATGAACGAAGAAAAATAAAAAACTTCTTCCACTTAATCGCGGTCTTCTTTTCAGATCTAAGACTTGAAAATCGAACGAAGCTCGTTCAATAATTTAAAAAAAAAGAATCTAGAACCGAAGAATTCGAAGTCAATCTAGTAGTCTCGAAGCCGCATATGTTTAGTAATTATCAAGTCGATCTACATGGAAGTGATTTTGGAAGCGATTATCGAAGTAATTTTCGAGGTTGTTCAATGATTATCGAATCATAAATAAAATGGTAGACGAACAGTAAATCGAAATCCTTTTTTTACCTCTGCTAGAATGGCCGCTGAGCTATGGGATCGAGCTCGAGTGGAAGCAACAGTTCACTCGGCGACATTGCGTTGGACGATGTTGAAGGGCAAGGTGTGTGGGTTTAGGAGAGTTCGAAGGGCGGGGCAGCGCGTGGCCGAGGCGGTGGCTTTGGGTGGTCACGAGGCGGCGACCTGATTGCTGGTGGCTTGCTCGAGGTGAGGCAATGAGCTTTTTATTATTATTCTTTTTTTAGCAGATTGTTCTTTTTAATTTTTTATATATATTTAGATGAATGTATATTTATAGTATGTATATATAATTTTTGATAATATATGTGTATATATATATATATATATATGAATATAGGCAGAAAACATTCGCAGTAATAATATAAACATATACAGTAAACAGGAAATAATATGAATATAGATATGTATATAAAAAACACACCTGCATATTTTATTTTGAATATAAAAGTAAACGGTGAAGAGTAAAACAATATATATATCTATGTACATAAGAATTTGGAAAATATAAGGGTTTATAAAGAAATTCTTATTTTAGGAAGATTAGTTTAAATAAAATCATTAGTTTAAATTAAATTTATTAAATGGGAAATTAATTGTTCGAGAAGTTCAAATATTGATAAAATCGTATAATGTTGTTACAAGGTACAAAATTGGGAAGTAATAGTCGAGATGGAAATGGATTTCATAACGAAAAATAAAGGTGAGTTAATCTCACTCATTTGGATTTACACTTAAATTTAAATAGTAAAATATAAATTATTGTTTGAATGATTGAATTGACTGGATGTGATATTATATATATATATATATATATATATTGGAGTGATTGATTTTCCGCGTTATATAACGGATGAGACCCTATGCGCCCCGCGTAATAGCGGATGACCCCATATACCACGATATTCCACCTCGAAGTGGAATTGGTATTTTATATTGTGTTAACATCTGTGGATGCAGGGAAACAGGTTGGAGGGATCCAACTGGATTCCTCAATTATTTGAATTTATTTCATGTTCTGTGATATGATTTATTGATAATCTGTGGTTGATTATATTGGTAATTGAAATTGTTGAATGCTATGGTTTGGCTGAATATATTTGGATATTTTGAAGATATGAAAAATATAAAAGATTTGATTTTGAAAAGAGATATAAGAGAGAAATATTAAATAAAATAATTTAAGATAAATTAAAGATTGAATTCAAAAGGAATAAAGGTTTGATTTTAATTCTATTAAATAAATGCTGGGTATGGAAAAGAAAAATATGGAGATTTTAAATAAATGAAACTAAAAGAGTTTTGGAGACTTAAGTGATATTGCTTAAGAATTAAAGGTTTTTATTTTAAATTTTAAGACTTAAAATGATTGGGAAGAGTTAAAAGGGAGAATTTTGAATAAAGAATGAAATGTATATTTTCAGGTTAAAATAAGATTTTGAATCATAATAAAGAAGTGAGTTTTGGAATTGATAAATTTTGAAATAAATTTGGATAAGTAAAGGAATAATTTTTAAATGGGGTAAATTTTGAAAATCGATTTGGGAAATTGATTTCGTGTTCGAAGCTGTGTTTTTAAAAGGAGAATGAGACTATGGAATTTATAAACAGGGTTTTTATAAAGTGAAATAAGATATCAGTGGATATTTGGAAGTTTAAATTCACGGTGGGAATTTATAAAGGAACGAATAATTTGTTTTAAAAATAAATTGTGGTTTATTTTTAAAGGTGTAGAAAGAAAAGTGTATTTCCCTGGAAAGCCAAGTATATTTTCAAAGAAAGATTTCCATGTATAAGTTAGAGGTTTTAAAATGGTTTTAAAGGAATGTTTAGAAGAAATTATTATTAGTGGTTTTAAAATTTTAAAAGTAAATATTTATTAAGTTAATTTTACAAGTAAAGTATTTTAAAGGGTTTAACTAGAAATTGATTTTAAAAGTTGGTTAATAATATTTTTATTCTATCTAATAGTTTATTTTAAAATTAGTTTTGGCTTAAGTTTATATGTGAACTTATTATAAAATTTCATAACTAGTATTTTAAATAAAGTGTTTTAAGTAGTTTTATATTAAATGTTCTAAAGTATATATTTTGGATAAAGTGATTTAATTTTTTTTAAATCTAAGTATTAAGACTTGGTGAATTTCAGTGGAAATAAACTATATTTGAAAATTTATTCTGCGAAAGAAAAGGGATTTGAAAACTATTTTCAAAGAGTTGAAGTGAAGAAAAATAGCTTGCAAAGATATTTTAAAATAAGTAATTTGGAAAATTTTTTAAATCTGATAGTTGTTTGTGGATATTATTTGATAATTAAATAACCGACTATCAATATTGGCCAATGCGCTGATCGTTTGGAAGAGACCGGGATCGGGATTAATTTCTCAAAAACCGCTTCGATCCAGTATGAACGTTTTTGTGAGGAAGACAAGAGCTTGGAGTCAAAGATGGAGCAGTGAAGTATAAGGGATAATCGCTACTAATCCTAAGGGTGATTCCAAAATGGATGTAGTAGGAGTAGTGCCTTCGGTTCCGTTCGGACCCAGAATGGACCTGTATGGATGAATGCTATCAGAACATTGTCACGAGGACGATGAGCATTCTAAGTCAATGTGTGCTAAAAAGGTAACGCATAGTCTCGAGCCTCATCAACCGGGAATGGCTAAAGTAGGGGAGGTGCATGCAAGGCTAAGTGGCTAGCAACCAATTAGGGTAAAGTAATCCCTGTCTAGATGTCCCTTATTTCGGTTGTGTGGGCGGTTGTTGATCCCAACCGTGGGGTGATCTTATTCGGACTATCCAATAAGGCGTAGCTTCTATCTTGTGTTGCAGGGGATCAAGATGGATCCTCGGTACGGTGATCTTGAGCACATACTGTGATGGGCGGTAACCCAATAACCCTACCATTGTATGGAATCCAATCTCCAATAAGCGCCTGTACGGTTTTGATTGTGCCCAACTATGCTGAAATGTGAGATGCAAGCATTTCTGTTAGATTCTATTTTACTTTCTGTAGACACTATTACAATATCAGACAAGTTTGATAAAAATGTTTTAGTTATCGTAAGGTAAAAACCCGGCATGTTTATTTATGGCGTGGTCTTACGAGATACCTTTAATTTCAAAGGATTTTGAAAACTTTAATAATCTAATTGGGTGTGTTTTCTCACTCTGGTTTTCCATACTGACTCGGGTGTTATTTCGCTATAATGCTCTGGTATGACCGAGTATTATCGAGTACAGATTCTGGATGGACTGTTGTGGAGCTCAGGAGATGAGCTGAATGACGAGGCGTATTCCCGTAGATTTATATTCCTTTGTGCAATGTAAGTTGTATATGCAGCTTTGGAAGGACAAGTTATCGTAACTCTACTGAAATTGTGTTGTTGATTTGTGTTGTATTCTGACGATGTAATGTATAAAACAGATATGGTTCATTGTGTTTAAGATTAGTCATTTATATATTACATACTGTTCCACTACGATTGTGAGATTCTGATATTATTTCTATTTCTCCTTCTACCTCCTTTTTATTTCCCTCAGAAATCTATCTTTTCTCGGCACTCGATCGTCGGCATATAATACAGTGGTGTATTTGTGACGATTTTCGACGGTCGAGAAGGGCGGGCCATCACAGAGGTCATCCTAAATCAAGGTGCACCAATCGAAACCAAAATCAAAAGTAATAGTATGGATCAAGTCCAAAAATAAAATCGAAGAACGGATGTTTTCTAGGGGTAGCTAGCCCACTTGGCCCTATCAAGCCTTCCTGTTTTAGTCATTTCAAATTGGCACAAGATTGTCGGGGTCTATCCATCGTCGTTCTCTTTCTTCAAATCCAGCAAACGTACACTAAGCCCAACCACTTCATTCTGGAGTCTCCTCCGCATACATAGTTGTTAAAGTGGTTTTAATATTGATAGAGAATATGCTAATAAGAGGCCCTGGTCTCTTTAACAACTAAACGTCGTTTTACACACCGGTTAGTACTTTTACTTCAAAAATGATTCATACTTGATATCAAAATATTATGCTCACTTCAAAATGTCATTCGTTTCAGTATGTCATATTAATTTCAAAATAGCATATTTACTTCAAATTACATTCTAATTACAATTTAGGTTATAACCTCATTTTAACCACATTCACATTTAAACCAATGATTTAAATATAAGCAGTTCCTAACTTAAACAGCTTGAATTTTTAGAAAATAGTTGGATTGTTTTAAATAGTTTAGATATGAAAATAGTTGGAGTACTAAAAAGGTTTATATAATAAAATAGTTTGGAAAATCAAAATAATTTGAATAAGATAGATTTTAAATAATAAAATAATTCATTTGAAAATAGTTTCAGATCAAACCGCCTCTTTCCATATCAACAAATGTGGACGTAGGTCCAAATTCCAATCAACTAATTAAATTTCAGATCTTCCAATTTAAGTCATCTTAAATCTCAAATCAATTTAAATTGACTCAATTTCAATTCAAATCAACTAAATTTCGATTTCAATTCGAATTAACTTCATTTTCGAAACATTCCATATTAACTTCGAGTTCGATTCAACGATTTGATCCAGTGGTTTAGATTCCAATTCAATTCTTATTTTAAACCATTTCAATTTATATAAATTTTGAGTTCAATTTCAAAATACCGATTTAAGTCACTTAATTCAAATTAAACTTCAATGTTCAAATGTTAGATTCAAATCTTCAAAATAAGTCAATTCCAAGCATAAATTTAAAATATCGATTTGTAACACTTTTACTTTAATAACTTCGAAGTCCAAGTAAAAGTTTAAACCATTTAAAACAATTCAATTTCTATAATTCAAGTTATATTTCAATCATAACTACAAATTCCAAATTAAACTCTTTAAAACAATTTCCTTTAACAATTTTAATGTCAACATTTCAAGCTCGAGTACGAAAATAATCCAATTCCTATATTCCGATTCAATTTTATTTTTATAAAATAAAATCATTTAAATAGATTCAAATTCAAGAATTTAAATCCTTTAATTTAACCAATCCGGTGTCCATATATAATTTTCTACCGTATGGCCAAGTAAACAGTTATTTCAATTTAATTTCAGGGATGGGTATATATCATTTCAATTCAAAATAAATGTCATAGGATGTATCATTTCAACCTATTTCTTAATTTATTCGAAATAATTCAAATAACAGTTTATATGCTGTTCAATAATATACATGGTGATAACATGATATATGTAAAATAGATAAACATCTAATTATCCAAAATATCAACTAATAGCCATCAATCATAATCAAAATCCAAATCAGTCAAAATATCACAACATTCAGTTAGTTACTGATAATCAGGAGTTTAACTAGCAATTTAACTCCAATTTCACTTTAACTGTCAATTTTAGTTCCTAATAGTTAATTTACATGTCAATTAAATTACCAAACAACAGTCAATAAAGTAAAATTACTCCATGATATCAATTTAACGAACATCAGAAATATATTAGTATTTCACGAGAAATTTTAAACACACACCTTTATTAGAAATTGAAATTTTTTCAGATTCAAATAAATACGAATCCAATTCCATGTTGTAGCCTTCGTTGATATGATCGCAACGAGGCTTGTTTCGTTCAAAATTGACCTTGTATGAAAAACTTAGGATTTTTTTAAACATTTGAATATAATTAAAAATTAATTAATAAAATAATTAACTTAAACTTTAAAAATTCTAATACCTTCCCTCCCTTTTCTCACGTACACAGGCAATGTTCGAACCCAATCCGCGACCCATCTTCTCGATGTGCGCGCAACCCCAGTGCCACCGAAACTCCATTCGACCACACTGCTGCGTGCGCCCGCCTCCGAACCACCACCACCTCAAGTCCTGCCACTTCCCTCGTTTCCGTTCTCACGAATGAGACTCAAAACCACCATGACTACAAATCCAAATCTCGGCAAATTCGAGACGATTCACCTCAATCAACCCATCCATAACGTCGAGCTCAAGGAGATCTTCAACTTTTCTTTTGGAGTCCTTTGATTTTGATGAGCGGATTTGGAGAAAATGAGGAAGAAAGGTCGTGCGATTTCGGTCATTAAACAAATAAGAGCGGTTAAAGGAATGGTTATGGTTTGATGAACTGAAAAAGAGACGCGGCCTACTATTTAAATTTCAGACCCGATTCACATATAAAATTTTCGAACTCCAAACGAAGCGTGCCATCTAGCGTTCTATATGCTATACTTTCATTTCGAACACAATGGAACATGTATTCGGAGCCAATTCCATTATATTCAGAAGATAGCTTTTCAAATTAAAATTATTTTAACTAAATTCCTTTAATTAATTTTTACGCGTTTCAAGTTTGCATGGTCAACGATAAGTCCGATCGCTACGAAATTTGAAATCCTATATAATTCACTATTACGGATCAGATGAAACTAGTTTCGTCGAAATCTGAGATGGTGCCCAAATAGACTATTTTTATCCGTTAATTAAAACAAACAATTTTTGAAATAAATTTGTTCACTTTTAAATTTAATTCTAAAAGTTAAAAATTTTCATTCTTGTTTAAATAAAATTTAAATCGACTTTCGAAATCATTTTCATTCATATAAAATTCAAGATTCAATTATTTAGATAATTTCCAATGTTAGAATTTCAAATGAATTGTAGTTATCAAACAAATATTATTTTCATGTAAATAATTCAACACTTATTATTCAATTCTGGTTATTGATTACAACACCTTAAATATATAGAACTTCATTCTAATACAAATGATTTCCTTGAATCTTATCGAAATTGTTATTTATTTTTTTATGCCCAAGTTCATATTAAATAAATTACATTAATAAATCATTAAATTTTTATTTCTAACCATTTTATTCAATAGTTGTATTAAAATTAATAATTTAAAATAGTTAAAAATACGGGTCATTACAATCTCCCACATCCAAAACTTTTCGTCCTCGGAAAGGGGTTAAGTAAGAAATTTAACATTTGATATATCTTATTCAAAATAATCAACATACAAAACTTTAAAATCTTATTTTCAAAAACTTTACCACACTTCCACTATGCCACTTTGGTATCGGCTTTACGGTTTATCAAAACAAGTTAAAAAAAATTTAAAATCTCAAAAAATTTCTCAAAATTTTTTTAGCACCCGGATTTATGGAAAATTTCAGCAGCGTCTCATTTACGCGGCTTAATCGTACAAATTTATAGTATACATATATACACCGAATGTACATCTCATCTCAATGATGAGGCATCCCATAAGGAAAAATATAAAGTGCGATATGTAATTTGTAACGACCTAGGAATTTCGACCCCGAAAATTTTAGATTTTTAGAGGAAAGAATAAAGAGATAGAAGAAGAAGAAATAGAAACACCAAAATACAGATTCTCACATTCGCAACGGATCAAAATATAATATCAAATAAAATAGCAGTTATACAAAGGAAAGCTGTATTAGTGAATTTACATCAATACATCAGAGTTACAACCTTTACACAAACACTGGACAGTTAAAATCAACATGTCCCAGATAACTACAATAATATACATAGCGGAATACTACATATGTCCTGCCATCCAGTTCGCCTCCTGAGCTCCAAAACATCCAAACCTGGAAATCTTTAATACTCGGTCTGACCTGAGCATTACAACAAACTAACACCCGGGTCAAGCTGGATACCAACATGAGTAAACCCATCTAACATTAAATACTCAGTATAAAACTTATTTAAAACCCGGGGTAACTCGTTCATCACTACAAGTTCACAACTTGCTATAGTTAACACTTATATTCACAATCAATCCCTAAGTACCTTTGCTTAGTTTTAAATGGTCCAATCATTTAAATTATTCCATTTCAGCCTATTGATTTCACATATCAATCTATAAAGAATCATTGTAGGTTACAAATCGAAGTGGGTTCGGTTATTTACTGATACCAGACCCCGGTCTTTTCGAAGTAAATATCATCTTAACCCAAGTTATTCAAGTGAAATACAATTCAACTTTAAATACAGGATGTCACTTTTTACACGGCAATTCATCATCGAAAGATAACCATATTATCACCGTCCACCCAAACATATCATATCACGAAACATTTTATATCAGAAATATCGACCAATTCAAGGCATTTAACATCATTCAATCATTCATAAGCAAGATTGATCACTTCTAAAATTAATTTAATTTATCTCAAATTAAATTAATTACTTATCTTTAATCACTTAGATTACGTTTACTTAATATTAATTAATTACAAACCAATTACTTAATCGTCTTTTAATTATCCATCTTAATTAATCACCCTTGACTAATTATCCTTTAATTACAATAAGTAATTAACTATTAATTAATTACACAAATTAATTAACCTTTACCCATCCATATTAATTATATTGATCTTAATTAATTACTCAAATTAATTATCTTATAATCACTTACATTGATTAATTATCCTTTAATTAATCACACTCATTAATTAGCTAACCTTTAATTAATTTCTTTAATAATCAATCCTTTAATTAATTACATTAAGTAATTAACCTTCATTAGTTTACCTTGATTATTAATTAATTTAACATTTAATTGCTAATTAAATTAATTAACCCTCAACAGATTAATCGTTTAATTGCTTACATTAAGTAATCATCATTTAAGTAATTAATCTTTAATTACTTAATTGATTAATGCTTAATTATAACTTAATTACTTAATTAATCCTTATCATTAATTAATAATCTCTAATTATCTAATATTTAATATTATGTCGACTTGCCTCATTATGTCCTACGCACAGATCAGAATTCACAAACAACTCAATAGATAAGAAAAAATAATATAAAACATTTTATAACGCTAACAAATGTGCACTCTCTCTCACACACACACTCAAACAAACTTATCCTAGGGTATTGCTACCTTATCTTTAATGAGTCAAACCCCATAAAGCTAAGGTTATCGCTAAACCAAAGCTCTGATACTAATTGTGACTACCCATATCTCGAAAGTTTTAAATGGACAATAATCCGCACATATCCAACTCAAACAATCTGAAACGCGGATGATCAATAGGGTTAATTAAGAAAAATAAGAAAAGTAGAAAAATAAACGTAAAATATCGCAGTGGAATGATAAAATATAATAATCAAATAAACAATTCATGAAGCTTTTTATACTGTACATTTGATTAAAAATTTACAACATCTATCAGAGTAATATATATACAATGGAACAAAATAAAATAATGCATCAGAATAACATGATGTAGGGAATAATACTAGTAATAACAATATACCAAATCTTTGTCTTCGTCCTCTAGAAAATAATCTTCAATGCGCTGAAAACTCAAGGCTACCCCGAGCATAATGAAAAGACAAAATACTCGAGTCAGGACTAAAATATTTTTATGTGAGTCAAATCAATATCACATATGACATGAGTGTAATAGCATCAAAGTTGTTTACGGGGTTTTACATCTCTTATCTAGTGTATAACATGCATGCAATAACTCAAGAGATGTTACGGGATTTTCCATCTTTTAAGGATCCGTCAAAATATGTATGTATAGTGGAATACGCTATATATGTTGTGGCGATCCTGACTCGGCCTTCGAAAATCGACACCGAATACGTCACCTACATTCAAACGCCACAAATTCAAACGCCGTATCTGGCCCGCCGGAGCTTATAACACATTAAGTATAACAACACAGCGGAAGAAAAATGAACAACAGATGATACAATAGATATCAATATACATCAGAGATATGATACAAGACAATAGCAGCGGAACAATATCTCGAAGATGGTATTCAAGAGAGAACTCCAGTATCGGTAATCTCCATCTCCAAGGCACCAATCTAGAAATAGCTCGAACCCCCAATAACAATGCACAAAGCTAGGCAAGGTCAGTCGTGCAAGGACTGAACTAGCTCCAGATAATCTACTAAACTGACTATCATAAAAACCCAACTCTAGATTGCTCGTATGGGAAAATTGTGGGCACCCAGAGTTTAGGAAGGAAACAATAAACTCCAGGTTAGTCACGGGACTGGTATGAGTAACAAAAACAGTTTATCTTTAAAATAAAAAACGAAAGAACTTAAAATTTGAAATCCGCAATGCTTTTTTGAAAATGAAACTACCATAAGGCCTCCCACCACACACACAATGCAGACTTGGAGGAAATTTCTCCTTATGACAGTCAAAAATGCTTACTACGCAAAATCCTTTTTGATATTATTATTAGTGCATAGTGAAGGAAACCTTTCGAAAGTATAATATTAATCTTAGCCAGCATAGGCATGTCGCACTTATGCCACTATAGCTACCATGTTCAATAGCAGGTTACTGCCACATTCCATGGCAGGGTATACAACTAAAACCGTACAGGGCTCATATTGTTTTGTTTGGATTTCCAACAAATGGTTAGGAAAAGGAACTTCTCACATAAAATAGAACGCCTCTAGAGGGACGCCCTCGAGAACCTAACCGGATCTCTGCTACACAAGGCCGGTTTAGCTCTGTAACTAGGTAATAACTGACACGAGTATGCCATCCTCCGGTCGTCATCGACCTTATCCGAGGGCCCTCAATCCAACTACCACACAGTATAGTATCTGGGCTCCATACCATGATACCACTTTCAAAATCAACATAAGTAGATATCTAGGCTCCATACCATGATACCACTTTCAAAATCAACATAAGTAAATATCTGGGCTCCATACCATGATATCACTTTTTATCCAGAAGGAAATGGTCATACCCTTAGAGGAAGCTACCCCCAAATAACCTTGCTGCCACGATTCCTGTTTTGACCATTACCGGGTTGTGAGGCTCGACGAAGTCACGTCCACAAAGCTATGCTTCGATCACAAATGATCAACAAATGATCATCAACACACAACAGCACTTAGCATGCCACATTACCAAATTGGGAATGTATCACTAGTAACCATCAACTACGTAGCCTCTGAGCTCGTACGTCTCAGAGAAAGGTGTTAAGCTAAGAGAATAGATCTCCGCCACCAACATAAATGCATTCGATAGAAACCAGCTTTACATCTCAAAGTGTAATGTCAGACACACATCCATACAAGTCTGTTTCGGGTTCGAACAGAACCGAAGGCACTTCCGAAGAAGCCCTTGCAACTCCGGATAATTCCTAATCACGTCCGGACTTCCATCACATATGGAGATCTCTATACCGGGGATCAGCCGGTGCAGAGACAATCGAACTTTCTTTAAACAAAAACAAATTACCGTTAAAACCCGAACTTTCTTTTCAAATGGTTTAAACAAATTACCGTTTTCAAATCTTTAAACAAAAAGATTCACTTCACAAAGTTCACCCGAATTTCACAAAGATTCATTCATAGTTTTTCAAAACAATTTCCATTTCAATTCGGATAAACTCATTGAATCTTTAAATCAAAGGTTTAATAGCTTTCAAACCCTTTTCCAATTCAAAACTTTTATATAAAAGATACACCTTTTAAACACCTCTTCGATTTCAAAACAAGGTTTAATAATCTTTCCCAAAGGTTCATTCATAGCTTTCAAAGCAATTCACAATTTCATTTCAAACTCGAATCTTTCAGCACAAATTGGAAATCCTATCCTTATATAAAAGCTATTATTATTTGAAAACAAATAGTTTTCGTTTCGGAAAAATCCAATTATATTTGTACAAGTTAAAGCCCATTAAGTATAAAGCTTAGGTTAAATTCAAGTTCTCAACATAATGCTTCTAAAATATTTAAAACCCATATATAAACATATTTATCACTTGTATAACTTTTTCACATCATAATTTCCAAGCATTGGATTCAATTTCAAATTTTAAATTCAAGTCCAAACCCAATTATTTAAATTTAAAACTTTATTAAGTTATTCGAAATTACTTTTTATCTTTGAAATCCCTTTTCAAAAGCTTTTTTTATTTAACCCAAATCCATTTCCAAAACCATTTGAATTCAAATTTTCTATTAAAAAAAAATCAATTCAAAAATCTGCGACTTAATCGATTTCCTCGTGAAATCCATATTTGTGTGTGTATGGTGTGGTCCAAAGGTTTCACACACAATAGTGCAACAACGTCATCATCTCGGATTAAAACACAGAAATATAGCTGATAAGCGGTATAAACTATAACGCTTATCTTTCATACACAAATTACAGATTAATAAGTTAAGTCACAGATAACTAACTACATCACAGTTCACAGCACAGATCAGAATAATTCATATCACAAAGCATCAGACATCGGGAATATCAAATAATTCACCCATTCAATAAAATCCAAACATTCATAAGTAAAATTTATTAATCAGTTGATTAATTTAAATCGGATGTATTACTTATGAATAAATCATTAATCCTGGTTAATTAACATAAGTTAATTACAAATCATTTGAATAAATTTCCCTTTAACCATTTATTATTTAACCTTTAATTATTAACTCATCATCCTTAATCAATGAATCGATTGACCTTTATTTATTGAATTAACCTTTAATTATTTAATTAATCTTAATTAATCACTTATTAATTAATCCTTAATTAATTACCATTTGATTTATTATCCTTAATTAATCATAATAAGTAATTATCCCTAATTACTTAATTAATCAATTATTAATTCGTAATTAATTTCTTAAATAGTTAATCCTTAATCATGAATCAACTTTAAGATAAACTCATTCTTATAAATGATTCTATTTAGCGCCCACAAATACGTTAGAAAACATTTCTTTCAAATTTACTGCTTAAATTTCATTTTAATGTCAAAATATAAATGGATACCAATTTATCTCATATAAAGTTAAAAACTAAATTTAAACATTTAAATTATATAAAACTTAATTTCATTTTAAAATCCAGGATTCGAATTTAGATTTAAGATCCAGGTTTCAAATTTAATTTAACTTTGTTTAAATTCTCATTTACAATTTCAAAATCCATTTTAAATTCAAATCTTTTAAATCCACTTAATTGCTTAAAACTTTTAAAGTTATTAAACAATTTAATTTAAAAACTTTATTTATTTCCAAACTAAGTTCAAACTAACTTGAGTTCTAAATTAACTTTGATTTAAAAACTTATTTTAACTTTGTTTTATAAATTAAAATTTAAATTTCTAAATTCCAAAGAAACAAGTTTTAAACCTGTACAACATGCTACCTGAGCCAAGCTATATTGGCTTCGAGTCAAGCGCTAAACCTCTTCGTGTAAACTACTCGAATTACTTGAGTCAAACTCAAGTTCAACCCTGCTTCATCCCAACTACCTAAGTTTCCAAATTACCAGAAACTTGTGCACGGTGCACTTGCACGGCACCGTCGCTCACCTCTAGAAGTCACCTCGTTGTCGAGCAAGTCGAAGTCCATCCATGAATCAATCTCTGATCGCCAGAACTCCACCATCACATCAAAATCAAATTCAAGCTCAAGATTGAAACGTGGAAAACATGAACCGGAAACACCATCAGACCTGGAAACGCGTCGTTCTCGACATCGAGATCATCAGAATACTCGAAACTCCGGTCATCACTTCGTCAACACCTCCTCTACCACCTCCCAAAAACACGCATCACTTGATCTATCATAGGTGATGAACGATTCGAAATACAAACCCACGTCAAAACTAGGTTTACGAACTAGAAATCGTCACCACCACTTCCACGTTCAACTGCTCACCACCATAGTATTTTTCCCTGACTTGCCGTCCATCCCCCCATCACCAGCAAAGATCCCGACCATTACGAGCCAATGGATCATCAGATATTGCTAAAACAAAGAAATCTATTTAAACCCAAACTTCTCTTTCAATCGCCATCTAAAAATTATGATTCAATCTTTAAAAATCATGTTTTAGTGTACGAATTCAATTTACATACTTGAATCCATGAAATGAGAAGTTTGAATTTTGACTTGTTTATTTGCTCAGATGTTTTGATTTCTGGAGATATTTACAAGTTGCTTTAACTTAAATAAATTTGTAAAACTTAACTCATACACAAACAAACAATCTTTGTTTGTATTTTAAGTCCTAATAGTTTTTAGATTAAGAGAAAAGAATTTATTTGCACATCTCGGTCTAAAAGTAAACAAGAACAGAGATATCAGGTATGCATAAGTTTACACATCCACATATATACACAGAAACAGATTTCTAACATACACATCTTCCAGAGATTTATATGCAACGAATCCCGATTCTTAAGTTTTAAAATGTGAATGTTACTCACCTTAGATTCCAGGAAAAAATAAACAGAGCATCATTTATGTTGAAACAGGCTTAAACTTTGCTTGTTGAAACTTCCCTCTTGATCTTTGGTTTGCCTTGATTGTATTGTTGTTTATGTTGAATTGGTGTTTAAGTTATGAGATGATATTACTTCATTTTTGCTTAGTTTTGATGGACGAACTAAAATGAGGAAGGCTGATATATAAAAGAAAGCTTACAGGATAATATAATTTTGTACAACGGGTGATTATATTTATTTTGTACAATCATCAGAGATTTTTGTTTACTCTTGTTGACTAGGCCGATATTTTCTTCTTTTTTTAGTGGATGAGAGATATATATTCGTGTGCTAGAGATATTGTCATTAATTGTTGTTGTCATTTTCTTCTTTTTGCAAGTTTAATTCATACCACTGTCTTCCTTTTGCAAGACATCCATATATATATATATATATATATATATTGTCATGTTTCACACTATACGTATTTGAATGTATTTTTACTACTTGTCTTTAGTCTTGTTGCTTTGTAATATAAATAAAATCCTATAGTTAACATGATATTAGAATTTGTCTAATGTATTTACTTTACATTTTATAATTTATCTTATATATTTTCATTTCTATTTTTAACATAAATATAAATTTCCAACCTAAATATTTATTGTCTTGTATTCATTTTTTTCATATATTTTCTTTTCTTTTTTCTTATTTTTACATTTGCATTCATTCATTATATTTACAAAACTTTTCAAATCCATTTCTTAAGATTAAATTCAAATATCTTTACATTATTTTTAAATTTTTATTCAAAAATTAAATTAATTATCAAATTAAACTTAGTTAAAATCCGGGATCGTTACATATGTAATGTCTAATCGGTAAAACAAATATTTTTCTCAAGGTTAAGGCTTTACATTAATCCCCCTTAACGCATTTTTAAGCATTGCTGTACAGTTTGCATATAACGCCCTATTAGCAGGTCAGGAGATAAGGATGCACCGTGGTACGACGACACTAAACCAAACTCGCAGTGGTCTCGTATAAGGATAAAAGTTGACAAGGAACGTAAGGCAATGCCCAAGGTAGGATACTACTAGTTCGGGATGTAGGTTGGTGGTAACGTATCGTAGCCACGACCGCCCACCGCGTCTATCCGTGTCATATCGAGTGAAAGGAAGGTCATCCCAAATCAAGGTGCACCGATCGAAACCAATATCAAAATTAATAGTATGGACCAAGTCCAAGAAGAAAATTGAAAAATGGAGCCATCCCACTTGGGCCGGTCAAGCCATCTTGTTTTAATCATTTCAAATTGGCATAAATGCCGGGGTCTATCCATCATCATTCTCTTTCTTAAAATCCAGAAAACGTACACAAAATCAAACCACTTCATTTTTGAGTCTCCTCTGCATACCCAGATGTTAAAGTGGTTCCAATATTGATAGAGTGTACGCCAATTAGAGGCTCCGGTCTCTTTAACAACCAAACGTCATTTTACACACCGGTTGGTACTTTTACATTTCAAAATGATTCATACTTGATATTAAAATATCATGTTCACTTCAAAATATCATTACATTTCAATATGTCATATTTATTTCAAAATATCATATTTACTTCAAAATTAAATTCGAATTACAATTTAAGTTAGAACTTCATTTCAACCACATTCACATTTAAATCAACGACTTAAATATAAACTGTTCCTAAATTAAACAGTTTAAATTTTTAGAAAATAGTTTGAATAGTTTTAAATACTTTGGTATAAAATAGTTTGTGTATTAAAATGGTTTATATAGTATAATAGTTTGGAAAATCAAAATAATTTGAATATTTAAAAAGATAGGTTTTAAACAGCTTATATTAAAATAATTCATTTGAAAATAGTTTCAAATCAAACTGTCACTTTCCATATCAACAAATCTAAAAGCAGGTCCAAATTCCATCAACTAATTAGATTTCAAATCTTCCAATTCAAATCATCTTAAATCTCAAATTAATTCAAATTGACTCAATTTCAATTTAAATTCAAATTAACTTAATTTCGATTTCAATTCGAATTAACTTCAATTTTGAAACATTTCATATTGACCTCAAATTCGATTCAACGATTCAATTCGGTGGTTTAAATGCCAATTAAATTCTTATTTTAAACAATTTCATTTTGTATAAATTTCGCTTTTAATTTCAAAATACCGATTTAAATCACTTAATTCAAATTAAACTTCAATGTACAAATTCTAGATTCTAATCATTAAATTAATTCAATTTAGAGCCCAAATTTGAAATATCGATTTATATCACTTTTACTTAAATAACTTTGAAGTTCAAGTAAAAGTTCAAACCTTTTCAAACAATTCAATTCTGCAATTCTAGTTATATTTCAGTCATAACTTCAAATTCCTAATCAATTTCTTTAAAACAATTTCTTTTAACAATTTTAATTTCAACATTTCTTGCTCGCATTCGAAAATAATCCAATTCCCATATTTCGATTCAATTTTATTTTTATAAAACAAAATCATTTAAATAGATTCAAATTCAAGAATTAAAAACCCTTAATTTAACCAATCCGGTGTCCTAATATAATTTTCCACCATATGGCCAAGTGATTTGTTATTTCAATTTAATTTCAGGGATGAATATATATCATTCCAATCCGAAATAAATGTTATAGGTATATATCATTTTAACATATTTCTTAATTTATTCGAAATAATTCAAACAATAGTTTATATGCTGTCTAATAATATACATGGTGATAACATGATATATATATATATATAAATAATAAATAAACATCCAATCATCCAAAGTATCAATCAATAGCTATCCATCACAATTAACTTCCAAATCAGTCAAAATATCACAAAGTCAACTAGTTATTAATAATTCGGATTTTAACTAGCAATTTAATTCCAATTTCACTTTATCTATCAATTTTAATTCCTAACAGTCAATTCATATGCCAATTAAATTATCAAACAATAGTCAATAAAATTAAATTACTTCATGATATCAATTTAATGAACATCAAAAATATTTTAGTATTTCGTAAGTGTCTTAAAACTCTCACCTTTATTTGAAAATGAAATTTTCTCTGATTTAAATAAATACGAATCCAATTTCATGTTGTAGCCTTCTTCGATACGACCGCAACGCGACTTGTTTCATTCGAAATGGACCTCGTATGAAAAATAAGGATTTTTCAAACATTTGAATGCAATTAAAAATTAATTAACTTAAACTATAAAATTTATAATACCTTCCGTCCCTTCTCTCGCGTACACAAGCAATGTTCAAACCCAATCTGTGACCGGTCTTTTCGATGTGCATGCTATCCCAAGGCCATGGGACTTAACCACACTGTCATGTGCGCCCACCTCCGAACCACCACCACCTAAAGTTGTGCCGTGTAACGCCCCACCCCGAGACCCACCTTAGCAAAGAGAATTAAGAAGTAATTCCGTCTACTAAAGCGGAGAACAGGGCTGGTTAAGGGCGACCATCTATAATTTTGTCTTAAACATCCATTGAATATGTCGATAAATGCATTATAATTTTTCAACTCAAGTGGATCGACATACCCACTAAATGCTTAATCTAAAACTATAGGTGGCTAATGGATCTATCAGAACAAAATACAATAACTGAATGTAAATCACATCACAGAACAGTAACCAACATCATATATATACATATACACTGATACACGTTCGGTACAATACAATATGAATACAATAAAGGTGGTGCACGACCACACCGTATACATCGAATCAAATGTAAAAGCATCAGAGTATGCGGAAGAAATAAACTACTCAAGCAAAAGAAGAGCTATTATCCAACATCAACTTCAAGCTAAGGCTAATAGATGATACCTGAAACAACTCGGTCTGACCCGAGTGAAAACACACGGGTCAGGCTAGCTAAAATCATCAGTTAAACAGAATAATCGATGAGGATAATTAGGTGAAAGCTACGGTATCCTTTTTCATAAAGGATGCCATGCCCTAAACAGGGTTTCAACATCATAAGAAAGGACAACATCTCTTCTTGGCAAGTAAGGGAGATAATGACGATAAAGTCATACTTAAGCGGCATAACAGATACTTAAGCAAATGGAACATCGCCAAACAAAATTTTAAAGATAAGGTTCAATAAACATCGCTTTCGCCTCATATCATCAGCGGTATAAAAAATATGGATAATGACTTCAAATGAATAAATTATCTTCTTAGAAGTGCTCGTCAATATAACAATACATCAAAGGTACATATCCTTCATACATAGAATAAAACACATATGGATGTGCCTCATCTCATTGGCGCATCCTAATAATTATTCAAGGAAATATAAAACCCAATCATAAAAGAAGCATTATACTTATTCATACCTCATCTCATCGGTATGAATATAGATACATCTCAAATCCATCACTAAAACTCATCATAAAAGATTCTTCATAATCATTTATACCTCATCTCATTGGTATAAATTTATAAATACATCTCAACTCCATCCTAACATCAAGTAGTCTAGGAAATCGTCAAATCGTCGATCCATAATGCAAATCATGGTATAAATATAAATATATCTTAAATCTATTATCAAAACTCATCATAAAAGCATTATCATAATTTATACCTCATCTCATTGGTATAAATATACATAATGTCTCAAATCCATCTTGATAGAGCCTGGAAAGAATCCAATACATCATATTCGAAATCACAAATAAAACCATGTATGTCAATAAGCCTTTTTCTTACATAAGGCTATACTAAAGCATCATCATCAAAACAGTGAAAACGAAACATCTAAACTTCATGGAAAACAGCACGTGCATTTACATCTTGACTAGTACTACTATTATTTGGTACCATTCATCGTGATGACTTGGGGCCACATAACATCATAACATCGTGATCATCTTGATTGACTATAGTTGGAAACATCTTGATGACACCCAGTCATAAAAACCCGAGTAATAACATCGTGATGATTGAAGTCGAGTAATAACTTCATGAACATCGTGATGACTCCAATCGAGTACTCGGTCTGTAGCACTAGTAACATCGTGAATGTGTCTCAACTTCTCGAATAGGAATCCAATAGGCGTCAACGTACGTCCCATACCATACGTTTGTACCTATTGGTTTACTAATCGTTAGTCGATGCCACATTAGAAAACCATCATAAAACATCATCAAATAAACACTGCCTCATCTCATCGGCGAGTGTAAGATACCTAACTCGTCTTATCTCATACTTGGACGAATTTTAAGTGACATCGAGACTTGTCTCATTTCATCGACAAGTAAAAATTCATCATAAATATCGAAATCATCATCAGTCCATCATAACAACTTGCCTCATCTCCTGGGCAAGTAAAAGAACATCGTGATGGTTATATCTAACCATAGTTGCAAATTAAAACTTAACATCAATATTGCCTCATTTCATCGGCCATCACAAAATGCATCTAGATTGGTTCGTCGTCGAATGTAGTCAAAGAGTAATTCTCAAACCAATAATCTTCACCAAAATTTGTAACTTCTAAATCAATTCAAAATAACACTTCAAATTGGTTTCGATGAAAACCGTGCTCGAAAACAATGAAAACTAAGAGGGATATCTCAAAACCGATAACTTGAATTCAATACGAATTCAATTCAATTTTAACCCAAAATCAATTCAAATTCCATTTAAATTTAAAATTTAAAATTCTCTAAATATAGCTAACCTATTGATAGGCATCGTAGCTCTGAAAATATCTCAAAAACATCATTAAAACCGAAGAGAATGAAAGCAAAACGAGCTAATACAATTCTAAGGTCAACGATTGTTGTTGCTGTCATTTTGCTCTCGGGACAGCAACATACAACCATAATTTCAACCAAACGAACTTCAAAATTCCAGAAAACACAATGAACGAAACCTGTAACACACGATCTAAGCTTTCCGGAACATCTAAAATTAACAAAATCGGTTAAGAAACGAAGAAGTTATGGCCAACTTCGTTTCAGCCTAAAGCGTAGAGCAATTATTGGTTTTGCTCTCGGGATAACAGTATAAAAATTCAATTTTGACATAGCTAACCTTAAAATTACAGAAAACTCAATGCATGAAAGTTTTAGTACATGATTTAAGCTTTCTGAAACATCCAAAATTATCAAAATCGGTTAAAAAACGAATGAGTTATGGCCAAAATAATTTCTCAGACTTGTGATTGTTGTTGCTGTCATTTGCTCTCGGGATAGCAACAAACAAGCATGATTTTGGTCCATTAAACCTCAAAATTTTAGAAAAATCAAAACATAAAACTTTCATCTCTTTTTCTAGGCTTTCCGGAACATTCAAAATTATGAAATTTGGATAAGAAATGAATGAGTTATGGTCAAAATAAATCCTCAGATTTTATGATTGTTGTTGCTGTCATTTGCGCTCGGGACAGCAACAAACAAGCACGATTTTGATCAAGCAAACTTCAAAATTTTAAAAATCTCAAAACATGAAACTTTTAGCACTTTGTCTTCTCTTTCCAGAACATCAAAAATTATGAAATTTGGATAAAAAATGAAAAGGTTATGGCCAAAACAATGTGGCAATAGAAAACAGAAAATAACAAAGACGAAATGCAATCTTATTAATACGAAAATTCAACTCAGAACCTTATTTTTGGCTAGCATTTGTTAGCTTTTACACTTACCAATTGATTTTCAGTGAATACGTAAGGATTTGCAAGCAAGATTGAACCTTTAGCATAAGATTGGAGCCCTAAACATCTGAAAATAGAAAAAAACAATACAGCAAAGAAGAAATTGATCAAAACAAAATTTGCTAAACAATTCTAGGGTTTTAGATGGATTCTAAGATAGAATAGGTTGGAGATTACCTTCTTTTATGATTTTAACTTGAATTAGGCTTTTAAATTTGCAAAGATTGAGCTTTGAAGATTAAATTTTGAAGAGGGTAGCCATTGTTTTGTACTTTGAAGCTTTTTCTTTTTTGATTTAGGTTTTACTGTAATGAGTTTTGGGAGAAAAGGTACATACTTTATTAGAAAACTCTAGAATTTGGGTTATTGGATGTTTACTATACCCAATTAGTCCATTCTCATACTTAGAAAATTATTTAGGCTAATATACATAGGTTTTATACCATTTTTAACATTACTTTCTCATATTAACTTCTTTTTACATGAGACAAAATGCATTCTTCATATTTTAACAACGTGAACATGCTTAACACAATATTTTTTTTTGCACTTAAAAATATTATTTTCCCATTAAACTTTTAATTTACACAATATTTGACGATATTGTTATTTTTAGACCAAAAAACAATTTTAAACAATCTGAGTCAAATAAAAATTATTTCTTAACTCAAATAAGTGTATTAAAAGTTTTAATACTTTTTAAAATATTACAACACTATTTTCAATCATTAATACACTTCGAAAAATACATTTTCTTCTCATTTTCCCTTTTTATTCACTAAAACAGGCTATTATTGGAATAAAATTCAAATACTTCCCATTTTGACTCAATAAATAACTAACATCATTTATTTTCAACCCACTTTCACAAATAAAATATTCTATGCTTATTTTCACTCATTTATATTTATTCCAACCATCAATATGTTGAAATAACATCTTATGAGATAAATTAACTCACATAAATTAAAAACCCAAGTTTTATTCATTAAAACATTGTTTATATAAAATAAACAATATTAACTCAAATTTCATTCCTCCGATTCATTTATAATCACAATATTAAATTATTATTTTCATTATAATTTAATATTAATGGTAATCTCCAAAATTCGGGTTGTTACAGATTCCCCTCCATAGCAAAATTGCATCCTCGCAATTTCTGGAGGAAATAGCTGTAAACAACACTATCGATACAATCATCGAAGGATAAGGACAAGCTCGAATTCCAAACCATTCATACTCTCAATATAGAATGGTAGAAAGAAACAAAGAAAAACTCACTTGGTTAATTCAATGGCCCATCATATGCTAATATAGTGATTAGCAAACCATCGAATTTTCCAAGAAACTCGAAAGAATTTCAAAGATCTCCTGTCTCGAATTAAAAATCAATAAAATGCTCAACAAATAATCAATTGAAAATGATTAATTACTCAAAATTCTATGAATAGAGTTGGGACTAAACTCACTCAAACTCGATCTCTAAGCAATAAAGAAGATCATCAATAAGATTTTCCACATAAATATACGGAAAGAACATCCTCATAACAGGGTAGACACAATAGACAAGATTGATAAATCACAAGATGGCTTCTCACAAGGCCGACAACTCGAACGACCGCAAAAAAATGCATGTCGTTAATAATGGCTCAAAGATAGAATATGCTCAAGAATAAGGATATAGGCTCGAATTATCTTTTAATCCAAGATATTTAGAATTTTTAAATCTCAACATCTTTTAAATTTTAAATCTCAATTTTCAACATTTGAAAATTTTCAAACTTTTTACTATATTACTTAGTAGGTAATTTAAAACTCAAATTAAAAGTCCAAATTTCTTCTCTTACTCAAAAATTTATTTCCACAGAAATTTGTACATCCATAATAATATTCCACAAAATAAATTAAGGATTTAAATTCTCTTTACTCTTTTTATTAAACCACTTAAGTAGTTTTAAAACAATCTTCAAATTCTCTTATAACTCTTCTCTTAAAACATCCAATGTATATAATATAGATTCTAAAATATCAAAATATACTTTCAATAAAGCACAGCTCAAAAATAATCTCATTTATATTCTCATCTTTATAATTTAAAAATAAATAAATAGCATTGCCTCGCTATTGAGTCTCTAATAAATAAATATATCTGTTGGCTGCAGAGTTGACCGAACGATCAAAACTGCCTTGCCACTCTATTACTGGTCTCTAAAATCAATGGCTGCAATTACCATTCAAAAATAAATTTAATATTTAATCTCAAAATATTATTTTCAAAATCTCAATTTTTAAAATACAAACCATCGTGTATGATTGCCTCATCATAGCATTTAGGAGATTCCTATCGATAACATTGATCAGGCGTATCGACCAGAACTCTTAACTACTTGATGGATAACCCAACACTCTCATGTTATTTCTATGAAAGAATACTACTCATATAAATATATTCTCAAAACATTCTTTGATTTTTAAAATATCTCAAAACTACAATTTCTCTTTTTAAAACTCATATATATAGCTTCAAAAACTCAAAACAAGGAACATTAAGAGAATGCATCGAGATATTCCTAGAATACGCAATTCTCAAAATCAACAGAAGGAGACAAAGTGTTAGTCAATCTTACAACATCATGATCCACTCCTAAAAGTGATCAACATACAGGATAAGCAAGATATACTTCTCGAAGGAGATGAAGCACAAAACAACAAATCATTACTTCAAACAAAGTAATGCTACAAAGATAACATTGATTGAGTATTTGAAAAGAACACTCGGTGAAGCTGAATGATAAACTCAATCAAACTCGAACAGTCTAGAAACTCATCTCATTCCTTAGTGGATATCCTCGTGGAAGGATAACCGAAGAGCTAAGAGCCAGGATTAAGGTTACCTCAATACTCGATTGCCCGATTGGATGTCAAATCCAAACGGACTCACAAAACTCAAAAAATCACCTTGACTAGAATTCGAGATATATCAACAACATCTCGATACTCAAGAGTGAATATAGAACTTCAGAATCATCATTAACATTCCAAAGTGATAGAAATAATAACCCAATCAAATTAGGATGCCTAAATAAATATAAGATCCTATAACAACAAAAGGACCAGACTTTACATCCAACAAGTCAATCCATCTCAAATCAGAAACATCTCAAGGTAGTGAGTAATAAACAAATACTCACTAAAGCAGCAACCAATAGAGAAATCAAAAAGCACACAACAAGCCAATCGTTGTGGATCCCTTTAATAGGATTCACAATTCTCAAAGGAATGCACAAGAATGCTCAAAGAAATCAATCAGCTCCATCGATACGAACTCACTCATATCGACAAAAATAAGAATAGAATAATCCCAAAACTCGAAAAAGAATCAAGGCTCAATTCGAAAACAAGCTCGAATAAAGGACAATGATTCACTTGTATTGTACTTCGATGTATCATGATATACGTACTGTTTTGCGTTTATTCTACTTTGTTCTGACCACAGCTCTGATACCAAGCTGTAATGCCCCACTTCGAGGCCCACCTTAGCAAAGAGAATTAAGAAGTAATTCCGTCTACTAAAGCGGAGAACAGGGCTGGTTAAGGGCGACCATCTATAATTTTGTCTTAAACATCCATTGAATATGTCGATAAATGCATTATAATTTTTCAACTCAAGTGGATCGATATACCCAGTAAATGCTTAATCTAAAACTATAGGTGGCTAATGGATCTATCAGAACAAAATACAATAACTGAATGTAAATCACATCACAGAACAGTAACCAACATCATATATATACATATACACTGATACACGTTCGGTACAATACAATATGAATACAATAAAGGTGGTGTACGACCACACCGTATACATCGAACCAAATGTAAAAGCATCAGAGTATGCGGAAGAAATAAACTACTCAAGCAAAAGAAGAGCTATTATCCAACATCAACTTCAAGCTAAGGCCAATAGATGATACCTGAAACAACTCGGTCTGACCCGAGTGAAAACACACGGGTCAGGCTAGCTAAAATCATCAGTTAAACAGAATAATCGATGAGGATAATTAGGTGAAAGCTACGGTATCCTTTTTCATAAAGGATGCCATGCCCTAAACAGGGTTTCAACATCATAAGAAAGGACAACATCTCTTCTTGGCAAGTAAGGGAGATAATGATGATAAAGTCATACTTAAGCGGCATAACAGATACTTAAGCAAATGGAACATCGCCAAACAAAATTTTAAAGATAAGGTTCAATAAACATCGCTTTCGCCTCATATCATCAGCGGTATAAAAAATATGGATAATGACTTCAAATGAATAAATTATCTTCTTAGAAGTGCTCGTCAATATAACAATACATCAAAGGTACATATCCTTCATACATAGAATAAAACGCATATGGATGTGCCTCATCTCATTGGCGCATCCTAATAATCATTCAAGGAAATATAAAACCCAATCATAAAAGAAGCATTATACTTATTCATACCTCATCTCATCGGTATGAATATAGATACATCTCAAATCCATCACTAAAACTCATCATAAAAGATTCTTCATAATCATTTATACCTCATCTCATTGGTATAAATTTATAAATACATCTCAACTCCATCTTAACATCAAGTAGTCTAGGAAATCGTCAAATCGTCGATCCATAATGCAAATCATGGTATAAATATAAATATATCTTAAATCTATTATCAAAACTCATCATAAAAGCATTATCATAATTTATACCTCATCTCATTGGTATAAATATACATAATGTCTCAAATCCATCTTGATAGAGCCTGGAAAGAATCCAATACATCATATTCGAAATCACAAATAAAACCATGTATGTCAATAAGCCTTTTTCTTACATAAGGCTATACTAAAGCATCATCATCAAAACAGTGAAAATGAAACATCTAAACTTCATGGAAAACAGCACGTGCATTTACATCTTGACTAGTACTACCATTATTTGGTACCATTCATCGTGATGACTTAGGGTCACATAACATCATAACATCGTGATCATCTTGATTGACTATAGTTGGAAACATCTTGATGACACCCAGTCACAAAAACCCGAGTAATAACATCGTGATGATTGAAGTCGAGTAATAACTTCATGAACATCGTGATGACTCCAATCGAGTACTCGATCTGTAGCACTAGTAACATCGTGAATGTGTCTCAACTTCTCGAATAGGAATCCAATAGGCGTCAACGTACGTCCCATACCATACGTTTGTACCTATTGGTTTACTAATCGTTAGTCGATGCCACATTAGAAAACCATCATAAAACATCATCAAATAAACACTGCCTCATCTCATCGGCGAGTGTAAGATACCTAACTCGTCTTATCTCATACTTGGACGAATTTTAAGTGACATCGAGACTTGTCTCATTTCATCGACAAGTAAAAATTCATCATAAATATCGAAATCATCATCAGTCCATCATAACAACTTGCCTCATCTCCTGGGCAAGTAAAAGAACATCGTGATGGTTATATCTAACCATAGTTGCAAATTAAAACTTAACATCAATATTGCCTCATTTCATCGGCCATCACAAAATGCATCTAGATTGGTTCGTCGTCGAATGTAGTCAAAGAGTAATTCTCAAACCAATAATCTTCACCAAAATTTGTAACTTCTAAATCAATTCAAAATAACACTTCAAATTGGTTTCGATGAAAACCGTGCTCGAAAACAATGAAAACTAAGAGGGATATCTCAAAACCGATAACTTGAATTCAATACGAATTCAATTCAATTTTAACCCAAAATCAATTCAAATTCCATTTAAATTTAAAATTTAAAATTCTCTAAATATAGCTAACCTATTGATAGGCATCGTAGCTCTGAAAATATCTCAAAAACATCATTAAAACCGAAGAGAATGAAAGCAAAACGAGCTAATACAATTCTAAGGTCAACGATTGTTGTTGCTGTCATTTTGCTCTCGGGACAGCAACATACAACCATAATTTCAACCAAACGAACTTCAAAATTCCAGAAAACACAATGAACGAAACCTGTAACACACGACCTAAGCTTTCCAGAACATCTAAAATTAACAAAATCGGTTAAGAAACGAAGAAGTTATGGCCAACTTCGTTTCAGCCTAAAGCGTAGAGCAATTATTGGTTTTGCTCTCGGGATAACAGTATAAAAATTCAATTTTGACATAGCTAACCTTAAAATTACAGAAAACTCAATGCATGAAAGTTTTAGTACATGATTTAAGCTTTCTGAAACATCCAAAATTATCAAAATCGGTTAAAAAACGAATGAGTTATGGCCAAAATAATTTCTCAGACTTGTGATTGTTGTTGCTGTCATTTGCTCTCGGGATAGCAACAAACAAGCACGATTTTGGTCCATTAAACCTCAAAATTTTAGAAAAATCAAAACATAAAACTTTCAGCTCTTTTTCTGGGCTTTCCGAAACATTCAAAATTATGAAATTTGGATAAGAAATGAATGAGTTATGGTCAAAATAAATCCTCAGATTTTATGATTGTTGTTGCTGTCATTTGCGCTCGGGACAGCAACAAACAAGCACGATTTTGATCAAGCAAACTTCAAAATTTTAAAAATCTCAAAACATGAAACTTTTAGCACTTTGTCTGCTCTTTCCAGAACATCAAAAATTATGAAATTTGGATAAACAATGAAAAAGTTATGGTCAAAACAATATGGCAACAGAAAACAGAAAATAACAAAGACGAAAGGCAATCTTATTAATACGAAAATTCAACTCAGAACCTTATTTTTGGCTAGCATTTGTAAGCTTTTACACTTACCAATTGATTTTCAGTGAATACGTAAGGATTTGCAAGCAAGATTGAACCTTTAGCATAAGATTGGAGCCCTAAACATCTGAAAATAGAAAAAAACAATACATGCAAAAAAGAAATTGATCAAAACAAAATTTACTAAACAATTCTAGGGTTTTAGATGGATTCTAAGATAGAATAGGTTGGAGATTACCTTCTTTTATGATTTTAACTTGAATTAGGCTTTTAAATTTGCATAGATTGAGCTTTGAAGATTAAATTTTGAAGAGGGTAGCCATTGTTTTGTACTTTGAAGCTTTTTCTTTTCTGATTTAGGTTTTACTGTAATGAGTTTTGGGAGAAAAGGTACATACTTTATTAGAAAACTCTAGAATTTGGGTTATTGGATGTTTACTATACCCAATTAGTCCATTCTCATACTTAGAAAATTATTTAGGCTAATATACATAGGTTTTATACCATTTTTAACATTACTTTCTCATATTAACTTCTTTTTACATGAGACAAAATGCATTCTTCATATTTTAACAACGTGAACATGCTTAACACAATATTTTTTTTTGCACTTAAAAATATTATTTTCCCATTAAACTTTTAATTTACACAATATTTGACGATATTGTTATTTTTAAACCAAAAAACAATTTTAAACAATCTGAGTCAAATAAAAATTATTTCTTAACTCAAATAAGTGTATTAAAAGTTTTAATACTTTTTAAAATATTACAACACTATTTTCAATCATTAATACACTTCGAAAAATACATTTTCTTCTCATTTTCCCTTTTTATTCACTAAAACAGGCTATTATTGGAATAAAATTCAAATACTTCCCATTTTGACTCAATAAATAACTAACATCATTTATTTTCAACCCACTTTCACAAATAAAATATTCTATGCTTATTTTCACTCATTTATATTTATTCCAACCATCAATATGTTGAAATAACATCATGAGATAAATTAACTCACATAAATTAAAAACCCAAGTTTTATTCATTAAAACATTGTTTATATAAAATAAACAATATTAACTCAAATTTCATTCCTCCGATTCATTTATAATCACAATATTAAATTATTATTTTCATTATAATTTAATATTAATGGTAATCTCCAAAATTCGGGTTGTTACATGCCGCCTCCGCACCCACCTTTCTCATGAATAAGACCTAAAACCGCCATGACTACAAACCCAAATCTCGACGCATTCGAGACGATTCGCCTCGATCCAACCGTCCATAACGTCGAGCTCGACGAGATTTTCAACTTTGCTTTTGAGTTGTGTGATTTCAATGAGCAGATTTGGAGGAAATGAGGGAGAAAGGTCAAGAGATTTCGGCCATTAAATGAATAAGAGCGGCTGATTAAATGGTCAGGGTTTGACGAAATGAAAACGATACACGACCTATTATATAAACTTCCGACCAAATTCATATATAAATTTATCGAAGTCCAAACAAAGCGTACTGCCTGGCATTCTATATGTTATACCCCCATTTCGAACACAATGGAACATGTATCCAAAATCTGTTCCATCATATTCAGAAGATAGCTTTTCAAGATCTAATTATTTTAATTAAATTTCTTTAATTAATTTCTATGTGTTTCAAGCTCGCATGGTTGAACGATAAGTCCGATCGCTATGAAACTTGAAATCCTATAATAATTCACTATTGCGGATCTGATGGAACTAGTTTCATCGAAATCCGAGACAGTGCCTAAAAAGACTATTTTTACCCGTTAATTAAAACAACAATTTCCAAAATAAATTTACTCCCTTTTAAATTCAATTTTAAAAGTTAAAAATTTTCATACTTGTTTAAATAAAATTTAAATCAAGTTTCAAAATCATTTTCATTCATATTAAATTCAAGATTATATTATTAAAATAATTTCCAATATTAAAATTTCAAATGAATTTTGATTATCAAACAATTACTTTATTTTCATCTAAATAATTCAACATTTATTATTCAGTTCCAGTTATTAATTACAACACCTTAAATATATTGAACTTCATTCTAATACAAATGATTTCCTTAAATCTTATCGAAATTATTATTTCAAAATTTTATACAAATTCATATTAAATAAACTACATTAATAAATCATTAAAAAAAATCTAACCATTTTATTTAATAGTCATATTAAATTTAATAATTTAAAATAGTTAAAAACACGGGTCGTCAAAAATTACACATATTGGTCATGTAGAATAAAAATTTGTTTATAGTAAATTGGTTTAGACATTTGGAGTATCACACAAACTGAGTACAATGAACCCAAGACTAATTTTGCACAGTAGACCACTGACCAAAAAGCAGTTGCACAAAGTAACTCTAAGGCTATGAATATATTATTTTGCTCAGTAGATAGAAATGAATTTAATAGAATATCTATATTTAAATCTGCATTTGAAATTTAGAGAACTTTTAAATTTCAATTATTCAAAATGAGTTCATATCTGATATTTATAGTAGATTCCAAGATATAGCACGCTCACTTTTTGCACTAGGTAAAAGTTTTTTCGAAGAGGATCAAGTTAGATAAATTATCAATTCACATACTCCTAAATGGGATCAAAAGACTCTTGCAATCGAAGAGGCTAATGACATTGTCAATTTAATTTCTTTTGAAAATAAATGAAGGGCAGGAGAGAAAGCAAAGCAATAGAGAAGAAATCTATAGCTTTTATTGCAATCATGGATAATCTGGATTCATACAGCGATGGCGATGAAGAAATTGCTTTCATGACAAGGAATTTTAAAAAATTTCTAAAATACAAGAAGATGAGTAATTTCAAAAGAAATGACTACAATAATCCAGGAAACGGAAGAGGAAATGGAAATGGCATTAGATATTATAACTGCGATGACCCTGGCCATTTAAAACGAGACTGTCAACATTGTGATAAATTGAAACTACACCAAACACCGATTCATCCT
Source organism: Allium cepa (assembly GCA_030765085.1). Taxonomy (NCBI): domain Eukaryota; kingdom Viridiplantae; phylum Streptophyta; class Magnoliopsida; order Asparagales; family Amaryllidaceae; genus Allium; species Allium cepa. The sequence continues at coordinate 408,772,840 of CM060939.1, read as the reverse complement.
AAAAACTGAGAAGAGCCTATACTGCAATGTTAGATGTTCACATACATCACTAAGTGATAGTGAATCAGATATATAAATTTTTAACATGTGGTTCCAAGTAATACATAATTCAGAACAAAATAGTGAAATGGATCAAAATAAGGTACATTTTTAATATATCAATTTTTTTACTTCTTGAATGAAATTTTCTTTTCTTTTGGTTGCTTTATTGGTTGTTAGAAATATCCTATAGATTAATAATAATATTGGTCAAATATTATGTGATTATATTTTAGATATAAATATTTTATATATTTTAGTAAAAAAATAATATAAAATATATTTAAATTATTTTTCTGAAAATAGAGTAACAATAAATAAATATATATAATAAAATAGGATATAGTTAAACAAAAATATTTTCTGAAAATTCCGACCTATATATTGATGTATCCAACGTGCATATGTAGACATATGTAGACAAATTTTGAATATCAATTTCAATTTCAAAATTTGAATTTTCCTCTACCTTTTCACCAATTCGTATGTGCTAAAAAGTTTCCTTTTGACTTGAGAACGTGACCTTTGATTCTTTATTTACTTACTATATGTAACACCCCTATTTTAACATTATTCTAGAGATTTAATTAGAATAAATTAAATAGTATAATGTAGATAAGGAGATTGAGGTTGATTACTAAACTAAGTGGTCATGCTTATTAAAACTAATGAACTTAAATAAATGGTTAGGAAATTAAACATAAGGGTATTAGGGTAAATGGCCATACTCCCCACCCTTGTACTATTCTCATTAGGTTTTGCATGTTCGTTTTATCTCAAAACTGAAATATTACAACCGTGAGAAGCAAGGCCGGCCATTAAAAGAGAGGAAGAAAATTTGAGGCAAGCTTAGGATTCAAACTAGAGGAAAATCAATCTTAAACAATCTCTAATCTCCTTGTCTCAAGCAAGATGAATTTTAATTTCTACATCTCTATTTTGATTTTTCACGTCAAATGATTTCAGATTTAAGGAAAAATCTGTTTTATGATATATTAAATGATGATATGCCTGTTTATATTTATATGTGTTTAAACAAGGCGGTTTAATAAGGTAGACACGTTTTAGGGCAAAAATCGAGATGAGAATGATTTTTAAATGTCATGGGAAAATTTTATGTTATAGAAAACATGATTTTGGAGACGAGTTTCAATTCTTATAATTTTTTGAATACATATGGATTTTATACAAATTTTGTAGTGCAGAGAATGATTTATTGGTTTATAAATTGTTTACGGAAAAAATAACGATTATTTTGGGTTTGAAAATTTTATATGTTGGAAAACATATTAAAATAGATTTTCTGAGATTTTTTTAGATTTTTCTTAAGCGTTTTGATGAATATATAAAAGTTATTTAAGGTATGAGACTTAAATGTTTATATATTTATTTAAGGAGAATGGGCATTTTATAAAACAAAATTATTATTAACTCTAAAACTAATGTCAACATTTTCCTGAAAAGTAATTGTTAAGCAATGATAATTTGATAAACAAAGGCAAGTAATTTGAAAAGCTACCTTATTTAAGTTAAAAACAAGAAAATCATGCTAGTAGCATGTTTCAGCCATTTTAGGCATAATACCTTCCGATCCAGACCTTTCATTTTAGTCGATAGGCTAAACCATTGGACATGATTAAACCAATGCATATGGTATCAAGTACTTGGTGCGTAATGAATTGGACAAAGTAGAAAGGTTCATAGTCGAAAGATTGATGGCCATATAGGTTGGGATATGGTTGCTTTATAAACTAAAGTTTTCACCTGCTTTGCTTTCGAATTAGAGCTTTCGACTAGGTTGCTTTCAACCAGATCAATTATTTAAAGAAAGGTTTAAACCTTTCGACAAAGTCGAAAGGTTACTGCCACTTATTATTGTATCATTTTGGACCTTCCAATACAATCGAAAGGTTAGGTTTTGAAAGGTTTTAAGAAATCTTTCAACAAGATCGAAAGGTTTGGTTTTGAAAGGTTGTTTCAAAGAGATTTTGAAAAAAACTGTCGCCTTTATTTTGCTAAAACCCTTCGAAGGGGTTAAAAGCAGGAGCTTTCGGCTTAGTCAAAAGGTTTGCTTGTTTTATAAACCAGCCGCTTCTCCCATTGCTTTCGAAAGGTTTCAAAGCTTTTGACTTAGATGATTTACCCTTGATTTGTAATTGAAGTATAACCCAAGCTTTCGAAGGAGTTGCCTAAAAAGGCGGGGGTCTATTGTTTTAAAATGAAATGTTTTAAATCTTCGAAGCAGACCTTCTATCAAGGTCGAAAGGTTTTAAAAGAGGACCTTCCGCATGTTTTAACTTTAACCTAGTAAGTTTTCGAAAGGTTTAATCTACTGGTTTCGCAAGGTTTATGTTATAAGAGTTGAATGCTTCGAAAGGTTTAAATTGCCAAATGGTTTCAATGGTGTCGAAAGGTTTTTTTGTAAACCTTTCAACAAGGTCGAAAGGTTTGTCTTTGGAAGGTTTGAAAACCCATACTCTAATTTTTAAAATAAAACCCAGGCGTGTATGAAGGAGTTTATAATGGCTTTAAGTTTGTGATTTTGAAGAAGTATTTTTTTTAATAAAAATATAAGTTAAAGATGTTAACTATGTTATGATATATATTTCAAGGACTTTAAATCTATAGGAGTGGTATTGTTAAATTGTTGTTTTGATTCTTCAAATATGAGTATATTCACATGATAACCCATAACTGTGTTTTGGGGAAAAGGGGTAGAAGAACTAGCTAGGCTAACTCAATAGTGAATATAAATTGCTTAAACTCCTGAATGAGTAGAATTGCGTCCATGGAGTCAGGTTGACCAAAAATATTGGATGCTTAAATTTTGTAGTTTTTGATGCATACCAAAAGTTTCATACTAAATCCATGAAAACTATGGTAAGGTAGTTTTTGGTGCATACCAAAAGGTTAATAGTTAACCCATGAAAACTATGTATTAAAGGTAATTGGTAGGGGCTAATTGGTTTGAAGTGAACCCATGAAAACTATATTTGGATTAAGAGTTGACATCAGCCAATAGGTTTCTAGTAAATCCATGAAAACTAGGATAAGTAAGTAGTTAACAGATGTATCAGTAGGTTCCTAGTCAACCCATGAAAACTAGGATGTGAAGTGAGTTACTGGATAAATCCATAGGTTCCTAGTAAACCTATGAAACTAGGATAAGTTGATCAGTTATTGGAAAGTCCAATAGGTTCAGGAGGACCATGAATTGATTAAGTTAATTGGCAGGAGCCTGTAGGTTCTTAGTTATCCCATTAAAATTATGAATAAAATAGAGTGTCCATTAATTATGACAAGGTTATTAGTAAACCCATGAAAACTAAAATGGTTAATAGCGACCCTAGAAACTATAATCATGACAGGGTCTCAGATTGAACTGGGAATGGGAAATCCTAACTATTTTCAAGCGTGCATATCATCATAATATTTTGAAAATGTATGCTTTGACCATTGTGGATGCAGGAGCATAGTATATGTTTTTATAAATGTTTTAGGATACTAGTGATGAGAAAACCCGTTCTGCTAAGCGGCGTGGTCTCACTAAATATCCAAAAGTTTTGAGATGTTAGATTATTATTCATACCCGGCTTTATGTCTAACTCAAAGTTTTTGTTTTCCCCTTAAACTCTTGGGTACTCAATTGATTTTGAGTAGTTTGAGATTTAAGGTTTCCAGTTCTCTTCTTGGACGAATAAAGCTTCCGGAGACGTGCAGGAGGCAGATAGTTATTTAGTGTTCTTTTTCTGTTGTGTGTTTGTTTGTAAAGGCAGATTTAGGAGCCTTATATATACTCTGATCAACCAAAGGGGCATCTTCATATGTCACTCTTGGCATATTTATAATAATTATAATTTTGTTGGACGTGGGTATTGAAATTTGGGATTATGTAATTAACACGAAATGTTTTAATTTGAATGTGGATAATGCTTTTGCTTTGTTAAATTTTTTCCATATTTCTATGTATCAATCTATTTAACATCGTCGTATTTAGTCGCCGAAGATTATATTGATGTCTGCAGCATCCGTAGCCGTTAGTTTTGGGCCTTCAAGTAGGGGGATGTTATACTTTATCTCCACTATTCATTTCTCACTTTCATTTCAAAATCTAAAATTTCGTTAACTCTCTTATCTTTTCAAAACTCTTCATCAATGGTTTTCTTAATCTCTCCTACATCTATGAGATTTCCAAAGGTATAAAGAATTTTCTCTTCCATGATCAAGAGGTTATGAAAGCATATATTAGTTATATGAATTTTGGAAAGGTTTCTACAAGAAAGTTTACTATGTTCAATGATTTTTCTACTTGTGAAATTGATTCTCTTTGTTTACAAAATGGAATTCTTGATTTAACTGATGCTTCTCAAAATGACTTTGTTTGCAATCCACACTTGGTCAAATTGTTTTATGCAAACTTGAAAGGAAAACTTCACGATGGAAGAGAAGGAGAAGTATGGAGTAGTGTAAAAAGAACTTTAATTATTTTAAATTGCGAACTTTTGGGTACGATTCTTAGATGTAAATTTGTCAGAATGGACCTTACACTTTCAAAATTGATGATCAAAATGGTGAAGTATTTCATAACGTTTTCAAAGGTGGTGATAATTTGAGTTTAAAAACTAAAAATTTCATCCAAAAGCAAGAATTCTAAATCTTCTTTTACAACATACTACCACTCCTCGATCAGAAAATTTTAATAATCCAACTCTAAAGATTGTAAAGAAATTTTTTCCATTTATGTTCAATGTGACATAAATTGGACTCGAGATATTTTGGATGAATTTTATCCCTAAAATCTTTTCAATCACGAAAAAACACTATTTTATGGTGTGTATCTTACCCAAATCTTCAACTACATCCGTGTTAACTTTAAGGGAGAATAATTTGTCTCTAATAAAGTCTTTAATCAAACTAACATCGCTTTAGTGAAAATTCCACCTTTTTTCAAGCCATATGAAACTCTTGCGGAGAAAGAAGGAAGATTAGCTTATAAACGGAAGGAAGAAATTCAAGAAGAGGAGGAAGAGGAAGAAGGAGAAGATACATATATTGAAGAAGAGGAGGAGGAGGAGGAAACGTTCTTAGAAAGAAGTGACTTTCCACTCCGACCAACCAACCAAGACATTCTCAACAATCAAAAGAAGATTGTTGAAAACCAAAAGGTTCCCAGCGTTTGGTTAGTAAGAAATTAAACACTATTTCTAGCAAAATCGGCAAGTTCTTTGAAAAAGTAAAATGCAAGCTTAGGATATCTTTATCATCTTCCTCATCTACATCTTTTAGCTTATTATCTAGTTGCTTATGAGTGTGTTGTAGATAAATTGGGTTTGAACTTATGTATCTTTTCATTTTTTTGTCTTCTATGTAATCCCTATCTAAGTATTAATGAAAAATCTACTTCCTTGCTGTTATACATTGTTTATTATCTCTGGAAAACATAACAAGTATAATAGTGTAAGCTAAATACATTAGAATATCAAACAAAGTTGTTTTAAAAATTCTATATATATATCGACATAAATGGCAATTTTTCAAAATTTTAATTTTGAAAATTAAACAGACAGTAGATGCCTATTCTTTTCCAATGAATTTCCACCCTTTTAAATACCTATTAAGACCATAAAATCATTATATTCTACTCTCTTTCTTCTTCCTTTGAATTCCTAAACTCTAAAACCAAAATAATGGCTTCTCCTATCCAAAAACTAACTGAAAACCTCTAATAAACTCTTGAATCATCCGAGAACATTCTTACTTTCATCCTAAGAAACCAGAGGCACTTAGAATTAAGTAAATGCAGATGAATAAGGAGCAAGAAAGGCATTTCAACATGATTCGGAGGATGGTTTTTGCTTTCAACAAAGAAGAACAAACCACCAATCCAGAGTGTACCATCAACAAAGATGATGAAGATTGGGATGCTATCTAAGTGGATCTAATCTTTACCGCTGATGGATGGGTTGAAGTTCCTCGAAATATCTAGCTTAAATAGATTTGATTGTATATAAATAATAATACTTGATTTGGTTTATATTTGATTAGTTTTCGTTGTGCGGATTTGTTTGAATGCTAAGTAACATAAACTTTTTTTAATTGGATGAATATTTGGATTGATTATTTCATGATTATCTAATTTTACATATTACTTATTATTTTTATATAATCTCTCTCATCATCACCATATGTAATTCTTATAAATAGTGATTAATATTTTATTTAGGGGGAGTTAGATTTAGAATAAAAGCAAGAGTTAGTGTTAGAGTTATAGTTTAGTTTATGTATTTTTGTTGATGACAATGGGGGAAAAATATATAAAATATAGGCATAGATTAAGGGGGAGTATTGTAACTCAGGGGGAGTTATATTATATTTTGTATACATGGTTATTATCATCAAAAGGGAGGAGATTATTAGTACCTTAGGTATTGGTTTTGATGATAACAACTGCATAAAATTATATAAAATATAGATATATAGGACATTATATATAGTATATAGTGCAGGATATTAGACAGGTGTTAATTAAGAACACTGTACGATATCAATAGTTGATTCAAGATGCTGATATAAAGTTTCAAGAGTTCAAGAATGAGGACTCATGGATAATGAAGAGTTCAAAATCTCAAGGTATTCCAGATAAATTATAGAGTCATTGAACTTATGCTAAATCCTTGATAACACTTGCCTGATCTCTCTCACCTTCTCCAATTTTGTTCTAATTTGTTTTTCAAATATTCTATTTTTAAAATAATCTTTTCAAAATATTTCTTAAAATGATATTCAATCACTTACTTATGAAGATATCATTTTAGTGTTTTTAAGTTTATATTTGTTGAATTTTTGTTTACATTTTAATAAGTTATAATTATATTGATCTGTATATATATTATTGAATATTCTTATTAAATATTTCAAAACTATTTTATAAAGTTGTATTAAGTTACATTTTGGTTAAAATGTGTATAAACTGTATTTAAATGATTCTACAAAATATCAAATTATTTTACAAAGTGATGGATTTTCAAAATAATATTTTTAAAGTGTTTTTCAAAATACAAAGGTATATGTCGACATATCATATGCATGTATGTTGACATAATGGTGGTAAATTTCAAAATTCAAACTTGAATGGAAGTATCTTCTCATCGTGTCTCTTCGCGAATGGGTATGATCGCTGTTTCCTCGACATACTAGACTTCCAATTGAATTTTTATCAACTAATTTCTTATTTCTCTCTCCTCTTTTCACTCTCTTTATTTCTAAATCAATTTTCACCAAAACTCCATCGAAATTCAACCAGAATCAAATTCAGTTATTACTAATTTGATTCTCCTTCATCCACTCTCTGATTACTCTCATCTCTCTCAAGATCAAAGTGCTATTCAAGAGTTATAAGATCGATTGTAATCAAGATCAAAAGATATAAGTCCGTAACTCTATCAAATCATACTCTTTTACTGTGTGGTGTTCTTAGTATCCCTGAAATCCAAGTAGGTCTGATTGTAGCCTGTAAAATCAATTGGGCATCCTTCATAGCCCGTAAATCTATTTGGTGTGCTTGTAGCCCGACAATCAAATGACTCTACCCAGAGGTCGGGATTCTAGAGGATGTAACTCGTGGCCTTGGAATCGAGATTGTATTTGCATTTACTAGTTGAAAAGAAATTAGTACAAGGAATTATGCATGACTGGATGTAGAGTACCTTCGAACCAGTATAAAATCTTGGTGTGTTCTTTCCTTTTTACTTTTACTGCATTTACTTTTATCTGTACTTTGATTCTATAATTTTTAATTACATCGTTCCAATTAAAATCTTAAAGAATTTGAGAATTATTCATATAATCCTTAAACACCATTCACCCCATCTCTTGCGTTAATTTAGCCTTAAGATCTCTGTTCTGCTGACTCACACATTCAACACATCAGAACAACAAAGGACAAGAAAACATAAAGGACGTACAAAACCATATTTTCGAAACAATAGGGCAATGTGAAAATTTTGAAACATCAAAACAAAATGAAACAATAAGCAGTGTGCGTGTGAAACAACATGACAAGAGTGCATGACCATATTTCAATACAACAATATGCAATACCAATCTATCAATGCAACATGCATATATAAGGACGTATGAAACCAAAGACGTATTGTTGCTAGTATTCACGATGAAGAAATTTGCATATAGGTCCAAATTAATGTGTATAATTATACAAAGGGAACTATAAAATAAGGCTATAGGCTTGAACAAAACAAAGTCAAGGAAAGATAGGCATGGGGTAGCATGATTCATCCCAACACAACAAGACAAGATGGGACGTGTGTACCTGAAGCTCTCAAAAAAATCACGGCCAACAAGGAAAGGTACATACAATGATACAAATTTAAATAAATAGGGAAAAGGTGCATGACAACGCAAGGCTACAAGGTAGTTATTTTAAAGCATACATGATAGGGAAACATTGGTAATGCGTTATGTACCAATTTTTCAATGTAATCAAGGACGAAACAAAAGACACAAAATCTTCATTTTAATTTACAACCATTCATTATAAGGTCAAACTTAAGCATTAAGAAACTTAAAAGATAGCTCTTATTAGGTTTAACTCACCTTTATAACTTCCAAGGCTTGCTAAATCTTCTTTGAAGCTTTGCTACGCTCCGTCCTCTCCAAAATTGCTCAAACTTTTTATAGATTTTATTGGAATTTATTTCCAATTTAAACGAGAAATTTTGCACACAAGGGTTTTGAATTTCTTAACTTTGAGAAAACCTAATTTGTTTACCGATTAACTTAAAGGAATGTACAGTTCATTTGTGAATGCTAAGGGGAGAAGAATTTTACTCCAAATACACTAATGGGCTGAATTGCCCAAACCCAAGTTTTAAAAAATGAATTAAAATTCCGTCTCTCTTTTTTGCAATTTATTCTTATAATTTAGAAAGAAACACTTAATCTTGAATAAAAATTAAAACAAGAATTTATTTTATTTAAACTTATTTATTCAAATTTCCTAAATTCTCTATTAAAAGAAAATATTTATTTTAAAACAATTCACTCCAATTATCTCTTTGAAGTTTCTAGAATTAATTTCCCAATAATCAAAAACTAAATTTCCTAACTCTAAAGGATTTTAACACATCACTTTTCAAAATTTCAATATCAACGAATTCCAACTTATCTAATTAAAAAATCTATTTCAAAGAAAAATCCAAACGTTTAATTAAATAAATATTAATTAAATTGGGTATTAAATCGTGTTGTTAATATCATCAGCATAAATATGAGTAATTAGAAGATCATTATTGTCATGTAAGAGAAACAAGGTAGTATCGACACTACCTTTAGTAAATCCATTTTCTAGGTCATAGGTACTAAAACATTCATATCATGCTCCAGGAGCATGTTTTAATCTGTGTAATGCCTTTTTGAGTTTATACATGTGATTTGGAAATTCTCAACTTTCGAAATCGAGGGACGGTTCAACATAAACATTTTCTTTTAACGATCCATTTAAAAATGCGCTTTTTATGTCCATTTGTTTTAGTTTAAAACCTTTAAAACACGCAAATGCTAGTAAAATTCTAATGGACTCTAATCTAGCAACTGTGCAAATGTTTCATCAAAATCATTGCCTTCTATTTAGTTGTAACCTGTAGCAACTAACTTAGCCTTGTTTCTAATTGCATTTCCAGTTTCATCATACTTGTTTTTGAAAATCCATTTGGTTCTTATGATTGGATATCACTAGGTCTAGAAACTAATTTCCAAACATCATTTCGCTCAGATTGGTTTAATTCCTTTTGCATAGCCATAATCCAACTTTCATCACTAAGTGCGGTATCTACATCTTTGGGTTTGAGTTAGAAAATAAACCCACTATGATACACAAGCACAAAGATTTTTATTAAATGAAGATCGAGTTTGAATACCTGCTATTGGTTACCTATTATCAATTCTAGAGGATGAATAGCTTTGAATTTTAGTCTTTCGACCTCTAGACTTTCTTTCGGATGTTCTTGTGGATCTTTTTCTTTGAGATCATTTTCGGTAGATTCTTCAATTCCATCTTCCTCCTTTTTATTGCCATCGCTCTTTTCTTTGCTTCCTTCTTGTCTATTTCATCAAACTTGACATTGACTGTCTCCACAATAGTTTTTTTTTCTTTTTGTTGTATATTCTGTAAGCTTTGCTTCTCAAGGAGTAACCTATGAAGATTCCTTCATCCACCTTAGGCTCAAATTTGCTGAATTGATTACCTATGTTAGGAATATAACACGGGCATCCAAAAACTCGAAAATACGAGATGTTATATTTCTTATCAAACCATAACTCATAAGATGTTTTATTAAGCATTGGTATGATCATAACTCTATTTATTACATAGCATGAAGTATCTACTGCTTATGCCCAAAAGGACAAACTAAGTTCATACTCGTTCATTATTGATCTAACTAATTCTTATAGTGTACGATTCTTTCATTTGACTGCCCCATTTTGTTAAGGAGTTTGTGGAGTAGAAAATTCTTGTTTAACACCATTTTCCTCAAAAAAAATTTCAAATTCATAATTTTCAAATTCTCTACCATGATCACTCCTTAACGTAATAATCGAAACTCCTTTTTTCATTTTGAACTAGTTTTGCTAATTTTTAAAAACAACTAAAAGTTTCCGAATTTTTAGCTAAAAAATAGACCCAAATGAACCTAAAGTAGTCACCAACTATTACATAATAGTACTTCTTACCACTTAAGCTAGCAACATCATTTGGACCAAATAAATCCATGTGGATTAGCTCAAGGACTCTAGAGGTGCTTATTGTATTTTTGGGATGAAAAGGTGATCTACTAAAATTTTCTAATATGCATGCTTTACATATTCTACCAAATTCAAAAGTTTGTTAAGGTAATCCTCTCACCATATCTTTTGTCTTTAATTTTTTTCAATAAGTTCTTACTAGCATGTCCTTGTTATTTATGCCATAAAGTAGCTTCCTCGTCCTTAGTTACAAGGCATCTTGAGAGTGTAAGATCATTGATGATAAAGAGAATGTATTACCTTTCCACTTACCTATGAACAAATCTTTACTTGAAGATTTATTACTTATTTTGCATAAATTAGCATCAAACACAACATTCACATCTTTATTGCATAGTTGGCTTATAGAGATGAGATTATGGTGTAATTTATCGACATATCAAACATCACTTAGCGTAAAAGTATTATTACTTACTTTACCTTTTTCGATAATCTTACATTTACTGTTGTTGCCCATTGTTACATGCCCACCTTGTAATCTTCTAGGCTAAGGAACTTTAATTTATCACCTATGATGTAACCTGAATCTAAGAACCACTCTTGCTATTCTTTAGCCCGCAAATATACCTCATTTGGTTCATATTGCTATCCCCTTTATCATCATTCAATTTTTCTTTTGTAAATCCCATCATAAAAACATTTTTTTTATTGAACCAGTTTTGGGGAGATCCTTGTTATTGTCGAATGTTTTGCCATATATTGCATCAACAATGTTCTAGAGCACAAGCGTTAATCGAAACATTTTTCTTATCTACCATACCACATCCATTTTTAATTATTACCCAACATTCAAAATTAACAGATTTAACATAAAGTTTCATTTTTTATTTCAAATTTAAAAAATCCATTCCATCAAAAATAAGGGGACTAACATTGGACTAACTCTCGCTGGGTCTGCAAATAGGTTTTGACATTTATGTTAGTAACCGGTTTGATATTAATTATAGGATAGAATTAACTCTATAAGAGGGTGAATAGGGTTTATAATATATTGATAGAATGATAAAACTTATAGCATAGATAATAGCCGAGTAAATAGGGAAATAAAATTTATAGCTTTGGCAAAACCTACCTACCGCTGCCCCGAAGGTTTCTACCAAGAATTAAATAATCGACGCTTATAGACCCTGTAAATCGTGACTCTTGCTAACCTGCTTGTTCTAACCCTACACTCAAAACCCTACCACAATTCAAATCCCGAATTGCGAATTCTTGAGCTATGCCCCGCACTTTGTAACTAGTTAAAAACTAGAGTTTATAAAATTAAAAATAGAATACTATTAAAGTAAATGAAACCCTAAATGAAGCCTAAGAAAAAGTAACCATTGCGGCCTAAAAAAATTAAGATGATAATAATTTTGAGTCCGTACACTTATTCGTTCTATTCAAGGCTGCATCCTCCTTCTCTCTTGCGATCTAAAATTAGAGTTCCCTGAATTGAAAGTCGTTGCTTGAAATTGTAGTTCGAATCGCACTCCTTCTTCCTGATGCTTGTGTTCTTCGATTAGTATTGTTTGATTGTTGCGGTTGCTTTCAATGATTTGAAGCCATCGATTCCTCTAGTTGATCAATCAAGGAATATTTTTTCCTTTTTCCATTGGGATATTATGGTGGACTTAATTAGACACCTACAGACGATTTACGCCCGATCATTACAAATAACGCTTGAATCCTCTGTCTTACCATGGATGTTGGCACAAAGTTAGCCGATGCTTATTCCTCACATAACGTCATTGCTTCTTCTCTGAAAAAAGAAGTTCATGACCCATGGGCCTTGTCGATCGATTGATTGATTTGTCATGCTTCCTCTCAGTTGCTTCAAAAATCGAGTTGTTCAATGCGATGCTAACTTGGTATGCGTATCAATTTTTCCCCTTTTCAATTTTATTCGACCTCGACTTGTATCCTTATGCCGATGATTATATTGGGTTTATATAGGTATCAAATCCATTTATTTCTGTTTGAGTATTTCAATTTGAATTTTTCAGTTTCTTTCCTAGGCCTTTCGATTTTCTAATGGATGATTATTTGATTCTAACTAATTCTATTCTATTATATATATTTGAAATCTTTGATATATGTTTAAATATATTTTTATTTGGTATTGGTTTTTGGATTTTGGCCTTACTAGGTTAATTTCATTGCTTCGGTTGAATTTTTTATCCTTGTGACTGAAGGTCATTTCAAGTACTGCCTGATTATGTCGAGTTCGTTGCTTTGTTACTTGCATCCTGTATATGTTCCATATCTAACTATGTTGTGTGTAAGAGTCTAGCTCTGTGTGTGTCCACTCATGCTATATTATGTTGCTTTACTTGTGTTTGCCTTATTGCTCTGAGTTGACCTTAGACTTGATTAACCTAGTTATTTTAATACTCAGTTCATTTATGTGTCATGCGTGTGAGTTTCTTTGCTTATGCATACATGTATGCACCATGTTATGTACTGTGTTGTGCTCAGTTTGAGTTGTTGTATTGTGGTGGTTTGAGTGTTGCTTCTTTTCGAATTTGAGGGAGGTGTCGACGAAAACTGATTCTTGAATTGATGATGTTATTTGTTTGGATTAGAGATGCTCTTGCCTGAATTGTAAGTGCGTATTGCTTTGTGGGTTGTAGTGCTTTTGTAGTGTTGATAAATGACTACCTAGAATGTGAGTTAACTGAGGAGTTGATGTTCGAAATTATTTGCAGTATATTTGAACTTTGAAGATGATGATTGTTGCTTTGTTGTAAGACTGAACTTGTACTACATCATGTTGATTTATGCACTATGACTATACCCATTTATCACTATGTATTGTTTGTGTGCATGTTTGCATAGTTTGTGTACTTATGTAGTCACCCTGAGTTGATGTGTTGCCTTCTTGGTTGGTTAGTGCATGCTTACCCTTGTTGTACTCCACCCTATGTTGTGCACACATTATATATGTCCTCATTGTTTATTTTTGGCTACTAAACCATTGCACCCTATTGCATCTCTATTTCAGTTTGTTTTTTTACCTTTTACCGTGTTATTTATTATTTAATGGGCAAAGCAGACAAATAGACACAAGATGAAGCTAGAAGATACCAAATCAAACTCGAGCAAGCGAGCGAGTGAAATGAGTAATTGTATTGGAGAGTGAATGATTGTTTTATATACGAGAGTATAAAATAATATTGTATATGAATGATGTAAAATATAGTGGAAGCTACGTTGTAAATGTGCACTATTTGAAGTTGAATTGGAATTAAATATTTGTTTTAATGAAATTGTGATTTGTTTATTTTAATCTGTGATGTTACAGTAGTACAATAACAAACACATTTAAAATATATATGTTTGTTATCATCAAACAAAAACCATAAACTGTTGTATTCTATAGTAGAAAAGGTTGATTTAAAGAAAAGGAAAGGAACTTTTTATACTAAATTGTAGTTTTAAAAGTTAAGACACCAATTTATTTTTGAATTTATTAAATTTTTTAAAAGTTTTTACTTTTAAAGATAAAAGTATTGAGATTATGTGCTTTAAAATCTTTGGAGTTTTAATTTTTGGAAAAAATGGCAAAAAACAAACCAAAATTGGAATATGGAGTGCAAAGGGATGTCTACTTAGGTAAGACGTGGTAAAAGATAAGGCGGTGAAGAAAATAGCAATGACTACTCGTAAAGCTGCAATAAGCAATCCCCGTAGAGTGTAAGGATATAAACCTAGGAATATTTAGTTAGACATGAGTACAAGACATAAGAAGAACCCATAAGGGAACGATGAATGATATCAAAGTACACTTTTGCGAGTTTTAGCACAAGCTTGCAAGTATCAATAGATTTGTACCAAGAGAAGATAGTAACAGAGGGTAATAAAATGAACACACATAGAGGATATTGGTGTTCTTAAGGGTAAAGAAGACAAGATAGATGGTCGAGAAATTATTCCACCAAGTCAATTTGCCAACGAGTTATTCTATATATGCATATTTATATTCCAAAGCCCATTACATCATGGAAATGCACAGTTCGGCCTATAATTGGTGATGGTAGTTAAATGAGTGGACCTCGTTTACTAGAAGCCAAAAAGGAAAGATAAGATATGTAGGTAACAGTAAAATAACATGTTAGAAAGGTGCTTTTAATTTAAGTAAGGAGAAATAGGGCCACAACATCATAAACGTCAATTGATGTTGAAGGGAAGCTTCTGGCAATTGTTTCTTTAGGTTTGGATTATAAGCATTAGTTGTTACTATTTGGATAAAAATGCATATGATATTCATGAAAATGTTCCTTTTTATTTGTTTTTCATGTTGACTGCAATATTATTCGAAAAACAGTAAAACAAGGAAATTTCAAAAAAGGCACTTAACTAATGCAAAAGCAAAGGATATAGGAAAAGACTGGAGGTTATAAAATAAATTAGAAAAATTTACTTAATTAACTACTAAAATAAAATTTAAGCTAAGTCCTAAAAAGTAATAAAATTTTGGAAGATAAATTTGGCAAGTGAAGAATAGAAAAAGTTGTTGCGGAACCATGGGTCGTTGTCCCTACGCCTTAAAAGTTAAAATTTATAAATGAACTTGTGTGTTGGTTATTATTTAAGATTAAAAGAAAAGTTTATTGGAATTGACATTTACCATAGAGTCCACTATAGACATTAAACTATTGACTAAACCCCGACTGCGTAGGACGTGGAAAAATTTAGTTTGAAAGAAAGAATATACATATATACAAACTTTTGAGAATTTTTTTCCAAAATCTTTAATTTTAAAAATAAAATGCTTTTATGAAAAATTTTGAAAAAAAAGCAATTTTGAAGATTTTCCAACAATTTCAAATTTTAAATTTAAAAAGGTTTTAAGCAGAAAAGAGGAAAACTTCTGAGTTTTGAAGTACCACATACCTAGCATAGGGAGAAAGTCGACGGATTAGCAAGTATTACCGTACAGTGGAAGTGATAGTAAAATAAAAGGAAGTTAGCGATGATGGAATTTTTTATTTATTTATGGAATCTCTTTCTCCATACCTTGTTTGTGGATGACAAAAAAATAGTTCTAAAAAACTCCATTTAAAAAAAAATATTTATGCGGACTATACTTGGAAAAGTTGGAAAAAGCATTAGGGGAAAAAAAGAGAAGGATCTAAGGTACAGTGAAAATAGTGCACAAGAGAAGGATGAAAATATGGAATTTTCCATCTAAATCATTTTCCGGCATAAGAATATAGGTTTAGTAGTCCGGTTTTTTCAAATTTTTGGATGTTAGAAATGGTGTGTTAGGATTTTAGATGGTAGGGATTGGATGTAAAATTCGGTGAACTATACTTCTATTCATGGAAGTGTGGAAAAATTTGGATGCAAAAACAAAGATTTTGATTTTGATTTTCAAAACTTACATACATATAGAACTGCTAGTATATATTAGTTGTTTGCACTATATTTTCAAAATTATTTTAAAAGATGCATTCATTTAGATGGCACCGATTTAGAATTATTCAGCATACATGTTATATATGTTGTGATACACCATGCACTTGTAAACTATTGGTTGCAAAATTGGTTGTACACTAATTGGATGGATATGTTGAATGGTTGCATGCTATGTTACATGATTCCATCCTTGAGGAATTTCGAAGATGAAATTCTTTTAAGGGGGATAATGTAACACTCCATGATTTTTATGATAATTAATTGAAAAGAAATTAATTATTAAGTATTAACACCGAAAATAGAAATTTTCACGAATATCAGAATTTGGCTATGGAACTTGCACTATGAGTTCATGGCGATCTTCTGCTCCATTTTCATATATAAAATTTTCGGATTGGAATTCAAACAAAAAAGTTATTAACGTTTAAAGTTTGTGAATCGAAAATAATATATATATATATATATATATATGTATAACAAAAGAAAATGTAATTAGTGAAATAAACTAACATTAAGGTTGACAGGGTTAAGTAAGGTCAAATATAGAAATAAATTATCACAATCAGTTAAAAAAGTAAAGTAATCAATAAAAATAAACATGGCTAATTAATTAACGTAATTCACAACAGTCTGTCAACCTCTGATATCGACTAGTCGACTGTTAGAGTTTGACTAGTAGGGGGTAGCGGTCGACCGGTTGAATCGTTAATCGTAAGATTTTGACGTGGCCGAACTGCTTGGATTTAAAATAATTTAATCATAGACATTGGTCTGAACCCTTATAAATACGGACCTAACCTCTTACTTTCTTCTCATATTTTATGGAATGATGTCGAAGCTCTGCCATATCCTCTTACATATTAAAATTGTTAATTATAAAAATAGTTATGGTTATATATATATATATATATATACACACAGGTGGAGAATAACAATGGACAATTGGGGAAAAGAATTGGGTCGAATCAAATCGTTAAAGCTATGGTAAATTATAAATCAGGATCTAAAATCTAAATTAAATCCAAATCACTTCTCCAATCTAGATTTCTGATAGATATGTGTATGCTTGTAGTATATGTATTCAAGTAAGGAGAAAAAGAGAGTCAAACCGAATAACAGGGATTAGATATGAAGATTTGAAAAGCTAAAAAGGTGAGTTTTGAATTATATATTTTTATATTATATTGGATTTATATTATCATAAATCTATTCTTATATGCCTAAATGTAACGTTGGTATTTTAGGCTAAAATTGCATATGTGTAACGACTTTATAAATCCTGCCTACATATTCTGTGATTGATAACTTAATTTTAATATTGCGTGTATGACAAACTGGAAGTACTGGGTAGTAGTAGTCCCAGAAATTGATAAATCATGTAGTAGTCCCAAATTTGTACTTTTGAATGTCTTATGGCAGCAAAATATAAATTAGAATTAGCACAATAAATTATAGGGATCTATGTAGTATTTTTATTCATTGGAATGTAGTGTATTGCAATGTAAAATTCTATAGATTATCAAGTTCAGATTTATAAATAAAAAGTGGGTAGTTTGAAATAACAAGCAATACGCCTAAAAGAAAGAGATGTATAAAATGGATATTTTACTACATTTTGTAGTCTTCTTCAAAAACTACAAATATAATTCCTTGTAATTCCAAACGTAACACAAATTACCTTTTTGGATAAGATATAGATATTTACAGCGTTAAACTTTCTTTTTGAGGGAGATGTAATTCCAATGCATTAAAATACAGAAATCCTTAAGTTGAATTAAAGAATTGAATTTTTGATAATAACAATGGTTAAATTATAAAACTAATGTATGTATAAATTGTGCAATAGAGACAAGATGGAAACCAAGTAATAGACGATGAATTAGGCAAGTAATAAAAAGAATAAAGGCAAGAAGTATATGAAATGTACGGATATGGAAAGTCCGCTAAAAGAGGAAGGGTGATAAAATTTAAAGTGAAGTAGAAACAAAAATTCAAAAATGAGAACGGAAAGTAAACAAGAAAAGATATTTAGAATTTTTAATGAAAGCGGTAAATGACATAAATTGATATTAAAAGGATAAGATGTAAACACATGAAAAAGTAAAGATTATGAACAATTGAATATTAGATGCGTAATAATTAAACAAGTATGAATACACACACACGCGTAGCCTCAGGTATGTGTTTATGATGGGTGTGAATTATTAAAGTTTGCTAATAACTTAGATAGATAAGAATGATATGGTCATTAAAATGTGAGCCGCAATGGGCCACCAGCGATTGTGTATTTATAATACTAATGTGGGACATATCTGACCATGGGACCCATGGAATTATATACGCTCGCGTTTATGAAGGAATACTCCAGTAGGGTCTATTTCAACTTTTTAGCAACGGTATTTCCTTGATTGCATTCAGCAATCTAATGGTACAATGAGCAAGGCTCGGCACTACGTCAATGTGTTTGGTACCATATTAGTGAGTAGGAGCTGTACATAGGTTGAGAACGTCATTGGTCCTAACTGGTCAGTCGAAAGACGAGGATTACATCTAAACGGGCAA
The DNA here is from genome assembly GCA_030765085.1 of Allium cepa. Classification (NCBI taxonomy): domain Eukaryota; kingdom Viridiplantae; phylum Streptophyta; class Magnoliopsida; order Asparagales; family Amaryllidaceae; genus Allium; species Allium cepa. The sequence goes on along the minus strand of CM060939.1, from coordinate 408,754,015 downwards.
CACTTTCTATTATTGTAGGTCACGTTTAGGTCACGCACTGCCATAGTCGTTTGCTAATTTGTTTGTTAGGAGGTAATACTAGATAACCCTTAAGTGAGGTCTTTTAAAACGAGCGAGGTAGTCCGAGGAGTTGAGTCCTCCATAGTCCATGGAGCTGAGTCCATCACAAGAAGCATACAAGTAAGTAAATCCTTAAGGTGAGATAGAATACGGCTAAACTATGATACCGTTACCAGACACCATGAGATTTCGTTGATATGCACAATGACGAGGATGTGATACCACATTGATGATGCAACCTAACGAGGTGCTGGGTTATGGATACTAGCGGGGATAGTATCTTGGTCCAGTGGGGGACTATGGTACTTGTATATATATACACACACACGTATTTAGTTATGGTCTACTTGGGTAGATGGGGAATATCGTACACGTACATGGTGTTGAGACAACAAAGTAAAATAAAAGACATAACATGTAATGTTAGAAAACCAGCATAAACTAGTATTATGTATAAAGTATATAATTTACCAGTCACAGAACGTTGTTCTGACTCACTCCTCATTACGACACATAGGATTGCTTTAAAGGAACAAGTACTGGTACGAGGTGGGAACGGTGGAATGATAGGTTTCCTTATGCATGCTCGACACCGACGATGACATTAGATATTGCAAGTGTCAATCTTAGTCAGTACTATATGACTTATTATACTTTACTATTCCGCTATGAGTTATATCAATGGTTCTCCTGTATGCATTTATTTATTTATATGCAGGAAACCAAATATACAATCTGTATTTCAGTGGACTTGGGCTTTCGATTGAGTGAAAATTCGGCCAACTGGGTTGCGGGTTGTTGCAATAGATATGAGAGTTAACAAGTAAATCAATGCCTTATCATTTCGCCCAATATTTTAAAATTCGTGATTAACTATAATACCACAGTGAGACACATTCACAACTCTAATCAACCGAGTCTTTGATCCTTGCGTTTATTATTAATTAAATATTTATTATGACACTCGGTAAATTTTAATTATTAATCACCAGTATGTATGGCACGTCCATTGGACGTGTGCAAAGATAAACATGTGTTAATTTTTTTTCAATGCAAAATGATAAGTACAAATGCAAACATTACTTCTTTTTAATACTAAGGAGCAGAGCACTTTTTATTGCAAAACAATGTTTTTAACTTACTGTCATATCTCATATAAAGAAAATATTACATATATTGTATGTGCATAAGATACTTGCATAATGAAGTACAGTAGCCAAACTATATGTATATATGTATATGTAACTTCAGTTTCTACAACTGCAGTATTGCACCCATTAATATTGCATGTGATATTTCCACAAAAATAAATATTTTGTAACTTCAAAACTTCATTTGGAAGTATTAACATGAGTACAAAAAAGTAGCGAGCATAACTCACCTTGAACATGAAACCTATCAAATTAGATCGATGCATGTTCGCTGAAATACTAATCAATTCTATTTTAAGCAAAAGAATCACATTGTATGATGTAATCTAAATGGCGAGCTACATTTTGGAAAATGTGTAATCATATAAGATTGAAGCATCTTAGTTATTCAGATGCTCCAGTGATGATTAAAACTGAAAACAGCAGAATTACATAAAAATACTATACACGTTAAGTTGGATAATACCACTACGCACGCTTCTAGATTCATATAAACCGTGCAACTTGCTTTAGGCTACTAAATAGAGATAATGTAAGTTTTCATAGAAGGCTGTGTCCTGGACAATTTTAGTTTCTTTATGTTCATTATCTTTTATGGATGTATTACTTTTGCATTGCTTTTTCTTTCTATTGATTGCTGCAAAATTCAGATGTTGCTTATTACAATATCAGCCATCTTTGAATTATAAGATTATCAAAGCGTGTTCTTTGACTTGTGACACATATAACAATGAAGATTGTTACTATAGAAAAATAAGACAGATATAGATGAATAATGTGTAAAACGATGAAAAAAGAAACAACACTATAATTAGTGTTTATTACATTTGAATTTGAATAACATAAGATGACACACTTCAATAATATACCAAAAGCTTCCATTCTCAATCACACAATATCAGTAAAATAAGTCATGTTACTTTTGAATTGTATAAAACTATACACGTAAATATAAGAGCTTCCTAAATAATGTATCAAAAGCTTTCATTCTCAATCATGTATTAATAGTAAAATAAGTCACCATTTGAAGCAACCCTCTTTTACACAAAATCTCAACATCTGCAACTTCTCTGTATCTGCAACCACTACGCGATTGAATTGTAAAACAATTAGCATAGATGCATGGTTATTTAAGTTAGATTACATATCAATAGAAATTTCCTTATGGACCTTACAGAATTTAAAGAAAGCCAATATTTATTCCGAAGATAGTACAAAATTAACCATCTACATAAGGAACAAAGATAAGAATACATAAAGTATGAATTGTTAATCCAAACACAAAGTACTTTTGGTTGTTCAATGGGTTAACATTGAAATCTTATTGTTCTTTAAAGGGTTTTATTTTTACGATGATCAACCTTCCTATGTAAATTCCATAATCATCAACCATCATCGCCATTTTAGTGGTGCATGTCATCTATAATGTAATTACCTTTCATTTGACTTTTTCTACAAAACCAAAAAATTCTCATATTATATATGATTACAATCATTCTGCATGGAACATCCCAAAAAGTACTATTGGAAGGTGAATATGAAATATCAAAAGACAGGAATGAGAGCCAACGCAAGAAAAACAAACTAAAATTTGTAATCAAAGGCCATTAGAATATAAAAAGAAACTAAAAATATTTGCTAATATTCGAAAATCACATTAATTTTCTATGATCAGAAAGTGGTGTGATGAATAGTAAAGAAGAAACGGACAGGGAAAAGGATGCGCGAATACTGGGGTGAGAATTTAGAACGTGCGGTCTTATTGAATATTGATAAATGTATCCAATTTGTCTCAAAATGAGAATAATTCAGTGTAGGGGTGATTTTGCAATTTCAAAAGCTTTAAAATGGGGTATTCCCATTATATATATAGATAACATTATTTATGAGCCACCCCGTTGATGTAACAGCAGCATGACCAACTGCTAGTGCCACATCTGGGATTCTGGAGACACTGACATGTAGCACTCTGAGTTGTGAGATATGAGCATTAAGCTTGCTAAGTGGGTTGTTGTGTCAGTAGACTATTGTTTTCATAAAACGCCTGAAACAAATATCGAGTAGGCTAATGAATTGTCGGTGGTTTCTCTGCTTGCTGATACTAATAATGCCATAATGAACCCCAACTAATCGTAGCTGCAACACAATTTCTGATTCTTTGATCGTTTGTGTGGTAAAACCTAAGCAAATGTTGTTATATTTTGTTCTTATATCAATAGGTAATCAAATGGATTTCAAGTCAAATACTAAAAAACTGCAAGGTTTTATCATCTCATAAAACAATTAGTAAGAGGTGATTACTTACAATTGGCCATTATTGTTTAAGCATCAGCAACAAAGCTGTCACCATTGTCATCAAATTACCCACTTTATATCCAATTGTACTCCAAATCTCCAAAACATGCAAAGTGCGTTCAGTTAAGAATACAAAGAACTATGTGATTTGTGAAATTCAAGTGGTACAACAATGGTTTACATTATGAACAAAATTAGTTTGATTCACTGCAAAATGTTCCATCAAAATGTAAGTGATTTGGAAAAATATCAAATTATGTCATACTGCTAACATTTAAAGATCTGAATGGCATCTCAAGCTAGAGTTATTCTGAAATTCGCCTAAATTGGTACTGAGTTATTCTGAAATTAGCTGGAATTAATGTAGATGCTCGAGCTCATTCTTGATTGCCTTGCTTTCTAAAGCTGATGAATTCTTCACTTAAACCTATTGGATTCTACCTGAGATGCTCCACAGCTTTGCTGGTGATCAATTCAAAAAATTCATGAAAAAGATAACATCTTTACTGCAAATGAACAATAGATAAAATAATTTAGAAAGGAGGAAAAGGAAATTGCCCAGTTACCTCTGGAGTTACATATTTCCTTCTTCGAGAAGTTAAATCTGCAAGCCAAATTATTATACACGCTTCTATTTCTTCCTGATTTCAAACATTTTCGAGTTTGAAGGTTTTGCATCTTTTAGACGATCTCTACTATGGTTAAATAAAATCCGGTTGAGACAATGGAGTTATGCGGTAGCAGAGTGGAGGAAGGAAACATATAAATTGCAGCTGTGGACGTGGGTAGAAATGTGAGAAAAAGAAATTACAAAAATAACCCTAAACACAATAGAATTTTAGGACGTTTGTGACTTTTCAAAAGCTTCAAAAAGGAGTATTCCTATTATATATAGATTTCAGTTGCTAAGTTCATCCTAGGCTACACATTAGCCTAATACTAGAAGCTGAGTTCCTCACTTTAGGTATCACTACCTCTATCCAAAATTGTTAGTATCCTCATACGGTCTATTTGATGCATATATAATCATCACCTCACTACCATCATTCTTGTAAAAAAATTGCCTGAACACCGTTGTTGTGCCCATGCAATAGATTGTTTGACTAGTGATAACGGGGCTAAATTATCATGACTCAGGGCATTACCCCGACATCGGTCAGCTAGGATGGATAACTAGCTCATCTGTTATCTAATGTAAATGCCATCATATTTTATTTTTTCTCGCATAATCTTTGCTTACGGTAAACCCCCATGGCTATCATTCCCATCTATATAATCATTTAGGTCTTTAATCCATAAGTGATCAAATGTAAACAAAATGTTGTAAAATATCACAACAAATTTTCGTATATCGTCATATGTATTCACATGTAAGTATAGCACTCCAAATCATCCAACAAATCAATTATCGCTTCAGAAGGGATTTTGTTATAAAATATACTTGAACATACCGTGGGATCGAATTAACCCTAGTGAGGGGTTGAATAGGGTTTATAAAAAATTCATAGAGAAATAAAAATTGCCGCACATATAATAACAGAGTAAATGCGGAAATTAAAAGCGATACACAAGTTTATCCAGCTTCGACAAAACCCGCCTACTGCTGCTTCCAAGCTTTCTACTAGGAATTAAACTGATCTTGTAAACTCGCTGTTTGAACCGACTAATTCCCTATCGGATTAGAAAATAGCCGATCAAATTTAAATTAAAAATAACCGCAAGCGCACGGCGCACTATCATGGTACATAGTGAGTATGGTTGATCCATTGGGAATTGTTGATTTTAAATCTTTATTCAATCAAATTAACTAAAGATTTAATGATGTTAAGCTAAAAATGTAAGAAAACTAACAAACAGAAAGTGATAAAAATATGAAAGTAGAAAAGCAATTTAGAGATAAATCCACTCTCTAGATCACATAGTTCAAAAAAACATGAAATTACGATCTCCCTATTTTAGTCATAAATGAATTTAAATGATGTGTTTATTATAAGTATGACATATTTGTGCTATTAGTTAGCTCAACATAAGCCATCAAACTATAACACAACCTTTAAACCAATTTTAATTCTCATGAAATATGACAACAAAGTTGAAAGCAAAATCTATTTTAAGTGTGGTCTATTAACTATTAATTAGAAATATAAATCATCAAATTTTAATTTCAAAAATCACTTCCTTCCATCATCATATGTAAATGAAGAGGTAATTATTGTTTGTGATTGTTTAAGTATAACCTATTTTTTATGAACAACATAGGCTATCAAATTCAACATGAAACAATAAATTTCATCAACATTCATTTGAGCACAAAAGAGATCAAAATTAACAAGTTATGTTGAAGCTACATAATTAGAGAGATCCATTACCCCTAAATTGATGGGGTTTAGCCTCTCATATTTGTTATCAAATCAACAAATGTAGCTTGCAACATTGAACAAAAGGAAGAGGAAAAAGAGAGTAAAATGGAAAGAAAAGCTAAGTAAAAAGATGTAAATACTAATCTACGAGCATGAAAAGTAAACTGCACTACTAACATGAAAAGAAATAAAAAAAGAAAAGGAAAAGAACATGTATTAAATTACATAAAAAATTACTCAAATGAAATGGCTAAGTAGCCATGAAAAGAAAGAGTCTTATTTTATTTTTGATCTAAACTAAGAGAAGAGAGCCTAAAGAAAGAGTGCCTAAAGAAGATGAGAAGGTTACATGAAACATAAGGGGTACTTATAGAAGATTAAAATCCTAATTCATTTTTTTGGAAACTACCCAAAATACCCTTTTAGGAAGTGTGATGGCCAAGTTATTATTAACTTCAAATAATCATCGATTAAGTGTGCGTGAAGATTTAATGGCCTTTTAGCATGTGCATTAACTTCTAAGTGTACATTAAGGTAGTGGGTAGGTGGGGTCCTCCATGATCATGCCTTTGAATTATTTCCATCTTCATTTGTTCTCTTTACTCTTATGCATGCATATATCTTCATGAAACCACTTGTAAAATTCACAAAAAATCCTACAAAACAACATGGAAAATTCCAAGTAAATTTTCAAAATTTAATAAATGCACAAAAATAACCATTTTTCCATTTTATGAAGATGAATATGTGACAATTTAAAGATAATTTGAATTTTGGTTTAAACAAGCTAAAATACCTGATAAAATCATTTATTTAATTTAAGTAGATTAAATATGCAAGTAAAATTACGCATATTTACGTGCACATCACTCGCAACCCTCGCTAACTTAATTGTCCTAACTTACGCTCAAAACCTTGTCACAACTCAGCCACTTGCGAGTTCTCGAACTATGCCTCGTAGTTTGTCACCTAGTTAAAACTAGAGTTTAACTAGTTTTGAAAAAAAAAATTCAATTAAAATAAAAGGAACCCCAAACACAATTTGATCTAGCTATAACTAAAAAGAAATGTGGCCTAGTAAAAAACTAAAACAATCTCCTTTTCCATTGTTAGCCCGTATTCATTATCTTCACGTCGTCCTCCTTTTTTGCTTCATTTTGAAATCAGAGTTTCCACAAATTAAAGCCACCAATTCAATTATTCTGTCGATCGATGGAAATTGTTGCCTTGATGCCTTGTTGATCATACTTACTTGATTCCTTTAAATCGCTTGGTCGTCGAGTTGGATGATATGAAAATTGGTAGATTTGTTATGCTTTTCTGATTTTGCTCAAACTAGATCAATCTAAATGTCGATGATGATATGGGATTTTATAAGAATCGATTTCCTATATTTTCGTTTGTATATTTCAGTTTGAGTTTTTCGATTATTTTTTTTGGTTACGAATTTTTGATTGAACGCCTTAATACATTCTAACTTGTTCAATTCTGATATATACTATGATATATTCTCGCATATACTTTGTAACAATTTGACCCTTGATTTTGACATTCTGATTTTTTTGCCTTACTCAGTCAATTTCACTTCTGCGTCTTGTTCGAATCTTTTCTGACTTCACTGCTTCATTTGGAATTATGATATATTGATTTATTCAAAAATTAATCTGGTCCTCAATTTGATTGTGTAGTTGTCGTTGTGAATCATGTTTGCTATGTATATATGTTTGAATTGTGCCATTATATATATGCTTCATGTTTATTGTAGTTCGAGCATTTATTGCTTATGATGCTGCCTTTAGTCTAGTTTGAATTTGCCTATATGTATGATGTTCATTACACATTCATGTGCTTGCATGTTTACTTGTTTGTGCACTTGCTGGTTTTCAAAACTAGTTCACTCAATTACTCTGGCTTTGAGTTGGTTTTGGACTTGTTGTGTTGCATGTCTTTGGTTACTGTTGTGTGCATCTCTGTGTTGTTTGATTTTTTCACTTCATTGTTCACAATGATGGTTGATGACTTCTAAATGTAGTAGTATGTCCTTGCTAACTTGCTCATGTCTTTTGATATTGTGACTGAATTTTTGACGACTATGTATATGTATACATACATATATATATATATGCATGCTTACTTTGATGATATATACTCAGTGCCTATGATTGTCATTATTGCAACCTGCTTGACTTCCTTTGAGAATTGGCTATGTTAACGCTGTGATTCTGTTTGGTTTGTCTTTGGACTTACTGAGTTAGCACCTTGCTTTGATCTGCTCTTGTCTTGCTTCCATTGTATATGTCTTGCTTTGTACTGATACTTTGCCTTACCATATGCTTGTTCATTTCTCTTGCCGATCTTATTGTTTCACTTGCATTTGAACTTATTTTTGTACTATGTACTTGTTGTTTCAGGCTTTGCACCATTTTGCTGTTGTCTAAAGCACTGCCTTTCCTTACCGTGTACAAGTATACATGTATATACATATGTGTATGTATGTATATTAGTGTGCTTGTACATCCTTATGCTACCTTGTTGCATTCCTGTTTGCATACATGTGTGTACTTGTTCTTGCTATCTTGTGATTCGGTTGTTTCTAATTTGGCTCGACAATGACAGTTTATGTGTGTGCACACTCTTTTGGCTTGCTTGTGCATTGGTTATTCCTTTTGTCCCCACTTGTATCTTTGTTTTATGATACATGCACCTGATTTGACCATCTCTAAAATATGAAGAGAAAACAAGCCCATAAACTATGGCAATACTAAATCATAATTATAATTTTTTTCACTTTAGGACCGTTTCTTTTTTTAGTTTACTACGTTGTTTATTTGATTGGTATAGAAGATGGATGGATACAAGCCGGAGCATGCAAATCAAGATCAACATAAAAAACAAACTCGAGTGAGTGTGAGTGAGAGTAAAAGAGATGTTACGAAAGTGTATAGAAATATCATAAATATGAGAGTGATAGTGAAAGTTGTATTGTATTTGAAAATGTAAATATAGTAGAAGCTAAATGTGTGCTATTTGAATTTGAAATAAAATATTTGTTTGTAAAAAATATTTGTTCAAATAAAATTATGATTCAGTTATTTTATTATACAAATATTTATTTAATTCTGTGAAATTGCAATTGTACTATAACAAATATGTTTAATGAATACACACACACACACACACACACACATATATATATATGTTTATTATCATCAACCAAAAATCATAAACCATTGTATTCTACAATCTCCCCCTTTGATAATAACAAACATACATTAAGATTTGAGTTTAAATAAATTGTTTGATGTGATGTGATGTGTTCAAGCCCCCCTATTTGGATGCTCCCTCTACAGCTAAGCTCCCCCTATGCAGATGCATACAATTGAAGATGAATTTGTTTTAAAATAATGCTCGAATAATAAAAACACTCTTGAATGTTAGTTAGGTTATTACTCAATTAGCAAAATCTTAAACTCTCCCTCCCTTATGTTATCATCAAAAATAATAATAGCAATAATAATGGATTTTGATTAAAACTCTAAAATCAAGTCAAGAGGGAAATATATATCGCAAATTCCAATTAATCAAATAAAAATCATAATATTTTATTTATTGGATACAAATTCCACTTTAGAGAAATGGTAGAATTAGGGAAAATTTTATATAGTGACATCGGTTTGGTATATTCAATAAAGGTGTATTTATGAATTTTCCTTTCAAATATTATACAAAAAAATGTTAAGCACTTACTAATCATGCATAACCATTAGGATTTTTAAATGAGGTAAATAGTTACCTAAAAATGAATATTAAGTATTTTCTAACCATGCATAACCTAAGGACTTTTAAATTAGATTGTCTACTTGAATATCATTTCCTCTCTTATATGAGTCCCTTCCATGCATATAACATTGAGGACTTTTAAATGACAATGGAAACATATATATATATATATAGAATCAAGTAATTCACTAATGCATAATCGCAAGGACTTTTAAATGAGAGTGAATACTTTGGGATATAATTTTTTACAAAAAGAAATGTTTCCTTATTTTGAAATACCAAGTTCTGCACACTATATTAAATTGTGGTGTATGGACTGAAAGAAAGGCGATAGTGATAGAAATGATCATGGAGTAAGTACGAATTTAAAAAATATTATATAACTTTTTTAATTTTCATAAAGTTTTAAATTATACTTCCTCTTGTTATGAAATATAATTTAATCACTATCTATCACTTTCTCAAGCACTATTAATAATTTTGTTAGGTTTCAAAAAAGTTCAATTAGTCAAAGATTATTTTTTCTAGAGTAAATTCCTTATCAAAATAAACAAGTGTATTTTCATCAAAGTAAAAAACCCAAGTTATTTTAAAGAATTTAAAATATGTAAAAATCAATTATCTGCATAGGATTTTGTGAAAATATGTGCAAGTTGAAAATCAGTTGAAAATAATCAATCAAATGCAAATATGATTTCAGCATGATGTTTGTTACCACTTGTATTTGGATTGACCAAGGTGACATATAGTGGGAAATAAGAACACAAGCAAAACTTTACTACCCAAAATCACTCGAATTGATTTTCAAATTTTTTAGCAAGATCATTTATATTAGTCAAAGGCATTTGTATTGAAGCAAACACACAAACATCTCTCTGACCATTAATTTGTCAGTCATGAACAAGACAAAAAGAGATAATAACTCTAAGCAATAGAAAATTCATGTTTTGAAAATCAGACCATTTGAAACCACTATTTGAAAGCTTAAAGTCCGTAATTTTATTTAGCACAAAACATAAAAGTTTTAGATACTCAAACATGCCAATTATCAAAATTTGTTTCAAGTCAAGATAACAAATCAATCAAAAGTTATGAATGAAATATCACAGCTTGTTTGTGTAGATCAGAAAAAACTTTTCAAGTAATGTCGGTACAAGATCGATATTTTTCAATATTTTCAAAATGAATCAACCCAAGATCAAAATAGTAAAGTTGTAGTGCTGTCAGTTAGCTTTCCAGAAATCTTAAAAATTCTCAAATTGGATAAAAGATGTTCAAGTTATGATCAAAATACTACAGCTATGTCAAGAAGTTCTAAAACCGTTTTCAAACAATTCTCCAGATGATTTGCAATTTTTCAACTATTTAAGTTTAGATTATGGAGAAGTACAAAAAAATTAAAACTAATATGTTTTCAATATGTTTTCCAAAACATCTTGAATTTGTAAATTGGAGTTAAGAAGCTCAAGATATGGAAGAAATACTACATCAATGTCAACAAAAATAGAATTAGCAATAAGAGAACAAAATAGAGTTTAAAGATCATACCTTACTTACCTTCAATATTGTGATATCCAAAATGTGTAGATCTCTACCTCATCTTTTTAGGCCAAGGAACGTTAGCCTTTTTTGACTCATCAATTATATTTAACAACTCGAATCTGTCTTATTCCTTAGCCCGCTTATTTATCTAAGTGTTAGAAGAGTCGGGTGGTCTAATAAATGATGTAAGACCACTCTTATACTCATTCATGGCCTTTAGTACCCAAACTCGTCTATATAACAAATGGTTACTGCCTAATGTTGTGCCCTTAGGAACCCAAACTTGTTTAAATCTCAAAACATTTGCATCTGTACCATTTGGAACCCAAAAATGTTTAAGTTTTTGTTTTTGTTTCTATTCCAACATTTATTTTGATTATGCCCTCTTTTTGCATAAATTAAACATTTTGAGAAATATTTTTGAATTTTGACATTACCATAATTCCTTTTCTAAATCGGTTCAACTTTATCAAAACCAAGTCCTTTTTTATTTTCAACAAATTTTTGATTTCTTAGCAACATATTGAATGATTTTTCTCCCTTTGAAAATCTTATTATTGTTGATTCAAGTTGTTGAACTTAGCTCTAAGAGCATTATTTTCATTCAAAAGTGAGGTTCATCTTTTGATGGTTGATGGTATTTTCTCTTTTTGCGTCGTCTTTATTTTTCAGACCTTCATTTTTGAGAGTTTCAATTTCAATTTTGGACCTATTACTTCTTAAGACTGACACTTCTGACAGTTTGAGTTAAAAAATTTAATGTGTTCAATCATAGAATCTAACTCATTATTTATCCTAAGCAGATTATTTGTTTCCAATCCAAGTTTATTATATCTTCCTTTAAGTCTACCATAGCTCCTGTTTATAGCAATAATAAATCAGTATCTAACAATTTCGATACCTCACTCAGTTCATTGATGTCGTTAATTCTCCCATCAGGCACTTATTTGCTTCTTCTTCTCACTATTAGTGTTCTCCTCTTCTCCTTTACTATCATCACAAGAGGTTGTGAAACTCCGTTAGTTCTTCTTTCCTTTTTCAAATCGATTTTACCGATAGTTTGGCTTAATGTGATCCGGCTTCTTACATTTATGGCATATAATCTCCTCCTTTTCAGAATCATCCAGAACTTTGACAGTTTTAGTTTTTATTCATTGATTTATTGTTGGATTTCCATGCTTTCTGGTCCACTTCTTGAATTGCTTCATCAATAGTACTACCTTCATCGCAACATTGTCATCGTCGTCACTATCGTTGTATTTTTTAGAGCGATTGATTTATTTTTCAAGTCTCTGCTTTCACGTTCTTCTCTGACCTTCAATTCCATCTCATAACTAATGAGATTGCCTATTAGGTCCTCTAATTTAAGCTTTTCAAATTTTTGGATTCCTAAACTGTAGTCACTTTCACTTCGAAAATTGTAGGGAGGATTCTCAAATTTTTTCCGAATATATCCAATTTTGTAAAAGCTTTTCCTAGAGTTTTGGATTTGAATACTGTATTTTGAAAGCATCCATACATCTCTTTTATATTTTCATCTTTCATCATCATGAAATTCTCATATTCATTGCTAAGCATTGCCAGATGAGATTCCTCAACCTGTGATGTTCCTTCATGAGTAACTTCAAGTGTTTGCCAGATTTCCTACGTAGTTTCACAGTGAGAAGCACGATTGTATTTAGTTTTATCTAAAGCACATTATAGAATTCATAGCCTTAGCATTAGAACAAAGTAAACTAAGCTCATTTTCATTCCATTTATATTTTAGCCGAGGAAATTCATGACCATCTATAGTTACCACGGTAGATTATATCCAGTTTCAACCATATCCTATGCATCTGTAGTATCTAGAAAAAGTTTCGTCTTATTTTTCCAAACGAATAATCAATACCGATAAACATGGGTGGCCTAGCAATAAACTGACCTTCAAAAAAAGCATTATTTAAACCAGCTATAGTCAAAAAATTAAATTTTTTTCTAATTCGCTCTGATATCACTTGTAGGATCGGGTTAACCCTAGAGGGGGTGAACAGGGTTTATTGAAAATTCACAGATAAATAAAAATTGCAACGTAGATAATAAACATAGTAAATATGAAAATTAAAAGTGAAATATAAGTTTACCCAGCTTTGGCAAAACCTTCCTATTGCTATCCCCAAGGTTTCTACTAGGAATTAAACAATCTGATGCTTACAGACCATGTAAATTCATGACCCTCGTTAACCTGATTGTTCTAACTCTATGCTCAAAACCCTACCACAATCTCTGAGTTGTGAATTCTAGAACTATACCTCTTAGTTTGTAACCTAGTTAACACTAGAGTATAACATGTTTTAAAAACAAAAGATATAATTAAAAATAAAAGGAACCCTAAACAAAAATTGACTCTAGCTATAATTAAAAAGAAATGCGGACCAATAAAAAACTAAAACAATCTCCTTTTTCTTTTTTAGCCCATATTCATTATCTTCATGTCATCTTCCTTTTTTGCTTCATTCCGAAATAGGATTTCCATAAATTGAAGCCACCGATTCAATTGCTCTATCGATCGAAGATAAATTATTGCCTTGATGATTTGTCGATCGCTACTTGCTTGATTCCTCTCGGTCGCTTTGTCATCGAGTTGGATGATATGAAAATTGGTGCGTGATTTTTTATGCTCTTCTGATTTTGCTCAAACTATAACAAACTAAATGCAGGTGATGATATGGGATTTTATAGGAATCGATTTCCTATATTTTCATTTGTATATTTTAGTTTGAATTTTTCAATTACTTTTCTCAAACATGGATTTTTGATCGAACACCGAAATATTTTCTGACTTGTTCAATTCTGATATATATTGTGATATATTCATTCATATGCTTTGAATAAATTTGACCCTTAATTTTGTTATTCTGATTTTGTTGCCTTACTCGGTCAATTCACTTCTATGGCTTTTTCAAGTCTTTTTCTACTTGTTCACTTCTTCATTTGGAATTATGATATGTTGATTTATTCAAAAACTATTTTGGTTCTAATTTGATTGTGTAGTGCTGCCATGGATCTTGTTTACTGATTTGTGCACGGCTAAGTTTTCATGTATATGAATACATATCTACGTATATATGTGTGAACTATACCATTATATATATGCTTCATGTTTCTTGTAGCTCGACAATTATGCTGCTTATACTGCCACCTTTAGTCTGGTTTGAATGTGCCTACGTGTACGATGTTCATTACTCATTCATGTGATTGTGTCTTTACATGTTTGTGCACTTGCTGCTATTCGAAACTGGTGCACTCTGTTACTTTGGCTTTGATTTGTTTTTGGACTTGTTATAATTCCTGTTTTTGGTTGCTATAATATGCATCTCTGAGTTGCTTGATTTGTTCATTTCATTCTTGATATTAATGGTTGATGATTTCTAAATGCAGTAGTCTATCCTTGCTAACTTGCTCATGTCTTTTGATGTTGTGACTGAATTTTTGATGCCTATGTATATACATACATACATACATACATACATACATACATACATACATACATACATACATACATACATACATACATACATACATACATACATATGCTTACTTTGATGATATATACTCATTGCCTATGCTTGTCACTACTGAATCCTGTTTAATTTCCCTAGAGAATTGGCTATGTTAACCTTGTGATTCTATTTTTTTGTCTTTGGACTTGCTATGATTGCACTCTGCTTTGATTTGGTCTTATCTTACTACCTTTTATATATATATATATCCTGCATTATACCGATATTTTAACGATATGCTTGTGAATTTTGCTTGCATATCTTATTGTTGCACTTGCATTTGAACTTATTTGTGTAAAATGTACTTGTTGCTTTAGGCTTTGCACCATTTTATTGTTGTCACTGCCTTTCGTTACCGTGTACATCTATATATGTATGTACGTATGTATATATATGTATATTAGCGTGCTTGTACATCCTTATGCTATCTTGTTGCATTTGCATTTGCATACATGCATGTAGTTGTTGTCTTATGATCTAGTTATTTCTGATTTGGGTCAGCCATGACTTTTTATGTATGCGCACACTCTTTTACAATGCTTGCGCATTGTCATTCCTTTTTCCTGCACTAGTATATTTGTTTTATGATACGTGCACCTGATTTGACCATTTCTAAAATGTGAAGAGAAAACAAACCCATAAACTAAGGAAATATTAAATCACAATTATAATTTTTGCAATTTAGGTCCGTTTCTTTTTTCAGTTTACTGCGTTCTTTATTTGATAGGTATAACATATGGCTGGACACAAGCTGGAGCATGCAAGTCAAGATCAACATTAAAAACAAACTCGAGTAAGTGTGAGTGAGTGAGAGTAAGAGAGATGTTGTATATGAAAGTGTATGGAAATGTCGTATATATGAGTGTGATAGTGAAAGTTATATTGTATTTGAAAATGTAAATATAGTGGAAGCTAAATGTTTACTATTTGATACTGAAATAAAAAATTTGTTTGCATAAAATATTTTTTCAAATAAAATACCGATTCAATTATTTTATTCTGCAAATATTTATTTAATTCTGTGAAATTGCAATAGTACTGTAGCAAAAACATTTAACGAATATATATGTTTATTATCATCAAACAAAAATCATAAATCATTATATTCTACACATAAGATATTCTGTACGATGAGTCAAATGAATAATCGAAAGCATATTACCGAATGTCCCATACTGCTTGGGATCACAGATCCATTTATTCAAAATCCTCATTATATTTAGTTACACTTCTAAATCTCATTTCAATACAAATTTTCTCGAAATCACATTTATTTCCAAAAGTCCATACTTTAAAATCATTTACTCGATTCCAAAGTAAGCTTCATTTAAAACCAATAATAAATTTTAAAAACAACCAAAAATCCTTTTATTTCTAATTTCTACTTTTGATACCATGGAAATACAATAAGGAAGTTTATAATTCTAAATATCTTTATAAAACCTTGGGACCGGTGAAGCGAGAGATGAAATCTGAGTTTCTTACCTTGTTCTTTTCCCTTGTCGAGAAGTGAGGATCAATTAGGTTAAATCTACCCTTTTCCCATTGTTCTAAGATTCTACGATTATTGACCGAGATCAATTTCCTTTAAGAGGCCAAACATGGGGAACTACCTGGGGAGGAGTTAGGAACAGGAATAAGGAGAAGCGAGAACCACTTAAATGGAGGAATCGATTGTATTTCGTCCTTTGTTCCACATAGCAATCGGGGATCGAAAAGCACCAAATTTGATGACTTATTAAAGGATATCATACTAAATTAACTTATTTTCGATTAAAAATATTTCTAAAATCCAAATATTTAATTTCAAAATCAATAGTTAAAATCCTGATTTATTTTGAAATGCCTTTGGAAATAATTTATCAAACCCGAATTTTCTTTTATTAAAATTTCTGAATATTGTAATTAAAATTTAATAAGTAATATTCAGAATATCTTATTCACTTCATAATTCTTTTATATGATTTGGAATAAATATTTATCCACGATGCTTCACGTTTTATAAAAATCTCCCAACTATCTACACTGTAACATCGACCGTAAAATGAATTATTTCCTAAAATTATACTTAACAACATATGTAATACTAAGCTTTCATTAATAATATTATTCACATAATAAATAATTACATTCAATTTTATTGTTATTCTATAATATTATTTTACAAACCATCACATTCATTCAATTTCCATAAAAATAAACTCATTATTGAGTATCAATTTTAGATCCCTTTTTATTAAAATACACTTTACTAAACAAATTACTTTTTAGAACATTAGTAAAATCTTTCATTTATACTTGTAAAAATAATTATAATTTCAATATTATTGCATTGATCCAATATGAGATTACCCATCATCCTTGAACGATGATCATAGGATAAGCCTTGGTAGACTTTGTTGCTGAATTTACTATTAGGGACAACAAAGTGGAATACCAGGAGGAAGAAGCTCTTAAATGATGATTGTATGTGGATGGAGCATCAAATGAGCATGACTTTGGTGTAGAAGTAGTTTCATCGACACCTGGTTGGAAGAAATTGAGCTAAGCAATATGAATAGGGTTCAAGGCGACAAACAATGAGATGGAATTTGAGGCCTTATTAGCAGGATTGGAGATATAAAGGCGTTGTGAATCTAGTCGATGTGCATGCATAGTAACTTGTAGTTGGTCCTAAACTAGCTCCATTAAAATTCTAGGCTAAGGGAGAGCACTACGTGATCGAACACCTTCCATGAGAAATGAATCAGGATGCCAATGAGCTGACAAAGTTGGCAAGTTCAGGAGCTGGGCCTTTGTTTGGACCGGTACCAGTTAGAACCCTACTTAGCCCCAACTTTGCGGATGTGAATGTTTTTGCAATTGATAATGACAAGGAAACCTTGATGATGTCGGTTATAAGATATTTGAGTGAAAGGGTATTACTAGGTAACAGGAACGAAGCCAAGAAAGTCTTGCGGAAGGCACCTTGCTTTATCATTCGGGATGGTGTGCTATATCAGAAAGGATTTTCTAACCCACTACCGAGGTGTGTCGCTAGAAGAGAAGCCGAGAAGGTGTTAGAAAACATACATCAAGGGAGCCGTGGAGATCATACTGGAGGGTAGAATCCGACAAAGAATGTGTTGTGATATGGATATTTCTATCCAATAGTAAATCGCGTTGCGATGATGTATGCACAAAAGTGCGACAAATGCTAGTAGTTCGCGAAGATTCCAAGATTGCCCTCGACTATGCTGACTTACATGGTTAGCCTTTGGCCTTTCACAGTCTAGGGAATAGATCTGATCGGAGAGCTTCTTATGGCCAAGGGTGAGGCAAGTATGCTATAGGGGTAGTCGATTACTTTATTGAGTGGGTCGAAGCGAAACCGCTTACAAAGATATCAACCGCTAAGGTCATAAACCTTTTGATTATGAATGTGGTATATAAGTACAGAATCTCCTTCAAATTATCTCGTACAATGGTTTGATGTTCGACAACGAGGAGTTTGTTAATTTCTGTTGACAACATAGCATAAAAAAAGTATCTCCATGGTATCATACCCGTAGACAAATGGACAGTGGAAGCGGCCAACAAAGTTCTAAAGACCCTCATAAAGAAACAACTGGAAAAGGTGAAAGGTGTTGGAACTGGGTCAGCCCGCAGTAGAAGCAATGGGTGAATTTCAATTTTTTTTTACCATTTTGGATCTTTTTTGTGCTTATGAAGTCTAGTTTAGAACATTCCTATATTTATTTTAAATAAAATGTTTATTTTATTTTAATTTATAAAATGATTTCATATTATTAATTAATGTTATATTGTGTGTGTATGTGTGTGTGTGTATCATATAAATATATACATGTGTATGCATGTGTAGCATATCAATCCATGCAAAGTATAACATGCTCGTATATACGTATTGGAATTTACAATACAACAGACATGTTAGCTCATCTGATGTACAAATATTTTGTTCAAATGTTTATTTGTATACTTTAATTTATGCAAAATATTATGTGTATATGGATATATATAAACTATATTTTATTTTAAATAATTATATATTTATGTACATATGGAATTTTATCATTATATGTATATAAACATTTATAAAATTACATAGAAATTAAGAAAAAACCAAAAGCAATATATATATTATTTCTATGTATTAAATACATTTATTCACATTATATATAATATGATAATAAATATAAATATATATTAATATCTTTAAAATACACATACACACACACACACACATATATATATATATATTAAAAAGATATGCACCTATTATTGCATACGGTAAAATGTTATTTTTAATTTAAAATATATTACAAATTAATATTTGTATGGATATTATTTTAAAATTAATAAAATAAGTAATAATATTATTTTCAAACATAATTTTGAATTTTAAAATTTTAGAAAATTCTAAGTGGTATTTTTTATTTGAACATTTAATATATAATTTAAAATAATTTTTAAATCTATTTATTGTTTTTGGCCAATATTTAAAATTTAAATTAGGTATAAAAATGTTTTTTTTTTAATTTCTATTGAAATTATATCAAGCACAAATCTAATTTTATAAAATATAAAACATATTTTATAATATACATATATATTGTTATAGTTGATTTACCTAATTAATTAAATTAAATAATGTTTAACTAATAATATATATATATATATGCTAAAAAAGTTTGAAGTCATTTTAGATATTAAACTACTTGTCTAAATTTTGAAATTATATTTGAATAAAATAAGATATAGAATTTAAATTGCAAAGCTTACGTATAATTAAATGTTGTGTATTAAATTAATTGAAAATATAAAAAAAATTAGTCATGTATGTCATAGGTATATATATGAAATAATTTTTTTATGAATATATATAAGAATATATAAATATACAACTAACCTAATTGTGATAATATATTTATATAATAGAATCATCATGTAATTAATAATATATTATGCATCATATAAATATTATGCATGCATTAATATTCATAAAAACATTAGAAATTTACCTTATATCCAAAGCCTATAAGTACACTTGAAACGCTGAGATCTGCTCCTTGAAACAATTTCCAATCCAATAGAGTGTTAGTTCCTGAACCGATGACCGCCAATTATCGAATAGAATTGTTCTTATTTTGATTTGACTTTCGAAATGGAGGTAAGAGCTCTAGATTTTGGCTGGTAAGTAAAGGGCTTAGAGACTTTCAAAAAGTGTGAAATGAGAGTCGGTTGAGATGTTTATACGCAGGAGGAATGAAGAGAGAAGTTAGGATCTAAATCCATGTTTTTCTCTCGCTCATTCTTTCCCTCTTATCCACTCAACCTTAGCCCATCTTAGCCAATCATATGGCCGCCCTTTATATCCCAGCATATCCAAGTATTTTAGCCCTTTATATGGGACTCAAACTTATTTAAAGACTGAACAAAATATTTTGCATTTAAATCCAATTTAAATGCATACTGATATCGTATATCGATCAATATATTGATAAATATTATACATATATTTATTAATATTTGTTCGTCAAATCAAAATAGAAATTTATAATTAATATTTCATGAATATTAATTTAATTAATTTATAATAATTAAAAATTAATTAAACAGTTTAGTCAAAGGAGTATTCATCATTTCAGTTGTATGACCCGTTAGGTGTAAGTTTTGGTCAGCGATGAATATCAAACTATTGGAACACTTAGCAGGTGGTGTGACATTTCGACCAAATTTATTACTTACTTGATTTTGCTAAAATCCAATATTACTTTGTTAACCATATCCAGTTGTAACTATTATTTACACCAATTCTCTTA
The DNA here is from genome assembly GCA_030765085.1 of Allium cepa. Classification (NCBI taxonomy): domain Eukaryota; kingdom Viridiplantae; phylum Streptophyta; class Magnoliopsida; order Asparagales; family Amaryllidaceae; genus Allium; species Allium cepa. The sequence goes on along the minus strand of CM060939.1, from coordinate 408,733,463 downwards.
GTCAAAACTATATCACTTTGGAGTTATGGAATTTGGTAACGGTCAAAATTCCAATATCATCAATATTCAACTCTATAATCCAAACATAAAGTCCTTGGTTGAATAATAACAATTATAATTAACTGAAATGCTCTAGCCAGAGACTTCGACTTTAAGTCGACTTCAATTGATTGTGATACTAACCTCCTATAACCAAGGAGACTAATCCGCTGTTGAAAAGTGTTTCACTTTCAATGCTTTCAGTTGACCCAACTATGGTCGTTCGATGGATGCCATGTCATGATTTAACTATAATCAAAGCAGAGTTTCCACATTGAAGATTGTTACACCATTCTTACCAAGACCATGCCGAGAAAAAATGAAAGAATGTAACGACCCGGAATTTTGGTCATTTGAAATTCGTATATTTAATTGTTTTTAAATATTCAGAAGTAAATTTTTTAAGCTGAATAGATTATATTTTGAATATAGTGATTTAATTGGATAATTAAATTATTAATTTAATATTTCAAATCGTGTAAATAATAGGAAATTGAATTTAATGTGAATGAAAATGATTTATAAAGTTGAATTAAGTTTTATTAGAATTGGAATGATGTTAAAGAACTTTCAAAATTGAATTAAAATTTAATTTTTAGAAGTTGAATATTTTAATATTTGATTAACATGTAAAAAATAGTCATTCTTCAATAGTCTCGGATTTCAACAAAACTAGTTTCATTGGATTCGTAATATTTTGTTATTGTAAGATTTCAAATTTCGTGTCAATCGGATTTACGGTTTGTCCGGGGCAAGCTAAAACGCATAGAAATTTGTTTAAGTGAATTTTTAATTTAAAAATCCAATTTGAAAACCTATATTTCAAATACGAACTTGGGTCTCGAAATATATTCCATTGTGTTTGAAATTGGGGTAAAACATTATAAACGCTAGGAGGCATGTTTCGTTTGGAGTTCGAATTTTTTTCGGATGAATGGTGCGTGAAAATTTTCTATAAAAGGACTTGATTTTTTCTTATTTCACAAACCTAAAAACCTAGGGCTAGCCGCCATTATATATTCAGTGGCCAGAAAATCATCATCTTCCCTCCTCGATCTCTTTCAATCCATCCACCTATACGAAAAACCTTCAACTACAAAGATGAAGAGGGCGACGAGATTGACAAACCCAACAGCTGTGATTGAGATTCGCGAGATGGATTGATGCCAAAATGACAATGAACGTTCGTCATTCACACCCGTTTTTTGTGCAAATACACAACCGATCTTGACCATAATCAAGGCGGAGATGGCGTCGGTGATGGCGTTTCGAATGGTGGTACTCGATCATCCTATAGCACGTCGTAGATGGCGCGATAATTAGGGCAAAGAGGCGGCGACATAGTTTGTTTTCGTATGTGATGAAGCCGATGGGGGAGAAGGAAAGAAATGCGGCCCAGATTGAGTCGGGTTTGGAAATAAAATAAAAAATTGTGAAATTATATTATTTAAAATTCATACAAACTTTAAAATTGCATAACTTCTTCATACGTGGTCTGTTTTTGACGAAACAAGTTGCGTTGGGTCCGTATTGATGAGAACTACATTATAGAGCTGGTTTGGTATTGATTGGAGCTAGTGTGAATTTTGGGTAAAATTAAACGGCTTTTTAATTTTATTTGGAATAAAACTTTGCAACTGCTATTGGATCCAAAGTGAGTACAACTCACTCTTTCTTACTCACTGATATTTTTATATAAGTAAGAAATAAATTTATTTATGATGATTAATTATTGTTTGGATGTTATACGATATATTATCAATATATTGATTGGTATTTGGATATATTCCCCCTATTGGGGCAGATGAGACCCTATACGTTCCCGTGTATGAGCGGATGACCTTTTATACGCACGACTGCCTTGAAGCGAACATTATACACATATTCTAATATGTATATTTGTTACAGGTGATAGGTTGGAGGGATTCAACTGGATTCCTCACCAGTGTGGATATTATTTACAGATATCGCGATACATGCTGTTATCATGTGATATATGATATTTTAGATGCCGTGATATATGTATTTAGTGCTATTGCAGCATTGGGCCTATTTTTGATAATTTTAAAAATGTTAAGTGATGATTTCAAATTAAAATGGATTTTCAAGTGATTCTGAAAATAGATGTTTTATAAATTTTTGAATTGTTAAAGGAAATGGATTTATTTTAAATAAATAGATGTTATAATTTTTTTGTTATAAAAATTATGATTTTTGTGAAATATAATCAGAATATGATTTTTGAAATATGAAGTTAACTATTTGGTAAAATGGTTTAAATTGAGATTTTTAATTTATTTATATAAGACTTACAAAATTGAATTTTTATAAATCAAAATGATGGGATCATAAAGGAATTTTGTAAGTTGTAAAACGAAATGATTATTGAATCTTATAAGTGAATAAGATTTATAATTTTGAAATTATAAAAAAGATTGAATTTATATAAGAGACTTATAAGTAGTTAACTTATAATTTGAATTTTGGCATATAATTGAGATATAAATAGAATTGGTTAACAAGGGATTTTATATATGGAAGTTTTTATAAAATAGAAATGTGAATTTATAAACATTGTTTTATAAGTGTGAAATCAATTGATTTTGATAAGTTAAATATCGAAGTTTATTAAAGGAATTTCGTCCATGATTTTGGACAGTGGATAATCCTTTAATAAAACGTGTATAAGTAAGAATTCAGTTAGGGAATTATATCCATAATTTGGACGGTGGATAATCCTTTAATAAATATGTAGAAGTAAAGAATTTGGTTAGGCATTATATTCAAGATTTTGGATAGTGAATAATCTTTTAAATTAAAAGACAAGTTTTGGAAAGTGATATTTTAAATGAAGTTAAATAGTTTGAAGATGTTTTATAATGTGTTAAGTATCGAAACCATAGATTTCAACATTCGTTGTTGAAATAGACGTTTTTGAGAAGTAAGGAAATGATGGACTATAACACTGCTGTTATAGTAAATGATTTTCGAAAGGAAATGTTTTATATAGTATATAGGATTTATATATCTATCTTATTTTCGAATCCCTATAATAGTGATTTTTGGTTGTCGTAACGGTGTTTTACGCAACATTCGTTTTAACCCAAATAAATGTCTTTAAGAAATGTCTTCCTTACAGAGTAAAGAATGAAATATATACGTAATCGTGATTTAAGTTCATGTGATATTTTCTAAGTGTTGAAAATAAAGAGATTTGTGAAAATGCTTATACTGTTGATATAAGTATATGGAAATGTTTGCCAATATTGAAGTTGAAATGGTTTTAAGATTATATATTTTTAAAGATAATTTAAAGTGGCTATTTAGCAAGTGATTTAATGAATAAAATATTAATTAAAAGGGACTAGCGATTGTTATGGTGCTAAATATTTGTTTGTTTGCTTTGATGGTTAAATAACCGACTATCAAATTTGACCATTTTAGTTCCTCGACTTGATGTGGGAACTATTTAGTCGTACACTAATACGTAGCCCTTTGTGTAGGCTTGATTATCGTTTGTGTTGAGGATGTTGATTTGTGTAGTATGGAGTATTACTCTATTCTATCGAGCTTCCTTCTTGGGCCGAAGGATAACAAGTTGAAAGTTGGATATGTGATAAGTCTATGAGACTTAGTTTCTGTGTGAGGTTGAGAAACGATTTTGCATTGTTGGTGCGAAGAGACCGAGATCATATTTATCTGAAACCACTTTGGACCAACGATATGCATTCGATTATGCAGGTTATTGATGATATTGATATTTAGGATTTTCATAGTGAGAGAGTGCTTGTTGATCGTTTGGGGTTAAAATCCCAATATAAATATAGTAGCAGTGGTCTCTTCATTATGAAATATCCAATGCAAGGACTATTCTCTACTAATCCTAGGTATTTCCGGATAGGATGTGGTAGGAAAGTACTTTCGGTTTGTCCTGTTCCTAAACAACTTGTATGGATATTTGTTTGACATTGCATTTCTAAAGATTACGTACATTGGTTTTTACAAATGTACATCAGTGATGGCGGAGAAGACAACTTCTCTTAACTTAAAACCCTCCTTGAGACGTATGAGCTTAAGGGTTTTACCTTTGTGGAAGGCAATTAGTAGTCAATGGAAATGGCCATGTGGCATTCTAAGTGATGTGATATGTGATTGTGAAAGGTTATCGTTACCTCTAGCCTCATCAACCAGAAATGACCAAAACAAGTTTAGATGTAGTAGGGCTAAATGGGTCATTCCTAAGTAGGATATGATCATCATCTTCTAGATATATCTTTACACGCTATGTCGCGTGCATCTGATTATTGTGGTTTGTATGCTTCGAAGGCCCTTGGTAAAGGTCGGTAACGACCGAAGGATGACGTATTCGGTACCATCTAGATATAGAGGTGGGCCAGTCTTGTGTTGGTAGAGGAACTTTGTGATGGTTTCTCGGGACACCCATCTAGAGGTGTACCCATCGGAAGGTAGTCCCTTCACCTGGTCATTTGTTTGGAAATCCAAACTCCACTACGTCCCTACCATTTTATTTGTAGATCCTAGTATGCTGGAATTTAACAATCGTAACAATTTCGGCTATTTTAATTATTATTTGTATACTAGACACTAGTATAATATAAGAGGATTCGATATGAAATGTTTTAGTTATCGTAAGGTAAAAACTTGTCCGTGTTTATGTGTGGATATGTCTTACGAGATACTTTTGTTTTGATAAAGGAAAAGTTTGGTAATTTAATAAAGCCAGTTGTGTGAGTTTCTCGCGCTGGTTTACCAGACTGATCCGGGCGTTCTTCCCTTTCAATGCTCAGGTCATACTGAGTATATTTACAGATTCAGATTTGGTGCTTTTAGAGCTTCAGCAGGCGAGCTGGAGATCTTCATTTTCGTATACACGTATCTGTTTTGATTATTGATTATTCGTTGATTAGTTGTTGTATATTGTCAGAATTGTAAGGACAGATTGTTATAACTATCCATGCTGATAACTATTGTTTGATTGTTGAACTCTGATTGATGTATGCATATATATCCAGTTTCTATTTTGTAAAGATCATTGATACGATATTATATGTTTTCGCTACCATGTGAGACTCTGTATTGTTCTGTTTTGTTCTATCTTCTCTCTTTCTTCTCCGCTCGTCTTCTTCTCTCTCTTTTTCTCTTGACTTTCCGTCAGTCTGTGCTTTTTGGGTCGAACATGTGTGGTTTATTGTCGATTCAAAGGGTACGGACTTGCGGTTCGTCACATTTGGTTTTCGAGCTTAGATTTTGTATATTCCTAAGCTTTGATGTGCACTCAGTATAGATAGGGACCATAGCACCCTAGATTGAGTTTGAGTGTATTATATATATGAGCGCGTGTTTTTTAGTGATTATAAAAATGTTTTATATTATGTTTACTTATCCATTGAGCTGTCTGTAAATTCTAGTCGGTATGTGGGACGCCGTATTATCGATTGGGATTTCCAAACTCTTAAACGAGGCAAGTCGACATAGTATCATTTTAAAATTGGGTAATTGGAATAAGTTTACCTCTATTATATTTTATATATAAAGGATTAATTTCTCAGAAACTACTAAAGCGTATATAAATGAATTGTTTGGTTGTTTAAAAATGTAAATATATATAAGTTAATAAATGTTGTTTGAATAATCTAAATAAAAATAACAATTATAAAAAGAATTAATTATATAAGCAAATAAATTTTAAAGTATGAAATTATAATTAATATGATTTACAATTGCGAAATAATCTAATATATAAGAAATGAAACAAACTGAGTATATTTATAAAAGTGAGTTATAAATAAAAAAAATGGATTTTAAATAAGAATTTGAAATTTTGAATCGTGTTGATTTGGACAGTTATTTTTCAAAGATTAAAGAGATTATATTATTTTAAATCTAAATAAGATAAACAAATTTGGAATGAATCTTATATAAGCAAAGTGAAATAGTTAAATTATATTAGTAAAAATATTATAAATGTGTTTATAAATAAAAGGATTTTTAAAAAGAATATAAAGCACTGAATTCACTATTATTGCTGGAAAATAATAAGGGTGATGATTGTAGCATCATCTGTATCATTTTCGAGTTGATGTGTAATGAATTTACTACCAATAGTAAACTGAAAAGTTAATTTTTGTTGTGATAAACGAATTTGAAATTAAAATCCAAGTTGAAATTGATAAATCTAAGTGAAATGAGTTTTGGATATATAATATGAAATAAAGATATTTAACTAAAGGAAAGTTGAATAATTTGAATTGGATTTTAACCGGATTAAATAAGTTACTGAAATGGAAAATTTAAACTTAAGTGATAAGTGATTATATAATATGAATTTTGAACTATTTTATAGAAATGTGAATATAGTAATAATAGAATTCAATCTTATTTGAATAATTTAATACTAAACCAAATTGAACGTAAATGAAGTAAAAATGAATGTTGAATGTAAATTAAATAAATTTGGTTGTGTTGGTTATACATAGATTGTTAGTTCATTGTATAGAAATTCATATGAAATTGAAATTAGTAAAATTGAAAGCTAAATTACTGAATTAGAAGTAAGTAAATCTAGATAGAATTGAATTTTATTTGATTTGGAAGTGAACAAACTTGAATGTAAATTAGTGAATGTAAACTAATTGAATATGAATAAATGAATGATTAGTGAAATCCAATGTTAATGAATCAAATGCGATTAAATTGAAAATCAATTCAATGAATATTAATAAGAAGTGAATTTATATTTATTTGGTTATGGATTTATTGGATTGACGTGAATTTGTTGGATAGTTGTTGGATGAAAGTTGTTTGATGGTTGGATTTGTTGCTTTTGTTGCATTTTCTATATTGGCATATATAGTTGTTGTATTGGTATATGTTGTTATTGACATAACTTTCATATATACATGTATCTCATTATTTGTTGAGTATTTAGTAGGTGCGGATGGCGCTTGCTTCGCATTTGGAGCGCATTTTCACGCTATATTAGCCGTATATACTCGCTAATAATATATAAGGTACATATCTCAGATTACATATCGTACTTTTACTCTTTTTTCCCTATAGGATGCCTCATCCTTGAAGATGAGATGTATATTTGTGATATATATATCTGTGTGTGTGTGTTGTGATCCTACTACGATCGAACCATGCAATGGAGACACTGGCGAAAATTTTAAAAATTTAAGGAGTTAGAAAATTTTGAGAAATTGGAAAAAGAATTTTCATATTGAGTTGAAAGTTAAACGATATTAGTTGGTTTTAAAAAGAATAACTATGAATGGATATGAAAACTTAAAGAAGTTTCTTAAGAAGTTTAACGAAAGGATTTTTGGAAAGTTAAAAGGTTAAAGGAATTTGATATCTAGTTTGATTGAACTGTTTTGAAAATTGAATGGATTTTGTGACTTTTTCTTATTTGGTAATTTCGAGGATGAAATTCTTTTAAGTAGAGGAGAATGTAACGACTCGAAATTTCAGTCGTTTGAAATTCGTATGTTAAATTAATTTTAAATATTCATAAATAACATTATAAGCCGAATAAATTATTTTTCGAATATAGTGATTTAATTGGATAATTAAATTATTAATTTAATATTTGAAATTGTGTAAATAATTGGAAATTAAATTTAATGTGAATGAAAATGATTTATAAAGTTGAATTAAGTTCTATTAGAATTACAATGATGTTAGAGAACTTTCAAAATTGAACTAAAAATTAATTTGTAGAAATTAAATATTTTAATATTTAATTAACGTGTAAAAAATAGTCATTTTTCAAGAAGTATCGAATTTCGATGATCGTAATGTTATATTATTGTAAGATTTCAAATTTCATGCCAATCGGATTTACGGTTTGTCAGCTGCAAGCTAAAACGCGTAGAAATTTGTTTAAGTGGATTTTTAATTTAAATAATCCAATTTGAAAACCTATCTTCCAAATTCAATCGAATTGGCTCTCGATATATATTCCATTATGTTCGGAATAGGGGTAAAACATTATATACACCAGGCGGCACGCTTCTTTTGGAGTTCATAAAATTTTCGGATGAATGGTGCGCGAGAATTTTCTATAAAAGGACTTGATTTTCTCTTATTTTCAGAAACCCTAAAAAACTTGGGCTACCCGCCATTATATATTCAATGGGCAGAAAATCATCGTCTTTCCCTCTCGATCTCTTCCAATCCATCCATTTATACGAAAAACTTTCTGACAGTCGCTATGCCCCGATACCAATGAAAGTCACTGTGCTATAGGATTGTGTAATATGGATAAACTACTTGTGCGGAATAAGTGAGTAAATAGTAAATGTAGTAAAGTAAATGACACCAAAGATTTTTATACTGATTTGAGCTCTCGTTCTATGTCCAGTCCCAGACTCCTTCTGGATTTTCAACAATACCCTCGCTTAACCCGGGGGAATAGGTTTACACCGTCTGAGCAACCGAACAGGACTTCTACCGCCTAAGCAACCGAATAGGACTTCTACCGCCTGAGCAAATGGACATGACTTCTTTACAAATAACAAATCTATCTGACTATAGTGTGTTCTTAAATAACACTGATAAGTCAATTAAGTACAATCTTCCTATAATCTTCTCCTTTATGATATATAGTGTGATGTGTTTTGAGAATTGTGGAAGATAAAGTGATCAATGATCAAAGAATATAAGAAATTTGAGTGCAATTTGAAAACTAGAGGATAAATGAGAATTCAAGAATATTAAAATAGATTCGGTTAATTGTTTCTTGAATTCTGTAGTCAATATATATATAGTGTATAAAGAGTTACAACCATATATGAAAAGTTATATTGAAAAGAACATGCGCAATTGTTGATTTTGAAAACGTTTCTCTTCAATGAAGAGAAGCGTCTATTCATGAAAATAGCTGTTAAAAATATTCAGACTTCTGAATAAAATAATTCAAACTTCTGAATTTAGTTGAAATGCAAACAGCAAGGAAATAGACTATTTCTGGCCTTATTCAACCGTCTGAATATTTTCATTCAGGCGTCTGAATATTGTGGTTGTTTCAGCATTTAGACGTATGAATGACATTATTCAGACATCTAAATTTAGCCTGTAATTAAATATTACCATAGCTCAAATGGTTAGAGCACTTGCCATCTGAACCAGCGACTCGGGTACGAGTCCTGCTCCATGCAATTTTTGAAAACTTGATTTTTCATTTAAAATATGAATGTATATGTGTGTGTATCATTTTGAGAAGATTTTAACATTTGTAAACTCTAGACACGATAGTCTATGACTAATAATACTTTGTTTGTCACCTTTGTCTTGTCTCTATTGTATATATCTCTTCTTATATCTCCATATATATTCTTTCATCCTTTTGTACCGTGTGTCTTCATTTTGAACTTATTTGATTATCTCTTTTTGATTGTACCTACAAATTAGCTTAGCTATTCTTTGACATAATTGTATAGTTGTTGTCATTAAAATCTAACAATTGAGGTCCTAACATTCTTCCCTTTTTTGATGATAACAACTATACAATTTAAAAATATATTCATTCTATATAAAAAATAATATTAATATGTTTAAAGCTACCCCTAGTATAATATCTCCCCCTAAGTATAATATCTCCCTCTATTAATATACATATGAATTTCTCCCCCTTTGTCATTTTCAAAAAAATGAGGGAATATAATAAATTCTATAAAATATCTTGTAAATAGTGGGATAAACTCAATATTAATTATGGAGGAAAAACAAATAGATTTTACCATATTTGCTGAAGTCCATATTTCATTGTAAGCATGTAATTCTATTAAACATATGGAACATCCTTTAAAATTCCAAAATCCATCCTTTTACTTTTGTTTCTTTGAGACCTACAATAAATAATGATCATTTTCGGTACCTACTTACTATGTTAGGGTCCGGGGGGTTAGGTCTTGGGAAAACATACCCATTTGGGTGTGGTTGAACCTTTATAAATATAATTTTCATTATTAACTACCATATCAAAATAATCATTAATGCATTTTTCTCTATTTTTCCAATTAACAATAACCCTAATACTTAGATAATTTTTATTCATATTTCCAGTCAAAGATTTTGTACTTCCAGAGAAATTATAAACATTGTTGGTCATGGCAGTATTTGAATTTCTATAAAAATTGGATTTAGGCTTTTCTCGAAATTTAGTACTAGCACTAACATTTTTACTATACATAAAAGCATATCTAGTGCTATTTCTACGATCAGTTTTATTATATCCTAAACCACTTTATCATTGTGAGATTTTGAATTTGTAACTAAGGAAGATAAGATATCTTTACCTTTATTAAAATTTATGATTTTTATATTTTATCTTTCAAAATTTTCTTTAGAATCACAAACTTCATTTTGAAAAATATTATTATTAACTTTTAAAATCTCACATTCCTTCGATAATTCTAAATTCTTGTTAATTAAACCTTCATTCTCTTTTTCAAGAGACAAAATTAAAGAACTAGAATTATTTAAAGAATTTTAGAAAAAAGTATTATTATTTTGCAAAACGTTGATTTCCTCCAAAAGATCATTGTTTTTATCCTCTGACTGCTCATTTTCTTTTTGTAGGAAATCTATTTGTAAACAAGTTCTTCTACGGTATTTTCAAAACATTTAGCTTGTTTTACCAAAAATTTATTTTCCTCTTTTAAATTGAAAATTTCTTGCTCACAATCTTTTAACTTAGCTAAAGCAATTGTATTAACTTTATTCAAAGTTTTGCAATCTTTTAATAATTCATCATTTGCTAACAGAAGATCCTTATACAAATAATCTAAACACACCGATTATGATCTGAGTTTAGCCATGAAGCATTTGTTTGTTTGCTCCTTGATTTTCTTTATTGCTCTTCCTCTTCTTATTGCCTCGACTAGATCTCTTTGTAGCCATTTATTCTAGGATGTTGTTACGATCTCTAGAATGCCAAGCTCTGATACCAATTGACAGTCGCTATGCTCCGATACCAGATGAAAGTAACTGTGCTATAGGATTGTGTAATATGGATAAACTACTTGTGTGGAATAAGTAAGTAAATAGTAAATGCAGTAAAAAATGACACCGGAGACTTTTATACTGGTTCGAACTCCCGTTCTACGTCCAGTCCCAAACTCCTTTAGGATTTTCAACAATACCCTTACTTAACTCGGAGGAATAGGTTTACATCGCCTGAGCAACCGAACAGGACTTCAACCGCCTAAGCAACCGAATAGGACTTATACCGCTTAAGCAACCGAACATGACTTCTTTACAAAAAAATGTATCTGACTGTAATTTGTTCTTAAATAACACTGATAAGTCAATTAAGTACAATCTTCCTATAATCCTCTCCTTTATGATATATAGCGTGACGTGCTTTGAGAATTATGGAAGATAAAGTGATCAATGATCAGAGAATATAAACAATTTGGGTGCAATTTGAAAGCTAGAGAATAAATGAGAATTCAAGAATATTAAAAATAGATTTGGTTAATTGTTTCTTGAATTCTATAGTCTATGTATAGCGTATAAAGAATTGCAACCATATATGAAAAGTTATATTAAAAAGAACAAGCACAACCGTTGATTTTGAAAACGTTTCTCTTCAATGAAGAGAGGCGTCTATCCATGAAAATAGTTGTTAAGAATATTCAGACTTCTGAATAAAATAATTCAGACTTTTGAATTAAGTTGAAACGCAAACAGCAAGGAAATAGGCTATTTCTGGTCTTATTCAGCCGTCTGAATATTTTCATTCAGACGTCTAAATATTGTGGATCCACAATTTTATTTCAGCATTCAGACGTTTGAATGACATTATTCAGACATCTAAATTTAGCCTATATCAAAAAATTACAATAGCTTAAATGGTTAGAGCACTTGCCTTCTAAATTAGTGACCCGAGTTCGAGTCCAGCTCCATGCAATTTTTGAAAACTTGATTTTTCATTTAAAATATGAATGTATATGTGTCTGTATCATTGAGATGATTTTAACATTTGTAAACTCTAAAAACGACACTCTATGACCAATAATACTTTATTTGTCACCTTCGTTTTGTCTCTGTCATATATATATCTCTTCTTGTATCTCCATATACATATTTTCATCCTTTCGTACCGTGTATTTTCATTTTGAACGCATTTGATTATCTCTTTTTGATGATCATATACCTGCAAATTAGCTTGAAGATTCTTTGACATAATTGTATAGTTGTTGTCATTAAAATCCAACATTTGAGGTTCTAACACTTTCAACTACAAAGATGAAGAGGGCAACGAGATCGACAAATCCAACGGTTGTGATCGAGATTCGCGAGGTGGATCGACACCAAAACGATGATGAACATTTGTCGTTCACACACGTTTTTCCATGCAAATACACAACTTAGTTTGACCATACTCAAGTCGGAGATAGAGTCGGCGATGACATTTCGAATGGTAGTACTCGATCTTTCTATAGCACGTCAGAGATGGCGCGTTAATTAGGGCAAAGAGGCGGCGACATGGGTTGTTTTCATACTTGATGAAGCCGCTGGGGGAGAAGGAAAGAAACGCGTCCCAGATTGAGTAGGGTTTCGAAATTAAATAATAAATTGTGAAATTATATTATTTAAAATTCGTACAAACTTTAAAATTGCATAACTTTTTCATACGAGGTCCCTTTTTGACGAAACAAGTTGCGTTGGGTCTATGTTGACGAGCACTACGTTTTTGAGCTAGTTTGGAGTTGATTGGAGCTAGTGTGAATTTTGGATAAAATTAAACGGCTGTTTAATTTTATTCGGAATAAAACACTTCAACTGTTATTGGAACCAAAGTGAGTACAACTCCCTCTTTCCGACTCACTGGTTTTTTGTACAAGTGGGAATTAAAATTATTATGATGATTGATGATTGTTTGGATGGTATACGATGTACTATGTATATATTGATTGGTATTTGGATATATTCCCGCCTATTTGAGCAGACGAGACCCTATATGTTTCCGTGTATGAGCAGATAACATTTTGTATGGGCGTCTACCTTGAAGCGGATATTATACACATATTCTAATATGTATATTTGTTGCAGGTGATAAGTTGAAGGGATCCAATTAGATTCCTTACCAGTGTTGATATTATTTACAGATATTATAATATACGCTGTTATCATGTGATATATGATATTTTTGATGTCGTGATTGATGTATTTAGTACTGTTGCAGCATTGGGCCTATTTTTGGTAATTTTAAAAATGTTAGTGTGATGATTTCAAATTAAAATGGATTTTCAAGTGATTTTGAAAATAGATGTTTTATAAAATTTTGAATTGTTAAGGGAAATGGAATTATTCAAATAAATAGATGTTATAATTTTTATGTTATAAAAATTTTGATTTTTGTGAAATATAATCAGAATCGGATTTTTGAAATATGAAGTTAACTATTTGGTAAAATGGTTTAAATTGAGATTTTTGATTTATTATAAATGGTTTATATATAAGATTATAAAATTGAATTTTTATAAATTAAAATGATGGGATTATAAAGGAATTTTGTAGGTGTTAAAATGAAGTGATGACCGAATCTTATAAGTGAATAAGATTTATAATTTATGAAATTATAAAAAAGAATGAATTTGTATAAGAGACTTATAAATAATTAACTTATAATTTGGATTTTGGCATATAACTGAGATATAAATAGAGTTACTTAATAAGGGATTTGATATATGGAAGTTTTTATAAAATAAAATGTGAATTTATAAAAAATGTTTTATAAATGTGAAATCAATTGATTTTGATAAGTTAAATATAGAAGTTTATTAAAGGGATTTCATCCACGATTTTGGACAGTGGATAATCCTCTAATAAAATGTGTATAAGTAACGAATTCAGTTAGGTAATTATATCCATGATTTTGGATAGTGGATAATCCTTTAATAAATATGTAGAAGTAAAGAATTTGGTCACGCATTATATTCATGATTTTTGGACAGTGGATAATCTTTTAAATTAAAAGACATGTTTTGGAAAGTGATATTTTAAATGAAGTTAAATGGTTTGAAGATGTTTTACAATGTGTTAAGCATCGAAACCATAGATTTCAACCTTCATTGTTGAAATAGACGTTTTTGAGAAGTAAGGAAATGATGGACAATAACACTATTGTTATAGTAAATGATTTTCGAAAGGAAATGTTTTGTATAGTATATGGGATTTATATATCTATCTTATTTTCAAATCCCTATACTAGTGATTTTGGGTTGTCGTAATAATGCTTTATGTAACATTCATTTGACCCAGTTAAATGTGTTTAAGAAATGTTTTCCTTACGGAATAAAGAATGAAATATATACTTAATCCTGATTTAAGTATATGTGATATTTTTAAGTGTTGAAAATAAAGAGATTTGTGAATATGCTTATGTTGTTGATATAAGTATATGGAAATGTTTTCCAATATTGAAGTTGAAATGGTTTTGAGAATATATCTTTCTAAAGATAATTTGAAGTCGATATTTAGCAAGTGATTTTATTAGTGAAAGATTAATTAAAAGGGCTTAGTGATTGTTATGGTGCTAAATATTTATTTGTTTGCTTTGATAGTTAAATAAACGACTATCAAATTTGACTATTTTAGTTCCTCGACTTGATATGGGAACTATTTAGTCGTATACTTAGTACGTAGCCATCTATGTAGGCTTTATTATCGTTTGTGTTGAGAATGTTAATTCGTATAGTATGGAGTATTACTCCAATCTATCAAGCTTCCTTCTTGGCCTGAAGGATAGAAACTTGAAAGTTGGAGACGTGATAAGTCTATGAGACTTAGTTTCTGTGTGAGGTCGAGAAACGCTTTTGCATTGTTGGTGCGAAGAGACCAGGATCATATTTACCTGAAAATCACTTTGGACCAACATATATGCGTTCGATTGTGCAGGTTATTGATGACATTGATATTCAGGATTTTCATAGTGGGGGACTACTTGTTGATCGTTTGGGGTTAAAATCCTAATATACATATAGTAGAAGTGGTCTCTTCATTATGAACTATCCAATGCAAGGACTATTCACTACTAATCCTAGGGATTTTCTGACTGGATGTGGTAGGAAAGTACCTACGGTTTGTCCTATTCCTAGACAACTTGTATGGATGTTTTTTTGAAATTGCATTTCTAACGATCATGTACATTGGTTTTTACAAACGTACATCAGCGGTGGTGGAGAAGGAAACTTCTCTTAGCTTAACACCCTCCTTGAGACGTATGAGCTTATGGGTTGTATTTTTATGGGAGGCAATTAGTAGTCAATGGAAATGGCCGTGTGGCATTCTAAGTGATGTGATATGTGATTGTGAAAGGTAATCGTTACCTCTAGCCTCATCAACCGAAAATGACCAAAACAGGGTTAGATGCAGGGCTAAGTGGGTTATTCCCAAGTAGGATATGATCATCCTCTTCGAGATATGTCTTTACATGCTATGACGTCGTGTATCTGATTATAGTGGTTTGTATGCTTCAAGGTTCCTCGGTAAAGTTCGGCAATGACCAAAGGATGACATATTCGGTACCATCTAGTTATAGAGGTGTGCCAGTCTTGTGTTGGTAGAGGAACTTTGCGATGGTTTTTCGGGACATCCATCTAGAGGTGTACCCATTGAAAGGTAGTCCCTTCACCTGGTCATTTGTATGAAAATCCAAACTCCACTACGTACCTGCCATTTTATTTGTAGAGCCTAGTATGCTGGAATTTAATAATGGTAATAATTTCGGCTATTTTAAATATTATCTGTATACTAGACACTAGTAAAATATTAGAGGATTTGATATGAACTGTTTTAGTTATCGTAAGGTAAAAACATGTCCGTGTTTATATGTGGATGTGTCTTACGAGATACTTTTGTTTTGATAAAGGAAAAGTTTGGTAATTTAATAAATTCAGTTAAATGTTTTTCTTACGCTGGTTTACCAGACAGATCCGGGCGTTCCCCCCTTTCAATGCTCGAGTCAGACCGAGTATATTTACCAGTTCAGATTTGGTGCTTTTGGAGCTTCAGTAGGCAAGCTGGATATCTTCATTTTCATCTACGTATCCATTTTGATTATTGATTATCCACTGCTTAGTTGTTGTATATTGTCAGCAATTGTAAGGACAGGTTGTTATAACTGTCCAAGCTGATAACTATTGTTTGATTGTTGAACTCTGATTGATGTAGGTAAATATACAGTTTTTGTTTTGTAAAGATCATTGATACGATATTATATGTTTTCCACTGCGATGTGAGACTCTATATTATTCTGTTTTGTTCTATCTTCTCTCTTTCTTCTCACTTTCTTCTCTTCTCTTCTCTTCTTCTCACTTCTTTTCTTTCTCTTGACTTTCCGTCAGTCTGTACTTTTTGGGTCGAACATGTGTGGTTTATTGTCGATTCAAAGGGCATGGGTTTTCGGTTTGTCACAAAGAGCCGGCCGAAGGTCGCAATAAAGACACCAAAGATCGAGGTGAAATGCCGCAAACTATGCTAAATTCTAGGGAGACCTTATATAGAAAGTTGAACCAACCACATCCCCATTATGTCAAATGTCTGCATGAACATGTCTGCATGGGCACATATCAAGGTTAAGCTAGAGGATGTTATATAGAGCCGAAAGGACTCAAAAGAGACTATTACGGGGTTATTCAAAATGCCCTTCGATGCAAACTCAACTTTACAAAAAATTACAAAGATATGCACCAAATCAACCCTTAGAATGGGGTAGAAGAGTGCTACTACATTCCGACCCCGATATGCTACCAGATCAAGAATAACAACTTTATCAGCAGAGAAAAGTAGTCTAAACGCTAGGCGGCATTCACCTATACACCTCTTCATATGCTTAACTTCGTAGAAATATAACTGGTCAGCACAAACGCAGTTGAGTCAACGAATTACAACCAACATTCCTTTAAAAACCAAAGGGGTCAAGAATAATTAAAATTTCGATTCTACTGCCTTAATTTTGGATATTCGTGCTCCAATTTTGGGAATTCCCCCCTTTATTCAAACTTCCCGCTAAAAACACGTCAGCAATCCAATCACATTGTAACACCCCCATTTTAAGGTCCAAAACTAAGCAATACATATGATTTAGTCGTTTATAACATTAATTTCCAGTGACAAAATGCGGTAATGTTAATTGTATCAATAACATTAGAAGCACACAGATATGAAAATTTTCTTAACACAATTCCAAAATAAACTTTAACATTTCATCTCAAAGATAATATTTCATGTTCATTACACAATCTCAAACATTGTCCAGATTTAGATAAATATAATTATTACAAAATATCTCAAGAGCAACATACAAAGATGCCCCTTTGGTCGACTAGAGTTACGAATAGGCAAGCAAACTTTCTGTCATTACATAATATCATTCAATACGGTAGAAATATAAATAACTACTCATAAATAGCTAGCTATGCCTCCTGCAAGTCTTCGAAAGCTTAATTCACCAAAATCTACTAAACTTGAAAACCTTACTCTTGAATTACTCAACCAAGTTACCCGATAGTTAAAAGGAAAAACAAAAACTTTGGGTCAGACGTTGTTATCCCGCCTTTTGGCAAGGCCGTTACACGGAGAACTTAACTGAAAACCGAGGACGGTCCGTCCCGAAGATCGGTTACACAAGGTTCACTATGGATGTCGACAAATTTTTTCCGAGTCCGGATCAAGTTACAATTGACAAGGCATGACAAGCAAAGCTATAGAAGCCTGTGTTCCAAATTTCAAGTCAATTTGAGTTCGTATGCTCAAGATATGACCGACGCAATTCAAGTGATCACCTTGTTCGTATCCATCAAGCAACCAGGGAAAACCTTCATTCATATCGATCTGGTTCGAATCCATCAGATGCGCTTGATTTCATACGATCAGAAGAGCAGCGTTCTTCGTATCAATCCTTCCTCATATTGCTTCGCATCGATCATCTCCAACTTGTTCGTATCAATCAACCAACGTTCACTTCGTGTCCGTCTGTGACTATCTACTTCATATCCATCGGTAAGTAACACGGGAGTCTATTTCGTGTCGATCCGTTTTCAACATATTCATATCGATTGGCCATAGGTCAATACGAAATCAATATCTCCCATCGATACGAAAGCGATTACTCTTTGATCGATACTAAGAAATCGTCCATCTATCGATATGAGGTGACCAATAAGCGATCGATGTGAAATGGCTATAGTGGATCGATACGAATAAGGCCAAGCCGAGTCGATACAAGCGAAGCTCATTCATAGGAAAGACTCGATCGTTCGACATAAAATGTGGACCGGTCCAAAAAGAAAGCGGCACGTCATCAGACATCACGTGCCGAACTATCGATACGAGGCTATCGACACGAATAACAACGATACGAATTAAGCAGCCTTAAGAAAACCTAAACTTGCATTGATCATAACTCAAAATCTACAGGTCCAAATGCTATCAAATTTTCACAGGAGCTTGCGCACATCCTCAAGAATGTTCATGATCGATCTGGACTCGATTGGACGAAATATTGATCGATATGAAGTTCATTTGTATCGATCTCGAGTCGAGTACAAACAGCATGGGATCGATCGTGTGGGCTTACCCACGTAAGAGAAGAGGTCACTCGAGATCTGAGCGAGATATTTGCAGCCTACACCTATAAATAACAGCCGAAGACCTACAGAAAGGGGACTTTTGGCTCTTCTACATCCAGACTCTGCCGAAATTACTGTTGTACTCGAGTTTTACCGTTATAATTCATTGTAACCAGCAAGCAAAAGTTAATACAAGTCAACCATTCCATAGTAGGCGTAGGACATTCGTCGAACCATTCTAAATCTTTGCATTTCTCTTCTGTTTTTGTGATTATTGTTTGGAGTGTTTGTTAGATAATCCTCTTTTTACATTTATTTTCTTCATTGAATCTCTTCAAACACTTCCAAAGAGTATTATGCCCAGTTTTGGTATAAATACTTAGGTGCTTTCACTGAGTAAACCCAGTTTTTCTCCAGCTCGTTGGATCTACTATCGATATCGGATTACATAAATCTAAGACGAAGATCCAGATTTCAGGCTTAAAGTTCTTCCATCCTATTTAGATTTGCATCAAGTCTAGGAAAGAGCTTGCCACCCACAATGGTTAGCGCTAGGTCTACTTCAACTACCGCTAATCCAGAAGGATGGGACAGTCAGAATCGCATACAGCTACCTCGTGCCGATCAGAATGCCGATGGACCATCAGACCCTCAGGGCCCTGTCACTAGGGAAGAGTTTCAGCTGCTTATGAAAGAACTAACCCAGAGCCGCCAACAGCTCACTCAACAAATCCACGCTAATATGGAACTGATCAACCAACTGAACTATCAAAGACGAAGGAGACCCAGAAAGGATCAGGCTTCCTATTCATCTATAGAGAGTTCAGCTTCTTCAGATTATCATCATAGATCCACACGTCCACGGCTTGATGGGGGTTATACTCAAGCTAATGGACATCGGCATACACTGAATATTAGGTAACCGAGAGTTGGCCCGTCAACCAGCTATCAGACTAGTCCCTCCTACCGAGGAGGTACTGTTTCTCGTCATGTTGCAGACAACTGCACTACTGCTACTGAATTGGAAGTTTATGCCCGAAATTGGACAGGTCTGAATCGTCGCCAAAATGAATACACTCCTGAACCTTATGTTCCAGAGAACTTAGAACCAAGAAGGCAAGACATGGATCATCGACTGCGTCCGATCCATCCTCGCATTGTGGAACCCGACCACACCTTGGCCCAACAGGCCTAGAACGTCCAAATGCTGAACATCTCGATGATGATCCGCAAGATGATCAGAGAGAGTCAAGGCCTCACTAATGATGACTGGGGGTCTCCTGGAGTCATACTCCTTTTACTGATGAGATACTCTATGCTGAACCTCCTCGGCGATTCAAAATGCCTACTTTACCCGTTTATGAAGGGTGCTCTGATCCTAATCAACATATCTTGTAGTATGAATGGTTCATGTATGCTGCACGAGCTGATGATGCATTTAAGTGCCGAAGTTTCCCGATCTTGCTAAGGGCATAGAGACTATGTGGTTCACCAGTTTACCACCTTGATTTATCTCGTGTTTTAATCAGTTGGCGACAAAGTTTGTTGAGCAGTTCCACATGCATGTAACGAGGCCGAAGGATGTTAATACTTTATCTAGTGTCACTCAAGCTCCTGGAGAGACACTTTGACTTTATTTGGAGAGATTTCATGCTTCATGCACTGAGATTAGAAATCCCAACGATAACTCTATTATGATGTCATTGACTAAGGGGATTGATCCCGTTTTGAGTTTGGCAAATGGTTGGTCGGAAAATGTCCTACATCATTGGATCGTTTTCATTCCAAGACAGCCCAATTCTTGAGGAGGGAGGATGCAAAATAGTCTAGGAAAAAGGATGGCACATGGCCCAGTGTGGGAGGAATTCAGAGCAACGTTACTGTTAAATAAACCGGGGAGAGTTCCAGAAATGTGCAATTGAACATACAGAATAAATAAAATCAACAGAAAGACGATGGTAATCAAAATAGGAAGCGAGATCAGAATTGTGGTCCACGACGTAGGGCTCTTATGTTTAATAATTATACTCCTTTGAATACATCGCTAGAAAATATGTATTTACAGACCTGCAGTACTATTCAGTACAAGAAACCTGCTCCGAAGCAGTCATTAGAGAGACAGATTCAAACATGGAAGTTTTGTAGATTCCACAAAAGCTACGACCATAATGTGAACGAGTGTCGTCATTTGCAAGATATCATTGGAAAGTTGATACGTGAGAGAAAATTGGAGCAGTTTGTGCAGGCGTCGCAGTCTGGAGGTGCGGGCCCATCAACTTAGAATCGTGTGTCGAATCGGGTGAGACCGGAGGAACCCGCTCGTACCGGTGGGGAGTTGGTGCTAAATACTTTTAGTGGTGCTGCTCATCCAGCAGACCGAAGTTGGAAGGAAATGTAGTCGAATGCTAGTTCTGTGAGGCATGCGAGCTTAGAATTTTGTAGTAGTGTGGAAGATGGGGCTCCGGCCAAGCAACAGAAGATGATGACTGATGACATCGTTTTCCAAAGCCCCAACCATCGATCCACTTGTCATATCATCTCAAGTAGGTCCTGCTTGGATGAAGAGGATCTTGGTGGACAGTGGGAGTCCTGTGGATATATTGTTTAAGAGCCTATGACCAAATAAAAATGGAGACTAAAGATTTGAAGCCTTGTCAGCCCCATATTCATGGCTTCAATAGGAGTGCAACCATACCCACTGGAGTGGTGGAACTGCCAGTGGAATTAGGAATTGGAGAACGCAGGAGAGTCCAGATATTACAATTTGTTGTGCTGGATATGGACTCGCTATATAATGCTTTCTTGGGCCGACCGGCCCTGGCTGAATTTAAGCTGTCATTGCCCCTTGCTGTTTGACTCTAAAGTTCCCCACTGATCATGGAGTTGGAGTCGTTCAAGGAGATTAGGCTGTTGGATGAGCCGATTATGTCGTTAGGTTGTGAGAGGCGTAGCGAAAGGAAAAAGGAAAGGGCGTAGAGGAATCTCTCTATGTCTGCTTTGTTGAGAATTGACAATTGACGCCTGGGCCTAGGCCCGGGCACTACAACCAATTCCAAAGGGATCTTAACCCAAGAGATACCAAAAGTGAATATGAAAGTAAAGACAGTCAAGCTTCTCCGGTAGAGCTGACAATCTGTAACGACCCGGAATTTTGGGCAATATCGATTTAATAATCTGTGTAAATAATTTAATTGGTTTAATGATTTTCTTTATAATTTTTGTTTAAATTGGTGAAATTAATCTTTTAAAGGTTAATAAATTTTTAATCTGGCAAGAATTGTTTTTCAAAAGCTAATAAAATTTTATTCTATTTATAATATATACATTTGATATATATTGCGAATAGGAGATCTTTTGTTTCAAATTGAAGACGAATTTTCAAATTGTAATATATATGTATGTATATGTTATAATTTGAGTTGTTTGAAATTATATTTAATCTATTAATAATTTAGATATGAATGAATATTGTAATTGAAAGCTTTGTTTTAAAACATAATATTTTTCAAAAGATAATTTAAAGATTAATTCATTTGTTTTAAAAATATAAGATAATGGTTTATTTTAAATATGATAGTTTAAAAGGGATTTGAACATTTTGTCTTGCTTTCTTTTAAAATGCTAATAAGATACATATAAGAAGTCATACTTGTATATTTATTTAAGAATTCATAGTTTATTGACATAAAAACATTTCACTAATGTGTATAACATTTCATAAATACATATAAATACATAAGTAAGCATTTAGTAACAAAGTAACTTAATTATGTAAATTTATATTTACTTTTAAATTAAATAAAATTTGTTTAAAAACACTTAAGTAATATGTGTAAACATATTAGTGACAATTGTAAAGCTATTAAACAAATTAAATGACATTTGTTCAATTTTATAACAAGTGGCATTCATCTTTCACATATTTGAAATTTACAACATAAAAGAAAATAGTTTCTCCTTTTTCATTTTTTCAAAACTTTTTTTCCTTCTCTCAAAATTTTAATGGCAACCAACAAACTATTTCTCAAATCTGAAATTATTCCAAAATCTGGAAATTGAAATTCAAAAGTAAGATAAGATCAAAAAGCAAAGTTTGATCTACAAACTCAAATTGAAAACCTGCAACATAAAAGCTTCAACCTGCATTTCAAGATTTTACTACAACCTGAAAATGGAAACCTGCAAACTTCAATTTCTTCTGCAACTAAAATAAAGAATCATGGGCAAAAGCAAAGAAACCTGTAAACAACAAAAATTGAAGCATGCAAAGGCACCTGTGTTCAACAGCAAAGCAAAAGCATTTTTCTGATAAAAAGATTGAAGCCTGGAAATAGAAAAACCTGCTCTGCCTTTAATTTGAGGTGAGTAAACTATATTTTAAAAACAGTTTTTATATAATCTATGATTGAATGTTGCATGCGAATGAATTTGGTTTTGATGAAGGATATTTGTTTACCTGAATGCATGTTTAAAAAAAAATATTGAATATCTGGAAGTAATAAACTGCTCTGCTCCTGTTCTCTAAAAAAATTTAGTAAGTAAATCTTCATTTAAAAAAATATATTTGAACCTGTTGTTTAATCTACATTTGTGTGATGAATTATTCAGTGGTTTAGTTACAAAAATGATGTGAGATTGATTGCATGTTTGAATACAAAGAAGCTAGTTTGTGACTATGTAAATATGTTCTGTTCTTTACAGTTTTAATCATTAAATTTGATTCAAATCTTCCGCTAACATCATCATTTGACATTGATGATTGAATAAAAGTTGTTTGATATTGGTTGTTGGTAATATTAAAAATAGTTTCTGCAAAATTAAACTTACAAATAATTTTTAAAATATAAATTACAGTGAAATCCTGATTTCTGTCAAAAATCAATTATCTTAAATTCAAATTTGAATTATATACATGTAATCATGATGAGAAATCATGAATTTAGGCATGCATTTCAAAAATTTTAATTGGGTATCTATTGGGAATTTTGGGTTTGAACTTTTCTGAGTCTTTTGGTGATTGCCGATTATCCATGTTATAATTTAGTTTGAAATCTTGATTGAAGCTTGATAATGAAGTGTAGATAATGGGAAAAATGCTAAAGAATTTTTCTATTTAGTAAGTTGATGGGAATTGAAGAAAGTAGGGTTTTAGTTTGTGAATTGCTCGGCTCTGTTGTCGTGATATTCGCGACTTGGATAAGGGATCGGGGTTGATCGCGGTAGGGGAAATAGTAGCACGGGGACAAGGTGGATCGATGGTGAGGTCGGCGCGGCATAACGATGACGTTGGGTTCGGCGGCTATGGGGGTTTTTGGTAATTCGTTTTTCCTGCAGTTTCGAACAAAGAGTGAGATTTTGAGGCACGTGCTTATTTGTGATTCTGGGTGTAAATTCAGGCTCGCGAGGGGTGAAGTGATGATTGATTTAAGTTAATTATTTAATTAATTAAAGGGTTAACTAATTAATAAGGATTATTTAATTAATGCAATTAATTAAGGTTGATTAATAAAAGTAATTAATTAAAGTATGATTAATTAATTATGATTAATTAAGGTTTAATGTAATTAATTATAGTTAATTAATTAAAAAAGGATCATTAATTATTGTAATTAATGATAGTAATTAAAGGGTTAATTACTGATTATGGTTAAGGATAATTACTTGAATGTAATTAATGATGATTAATCAAGGAAGATTAATTAAGGAAGATCATTAAGAAATGACAATGAATTTGATTTGTTATAAATCAATGAAGCAGGATTTAGGGTAAACCAAATGATTAAAGGATAGTAATTAATTTAATTAGAGGATAATTAAATTGGTTAAGTGATAATCATATCTGTTTTTGGATGATTGATATTGGGTGATTGGTTGATATTGGATGACTGGTTGATATTGGATGATTGATATTGGATGATTGATATTGGGTGATTGGTTGATATTGGGTGACTGGTTGATATTGGATGATTGATATTGGGTGATTGGTTGATATCGGATGATTTGGATATCTATGTTGTGAATGCTGCTTTGTGAGACGAATGTTGTTATGAATTATCTATTTTGATAATATTATTCATCTATTATTTATATATCATCCTGTATACAAGTTAAATCGTTCAAAACCCTTAAGAACAACTTGGACATTAAAATGGCGTTTGGTTTCGGTGAGACCAGGATCGGGTTTCCATATTTGGATATCCGAAAACCACACCGATTCCAATTAAACGTTAGGTCGTTAATCCAAGTGGAGCAAGTGAAGACTCGAGGTGTAAGGGCTATACATCAGTATAACTCTGTGGGTGATTCCGTAATGATTTTGACGGAATAGTACTTATAGGTTCGAGATGGAGATTTAGAGTGCAAGGGCTATGGTCGTTGACTCTGAGGGTGATTCCAATAATGAATGCAACGAGATAGTGCCTTCGGTTTCGTTCGAACCCGGAACGAACTTGTATAGATTGAATGCTTTCAGCACATCGTCAGGCGGACGATGAGCATTCTAAGATAGATGTGTTCTATAAAGGTAATCGCAGCCTCAAGCCTCATCAACCGGGAATGGCTAAAACAGGGGAGGTGCAGCAAGCCTTCGTGGGTCGCACCCACTGGAGAGCAAGATTTACCCCTGTCTAGAAGTCCCTTTTTATTCGGCTGTGTGGGGCGGTTGAATTCCGGACAACCGTCGGGGTTGTCTTGTTCGGGACTGTTCAGTAAGGAATGGTTCCGGCCTTGTGTTGCAGGGGATGAAGGGAGTAATCCTCGGTACGGTGATCTAGGCCACGTACTGTGACGGGCGGTACCCCAGTAGCCCTGCCATTGATGGAAACCCATTTTCCCTACGAGACCCTACGGTTTTGTTTGTATTACCCACTTTTGTGGCTAGTAGCTGGAATTTAATGAATGTAACAATTTCGGCTATTTCTTATTTACTTGAAAACCCTAGACACTATTATAATATCACCGGATTTCCTATCAAATGTTTGGGTTAGCGTAAGGTAAAAACTTTTCCATGTTTATGTGTGGGAAGTCTTACGTGATACCTTTTCTTTTCAAAGGTTTTCTAATGTTAAGCAATTTTTACCCGTTTACTCACACCAGACCCCTGTCTGACCCGAGTGTTTATTTTCTGTTTTATTAAACTCTTGGGTACTCATATTATGTATGAGTGGTCAAGTGGTTCAGGTTAGCTTGACGGATTCTGGAGGAGATATGGAGCAGGAGGCTTCGACGTGTAGATATATATTATGTTTCCGCTGTGTATGTTGTGTTTGTATCTAGTATACTTGAGTTATATGAATTAGACAGATGTTTATAACTGTCTAATATGTGTTGTATAGTTGTGTACTCTGATGTATTATGATACTATGTATTAATTTATTTGATATATTTTATTTTATTCGTTCCGCTGTGAGTTCTCGGATGTTGTTCTGTTTCTTCTTTCTCTTTCTTTTCTTTTTCTATCCCTTTCTTTCTTCACTAGTGATGCGATTTTCCGGGAGTGGAAAGTCGGGTCGCTACACAATCGATGTCTCGATCGATGATAATGAAGATTCTAAAATGATAAGGATTGATCTTAGTTAATCCAGCAAATGCAAAAGGAATTAGCTGAGTTTCTCCAAGCAAACCTTGATGTGTTTGCCTGGACACATTCTGACATGTGTGGAATCTCCCTAGACATCACGAGCCATACGTTGAATATTGACCCACAATACATCCTGGTCAAGCAAAAAAGGTCGTGGTATGGATCCAGAGAGATTGTCCACCTTTAAGGAAGAGGTGGATAAGCTTAAATCAAATGGATTTATCCAAGATGCATTATACCCGAAATTGGTATCCAACACTATACTTATCCGAAAGCCAAATGGGAAATGGAGAACATGTGTTCACTACTTAGACTTGAATAAAGCTTGCCACAAAGATAGTTTTTCGCTTCCTCGAATCAATCACCTCGTAGATTCGACGTTTGACATGAACTCTTATCCTTCATGGATGCATATTCTGGTTACACCCAGATACCCATGCACTTACCCGACCTGGAGAATACCAGCTTCGTACTGATCTAGGACTTTACTGCTATAAAGTTATGCCTTTCGGACTCAAGAATGCCGGCTCAACTTACCGACGATTGGTTAATCGGATGTTCCCAACTAGATTCGAAAAACCATGGAGGTATACGTGGACGACATGCTAGTAAATTCACGATTCTCCACTGATCATATCAAAGACTTGGAATCATTGTTTAACATCCTTCGAGAATATAGAATGAAGCTCAATCCGTTGAAATGTCACTTTGGGGTTGCATCAGAAAAATTCCTTGGGCTTACCATCAATGCTCGAGGAATCGAAGCCAATCCCAAAAAGATCTAAGCAATCAGAAATCTCAAAACACCCAAGAACTATAAAGAAGTTCTAGAGCCTCAACAAGAAAGTAGCAGCACTGAACAGGTTTATTTCAAAATCCACTGACAAATGCATTCCCTTCTTCGATCTGATCAGAAAAGGGAAACAAAACTTTGAATGGACTATGGAATGTGAGGGCCATTCCGAGCACAGGTCCAACATCTCTTCACACTACCTATTCTGTCAAAGCTTATGGACCATGAGAGACTGTAAATCTATTTGGTGGTTTTGGGCAATGCAATCAGCGCTTCCCTGATTTGGGAGGAAGATCGAATACAAAGGCCGGTCTACTACATTAGCAAGCGACTGACCGGAGTTGAGAGAAATTATCCGAAGCTAGAGAAGTTGGCTTATTGTCTTTTTATTGCCTTAAGGAAGCTCCGTCCGTATTTCCAGGCTCATCCTTTCACCGTTTACAACGACCAGCCGTTATGATAGGTCCATACGCGGCCCGAGACATTTTGTTGGCTACTCAAGTGGAGTATCGAGTTAAGTTAATTTGACATTACTTACACTCCAAAGCAAGTCATTCAAGAGAAAGTCCTAGAAGATTTCATAGCTGAATTTTGCTATCCCAAAGGACTTGCCAGAAACCAACGAATCTCCCAATTATATCTAGAAGCTACATAAACATGGTGCATCAAATGACCGTTGCTCAGGTGCTGGAGTTGTATTTTAAATTCCTGAAGGACGGTCTTTATGCTACGCTTTAAAATTTGATTTTCATGCGACCAAAAACGAAGCTGAATATGAGGCCCTGCTTGTCGGATTGAGACTTTCCAGGGATTTAAAAATCATTGCTGTGGTGATTTATTGTGATTCGCAATTGGTTGTTATCAAGTTTGGAAGGAGTACTAGGCCAAGGATAGAAGACTGGCCGCTTACCTTGCTCGAGTCCAGGAAATATTAAATCAATTTGATTATTATGCCATCTACTACATACCCCGGAGCGCAATCATGAAGTCGATTCATTAGCAAAGTTAGCTAGTACAAGTTAAGCACAACAAACCTATGGAAATGTTATCTTCCCTGAGCATCGATCAAAATGGAGATGGACTGGGTATTCGAGGTTATTCCTGATAAGGAGTCATGGATGACTCCGTTCAGAAATTATCTCGAGCATGGGACCCTGCTAGAGCATAGGAGTGAAATGAGAAAAATTCTTCGAAAAGCTTCGCGGTTCATTATTCAGAATGGATTCATGTATAGAAGAGGATACTCTATTCCTTTACTCCGGTGTATCGCTCATAATGAAATCAAACGCATATTGCATGATGTGCACGAAGGGGAATGTGGTGATCACGCTGGAGGACAAGCTCTTACCAATAAAGTGCTTTGATATGGACACTATTGGCCGAATGTAAATCGTGATGCATCGGATTACGCCAGAAAATGTGACAATTGTCAAAAACACGCTCGTACCCTTAGAGTACCGCCTACCAAAATAACTCAGACGGTCAGTCCATAACCGTTTGTAGTATGGGGCATCGATATTATTGGCTCCCTACCTCTAGTCAAAGGTGGTGCGAAGTACGCCATCGTCGCAGTTGATTACTTTACAAGTGATCAGAAGCTGAGCCCCTTGCTAAAATCACGACGAAGAAGGTGATCAACTTTGTAGTCCGCAACGTTATTTGCTGATTTGGTCTCCCACATACCATCATCACTGATAACGGAGCCCAATTCGACAGTGTTAAATTTAAGTATTTCTGTCAACGATTCCACATTCAGAAGAAATTCTCCGCATTTGCACACCCTCAAGCGAATGGATAGGTTGAAGTTGTGAATAAAGTTATAAAGTCTATTCTGAAGAAACGACTGGAAAAGGCTGGGGCAAGTGGATCGTTGAACTTCCTAGGGCTCTATGGGCTTACCGAGCAACCCACAAGTTCGCGACAGACGACACACCATTCTCTCTTTCCTACGGTTCAAAAGCCATTATTCCAGTCGAGATGGAAGTACCTTCTCATCGTGTGACTTATTATGATCCAAAAACGAATGCCATATTACTTGCCAAATCTTTGGATTTACTGAATGAGAAGCGTGAAGAGGCTGACTTGAGGGCAGCTACATACCGAAGTCGAGTCGCTCGATTATACAATGCCAAGGTACGACCCTGAACCTTCAAACTCGACAATCTCATCCTCAAAAAGAATCTATCCAGCTCCTTCATACATGAAACCAACGTGGGAGAAGCTGTATGTCATCGGACAAAAGCTCGAAGGCGACACATTCAAATTATCGACCGTTGATGGTCTTACTCTGTCGAGAGCCTGGAACAGCGAAAGCCTTCATTGCTACTACACATAACAAGCTTTGATTATTCAATTTACTTCTTATTTGCAATTTGTTTATGCATTTCAAAATTTTAATTTGTAATAAGGCCATTGATTGTGTGTATTTTCTTATTTCAGCAATAAAATGCAACTATTCGAGCCAAAGTTATGATTTTTTGAAATGCATCATACAACTATCACTATGCACGGAGAGCTAAATTCCACCCGACGGTGGAGTTTATTCAAATAGGGAGTAACTGTGATATGACTGGTTACTCGCTAAGTGAAACCCGAGCTTGGGGGCAAGTCATCACACCGAAGTCAAAAAGGATTGATGTACGACAAACCTTTAACTAACTCCAGATTCCCATAGTGGAGCTGGAGTATAAACTTATAAATACGGTCTCGTAGAGGGTGGGTCCGTCCATCTAATGACTTCGCCCGTATCTTGACCATTTTTGAGGAGGGTGGATCCATCCATCTAAGGACCTTGCTAGTTAACTCAGGGTGGATGTGAACCGGCCATCCATGATCTTGATAGATTCGTCATTCCTAGAGTGCGAACGAAATCCTAAAGCCGTAACAGATGTGGCTGATCATCTGTCGGCCAACTCTAGATTCCTGAAGTGCGAACTGGAGTAACAACGTCAACTAACTGCGGACTCCTAGAGTGCGAACCAGAGTATCGATGGTAATTGACTCTAAGTCCCTAGAGCATGGATTGGAGTATAAACATCGACTGCTCTAAAATCCCCAGCGTGCGGATTGGAGTTTAAACATAAATCGGATACGAATCGATCATCCTTAACCCAACTTTGAGTCCCCAAAGTGTGGTCAGAGTATAAACATAACTCGGGTGTGACTAACCACCAATGAATTAATCTAAGGTCCCCAGAGTATGGACGAGGTTATTAATATTAAATAGGCATGGATAACCATCCATGAAAATAACTTAAGTCCTCGGAGCGTGGACATATCACTAAAACTTAAGCGGGCAGAACCGACCGTCGATGAACAGGTGCAATCCCCAAAGTGTGGACGTGATCACCAACTAATGAGGGAGTGTTGTTCAAATACCTAAAACTCATCATGTTTCAGCGTCGTTTCATAAAGATTAAGATTGATGTGTTAAAGGCAAACAAATATTGTTGACTGATCTTTCTAATGTTTCCCATAATCTAAGGGCAGAACTTAAGTACGGACTACTGATAGAAACAGTGCGATATCAGGATTCGACTTAACACTCGATTGCGACCCGAAACAGTTACCCTAAGACTTAGCAAATACATCCGTGTCCGAATTAAAGAACTAAAGTTTCACAAGTATATTGAAGGAAAGTTTGAGTGTTGGAACACTTAAGAAAATAAACACAAGTTGTTCAGAAGACAAAATGAAATTTTATTTCAATCATTCTTTGGAAGAAAAAGGTTAAGTACAAAGCTATACCAAAAGTCATACTAGTAGGGGCCGAACCTGCATCTACACACGGACTACAAAAAGAACGCAAAAGAAGATTCCTATCTTTCTATCAAAAATTAGCCGAAGAGACGTATCTACTCTTTTTTCTTTCTTGGCTTCTTCTTCGGCATTAACCAGCTGGAGTTGCCACTCGGCTTCCTATTTGAACCCTTGCTTTTTGGCGGCTGGTCTCCAGTCGAGGGCAATATATCAATTTCGTCCTCCGAACTCAAATGTATTGGAATGCTTCTTGAAGGCGGAGTTGGAGGGACATGATCAACAGTAGGAGGCAGGATAAGTACACTTATCTCAACGATTGTTCCTCTCAAAGATATCATCCGTAAAGGGGCTAGACCGAGGCCAGCCATTCCACCTCCACAACTACCAGCTCGGGCAACTCTTCCATTTCGACGCTAATTTCGGCTATTATTTCTTCTTCATGAAACGTTTGAGCCTTTTTGGGAACATTATAAGTTGGTATTGAGAAGCTAGTCATAGGTGCTCCCCCACTCATGACAGACGACAGATCAGCGAAGGGGTCACTATGATGACCAAGAAGTTCCTCCATCGTCTGTTCATCGAAAGTAAGCGTGCTCCCTTGTACCCCATTCGTAGGTGTAGTAGCCATTGTCCTGGTCGCTTCCGTTATGATAGCCTCATGCTCGTGATGTAACTCTTAGGTTACAGGAGGCATATCAGGTGTAGCTCCAATCGCTGGATAGAAACAAAAGAAAAACTGTTAACAATTACTTCAAGTTATGCTTCTGATTTTAAGCAAGCGTAGGAAATGTTCAAAGTAACTTCACTCGGTTTGACTTGCGGCTGGCAAAGCATCTTTAGATACTTTATCGTGAGCTAGGGACAACTGTGGTTGATCCGGATTATAAGGAGGAATAGACTGAGGATCAATCGTAGATGTGGATTCAGACTGAGTTGGCATGAGATTTTCAGAACTTAATCATGGTGCTCAACACCTGAACCTTCTCCAACCTCCGAATGCTTAGCACCGTGTTTCTCCTTTTCATATGTGATCATCATATCTTGGAGAAATTTTCATTCGTCTTCACTTAACACCCGGTTCTAGAGCTCGAATTCATCAATCGATTCAGCCTGATCCGCAGCCTTTTCGTCCTCTACTAATCGGCCCCAAGCGTTGTACATATGTGTTGGATAATTATCGAGTCGTGCTAGATTTATATGCCACAAAACATTAACATTATAAGTGATGAGGAGATCTTCAATATCATCCTTTAGCTTAGACTCCACCATTTGAACTTCATCCTTAACCATGGCCACCACCTCTCGGATTCTAAGCGATGCCGCATCCCGTTCGCCCCGAAGCATCACAGCTTGCTCGCACGCTTCTTAGGCTACTTTATTCGCACAATCTTTTTCTTTAATGATTTCAAAAAATTTGGTTTTAAGCTCATTGAGTTCCTTCAATGCAGCATCCCTTTCGGCTATAACTGTGGTGTGCCGGTGGCCCATCTCCTCCACTAAAGTGAAATGCGCTTGTCACATTCTTTCCATAAATTGAGTTGCCTTGTCTGCTTTATTTATGGCCTCTATTTCAGATTGTCGAGAAGAATCGGCTTCACCATTAACCACTTGAATAATACGGTCCTTCTGAGCATGGTTGGTTTCTAACTACTCGAATGTTTTGGCTTGCTCAAAAGCCACCGCCGACGCTTTATTCGCGGCTTTCATCCACTCCTTGTATTGAGTATATATACCATGAATGTAATCGTGCATCGTTTGTTCCACCAAATGAGGAGGGAAGATAAAACGGTCGGAGAAAATGTTCAAAAAATCTTTTATCAACTGGGCAATTTTGATTTCCCCTTCCCTAGTAGGCTCAGTAATGGCTTGTTCGATGACAGGGTGTTTCGGCCTCAGTTCTATGGCATTGTGACTCAGGCCTGGGGGCTTGAGAAGATGGTTTTTGATATGGAGGCTCTAATGGTTGTTCTCCGTGACTGGAGAGTTGTGTTGGTACTCGAGGAGGTGGAGAGCATGATCGGGATCGATATCATGTTCCCTATCTCCATCCCTCTCCCTCTCATGGTGTTCTTGGCTGGAATAAACGCGATCGCGGTCCCTATCAGCCTCCCTCCGGCTGGATATATAGTACGAACTGGATGATTGACGTGCTGAGCGAAGGCTGCCCAACATGCATTCTCGTCTAGTCATCTTATCTATAAAGGAAAAAGGAAAATGGAGTTAGTGATCTCTAGAAGTGGACAGCTTAAGACTAGAAATCGTTTAGTGCCGTGAAGTGTATAAGTATATGCAACCCTCCAACCAACCGAAAATGTCGGCCAAACTTGTGGGAAGAGACTCGCTTAAATCAAGAGCACTTTGAAGCCCCTCCAATTCGATGTCGTGTTGAAGTGACATATAATCCGAAATCGGAATATCGGCAAGTCCTTCGAAAGAATTCTCTACTTGCGAGCGCGGAGCCTTCGAAATTCTAATATCGGAGGCTAGTAGAGACACGACTACGGATTTCCGTCTCGAAGAGTTATGACGCTTATGTGCTACTGCCTTGCCTTTCCTTCTTCCCTCAAGATCCTGAAAGTTGTCAGAAGGCCTGGCTACGGGTTCATCATCGGTGGGCGTATTTTCTTCATCTCCCTCTTCAGCTACTACGTCCCAAGTACTCTATGATTAGCCCGTCTCACTACGGCCGCCCTAATCGATCCCTCAAGTCTGATGCTTTGGTTTCATTCGATTAGCCCAACAATTCTCAAGTTTCTATCTATATGCACCGACTCGATTTCCCTCATTTGAATTGGCACTTCCTGAAGGAACCGTACTATTTCTTTGAAGTGTGCACCTTCAGGTCGTGGAATTACGGCTGTAAAGGAAATAAGATATTAGTTTCAATGTCAGTTACAACTATTCTGCTAGTTACCGGAAGAATTGTAGCACTTACTTCTGACCAACCGCCGATAGGCAAACCCTGGAGGGCATTGGACATAGAACCACTCAGTTTGAAGTAGCTTAATTTGGTCCAGGCACCAGTCACAACTTGGCAGTTCCTGGCTGCCTCTAAGAACATGAAAGAAGGGCTATCTCCTCGACTTTTGATATTGAACAAGTATTTGATTTCATACAGAGTCGAAGGTCGAAGGAGATGTTCCATGAAAATGATGAACTGTTCAGTAGTGCATATCCATTAAGATGTAATTACGAGGAGGCGATTCCAAAGAAAGCCAACACTTCTCTAATATACTGGTTAAATGGAGGAAATGTTCCCACTGTGCACGAATGGCAATTAAAAACAGTAACCCCTTTCGAGGGAGCATGTGGTCTATCATTCGGTTCCAGTAATAAGACGTCGTCCAACGGCAAACCGGGTCTTAAACATATCCACCCCAACAAAACTTCGAAGACGTTGGATGGCATAGAGTCTTGTAGATTCCCAATAAAGCTAGCCCCTGGCAGCTCGTCCAGAGCTTGATCTATAACTTCGACCTCGATGGCCGGTATCTTTATTACTAAGGGAGGTGAACTTTGAAGCTTGATGCTGTGAACTTGTAGATACCATAACTAATCAACTTATCGAAAACCATCTTTAGATGATAATAAGCCCGTGTATTCCCCAGTGTGAAGTGCATGAACGTTTTGTGCAGTGTAGTGCTACGTAATACTTAAGAAATTCTACAAAAGTTTAAGGAATGTTCAAACGACAAGACTTTGACATTCAACCGGAGTGACCATCATCATTCACCGTCACAACCGTGCCAGCCTGACTTCGAAGAACAATCCATGTTAGAATTCATTAAGTTTGTCAAATTACAATTCCATCGATGAGCTTCGAAGGGTAGTCAAATTTGCAGTTTAATGGTCAAGTCCAATTTTGCAGGGCCAAAGCTCGACGGAGTCAAGGGTTCGAAGGTGCAATAGTTTTGTATCTATCAAAGTTCAACATGGATTGCTCCTCCAAAAAGCCCGGCTTCGTATCGATCTCCCACTAAGATTTCGTATCGATCGATATCCAGCGCTTCGTATCGATCGTCAGCCAAGATTTCGTATCGATCGCCAGTTAAGATTTCGTATTGATCGACATCCAGAGCATGGTATCAATCGCCAGTTGGGATTTCGTATCGATTATTCCAGATCGATACGAACTACCACTATTCTAGATCGATACGAAACTTCTCCCTCATCCATCGTTTCTAGATCGACAAGAGTTTCCACATTTTAAATCGATACAAAGATGCCTCCTCTATCCATCATCGATATGAGATCAAAACCAGAGATTCTTCTGATGACTGTTTCGCATCCATCAATAGCTTTTATTCTCCAAGCTACAACAATGCCATTACCGCTTCCACGACCTCACCCCGACCAACTTCCAGCATCAACAGTGCCAGAATCGGCCACGACTTTGGATGAAATGGCATTAAGACTCGGGTCTCATCATTTTAAAATGGTTCAACCAATTAATTACATAGTACAAGTGAATGGGATCGAGGATTAAAAAGTTAAGTAATTTGGAGACGAAGGCAGTTCTTTCTTCTCGGTTTCTAGATCGACATGAAGGTACATGAGAAAAAAATGACAAGTGGAAATTCGGTATAGTCCAAAATTCCTTTATATGGACTCTAACTCATGGGAAAGAGATGATTTGTCTCATAGTAAAATGAACTGGTCGAAACGGTCAAGAGCCGGAACGATACGAAAAAGCCTTCTTCGTTTCTGTCTATAGTTGATCTGGGACAAAGCTTTTTGTATCCATCAGTCCATCGATATGAAAGGAGCAGCCTGGTTGCACTGGAGCCACGTGACTCCATCGATGTGAAACGTTCATTTCGTACCCATCAATGAAGTTTTCATCCATACGAAACACTTATTTCGTATCCAGAAGCTCAAAGACCCAAGCTTCATATCATCGATACGAAAGACCACCTTAATTGACACCCACCGATATGAAATGATATAAAGAGCCAAATGAATCGTACCGATTACCATCGATATGCAGAACAACTTTTTAAACTATCACATTGATCCAGGAGAGGATCGATATGAAGGGGCACTCCAAAACAACCATCAAGCTTTGTTATAACTCGAATTTCACATCGATTCAGGAGAGGATCGATACGAATGTTTGATAAAAAACTTGACAATGACTCATGAACATACAAACGTTGACGGGAGTCAGGTTAACATACGTGTATATATGACAGACTAACACTCACTTTTCAAAATTTACAGGAATTGTACGCTCACCTGGTGACAATTACAACAACGAATGACATATTATTATCATACAACACCCAGCTACAACAATACACGGCACAACAATTGGCAGTCAACAGTTCATAGTTTATATTTCTAAAGATCAATCAAAAGTCATAGTTTTCGATGAAAAGACAACAACCGTTCAGACGAGTAAGATAAAACTGTTCAGGATGAAGATTGCAACTTTTTAAAGCACGTCATGTTCTCACAAGACGTAATTTGGAGGGCAAATGTTATCCCGCCTTTTGGCAAGGCCATGGCACCAAGAACTTAACGGGAAACCGACGATAGTCCATCCCGAAGATCGGTTATACACAACAAAGTTATAGAAGCCAGTGTTCTGAATTTCAAGTCGATCCGAGTTCGTATGCTCAAGATATGACCGATGCAATACAAGTGATCACCTTGTTCGTATCCATCAAGCAACCAGGGAACGCCTTCCTACGTATCGATCTGGTTCGAATCCACCACGCTTGGTTTCGTATCGATCAGGAGAGCAGCGTTCTTCGTATCCATCCTTCCTCATACTGCTTCGCATCGATCATCTCCATCTTGTTCGTATCGATCAACCAACGTCCACTTCGTATCCATCCGTGACTGTCTACTTCGTATCAATCGGTAAGTAACATGGAAGTCTATTTCATATCGATCTGTTTTCAACATAATTCGTATCGATCAGCCATAGGTCAATACGAAATCAATATCTTCCATCGTATGAAAGCTAATACTTTGTGATTGATACGAGGTGACCATCAAGCGATCGATATGAAATGGCTGCAGTGGATCGATATGAACAAGGCCAAGCCGGGTCGATACGGACGAGGCGCATTCATAGGAAAGACTCGATTGTTCGACATAAAATGTGTATCGATCCTTAAAGCAAGCGGCATGTCATCGGACATCACGTGCAGAACTATCGATACGAGGCTATCGATACGAACGACATCGATACGAATTAAGCAGCCTTCAGAAAACCCAAACTTGCATCGATCATAACTCAAAATATGCAGGTCCAAATGCTACCAAATTTTCACACGAGCTTGCGTACATCCTCAAGACTGTTCATGACCGATCTTGACTCGATTGGACGAAATATTGATCGATACGAAGTTCTTTCGTATCGATCACGAACCGAGTACAAACCGCATGGGATTGACCATATGGGCCCATCCACGTGAGAGAAGAGGTCTTTCGAGATATGAGTGAGATATTTGCAGCGTACACCTATAAATAGCATCCCAAGACTTATAGAAAGGTGACTTTTGGATCCTCTACGTCTAGATTCTATCGAAATCACTATTGTACTCAAGTTTTCCTGTTGTAATTCGTTGTAACCAGCAAGCAAAAGTTAATAAAAGTCAATCATTTCATAATGGACGTAGGCCACACGCCGAACCACTCTAAATCTTTATGTTTCTCTGTTTTTTTTCTGATTATTATTTAGAGTGTTCGCTAGATAATCCTCTTTTTACATTTATTTTCTTCATTTTATCTCTCCAAACACTTCCGAAGAGTATTGTGCTCAATTTTGGTACAAATAGATGTAAGTCTGGTGTGAATAATAATATGCCATCTCTATTAATGGATATCTAGGTAGACATAGTCACTGACCGAAATGGGATCTTCCCTCATTAGTATCCTCTAAATATTTGTCAATGATAATTTTGCTCCTGTATTCACAATAGTTAAACAATAACAATATAACCATATGCATGCATGCTACAATGGTAATCATGACTAATCTGTCAAATCAATGGACTGTCTGTCCCAATGTTTAGTTTTCAAAGGATAACTACCAACCTATATGGTTGAATCGGCTTACCAAATATGCCTAATTTTCTTACTAATTGTTAGAAGAAAAATGGACGGTCTTTTGAAGTACATTTATCTTAGTGTTTACCTGACTGGCTATCAATCTCATAGTTTTACTAGGCTTACTAAAGATTTTGCAGGCCAACCTATAACCTATCTTATCTTTATGTATTCCTTTCTTACGCAAAACTACTTTTAGTCTTACCTTGACAATGCCCTATGCATTGGAATTTTGGACTTATCAGCTAAGGGATAATAGCTGAAGTATAGAGTGCTACCATATACCAACCCCATCTAGTTTTCAAATGTCCGAGTCAAATTTATCCTATCACAATCTATCCAAAAGTGATAAGAGTAATAATTATTTTAGTAAAATTCTGGGCTAAATACCCTTTTCTATTTCCTTGAAAACACCTTCTTTATAAATTATTTAACCCTTGAAATCTTATTTAAAACAAGGAAAATTATAGCCCTTTACTTTATCTAAAATATTATGCCAAGATATTTATGCCTTTATAAAATAACTTTAATGAATTTCGAATCACTTAAAGGTCATCTTACCTCGAAATCATAGGCTATATGGCCAAAGTTAATAAAACAAATAAGTTATCAAAGTTGGCATCAATCTCGCCACCAAAGTCTACCACTCTTCAACACCAAAATATGTTAAATTCTTTTATTTATAAAGCATAAGGCCATGGGGATAACATTATATATATCACACATCATAATGTATCGACATTATAGGGTATAAAACTTGGTTTGCATAACATAGATTTAAGTCTTTATAAAAGTCAACATTGATTACATTCGACGTCATTAGGGCCAAAGTGAAAATAAGTGGCATTGTAGCCTTCTTTAAAAATAGGTTACAAGAATTAAGGCTGGCAATCATTAAAGTTGAAATGATAAGACACGGCATCATTATGGCCGATACAAAACAGTGGCCTTATCACCCTTATAGAAAAACAAGGCCTCAAAAGGGTCGAAATAGATAAAATGCAGTGTCATTTCCTTATGGAATTGGTGTCAAAATTGATAAAACATGATGCTATTGTAATCGACAATGTTATAAAAATCGGCGGTGTCAAAATATTTAAAGGAAATAAGCGGATTATTCACATCGTAGCTCATGACGTCGACAGTATACACGACGACGTCGACTCCAGCCCTCCTAAATTCATTCCATATCATCTAGGATGATATCCTAGGTACTCATTAAGGCCGGAAACATATAAAACGGCCTCATAAACTTCGAAAACATTTTGCTATTAAAAGATATTTCTTTTCACTAACTCCTTCTATTTGTCAACATCCCATTAGCTAACAACTTATTTCATCAAAATCCTTTTTAGAAAACTAATATGGCATAGGTTTGTCATTTCCAAACATTTGCAAACCCTTAATCTTATATTAACAGCTTAATATAATAGTTAAGCCCTTCTAGCTTAATAATTTTATAACCCTTCACAAACACTTAGAAAAAATCCCTAAAAATCATAATAAATCCAATTTATTATATCTTTTAACATATAAAAGTTTCGACTATAAAAACATAATTTGATTATTTTAAATAATTAATCCCAAAATATCTCATTTTCTAACCTTAGAAATTCAACAAATATTCCCATTAAGTCAAAAAATTATGAAATAGAAAACCCACTTCTAAAATAATGTTTCTAAAATCGTATTATAAGTTCAAGTCATTTAGGTGTCATATGAAAAATTTTCTAACTCAATCATATCACTTAATTTCATAAATAAATCCTATAAATTCATCAATAAGCATATAATCATCCAAAAATCATACATGGCATAATAATCATCAAAAACTTTGAGTTCAATCCTAAAATTGAAATGAATAAACATGCTAAGAGATGGTTATCAATACCCATCTTGAATGATCAAAGAAGGTTGAGATTTTTATTCTGATTTTATTCCCATAAGCTTTGATCTTTCTCCATAGCTTATCTTCTCTTGAATACCTTTTAATAGCCGGCCTTGATCCTTTAATTTCGTTTGTAGAAATGAAGTGGGGGAGGAATTGAGAATGGGAAGGGTTATATTTAGAAATTAAACTCTTTTCCTATTTCCCCCTCCTCGTATATCCTCCTTCTTATTAATATTCTAACTAATTCCATTAGTTCATCAATTAAGGCTCGACCCATTTTAATTACCAAATCTTGATCTCCCAATCATCCCATATTATTTTATTTTATTTATCTAATTAATGTTAAACAAAATTAGGGATGTTACAGACACCTCTCCTTAAAGAATTTCGTCCTTGAAATTATGAAAAGGTACCTACATCAAACATACAAGCGTAAATGTAAAACGTACCATCAAACAGGTCAGGATAAGTGTTTCTAATCTGGCTTTTCATTTGCCAAGTGCAATATCTCTCATCATCACTCCATTGGATTTTTACTAATTCGACTATCTTGTTCCTTAGCTTCTTCTCATCCCATACGAGCTGGATGTCTAACTATAGTCATGTTCGACTCCATCACTAAATCTTTCAATGCAGTCGGACTGATAGTAGTCTTTGGATCTCGAA
The DNA here is from genome assembly GCA_030765085.1 of Allium cepa. Lineage (NCBI taxonomy): Eukaryota > Viridiplantae > Streptophyta > Magnoliopsida > Asparagales > Amaryllidaceae > Allium > Allium cepa. The sequence goes on along the minus strand of CM060939.1, from coordinate 408,693,072 downwards.
CATACTTTCTCAGAATATGGAAAACATCGTGGACTTCTGCCAAACATTCGGTAACTTTATCCTTTAAGCGAGTTTTCTGATCTTTTCTATAATAGGAAATGGTCCAACTAATCCATCTGCCAATTTCCCTAACTTCCCAAATACTACTCAACCTATATTGGCGATACTTTGATGAGAACATGATCTCCAACTGAGAATTTTCATCTTTTATGTGCATAACTTGTCTACCTAGACTGAGCTTCCTTCATTTTATTTCAGATTAACTCAATCCTTTCTACGACTTCTCTTACTGATTCTAGACCTAGAACTAATCTATTTCCAGTCTCCAGCCATTACATAGGTGATGTACATGGCCTTTCATACAAAGCTTCAAAAGGTTCTGTTCCTATACTAGCATGATAACTATTGTTCTAAGAAAATTCTACTAAGTGACTTCCCATGATCCTCCAAAATCAAGCACAAAAACCCTTAATAATCCTCCAAGACTTTATTAACTCTTTCCGTTTGCCCATCGATCTGTGTATGGTAAGTGGTACTCATCTTGAGCTTGGTAACCAAAACCTCTTGTAGACTCTTCCACTCTATCTTTGATTATACTACTTGGAATCCCATATAGTCTAACTATATTTTTCATGAATAACATAGCCAAAACTATTGCCGTCCATGTCGACTTAATGTGAATAAAGCGTGCACTCTTGGTTAGTCTATTTACCATGACCAAGATACTTTCGTTTCCCTATTTTACCTTGGAAAACCATCAATGGAATCCATAGATATAGAATCCCATTTTCAGATCAGTATTTCTAAGGTTTGAAGCAATTCACTAAGCTTCTGATGCTTGGCTTTTACTTTTTGACAATTCAAGCATTGTTTTACCCATAAGCCTACATCCCTTTTCATTCCTTCCCAGAAGAAACTTCTCCATATATCCTGGTACATCTTTTTTCTTCCACGATGAATAGCAAATTTCGATCGATGACACTCCCTAAGAACTTCTTTTCCTAGGTCTGCAATATCTGCAACACACAATCGTCCCTTCATTCTCAACCATTCATTTTGATCTAGATAAAAATCTTTCAATTCGTTGATCTCAGTTCCACTTTACAGTCTTCTAATTCGTTCAGCTAGCAATGGATCATCTCTTTGCTTGGAAGTAATCCTTTCAATCAATACTGGTTGAACGTCTAAGCAAGATACCATTGCAGTATCTGACTAGAACTGACCGTCGATCTTAACTACATTTTACATGTGGTTAGTGCCTCTAGTTCTTTCCATTTAGCTGCCATTGCTAATACTACATACTGATGCCTTTTACTAAATGCATTTTGCTATCTTGTTCCCTTTTCATGGCATATACTCAATTCCAAAATCATAAGCAACTATAAACTCTAACCTTCTCCGCTGTCAAATATTTGACTCTTTCTAAGAGAATAAATATCTTAAAAACTTATGATTCGTATACAAATCAAATCATTCTTCCAAAATGTAGTATCTCCACACCTTCAAAGCAAAAATTACTACAGCTAACTCTAAGTCATGGGTCAGATATCCAACTTCATGCGATCTGAGCTGTCGGGAAACATAAGCAATCACTTTGCTCCTCTATATTAACACAACTCCTAATCCTGTTCTGCAAGCATCAACATACACTAGCAAATCTTAATTCCCATCGAAAAAACTAGCATGGGTGCATTGGTAAATAAACGTTTCATCTTCTGGAATGCCTCCTTACATCTATAGGTCCAAATATACTTCACATCTTTCCTTGTTAACCTAGTCATCGGTGCTTCCATATGAGAGAAATCCTTGATGAATCTTCGGTTATAGCCAGCTAATCTGAGAAAACTCTTTATCTCAATCACTATCTCAGTGTTTTCCAATTATTAACTGCATCAATCTTAGCTAGATCTACCAATAACCCTTTTACTATGACTAATGACCAAGAAAATTCACCTTCTTTTTCCAAAAATGACACTTCGAAAACTTTGGTTTTAACTGATGCTACTTCAGCATCTCAAGCACTACTCTAAGATGAATCTCATGATCTCTTTCATCTTAGAATATACCAAAATGTCATAAATGAATACTAACAGGAATCTATCCAAATTCACATGGAATATCCGGTTCATTAAATCTATGAGGAAAGCAGGCACATTAGTTAATCCAAATGGCATAACTAACCACTCATATGAGCCATATCTGGTTCGAAACGCCTTCAAAATATACTATCTTCTACCATCCTCAATTGATGGAACCCTATCGCTAAATCCAACCTTGAAAATACTTTGGGTCCATTCAACCGATTAAACAAATCATTGATTCTCGGCAAGGGTTGTCGGTTCTTTATCTCTTTTCACTTAACTAATGGTAATCGATACACAATCTTAATAACCCATTCGATTTTTTCATGAATACCGTGACTGCTCCACAAAGCGAACTGCCTGGTCTAATAAAACCTTTTCCATCTAAATATACTTACTACTCTTTTAACTCCTTCAGTTCTGTAGATGCCATCCTGCTGGAAGGCTATCTCATAAATGAAAACGGTGGTACTGGAGAAGAATGTGACTTAGCATATGAACGACTTCATGCCCCTAACTGAAGGGGTAGGTCGTACCAAGCTTGCAGCTAAGGACAGTTCACCCCTAGAACATGGGGCATGTCAAATTAGATTACGACCAAGCATATGGCTAAGGACGTTACGCTCCTAAATATGGGGTAGGTCTGGTTTAGCTAACAGATAAAATGGCTAAGGACACTATGCCCCAAATAAGGGGCATGTCGTGATTAACCTACAGTTAAATCAATCAAAGGATTTTTGTATAGAGGACCAAACATATGGCCAGAGATGTTGCGCCTCCAAACACAGAGGCGGTCACATTGAATATACAAATGACTTGCATTCTTAAAATGATACAACTCGGAAATCAAAAGTCCTGCATCTCAAATTTCCAGAAAGAAGGAAAATCAGATGTGCAAACCAAGTGTCTTAGATAGCAAGTCTACCACGACCTATGGTTGCAACAGACTTGGACGGCAAGTGTTACACCCGTTCTTATCAAGAACCACTCTGGTAAAACATGAAAGAACCAGATAAAGATTGCAACAAAGACACCAAAAATTAAGGTCAAGCACCGTAAACTATGCCAAGTTCTGGGAAAATTATATACACCAAGCTGAGCCGACCACATCCACATTTTTTCAAACGTCAATAGGTACAAGTCTGCACAGGCACATATCAAAGGTAAGCTAGACAACACCACACAGAGCCGAAAGCACTCCAAAGGGATTGTGTATAGGGTCATTCAAGATGCGATTCAACGCAGACTCAATTTTAAAGACCAAAGACAAAGATACACGCCAAGTTAACCCTTAGAATAGGGTAGATGAGTGCTAGCACATTCCGACCTGACACGTTTTCTTGTCAAGAACAACATATGAATCAGTAGAGCGATGCAATTTGAAAGTTAGGCAGCATTTACCTCTACATCTCCTCATATGCTTCACTTCGTAGCAAAATAACTGATTAGCACAAATGCGGTTGTGTCAGCGAATTGCAAACAACGTTCCTTCAAAAAAATAGCGGACTAGACCAATTCAAATTTTAATTCTACCTCCTTAATTTTGAATGTTCCCACTCTAATTTTGGAAATTCCTGCCTTTATTCAAACTTCTTGAAAAAACGCATCAACAGTCCTGTCACATCAAATAAGCAATACGGATGAATGACACCTGGCTGGATCTAAGGGTCAAGTCGCAATGGCAGGAAAAAATTCTAGTAATCCACATGAAACTGACAAATATAAATAGGAAAAGCATTGTAGATGAATGGGACTTTATCCTTGTAACAATTTTCCCTTTGAGAAAACCTTAAGGTTCTATTATACTAACCGCCATGAAATTATGTACCAAATTAGCGATAAGGAAGAAAGAGAAACTTTCCCCATGGACGTAGGATTCTTTAAAATCCAAACCACGTAAATCCGATGCACTTACTATTTTCAATCATCCTTTTAGTTAGCTAATCATTGCATTTTATTTACTTATACATGAAGAATATGTCAAATGGATTTGACACTTTAACAAATAGTTAACGTGTAACTACTTGGTTGTGTAAGCATTCAACAATACAATCACCACCTCGTGATAAAGTTAATATAAATTAACTCTACCAATTCAAATTTATTATAGTAATTAACCAATTGATTACTCTAAGCATAATTGGAAAGTTGAAGGATAAAAAAATTCCTCAACATAGATTAACAGCATTCTCATATCAAGAGAACTACGTAATTTGTTACATCGATGTTTTCTATTTGACCTTAGTTATATTAACAACTATTGAGTGATTCATTCCATCATTATATAATAACTATTAGTAGGTAAGCCTTTGGTGCCTCAGCAGCCATGAGTAATACACTACCTAACATTAGGAGAGCGGTACGTACTCTAGTCTCAATAGATGTATCGATACACGAACTTAATATACATCCTGACTAGGAATATTTAGAATGGTATATTTACTTTCATTATGATAAATTACTCAAGGTTACAACTATTTGTAACTATTATGATAAAACATACATTTATGGATTTTCTATTAAATATATGCTAGTTAAATTAATTAATATAACACATTATATCAAGTATGTAATAGAAAGAAAACATTTTTTATTTCGAACAAGATTGGTTGTTGAGTTTGACATATGCAATAAATTACATAATTGCCTCTAGGGCATACCTCTAACTCTATCAATCTCCCACTTACACTTGGGGTCATTTATGGAATCTTATTCCAACTTATCCATTTGGTTTCCTCAAAAACTAATTGGGTCAGTCCCTCAATGAACGAGTATGCTATTATATTTCAATTATCTACTCTGTCAATCAACACTCTCCGACGTTGATGAACCATGTTTATCATGTGTAACAACTGGGAGTATGTCACTCGACTTCTTGTGAGGTCTAAGTTCTATTATGAATCATATCGTGACATTATTATCGTATAACAATATTATAGGATTCTCAACATATGGAATCACCCTTGGCTCAATTATAAATTTATGCGTTATATATATACATTACCTTTATTGCAGCGCTATTCAAGGCAATGTACTCATCCTTTTTCATTGAATCAGCCATAACCTTTCAATTAGAACATTTCCAACTTAAAGATTTTTAACTTGAATTTATCATTGACATATTATACCCAATCGCACTTATGAAAGTTTGGGTCTGAATACTCTTTTATAAGGGTATGTTATTTTTGTAAACAATTCTTTAGTATTTCATGTTACACCCATTCTTAGCACGAACCACAGCAAAATGAAATAGGTAACACTTGAAGTCAAGAAAGCTAATTTCATAGCAATATGGTTGAGTAGGAAACAGACTTGAGATTACGAATTCTAACCAAGCCTGAGCCCTACCAGCAAGGAGAATGCTGCAAAAAGCAACTACCGCACACATTAGGATAATGAAGCAGAACACATTGGCTATATCCAGGATGAAAGACCAAACTAGAATACTGAGCCTGGCATCATAACTAATGCATAATGATCTGAATTAATCATACTTCCAAAGCTTACATTTTGTCAAGCATCTGTAGGAACAGGTCTGCACAGGCACATACCGGGGGCAACATAAACAGCCATACAAAGGCAAAAGCACTCCGAAGAGGCGGCGTGCTGGGTCACTCATACGCTTCAATATGGACTCAACTCTGTAGATATACGATAAATGTGAAGCTCTCCCTCTATCACATCGACAATAGCAAAGGGAATAATTCAAATCATAATAAACCTTAATAGCATCCCAAATACATGCCAAACCAGTCCTCAAAATGGAATGAGAAGTGCTACTTCATTCCGACTCGATATAGTGACAAGTTAAACAAAGATAGCAAGAGCATCAATAGGGTAGGACGGTCTTAATGACATGGAATGATTCACCATTGAACCTCTCCACACAAACCAATCACACACAAATGCCTTTGGGTGGCCTCTTTATCATTCCTCTTAACGCAACTTGCCATTCTAAGAGAGAGAGGCAAATTTGTACAGATCTGGGCTTTTCGCCAATTTTTCAAGCATCCCGCTTCGAATGTCCAAGTTCCTACCAATGTCAGGATTTTCCATCAAAAATCAATCGTCAATCCAGGCACAAAGTACAAATGTCATAAATAAGTGACAAGTGGCCAAATTCGAGGTGGAGATTGAAGGAAAGAACCAAAGTGATTACAACCACCAACAGTGTATATTTCATACTATAAAAGGAAACACTAAGGGAAGAAGAAAGTGATCTTGTTTCGAAACCACTTCTTCTTCCCAAAATTAAAGGATATATTATATGCCTTAGAGGTCATTACAATTATTTTATACAATAATTACAAAGATATAATGAAAAACCTCATGGATGTAGGATTAACATTAATCCGAAAATCTTTGTGTCCTTTCTTTCATTCTTCTACTATTTAGCTTTTTAAACCACTTATCGCTCGCAAAAACTCCTCGACATTTCAACAAGCAGTTGAAGTGCAACTTCTTTGCGGAGAAAACATTTAGCAACATAGTCGCTTCTCAAATGTGAATTTAATGAAATTTAAATTCGTTGATTCCAAATTATGGGACGACTAGTCATAAGTTCACCTTACGATCAAGTTGAGTGTGGTGAAGCCGAAAAACTTCACCAACATTTTTGGCATTAAGGAGGGCTTCGAACTTTGTCCCTCCATTCCTCTCTTCATAATTACTAGCAAGATTTCCAATTCCATCTTCCATTTCCCTATCGTCCACAGCTCACCGCCCTCGCTTTTCTGCTGCCTGTCATGCAGCAGTTAAGCAGCCACAACATTCTCACGAATACAAATGGGAAGAAGCTATTAGCACAGATAGCCGAGGTCGGGGGAAGGATGGATCCAAATTCTGGAGAAGAAGATGGAGTCAGAGTAGAAACTACAAAGACAAACGCCCGACACTCCACTGAAGATCTTAGACTGAAAGCAACATGGCCTGCGCCACCTATGTAGCAAGATTTGTAAAATAATAATAATAATAATGAATTTATGTAAAAATGTATCAAACTAGCTGTAGGGATATTAGGTAGCCTGAACCAATGAAAAAATCTTTGCATTATTTATCTGCAAAAAGAAGTATGCACCTTCACAATTCACCGCTAAAATTAGATGATTAAGCTTAACGCAAGGTCGGTACTAAAACATCAATCGTAACATTAAGAATGGTGGTGCTGGCCCTATACATTTGGACTTGCATTAATGCAAGTCCGGCTTCTCAACCAAAATACTTCGATGGATAGGATGAGAAATTTCCCTGATCTGGTATGAATTTTCCTAGGACAACGAATCATAAGACTACACATAGGGATATTAGATTGCTCGAACCAATATAAAAAACTTTATGTTAGTTAATTCGACATAGCACGCTGGACATATGGATATTAGGCAGTTAGAACCAGTACAAAAAACCATGCGCATGCAATAATTGGTTGTACTTACATCCACCCCTCAACGAGAAAACCATGCCAGGAGCAAAACAAATTACCCTTGATAGCTCACCACTATAGTTCAGAGGTAAGATTTCACCTATGAACAACAACGGTCATCTCATAAATAAGAAAGGTGATACTAAAGAAGAATATGGCTCAGCAAATGTGTGACGTTACATCTTCGACTAAGGGGTAGGACGTACCAAACTTGCAGCTAAGGATAGTTCACCCTAGAACAAGGGGCAGATCAAAATAAATATACGGCTAAGGATATTACGTCCCTGTACAGGGGGTAGGTCAGGATCAACCAAAGGGTGAAACGACTAAGGAAAGTTCACCTCTAGGACAAGGGCCAAGTCGTATTAGGCATATAGCCAAGCATACGGCTAAGGATGGTTCGCCCCTAGAATAGGGAGTAGGTCATATTAGACATACAGCCAAGAATATGGCTAGGGATACCTCACTGTAAGCAGAGAGGTAATTCATACATTGTCCATGGCTAAGTCAACAAAAGATGCTCCATTATGAAAGGCCATCAGACCGAATTAACAATTCAAGGAAGTTATGACCTCTCGGATCATGACCATGAGATAAAAGCTATTCTGAGAGCTCATCCTAGAATTGGAAAGAGAGAACAATACATGATTTGTATCAAAGAGAACTGTCAGTCAGATACAAATCTAGTTGCTGCTCAAAGTTCGCTAGGAATACTTTAGAAAACTAGGTTATCAATACTTAATTATGAATCTTAATATTATCTACTTTCGCATACTCTCTCTAATATATAAAACATTAAAATCTGGGTCATATTACAAAAATAGCATTACCTAAAAATTAAATTATGGGTCCGATACAAAATTAAGCACGATTACTTTATGCCATCACGGTCTGCAGAAGTGCGATGCGACAAGCTGAGAAGGAAATTTGCTTTCTAGCTTAGTAATCACCACTGATGATCGAGAACGTAAGCCCCTACCATGAGCCAATTTTTGATAGGAAACGCGAGGGTCATAGTTAGCATCGGTCTACATATTTTCATAATCTGAAGACCAATACTCATAATCAGCCCGATTATACAAAAAGGACAAATTATGTCTAGGCCAAAAACATTTGAAAACATCAATTGCATGTTGTCGGCCAATTTTTGCTATTTTTGTTTTCACTTTCTCTTTGTGAAGGTCTTCCAAAAGAGATGCCCTATTTATCCCACCTTAGGATATTGCGATGGAGTCCAATTGGGCTTCATACTCCAAGTTATATAACTTGTTCTCTAGGGCATTTATCCATCTCGTATCTACTTTCCTAGCCTTCTTAAGTTCATCCAAGAGGTGCTTCTTCATTTGTTCGACATTTCTAGAGAAAGAACCAAAAAACACATCCTCAGTAGACAAGAATGGGGAAACCCGAGTACATGACATCCTTAACTCTCCCTTAAAGTGATTCTCTAACTCTTTAATCTTGGCCTCATGGTGAGTCTTCATATCATTCTCCTATGTAAGAATCTTATTTGGGTCAGTTCTAGATAGGAGCAAAGGGACCGCATCTTACCTATGAGGGACACATGAGGCTGGAGTCACTAGAGAGCTTTCGTTTACACTCGTTCATACGCAACACCATCACTCTGTCCATTTCCACATTCCTCTTTCTTAGCTTCTCTATTTCGTCCTTATGTATGACCCCATAAGTGTTCCTAACATTCTTTAATAAATATTTTAGATCTATTATTATGATCTGAGCAGAATCTAACGTCGTTTGGAGAGCAATTATCCTTGAATCCTAAACGAAATAAATAAGCTAGAAAAGGATCAGCAAGCCCACAAATACCAACATCAAATAACAAAGTAAAATATACAAAATTGGGCCAACAATAAGTTCATAGATTTTCACAAAGAAATATTAGATAGAAATTTAATTTCTCAATCAAGTTAAGTACTATAAAAATATTTCCCTTATGTTAAAGTTTTAATAGTAGAACATTAAAACTGAGCAGTGTTATGAGGAAATGGAGCCGTGCTGGTAACAAAGATCTGTCGGGGGTCATAATGGGCTCCTGCACAAGGATCCTTAGCCAAGTCAACTGTCAGGCTAAAGCCCTCTTTGTCATGTAGAAAAATTTGATCCAATATATGGTAGAAATAGTTTAGAATATCTCGAGACCATTGCAATAGCGGCTCAACTACTTACTTTTGATCTTCTCTTGCTCAAGCTTATTCGAGTAAGAAGTAATTCCATCTCGAGCAATCTACAATGGTTCTTCAAGGTCACATACCTTTACCACTACTCTTTTCCTAATGTCATTTCGAATCTCAATCAACAGAGACTTTGTTATTTTACATTTGTCTTAAAAATCACCAAACAATCTATTAGCGGTACTTTTCCACCCATTATCACAAAGACAAGAAGGCCCAATACCCATAAGAGGAATGTGGGTAGCATCTGAGCCGAAATCATTCTATGATATTCTGCAACCTCTTGCTCACCAAGCACCCTGACAATCTCAACAGGCATGTCCTCCACATGTTTCTTATATTGTTCTATCTCTTCCCTATAACATACCGCAAAGTTCTCCGCCCACCTCCACGGTTTACTTTTTCTCTTCTAGATTCGATACAGCATCCCCTGAACATGCACTAGTCTGTTATTGCAATCGGCATCACAACGCACTTTTGGAATCTACAAGTTCTTTTTAGATAAGCAACAGCTCTGTTATAAGCCTCTTAACATCATATCTGGGTTGAGCAACATCTTCCTTGGATGCGTTCTAACAACGAATATGATTAACATTAAGCAGAGCTCAAATGAACTAACTAAAATCATTACAGAAATAAAATTTAATTACATCAAAACATAACAGATTGGGTGTCAATGTTAAAGTATCTAGTATAGATTACATCATCCCCACTCGAACATACACTTGGTAATCATGTGTGAATTAACAAAAAACGTGAAAAATTCATTTGTTGGTCTCAAGTTTCTAAGCCTAAGTCTTAACCACTCAAGATAAGGACTTTTAAGGGGGAATGCACCATTCTCTAATGCATATCGCCATCGATTCAACATGAGGTCACTAAAGGCCTCCTTCTCTTGAACTACCTGGCCTAGTTGTGCTAATAACTCCACGGTTTTGTTCTTAAGATTCACATAAGTTCAATCTGATTTTTTTTGTATCTAGCCATAGCCATAGCACTTAACCCAAGGTGATCTAAAGTCTATTTTTCAAGCCTAGCCTCAGTCTCTCTCAATAGCTTTATGGATACATTCTCCTCAGAATACTAAACAAAACAATGAGAAAAGCGCGATTACTCCTAAGGAAAAAATATAATGAACGTAATGTTTCATTACAAACATTGAAATAAACTTCAAATATATCTTAGGTACAAAACGACACAAAAGTTTTTCGAGACTAATCATCTAACTCTACCAGGGAAGTTGAGTTAAACTTGTTGCAGTTTGGTTTAGCTAATCAGTTTGCAGGTTTTCTTGATCCCCATCAGCCTCTGCCCTCTCCTCCTAAGAAAAATGCTCATAATGATTCAGATCAACATCCTCTTCCTCAACCTCTTCCTCCACCTTCCACCTACTCTGACAATATGCAAGGATCGAATCCACTACAGATTCTTTCTTCAGAAAATCAAGCTTAACTTCTACCCTGAATTGACGTCTGACGAAAATGTAAAAACCATAAGTCATATCTGAGGTGACAGTGTGGATTTCCTTCTTGGATTTGCCCAACTCCTTGACTTTGGCCAGAAATTCTTCCTTCTCCTTTAGTTCATGCTCCTTCGAAACCCGAGCATGCTCAGTAGCCTTAACCTCCCTCTTGGCCTTTTCAACTTGCTCATGAAGCATTCTAGCTTCTTTATCAACCTTAATCTTAGCAGAAGCAAGTTCAATCTTTTCAGTGCTCGCCGAGGAAAGATCAGCTTCAAGCTTAGCTACATGGATCGAAAGTAAGGCCTGCACGCTCCCTGATTCACATGTCTTCATAATCAAGGCCATAAACTACAAGAAGGAAAAGCATAAAACAATATGAGTAACAAAACAACATCATGTGATAGAGAAAAAGAGAATAGAATATGATAACTCACATAAGACCAGAGCTTCTTAAACTCTGACATGATAGCAACATGGGACATCTCAGAGGCTAAGGTAGAAAGAACAAAGCGAGATTGCGTAATTCTCCCTACTTTCTCCATCAAGGAATGAACATTAACTTCAGATGTAGCTGAAATGCCTGCATTAGGGGTAGGATCAACCCACGAAGAAGATCTACTCAACCCGGTAGGTGCAAGAATTAGAGGAGGAAGAACTCCTACATCAAAAAAGGATAGAACTTTGAATGAAGGAGAAACAATCATTCTTTTGGAAGGAGTGGGGGAAACATCAGACCCTCTAACCAGTCTCTTCAAAGCTTTATTTTTTCTCTTCTCCTTTCTCTCCTTCTCTAAAGCCTTATGAAGCTCAGCAGTAGCATCATCGTCCATATTATTTACAATAATGAGGAAATAATGAAATCAGAATCACATGTATGGCAATTTCAAAATCTGTAGTGGCTACTTATACCCCTAGTTTCAGATGTGGAAGGAGTGGGCTTAAATCTACTTTGGGAAAGTATATGATGGGAACGTAGTAAACCATGATCTTTCAGCTTCAATTCAATAAACAACTCTATTATTTTCCTAACCCCTACTGGCAATCTCCGAATATGTGTTCAATGAAACTCGTATAATTGTTCTTCCTCCTCTAAAGAGATGGTATGGACGAAATAATGTCGAGAAAAGGAAGGTAATCCATTGTAGTTTGGAATAATGAAATAAAAGTTGGTTCATTTTTCAGTCCTACTAGGGACACCCGTCAGAAATGATTCTCTAGCTTGAATATAAAAAAGCCCTCATTCTCCTTTCAGGACTTCTTTTAACCTCAGAAAGAAATCAGAGTTCCTCACTAGAAATATTAATGCCATTTTTAGCATTAAGAATGAAAGGTATATGAATGGGGTGCAAGTTGAACCAGAGCGAGACCTAAGGTAGCAAGCCATTGATGGATTATTGGATGCATTAGAAGAAATAATCTATACCGAATATGCTTAGGAGCAATAGCGATATATCCGTCCAGTGAGGTATCAATGCGTTACTATAGCTCAGAAACCCTAGGCACATATTCAGAAAACCTGAATTGTTTGTGGACATCTTTAGCATCCCTAGATAAGTAATTTTAGAAGGAGGAAGCGTAGAAGAAGAAGAGTCCATGCAAAACCCTAGATATTACTTCAAAGAAAAGTCGAACAAGAATCAAAATAGCTTATCATATTCTCAATCTGCAGAGTTACCCCCAAAGTTAGAAATTAATCCACTAGCGGTTCTTCACAAATAAAAGGACAAAGAAAATTTAGGGAAGATGAAGAAGGAAAATACGTACCTGGGTTTGAATTATGCCGCATTATTAAAATGGTCAAAGAGTTTGTGAAACAAGGATTTTTTTCAGAAATAATAAGTATAAATGACTTATGGAAATCCACCTGGAAAAACGAAAAATCAGATTAAAAAGCCATTGGTTAAAGATGGTCTAGTAAGACATCGCCGCAGGTGCTAGAGAATTAAATGCATATATAGCTGAAAAGACTTATTCCCAATGCCAAAAATAAAGACTAAGACATGACTAATAGATATATAGAACAGTTGCGTAAGACAACAATTCTACCTCGACCTGCAGTAGCCGTAGAGTTGGAGAGAAAGTGTTACACCCATTCATGAACCATAGCAAAAAGAAATAGATAATGTTTGAAGCAAAGAATGCTACTCTCATAGCAATAGGGTTGAGCTAGAAACAAACCTGAGGTTACGATGTCTAATCAGGCCTGAGTCATATCAACAAGGGGAATGCTACAAAGAGCAACTACCGCACATAGTAGGAAAATGAAGCAGAACACATTGGCTATATCCAGGATCAAAGGCCGAACTTGAATACCGAGCTATGGTATCAGAACTAATGCATGATGATCTGAATTAACCATACTTCTAAAGCTCACTTTCTGTCAAATGTCTACAGGAATAGGTCAACACAAGCACATACCTAGAACAACCTAGACAGTGCCATAAAGAGCCGAAAGCACTCTGAAGGGGTTATATATAGGGTCACTCAAAATACGCTTCAATGTAGACTCAACCATACAGATAACACTACACCAAAACAGGCAAATACTAACATTTATAAGTGTTACAAATAATTTCAGTAACACTTTTTAAGTGTTACTAATGGACTGTAAGGAATGAATCGGTCAAATTTGTGACACTTATAAGTGTTACGAACATACGTATTACTAACACTTATAAGTGTTGGTACCTAAATATACGGTACACTTATAAGTGTTGGTACAGAAATATGCGGTAACGCTTATAAGTGTTGGTATAGAAATATGCGGTAACGCTTATAAGTGTTGGTATAGAAATATGCGGTAACGCTTATAAGTGTTGGTACAGAAATATCCGGTAACGCTTATAAGTGTTGGTACAGAAATATACGATAACGCATATAAGTGTTGGAAAATGATTATTTAGTAAAACACATATGTGTTGTTACACATAAAATGTTTGCTTATCATTTAGGTTTGTGACGTAGATAAGTGTTGTTATCCAAAATATTGGTAACATTATATGCGTTACTAATTGAAATTATGTTTTTACGCTATTTTATACACAATTAATATTAAATTCTTAAAACAAATGAATATAATATTTCGTAAATGATGATGTCCATATCATATATAATTCATCATATCAATTCAATATAAAGTCTAAAATGCTTCCATATCTCAAATGCAACAATATCATATTTAGATAATACTATGATTTAAGAGCCTCATTGATTTGGCTTGACACTTGATTCGCCACTTGATTTGCAACTTGATTTGCCACTTCGTTTTGTAATTCCGATGACCATTGACGAAAATCTTCCTTTTTATTCTTATCGACAATTGCTTTTGAAGCTTGCATCAACTTTACTTGTTTTGCAGAGGAAGTAGAGCTAATTGCACGACAATAGTTTTTCTTTCTATCGGGGCCAAAAACTTTAGAGATGGGATCATTGTCAAGGTCGTATGTGTTTGCTTCCTTGTTACCGCTACATTCCAACTTCTGTTTTTCTTCCTCTTCCTCCACAAGTGCCTGCATTCAATACGTACAGAAGATTAGCGGTTGAGAAGCAATAAGATAAATAATAAACAATTGGACACGTTGGGATTATATCAAATGACATAAAAGTTTGTATTAATTTGAGGGGGCGCACACAATAAATTGATACCAGAACAGGTTCAATAGAAGAAAATGCTGAAAGTTTGTATTAATTTAGCAGGTTCAATAAATTCAATACCAGAACAGGTTCAACACAATAAATTGATACCAGAACAGGTTCGATAGAATAAAAGTTTGTATTAATTTAACTAAATACCGTGCTTTTGAAAAGGTATGGATTCCTAAAACAGGTTCAATAGAAGAAAATGCTGAAAGCAACATGGACATAGAAACTAACATTGATAATTCTAGTGTAAGCCATATCAACTTGGAGTCAAAGGAATATCCAGTAGAAACAAACTTCAATAATACTAGTACAAGGCAGAGCAATTTTGTACTTACGCACTTAAATAAAGTATAATATTAGTAGCTACCGCATGACATTACTTCTATAACCAACCTAAGACACCAAAACACAAATGCCTAATAAATGTTACAGATGTTACTCTTCCAATATTTAAACAAGCAGATACACACACAGACAATGTCATATGTACAACAAGGATACCTATTACACTACATTGAAACTATCAGTACGAATAACAATCGTCCTATTTACTACATTAATTGTTACATACTTGCTGTTCTCTCTATTAGTGTGTTATTTGCATTTTGTATCATTTGTATTTCGTGTTGATCTCTGTTCACTTAGCTGTGCATTTGGTTGATAACTGTTTTGTGTAATATTGCATACAAAAAAAACCAAAAATTTATTATATTGCATTTTATAATTAGTTTGTTCTTACAAACACAACAATACCTTCTTCAACAACCACCTACATCCTAAAACATTCACACTTCACAAACTGCACCTCACCAATCTTCATCACCGACCTATCACAGTATCACTTGAAGTATTAGAACAACCTTCCACTAACTTCCAAGCAACCTTGGCAAACCCTATTTTAACCTTTTACTCAACACAGCAACCAAACACCTCAAACCACTTGAACCAAACAGCACCACCTACAACCACTTTAGCCATCACCAACATCACTTACATCACTACAATTCCCACCACATCAAACATACTTCAACACCCTTCAAAACATAAAATTCAATCATCCACTACAATCTACAACCATCCTTTTCATCAAGCAACCTCATTACAACGCCTATGACACCATCTCTCACCTCTTCCGCAACTTTAAACATTCATCACAACCAAACAGAACCACCTCCTACTTCTCAAATCATTCAAATTTCTACTCCATTTCCTCTTTGGAACACTTCAACCGACAATACCTCAAATCACTTCAACCACAACCCCACTGCCTTCCTATCTCCTCCACTTCATCAGAACAACGCACACCTCGGCAGCCCGAACCCAAACTTCATTCCACTCAAAACACTTAACAACAAAATGTGTTCGTTCCATACAAGCACTCCACTTCAATCAAATCTGAACCTTCATTTGCCTGCAACTCCTCCTCCTACATCCACTATACATCCAACCAACCGTGTCCAAACATTCTCCTGCAACTTGCTACTTCATAACCCCGCATCACCTTCAGTAACCACTCCCTAATCACAAATCTCCAACTTCAACCATTCAACCAGCATCCCCCCACACTTAAAACTGCAAAACTATTCAAACACCATCCTTACCATCCAAACACATCACACTTCCTTCACCAAACATTCAACCAATCACCATATTTTCCCACAAACATTCAACCTCATGACAACCCACCAAATCACCGCCCACTCCTTCAACCACCTAAACAACAAACAATTCCTAACTACCAGAAACCACATTCTCGACAATCCCAAACCCATACTAACAATACTTACGTCTGGAAAAAATGTTTATGTACTAGCATACGAAATGGGTACCTAATTGACGGGACAGTTCCATATTTGACAATTTGGACTTTTTTTAGCTAGTAAACATAGATTAGCCCGATGTTTGCCAAGCAAGGCAAAAAGATACTTGGGTGCCAAGCAAAATCAAATGTGGACTACTACGAGTTTGACCGATGGGGGCTTGGGTTGATATCAAATAAATTGCTTTCTAGAACCGAGCTAAATATCTAGGACCAGTTTCCTGGTTTATGCTTTCATGGTTTATATTTTCATTTTTAACGGTAATGTTGTTAGAAATTTAACAAGAAAAAGTTTAGGTCTCATGTAAAATAATATGGATTTTAAAATGATATTCATTTCAAAATATACGTATTTCGCTAGTAAATAAAGAAAAATAGTCATTTACATGACAATTCACAAAAGGATAACAAGTTGTTTCAGCACAAGACAATTCACAAAAGGATACTAGTAGTGACCTTTATATTTGCTTGCAGGAGAAAGAATTTCATTGTTTTTTATTTTTTTCTTCTTCAACTTTCAAGTTGCAAATGGGGAGAAAAGAAAACGGCATGTGTTCACATGTACATTGGGCACATAAATACGTGTGCAGGGCACATTAATTGATCTGAAATGAATCATAAAATGGGACACTGAACATGTTCTATAAAAAAGATAAACATAGCTAACGTCAGGTTGCCTATACGAGTAAAATACAATCGTAAGTCCAACACCACAACCTTGAGGGATTAATGCCATTAAAGCTATTTATATACTGTTTCAAGATGAACCATACATGATCCATCATCGTTTAACATTAGTAAACAAAGTACTCACAAAAATACCGACGTTTAAAAGGTAAAAACATTATAAAGCTAGGGAGAAGCTTATATGTTATGGCACAAGTGACACAAACACACACCATATAATTAATAGCCTAAACATTTATAGAATCATGTATGAGAGGAAGTAAAATGAACACGGAGAAGTAGAGAAATGATAAGAACCTATCAGTATTATTGGTATTTTCTAACCATCATTCCTGAAATGAGTTGCGAGAAGGTGAGTTGCGAGAAGAACTAGACCAGGATGCAACTTTCATGAGTATAACGTTAGATATAGCTTTCGTAAGATACACCAAGATGCAACTTTCATGAGTAAAACATTAAACAGAGCTTTCATGTGATAAGCCAAGATATGACTTTTGTGGGTAAAATATGGAACAGGGCTTCCATATGTTTAATTTAAACATAGCTTTCTGCGAAGTTTGGAACAGAACCTTCGTGTACAAGGTTCAAATGTAGTTTTCATATAAAGCGACAAGACAGACATTTCAAGTGTAAAACCCAAGCATAAGATTTCATGTGTGAAATTTAAAACGCAGCTCTGATATATTAAGCCTTCTAACCATGACTTGACACGTAAAGACTTGTCAAATTAATTATAAATGGATAGCTGATGCAGTGAGACTCGAAACCCATAAACAAAAAACTATGGCTTGGGTTGATAGATCCAATTAAAATGATGTAATTTTTTTAAGGAACCCATTTACTCCAGAATTGATAAATAAAATCTTGATTGGCTTTAAAGTATAAGATGGCTAATTTGAATCGAAAATATCCATAACAAAACAAGCAGCAAATAGATTAACAATGATTATAGTCACTTACTGATTAAAAATCAGTAGAGGATTAAAATTGGGACAACATGAGCGACTTAGTACTTCTTAAGAAAAGCTAGAAAAAGGAAAAGGAAGGAAGAAGTATATTATTTATAATAAAAGGGAAAGTAACAACAAACAAAAGTTTGATCGTGAACAATGATAACTAAAAGAAAATACCTGATTCAAGGTTTGAAATTGAACAAGAGAGATGCGAGAAGGTGAATTGCCTGAAGAACCAGAGAGTTGCGAGAAGAAATGAGTTGCGACAGGAACTGGACGCGAGAAGAACTGGAGGATACGCGAATGGGAAAGCGGTAGAAGATGGTGAGGGAACCCTAATTAGATTAAAAATTAGGCGGCCGACAGGGGAGATTGAAGTGAAAGCATTAGAAAAACGCTGCATGTACAAGATTACAAAAGGAACCAATTTTTAGTGAGTTATTTACAAATTTACCAACTGTTCCAACATTTTTTTGTGTTGTAAATTATAATTGATGTGTTGGAAAGTCTATAAAAAAATTATTTATATTTCCCAACACTTTTTCAGGTATCCTAACACTTTTTTATTGTCACTAGGCTGTAGCACTTATAAGTGTTAGAAACTAAAAAATATAAAATGTTGCAAAATCACTATTTTGGTGTAGTGTAAACTACAAATGTAAAACTCTTCCTCTATCGCATCAGTAATAGAAAAGGGAACAACTCAAATCATAAATAAACCTCAGTCGCATCTCAGACACATGCCAAAACCAGTCCTTAGAAGGGAATGGGAAGCGCTACTCCATTCTAACCCAGCATAGCAACAAGTTAAACAAAGATAACAAGAGCATCAATAGGGCAGTACAGTCTGAATGACAGGCAATGATTCACCACTAACTCTCCACACGGAACAATAATGTACAAATGTCTTTGGGTAGCCTTTTTATCATTCCCCATAAAGCAACGTACCATTCTAAGAGAGAAGAGGCTAACTTGTATAGACCCGGGCTTCTTGCCATTTTTTCAAGCATCCTACTTCAAATTTCCATGATCCTGCCAATATCAGGATTTCCCTCCAGAAATACATCATCAATCTAGGCACAAAGAACAAGTGTCATGAATAATCGGCAAGTGGCAAAATCCGAGGGTGGAAATTGAAGGAAAGAATCGTAAGTGATTACAACCACCAGCAGTGTATTCTTCCTATTATAAAAGGAAACATTAGAGGACAAAGTAAGGGATCTTCTATTTGGAACCTCTTCTTCTTCCAAAAATTAAAGGAGATATTATATGCCTTAGAAGCCGTTGTAATCATTTTGTACAAAAATCACAAAGATATAATGAAAAACCCCTTGGATGTAGGATTAAAATTAATCTGAACCACGTAAAATATCTTTGTGTCCTTTACTCTCATTCTTATACTATTTAGTTTTTAAATTGCTTATCACTTGCAAAACCTCCTTTGCATTTCAACAGGCAGTTGAAGTGTACCTACTTGGCTGTGTAAGCACCCAACGGCACAATCGCTTCTCAAAGGTGAATTTAACATTCTTTCTTATGAACGCATGCTCTGCTTTTTTACTGCTAATTTAACTATTTGATATTTGTGCTAAAATATTTATTCAATTCTGATGCTTATAAAATGATACTTTCTATCATTGTTGGATCAAATCCAAAAACCCACAAACTCAATATCGCTCCCGTTGAATTCAAGACACTTCGATTGTTATGTGCAAATTGACTAGTCTAAAATCATATTTAGAACTTTCTGTTTCGACACATATATACGAAAAAAGCTATACTAGGCGATAATTTTGTGAAATAAATTGCAAACTAGCTTGAGCACATCGAATGGTGAATCTATTACGTTAATTCAATAATTGAAATTCACCGTATTATTCTTATCAATGTGGCTCTTTATATTCCAATTGCATTTTTCTTTCTCTTAAAGACACTTTTTCGATCAATGCACTATATCCCGTCAGGTACAACTATTGAAAACATATTTTGACAAAGTACTTCGAATCTATTTTGGATCTGCACATCATACCATATCATAGAATCAATGCTCTTAATGATTTAATTAAAAAATCGAAGATTATTTGTTCATGACATTAACTCACAGTTTCTCTTTAATTTACAAGAATACTCATAAGACATTCAAATATATTGTGTTCATTTAGGTTCGGTCAATTTCATTTCAATGCTTGTAACCAGATTTATGCTTGGATCATATCTAAAGAAATTCCTTCGCTACAAAATTGGTATTTCTTGAAATAACATTTCTTTTCTAGTGCAATGAAACATACATTCATAAACATTTTATGAATTTCCATGTATAAAGCTGATATTGCATTAGTTCATAATAAATTTATGTTAACAACATAAATTATTCATCTAATGACTATGTTCCGAAAATCCTCTTGAGACAATTCATACAAGATCTCTTACAGACAATTATTATGTTTAGTCTTTCGAATCACACAACATGCTAACTCCTTAGCCTAAGAAATGTAGAGGTTTCTTATAAACCTTTATCATGCATAGTTTTGTAAACTATTCTTTGGATGGTATTAATTTTAACCTTGTGTATTACTCTAACGTACACACCTTATTGAGAGAATTAAATCAACTCCACTCGTCATTAATCATGCTTTGTTGAATGAAGTTCGATTACTCCTTATCAATACATCATTACATATTATTGGGAGGAGTGACCTTTGAGTCTAAATATTTATTCATATTTGGTACATATGGAACCTTTTCCAATATACTCGCCCGTTCGATCAAATCAAATTAATTCTATTGCATGTTATATTAATTACTTTCATTTATATTCTACGACTTTATGCTAGACTTATATATGCATATCAAATACACATGTCCATGTCCATAATAACTTAACGGTGAATATGACAAAGTATGTGGAACTTTTTGGTATTAATAAACTTACCATTGCATATATCTAGATGTATCAATCCAAAGAGTTCATCAATTCTTATGATGCTCCCACTAAATGGGTTTATAGTACTTAATTGTTTAAGGTATAATTAATTAGTATCATATGATTCACAATCATATAATAAAATTATTTTTCAAAACTATGACTTGGTCTACAATTTCTAAATAATTTTGATACTTCGGTATTTTTCAATGCATCATTTTTGTTGTGAAAATGAATATCACATTATAGTTTTATTTCATAACGAATATTCATAATATTCACATTGAAATATAACTACATCTATTTTTCAATCGACATTGAAAATAGTCATTATTTCATAAATAACGTTTTTTGTTTTTTACGAAAATAATTTTCATAATTTGATCCATTCAATAAGTGCTAAATGGCATGCTCCCACTGTTTTCGCTATTACCTTTAATAGCGTACTAGATTCGGAGGTCCATCACTTAATATAAGTTATTTATTTCATATACTATAACTAGTTTATAGTAGAGAGTTCTTTGATCAAATACCTTGAGCTCAAAGAAATAAATCTCGTTGAAAACAATTTTCTATATGAATATACATTTTGAAATAAAAATCATATTTCTAATTCCAATGTTAAGTATCAATTATTAATATTACAGTTCTCATTTTCGATGTTTTTTATGAAGTAGAAGTGACTATTTACTCTCTTCATCCATACCGTACCTCAAATCACATTTACTCCTGTACACTTGTATCATTTCTAAATGATCGAACCATTCAATAGAGTACCCTTACTATAACAACATAACTAACTACTTACAAAAGCGCACTCGATCAACCTTAACATTTAAGGACAACAAATATGTTTCACTTTTCTTAAACTGATCAAACTGAAATTTCAATGATTGAGTTCTTAGATCCATCTTGTAGTTTTGATCTAGTGTTACATTTCACACAATATGATCTCTGCAATTCCGAACATTAAACATTGGAAAGTATTTACTGTATCAATCTGAATATTTTCTCTCACACTATGGTTTATTTTTTATTTTAGATGAACAAATTTCATTGAAATATTGTACATTACGAATTGTGATCGTTCATTATATAACATTTATATGCGATTGTTTATGGATCAATTATCCAAAATCTTGTATTACTTTTGAGTTTGAAACTCATAGAATTCAATACATGGTCTCGACCAAATAAATATGTAAGTGATTACATTACGAATGTATCTAGTAGTTGTAAAATCAAGAGCTTACTTGGGAGTTGAAACGTTAACATGTAATAAGCATTTACTAGTAAGTATGTGTCATATTTCCATTTATCAATCTTCAATTCAATTCATTTGTATATCTTAACTGATAGACGTTTTACCAATCATATAAATGCATAAGGTTATCAATATAGATTATTGTAGCATTATATAGCATATGTTCTTACGATGTTAGAAATATTAAATGTTATCACTTTATTTCTTTAATAAGGGTCCCACCAGTCCTTTATGTTTTGCCAAGCCTTAAGTCGAAATATAGAAGTTTTTCGACTTCATTATTAGGTGTTAGGACTCATCCATCTTGGAATTCTAACATTGAGTTTGCTTAACAAACCTAGCTCCGTGGACAATGGATAATTCAATATCGGTTATATTATATACAACTCCTAACCCTTGGTACCTTGTACTAATTTCACTTTGACCCTTAATTCGTTCAATAAACTGAAATGAAATTATTCACTCTTACCTACCATATCGCGATGGCCTAAGTGCAATATATATACCTTTAGTTTGCTCAACAAATACATATAGTTATCTTACCTCATCAATTCAATATATTAATAATATGACACATAACATCCCTAGCTTGATTTTGGTCAATAATTAAAGAGTATGCAAGTAATTTATCAATATGTGTGTGTGTGTGTGTGTTTATATATATGTGTGTGTGTTATCCAGTATTTCGACCTGGTTATACTCGAACTGATTGGACAAGTTAGATTCGGCTATCATCATAGCTAGTAAGTCCAACACAACGATTGTGGGGTCCAAAAGTGAAGTACAGATAGTAATATCATGTTATGATTGAATGGAATTGGGAGATATGCAATGTAGAATGTACGAGGTATGGAATATGGTTCAATATGTTGGAGGGACATGATGTAATCAACCTTTAATGTAGGGATCGGTAAGTTTCAGGAAGCAAGTGTAATTCAATATAAAGCAATTGATATCTCAATATCCACAAGTCCAATGCATATGAAATTTTGTGAGCAAGATGTAGGGACCCTAGGAAGTCTACCTAAGAATCGTACTTCAAAAGGATAGAGTAAGAGGGATCGGCCCTCTTCCCTCAATAAAGATCGGCTGAAATCAGAAGGCAATTCATATTGAAGCAAAGATCAAGCAATAACTCAAGTTCCACTAACCCAACTAGAATGAAAATTGGAGGCTAAGAATTTTTCAACATGGGGAAGCAACGATAGGGATCACATCCCCAAAATTCCTCCAAAATAGGGATTTGTACCGATCCCTATTCTTTACGATTTGGGTCATGTGATCCCTCTTACGGGTCTATATGGTTTTGGAGGTCCTTCTGCTGAATTTTCGAGGAGATATTTCATATTCTTCTATAAATATAGGCTTGGTTATTCATTTTCAGAACTTTTATGCTGTTAGTTGCTTTGTACTCTATTACAACTAAGGATTTTCATCCGACCCCTATTGTATTGCGATTGCAAAGTGATTAATAAAGCTGTCTATTCAAAATGGACATAGGCAAACAATGCCAAACCACTATAAATCATTGTGTCTGTGTTATTGCATTGATTTGCAGCTATTTTCGTTAAAATAAATTCTCTATTTTCATCTTAGATTCTTCATTTATTTCTCTTCAAAATTTCTATTGGATGTTTGTGCTAATTTTTATTGCAAACGTTTTGGTTCTTTCACCGAGAAATTTGATATTTAGCTTATTCTGATCCTTTTGATGCTACTGGATTGCCTAAATCCCCGAAGAAGATCCATGATTATCTTTAAGAAACTTGCTTGTTCTATTCAGATTTGCAAAAGTCTAAGTAAAGCTATTACCAATGGTTAGGAAAAATAGATCTACTTCTCAGAACGTAGAAGGAAACGAGAACCTTAGCATCCAATATGGAGGCCGAAGCAATCAACCAGTGGATGTGAATACTACCAAGCTGGTTGATTTCTAGAATCCAGCCGATTCCATTACAAGAGCTGAATTCTAGAATTTGATGAGAGATCTAGTGGATAACATCGAAAATTAAATCGGCAGATTCAAGCCAATATCGATCTAATGAACCAACTCGGTCGGCAATGGCATAGGAAAGCTAGGAGGGACCAGCTAGGAGGGACCCGGCCCTTTACTCTACATCGAAGAGATCTAGTTCATCGGACGAGTATGATAGACGTAGAGATCATAGAATTGATGGATATCGCGTGGAAGCTTTGTGGCATTAGCAGGAAAACTTGCCTGGTCTACCAAAACCGATCAGTACCGACGCCTCTATAGGGATTGAGACCAATCCCTCCTCCAGAGGAGGGAATCTACCCATCTATGCTGGAGTCCAAGCTGGAGCTGCTACAACTGATTTAGATGTTGGAGTCCAGGTGTATGTCGACCAGTTGCTTCCTTAGAATGATGATGAAGTGTATGTACGTGATATACACGGAGAAGATGTCGAGCCAATAAGGCATGGAAAGAGCCGTAGACATCTACTAGACCATTCCTATAAGGTGGAGCATGACTACCGCTTATCTCCAACTATCCAACACCGAACTTGTCATCTATAGTTAGACAGATGGTAATGGAAAGCCAAGGCTTAGCTAATGATGATTAGGGGATTTCGAGATGCCATACCTCATTCACTAATGATATCTTACATGTCGAGTATCCAAGGAGGTTCCATATATCATTGATGCCTGCCTATAAGGCAAAGACCGACCCCAGGCAGCATATCATGAGGTATGTTTGGCTAGTGGATTCCACATGAGAAGATGATGCAACCAAGTGTAGATGTTTTCCTATTACTTTATTTGGAATAGCAATGATGCGGTTTACAAGATGACCTCTACGGTCGATTTTTAGATTTGATGATTTACCAACAAGGTTTGTGGAGCAGTTCCATATGCATGGTACTCATCCTAAAGATGTAATGTCCCTATCCAGCATGATCCAGGCTCCGGGAGAATCGCTAAAAGATTTTTTGGAGAGATTCCATACAGTTGTTATAGAACTCGGTAATCTGAATGACCATGCAAAATTAATGGCGGTAACAAGAGGGATTGGTCCAAAATATGATTTTAGCGATTGGTTAGCTAGCAAGTCACCCGCAACAATGGAACGCTTCAATGCAAAGGCAGCTTAGTATTTGAGGAAAGAAGAAGCTATATGCTCTAGGAAGAAAAATGTTGTAGGATTAAGTGGAGAGGGAGTGCAGAGTAACAATGTAGTAAAGCAATCCGGTGATAGTTTTCAAAAAGCTCAAGTGAATGTCCAAAATAATCAAATCAACAAAAGAAAAGTGGAGATAGAAACCGAGAACGAAAAAGGGGTCTGGAAAGAGGAAAGCCTAGGATTTCGATGTACGATACCTACAAGCCGTTGAATACATCTCTAGAGAATGACTATTCGTCCACCTATAATACCATGCAGTACAAGAAGCCGTCTTCGAAAGAGTCAATGGAAAAACAGAAACAAACCGAAAAATATTTTCGGTTTCACAAATGTTATGGTCATAACACAAATTAATGCAGGCATCTCCAGGATATTATCAAGAGAGAAAGTAACAGCGGTTTGTAAAAGCCCAGCAGGATGGCGGACAGAGGACATCTGACCGCAACCGAGGACAAGCACCGCACAGGGCTGTGGAGCTTGCGCAGACTAGTGGAAGATTAGTAATCAATACAATAGTCAGAGGACCCCAGCTGATAAGACTTGGAAGGAGATGGAGCACTACGTTAGCACGATCAAGCATGTGAATTTTGAATGTTGTTCGAGTACAGAATATGGAGCTTCGATAAAACAGCAATGTATAATGACATATGCCATTGTGTTTAAAAAAAGATGCAGATAAAGTGGAGGCACCAACGATCGACCAAGTGGTCATTTCAGCCACGATCGGCCCTACCTTAGTGAGGAAGGTTTTGGTTAACTGAGAAAGCTTATGATCAGATGAGGATGGAAGCCAAGGACTTGAAACCATCTAAAGCCCATATTCATGCTTTAGTGGTGCTGCAACTGAGGCTATTGGTTATGTTGAATGGCATGTGGAGATGGGAGAGGGTGATCGTAGGAGACTGTGATTTTTCCATTCATTGTTTTTTATGTTGGCTCTCGATACAACATTTTTTTTAGGCCGACTGACCCTAGCTGTCTTCCGAGCGGCTCTTGCACCATAGTATTTGACTTTGAAGTTCCCGACAGATAACAGTGTTAGAGTTTTTCATGGTGATCAGGCAATCGGATGTGGCTGCTATGTAGCCAAATTGAGGGATGCTCAATGAAAGGAGAAAGGTTAGGGTATGGACTAGTCTCTTCACACCCAAGCCACCGAAGATTAACAATCAATGCCTGAGTCTTAGCTTGGATGCTATAGTTGTTTCTACAGAGACATGGATCTAAGGGATAACAAGGAGGAGCCCAAAGTGACCAAGGCTGCACCGGCTAAGCTGACGATTGATATCAACATCAGCCATGACAACCCATCATGGGTCCTAAAGATCGGGTCACGGCTCAGCCCCCCGATGATGAAGGAACTTGCTGGTTCTCTCTGAGCAAATCTCGATGTGTTCGCTTGAACTCACTCTGACATGTTTGGGATCTCGCCTGCCATTATGAGCCACGCATTGAATATAGACTCGAGGTATGTCCTGGTGAAACTAAATTGGCATGTCATGGATCCAGAGAGATCTACCGCTCTTAAAGAGGAGGTAGAGAGGCTCAAAGACAATGAGTTTATTCATGTCGCCCTCTACCTTAAGTGGGTATCTAATCATGCACTTGTGAAAAAAGCGAATAGGAAATGGCGGACATGCGTTGATCACTCAGATTTGAAAAAGGCATGCCCAAAAGACAGTTTTCCCTTCCAAGGATCAACCAGCTAGTAGACTCAACCATGGGACACAAATTACTATCTTCCAAGGATGCATACTCAGGACATAATCAAATCCCGATGCACATTCTCAATCAAGAGCATACTAGCTTCATTACCGACGTTGGATTGTATTGCTATATGGTAATGCCATTTGGACTAGAGAATGTTTAAAGATCAGATCAGAAAGACGATAGAGGTATACGTGGATGATATGCTCGTGAAGTCACGATGATCGAGCGACCACATTAGAGACTTGGCAGAAATGTTCGATATCCTTTCATATTACAAAATGAAGACCGATCCTTTGAAGTGTTCTTTTGGCATTGCATCAGGAAATTTCCGGGTTTCATCGTCAATGCCCACGAAGTGAAGCTAATCTGGAGAAGATCCAACTATTCACAACATCCAAGTGCTAAAGACCATCAAACAAGTACAGAGCCTGAATAGGAAGGTTTCCATCCTAAGTTTATTTATTTCCAGAGCTACCAATAAATGCATTTCTTTCTTTAACTTGATTAGAAGAGGTAAAAGGAATTTTGAATGGACATGAGATTGTAAAGACACATTCCAAGCTTTAGTGAACCACTTAAAGAGACATCCCATCTTATTAAAGCTGGTAGATCATGAAGAATTATATATCTACTTAGCCATGTTGGTACATACTACAAGTGCTGCACAGTTCCACGGAGAGAATCAGATCTAGAGACCGGTCTATTATAATAGCAAGTAATTAACAGGAGAAAAAAGGAAATATCTGAAGATAGAAAAATTGGTATACTACTTATTAATTGCCTCACGAAAGCTCTTTCCCTATTTCATGCTTATCCTATCAATGTTTACACCAATCAGCTGTTACGATAGGTCCTATAGCTACCTGAGATGTCTAGAAGGTTGTTCAAATGGAATATCAAACTGAGCCAATTTGACATAACTTATCTTCCTTGGAGGGCTATTCAGGGGCATGCACTAGTGGACTTTATAGCAGAATTTATTGCACGGGATGATATTCCAGAGAGTAATGGAATCCCTATCATACGATGGAAGTTGTACACGGATGGAGTATGTAACGTCTCATATCTGGAAGCTCGAAGCTAAGTGCCATAGATTCCACAGTCATCCATAGTATTAACTTCTGATGACAAAATACTATAATGTTAGTGGTATCCATAATATCAGAGGCATGTTAATATGAAACAAAATCGCAGATTTCATAAAACAACATTTCCGATTACGTTTCATAAAACGTGTTTCATATCCAAATTAATCCTAATGTTTCCCAGGTTCCGATCAAATATAATTATTAAAAAAATACACCAAGAGCGACATATGATGATGCCCCCTTGGTTGACCAGAGTACTATATAGTCACGACTGACACAATAAAACATAGTGGAATAAAACAAATTGAAGGACTTGTAAATAGCTAACTTCAGCCTCCTACTCGTCTGTGGAAGCTTTATTCGCCAACCTACTAAAACCTAAAAATCCCGACCCTCAGCCTACTCAAATCAATTTTAAGCACCTGAGATTTTAAGGGGAAAACACAAACTTCGAGTTAGACATAAAGCTTGGTTAAATAATATTATACATCTTGGTTACTTGATATTAAGTGAGACCACAAAGCTTAGGTGAATGGGTTTCCCCTCACTAATATCCTTTTAAAACATATCTTTTTCAAATCATAATCCTGCAACCAAAACTTATTAAAAACTGTAAAGCAATACCATGTAAACTTAAATGTCAAGTTACATATAAACTATCCCTCTGAGCACTATAGTTTTGTTTGGCTAACTACTAACCTTTGGCTGACTCGGGTCTACTAGGCAATATAAACAAATAATCTAACACCTGTTAGACACTCCTCTTCTAGACGGTCTATCCAAACTTATCTTCTCCCAAGGTCCTGATCCTAATGGTTTTGGGGGCTTACCAATAACCTATCTTTATACAAATATATTTTCCCTTCTGTATGTAACATCATCTTAGTCCTACCTATGAAAGCCCCGCATATCGGAATTTTGAACTAAATTAGCTGGGGTTAATAACTAACGTATAGGTGCAACCCTATAATAGTCCCTTCTGGTATACAAATATCTGACTTACTTAAGGTAATCTTCCCTTAAATTTTCCTTAAAAACCTTTTCTTCTCAAATTTTAAATCTTTAAATCATACTTTAAACAAGAAAAATATATACTTTATGCTTTAGTCAAAATCACCTTGCCATGTTATATATACTTTACACAAATCTTTATTGATGAAAACATTTAAACCTTTGAAAGTGTCCTTTATCCTTTCGAACCCACTGAAAGTACCCTTTTCGAAACCATGCAAAACCCTTTCTATAACCTAGGACAAAAGGCTAAAACATTCATTTCGAAACCATTGAAAAACCTTCCCTTCGAAAGCTTTAAAACCTTAGACATCCTATCTTTAAAACACTTAAACATTGCCTTTCGAAAACATTGGAAAACCTTTCCTTTCAAACCTTTTGAAACCATTGGGGAACCACACCTTCGTAACCTTCATTAAAACCTTTCGAAAGCATTAAAACATTAAACCTTTCGAAAGCCTTTGGGTTCAAGTAAAACATGTGGAATAACCTTTCGAAACCATTTAAAACTATATCTTTCGAAACCTTTGGGCTCTACCTTCAATAAAGCAAAAGGGACATAAAAAATTTAAGTCGAAAGCACTCTTTCAAAAGCATTTTCTAAGTAAAGAAGTTGTATCGATCCCAATATTTGAGTAAAATTAAATTTAGTAATTGATATAAATTTGTGGATTTAAATTGTAAATTAATTTAATTTTTCCAAATTAAACAAGATATTTGTTTGTTTGTATATGTATATGGATTGATTTAAAATTCAAAGGTAGATATTTTGAAAATATGTTGGATTTGAAAAGTCTATATTTTAAAGATAATAAAAATTTGTTTTCCAATTTTAATATATATATGTATACATATTTATATTTGAAAGTTGTAATTTGAGGTTAAATTAATAATTTTCAAAAGGCTATTTAAAGTTGAAATAAATATAAATAATAGGAAAATATAAGTGTTTAAAATATAATACATATGTAAATAAGACGTTTATAAAAAACATGATTTATAAATAAATTAACATAAGGATTAAAATAAAAATTTATAAATTAAACTAAGTAAAGGATTTAAACATAAATTTTCTTGTTTATGACATTTGTAAAGTTTTTAAATTCATGCATTAACAAGTGTAATAAAATTTACTCATGTAATTGACAAATGTTAAATAAGTAATATGCAAAGATAAAAAAGTGGCAAAATCATTTCTTCTGTTGAAATTTAATTTTATACAAAAATGAGTTACAAAAAGAAATCAGATTAGACTTCTCAAGCCTGAAAACAAAATTGCAAAACAAAGAAAAGAAAATTCAAAAGCTCAAAATCAAAGATCGGATCATCTCTGATAAACAAACATCTTCTACCTGAAAATAAATCAAACTCAGATCTTAAAGCCTGAAGCATCTTCAACCTGAATCGAACTATAAACCTGATCAAGCTAAGAAATTCAACCTCAAACAGTTCCAGAAAACAATCTTCATCAAGTTCAAATAGTTTTCAATAGCAATCAAAATTAAGACCTGGATAACAATATCAGGTTCAAGCAAAACAAGAGTATGGATTTAATTCAAACTGAAAGCTATCTGGAATCAATCACTCAATCAAATTCAGATCAACAAGCAACTGATTCAACCCGAAGTCATCAAATAATAGATCAAACTCAAAAGCATTTCCAGTCCAAACAATTTCGAGACTTAAAACATAAAAGCCGGTCTTCACAGTTCCAAGTACAAGGTAGGCAAACTCACTTATATCAGCCTCTATGTTTTGATGTTTGTGATTGATGTTATGATAATGTTGCCTAGCTGTTAAATATGCTTGCATGTTGTGTGTGTGTATATATATATGTATGTGGATGTACATGTCTGGAAATATCTCTGTTCTGGTTCACAGCTTTAAAATTTGCTCAAAAATAAAAAGTCAGTAACTCTTCCTCCAATTCATTTTAGGTTTAAAATAAAAATGAAATAGGTTTATATAATCAAGATTTAAACTCTAAAATATATATTTAAGTTAAATTTGAAGAATATATGGTCTGGGTAGAAAATAAAAAGTGAAAACTTAAAACATGTTGAAATTAAATCATCACAATTCTATGATTTGTTTATATAATCTGAATCCCCATGAGAAATAATGATTTTTAAGAGTTAAATCACGATTTTTAGTTTGGGTTCGAGGGAGATATTCGTAGTTGATCGAATTTGGGATTTTGAAGCTTTGTTGGTGATCGACGAAGGATTATGGATCAGGATTAATGGTGAAGGTGGCTTGGTTATTGCAGGTTGAGGGAAAAATAGTTAAGAATTTTTCTGATGATCTACGCGGAGAGGGTTTGACGAAATAGGGTTTAAGGGCAAGATTTTATCGACGTTGTTCTCAAATCAATTTTGTGATCGATAGTAGATCGGGGTGGTCCAGACTGGGGGGAAACTCCTTGTGGGCCAAAGGCTAAGGCCTGGGTGATATGGCATGGTCGATGGTAGCCGAGATCGTCGGCAATGGTTGGTTTTGTCGATCGAATGTGATTTCAGTAGTCGCTGTTGAACTCAATTTCGAGTTTGCTGTTGATCTCATCAATACTGGGTTGAGGAGTTCGTCTTCGAGGTCAAGAGTGACTCGTGGGTGGTTGCGATGATGGTCGAAGACGGTGCTGGTGATCATGCACCGGTGCATCTGGATATCTGGTTGTTGCGAGAGTGTGGAAGACGAAGGTGGCTTGGGTTCGTGTGCGGGGAATTCAGGATTTGGCTCGAAGTCGAATTGATACGGGGTAACTCGAGTTTGTCTCGAGTATTTCCAATGGTTGGCTCGGTTCACATTTTTTTAGCATAATAAAAACATTTTATAATTTTTAAAACAAATCAAGTTCATTTTAAAAAAATTGGTTAAAACAAACTTTTTGGTAAATGTTAATCCAAGTTTTGAATTGGTTAAAAGAGATTTAATTATTAATTTTAACTTAAAGGTTTTGAGATAATAAGTTGATGATGAATTTATTTCAAAGATTTTTAATAAAGATTTGAAATGATAAATAAAGTGATTAATAAAAGATAAAATGGTTTATCTTAAAAAAATCAATTAGGTAATTAATGATTTCTTAACATAATTAATTAAAGATAATTACTTAAAGAATAATTACTTAATTAAAGATTAATTAAGGTTAATTATTTAATAATCAAAGGTTAATTAATTTATTTGAGGATAATTAATTAAGTAAAGGTTAATTAATTAGTGAAAGGTAATCAATTAAGGGTATTTAATTACTTAAAGATAATTACTTAATAAAAGCAATTAAGGATAATTAATTAATGGTTAGAGTTTGATTAATCAAGTGGTTAAATAATAATTAATTAAAGGATAATTAATTAAGTTATGTGATTAATTAATTAAGCTAATTAATTTGAGGATAATTAAAGGTTAATTAATTAATGAAAGTGATTAGGATAATCACTTATTGTAATTAATTAAGGATAATTAATTAAATGATAATTAATTAAGGGTTAATTAATTAATTAATTAATTAAGGTTAATTAATTAATTAATTAAGGGTAATTAATTAAAGGACAATTAAATAATTAAAGGTTAATTATTTAATGATTGAAGGTTTATTTATTTATTAATTAAGGTTAATTAATAATTGAAGGTTAATAAATCATTTGTTAAAGCTTAATTAATAAATGATTAAAGGACAATTAATCGGAATGGTTTGTAATTAATTAATATTAACTAAACAGGATTAGTAGTTTATTCATAAGTAATTAATATGATTTAAATTAATCAGATAATTAATTGAGCTTACTCATGGATGTTTGGATTCTATTGAATGTTGAATTGTTTGATATCCCGGATGTGTTATGCTCTGTTTTTATTTAAGCTATGATGAATGTAATTTATTTATCTGTGATAAATTTATTTATCTGTGAAGCTATGAATGAAGATAAGCGTTATAGGATTATACAGCTTGTCGATATTGCTGTGCTTGAATCTGTAATGATTGATGATGTTGCACTATTGTGTAGAACCCCTGGACTACACTATACACACAAAATATGGATTTCATGAGGAAATCGGTTAAGTCACAGATATTTAGAAATCTAAATATTACTTTGTTTAAAAAGTTGAAGTTTGAATCTAAATGGTTTTGGAAATGGAATTGGATACGGAAAGCTTTTGAAAGGGAAGTTTTGAAATTAAAGTTTAGTTTGAAAAATATTATTTGAAATTGTTTTGGAAATTTGGTTTGAAAGATTTTGTGATGACCCGCCTTTCATTCCATAGAAAGACGCATCATCAATAGGAAAGAAAGAGGTAGAAATAGAATAGATAGAAGAAAGAACTAAACAACATCAGAATCTCACAGTGGAAACAGAACAAAATATAATATATCATATAGATATTACATAGTCATTACATCAGAGTTACATAGATACAACAACATCATTACATTAGACAGTTGTAAAGACCTGTCTAATCCATTACATTCTAAATACAACAGATAAAGACACTACAGCGAAAATAGATAAATATAGCTACGTCTGGACTCCTGCTCCATGATATCCAATATTCGTCAAGCCAAACCTGATCATTTGGCTACTCATAAAAATTTGAGTACCCAAGAGTTTAAGAAAAACAGAAATAAACTATGGGTCAGACACGGGTCTGGTGTGAGTAAACGGTTAAACATTTAACTTGAAAAACCTTTGAAAACAAAGGTATCACGTAAGACTTCCCATATATAAACACGGGCAAGTTTTTACCTCACGCTAACCAAAAAATTTGATAGGAAATCCAGTGATATTATAATAGGGTCTAGGGTTTTCAAATAAATATTCACATAGCCGAAATATTTACATCAATTAAATTCCAGCATATTAGCCACAAAGTGGGTTGTACAATCAAGTCCGAGATCACTTATTGGAGATTAGGTTTCCATACAACGGCAGGGCTACTGGGGTACTTCTCGTCATAGTACGTGGCCTAGATCAACGTACCGAGGATCCCTTCCAACCCTCTGCAACACAAGTCCGAAACCATCCCTTACTGGATAGTCTCGAACAAGACAATCCCGTGGTTGTAGCTAGCAACCGCCCACACAGCCGAATAAAAAGGGGCTCTAGACAGGGAAAGATCTTATCCTACTTGTGCGTGACTCACTTAGCCTTGTTGCACCTCCCATGTTTTATCCATTCCCGGTTGATGAGGCTTGAGGCTACAATTACCTTTGAAGAACACATCTTGGAATGCTCTTCGTCCTCCATTGACGATGGTCTGAAATCATTCAATCCATACAAGTTCGTTCCGGGTTCGAACGAAACCGAAGGCATTATCTCGTTACACTCATTTTGGAATCACCCTCAGAGTTAACGACAATATCCCATGCACTCTGAAACTCCATCTCAATCTTCACTTTGAGATGTCACGACCTATCGTTTAACTTGGATCGATGTGGTTTTCGGATAATCAAATTTGATACCCGATCCCGGTCTCATCGAAATCAAACGTTTTTTTAAAGGCCAAGTTGTTTAAAGGTTTAAACAATTTAATTCAATTCAATACTTGAATTCACACGGCATTATCATAGATAAACATCACACATTTATCATAGATATATCCAATATCACATCACAGAATATCATCAAATAGATATCAACCAATCCAGACATTCAAATCAACAATAATTCACAAGCAAGTATTATTAATCCATATCATAATTAATTTAATTAACTTAAATTAAATTAATTACTGAAGAATTAATCACCTAATCCTGCTTAATCAATCATTAATTAATTACAATCCATTTAATTAATGAATCATTCCTTAATTACCTTATAAACCAATTAATATTTAATCATAGATTAACTATTCTTTAACTTTTAATTAATAAACCTTGATTATTAATTAATATCTCTCAATACAAATTAATTTATCCATAATTACTCTTATAGTCAATTAATTAATCTTTAATTAACTAATTAATTATTTGTTAATTATTAATTAATAAACCTTAATTATTAATTAACAAAACTTAATTACAAATTAAATAATCCTTAATTACCAATTAATCAATCCTTAATTACCATTAATTAATCCTTAATTACCCTTTGATTAATCCTTAATTACCCTTTGATTAATCCTTAATTACCCTTTGATTAATCATTAATTACCCTTCGATTATAGATTAATCATACTTTAATTATTAATTAATAAAACCTAATTATTAAATAATAAAACTTAATTACAAATTAAGTACTTCTTAATTACCAGATAATTAATCTTTAACTACTTAATTAATTTCTAAATTAATTAATCTCTAATCGTTAATTAATAAATCTTAATTATTTAATTAATAATCCTTAATTACAATTAATTAACCTTTAAGTAATTAATCATAACCCTCAATTATACATTAATTAATCCTTAATCATTAGTTAATTAAATTAATCAATCATTCCTAATTAAATTACTTAATTAACCCTTTATCATTAGTTAGTTAAATTAATTATACTTAAATTAATTAATTAATTCAATTAATCTCAAATCATTAAAACTTTTAGTTAACCTTAAGATAAACATTATTTTCATTAATGATTTAATTATCATTCATATATTTACAACATTTTACCTTTACAATAACTTCCTTAATTAGACATTTAACTAAGTTCTGAAATAAAAATAATCATTTAACTTGATAAATTTAAGTTACCAAAACTTCCTTTAAATACTTAAAACATTATCAAGTAATAGTTTAAAACTAACTTCAATTTAAATTTCAAAACTTGCTTCTATAAAAACTTTTTAAAATTGCATTTCTAACTTGAGTTTTTAAATCACTTCCAATTTTACTTAACAAAATTTAAATTAAACAGTTACAAAATTTCTTAACCAATTGTTAAAGAAACAATTAATATATATAAAGTAAATTTATATAAGAAAGTTTGAACTAAACTTATTTTTAAATCTCGAAACCTTGATTTAAAATCCTTTTTAAAACTACTCAATACTTTGCTTCGGGTTCAACCTGAAGACCACTTGGGTCTAACCCCGAGTAAACCATCTTCTTCTATTATTATTATTTACTTTGTTAAAATTTTTAAAGTTAAAAAACCTGGAAACAGTTTCTCTCACGATCCCGAAGACAAACCCGAGCACAATCCAAAATTCATCGAGTTTCCCTTCGAACCGACCTTCACAATAACCCACTAACACAAACAAGCCGCTGTGCATGTGCACCAGCATCAGAGCCACCTTCGACCTCCGATAATCCCTCTGGCACATCACCTGTTGATGCAACCCATTCCGACCATCAAAACACAATTACAAGCCATGATCCAAAATCGAGCAATCCAGATGAAACTAGAAACCAAACCATCACCAGAAAAACCCCTCGAACTCACATCTCCGTCCACCAGACAACGCGCAACCACGGTCACACCATCTCCAATCATCCACGAAGCCATCCCCCTTGGTCCGATCGAACTCGAAACTACAGAGAGAAAGTACTGATCCATTTTCCAAGCTCGAGTCAAATTAGGGTTTAGAACCCATCTCGACCACCGCCGATGCCACGGTAGTTGATCCGCCTTCCTGATATTTTTGCCTGGACCATAAGGCCCTCCTCCACCTCCAGTGAAGTTCCTGATCACCCTAGATTCCCTGGCCACCAGAATTTATCCAAAAACCAAATTCCAATCATCCCCGAGATGCACTCTCACCACAATGCTAAAAATTATGATTTTTTTTTAAAAAATCCTAACTTTCGAAGTAGATTCAAGTTATATCCTTGAATTAGCAACTCAGGATGTTTGATTTTTGACATTCTTTTAAAAATTTACTGTAATATCTTGATTTCCGGAGATGTACGGATATTTTTCCCTAAATACATTTTTAAATCTTGAATTGTGTTTAATCTAACATATTTTGTTTGAATCTCAAAGTCTAACAAAGATCAGGTAAGAATATTTTGAATTTTTGATCAAAACTTTAAGTTCTGAACTAAGAACAGAGATGTTCAATACAACAGGCATGCACACTTACATATATTCATAAACACAAAGATATCACTTATATATGCAGAAGCAAAGCATCATTCATCTCAAAATTTCACAAGCAAACATACATTTATATACTTAGCTTTTTAACTTAAAGTGTTTACTCATCAGTTTTAAAAGGCAGAGGCTTGAAAACCAGGAAGCTTTGAATTGCTGTGATCTTATTTTTAATCTGAAATGCTTCTAGTTACTGCTTCTGATTTAAACACTGGAACTACTTGATGTTGCTTGATAAAATTGCTTGAACTTTTGTAACAACCCGCATATTTGTTCATTTTATATTTAAATATTTTATCGTTAATCGGATTTTGGTCCGAAAAGCTACCTTTTGCAAACGGTTAAATTAGGACTCGAGACCACTTCCATTGAGTTCGAAATGTCGTTTACAACTTTTTAAGTATAAACATTAATAGGTTTGGAGTTAGTGGAATTTCACTAACTTTTCCCGCTTTGGACTTTGGGTTAGCTTAGCCATTCTAATTTAAAGCCCAACCCCCTCCTTCTCTTCACTCTTCATAAATTCCTACCAACTCAAGCTTTTGCATTAATGGTGAGTGGAAAGAGAAATGAAAAATCCAAAAGCTAAGTCTTTATTGCTAATCCAACATCAACTCCAAAACTCAAGTGAAGAGATTGATTCAAGCTAGTGGTTGATCCTCGCATAGCATTTCAAGCTTCATTTTCATCCATTTTAGTGAAAAGGTGAGATTTTTATCTTACAATTCTAGTCTATAACTATATTGGACTGTTGGGGATGATTCCCCATCACTTTAGCATGTACATTTGCATTTGGTTTGGATTGGATTGGCGAAAAACTCCAATTTTTAGTGTTTTTGGTGAAAAACTGCACTTAGGTCGTTCTGCCTATGTTAGGTCGTTCGCGTTGAAAAGTCACTCAGAGAATAGCTCGTTTCTGGCCTTAAAACCATTCGCACGTGTTAGGTCGTTCGCCTCAGAATTAGGTCGTTGGTTCTTAAGTCGTTAGGTCGCTCCCGACCTAACCCTTAGGTCGCTCGCGAGTTAGGCCTTAAGCCGAAGGTCGTTCGCGAGTTAAGTCTTAGGTCGTTTGGCCTTTATAACGTTAGGTCGCTCGCGTGTCAAAACTTTAGGTCGCACTGGCCTTAAGTCGTAGGTCGTCTCCAACCTAATATTGCCTCTTCTATTTCACTAGGTCGCGCGGGCCTTAGGTCATAGGTCGTAGGTCGCGAGTCTCCTAGGTCGTAGGTCGCTCGGTCCTACTTCTGTCCCTAAGTCGCGTAATCCCATCACCTTTAGGTCGTTAGGCCTTTATGTCGTTAGGTCGTTACACCTATAGCCCGTTAAGTCGCGAATACCTTTAGGTCGTGAACCCCATTAGGTCGCAAACCCCTCTAGGTCGTGTGGCTTCGAATTCCTTAGGTCGTAACACCAATAGGTCACGTGCCCCTTTTTCTCCGATAGGTAACGTGCCTCTTTACTTCGATAGGTCGCTCGGCCTTGCCTTCCATTTCTAGGTCGTAACACTGTTAGGTCGCCTGACCTATATACCGTTAGGCCTTAGGTCGTGGGACCTATAACCCGTAAGTCGTTAGGCCGTTAACCCACTAGGTCGTATGACCTATAAACCGTTAGGTCGCGTGGCTTTTGCGCCTTTGTTCCATTAGGTCGCGTACCCCCTTAGGTCGCTCGATCCTATCCTCCCTTTGGTCTTCACTAGGTTGTACCGTTTTGGTCGGGGCGCTGCCCCCTGGACCCCCGCGACCTGACCGGGCAGGTCGAACCCCGTAGCAGGGGCGTTGCCCCCGCACCCCCACCTTGGGGGGTTGCCACCCCCCTGGACCCCCCCTTCGTAGGGGATCTTATCTGAAAAACATTCAATAGAACTTGCTTTGTTGAGACGCTGAGTTGACCATTCTTCGAGGCAAAGTATCTTGGGCTTCTCGGTCGATTTTATGGATTTTTGAATATCTATTTCGATGGATTCTTTATCGGTTTCTTTGGATTTTATTCACATCTTCGTATGTGAATTTTTATGATTGATTGTTTCTACAATCACTTCTATGATTTGTCAATTTAAAACATGAAGGTTTCGATACTAGTAGTAAATATCAAAACTCTTTCAACAAAATGATTTCAACTTTATTTTCAATAATAAAGCTCTTTTCTTAAACCATTTTCCAAACTACTAGTATATACAAACCTTTACCTCACTCGTATGAGAAATTGAATTAAACAGCTTAGTAAAACAAGTGGTATGAAACGCTTGCGTTTGCTTCATCGGTTAATTCCTGGACTTATTCGATTGAATCTCTTGTGACAATTTTTTAGTGAAGATTTACAGTTTGTTCGTAAATATTTAAGTTAAGCAAGTGGTTATGGGACATGAAGCTAAACTTTTATATTTACTAGCTTAGTGTAATTGACACTTCTCGTTGATCTTGATGATCGCTTTATGAATTAGACTAGCAATTGCGCGATGTCTCTTTCATTGCAAGGTTAGGCTAGACACCACTTGTGTGATTCCACTCACACATACCTTTTTGCTTTTTGGTTAGCCTAGACACCACTTGTATGATTCCATTCACACATACCTTTTTGTTTGCGAGGTTAGGCTAGACACCATTTGTGTGATTCCATTCACACATACCTTTTTGCTTTTTGGTTAGCCTTGACCTCATTCGGGTGACTCAGACTCATCCATATGGGGAAGCTCCCCATGGTCTTCGGACCGTTATGTGATAGGCCTCTTTCCCTTTTTCTATGATTTCTGGATTTCCTATGTTGATTTCTGGAATTTATGTCATTGACTTGTTATGATTACAAGTTTAGGGTATGATGCCCTCTTTGGATCTTTGAGAAGATTCTTGTGATATTGATTTATCTCTTATTGATTGATCTTCTGTTGATCATCATTTTCATACTTATAGTAGTATGTCAGTATGGATATTTTATGTTATGCCGTATCTTTTATTTTATACCATGTCATCTGATATTTATAGCTAGACTGATCCG
This sequence comes from Allium cepa, assembly GCA_030765085.1. Taxonomy (NCBI): domain Eukaryota; kingdom Viridiplantae; phylum Streptophyta; class Magnoliopsida; order Asparagales; family Amaryllidaceae; genus Allium; species Allium cepa. The sequence continues at coordinate 408,652,649 of CM060939.1, read as the reverse complement.
TTTATTATTTTCTTAAATAATACTCGGGTCAGACCGAGATGTTACAGGTGCTTCTGCTTGACTTCTCCCCCCGGGTTTGCTACTCTGACTTTTGGCTAACTATTTAGATTAGCAGTTTTTGTTGTATACACTTGAGATATAGACTCATAGTTGTATTCTTTTGTATAGCACGTGTTGCTATTCTTTTGTATTATTGTGGATCTTTTTGACCACTACCCTGATGTACACTTTCATGTGTTAGTTATATATTCATATCTTCTTCCGCCTTTGTGATATGGATGTCTGTGACTGATTGGCGTTATGCTTATTTCTACGTTTGTTTCCAAATATTATTTATAGCCACCGTGTGATAGCTTTGAGTTTGTATCGTAATGTCGGACTTCCTCCTTAAATGAAATGCATGCTATACTATCTGACATATCGGTGCTCGCACAAAGAAGTTACATGGATGGTCTCTCCTCAACAACCTTATTCTTCGTGCTAGTTGACAGCACTACATCGTAGTGTTCTTGGCTAGCGTGGGTATAGAGGTGGGGCGTCACAGCTTGGTATCAGAGCCAAACTTCAAAACAATGTAGAATAACTTAACAAGGATCCTCGTCCTAAGTCCACCTTAGGAGTCATGCTTCAGGATTTAGTTCGAGTCTTCGAACCGATTCATCCTTTTTTCTTTATGATTCCTTGTTTTAACTATCAAGATTTGCTTGATATTCATTCTGAGAATAACCTTTTCCTTCTTCTTCCTTTCTTTCTTAAAAGAAGAAGAGATGGTTAGTTCTGGCAGCCCTAGCATTAGTCAATCCAGTAGTCCTTCTCTGGATGGCGTATTCATGTCTGCCCAACAACTTTTGGGTCTTTCTCAGAATCAAAGGTTTATCTGTGCTTTGAGTAAGAATCCCACGAAGATCTTACCTTTGAAACTAGAAGTTCCTTTCGACCAACTTGTAGATATCACTCTACAAGAAGAAGAGGCTGATAAAGGAATTAATAGTGATATTAGGATGTCCAAGAAGAGGCATAATAAGTTCAAAAGCCCTTATCCCGATAAGAGGACGAAGCAACCCACTTTGGAAGCAAAGACTCCAATCCTTAATCATGGACGATGCTATAATTGTGGTTCTAGGGACCACTATGCGAAGGAGTGTCCGGAACCACTCTTTTGTCGTTATTGAAAAGATTCAAGTCATCATATTTCAGTCTGCCCCATACTTCTAAGCAAGAAGAGGGTGGAATCAGAAACTTCGAAAGCCAAGCTACCTACCCCTAGTCGTAAACGATGCTACAATTGTGGTTCCACAGACCATTATGTTATTAAGTGCCCAAAACCCCTCTATTGCCGTTATTGCAAAGGCTCGGACCTTACTTGTCTACATGTCCCAAGCTTCCAAGCAAGAGGGAAGGAAAACTAAAAGCTTCTAACAAAACTTCTCTGGGTCAAGGTATTCCTTATATAATCCTTGATTTCATTTGTTTGCGATTATCCGATTCGAGTTCTTTTTGATATGGGTTCGTCTCATCATTTTTATATCAAAAGAACTTGTTGATTCTCTTTCTTTTTATATGTTGGGCTTTTTGACTTCTTTGGGAATTGCGAATCTGGTTGATGGATCCGCAACACTCAAATTGCTTTTTATTGATGTCGAAATTATTACATGTGATTTTCTTTCCGAACCAAATTGCATGTTATGCATTGCTTAGGCTTCGGAATTGATTTGCGTGAAAGGATTGGCTTAATCATTTTTGAAGCCCATATCCAATTTTTCCGAATGGACTAATCATTTTCGACATTTTCAATCTGTTAAGCAGGTTCATATTTTTCCTTTGTGATTTCGATTTCAAATCGATGGCATCATTTTTCTCTTTTATCTCACATGTTGAGTAAAGAGATATCTCTCTCATTCTTATCGGTTGAGAATTTTCCGGTATTTTTGAGTTTGTCTTAGGATTATCACCTAACCAACCTTTTTGAGTGGTGTTAAGGTCTTTCCAGTTTGACCTTGCCGCCGAATTTCAATCGCTATGAGTTGCGGACGTTAGCCTTCCACATACCGCATTCCGCACTCGTTATGATTTATATAAATGACATATTGTGTCATTCAGTTTATCCAGTCTATTTCATCCCTTTTATAAATCGAGTATTCTATGAATATCTCAATAATTCCAATCTTGTATTTATTAATTTTGGATGAGAATAGAAATTTAAAATTTTGCAAATCTTTTTAAGAAGATATTTTAAATTCCTATAAAAAGATAATTTTGTGTTGTATTGCCCATTTAGTGTTTTAAGAATTCTGGTCGATGCGCTTGATCAACGCTATCGATAGGGATTTCCTAAACGCTTTGATGAGACAATCAGACACAATAAATTGACTTGTAAAATGTAAGTTTTTCTAAAAAGGTGATTGTGATTTTGAAAGTTTTAGCTTTTGAGAAAAGAAAATTAAAATTCTCTCTTTTTGATACTCGTATTCTTGTGTTTCCCAAAGGGAACCAAGACTTTAACTTTAGTACCAATGCTTATTGTATTGGTTTGGATGCTGTTCTCTTGCGAAAGAGAACGTGCAATCACTTTTGCTTCTAAATCTTTAAAGCCGATCGAGACTAGGTATGCCACTTATGATCTGGTGCTCGCGGCTATTGATTTTGCTTTTAATATTTGGCATCATCATCTTGGTGGAGAAATTTGTTCTCTACCTCGATTATAAATCATTGGGATATCTATTTTCTCATAAGAAACTTAATTTGAGTCAACCATGTTGGCTCAAATTTCTTGCATCTTATGATCTTGATATTCTTTATACTCCCGGAAGGGAAATCGTGTTGCCAATGCACTTAGTTGTAAGCAACAAGCAGTTGTTTATAGGATGATATCTGAATGGAATGATCTCGAGACTCTATCCACTTGTGAGATTCGAGATCGTAAAAATCCGATTTATGTGCATCCCTGGTTTTATGTAGTCTAGAGGCTCCTCCTTCTTTTTAGACTGCATTCTTGAAGCTCAAAGGGCTATATCCCGAATTGGCTCTTCGTAGCCAAGGTCGTAGGGATGAAATTAATATTGAAAGTTTGGAAGACTTCGATATTGATTTTCGTGGCGACATTTGAAAGTTTGGTAGACTTATCGTACCAAATATTTGTGATCTTCGTCATTATATTTTAGAAGATTCACATCGTTCTAATATTATCATTCACCCCTGTTGTAGTAAAATGTACGCGGATATGAAGCAACTTTAATGTTGGGTGTGAATGAAATCTGATATCGCTAACTTTGTTAAGTGTTGTATGACTTACCATCTTGTCAAGGCCCTACCCCAAAGGCCTGGTAGGTTATTGCAACCTTTAGAAATTCCAATTTGGAAGTGGGACCAAAATTTCCTTGGATTTTTTAGATGACATTCCCCGTTCTCGTTCGGGTCATGATAGCTTATGGGTTATAGTAGATAGACTTACTAAATCCATCCAATTTATTCTGGTTCGGTCTAACCGAAACGTTCCTGTTTGGGCCAAACTCTTTGTTAAAGGAGTTGTTAAATTCATGGAGTTCCTACTTCTATTGTTAACGATCGGGATCCATTGATCACTAGTGGACTTTGGAAAAGTCTTCGAGATTTTATCACCGCTTATCACCCCAGTTCGATGGACAAACCGGGCGTGTGAATCAAACTCTTTAAGATCTCCTTCGAGCTTGTGTGCTTGATGTCGGTGGAAGTTGGGAAGATCATATTCCTCTTGTTGAATTTTCCTATAATAATAGCTTCCAATCTAGTATTGGTATGGCATCTTTCGAGATACTCTAGGGAAGGCCATGCCGATCTCCTTCTTTTTGGCTTGAGGCCGGTGAGAAGCTGGTTTTAGATCCAGAATTTATTCATGTTTCACCTATGATGGGTGTTGTACGTTTCAGTCGATTGGGAAAATTAGCGCCTCAATATATTGGGCCATTTCCTATCACCGTACGTATGGATTCCATGGCTTATCGCCTTTTATTACCGGCTCAATTTTCTCCTATTATATGACGTGTTTTACGTTTCTCAATTATGGAGATGCTTTCGAGATTTTGTTTCTATTCTTGAGCCAGGTGTTGTGGAAGAAATTGAAGTTTCACCAGATCTCTTTATGGTGAACTTCCTATTTCAAATTTCTTTTGTGTTAATATGCTTTTATGGTTTTTGCTTTTTATATCCATCTTATATATTGCGAGGACGCAATTTCTTTAAGGAGGAGAGTCTGTAACAACCCGCATATTTGTCGATTTTATATTTAAATATTTTATCGTTAATCGGATTGTGGTCCGAAAAGCTACTTTTTGCAAACGGTTAAATTAGGACTCGAGACCACTTCCATTGTGTTCGAAATGTCGTTTACAACTTTTTAAGTATGAACATTAATAGGTTTGGAGTTAGTGGAATTTCACTAACTTTTCCCGCTTTGGACTTTGGGTTAGCTTAGCCATTCTAATTTAAAGCCCAACCCCCTCCTTCTCTTCACTCTTCATAAATTCCTACCAGCTCAAGCTTTTGCATTAATGGTGAGTGGAAAGAGAAATTAAAAATCCAAAAGCTAAGTCTTCATTGCTAATCCAACATCAACTCCAAAACTCAAGTGAAGACATTGATTCAAGCTAGTGGTTGATCCTTGCATAGCATTTCAAGCTTCATCTTCATCCATTTTAGTGAAAAGGTGAGATTTTTATCTCACAATTCTAGTCTATAACTATATTAGACTGTTGGGGATGATTCCCCATCACTTTAGCATGTACATTTGCATTTGGTTTGGATTGGATTGGCGAAAAACTCCAATTTTTAATGTTTTTGGTGAAAAACTGCACTTAGGTCGTTCTGCCTATGTTAGGTCGTTCGCGTTGAAAAGTCACTCAGAGAATAGCTAGTTTCTGGCCTTAAAACCGTTCGCACGTGTTAGGTCGTTCGCCTCGGAATTAGGTCGTTGGGTCTTAAGTCGTTAGGTCGCTCCCGACCTAACCCTTAGGTCGCTCGCGAGTTAGGCCTTAAGCCGAAGGTCGTTCGCGAGTTAAGTCTTAGGTCGTTTGGCCTTTATAACGTTAGGTCGCTCGGGTGTTAAAACTTTAGGTCGCGCTGGCCTTAAGTCGTAGGTCGTCTCCGACCTAATATTGCCTCTTCTATTTCACTAGGTCGCGCGGGCCTTAGGTCGTAGGTCGTGAGTCTCCTAGGTCGTAGGTCGCTCGGTCCTACTTCTGTCCCTAAGTCGCGTAACCCCATCACCTTTAGGTCGTTAGGCCTTTATGTCGTTAGGTCGTTACACCTATAGCCCGTTAAGTCGCGAATACCTTTAGGTCGTGAACCCCATTAGGTCGCAAACCCCTTTAGGTCGTGTGGCTTCGAATTCCTTAGGTCGTAACACTGATAGGTCGCGTGCCCCTTTTTCTCCGATAGGTCGCGTTCCTCTTTACTTCGATAGGTCGCTCGGCCTTGCCTTCCATTTTTAGGTCGCAACACTGTTAGGTCGCCCGACCTATATACCGTTAGGCCTTAGGTCGTTGGACCTATAACCCGTAAGTCGTTAGACCGTTAACCCACTAGGTCGTATGACCTATAAACCGTTAGGTCGCGTAGCTTTTGCGCCTTTGTTCCATTAGGTCGCGTACCCCCTTAGGTCGCTCGATCCTATCCTCCCTTTGGTCTTCACTAGGTCGTACCGTTTTGGTCGGGGCGCTGCCCCCTGGACCCCCGCGACCTGACCGGGCAGGTCGAACCCTGTAGCAGGGGCGTTGCCCCCACACCCCCACCTTGGGGGGCTGCCACCCCCCTGGACCCCCCCTTCGTAGGGGATCTTATCTGAAAAACATTCAATAGAACTTGCTTTGTTGAGACGCTGAGTTGACCATTCTTCGAGGCAAAGTATCTTGAGCTTCTCGGTCGATTTTATGGATTTTTGAATATCTATTTCAATGGATTCTTTATTGGTTTCTTTGGATTTTATTCACGTCTTCGTATGTGAATTTTTATGATTGATTGTTTCTACAATCACTTCTATGATTTGTCAATTTAAAACATGAAGGTTTCAATACTAGTAGTAAATATCAAAACTCTTTCAACAAAATGATTTCAACTTTATTTTCAATAACAAAGCTCTTTTCTTAAACCATTTTCCAAACTACTAGTATATACAAACCTTTACCTCACTCGTATGAGAAATTGAATTAAACAGCTTAGTAAAACAAGTGGTATGAAACGATTGCGTTTGCTTCGTCGGTTAATTCCTGGACTTATTCGATTGAATCTCTTGTGACAATTTTTTAGTGAAGATTTACAGTTTGTTCGTAAATATTTAAGTTAAGCAAGTGGTTATGGGACATGAAGCTAAACTTTTATATTTACTAGCTTAGTGTAATTGACACTTCTCGTTGATCTTGATGATCGCTTTATGAATTAGACTAGCAATTGCGTGATGTCTCTTTCATTGCAAGGTTAGGCTAGACACCACTTGTGTGATTCCACTCACAAATACCTTTTAGCTTTTTGGTTAGCCTAGACACCACTTGTGTGATTCCATTCACACATACCTTTTTGTTTGCGAGGTTAGGCTAGACACCATTTGTGTGATTCCATTCACACATACCTTTTTGCTTTTTGGTTAGCCTTGACCTCATTTGGGTAACTCAGACTCATCCATATGGGGTAGTTCCCCATGGTCTTCGGACTGTCATGTGATAGGCATCTTTCCCTTTTTCTATGATTTCTGGATTTCCTGTGTTGATTTCTGGAATTTATGTCATTGACTTGTTATGAGTACAAGTTTAGGGTATGATGCCCTATTTGGATCTTTGAGAAGATTCTTATGATATTGATTTATCTCTTATTGATTGATCTTCTGTTGATCATCATTTTCATACTTATAGTAGTATGTCAGTATGGATATTTTATGTTATGCCGTATCTTTTATTTTATACCATGTCATCTGATATTTATAGCTAGACTGATCCGTTTATTATTTTCTTAAATAATACTCGGGTCAGACCGAGATGTTACAGGTGCTTCTGCTTGACTTCTCCCCCCGGGTTTGCTACTCTGACTTTTGGCTAACTATTTAGATTAGCAGTTTTTGTTGTATATACTTGAGATATAGACTCATAGTTGTATTCTTTTGTATAGCACGTGTTGCTATTCTTTTGTATTATTGTGGATCTTTTTGAGTACTACCCTGATGTACACTTTCATGTGTTAGTTATATATTCATATCTTCTTCCGCCTTTGTGATATGGATGTCTGTGACTGATTGGCGTTATGCTTATTTCTACGTTTGTTTCCGAAGATTATTTATAGCCACCGTGTGATAGCTTTGAGTTTGTATCATAATGTCGGACTTCCTCCTTAAATGAAATGCATGCTATACTATCTGACATATCGGTGCTCGCACAAAGAAGTTACATGGATGGTCGCTCCTCAACAGCCTTATTCTCCGTGCTAGTTGACAGCACTACATCCTAGTGTTCTTGGCTAGCGTGGGTATAGAGGTGGGGCGCCAGAACTTTGATTCTTGTTTGATTTCAGGTTTTCTTGCTTACATATTTTTGAACTTTCCTGTTTTGATTTTTTTGACTTCGAGAATTTTTACAGGGCTTTGATTCATTTCTGGTTGAAGATTTGCAGATTTGGAAAATGTTTGCAGGGTTTAGCGATTGATTTTTCTGGTTTGTAGATAGTTGATTTTGAGTTTCTTTTCTTTTTGAAAATGAGAAGATAAGAAAAGATATAGAAGAGGGGAGATGTAAGTTTACATAATGTAAATTATGGTTTATTAAAATTAAAGAAAATAAATAAAAGGGATGACACTTGTTCAAATTAACTACATTTGTCATTTACTATCTTTAATTAAACTACACATGTTATCATAAGCCTTTAAAATTAAGCACTTGTAATAATTTATTTTTATATTATTTTAAAATGATTTTAAAAGCTTTTGTATTAATTTTCCTATTAAATAAGTACTTTTATTAATAAATAAATACTTTTCTAAATTTATATAACTAAAATTTTTAAAAGAAAATAAAATAAAAACAAATCATATACTAAATAAAATCATACAAAATATATTTAATCCGTTTTAAAATTTTAACATAGAACTTTTATATTTATTTTACTATTTAAATAATACTTTCATAATTTATATAAATAAATTCTTTAAGTAAAATAATATAAACAAATCTTATTTTAAATTAAAACCTTATTCATATATTTTTATATCCAAAATATTTTTAAGACATATATCCTTTAAATTCAAATGTAAATCCAAATTTAAATTCAAATTCCAATTTAAAAATCTAATTTAAAATCAACTAAAATAAATATATATTAATTTAAACAAACACATTATTAAATTTCAAAATAATAATTCTAATTAAAATCTATTTATCTACATTTAACAACATCATATTATTATCTTTGTTTGAAATAACAATTTAACTAATTTTAAATAGTTAATAAAGGAGAGATTATCACATTTTAAATTTCTTGAAATTCCGGAATACCACAGATTTATTCAAGTTATATAATATATATATATATATATATATATATATTTTAAAACCATCTTTAAAGCATTTTTAAAAGTATTATTTTGGGAATATAAATTTAACCCAAGTTTTACTTTAAAGGATATAATTGTGCACATTTGATTGGATTTTTCCGAAACGAAAACTCTTTGTTTTCAAATGATAATGGCTTACAAATTAAGAAAAGATTTCCAGTTTTTGTTGAAAGGGTTTCAAATTTGAAATGGAATTTTTTTGAAAGCTATGAATGAATCTTTGTGAAAGAGCGGCAAACTTTGTTTTCAAATTAAAAAGGATCTTAAAGGTGTATCTTTTGTATAAAAGATTTGAAATGGAAATTGTTATGAAAAGCTATGAATGATTCTTAGTGAAAGATTGGTGATTTTTTTTTTCAAAGTGAAGTGAATCTTTTTGTTTAAAAAATTAAAGTGGAAATTTGTTTAAACCATTTGAAAGAAAGTTTTTGGGAAATGTGTTGTGACTTAACTAAGATCCCAATATCCATATGCTTTTTGAATTAAGTGCTCACTATTCGGTTTAGCCAGGAGAGGACTTTATGCCATATAACCCATTCTGAATAGTGATACGACGTAATGGATAACATTTGAAGACCGGGTGTTTTCGAGAACGAAAGGATTACCCGTCGAATGTCTCTGCACTGAGTCGCGCCGGTATATAGATCTCCATATGTTATGCGGACTCCAATCGGAATTGTGGATACTCGGATTGCAAGGGCTTCTTTGGAAGTGCATTTGGTTCTGTTCGAACCCGGAACAGACTTGTATGGATGTATGTCTGACTTTACACTTTGAGATGTAAAGCTGGTTTCTATCAAATACATTTCTGTTTGGTGTTGGAGAATTTGTTCTCTTAGCTTAACAACCTTCTTTAGACGTACGAGCTCAGAGGTTATGTGGTTAATGGTTACTAGTGATACATTCCCAATTTGGTAATATGACATACGAAGTGCTGTTGATCATGTGTTGACCGAAGCATGGCTTCTGTGTGAAGCGTAGCTTTGTGGACATGACCTCGTCGGACCTCACAACCCGGAAATTCTCGAAACACGAAAGATGCGGCAAGGTTACTAGGGGTCGTGCCCCTAGGGTATGTCCATTTCTTCTGGAAAGGGTGGTATCATGGTATGAAGCCCAGATATTTAGCCTATGTGGTTACTACAAATACATTGCTTCGTGGTTGTTGGTGTCAAGCGCTCCGATAAAGGTCGGTAACGACTGGAGATGGCATACTTGTGCGGTGTTACCTAGTTACAGAGGTAACCCGGTCTTATGTTGGCAAAGATCCGGTTAGGTTCTTGAGGCGTCCCTCCAGAGGCGTACCCATGTGGCCCAGGAAGTTCCTTAGCCTGACCATTTGTTGGAAATCCACTGAAACAATACGCGCCCTGTACGATTTTAGTTGTATAACCTGCCACCTCGGGTGGTAGCTATAGCAGGCATAATATAATGGTACCTATGCTGGCGAAGATTAATATTATACTTTCGAAAGGTTTTCTGCACTATGCACTAATAATAATATCAAAAGGTTTTTACGTATCAAGCATGTTTGACTATCATAAGGAGAAATCTCCTTCAATTGTACGCTTGCATTGTGTGTGTGCGTGGAGGACTTATGGTAGTTTCATTTTTCAAAAAGCATTACGGATTTCTTTTGTATTCTTTTGTTTTGCTTTTAAAGATAAAACTGTTTTCATTTGCTCACACTAGTTCCATGACTGAATCGGAGTGTATTGTTCCCTTTTCTAAACTCTATGTGCCTACAATTTTCCACACGGGCAGCCAAGAGTTGGGATTTACAGATAATCAAATAGTAGGTGTAGATTCGATAGTGTTCAATCTTTGGATATTGGCAATCGCGTTGGGATCCGATTTGCTTCACTTCAGCATTGATGGTGGTTCTCGCCTTTTAGTTTGTGAGCTGTTTGCCAAGGAGCTTTAGAGCTTGGAATGGAGATGTAGTTTATGGATTCTATTTGAAAAGAGCATTTAGAAATGTTATCTCATCTGCTGTTGCTATTATTCTTCCGCTGTTGTGCATCTCTGATGTGTATTGATATATCATTTGTATCAGTGTGTTGTATCAAATATTGCATATCAATGATATATTCATTTCTTTTCCGCTGTGTTGTTATACTTAATGTGTAATAAGCTCCGACAATTCGGATTTCGACATTTGAATCTTCGGCACTCGAATACGGTTGAAGTATGGATGTCGATTTTCAAGCGTCGAAATTCGGGTCATCACAGAAGTGATGGTGTCGAAATTCAACCCTTCGAAAGCATTGGAGAAGCGACTTAGGTTTTATAAAAAAAATAACCCATTCAAAAGCAGCGCTATGAAACATAGAAATCTGCAACAAATGGGTTTTGACCCCCACAAGAGCATTTACTTAAAAACAAATGCGCAACCTCTTCGAAACCATTTTTAAATCAATTTGACCCAGTAGAGAGCCAACTAAGTCGAAAGCAAACCCTTCGAAAGCAAAACAAGCGCATTTTCATTTAAAATCAAAGAAAGGCTTCGACGTCCTTCGAAACCCCCTATTTCGACTTCATACCTTCCACCTTAATTCCATTCGCTACGTACCAAATATTGATACCAATCGCATTTGTTTCGATGATGACGGAGGAGGAACTACTAGCTCGGAAACTAGATGCTGAAAGTTGTAAAACATGCTAAAGCATGCAAAAACTGATTTTAACTTTGAAAAGAAATTCTTTTAAACTAATCTGCCTTATTTGTTAAAATATTATTGGTTGCCAATTTTATTTTCTAAAAGTGGTGCCAAAATTTCAGAATTAAACAATTTAAATTATTTACAAAATACCACTTCTGCTTTTATAAATATATAAAACATCTAAGTCCCATACCTTAAATAATTTTATATATCTATTAAAACACTTAGGAAAATTCTCAAAAATTCTAGGAAGACATTTTTAATATGTTTCCTAACATATATTAATTTCAGACACCAAATTTACATTATTTAGCCGTCAATAATTTTAAACCCAAATAATCATTTTCCTCACTAGAAAATTAATATATAATCCATATTAATTCAGAAAATTATGAAAATTGAAACCCAACTCTAAAGTATCATTTCTAATCGAAATCTAAAATTGCAAGGCATTTGGATGTGATTAAATAGGTTTTTCACATTAAAACATATCATAAAACCAATATGAATGAGCATAAATAATCAACAAGCATATATAAACATTTTATCCTTCAAAATCATGGAATAACGTTGCAAATAAATTCAGATTATCCTTAAAACCAAAAACAATTAATAAAAGAAGAGATATAGTCAATATTCACCTTAGCTTTGAGATTAAGGAGTCTTTGATTTTGAAATGAAAGTGTAAATGAATTCCTAAGGGTTTAGGATATAAGAATACGTTTTTCCTATTTTATCCCTTCTATATTTCATTTTAACTCATCTTTAGTTCATTGTTTACATAGCACGGCTACCCTTTGGTCTAATCATAAATCTTGATCCCCTAATCATCCCATTATTATATTAATTTAGCTAATTAAATATCCTAAATAATATTACTAAAAATTAGGGTCATTATAGAATTCCCTCCTTAAAGGATTTTATTCTTGAAATTATGATAAGATACACACCAGATCAATTATAAAGGTAAAACATACCATGAAACAAATCAGGATAAGTGTCTCTAATCTTGCTCTTAATCTCCCAGGTACAGTCTTTCTCATTGTCGCTCCACTGGAATTTAAATAATCCGATTGTCTTATTCCTTAGCCTCTTCTCATCTCTCATGACTATACGAATCGGCTTTCTAACTATAGTCAAATCCGGCTCTATTACTAAATCATCTAACACATTCGATGATATAGTAGTCTCCGGGTACTTCCTCAAATGAGAAACATGGAAAACTTTGTGGACTCCTGCCGAAATGTTCGATAACTTTACTCTATATGCGATTTTCTCAATTCTCTCTATAACATGAAAAGATCCAACGAATCTCTTTGACAACTTCCCTGATTTCCCGAATTGAATCACACTCTTCATCGATGACACCTTAACAAATACATGATCTCCAACAGAGAATAAGTATTTCCATCTTCTATCTACATAATTTTTTTGCCTAGACCAAGCTTCCTTCATCCTATCTCGAATCAACTCAATCTTCTCTGCAGCTTCTTTAACTAAATCTGTACCAAGAACCAACCTATCCCCGGTCTCTAACCAACAAACGGGAGATTTTCATGGGCTTCCATACAAAGCTTCAAATGGTGCCATCCCTATACTAGGCTGATAACATTTGTTATACGAAAACTCGACTAAGTGTAGATGGTCTTCCCATGATCCCCCAAAATCTAACACATAAGCTTGTAACAAATCCTCCAAGACTTTGTTAACTCTTTTCGTTTTCCCATCGGTTTGTGGATGGTAGGTAGTACTCATCTTAAGCTTGGTACCTAAGGTATACTTTAGACTCTTACAGAACGCGCTAGTGAATAAGGAATCTCTATCACTTACTATAATACTAGGAATTTCGTGCAGTCAACTACATTCTTCACAAATAACTTAGCCAGAACAGGTGCCATTGACATAACTGGAATGAAATGGGCACTCTTGGTTAATCAGTCCACTATAGCCCATATACTTTGATAGAGGATCTTGGCAACCCGTTTATGAAATCCACAGAAATAGAATCCCATTTCCAATGCTGGAATATCTAATGGCTATAGCAACCCACTTAGCTTTTGATAGTCGGCTTTTACCTGTTAGTAGTTCAGACACTACTTCGCCTATAAGCCTACATCCCTCTTCATACCTTCCAAGAAGAAATTCTGTTTCATGTCCTGATACATCTTAGTTCCTTCTGGATGAATAGTGAACTTTGAACGATGGCATTCCTACAAAACTTCCTTCCTTATGTCTCCAACATTCAGAACACATAACCTATCTCTCTTCTCAACCATCCATTCTAGCCAAAACTAAAATCCTTTAAGTCATCGCTCTTTGTTGCTTCCTTTAACTTTCTGATCCGTTCAACCAATACTGGATCGTCCATCTATTTAGAAGTAATCTCTTCAATCATCACTGGTCGAAGTTCTAAACAAGACAACACAATAGATCTTCCACTAGACCTTGCTTCATATCTACACTGTACTCTGCAAGTCGACAATGTTTTCAAATCTTTCCACTTGGCTGTCTTTGCCAACACTGCATTCTGATGCTTTCTACTAAGTGCATCTGCAACCTTATTACCTTTTCCCGGTGTGTACTTAATACCGAAATCATAAGCGGCTAAAAACTCTAAGCACCTCTTATGTCTCATATTCAGCTCCTTTTGGGGGAATTAATACTTCAATGACTTATGATCCATATAAAGTTCAGACCTCTCTCCCAAAAGGTAATGTCTCCACACCTTTAGTGCAAAAATCACCGCAACCAACTTCAAATCATGCATAGTATATCTAACCTCATGCGGTTCCATAAGCATCTATATATACTATCAAATTCTGATTCCATTCCGAAAAAACTAATATAGGCGCATGGGTTAGCAAGTATTTCAGCTTCTGGAATGCTTCCTTACACTTATCGGTCCAAACAAACTTCACGTTCTTTCATGTTAGCTTAGTCATCGATGCTGATATCTGCGAAAAATATTTTATGACCTCCGATAATATCCAGCCAATCAAAGAAAACTCTTTATTTCAGTTACTGTCTTAGGTCTCTTTCAATTATTCACCACTTCAATCTTAGTCGGATCAATAGACAACCCTTTTTTCTGAGACTACATGGCAAAAAAACTTCATTCCCTTCTTCCAGAAATGACACTTTCAAAACTTCGCCTTCAACTGATGGTGCCTCAGCATCTCAAGCACAAATCTAAGATAAGCTTCATGCTCCCTTTTATCCTTAGAGTATATCAAGATATCATCTACGAAAACCAACACAAACCTATCTAAGTGCTCTCGAAAGATTCGATTCATCAAATCCACAAAGAATGCTGACGCATTAGTTAGTCCGAATGGCATAACTAACCACGTACGATCCATATCTAGTCCTAAATGCCGTCAAAGGAATGCTATCCCCTGCTACTCGAAGCTGATGAAAACCTGCTGCAAATCCAACTAAGAAAATACCTTGGCTCCACTCAACCGATCGAATAAATTTGTTACTCTAGGCAACATATATCGATTCTTTGTTGTCCTTTCATTAGACTTACAATAATTGACACAAAATATCAATGATCCATCCAATTTCTCAGAAAACACTGTGGCTGCTCTCTAAGGTGAACTACTCGGTCTAATAAAAAATTTGCCTTCCAAATCCACCAACGACACCTTTAGCTCTCTCATCTCTGTAGGTGTCATCCCACTTGGCGGTCTACTCATTGGTTTTGCTCTAAGCATCAAATCTATCTAAAATTCAATGGCCCATTCCAGTGGCAATGCTACCACCAGCTCGAAAACATCTGCGAATTTTCTAACCATGAAAACTCAATTCAACTCATCTTCTAACTCCATAACACCGAAAAAAGCATTCGCGTCACAACTAGGGTTTTCTACTGTAGATAAAATCTGATCACTACAATCAAGGTGTTTAAGTGACATTTTCCTATCAAAATATCCTAGCATTATCCTTACTTAACCAATCCATACCCAAAATAATTCTGAACCCTACAAAGTCAAACACATGCAAACATCAAACATCAAACAAAGGTATGATCAAACAAATTAAACTCTAGGTGGTCACACTTCATTCCAAGTGTCGCATACCCTCCTATTGAATTTGCAACTTTTAAGGAAGTAACTAAGTATGAGGGTTTTAGGTTAAGCTTATCTACCAAACAATGAGATATGGAAGAATGTGATTCACCAGTACCAAATAGAACGCTACCATGCATACCATGGATCTGAAGCGTATATTCCAACACCGCCTTCCCCTTTTCCTGTGTTGTTGGTCTCGATGTAGCAAGTTCCAATGCAAATATTATGCATATTCCATCCTTAGCAGGCTCTTTGCACTAGTTCTTATAATGACCAATCAGATCACAATTAAAGCATCTGATATTCTTCTTCCTAATCACTTCCTTCACCTTTCTAGTACGATACTCATTTGTGAAATGCCCTTTCATATCGCATTTGAAGCAAACAACCTCCGACTTCCCTTTCTTTGCGGCTCTACCTTCTTCTTATGAAAGAACTTCCTTTTCTGTCTCCGTCCAACATGGACCTCCTTTGCTTTATTCTTCTCCGAAGAAGCAAGCATCTCCTTATGTCTTAAAGCCATCTCCACCACAGTATCACAAGGATCCCTAATATGATGTAATGCAACCCTAGCTAACACAGACTTCGACCCCTTGATGAACTTCTCATTCCTTTTCAACGTGGTATCCACAGTAGCATATTCATACTTTGCCAACTCCTTGAACCTTCTAGAATATTCCAATACAGACATCTCCCTCTGCTCCAACTCAGTAAACTTTTTAAACAAAGCAGACTACGCCATCGCAGACATGAACCTCACCTAGAACCTTCTTCTAAACTCAGCCCATATCATCATCTCTTCATTCACTCCAACCACCACACTATTCCACCAGAATAAAGCTGCTCCCTGAAGCTGTCTCGAAGTGAGCCTCCTCTTCTTTCATCATTTAGCCCTAGCTCAGCAATGATTCTATCACAATGCAACAACCAGCTCTCTACTTCAATAGCATCTTCAGTTCCGATAAATGGCTTCCCTCTATGCCTAACATAATCTCTGCCATGATAGCATGATTTTTGACCACCAGAGCTTCTTGAACTCCTACTCTAGAATTTCCTCCAAACACTCTAACAGCAATTCCAGCTTGCATTATGTTCATGAAAAAATGATACATAGCTCCCATATCCACTTGTGGAACTCCAACACCAACATTCCCAGCTTGTGCCCGACCTTAGTTCCATCTAGTATTCGGTCTGGCGTTTCTAGATGTGGTGGTGCTTTGCCCCCAGATTCACTCTTCCACTTCTAGCATTCATACCTGTATTCAAGCCTTGTGAGATATAGAAGAATAGCCTAAGTGAGATAGGAGAATAGAGATATATCGTATACTTATATATAGAACATATAAGTACATTACTATAGCATTATCCCATACCCTGATCGTACACTAATTCCCTAGGATTCTATTTTCAAAAATCATTTTAGTTTAAAGTTTTTCATAAACCTAAGCTCTGATACCAAGTTTTAATATCCCATATCTGGAGGTCCAAAGCTAAGCGCTACAGATGCTGCAGTCATCCATAGTATTAACTTCCGATGACCATAAAACATAAACAAAATCACAGGTTTCATAAAACAGCATTTCTAATTACATTTCATAAAACATGTTCATATCCAAATTACATAATCCCAACGTTTCCCAAGTTTGGATCAAATATAATTATTACAAAATACACCAAGAGCGACATACAATTACGCCCCCTTGGTTGACCAGAGTACTATATAGTCATAAGTGGCTCAGTACAACATAGCAGAATAAAACAAATAGAAAAAATCCTAAATAGATAATTTCAGCCTCCTGTTCGTCTTCGGAAGCTTTATTCACCAACCTACTAAAACTTGAAAATCCTTAACCCTCATCCTACTCAAATCAATTTTGAACGCTCGACAGTTTAAGAGGAAAAACATAAACTTCGAGTCAGACATAGAGCCTGGTGTGAATAATACTATACATCTCAGTTACTTGATATTAAGTGAGACCATGCCGCTTAGTAGAACGGGTTTTCTCTCACTAATATCCTTTTCAAACATATCTTTTGCAATTCATAATCCTGCAACCAAAACTGGTCAAAAAAAGTAAACTGTATCATGCAAACTTACATGTTAGGTAACAAATGAACTATTTGTCCGAGCACTATAATTTTTTTGGTTAACTACTAACCTCTGGTTGACCCGGGCCTACCAAACAATATAAATAAATAATCAAACACCTGTTAGACAAACCTCTTCTAAACAGTCTGTCCCTAACTTATTTTCTCCCAAGGTCACCCGATCTTAATGGTATTGCGGGCTCGCCAATAACCTATCTCTATACAAATATATATTCCTTTATGTGTGTAACACCATTTTAATCTTACCTATGACAAAGCCTTACACACTGGAATTTTAGACTAAATTAGCTGGGGCTAATAGCTAATGCATAGGACGCAACCCTATATAAGTCCCATCTGTTATACAAATTTCTGAGACATTTTACTTAGGGCAATCTTCCCTTAAATTTTCCTTGAAACCTTTTCTTCTCAAATTGATTTAAATCTTTAAATCGTACTTTAAACAAGGAATAATCTATGCTTTCAAAATCACCGTGCCATGTTATATGTACTTCACGTAAATCTTTGTTAATGAAAACATTTAAACCTTTGAAAGTATCCCTTTCGAACCCATTGAAAGTAACCCTTTCGAAACCAATTACAATCCTTTCTATAACCTAGGCTGAAAGGCTAAAACATTCCTTTTGAAACCATTCATATAAACCTTTCGAAACCATTGAAAAACCTTTCCTTTGAAAGCTTTAAAACCATAGTCATCTTATCTTTAAAATACTTAAACAATGTCTTTCGAAAACATTGGAAAACCTTTAATTTCAAACCCTTTGATACCATTGGTGAACCACCCCTTCGAAACCTTCATTAAAAACTTTTGAAAGCATTAAAACGTCAGACCTTTTAAAAGCCTCTGGGTTCAATTAAAACATATGGAATAACCTTTCAAAACCATTTAAAACTATATCCTTCAAAACCTTTGGGTTCTACCTTCAACAGAGCAAAATGGTCATAAAACATTTAAGCTGAAAGCACTCTTTCGAAAGCATTTCCTAAGTAAAGAAGGATGGTGTCGAAACCAACCCTTCGAAAGCATTGGAGAAGCAGCTTGGGTTTCATAAAACAAAATAACCCTTTCGAAAGCAACACTTCAAAAGGTAGAAAGCGGCAGCAAAAGAGTTTCGACCTGGACGAAAACATTTACTTCAAAACAAAGGCGCAGCCTCTTCAAAACCATTTTTTAAATAAATTTCACCCAATCGGATGCCATCTAACTCGAAAGCAAAGCAAGTGCATTATCATTTAAAATCAAAACAAGGCTTTGACCTCCTTTGGAACCCCCTATTTTGACTTCATATCTTCCGCCTTAGTCTAATTTGCTACATACCAAGTATTGATACCAGGTGCATTGGTTTCGATGATGATGGAGGCAGAACTACTAGGTCGGAACCTAGGTGTCGAAAGTGGCGAAACATGCTAAAAGCATGTGAAAACTTATTTTAACTTTAAAAAGAAATTATTTTGAACTAACCTACCTTGTTTGTTAAAATATTATTGGTTTCCAATTTTCTTTTCTAAAACTGTTGCCAACATTTCAAAATTAAACAATTTAAATATTTTACAAAAACACCCCTTCTCGTGTTATAAATATGTAAAACATTTAAATCTCATACCTTAAGTAATTTTATATATCTATTAAAACACTTAGAAAAATTCTACAAAAATTCTAAAAAATCATTTAATATGTCATCTAACATATATTAATTTCAGAACTAAAACTTATATTGTTTAACCGTAAGTAATTTTAAACCCAAATAATCAAAATCCTCAGTAGAAAATTAATATAAAATCCACATTAATTAAGAAAATTATGAAAATTGAAGGCCATCTCTAAAATGTCATTTGGATCTATATCTAAAATCACATGGAACTAGATGTCATTAAATAGGGTTGTGACACTAAAACATATCATAAAGCCTATATGAATAAGCATAAATAATCAACAAGCATATATAAACATTTTATCCTTCAAAATCATGACATGACATTACAAATAAATTTGGATTATCCATAAAACCAAAAACAATTAAGAAAACAAGAGATGTAGTCATTATTCACCTTAGCTTTGAGATTAAGGAGTTTGAGATTTGAATGAATTTGATTTTGATTACTCTTCTTCCTTTGATTGATTTCTCTTCATATAGCTTGTCTAATGGTGGTCGGCCTATACTTTGTCTTTGATTTTGAAATAAATATGTAAATGAATTCCTAAGGGTTTAGGGTATAAGAATTCTCTTTTCCCTATTTTATCCCTTCCTTATTTTATTTTAACTCATCTTTAGTTTATTGTTTACATGGCATGACCACCCCTTAGTTTAATCACAAATCCCAATCCTCTAATCATCCTATTATTTTATTTTATTTATCTAATGAAATATCCTAAATACTGTTACTAAAATTTAGGTTCATTATAGAGCATCCAATGAATGTTGTTCTGGAGCTGGAATTATGCTGATAACTCTAGAAGATCAGTTAATTTGCTATGCTTTAAAGATTGATTTCCTTGCAACAAACAATGCAGCTAAGCATGAAGCTCTGATTGTTGGACTTAAACTCTATCGAGAACTGGGGATAAAATCTCTTGAAATCTTTTGCGACTAACAATTGGTAGTTTACCAAGTCAGGGGAGATTACCACGCTAAAGGACAACTACTCGCTCCATACCTTACCCGAGTCCAAGAGTTATTGACTGACTTTGAGTACTATAATATTATGCACATTCCTCGAGATCAAAACAAAGAGGTCGACTCATTGGCAAAGTTTGCCAGCACCAGGAAAGCACAACATATGGGCTTGGTCCAAGTTAAAGTACTAAACATTCCGAGCATAAGCCTGATGGAAATCGACCAGGAGCTAGAAGTGAAGCCTAAGAAGGAATTGTGGATGGCTCCGATTAAAGACTATCTTCTACAAGGAGTTCTTCCTGAATGGAGGGATGAAAAATGACAAGTCATTTTCAAAGCTTCACGATATATCATTCAGGAAGGAGTTATGTATAGAAATGGTTTCTTTGTTCCCTTACTCCGGTGTATCGCTCGTGATGAAATAATATGAGTCTTAAAGGAAGATAATGAAGGGGAATGTGGCGAACACACTGGGGCAAACCCTAGCAAAGAAAATACTCCGTTATGGGTATTTGTGGCCGACTGTCAATAGAGATGCTGCTGACTATGCAAGGCGATGCGACATGTGCCAGATGAGTGCAAAAGTTTCGAGGGCTCTACCGACAAAAATCATAAAAATTGTCAACCCATGACCATTTTCCATATGGGGCATAGATATTATCGGTTCCTTATCGATCTCTAAAGGTGGTGTTTAGTATGCCATCATTGCAGTTGCTTTCTTCACCAAATGGGCCAAACAGAACCTTTAGTTATGATAATGACAAAGAAAGTAATCATCTTTATCGTCTAGAACATCATTTATCATTCCGGTCTTCCATAAACAATTGTAACTGATAATGTGACTCAATTCGATAGTGATGAATTCAAAGAATTTTACCATCAGCATCATATCGTAAAAGATCTACGGTAGTTGCTTACCCTTAAGTAAATGGAAAAGTTGAAGCTAGGAACAGAATCACAAAGTCCATTCTTAATAAGCATTTGGAAAAGGCTAGGGGAAAGTGGGTGGATAAAATCCTGACAGCACTGTAGGCTTATAGGATCACCCACAAGTCTACGACCGACCATACTCCATTTACCCTTGTTTACGCCTACGAAGCTGTAATTCCTATTGAACTCGAAGTTACTTCTCATCGAGTGACCTACCACGATCCTAGAATGAATAAAGTTCTCCTCTTGGAATCTCTTGACTTTGTAGATGAGAAGGATGAAGAAGCTAATTTGAGAGTAGCTGCACACCAGCACCGAGTAGTCTAATACTGTAACACTAAAGTCTGACCTAGACCCTTTGAAACTGGCGATCTAGTCTTGAAACAATTGTTCCCACCCTATCGCATATGAAACTTATTTGAGAATGACTGTATGTCATTGAAAAGAGGCATGGAGGTGGAACTTTCAAGCTAGCTACTGTTAATGGCATCACACTACCAATGGTATGGAATATCAAGCATTTACAATGCTAATTCACTTAGTTTATTTCTTTTCATTCAGTTGTATTCAATTTTCGAATTTGCTTTAGCATTTGATTTTCCAGATATGCAATAAGATAGATTATGTCATTTCTTTCTGTTTGGCACATAAAGCTTAAAATTTCCTTCATATTTGTGATTTATGTTACCATACATGCTATTTACGATATCTGATTTACTAATATTGATATATCCGAGAAGGTTCCCAGAGTTTGGAGCTAGCCGATTACATAAGTTCACTATTGAACTAAACAAAATGAACGTGGTTCGACCGTACATCCGATGATTCTCACTCATAACCCAATGGATGGAATACCTAAGGAGAAATAGATATAGCTCGACCATCTGATATCCAAATTAATCCTATCGAGTGATGGGACTAATTTGAATCAAAAGAGATCGTGATACGAATGATTACTTACTAAAGTTAAACCCTAGTATTGGGAATAAACAAATCAATTTAGGAAAGTACAGTCCATCTATTTTTTGTAATAACTCTAATTCCTTTGAGTGTGGACTGGAGTATAAATGCAAGACAGATGTGATTCGATCACCCACTAACTAACTCCTACCCCTAGAGTGCAAATATGAGTATAAACAAGTAGATGAGTGTGGTTTAACCACACAATATTCCATAAACTTCGACCTGAAATCAACAGGAGGAGTATAAACTCACTAAGTATGGAGTTCGACCATCCACTATCTAACTCTAATAACTCGAGACTAGAGGTAGGAGTATAATCACAAAGACCACTGAATTTGATAGCGTAATGCTAGGGCTCAAGCCCAATGTCTGATATAACTTGAGAAAACGACCACATGGAGGCCTTGAGTGAAAATAAATGGATGATTGTCCGAACTAACGAGCAACGAATTACAAGCACATTGAATGGAAAAGTAATAGCTCAATTATGTAGACAAAATTCACATAAGAGTTCGACAAAAACAAAGAACTTTTATTTGCACACTAAATTTCAAAATTTTGGTACAAGTTTATTCAAAAGCGGAGACCGTACCCACACAATCATGGCCAATAAAAGAGAAAACCAGCTATACAAACTAAGTCAGAGTCACGACAATATCTTCTGCCCTTTTTCTCTTATAGATTTTTTGGAGCAGCATTACCAAAGCTTTCGCCTATTTTTTCCTTGATCCTTTGCTGCGCTTGGTAGGAGATCTCTCGGAGGTTGGAGGGAGTTCTTGAGAGAGCGACCCATCGAGAGGAATGACTTGAAGTGGGATGAGATTTGGATTGTCGATGTCCACGTCAACGGGTTTAACCTTAGCCTTTTTCTTAAGCAATTCCTCTTTCTTGATGCGCTCTTTTAAGCTAAGCTTACGGTATGTTCGATGGTGCCGGTGATTACAACTTCATCTGATTCATCTAGTAATGGCGTGTCTTCATCCTTATCATCATCTAATGCTTCGATAACTTGAGGGTCAGGCCCTGGAGCGTCGGGGGCTGTCGAAATCTCAGTAGATGTCGGTTGTTGCTCCACAGCATCCCCGCTTCTTGGAGTTTGGCTAAGACTCGGAAGACCTATAGGTTCTCAAAAATAAGAAAATAAGCCCATGACTACTGGGCATGATTGAAAAGTGGAGAATAAAGCATGTTACCTGCGTCCGGCTGACTCTCGGTTGTCGTCGGAGTGCTCCGCTCTAGAATAGAATTTAGCACCTTAAATTGGTAACCGGGTTTGTTCGGATTGTAGCTTAGATCCTGTCCTGGGCCAAGAGAAACATATACTCCGGCTACTTAAGAAGAGGAGTGGCCCTTGGGATCGGACTCTGAAGACTCAGTAGTGTTTTTTCTCTTTATCGAAGGGTGCTAGGATGTCAAAGTATCGGAATCTTAAAATAGCAAGGTCTAATGGTTCATCCCCGCGAAGAATCTCCCGTACTATCTTTCAATTGTCTAAATCGGCTTCACTGAATGTTTTCTTTTTCATTTTGATAATGCACTCCCAGGCATCGATAAGCGACTCAAGGTAGCCCTCTCCAAGAAAACTCAAACTGCAATAGATAAAGACTTTAGAATTATATTCAATGATCAGGGGATCAAACATGTCCTTAATTTCATTTCAATCAGATTCTTTGGCAACTTCTAACCAGGCCTCAATATGTTCCCTAATCTCACTATGACTCGCTTCTCTTTCGTCTTCCTTAAGAACTTCAATTTGAGAGAGTTGCTCGTCAAGCCTAATTTTCAGTCCTCGGGCTTCAACAACCTCTTTGCAATACCTTTGTGACTCTTCCTGATCTTCAATTTTCTCTTCCTTCTCTTTTTTAAGAAGTTTTCAAGCTCCTCAATGTGGCAGGCCAAAAAAATTTCTCCTTTTACAAGGTATCTTTTTCCAAAGCAAGTGCACTACTGTAGTTGAAGGCGGCACCGAGTTCCTGTTTGTAGGAAACATCTAGATGAATCACCACCTCAGATGTTTTTTTAGCACTTTTTTCTACCTCGGTTATCTTGACTATCAACTCTGATATCTCATATCTTTATGTATAATTACATCGTCTCTAGCTTGAGACGATTAATTTCATGTTATCTCTCGATAGACGCCTCAAAGATCTTTTTGGGTAGGTGTTGAAATTATTCATGTTGCACAAAAAAATCATTGACATATGTAAAGGAACTAGATTTAGAATTCCCTAGGATTATATGAATTAAAGGAAGGAACTTAAGCTCATCAAAGCAAACCTTTGGGAAACTAACTTATGTTTGATCAATTTTCCACCGTGGAAGCCTCAAGAGCCGTAGTCGGCAAAGATGGATCAGAAACGACGATTGGGCATTTGTTCGACGTACGATCACTGGTTGTCTAGATCTAGATGAACTAGAATACTACTCAGGTAGTACGGAAACTTAAGGACCATGAAAATAATTCTCTGATATCCACTATACACATGAAGATTAGGCTGAACTTCCTGATGAGTCAAAGATTCTCTTGAATGATGACTTCTTTCCCAACTGTAATCTCTCTCTCACTCTGCCTATCCGATTCTAAACCGCGACAATATTCTTACCGTGTCGAGAAGCCCTTCAAATGATCGAAAGCATGGAATTGAGACATCTTACCTGCAAACCAATAAAAGTATATAAGTGATCTTTTAACAAAAGATAGATGAAAATTGTGTGGTGAAGTGTATGTGGTTGTGAGTGTCCTAATGTCCCCTCGACGATTCAGTTGCTACAGCCATGCTCACATGAGTTTTCTCTATTTTTTCAGTAGGAAGAAAGTTATCACCACTTCTAGTGGGAGTATTGAGCTATCCAATATTGATGTTAGAGAAGTTATAAGTCATGTCGTCATCAGGGGTCAGAAGGTTTGAGAACTCTTCCATCCATCTTTCTAAATGTTGAGACGAAGACTCTTCATCAACGAAAGTGATAATAATCCCAGTCTCTTTAGTAGTTTTCTCCTACGAAGTATATATGCAAGCTTTTCTCTTTCCTTGCTAGCGTGTGAAGTTCTGCGACTTGTGACAGTTTGACCACGAGCGCATTTCCCGGACCTGTGTCAACATCACTAGGCTTGTTGACTTTGGCACCCCTAATTTCACACTCTTCAGTGTCATCCTGAATCTCCTTGATTGAGGGCACGACAGGGTTATTGGCATCGCCTTCTTTTTTCTGCATGTTTATTGGTCATGCAGCGCTTCCTAGAAGCCCAATGTTGCGACCTCCTTCCAGCAGCCCAAACAGAGATAACCATTCATTGGTTGTAAGGAATCTTATGTCCCTGTCTTCAACCAAGGTGGCACGAATTGCAGAAATTTCCCTTGGGAAACTATCGCCCTCTCGACATAGGTGGGATACCTATAGGTTTTCAAAAGATTAGATGGTTTAGGATATGACTTGGACTAAAAGAATTGAGAGTAAAGTGAAGGAGACACTTACATCCTTTTAACCATTGCCTTGCAAAGCCAGGTGGACATCGGACATAGAACCATTTATGTTTAAAGAGGCTGAATTTTTTCCAAGCGCTAGCTAAGACTTGACAGTTGGACGAAAGCTCGAGGAAAGTGTAGAAAAGGCTTTATGTCCATCATTTCAAATTGTAAATAAATCTGATGTCCCCAGGAGATTGCAGGTGGAGTATAACGTTCATGAATAGCAGGAAAGTGCCATGAAGGAAAGCATAGCTATTTAGTGTAGTTGAGTAGGAGCTGTTTCGAGATATTTTAGCATCTCCCAAATAAAAGAATTGAAGGGCGACAAGCATCTGGCCCAGCACATGAACTTATTGCATGTAGTATACCCCTCCAGGGGAAAATGAGCCCTATTGTTCACTGAAGGAACCAGAACATCTTCAAATGGAATCCCATGTTTAGAGCATAGTTTGCGAAGAATGGCCTCGCTGATCTTGAAGGCATGGGAATCCGTTGGATTATCTAAAATGTAGAATCTTCTAGGGCATCATAGGCATGAATTATATCTTCCATTGGGAGGATGGGACGCCAAAGAAAAGGTTAGCTAACGGGATGGAAATCTCTCGTTGTTCAGTTCGATGATCAATGGAAAGTCTGGAAAATACAGTTGTGGAACTATATTTGGCTATGGGGTTACTATGTTGTGAAGTTGGTCTGGAGGACATTGCAGCTAGACACTCTGAACATCTGGAGTCCATATGAACTAAACTCATCAGATAATCAAGATTAGAAAATTTTACCTATCCCCTCGTACTAAGTGTAAGCTAGTGTGGTGCGGTGTCATGCAATGCATAGATAAGCAGTTCAAAATGAAAAGCAAAAGTAGATAACGAGACTTTGGATTCCGACCAAAGTGACCATCATCGCTGATCGTCTCAACTAGCGACTAAATTGATTGGCTATATAAGCTTTGGAATTGATTATCTGCATATCAAAGTTTGAAATCCAATATCAAAGTCTGTATATTAAGTTTTAATTCAAGTTTAAGTCCCATGGGTTTGGTCATTCAATTTTGAGTTCATGTACAGATCCCATTGTTCATTATCATAATATATTAAAGTTTATTGGAAAGGGATTGGTTCCATTTGTTGAAAAAAGAGCATATAGATTGGTTTTCGAGTTCAATTCAAACTTAGTATCGGCCAAGTGCCAATAGCCGACCCCTATATATGCCAATCCCTATTCCAAAGCGAGATGACCGATCCCTCCCTCCAAATTATTGACATCGATCCCTTTCCTAATGACGGTCGATCCCTCCATCTATAACACACCAACAAAACCACCTATCCATTTCGTTTACCATACTCCCGACCCCTTCATGTAAGCCACAAACAACCGATCTCCTTCCTTCAATGTCTCATGCTTTCCCTCCAATATTCTAACCGAGCCCTATGTCTCCCTTGTCCTACACTCCTTTCTTCCTCCTTCTTTCCTACTTTACCAAACCCTACTCCATCATACGTCTCGTCTCCACTAAACAAGTTCGACCATCACCTCTCCAATACGGTGAACGCCAACCCATCCATCAACGTAATAGAACCCATCGTCTCATCATAAAATTAAAGGTTAAAGGCGAACAAACCTACAAATGTATAAGGAGAATGAGCTGTTCGAGGAAAAGTATTGGATTACAATTCGAATTGAAGACAAAATAATGATCTAAAGCAAAATAGGAAGGTGATTTTATGGATGAAGACGGTGTTTGATTCGAAAGGAAGTGGTCGAGTTTTCAAATTAACAGGGGAGGCTTTAGGACCAAGCTTTAAGGAGTAGGAAGGTAAAAGTAAATAGGGGGTATGAGTAAATGAACGTTGAGGGGAATATGTGCTGGCTTATATATGGGGACAGGGGTTCGGCCCATGTCTTCGTGTTCAACAAGGTCAAAACAAAGGAGGGAGGGATCGGTTAGGATATTGTCGATCCCTATAAGTGTATAAAAAAGGGAAGTAGGGAGGGATCGACTAGGAGAATGCCAATCTACATATACGAATAAAAAAGGAAGAAAACTAGGGATCGGCTATGGGCTTTTATACATGTAAACATGGGCATGAAAATTATGTAAAGAACATATACCCAAAATGCAATGAGATCACATTTAACTTGACAGAAATTGATAATGACCCACGAGCATACGAACGTGTCTGGAAGCCAACGACCAAAATGTGTACCAGAATGTTCACGTGTATATTCTAAAGGTTCAATTTTTGAAATCGACTAAAATTGAATTCAAACCTAAAGCTTTTAAGTTTAAGACTGGATCAGATAGCTAAAGCTTACGAGTCTCGTAGAATTGGACCAAGCTATCAATCGATGAAATATAATCCAGGATTTATAATATCGGGAATCGACCAAACATTATGACGATCAAAGAGAGATACAATGCTTTGGGAAAATAATCGAATGGAAGGATGGTGACTATTCAAAAAGCTAGATGGATCTCTTTCCAATTACTCTAAACTGCTTCGATTCAAAGCATTCATGTTAGCACAAGACGTACTCTAGAGGGCAAGATTTATTCAGCATTTTGACCCGGCTATATTCGAACTGATTGCATAAGTTCGATTCGACTGTCATCAAGGCTAGTAAGTCCAAGGCGACGATTGTGGGATTTAAGAGTCAAGTACAGCTGGTAATATGAAGCCGTGATTTAATGGAATTGAAGATATGCAATGCAGAATGTTCGAAGCGTGGAATATGGTTCAAAATGTATGAGGGATCGTCTATAAGCAGCCTCTAACATAGGGATCGGTATGTTCCAGGTAGAAAGTGCAGTTTAGTAGAAAACAATTGATACCTCAATATCCATAAGCCCAATGCATACAAAACTTTACGAGCAAGACGTGGGGACCCTAGGGAGCCTACCCTAGGGAACGCACCTTAAAAGGACGGAGTAAGAGGGATCGATCATCTTCCTTCAGTAGGGATCAGTTGAAATCAGAAGGCAATTCATATTGAAGCAAAGATCAAGCAATAACTCAAGTTCTACTAATGCAATTGGCATGGAATTGGAGGCTAAGCATTTTTCAACATGTGGAAGCTACCTTAGAGTTCGCATCCCCAAACTCTCCAAAATAAGGATCGGTATTGATCCCTATTCTTTGGGATTTGGGTCATGCAATCCCTCTTACGGTACGTATGGTGCTGGAGATCCTTCTGCCGAATTTTCAAAGAGATATTCATCATCTTCATCAAAAAATACATGCTTATTTATTCATTTTCATGATTTTTACACTATTAGTTGCTTTGTACTCTGTCGTAACTAAGGATTTTCATCTGATCTCTATAGTATTCAGATTACAAAGTGATTAATAAAGCTTACTATTCAAAGTGGACGTAGGCAAACAACGCAGAACCATTATAAATCGTTGTATTCGTGTTATTACTTTGATTTGCAGCTATTTCATTACTATTTTCCTCTGTTTTCATTTTATATTCTTCTTTTATTTCTCTTCAAAAATTATATTGGATGTTTGTGCCAATTATATTGACTGATGCCGACTTATGTAATAATGTATTTCTTATGAATTATCGTCATGGTTTAATGTTAGACACATTAAAAACCATGGTATATGTACATTTTCGCATATATTTATTTCTTAAGTCTTTTTGGTTTTCTTAATGTTCCACCTTTTGTTTATACATTGATATTATATAAGTTTTATGATTATATAACTTTTATATTTTATATTACTTATATAATAATCTTATGTATAATATTATATTGTTTAATTTATTTTATATTTTTCTAATATAACACTTATATTGAATATTTATATACTACAACCTTTATAGTATAACACATATATCTCATATATGCAACTTTTATTTAATTAGTTAACCTTTAATTAATTTCTTTGATTAAATAAGCTTTTATTTGTTCAATTAATTAACCTTTAATTAATTAATTTAACTAAATTAAATTAATTTCGAAAAATCATATTATATACATAGTGTATACTTATGACATCTTAAAAATTTTAATATATCATAACATATATCAAGAGTATATGTTACTTTTTTATTAATTAACTTATTTAATTAACTTATTAATCTTATTAATATATTTAAATTTTAAAAATTAATTTATATTATTTTTCAAACATTTTGGAAAAAATATTATTAATTTATAATTTATATAATTTATCTTATTTTAATTTAAAATTTTAAATCTTGTATTTTTAGTTTCCAAATTTTTTTGAAAGTTAGCTCAAGGCCTAATTTAAATTAGGCCTTTTGTAACGACCCTAGATTTTTGGCCCCGTTTATAGTAATAAATGTGTAATCTAATTTAAATAAAATGTAAATTTATCATATTAAAATGATTATGATTTGGGAATACTGTCAATTTATTTATTTAAATTGTATTTGTAAAAAAGGGGAATTGGACTTTGGAAATTCAAAATATAATCTTTTGATAATATTTATAATAAAAATATATCTTATATAATTTAATTAAAATATTTTATTTGTTTATATTTAGAATAAAATAATACATGTAGATACTAATGTTTGAAAATTCTAAAATAAAAGATTCTTAACAATATTTTGATAAAATTTACCTTATGTGGTTTTACATTACTAACATTTGATAAACATATACATATGAATAATAATGTTGGAATTTAAAATAAATCTCCTTATAATATTTATCTTACATTATTAAATTAAAATACCTTTTTTTGGTTAATCTTTGATAGAAGTATCTATATATGATGATGCTTAAATCTAATTCTAACAATATAAAATATAATTATAAATATAAATAAGTAAGCAATTGAATGTCATTTAAATATTGATAGTTTAAATGCAAATACAAACAAAAGTATAAAGCTAATTTAAGTCACCATCTGGAAATATAATTCAAATATTGTTAGACAAAGTCAAGATACAAACGTGAACACAAACATATGTTGTACACTAGTAAACTGGGGTATAAATAACAAAACAAATATTTTGTTGTTTATGCAAGACCAAAGTATAAAGTATATACAAAAAAGTGTATGAGTTTTTAAGCTAAAACTAATTTGCACTTACAAAGGATCTTCACTGTTGCCTGCAAGTTTAAAACCAGAAGATATTAAAGCAAACATTTATAAACATATGTTTTTAAGCAAAAATATCTTTTGAACAAACCAGGTCTTACTGCAAAATAAAAATGAAAAAAAAGAGGGAATATATAAGACAAACAGTTTTATATCAAACAAATAACCTTATACATATGGCTTCATTCACAAGCCTACCTGAAACATAATCTTACATATCTTTAGGCAACCGACCACAATTATATTATGCAAGCTAACTTAGAAACCAGAGTACTAATTGCTATCATCTCAGCATGAAAACATGTCCAGCCGAAATTGTTTAATCATGTGTTATTGCAGAAAATTAATTATTTAAGTCAACCTAGTCAAGAATATAAGGCTGTCTAAATACAACCTACCCATATACACCTGATTTCTTCTATATATATATATATATATATATATATATATATATATATGAGTACATATTCTTATTGAATTGGTTCAGTAAAAATATATTAGTAAAACCTGAAAACAAAAAGAAGAAGAAAATCTAATAGCATCATGCTTTTGAAGACCCATTTAAGTTCAATCAAAGACTGGTCCTAGTTTGCAGTCTTAAACTTCAAATTTCAAGCAACAGTATCATCTGCAGTCTTCTTCACCTTGGATTATTCTTTGGTCAGAGTTTTGCTGGTGAGTAAACTTACCTTTAATCTAAACTTGTATCTGTAGCTTATAAATGGTGTGTGTTTTGGGTCTTTGCTTCAATAAGTAGCCTTAAGTATTTGTTGTTGCTCTGGAAAAGTTGTTATGGCTGTCTTCGGTGTTTTTTTTTCCAAGTTTCTGAACATAGTAAAACAAAGAAATTGTAAATGTTTCTTCATATAAATGTTTGAAACTGGACCTTAATGCTAATGTAAGTTGTTTACCTAAATCAATGCCTGCAAATTTTGCTTTGAAGTTATACAGCATGTTATAAACACTGTTTATTCAAACTATAGGTAAAGGGATTCAAAGATCAAAAATTCAAATGTTTAGATTTAGGAATTCAATAACATATTTCAATTTCAGATACATAATTAGGATTTTTAGCATAAAAATTATGATTTTTAAGTAAGGGTATTAAGAGCAGTTTCAAAATGAAACTAAAATGGGTTTTTGTCAATTTTGGAATATTGTGTTAATTTTAATCTATGTAAATTCATAAGAAGCAAGCTTGTAATCCATTTGACACAAGAAAAATATTGAAATAATTTTCGAATGTATGGATTTTGAGGTTGAGGTAAAGGTAGGGTTTTGTTCGATTTTCTGAACGAATTTGAAATTTCGATCGCGGTGACTAGCACGGTGCGTCGAGTGTCGTGTGACTGGAAGGGAAGGTAGTATGGAGGTCGAGGGTGATGTAGCCGGAGTTTCGAAGCTTCAGGAGGTTTGCCTCGCCTGAACATGGCGAGAGTTGGTCAGAGCTTTTCTTTAGATTGGGAGCTCGAATCCTCTTTTCTCGTTCACGAGTAGCATCGAAGTTTGGGGTGTTGGAATCCAAAGAGTGGATGGCGATCGACTAGTCAGTAATCAGGCCAGGTGATGGAAGAGCGTCGGAGGGGGGTGTATATGCACAGATGGTTGTGCACGGCATTGAAATCTTGCCTGAGTATTTTGCAGAAGGGAGCTCGAAGGAGTACCCGTGTAGAAGATGTGTTGGCCCATGTAATTTGTTTTGTTTTTTTTGCGTTGGAAAGCAAC
Organism: Allium cepa; assembly: GCA_030765085.1. NCBI lineage: Eukaryota > Viridiplantae > Streptophyta > Magnoliopsida > Asparagales > Amaryllidaceae > Allium > Allium cepa. The sequence goes on along the minus strand of CM060939.1, from coordinate 408,620,454 downwards.
AATTTAAATTTAAACTGTTATAAAAAATGCAGAAGGTAAGCTCAGGGGAGAACTCGGGGGAAAACATAGAAATGCTCGAGTCCAACCCGAGTTTTGCCTGGGAATTTCTCGGGTCAAAATAATACTTGTCTCGAGTCTGATTGTTTTTACTTAAATACTTAAGTATTTTGATTAACAAAGAATAAGAATAATTAAGGGAATAATCTTGGTTAGTTTAAGTTAATATTTGATAAAAAATTAGTGAAGTAAGGTTTGTAAAGGAAGATGATTAATGTAAAAGTATAAGGTTATTACAATTTAACTTATACTTGTAATTAAATTAATAAATTTACATTACATTTGAAATTAGACATTAATCATATGTTCAATCAACTTAACTTAAGAATGTTAGTTAATTACTTCAAGTTAATAAATCAATGGTAGTTACTTAAGTAATTAAGTAAAGATAAACAATTCATTAATTGACAATTCATAATTAATGAATTGTAAATAAATGATTAATTAAATAATTTGTGGTAATTGAATATGAAATAAGATTGTAATTATAATAAGTAAGTTATAAATTAATAAACAAGAATAAAGTAATTAACTAATTAATTAAGTAACAATTGATGAATAAAAGTTAATTAATAATTAATTAAGGATTAGATCTAATAAATTAATAATTAATTAAGTAATTGATCATTAATAAGCTAATTACTCAGAAATTAATTAAGTAGAATAAAAATAGTTTATTCTTAATCAATCAATTAAGTCAAGAAACCAAACTGTTGGGTATGCATTGGTAATTCTGTTTGATTTACTTTGATATCTGTTCGATGATATTTCTGTGATATGCTGTGATGTTCTAGATATATCTGTGATAATAGTGTATGATTCATCTGTTATATCTGTTATGTTAATTCTTACTATTGAAATGAACCGTTAAGTTAAATAGACAACTTGGACCTTAAAATGGCGTTTGGATTCGATGTGATCGGGATCAGAAGAATCAAATTTGATTCTCCGAAAACCACATCGATCCAATTTAAACATTAGGTCGTGAATTCTGAAGTGAAGATCGAGATGGTGTTTTCAGAATACAAGGGTTATCGTCGTTGACTCTGAGGGTGATTCCAAAATAGGTGTAACGAGATAATGCCTTCGGTTTCCTTCGAACCCGGAACGAACTTGTATGGATTGAATGCTTTCAGCACATCGTCAGGCGGTCGATGAGCATTCTAAGTGATATGTTCAATAAAGGTAAACGTAGCCTCAAGCCTCATCAACCGGGAATGGCTAAAACAGAGGAGATGCAGCAAGGTTAGGTGGGTCATGCCCAAGCAGGACAAGATATTTCCCCTGTCTAGATGTCCCTTTTTATTTCGGCTGTGTGGGCGGTTGCTAGCTAGAACCGTGGGGTTTATCTTGTTCGGGACTGTTCAGTAAGGAATGGTTCCGGCCTTGTGTTGTAGGGGGTCGGGAGTGATCCTCGGTATGGTGATCTAGGCCCCGTACTGTGACGGGCGGTACCCCAGTAGCCCTGCCATTGTTAGAAATCCTTTTACCCTACGAGACCCTACGGTTTTGATTTGTATTACCCACTATTGTGGCTAATAGCTGGAATTTAATAGATGTAACAATTTCGGCTATTTTCTATTTATTTGAAAACCCTAGACACTATTATAATATCACTGGATTTCGTATGAAATGTTTTGGTTAGCGTAAGGTAATAACTTACCCGTATTGATTTGTGGGAAGTCTTACGTGATATCTTTATTTTCAAATGTTTTTCAAAGTTAAACAACTTTAAACCGTTTACTCATACCAGACCCATGTCTGACCCGGAGTTTATTTTTTTATTCATAAACTCTTGGGTACTCAAATTTTTATGAGTAGCCAAGTGATAGGTTTCGGACTTTGATTTCTGGAGGAGCTTGGAGCAGGAGTTTCCAGACGTATATAGCTATATTTATGTAGTTCCGCCGTGTTAGTTGATATGGACTGTACCTCTGATGTATGTAGTGATAGATGTATGTATGACTATCATATGTATTGATATTGTATAACTCTGATATATGTAAAACTTTAAAATAATTATGTGATATATTATATTTTGTTCCGTTCCGCTGTGAGATTCTGATGTTGTTGTTCTTTCCTTTCTCTTTCTCTTCTATTTCTATCCCTTTCTTTCTAAATGATGATACGTCTTCCTGGGCGTAGGAGGGCGGGTCGTCACAGTTTGTATCAGAGCATAGGTTGGTGATAACCTTGGCTCTGGTAGAAATTACTCATAAAATAGAGTCGGTAGTACTCTAAAATGAGTTTGAGTGTATTAATAGATATGAGCGCGTATTTGTTAGTGAATATAAAATCGTTTTTATATTGTGTTGATTTATCTGTTGAGTGTTTATGGATTCTGGTCGATGTATGGGACGCCATTTCATCAATAGGGATTTCTAAACTCTTAAACAAGGTAGACCGACACAATATTGTTTTTAAAGTAGGGTAAATGAAATAATTTTACCCAAAATTATATTTTGATATAAAAGAAATATTTTTCTGAAATTATTATATATTTGGATGATTGGTTGTTAATAATATAATTAAATAAAAAATTTAAAATTCGAGTGGTTTATAACCAAATAAAGTTGTATAAGTTTGATTTAAGAAAAAGGGGAATATAACTAAACCAGAATTTAAGTCCCGAGAATTTATAAAGGTGTTTAAATGAATTTAAACAAAAGGATTTGGGAATTTAAAATCTAGGGAATGTTTGAAATGTTTTTCCAAAGAGTTGAAGGCAATAATGGAGTATTGTATTGGAAAAAATATGATTTAATGGAACTTGTTTGGAAAGAATTTGTGGAAATAAGAAAGCACTGAACTCACTTCAGTCGCTGGAAAATAATCCTGATGATGATGGCCACATCATTAGTATTCATTTTCGAGTTTCTAAAGTGATGGATTGCTATCAGGATATTGTTTGGGCTGGTTGGGAATACAAGTTGTTTTAGAAATTTTCAAAAGAGAGAAAATTTGTTTTGGTGAAAACAAGTGTTTGGAATTTGGAAATTTGATTTGATATACTAAGTGGGTATGTGTAGTTATCATTTCAAAATAGTTTTGGAAATGAAAACCGGGCATTTGAATTCTAAGAATTCTAATTAATAATGTGAAAGGTTTGAATAAATCAACTATTGGATTTATAAAGTAAAGTTGATATTAATAAGAAGAAATCGGGGATTGTAATCCCGGAATTAAAATTTAACTGAACTAAACGAAAATAATAAAACATATTGGAGTTTAACCTGAGATAAGTTAAATGGAACTGCAGTTCAAAATGAACTTATTTGGATGTTAAATTTGAAGGTAAAATGATGGAAATTTGAGGTGAAAATTTATACCTTAGTGTTATATATAATCTGAAATTGTGATTATAAGATAAAATGACCCAAATGAGTAATATAAACTTTTAAGTAAACAAATAAATTTTGAGCTCATATATTGAGAAATAAATATAAAGAATGGTAAGTAGCTAAATTTAACTGAAGTTGAGTGGAAATAAAATTGAATGAATTCAATCGAGTTATAAATATATTGAATAGAATAAAATTCTTATGTAAATAAGTAAATGTAAACCAAAGTAAGTATTGAATCGGATTAAAATAGAAATGGTGTGAGTTGTAAACAAATCTAATTCAGGTATAAATTGAATAACCTTATTATGAATAAATTCAATAAAGAATTGTTAATGTTAATATAAATTTAAGAATGGACAAAAGAATAAACTAATCAGTAAATAATTGGGATTTGATTAAAGGAAAATTGAATCAAATATTTGAATGGAAATTGGTGAAATAGAATAAACCTAAGTGGTTGGGTGAAACAATTTGAAATAAATGACTTAAGTAAATTGTGGAATGATTCATTTAAAATATTGGTTGTCGAGTTTAAATAAATGATTTGGAATTAAAACTTTTGAAATGAAAGAAATGCAATAAAAGGATTGTGAATAAATTAAATGAGATGGACTCAAGTGTAAATTGAGTTGAAATCAATTTAAGATTTGTTATAAAGCTTAAGTAATCATTTATTCACAATGATATTGTTAAATTGCATAAGGAAATGGGTTGTTTGAAGTAAATGAGAATTAGATAAAATTCTATGAATTATTGGAAGCAAAATAGGATGATTTTGAATATGAGTTTGTATTGCTTAAATGGGTTATATAAGCAAGTAAGTTGTAAATTCCTTTTAATTAAAAGGGAATGGTTTGAGAATTGATTGAAATTAATTGTGTTGAGGATTGGAACCTTACATATGTGCTTATGGAAATATGTAATGGAGAATATGTCAAAGCTTTTCAGAATTTGAAAACAATATATAAAAAAATTTAGCAACAAAACAATTTCAAATTGAAAATTTAAAGTAAACTAAGGAATGAAACTAATTTAAAAATAATAATAAGGATCAGTTATAAATGGAGATAGTCAATAAAAGTTCAATATTCAGAGTTAATACAATTGAATTCACATGGAATTAGAAATTCAAATTGGAAATAAGAGGATATAAGTCTATTGTGATAGAGTAATAATATAAGAGTATATATAATGCTTATATTAAGCTTAAGAAATGAATGGTAAAATTCTTAAGTAAAATTTGATATTGAGAAAATTATTCCAAGTAGATAGAATCAGAATAATGTGAATAAAGAAAATTGATATGGTTGATAATCAATGGATATAAATACATAGAATGTACGTATATTATTTTATTCGCACAACAATTTGATCCAGATTCGAGCACAGAATTTCGAGATAGTTAAATCGATCCGAGTTGGGATTTTTCACTTGATTTTCGACGACGAACCATGGATTTGGATTTTGATTGATTCTAGAAATTCTCTATCATAGTTATGGCTATGCAAGGAGAATGACAATCTTTAATCTAGAAACCAGTTCTGAGTCCGTACTAGGAAGTCGGGTGGACAGTACTAGTTTGGAAGTGAAACTGTGTGATCAAGCGAGCGATCGGATTTGATATTGCGTACGAATGATATATGTACATCGTACGGGCTCGATTTAATAAGAATTGAAATTCTGAAAAGAGGTCAATAAGATTTAGAAAGAATTAATATTGTAGATTTCAGAATTGAGTTGCTAGGGTGGATATCTGGAATTTATTGTGTATTCCGTAGATCCCATCTTAGGAATCTGCTCATGATTCATCATTAGTTGTTATACCAGTAATTCAGGAATTTGAAGGTTGAATCAAATTTGACTGTGGTCAGGAATCTAGTTTGGATTGTTGATCATCGAGAGATAACTCTGAGAAATTTTAGGGAAGTTTATCCGGATTTGTGTTCGGATAACTAGTGTTATTAGTAAGGATAGACTGTTTGGTTGTTAGTTCATATATAAATGATATTTATTATTGAATGATTGGTATAACAGCTTTTAAATTATCTTTGTTTAAAATTTCGGCGACGAAATTCTTTTAAGAGGGGAGGAATGTAACGACCCTGGATTTTTGGCCCCGTTTATAGTAATAAATGTGTAATCTAATTTAAATAAAATGTAAATTTATCATATTAAAATGATTATGATTTGGGAATACTGTCAATTTATTTATTTAAATTGTATTTCTAAAAAAAGGGAATTGGACTTTGGAAATTCAAAATATAATCTTCTGATAATATTTACAATAAAAATATATCTTATATAATTTAATTAAAATATTTTATTTGTTTATATTAAGAATAAAATAATACATGTAGATAATAATGTTTGAAAATTCTAAAATAAAAGATTCTTAACAATATTTTGATAAAATTTACCTTATATGGTTTTACATTACTAACATTTGATAAACATATACATATGAATAATAATGTTGGAATTTAAAATAAATCTCCTTATAATATTTATCTTACATTATTAAATTAAAATACTTTTTTTTGGTTAATCTTTGACAGAAGTATCTATAGATGATAATGTTTAAATCTAATTCTAACAATATAAAATATAATTATAAATATAAATAAGTAAGAAATTGAATGTCATTTAAATATTGATAGTTTAAATGCAAATACAAACAAAAGTATAAAGCTAATTTAAGTCACCATCTGGAAATATAATTCAAATATTGTTAGACAAAGTCAAGATACAAACGTGAACACAAACATATGTTGTACACTAGTAAACTGGGGTATAAATAACAAAACAAATATTTTGTTGTTTATGCAAGACCAAAAGTATAAAGTATATTTAAAAAAAAGTGTATGAGTTTTTAAGCTAAAACTAATTTGCACTTACAAAGGATCTTCACTTTTGCCTGCAAGTTTAAAACCAGAAGATATTAAAGCAAACATTTATAAACATATGTTTTTAAGCAAAAATTATCTTTTTGTACAAACCAGGTCTTACTGCAAAATAAAAATGAAAAAAAAAGAGGGAATATATAAGACAAACAGTTTTATATCAAACAAATAACCTTATACATATGGCTTCATTCACAAGCCTACCTGAAACATAATCTTACATATCTTTAGGCAACTGACCACAATTATATTACGCAAGCTAAGTTAGAAACCAGAGTACTAATTGTTATCATCTCAGCATGAAAACATGTCCAACCGAAATTGTATAATCATGTTTTATTGCAGAAAATTAATTATTTAAGTCAACCTAGTCAAGAATATAAGGCTGTCTAAATACAACCTACCCATATACACCTGATTTCTTCTATATATATATATATATATATATATATATATATATATATGACTACATATTCTTATTGAATTGGTTCAGTAAAAATATATTAGTAAAACTTGAAAACAAAAAGAAGAAGAAAATCTAATAGCATCATGCTTTTGAAGACCCATTTAAGTTCAAACAAAGACTGGTCCTAGTTTGCAGTCTTAAACTTCAAATTTCAAGCAACAGTATCATCTGCAGTCTTCATCACCTTGGATTATTCTTTGTTCAGAGTTTTGCTGGTGAGTAAACTTACCTTTAATCTAAACTTGTATCTGTAGCTTATAAATGGTGTGTGTTTTGGGACTTTGCTTCAATAAGTAGCCTTAAGTATTTGCTGTTGCTCTGGAAAAGTTGCTATGGCTGTCTTCAGTGTTTTTTTTTCCAAGTTTCTGAACATAGTAAAACAAAGAAATTTTAAATGTTTCTTCATATAAATGTTTGAAACTGGACCTTAATGCTAATGCAAGTTGTTTACCTAAATCAATGCCTGCAAATTTTGCTTTGAAGTTATACAGCATGTTATAAACACTGTTTATTCAAACTACAGGTAAAGGGATTCAAAGATCAAAAATTCGAATGTTTAGATTTAGGAATTCAATAACATATTTCAATTTCAGATACATAATTAGGATTTTTAGCATAAAAATTATGATTTTTAAGTAAGGGTATTAAGAGCAGTTTCAAAATGAAACTAAAATGGGTTTTTGTCAATTTTGGAATATTGTGTTAATTTTAATCTCTGTAAACTCATAAGAAGTAAGCTTGTAATCCATTTGACACAAGAAAAATATTAAAATAATTTTCGAATGTATGGATTTTGAGGTTGAGGTAAAGGTAGGGTTTTGTTCGATTTTCTGAACGAATTTGAAATTTCGATCGCGGTGACTAGCACGGTGCGTCGAGTGTCGTGTGACTGGAAGGGAAGGTAGTGTGGAGGTCAAGGATGATGTAGCAAGAGTTTCGAAGCTTCAGGAGGTTTGCCTCGCCTGAACATGGCGAGAGTTGGTCAGAGCTTTTCTTTAGATTGGGAGCTCGAATCCTCTTTTCTCGTTCACGAGTAGCATCGAAGTTTGGGGTGTTGGAATCCAAAGAGTGGATGGCGATCGACTTGTCAGCAATCAGGCCAGGTGATGGAAGAGCGTCAGAAGGGGGTGTACGTGCAAAGATGGTTGTGCACGGCGTTGAAATCTTGCCTGAGTATTTTGCAGAAGGGAGCTCGAAGGAGTACTCGTGTAGAAGATGAGTTGGCCCGTGTAATTTGTTTTGTTTTTTTTTCCATTGGAAAGCAACAGTTTAAATTTAAACTGTTATAAAAAATGCAGAAGGTAAGCTCAGGGGAGAACTCGGGGGAAAACATAGAAATGCTCGAGTCCAACCCGAGTTTTGCCTGGAAATTTCTCGGGTCAAAATAATACTTGTCTCGAGTCTGATTGTTTTTACTTAAATACTTAAGTATTTTGATTAACAAAGAATAAGAATAATTAAGGGAATAATCTTGGTAAGTTTAAGTTAATATTTGATAAAAATTTAGTGAAGTATGGTTTGTAAAGGAAGATGATTAATGTAAAAGTATAAGGTTATTACAATTTAACTTATACTTGTAATTAAATTAATAAATTTACATTACATTTGAAATTAGACATTAATCATATGTTCAATCAACTTAACTTAAGAATGTTAGTTAATTACTTCAAGTTAATAAATCAATGGTAGTTACTTAAGTAATTAAGTAAAGATAAACAATTCATTAATTGACAATTCATAATTAATAAATTGTAAATAAATGATTAATTAAATAATTTGTGGTAATTGAATATGAAATAAGATTGTAATTATAATAAGTAAGTTATAAATTAATAAATAAGAATAAAGTAATTAACTAATTAATTAAGTAACAATTGATGAATAAAAGTTAATTAATAATTAATTAAGGATTAGATCAAATAAATTAATAATTAATTAACTAATTGATCATTAATAAGCTAATTACTCAGAAATTAATTAAGCAGAATAAAAATAGTTTATTCTTAAGCAATCAATTAAGTTAAGAAACCAAACTGTTGGGTATGCATTGGTAATTCTGTTTGATTTACTTTGATATCTGTTCGATGATATTTCTGTGATATGCTGTGATGTTCTGGATATATCTGTGATAACAGTGTATGATTTATTGTTATATCTGTTATGTTAATTCTTAATATTGAATTGAACCGTTAAGTTAAATAGACAACTTTGACCTTAAAATGGCGTTTGGATTTGATGAGACCGGGATCGGAAGAATCAAATTTGATTCTCCGAAAACCACATCGATCCAATTTAAACATTAGGTCGTGAATTCTGAAATGAAGATCGAGATGGTGTTTTCAGAATACAAGGGTTATCGTCGTTGACTCTGAGGGTGATTCCAAAATGGATGTAACGAGATAATGCCTTTGGTTTCGTTCGAACCCGGAACGAACTTGTATGGATTGAATGCTTTCAGCACATCGTCAGGCGGACGATGAGCATTCTAAGTGATATGTTCAATAAAGGTAAATGTAGCCTCAAGCCTCATCAACCGAGAATGGCTAAAACAGGGGAGATGCAGCAAGGTTAGGTGGGTCATGCCCAAGCAGGACAAGATATTTCCCCTGTCTAGATGTCCCTTTTTATTTCGGCTGTGTGGGAGGTTGCTAGCTAGAACCGCGGGGTTTATCTTGTTCGGGACTGTTCAGTAAGGAATGGTTCCGGCCTTGTGTTGTAGGGGGTCGGAAGTGATCCTCGGTACGGTGATCTAGGCCCCGTACTGTGACGGGCGGTGCTCCAGTAGCCCTGCCATTGTTAGAAAGCCATTTACCCTACGAGACCCTACGGTTTTGATTTGTATTACCCACTTTTGTGGCTAGTAGCTGGAATTTAATAGATGTAACAATTTCGGCTATTTTCTATTTATTTGAAAACCCTAGACACTATTATAATATCACTGGATTTCCTATGAAATGTTTTGGTTAGCGTAAGGTCATAACTTAACCGTATTTATTTGTGGGAAGTCTTACGTGATATCTTTATTTTCAAATGTTTTTCAAAGTTAAACAACTTTAAACCGTTTACTCATACCAGACCCATGTCTGACCCGGAGTTTATATTTTGTTTTTTATAAACTCTTGGGTACTCAAATTTTTATGAGTAGCCAAGTGATAGGTTTCGGACTTTGATTTCTGGAGGAGCTTGGAGCAGGAGTTTCCAGACGTATATAGCTATATTTATGTAGTTCCGCTGTGTTAGTTGATATGGACTGTACCTCTGATGTATGTAGTGATAGATGTATGTATGACTGTCATATGTATTGATATTGTATAACTCTGATATATGTAAAACTTTAAAATAATTATGTGATATATTATATTTTCTTCCGTTCCGCTGTGAGATTCTGATGTTGTTGTTCTTTCCTTTCTTTTCTCTTCTATTTCTATCCCTTTCTTTCTAAATGATGATACGTCTTCCTGGGGCGTAGGAGGGCGGGTCCTCACACCTTTGCTATTGAGAACAACCTTTTGGCTCATATATCTGCTAGCAAGATAGGGTAGAATACTTAATTACCCAAACACAGTCCTTCGGTACTACCTTTCCAGATATCCTATACATAGGCTATACGCTTAATTAGTTAACCCCAATTATTTCTGTTTAATTATCGTCGTTCGGTAGAACCCATATAGCTAGAATATTTGGCTGAAATAGTGAGGAAGTTAGTAAATAAGAATCAACATTGGAGAAATGATGAATATGGCACTTCTCCTAGCCGGAACCATTCATTGATGCGATACTACGTGAAGAGTATCCCGGGAGATTCCTGATGTCGATAATGCCATCATATAATGGAAAGAAGGATCCGAGACAGCACTTTATGAAATATGATGGGCATATAGATTCTACCAGAGCAACCAATGCTATCAGATGTCATTGTTTCCCAATTTTATTTGAAGGGGTTACAATGAAGTGGTTCACCCAGCTTCCACCAAAATCCATATCATCTTTCGACTAATTAGTGTGAAAGTTTATTACACAATTCTGTATACATTACTTGGCCCAAGGATGTGATGTCATTATTAAGTCTCTTCCAGGAGATAGGAGAGTCATTAAAAGATTTTCTGAGCAGGCTCTACATGGCTGTGATCAAAGTAACTAATGCTCGAAAAGACGTCATTTTGATGGCATTGACAAGAGGGGTTCGTCCTGATATCGATTTTAGGAGAAGGTTCCACATGGCTATGATCAAAGTAACTGATGCTCAAGATGAAATCGTTTTGATAGCATTGACAAGAGGGGTACATCCTGATATCGATTTTAGGAGATGGCCGAAGATGAAACTTCCATCAATAATGGATATATTATACAATAAAGCAAATCGGGTCTTGCATTTAGAAAAGGCAGGTGTTATTTCAAGAAAGGATAGTGCTAGGCAGCCAGCTGAAGTTATCTAAAGTAATGTTGTGTGAAACATTCTAGAAGGAGTTTCAGAAATATCACTGTGAGTGTTGAAAATCAAAGTAGTGGACAGAGAAAGAATGGAGGTGGGGCCAAATATCGTAAGTCTGAAAATAGGAAACTCCCTAGGTTTCAGAAAGACGACAACTACACCGAGCTGAATAACTCAATCAAGAACTTTGCGACCCAAGGTACTGACCAGTACAAGAAATCGGCTTTGAGGGAGTCAACTGAGAAGAAAAAGAAATCTGGGAAGTATTACAGATATCATGAGACTCATGGTCACAACACAAGCAAGTGCAGACACTTACGTGATGTGATCGAAGACTTGATATGGAAGAAGAAATTGCAACAGTTCATGAAAGTCTTACAGGATGAGGGGCAAGGAAGTACTAACCACCAAGGATCGTTGTTTTAATGGAGGCAAGCCAGGGATGGTGATGATGAGCCCAGGAAGCTTGAGAAGAGATTAATCATTAATACCATTCATGAAGAACCATATCCAATGGAGAAGAGTTGGAATGGAACGGAGATATATGTTAATGATTTAAAGCATGCTAATACCGAGAGTTGTTTTGTCATTGATGACGAATCACCAACGAAACAACTCAGGACTATGACAGATGACATTGTGTTTTGGAACATGGATGCCGATGGAGTTATTCCCCAACATTGGATCCCTTGGTGATATCGGCCATGATTGCGTAGCGATTGTAAGAAAGGTGCTGGTTGACTACGACAATTTGATTAATATTCTTTTTAAGAAAGCCTATGATCAGATGATGTTGGATGGTAAGGACCTGAAACAATGTAGATCTCCTATCTAGGTATTTAACGATATAGCAATGGAAACTATTGGATGTACATACTTACCGTGGTATTAGGAGAATGTAACCGCAAGGGAGTGCGGGTTGTGACCTTTGTTGTATTGGATATTTTTCTGCTTATAATGCATTTCTGGGCCAACCGACTCAACCTGATTTTCGAGCAGCCATTGCCTCATTGTGCCTAATGATGATATTCCCGATGGAAGATAGAGAAGAGTCATGCAGGGAGACCAAGGGATTGGATGTGAATGTTACGACGTAGAGTTGAAAGAGGCAAGGTGATGTGAGAAAGGAAAGGATGTGGAGATGACTCTCTGCATCGAATCGTTGCACGCATAACAACCACCACACGAGCCATGGCTCGAACAGTACAGTCGGTTCCATAAGGATATGGTCTGAGAAAAGAGCCATAGGATGCAAGGGAAGCTCCCGTAGAATTGACAATCAATCTTCTAGTTAGATAGGACAGTCCTACACAGGTCCTTAAGATCGGGTCTCAACTCAGTTCAAGGATGATGAAAGAATTGACTGGTTTTTTCTTAATGAACATAGATGTGTTCGGGGATAGCATGCCATGCTATGAATGTGAATCCCTAATGCATTCCCACAAAATAGAAATGCGATGTCCTGGGTTCAGAGAGGTCCACTGCACTGAAAGAAGAGGTGATAAGTTGAGGGACAATGGCTTCATCTACGATGCTTTGTACCTGGAGTGGGTACCTAATCTAGTACCGGTGAAGAAGTCCAATGGAAAGCAAAGAACATGCATTGAAAATTCCGATTTGAGTAAGGCATGTCCGAAAGACAGCTTCCTGCTCTCGATTACAGCTTCCCGCTCTCGAAAATTGATCAACTAGTAGATTCGTCTGCTAGACGTGAACCACTATCATTTAGGACACCTACTTCAGCTATAACCAGATTCCAATGCATGTTCTAGATCAAGAACACATCAGCTTTATAACTGACCTAGGATTGTATTTTTATCTTGTCATGACTTTTAGGTTAAAAAATGCCCTAGTAACTTACTAGAGGCTAGTGAATTCAATATTTAAGGAACAAACTGGGCACTTATTGGAAATCTACATAGATGATATGCTTGAGAAGTCACGACGATCGATGAGCCATGTTGACAATTTGGTAGTGATTTTCACCATGCTTTGCAAATACGATATGAAGCTCAATCAGCTAAGTGTTCATTTGGGGTTGCATCTAGGAAATTCTTCGATTTTATAGTAAACTCAAGAGGAATAGAAGCCAATCTAGAGAAGATTCAGGCATTGGGGGACATAGAAGCCCCGAAGTCGATTAAGGAAGTTTAGAGTTTTAATGGGAAGGTAGTTGCATTGAGTTGCTTTATCTCCGTAGCCACCAAAAAGTGTATCCCTTTCTTTTACGTCATCAATAAACGGAAGAGGAGCTTTGCTTGGGGAGAGAAATGTATAGATTCTTTCCAGGCACTAGTTGTTTACTTGGAAAGGCCATCTATTCTATCTAAGCCCCTAGAAGACAAGAACTTGTTTGTTTGTCTAGCAATGTTGGAGCATACTTTAAGCATCACACTTGTACGTGAATTTTCCTAAATCCATAGGTCGATGTATTACATTAGCAAGTGAGTGACGAGGGCAGTGAGGAATTACCCAAAGCTGGAAAAGTTGACATACTGCCCGTTGATTGCTTTGAGGAATCTCCATCGGTACTTCCAAGCTCATTCGATCAAGGTTCTTATCGGCCAACCTTTGAGGTCTTACAATGACTTGAGACTTTCAGAAGGCTTTTAAAATGAAACATTGAATTGAGCCAAAATGACATTACATATCATCCTTGGAGGAAAATTCAAGGTCAGGCATTGGCAAATTTCATAGTCGAGTACATTACATGAGATGGTACTCTAGAAAGCAGTGGATAACAGAATGCTAAGTGGAAGATGTATACCATTGATGCATCCGATGAGTGTTGTTCTGGGGAAGAGGGTTTTTTTTGATAACCCTAGAGGAACGCTCGATTTTTTAAGCCTTGAAACTCGATTTTTCCAGCAACAAATAACGAGGTAAAGTATGAAGCTTTGATTGTAGGACTTAAAATTTCAAAGGAATTGGGAGTTAAAACATTGCACATCTTTTACAACTCATAATTAGTGGTGTGCTAAGTTAGAAAATAGTTTTTGGTGAAAGGAGAGAGACTTGCTCCTTATTTGAACAGGGCACTCGAGTTGCTTAATGATATTAAGTATTACACTATAATGCATGTTCCCATAAAGTAGTATGCGAAAGATGATTCACTGACCAAGTTGGCTGGTTCAGGAGATGCGCAACTCATAGGCCTGGTCTCAATAGAAGTATTATCAGCTCCGAGCATCAACCGGATGGATGTCAATTGGATCTTGGAGGCTGAGTCTAAAAAGGAGTCGTGGATGACTCTAATTGAGAATTACTTGTAGAGGGGAACCATTCTCGACAGAAAGAATGAGCAGTGATAATTCCTTCGCCAAGCTTCAAGATACATTATTCAGGAAGTAATGCTATACGTGAAGGGGTTCTCGGTCCCCTGCTTCGATGTGCTACTAATGATGAAGCCAAAATAGTCCTCATGGAAGTGAATGAGGGGACTTGTGGTGATCATATTGGAGGGTAAACCTTTGTGAAAAAGATTCTCTATTATGCGTACTTTCGTACGATTATCAATCGAGACAGAACTGACTACACTAGAAAATATGACAAGTGCCAAAGGTTTGCAAAGATTCCTAGCGCCCATATAGCAAATATTATGCAGATGGTCAGTCCCTAGTCGTTCGCTCTTTAGGGTATTTATCTCATTGGTGTGATGCCAATATCTAAAGGTAGTGCAAAGTATGCTATCGTTGTTGTTGATTATTTTATGAAGTGGGCTAAAGCGAAATCTCTAGTCATGATCATGACTAAGAAAGTGATCAAATTCATAGACAAAAATATCATTTGTCTTTTTGGTGTCCCACAAAATATCATCTCTGACAATGGAACCTAATTCGACCGCGTCGAATTTAAAGATTTATGCCGCAAGCATTGCATTAAGAAGAGATTTGAAAAATAGCACACCTTCCAGTGATTGGACAAGTAGAAGTTGTGAATAAAATTATTTATGTCAATTCTCGAAAAATGACCGGAGAAGGCCAAGGGTAAGTGGGTCGATGAATTACCATTAGCACTTTGGGCTTATAGAGCAACCAACAAGTCTACGACCAGCCACTCTCTAGTTGCCTTAGCCTATGGATCGAAGGTTATGATTCTAGTTGAACTCGAAGTACCATCTCATCAAGTGATTCATTAAACCTTAGAATAAACGAGGAAATTTTGCTGGAATCTCCCAACATGATTGAAGCGAAGCATAATGAAGTTAATCATAGAGCAACTGCACACCAAAAATGGGTCTCCCGGCGTTGCAACACCAAAGTCAAGAGCTGGACCTCTGAAATTGGCAACCTTATTTCTAAACGAATCTTCCCAGGTCTAGTGAATATAAGCCCGAGTGGGAAGGTCTGTATTCAATTAAGCACAAGGTCGGAGATAGAGAATTCAAGCTAGCAACCATGGATTCGGTTTCACTTTCCCGAGCATGGACGAACACTTGCGATGCTATTTCACTTGAAATCTGACTTTGTGGATATCTAGTTAAGTTTGATGTAACTAAGAAGAAATTTTCATTTCCAATGTATATAAAATAAAATGACTTCCTATATTTATGACTATGTGATGCAGAGCAATCTGAAAATTCGAGAAATTCACAAGTCCTAGGTCGTGCACGACCTAAGAGAGAAAATTTAGGTCGTTCACGACCTAACAGCAGTAACCTACGACCTAACGGAACACGTGAAGAGGAGCGACGACCTATTGAAGGTATTGTGAATCGGCCACGACCTAACTGGGACACTCTAGGTCGTTTACGACTTAACGAGATAAGAGACAACGGGTTAAAGGAACCAGAACATATTTTAGGTCGGCCCCGACCTAAGGAGGAGAAGCTGCGAGTTAATGAAGGCGTATTAGGTCGTATACGACCTAACGTGGTGAAGGGAGACGAGCTAGCGAGTCACGACCTAAAAACTTGGCGACCTAACTCTTTCTCGATCTAACTTTTCCAGAAGCAAGCTATGCTATTGTCTTAGGTCGTTAACGACCTTACTTAGGTCGTAAGTCGTCTGTAGCAGAAATATGAGTCGTATTGTCTTAAGTCGTTGAACATGTACTGTCTTTAGGTCGTTATTTCTTAAGTCGTCTTATGATGAGTCGTCTGTAATTGTGAACAGGTGATGTAACTGTGATCTGATAAGTCGGCAACGACTTAGTATAGGTCGTGAGATATGTTGCTTGTAAGTGTGTAATGTACTAAGTCGTGTGCGACTTAAATGATGAGTCGTGTGTACTGTTGATAGGTCGGCAACGACCTAAGGAGGTCATAGGTCATATACGACTTAAGGACTGGATTGTAACTCCTATAAATACGCGTGTGTTGTAATTTTTGGGTTGTTGATTTTGAATAAAATTTCTCTTTTGTTAGCTTTGTGCTTTCATACCAATTGGTAGTTGAGTGTAATCTCCTATCTCCACTTACGTCATTCGAGTGCGCTCGAATCCACGTTTGTTGAAGCCGATTCACGGAATCTAGTGCGCTAGATCAACGTGCGAAGAATCGTAGATCTTTGAACACGGTATAGTGCGCTATCAACGTGTTTGAGATAGCTAGAGTTCGGTATCTTTGGATCAACGAACTTGGGCATTTTGGTATCTTCAACTCACCGATTGCTACATTTCATCGATTGAAGTTTATTTCGAATTATCCGCTGCGTCAGTTTGGTATCGGAGCCATACTTAGCCAATCATAGCTAAGTTTGATTCTTGGAGCCAAGTTTTTGAAGTTTTTGAAGTTTGGAGTTGTTCATTGTGTTCATATTGAAGTTGCATCAAGTTTGGAGAGTTTGATCCATTTCATTTTGGATCGAGGAGTTGGATTTTGTTTGGATTTTGAATTGGTGATTTGCGCGCCAAAGTTTTGAAGGTTTTGGAGTGAGCCGAGGCAAGTCTTGACCGAGCCAAGCAAAGTTGTGAAGAGTCAAGGCCGAGACAAGCATTGCCGAGACAGTTGAGCCTAGATTGCCTTATCGTGTGAAATTTTGAAGTATTGTGTTCAATTTGTTGAAGTTTGTGAAAATTTTAACCATGCCACCAAGGAGAGCTAATCGTCATCAAAACGTTGAAGCTTTGTATCGTAGAGAAGAAGCCGAGCTTATGGAACAACGTATTAATGAAAAATTTGATGAAGGCATTGGTAAATTGGAGAGATTGATGAATGATTTGAATCAAAGAAGGAGATCACCAAACTCGAACCATGGAGGAAACCGAGTTTCGCCATCGGTTACGGAAGCGAGGAGGGTATCGCCACATTCTTGTAGAGATAGAAGAGAAACATCAATTTCATCACGAAGAGATCATCATGACTATGCACATGAAGAGAGAAGAAGTCAACGTGAATTTGACCATGAAGCATATAGAGATGAGGAGAGACATAGTCAAAGAAGCATGCATGAGAGAAGGGATGATGTTAGTCGAGATCGATGTAGGCGTACCTTTGATTTTGTTGAAGAGGGTGATAGAGCAAGTATTCATTATCGAGATCGAGACCAAGTTCGAAATTCTTACCGTGATGTGGAGGATGACCGTCGTTGGGAGTCGGGTATGAAAATGGAAATTCCAGAATTTAAAGGCGGAATGGTTGCTGAGGAGTTCTTAGATTGGTTGTCTAATGTGGAGGAAATCTTTGATTTCAAGGAGGTGCCGGAGAATAGAAGGGTGAAGTTAGTTGCTACAAGGCTGAGGGGAAGAGCATTGGCATGGTGGCAGCAAACTAAACTTACTCGAGAACGAATGGGGAAGTCAAAGATAGAATCTTGGGAGAAGATGAAAAAGTTGATGAGATCTACTTTCTTACCTTACAACTACCAGTCACTTATGTACCAAAGGTTGCAGAATCTGAGGCAAGGGACAAAGTCTGTTAGTGATTATGCTGATGAATTTTACCAACTCATTGCCAGGAATGATATTATGGAGACAGAAGAACAGCTGACTGCTAGATTCATTGGGGGACTGAGAATGCAGATCCAGGATATGGTTAATATGTTCGATCCTAGATCCGTTGCAGAAGCACATCAAAAAGCATTGGCTTGGGAGAAACAAGGAAGGCGTGGAGGAGGTGTGTTTACTCATTCTAATAATCCAGTGAAAGGTGCCGGTGGAAGTTCTAATGTTCCTAAATCTATTACGAAGCCAGTGGTGAAGGAGGTTGAGAAGGCGAAGGCTAGTACTGTTTTCAAATGTTATAATTGTCAGGAGTTGGGGCATAAAAGCAATGAGTGTCCGAAGCCAAAGAAGAGAACCATGGTTGCAGAGGTTGAGGCAGATGATGGTGGGGAGGCAGAGTATTCAAATGTACCTTATGTTGAGGAGGAAGAAGAAGTGTCGGGTGATGAAGGTTGTAATCTTATGTTGAGGAGAAGCTGTTTGACACCAAAACAAGAAGAGGAATGTAGTTGGTTGAGAAGCAATATTTTCCAGTCGACATGCACTATTCTGGGGAAAGTCTGCAAGTTCGTTATTGATGCGGGAAGTTGTGATAATATTATTTCTTCAGAGGCAGTTAGAAAGTTGAACTTGAAGACCGAGAAACATCCGAAACCGTACAAGCTAGCATGGTTAAGGAAGGGAGGTGAAGTGAAAGTATGTCGAAGAGCTTGTGTGAATTTTTCGATTGGGAAGAAGTACAAGGATGAGATTTTGTGTGATGTCGTAGATATGGATGTTTGTCACTTATTGTTGGGCAGACCATGGCAGTTTGATAGAGCAGTTCAGCATGACGGTCGTGCCAACAGTTACAGTTTCATGTTCGAGGGTACTAAAATCACTTTGGTTCCTAAGAAGCAACAGCAGAAGGAGAGCAAGCTAGAAGAGATTGAAGAATTAAAAACTCTGTTGACTTTGAAGGAGTTTGTTAAAGAAGTGGAGGAAGAACCGGAAGTGTTTTTGTTGATTGGGAGAGAGAGTAGCGAAGAAGTTGAGATTCCTGAAGAAGTGAAGCCTGTTTTGGAAGAGTTTGAAGATGTCTTTCCAGAGGAGTTGCCAAAGGAGTTACCACCACTTAGAGACATTCAACATCAGATTGATCTTGTTCCCGGAGCAGTGTTACCACACCGACCACATTACAGAATGAGTCCGAAGGAACATGAGGAGTTACGAAGGCAGGTGGAAGAATTACTTGAACAGGGTCGTATTCAGGAAAGTTTGAGTCCGTGTGCTGTACCTGCATTGTTAGTACCAAAGAAGGACGGAACTTGGAGAATGTGCACTGATAGTAGAGCTTTGAATAAGATCACTGTTCGTTACAGATTTCCTATGCCGAGGTTGGATGATTTGTTGGATCAGTTGAGTGGGGCAACTATATTCTCGAAAATTGATTTGAAGAGTGGTTATCATCAGATTCGAATCAGACCTGGAGATGAATGGAAGACAGCTTTCAAAACAAGAGAGGGGTTATACGAATGGTTGGTTATGCCATTTGGTTTGTCGAATGCACCTAGTACATTCATGCGGATGATGAATCAAATCTTTAGACCATTCATTGGGAAGTTCGTTGTGGTTTATTTCGATGATATTTTGATTTATAGCAGGAGTACGGAGGAACATGTTCTACATTTGAGAGAAGTGTTGCTTATTCTTCGTGAAGAACAATTTTATGCTGCTACAAAGAAATGTGTGTTTATGACACCTACTGTTTTATTCCTGGGTTATGTTGTTTCACGGAAAGGTATTCAAGTTGACCAGAGCAAAGTTGAAGCAGTCAAGAATTGGCCACAGCCAAAGACAATTACAGAAGTGAGAAGTTTTCATGGGCTAGCGTCATTCTACCGAAGGTTCATACCACACTTCAGTAGCGTGATGGCTCCAGTGACTGATTGCATGAAGGGTAAACAGTTTGTGTGGTCAGAGGAAGCGGGAGTTGCTTTTGAAAAGATCAAGGAACTGTTGACAACAGCACCAATTCTTGTTTTACCTAATTTTCAGTTGTTGTTTGAGCTACACACTGATGCATCAAAGGTTGGAATTGGAGGAGTGTTGAGTCAAGGTGGAAGACCTATTGCATATTTCAGTGAGAAGTTGTCAGGGGCAAAGATGAGATACAGTACATATGATGTTGAATTTTATGCTGTTGTACAAGCTGTTAAGCATTGGAGACATTATCTATTTCAGAAGGAATTTGTTCTTTACACTGATCATGAAGCTTTGAAGCATTTACAGGGGCAGGATAAGATTTCAGCAAGACATGCATCATGGATTGCTTATTTACAGCAGTTTACTTTTGTCATTAAACACAAATCTGGGGTGACGAATCGAGTAGCTGATGCTTTAAGTAGGAGGAGTCATTTACTGACGACAATGAAGGTGGAAGTGACGGGGTTTGAAATGTTGCCAGAGATGATTGAAGAAGATCCTTACTTTGTGAAATATGTTGAAAAAGTGAAGGATGGGAGTACCGATGAATTCATGTTAGTTGATGGTTTTCTGTTTAAAGGAAATCGTTTATGTATTCCGGACTGTAGTTTGAGGATGAAGATTGTGAAGGAATTGCACGAGGAAGGACATGTTGGCCGTGATCGTACTTTACAGTTGATTTCGCAGTCTTACTTTTGGCCGTCGATGAGGAAAGAGGTTGAAAGATTCGTGGAGCGATGTCATATTTGCCAAGTTTCAAAAGGGACAGCAACGAATGCAGGGTTGTATATGCCATTACCAGTACCGTCTAAGCCATGGGCTGATATTAGCATGGATTTCGTTTTGGGTTTGCCTAGAACTCAAAGGGGAAATGATTCGATATTTGTTGTGGTGGACAGGTTTTCGAAGATGGCACATTTTGTTGCTTGCAAAAAGACAGCGGACGCAGTTCGAGTGGCGCAATTATTTTTCAAGGAGATCTATCGACTTCATGGTTTACCAGAATCTATTGTTTCTGATCGAGATACTCGTTTTCTGAGTCACTTTTGGTTGAGTTTGTGGAAGATGGTGGGAACGAAACTGAAATTTAGCAGTGCTTATCATCCGCAAACTGATGGACAGACGGAAGTTGTTAACAGGTCTTTGGGAAATTTGTTGCGATGTCTTGTACAGGATAATTTGAGAAGTTGGGACATGAAGTTATGCCAAGCCGAGTTTGCACATAATCATGCAGTGAATCGTAGCACAGGATTCAGTCCATTTCAGATTGTTTATTCAATTTTACCCAGGGGACCGTTAGATTTGGCAGTAGTACCACAGTCGAAGGGAACAATTAAACGGGCTGTTGAATTTGTTGATGAGCTGACTGAATGTCATAAAATCGTTCAGGAACGATTGGAAAAGTCGAATGAGAAATATAAGAAGACTGCAGATTTGAAGCGACGAAATGTTGAATTTAACGAAGGCGATTTGGTGTATGCTGTGTTGACGAAGGATCGTTTTCCAGTGGGCACTTATAATAAGTTGAAAGCCAGGAAAATTGGACCTGTAGAAGTTGTGAAACGGATCAATGAGAATGCTTATAAGTTGAAGCTGCCAGAAGAGGTTTACACGTCTGACGTGTTCAATGTTAAACATCTTGTTCCTTATTACGGGGATAAACAATCAGATGAAGAAGAATGTACAAATTCGAGGTCGAATTTTTCTCAACCATGGGAGGATGATGCAGAGCAATCTGAAAATTCGAGAAATTCACAAGTCCTAGGTCGTGCACGACCTAAGAGAGAAAATTTAGGTCGTTCACGACCTAACAGCAGTAACCTACGACCTAACGGAACACGTGAAGAGGAGCGACGACCTATTGAAGGTATTGTGAATCGGCCACGACCTAACTGGGACACTCTAGGTCGTTTACGACTTAACGAGATAAGAGACAACGGGTTAAAGGAACCAGAACATATTTTAGGTCGGCCCCGACCTAAGGAGGAGAAGCTGCGAGTTAATGAAGGCGTATTAGGTCGTATACGACCTAACGTGGTGAAGGGAGACGAGCTAGCGAGTCACGACCTAAAAACTTGGCGACCTAACTCTTTCTCGATCTAACTTTTCCAGAAGCAAGCTATGCTATTGTCTTAGGTCGTTAACGACCTTACTTAGGTCGTAAGTCGTCTGTAGCAGAAATATGAGTCGTATTGTCTTAAGTCGTTGAACATGTACTGTCTTTAGGTCGTTATTTCTTAAGTCGTCTTATGATGAGTCGTCTGTAATTGTGAACAGGTGATGTAACTGTGATCTGATAAGTCGGCAACGACTTAGTATAGGTCGTGAGATATGTTGCTTGTAAGTGTGTAATGTACTAAGTCGTGTGCGACTTAAATGATGAGTCGTGTGTACTGTTGATAGGTCGGCAACGACCTAAGGAGGTCATAGGTCATATACGACTTAAGGACTGGATTGTAACTCCTATAAATACGCGTGTGTTGTAATTTTTGGGTTGTTGATTTTGAATAAAATTTCTCTTTTGTTAGCTTTGTGCTTTCATACCAATTGGTAGTTGAGTGTAATCTCCTATCTCCACTTACGTCATTCGAGTGCGCTCGAATCCACGTTTGTTGAAGCCGATTCACGGAATCTAGTGCGCTAGATCAACGTGCGAAGAATCATAGATCTTTGAACACGGTATAGTGCGCTATCAACGTGTTTGAGATAGCTAGAGTTCGGTATCTTTGGATCAACGAACTTGGGCATTTTGGTATCTTCAACTCACCGATTGCTACATTTCATCGATTGAAGTTTATTTCGAATTATCCGCTGCGTCACTATGTCTCTATCTGATTATAAAATTATGAACTATAGCAAGCATGAATGAACCTGCACATGCATAATGCAGGTATATAGGTATCCAAAGTTAGGTATCAAACGAACTTCTATGGTCCATGATCAAACCCTTGAAGTAAACCATCATAGGCATCTAATGATAGATGCCAACCAACTCTTTGACCGCTAAATTGGAGGCAGGAGTATAAATATTCGAGGGTAGAACGAGATAGTTTTCCCTCACAACTCATGCCTAAATTTTGGCAGAGCATCCACACCTTATCCAAAGAACGATAAGGCGAAAGATCAGCTCTCGGAGTTGGGCGGTATCTAGTACAAACTTCGATCAATCCCCGAATGCAGGCATGATCGAGAATGAACATCCTAGATGGTGGTGCTTAAACAACTTTCTTAAGTAGTTAACTCCAGTCACCACCCAGATTTCAGCATGGTTATAATATGCATCCCAAAGAAGGATGTCTAAATAGTCGTCCAAAGATGAATCGCTTCGATCGATGCCTAGAGTTAGGCATGATCGCACTCAAAACATCCTCTCATAAGGGGTTCAAACAGATTTTTCAAGTGATTTGAATTCGACTAAATTCTAGAATCGAAATGGCCTTGTACAACACATGAAGATGGACGCCTTAATGATCAAATCTCAGCTGAAATGACAATAACATCGATTCCCATCCCTAGTTGGGTAGGGCTAAATCGATGAACAACAAAATAGAGTAATAACTTAGTTTAATAGTGATGATAAGAGGTGGTTCATAAACACATCAATGAAATAACAAGCACATTTCTTAGGACTCAAACAAATTCACACAAGATTTGAACAAAACAAAGTCTTCATTATTTACATTGAAATAAAAATTTCAAAAGTTACAAATTTCATTAGCACCAAAATAAAAAGTAAAAAAGCAGAGGCCAAACCTATATAAAGTCGGCCTAAAAAATGCAAGTTCTTACTGTTATACACAATAGCAAGCATTCATTTTTTATGCTTTTGCTTCTTCGGCCTCTTCTCATCTCCAAAGGATGGTCCATTGGGGCCATTAGGTTTCTTCCTTCCTCTCCTCCTGCTTTATTTGCCTTTTCAAGGTGTACTACACAATGAAGCAACATGCATGCTTTGAATACTTCTAGGGATAAGCAGAGTTACCGAGGTAAAAATGGTCTCACCCAGCAAAGCAATAGATAAAGGAGAAAGGAAAAGGTCAACTGGCTTTTGCTTAATCTCTCTCGCCAGTAGTTTTGGGTTTGAATCCACTCTTGCATGTTGGTGCCTAATAAAAGATCAAATGTCCTAGTTATAACAACATCCTCCTCAACTTGGCCTCTAGGGAGTCACTAGTCATCTCCTCTTCGAAAACATGAATTATTTACATGCATGGGCCTGGAGTATCACCAATTAGAATGCTTGAGGTCATCCCACAAATATTTATGATCGTTGATTCAATCATCGTTGCTTGCAATCACGGTTGGAAGCCTTCTTTTGGGGGACTGGTGAATACGGGCTGGCCTGAAATTTGAGAAAGATGAAAGTAGAGATTAGCAACATCGAATGGTACCATGTGGCTCTTCTTTACTATAGGCGAGGTCAGTGAGATACGTCCCTCGGATGGAGGGTCTATATGGGCGGGAGTGCCATTTGAGTTCCCCTCCAGAATAGGAGATAACATTCTTGTATTCTACATTTATGGTGCATCTGGATTTGTGCGGAGGGTCTAACGGAGTGATTGAGGCAAGCGAAAGCCTATAAATGAGGCCTTTAGTGAGATCTTAAAGTGTAGTTCTGGAGCCTTCGCCTTGGTCTTCCTAGACCTTGGTAGCTAGCTCCAGATGCAAAATAAGCCCACCAGTTTTGAGCACTTAAATCTGGTCTGGACTTAGAATCTCAAGCTTTAGCTCCGCCAGATTCACCCCACCTCCTTTTAGAGCCTGCTGTTCTTCTCGCACGATCTGTTCCCATCCTAAAGCAAGAGCTCTAGGTTAATCTTTTCCAATTCATTCCAAGTCTGTGATCATAATTACATTAGCATTATAGTTGATAGTGAGCGGCTCAAATCTGTTCTTGATCCACTTCTCTATGGCGGCAACTAATTTGCCATGTCTTTAGCGCGAACCAGCGCATCATCCTCTCCTTATGCCCATACAACAATTCCACCAAATAATTATAAGCTTCCACAAGAGCATCTCTTTCTCTTTCTATTCTTTCTCCAGTTAATTTTTCGTGCCCTCATGTTGTGCCTTCAATTCTAATACTTTGTTTGTTAAGAGATCTTTCTCTAATAAAAGAGCATGATTTCGATGATAAGCAGATTCAATCTGGCTTAAATAATCTTTCCTCGCCCATTCGATTACTTCAATCATGTCTATAACTTTCTATTTAATCTTTGCATGTGCCTTCTTTAAATTGTCAACATTTGCACCAAAATGAGTGATCATCTCCATGTCCTAGTTAGTCGCAAGCTCCGACTCTAGAGCTTCAACTCTCACTTTCTCAACATATTTAGAAATTTGCTCAACCAATCTCTTTCATATGAAATACTGGTCATAAACATCGCCAACATAAGCCACATTCCAGTCTTTAACTTCTAGCGGGATCTCCTTTAGATTGGGCGCAAACTTAATGCCCTCAAAAAATAGATCTTTGGGAAGTTATGTTTCAGTTCGGCCATCAAAGGGTTGGATGTGATCTGTTGGTCCATTGTGAAAGTTGGAGACTTAATAGCCTTATTATTGGTCTTATGGCAATGAGAGGAATCAGTGATAATGTGTTTTAATGATTGCTTGGACTGTGGGTGTGCACAAGAAAGCACCATGTGCTTCATGGAGTGGGAAGCCGAAGTAAGGATGTGAGAGATATCCTCAAGCAGAATGTCGCATCAACTCATTTAGATTATATGTCCCAACTCCTGGGTAGAGGAAACTTGGATCTATGCCTTGAAGATGAATAATAAGAATGATAACCCTTGTCACGGCCACCCCGATCTCGATGTGAGTGCCGACTGGTGCCTGAATCATAGATGGTGTCGTAGGAGCATGTTTGCGAATAACATTTCCTATGATAGACCATTTGGTCTTTAAGGGAATCAAATATACCATGGTCCTCCATTGAACCTGCAAGTGAAACTGAAATGAGTCAGCTTTAACATGATAAGACATAGCATGGAATAAGAAAATTGTTTTACATGTGTGCGCATGTCCTACTGTCGCCACGATGAACCATAAGCTTAAACTTTGATGGTAGGAATTATCACCCCACATGAGTGCTTAGCAAGTCACCCTATAGATGAATAGTGGACTCGAGACCCTAGGCTCACTTCATGTAGATAGAAAGAACTGATATAACCTGGAATCGGCCCAAAATTTGCATAAGGGTCCTCTGAAGGATGGACACGTGTCTCTTCCACCACTATGGCTAGTGGTGGTCGCATCATATAGCACATGGAAACGATCCTTATCTTAGGGCGCTGCTTCAACCTTGATCATCATCACCATTATTATTAGGAGACTTAAATTCCATATCAACATCATCATGGCTTACTTTGTCGCCTTCACCTTCCTAAACATGTTCATGAACTTCCTCAGCTCCAGCTGTAGGACTTCAGACCAGGGCCAACATCAGGTTCTCACCATCATTTTTGGACGGGGAGACATCCTCGTCGTTATCTGAGGCCGCCAAGATTTGACTAATGCTACGACCTACTTCCAACTAGTTATAAGCCCAGAGATTCTTATTGTTGAGCAATGTTCTCACTGCCGTATATACATCTAGGACTGCATGAAGCAACCTTATTGTCTCTGCTAAGGACGCACTACTGGGCTTGTTTGACAAATCTGAAAAAACAAGGGAAGACGATTTGAGTAAACAAAATTGTGAAGTGATCACAAAAGTAAGGAATGAAAATGAAGCTTATGCCTGGATAACCTTGCTGTGCGAATTTGGGTGGGCAACATATAAAGAAAAATTCATTTTTAAAGTAACTCAGCTTTTTCCAGGTACCGGTCGCTATTCAACACGCGTTGGACAGTTCTAAAAATGTGAGGGAAGGATTTCCCCTATGATGTTTGAAGCTATAAAGGTATCGAATCTCCTCATTACTTGGAATGCTACTCAAATAACAAGCAAAGATAATGAACGCACTATGTTAATAGGCATAACTATTGGGATGCAGTTGAGCCAGAGCCAGCCTCATGAAATGCAAAATCCACCGGATAAATTGATTAAATGTTGGGGTGAATCCCGCCAAACACATATACCCAACTGGAGGGTGATGTTCCTATTGGTGGTGCATGGGAACCAATACGTCTTCAAATAGAATATTATGTTGTTCATAAATCCTTTTTAGTTATCCCTCTTTGAATTTTGAAGTGACAGAGTCTGTGGGATCATCTAATATTTCATCATTGTCAAGGGTATCGGGAGCATCCTCAACTTCAGGACCATCTACAGGCTTGAGAGGAACCTCTGGAGGAGGTTATTCAGCTTGTTGCTATGTGGGCTAGGGTACAGATAGCACTGGACCATGTCTCGTAGAAGGAAATATGGTTGAGCTTGATTCGGTATCTGATTTGGCAAATCTGGAAATCGATGGGCTTACAGCTAGAGCAGAGATACACTCGGAACGTTTATGACCCATAACCATCAAAACTCACATACAAGTAATATTAGAAAAATTAAAAGTTGTGCCCTCATGCCATAGTGAAAGCTCAGTATGGTGTGATGCAGATTACAGTGTCGTGCAGTTTCGTACAGTGTCGGCGTCCAATGTTGTGCAACAATTCATTTGAAAATCTGGATATTATCCAAAGTGACAATCATCGCTCACCACCCTAACGGGCTCTATGTCATTGGCCGTGGATTGAAAACACCTTGGAACTTAGGAGATAGCGTTTGGAAAAACTTGGATGTTAGTTAATATTGTAAAGCCCTCAAGTGAGTTTGAAGCCTAAAATCCACCAATGGTTGGATCTGTACCGATCCATACCCTTTGATGGATTTTCACCTTTTCCCACTTCATCCCCTAAATCCAATAGTGGCCATGAACGTGAAGCTCGTCCAAGCTTGCCATCAGTGCCACCTACCTAAAAGCTTCAAGTCTCAAAGACAGCGGTCGATTCAAGCAAGGGTTTAAACCTCAAAGCTAGATCATGTCCAATCCCAGTAGATCGATCGACAACGTCAATATTAGAGCAAGTGATGGCAGCCGTACTCTTAGGTAGGTGGCTGCGATGGAAAATAACAATAAACGATGGCATGAGTTTGAGTTCTCGAAGGAAGGGAGTTTAATGGTGGCACAAACTTGGTGTATCAAAGGAAAATAAAGTGAAAGAGGAAATAGGGATCGGGTCGAGTAATATATAACCCGAACCCAACTTTATCGACTATAAAGTAGCCAAATAACAAGTGTTGGATTGATACCGATCCATGCCCATGAATTGGTACAGAACCGCAAAAAAGGTATCAGATTGTGCACATATGCATGACATGTGTACTTGTGCATGGGATTCCACAAGGACGTAGAGGCACATGGAATTAAAACATTATGAATATTTAAAGTGCATGTGCATGTACATTCTAAACACTCAGTAGCTAGGATCAAGAGACAATAGATTCAAACCTAAAAAATATGAAAATGGATTCTACTTGGAACTACTGGATTCAAAATGACAAATATAAGAGCATGCCATTGTTTTATAATGTCAGATGCTAGCGAAGCATTGCAATGAATCACTAAAAATACTATACTTCACTGAGATGGTCCAAAGGAAGTATGATAACTATTCGGATCATGGGTTGGAATCCATTATGAAAATTTCGACTTGTATCAGTTCAAAGTACATCGTGTTGGAAACAAGATGTACATTAGGAGCAAGTATTATCCAACCATTTGGTTGGACAGTATTTGGACGAACTTGGCGAATCGAACTTGGAAGTTACCAAGGCTGAAAACCCAGAGAGATAGCTAACAAGCCTAGAACCAAGTATAACTAAGGCCACAAGGTAAGGCCAAAGCTGTTATAGAAGTTCAATTACCAAATCCATTAAAGTGATGGATTGGAACATAAAACTCAATCCAAATCATCTCCATCCTCCTCCACTCCCAAGCACCGATGATAGTAACCTATTCCAAGCCTTGATGGATTGATCGCATGTGCTTTGCCTTCGAACGTCTCGAAAGCCTAAAGTTAAGAACTCCATTCCACCACTGATCCAACTTATTGACCTAGAATCAAGCTTCTGGCGGAGCAATCAAGATGGAAAAAATGAAGCTAACAACAAGTCGCGCCTAAACAAGACAATGGAAGAAGTCCATAAGGTGATTTTATGGATCAGTACCACCATGCCTATGGATTGGTAACGATCCATCATAGCTGCTGACACAGCCAAGTTTTCTCGAGCTTAATTACTATTAAGACGTGAGGAAAAGCGGTGGAGATTATGGAGGAGAAAATCTCGATGACCTGCAACTATAAATAGAAGGTTAGGGCATCATCTAAAGGATCTTTTTACTTGTTTACTAATTTCTTGCATTTCTCTCGTAATTCCAAAGATCCATACCCATCCATAAGAATAAAAATTGTAAACATTCATGTAATCAATAGAAAAACTAAGTGGACGTGGGCCTTTGTCCCTAAACCACTATAAACTGTGAATGTTCCGTTTTTACTTCATTTTCATTTACATTTCTTCATTTTAATCTCAATTATAATTTTTAGGTATTTGTGCCATATTTTGGTATAAATAATATCCATACACATATTATTTTAATAAAATTAAATATTAGTTTCGAACATAAGTTTGAATTTTAAAATTTTAGAAAAATTTGAGTGATATTTATTATTTGAACATTTAATATATAATTTTATAATTTTAAATGATTTTTCAAATCTATTTATTATTTTTAGCCCTTAGTTAAATTAAATAAAAAATGTTTCTTATTTCTACTGAAAATATATTAAGTACAAATTTAATTTTATAAAATATAAAACATATTTTGTAATATAGATATATTGTTATAATTAATTTACCAGATTAATTAAATGAAATAATGTTCAACTAATGTGTGTGTGTGTGTGTATATATATATGCAAAAAAAAATTCAATATTATTTCATATCTGAAACTATTTATACAAAATTTTAAAATTATAATTGAATAAAATAAGATATAAGATTAAAATTACAAGGCTTATTTATAGTTAAATGTTTTATATTAAATTAATTAAAAATAAAAAAAATTGTTTTCTTTTTCCATGTACATCATAGGCATATATAAAATAGAATTTTTTAATTATAAAGATATAAAAGTAATAAATATATGACCAGTCATATTCTGATGACATATTTATATAATAGAATTGTCATCGATCTAATAATATGATGTACATGATATAAATATTATACATGCATTAATATTCATATAAACATTAGAAATTTATGTTATATTCATTGCCTTTAATTATACCTTAAAACGATGAGATCTACTCCTTAAAATAGTTTCCAATCCAGTAAAGTTCTAGTCCCTAAACCGATGACCACCAACCATCGAATAGAATTGTTTTCATTTTAATTTGATTTTGGAAATGGAGAGGCGAAAGTCATGATTTCGACCAACAATGAATGGGTTCGGAGGCTTTCAAAAATTATGAAATGAGAGTGGGTTGTGATGTTTATATGTAGAATGCAGAGAGAAGTTAGGATCTAAATCCATGTTTTTCTCTAACTCATTCTTTCCCTCTGATGTACTCAACCCTAGCCCATCTTAACCAATCATATGGCCACCCCCTATGTCCCAATATAGCCGAATATTTCATCCCCATATAAGGGATTCAAACGTAGTTAAAGACCAAACAAAATATTTTGCATTTAAATCCAATTTAAATGCATATCGATATCACATATTGATCGGTATATTTATAACTATCATAAATATATTTACTAATATTTGTTCATCAAATCAAAATCAAATTTTATAATTAACAAAGAAGTATGGAATTTTTTTTATTTATGACCTGTTAGGTGTAAATTTGGTCAGCGTTTACTATTGAGATATTTGAATATTAGCGTTCACAAGTCACTTAGCAGGTGGTGTGACATTTTAGCCAAATATATTGCTTCATAGATTTCTTCAAAATCCAATTTTACTTTATTATGCATTACTCAATTGTGACTATTATTTACAGCAATTCCCTTTTTCAAAACTATATCACTTTTGACTTATGAAATTTGTTAATAGTCAAAATTCCGATATCGTCCACATTCAACTATACAGTCCAAACACAAAGTCTCTGGCTCAATAATTGCAGTTATTTTTAATCAAAGTGCTCTAGCCAGAGACTTTAGCTTTGAGTTGACTATAGATGACCGTGATACTAACCCCATATAATCAAGGAGATAAATTCTTTCTTGAATAATTTTTAACTTATAGTGCTTCCACTCAACCCAACTATAGTCATTCGATGGACGTCGTGCCACGATTTAACTATAATCAAATAGAGCTTTCACATTGAACATGTATTCTCAAATCAGGAGAACTATGTAATTTTTTCACATCGGTATTTTCTATTTGACCTTAATTATATTAACCAACGGAAAACAATCGAGTGAGACATTCTGTAATTGTCTAACAACTATCAGTACGTAACCCCTTGGTGCCACCAATAGCCATGAGTATTACAAGGCCCAACATTTAGAGAGCTTACGTACTCTAGTCTCAACTAATGTATTGATATCTAGTCTCGATATATCTTGACTGGGAATATTTAAAATGGTATATTTATTTTCATTGTGATAAATTGCTCACGGTTATAACACCTTGTAAATATCATCACAAAACATACCAGTTATGGATTTTCTATTAAATATACTTCTAATTAAATTAATTAATTAAATATATTATATCAAGTATGTAATAGAAAGGAAACACATTTTATTTCGAACAAGATTGGCTGTCGAGATAGATATACGCAACAAATCACATAACTGCCCCTAGGGCAATACCTCTAACTTTATCAAAAGTGAATGGATGGACAAACTTCCTATGGAATTATGGCATATCACACTTTTTACAAGATAGCAATAGAACATACCCATTTCTCATTGGCTTATGGCTTGAAGGCAATGTTGTCGGTGGGACCAACAGTAACATCACGTAAGAGGATCCATCATGACCCAAAGGAGAATGAAGAGCTGCCGAACATTTGATTGGACTTAATTAATAAAAGGCACGAGGAAGGCGCCTTGAAGGCATGGCTCATAACCGAGCCTTCACAAAATGCAGAATTAGAAACATATCCGAGCCCATCACACCAAAATGAAGAATTAGAAACAAATGAAATTTTGAAGTAGAAATGCTTAGATTATGTTTTAAGCATTGAAACCGTTTCTATGTGTTTCAATTT
Organism: Allium cepa; assembly: GCA_030765085.1. Taxonomy (NCBI): domain Eukaryota; kingdom Viridiplantae; phylum Streptophyta; class Magnoliopsida; order Asparagales; family Amaryllidaceae; genus Allium; species Allium cepa. Next base: position 408,588,179 of record CM060939.1, on the reverse strand, counting down.
AATTAAAAATTTCTTAATTTGTTAATTATAATTATTAAATGTATCTTGATTGCAATAAACCAATTCTTTCATTTTTGGAACTCTCCTGCATAACTGTTCCCAACCCTTCTCTCAGTCTAATCCATACTTCTAAAAAAATGAACCCTATAAACCAGTGCAATTTTCAATTTTCAATCCATCGCATTTGAACTTTGGTTTAATCTTCTCAGTACGATTCACATCACTTCTTAGTCTTTTCTTCAATCAGTGTAACAATCCAAATTCTGGTCATTTGATTTTTAAATATTTAATTAACTTTAAGTATTTAAATAATTGGATTTTGGAATTTAGTAACTTATAATTCAAATGTAGAAAATGTTTAAATATTTGAATTATGAATTAAATCTTAACTAAATGGATTTAATAATTTTATTTAACTCCTTTTAATTAATAAATAATATTGGTGGATTTAGTTCCTAAATCTATTTACAAATATGAATAGATCGTAAATTAGCCTTTCGGGGCATTGTCTCATATTTTGTCAAAACTAGTTCCTGATGAACGTATATTTCTGCATTTTAAACCATTTGTTTCATGTATTTTTACTTTTTTTTAAGTGGTATTATACGGGTATTTTATTGTGGTTTTGCAGACTATAGATTTCGAAGTGCAACATTTTGAGTACCGAATAATTCGAAGAGAAAGCATATATCGTTCATGAAGAAATGCATCTCATATCACCAACATGTGTGCTATTCATGCAAGAAATCAAATGCAAATATTTAAAGTACACTTTCAAAGTTTAGCCTAAAAATCTCTCAAAGCAAGGACACTTGTTAATCAAATAACAAAGCGAAGACCAGTTCAAAGTGAGGTGGCCTTATTATTCTCCAAATATCAAGTACATGGACCTAAATAGTAGGGTAACCTTTGGAGGCTGAAGACTTTAAATAGAGAGAGCAATGAAGATGGAAAATCATCTCCTACCCCATCACTCTTCTTCTAGCTTAGTTATAATTTCAGCAATGTTTTTATTTTCGAACAGAATACGTAGGATTGTTAATTAGATTTAGCAATTTATTTATTCTTGTTCTTAGTTATTTTCTGCACTCTTTCCAGTTAGTTATAAATTCAGTTCATTTTATTTTAGTTGTTCGCTCTATTATTTTCTTTTAAGCACTTTTATTTTCTGCTTTGATTTCTACAATTTTATATTTAGTTGCAATTTTGATTAGATTCGAATTCAATTTGGAGTATATTTTTTTTACTTCCTGTTCAAGATCCACCACTGAATTTGTTTAATACGCCTAAGATTTAAATATGAATTTCAAATATTTTAAACATAATTCCTTGTGTTCGACCTGCATACTACACGCCTGTGCGCTTGCAGAATTAATTAAAATTTGTGCTTTTCTAATCAATAGAAAAGTCGCAACAAGTTTTTGGCGCCGTTGCTGGGGAATTGCTATTTTGAAATTTTCGATTTTTCATTTTTTTTATGTCTATTCGTGTAAATTTATTTATTTTGCATTAGTTTAAAAAAAATCATTTTTTTTTTGTTTTTCAGTTCCTTTCACCAAAGTAGCATTTTTTTCGTTTGTTGTTTCAATTCTTTTCGTTCGTTGTTTCATTCATTGCATTTTCAATTTTATTTTAGCATCATTTTTACAAATTTTCGCTTAACATACAAAACCGTGCTTCGTTGTGTACAGTCCCTGTTCAAACCATTCCACTGCCTTATTGTTTTTGCCTCTACAACAACAGAATACTGTTTCACTTCCTTACCATCCCCTCCTCTGCCGAACTGTAGTCACAACACTACTCGACCTGACTTCCAGTAGCCTCCTCAACCTCGTGAACTGCATAACTCCATCACGAAACAATCGCCTCATCCCAAACTCGATTCACGAACATCACCATCCCAATTCCCCGAATGATTAAACGCCCGCAGGCAATCGTCCCCCAAAACCTATAGCGTGAACCCCTCGACTATAAGCCAGAACCATTGCAACTCAAGTTCAAACAGCACTACATCACTACACTGACCACAGACTACCACGGTCATCAACGTCGAACTTAAGCAATCAATCGCGACCGAAAATCAACGCCTGAACCACAACCCGAAACCCGAGACCTACCACCTGATTCAAATATCATCTTCATTGACAGCTGCCTGGTCACTGACATCCCATACTCAAACTCAAATCTAATCTTGTCCTCCACAAATCCTAAATCACTAAACCCTCTACGATTCACTATGCCGCTGCGATTCGAACCACCGCGTCCACTGCCGAAACACCATCACACTCATCGTTCAACCAAAACTGCAACATCCATATCAGTACATATCACCTACGATCGTCCTTCGATTCCTACCCAAATCTAGTCGTCTCTCATCCCCTAACCGAACGTTGCTCCAATTGTCTTTGATTTCACCCCTGAATTGGCAATCTCATTTCATCACCAGAGTCACGTTCAATTTTTTTTGCTCTTTCCCAGAACTATATTCGGCTTTAATTTTTTATTTACTAAGACTGGGAAGATGGTTTTTAGGGCGTTCGATTCTTAGGGTAACCTTAAGTTGGGCCTTTTTGTGTTGCTTAAGAAAAAAGATTGTATATATATATATATATATATATCTTGTTTTAATTTCAGCTTGCCAAAGCAGAATTTCAAAAGGAGAAGAACCGCTGTCAAAAATAAATTGCAAGTTTCACATTGGGATCTAGGGATCGAGCAATTACAAATGGTGAAGTTTGAATCGCTAGCACTACTCAGTTGCACTGGACGGACTGCGATAGCCCTCTGTAAGTAATTCTCTACTTTACAGGTGCCCAACTAAAAACGGTTTAAATTCACTTTTGTCTATTATACCCTGATTTTTTTATGCGCTTTTGGGCATGAAATAATTTTAACCATTTAGAAAGCCAAAATATCTCATTAAACAAAGCAACAGAAATTTCAAATCAAACAAATATGAGTAATCACGGTTCACGACACAGTTCACATCACAGTTCACCAAAATCGTCACCTAAATCACATGTTGGAAATAATGAATTTCATGAGAACCATCCATCCCTTAGAGACCGATGCTATCCAACTAGGACGGTTCAACCTTCGATTATTTCATTTCCATCCACCGAAGGAAATAATTTTGAGCTAAAACATTCTTTTGTCCAAGGGGTACCAAAATTCACTGGGTCTGAAATGCATATGAATTTCTTAGTGAATTTGAGTTATATGCTTCTACAACTAAAATGCAACAACTTTCTAATGAATCCATCAAGCTAAGGCTTATTCCATTTATAATTCTAGAAAGGGCAAAAGGATGGCTCAATTCTCTTCCTAAAAATTCAATTAAAAGTTAGGACGATTTCTTAACTATATTATTAAAGAAGTTTTTTCCTTTCCACAAAACTCTTAAAATTCGAACCGAAATCAACCATTTCTCTCAGAATGAAGGAGAAACTTTTTCAAAATATTTTGAAAGGTTCAATCATTTGTTATATAGTTGCCCACATCATGTAATCCCTAAACATGTTTTGTGCCAAATCGTTTATGAAGGGCTTAACTATCAAACAAGATCCCAACTCGAACCAATGTGCGGAGGAGAATTCATGGCAAAAACAGATGAGGAAGCTTGGTAATTTTTGGAAGAGTATTCGAAAAAAGATATGCAATGGGAAACAATTTGTGTTCCAGTTCGTATTCCAAACAGTGGAGTACATGCCATTGACCCATCACATCTTCCTATAGATGCCCAAACTCCTCAAGAAGGAGAAGGACAACCCCATTACTACACACAAGATCAAAACAATGTTATAGCAAAACAATCCTTATTCATCCACATACAATCCTACTGGAAGCACCATCCCAATTTTTCATGGTCAAATCCTTACAATGCGGCTAATCCCTCGCATATGTATCCGACGATACCAAATCCGAATTATCAAGCCCTAACTTCTAATGCTTAAAATTCTCAACCTACTCCTCAAATAAAACATTCAAATCAACCATATAGGCATCCTAATTTCAATCCATCAACCTAACCTTCTCAGCCTTCACAAGAAATTGCTCAATTGAAAAAACAACTCACTAAACAAAATGAGCAAATCACTAACCAAGATGCAAGAATTGAGCAAATCACTAAACAAATTGAACAAATGTTGATAATGATGAAGGATCTCATGAAAATCAATGAGAAAGGTAAATTGCCTAGTCAAACCGAAGTGGATCTAAAGTATAACTCTCGAAGAGTAAATTTTGTGAGGACGAAGATGTAAATCTGGTTAATGCTGTCGCCACGTTAAGGTCTGGAAAGAAGGTGGACAATCACGTCGGCAACCCCAACATACTTATTAAGTCTTCCCTTGTTCAAAATTCTAAAACTCAATCAACACCCAGTGTAGTCAATCCAAACAACTCTAATTCTTCATCCAAGGTTGACAATCCCGACCACTCTTCGCTTTCTGATGTTGGCAACCCCAACATTCCAGCTCCCTTATCTTTACCCTCTAATATCACACCTTCTTCTTCGAATGAAAAAACTACCGAACGGGTCTTTAAACCCAGACCTCCATTTCCTCATAGACTCAACAAAAAGAAGAAGCCTACTAATTTTGACCAAATTCTTGAAATCTTCAAACAAGTTCGAGTCAATATTCCACTTCTTGATACCATCGAGCAAATTCCTCAATATGCCAAATGTCTGAAAGAGCTGTGTACTCAAAAACATGCCACTAACGTTCCTAAGACTGCATTTCTAACTGCAAACACTAGCTCTGTTCTTTCAAATCCCTCCCCAATCAAGTACAAGGACCCCGGTTGTCCTACAATCAGCTGTAAAATAGGTAACACTCACATTAAACATGCCTTACTCGATCTTGGAGCAAGCATGAATCCTTTGTCGTATACTATGTACTGTCAACTTGGGCTAGGAGAATTAAAACCTACAAATATCACAATTCAACTAGCTGATCGATCGGTCAAAAGACCATTGGGCACAGTTGAAGATGTTTTGATACAAATCGTGCAATTCTATTTCCCAATCGTTTTCATAGTCCTAGAGACCGCACCTGTCTCAAATCCTAACGGTCAGATTCCCTTGATATTAAGTCGTCAATTTTTAGCAACATCAAATGCTATCATAAATTGTAGGAAAGGTTAACTCCGACTTTCTTTTGGGCACCTAACCATTGAACCAAATATATTCAATATTAACGGACAACCAAGGGATCCTGAAATAGAAGAAGTTGACATGATCCAAAAAATTGCAGAAAATGATTTTAGTGATAATACGGAGTCTCTTAGGATGTTCCTAGATCATGTTAATTTCAGTTTAAATGAAAATGAATACATTTATGAATTAAATGATATGCTCTGCTCTTCTCATAATTCACTAGAATTCAATCACTTGATGTCTACTGAAGCCTCAAAAGAAGTACGCCCTAAATTAGACCTCAAACCTCTTCCAAACGATCTTAGGTATGCATACTTAGATTCTTCAGAAAATTTCCCTATAATCTTGCCATATGATCTCATTAAGGACCAAGAAGAACAACTTTTGAAAATTTTAAGGGAAAATAAAGAGGCAATAAGATGGGTAATCGCTGACATTAAGGGAATTAGTCCATCAACCATTAAACATCGAATACATTTAATCGATGAGGCTAAACCTACTCGCAAAGCTCAAAGGCGATTAAACCTTAATATGAGAAAAGTGGCAAAGGAAGAAATTATCAAATATTTAGACAATAACATTATCTACCCTATCTCTGATAGTACTTGGGTAAGTCCGGTACAAGTTATGCCCAAGAAGTCTGGAATCATGTGACCAAAAATGAGATAACGAACTTCTTTCGAAAAAAGTCAAAATAAAATCGCATGTTTGCATCGACTATCGAAAACTCAATGCAGCAACAAGATAAGATCATTTTCCCTACCCTTTCATTGAACAAATGCTCGAACGCTTAGCTGGTCATGAATATTATTGTTTTCTTGGTGGTTACTCCGGCTATAATCAAATTCCCATTGCGCTAGAGGACCAGCACAAAACGACGTTCACATGTCCCTTTGGAACTTTCGCTTATCATCGCATGCCCTTCAGTCTTTGTAATGCTCCCGCTACCTTTCAGAGATGTATGATAAGCATATTTTCTGATATGGTGGAGGAATTCTTAGAAATATTCATGGACGATTTTTCAATCTACGGGTCATGTTTTGATCAATGCCTCCTTCGTTTAGAACGTGTCTTAAAGCTATGTAAGGAGAATTCTCTTGTTTTTAATTGGGAAAAATGTCATTTTATGGTTAAGCGAGGAATAGTCTTAGGTCATGTTGTCTCTAAAAATGGCCTAGAAGTTGACCAATCTAAAGCTGATCTTATTGTTGGCATTCCTCCTCCAAGGTCCATAAAGGACATTCGCTCATTTCTCGGCCATGTAGGATTTTATAGGAGGTTCATTAAAGATTTTTCAAAAATTTCAAAACATCTTTCGAATATTCTGGGTAAAGACGTTAAATTTGAATTTTCCAATGAATGTAAAACGCCTTTTGAAACCCTCGAATCGATCTTGACCACTACACCTATCATCCAACCTCCAAATTGGACTTTGCCTTTCGAATTAATGTGTGATGCTTCTGATTATGCCATTTGAGCCATCTTAGGTCAACGAATCGATAAACTTCCTCAAGTCGTCTATTGTGCTAGCAAAACTCTTAAGGAACCTCAATTGAATTACTCAACCATAGAAAAAGAGTTTCTAGCAGTTATATTTGCCCTCGATAAGTTTAGATCATGTCTCGTAGGTTCTAAGATCATAGTTTACACCGATCATGCCGCCTTGTGGTATTTACTCACGAAAAAGGATGCCAAACCCGCTTAATCTGTGGATTCTCATTCTTCAAGAGTTTGACCTGAAAATACGGGAGAAAAAGGGTTTTGAAAATGTCGTAACTGATCATGTTTCTCGTATTGTTCATGAAAACTACGATAACTCCTAAATCAACGATCATTTTTTCGATGAACAAATTCTTTCCCTCTCGAGTGCACCATGCTACGCGGACATCGTGAATTATCTTGTCACAAATGGAACACCTTCCCATTGGTCAAAACAAGATAAACAAAAATTTCTCTCCAATGTTCGAAACTTTTACTGGGACGATCCTTATCTCTTTAAATATTGCACCTATCAAATCATACGTAGATGTGTCCCCGAACATGAATTCCATAGCATCCTCTCTTTTTCACATAATCAGCATGTGGAGGACATTTTGGAGCAAAGAAAACTGCTGCCAAGGTGTTACAATGTGGTTTTTATTGGCCTTCTCTTTTTTGTGATGCCCACGAATTTTGCTCCAAATGCGCTAGATGTCAACAAATAGGTCGTATTTACAAAGGTAACATGATTCCCCTAAACCTAATCCTTGTCATCGAAATTTTTGATGTTTGGGGCATCGATTTCATGGTTCCTTTTCCTAATTCTTTTGGAAATCTCTACATCTTACATGCAGTAGATTACGTATCTGAATGGGTTGAAGCCATTCCCACCGGAACGAATGACAATAAAGTTGTTGTCAAATTTTTGAAAGAAAACATATTTTTCCGTTTTGGCACACCTCGAGCCATTATAAGTGATAACGGTTCTCACTTTTGTAATCATGTTTTTGAATCTCTTCTTAAGAAATACTCTATCACTCACAAACTATCTACTCCATATCATCCATAGACCAACGGTCAAGTCGAGATTTCCAATAGACAAATTAAACAAATTCTTGAAAAGACGGTTAACTCCAACAGAAAAGATTGGTCATCTAAATTGATAGACACCCTTTGGGCATTTCGCATAGCTTATGAAACCAATCTAAGAATGTCACCATACCAATTAGTCTTTGGAAAAGCATTCCATTTACCCATTGAACTCGAGCACCGCGCGCTTTAGGCAATCAAATACCTTAATTTTGACATAGAAAAAGCCGGATCACATCGTAATTAAAATTGTCAGAATACGAAGAACTAAGAAATGAAGCGTATGAAAATGCAAAGATTTATAAAGAAAAGGCTGAATTTTATCGTGATAAATCCATAAGACATTCGAAATAGGTCAGAAAGTTCTCTTGTATAATTCCAGACTTTATTTATTTCTGGGAAAATTGAGATCTCGATCGACAGGTCCATATATTGTGAAAAGAGTATACCCTTATGGTGCAGTTGAAATTGAAAATCCTAGGGACAGTTCCATTTCAAAGGTCAATGGACAATGCTTGAAGCCATATCTAGAGTTTGAACAACACGAGGACAACGAGTTTGTGGATCTCCACGAACCTAGCTATTCGACATGAGCCATTCACTATCTTATACATATCAGGTTGTATTTTTTTGTTTTGCATTTGCATTCTGTTCGACAATTGGGACATTGTCTCATTCTAGTGTGGAGGGATGCATATCTCATACTGTTTGTTCATATTTTACAGTGTGGCATCATTTAAAAAAATCATCTCATTATTTGTTTTCAAATTTCTTTTCATTTTTCAAGCTTAATCTCATTTTACCTTTTTTTAAGACTTTGATTTATTTTTAATTAGTTAAGACAAAGAAAGTAAACAGTTGAAGTCAATTGATGAATTTTTTTGTGAATCACTAATTTTAAATGTAAAATATATTGAAAAATTAAATTACAAGCGATAATAGTGAGGTTAGTATATAGGAAGATTCGTAGGAGATGGTTTTGAAATCCTTTCTAAACTATAGTCTTTGTTTAAAAAAAGGGTAGATTTAAAGTACATGCATTGACATTTCAAATCATTAAAGTTAAGTGGTGCTAAGTTGATTTGCATAACTCTCTTTAGTTAATTTAAAAATAAAACTAATAACAAACACCTAGAGTCAATAGGTGTGCACACTTATGAAAATGATTGCACTCGCCAGCTCTGCCCTCTTCTCATGTAAGCCTGCTAGGCAGTGCATGGATGGTATATCTGGCCTCAGCATTTTGAGTTAGGTGTATAAAGAAATTAAATAAATAATCACCTAAGGATTACCGACCTTTTCTGACATAGTCAGCGTCGGTTTGCATAGTCCGCCAAGCTCTGTCCCAACTCTCACGTAAGCCCGCGAGGCAGTGTATGGGTGGTATACCTTGGTCCAAAAGTTAGGTGTATAAAAAAATAATAAATAAAAAAATTAGTAAGAGAGACTAAGCTTTGAAACCCAAACACTTCTTGACTTTATTGATTTGGCTTGTTATACAAATGGGAGTGAAAAATACCATTTTGAAAAAAAAAACCGTGATTAACAGTGAAGAATTTATTTCATGGCTGCACTATGCTATCGACCGAAACAACTGGCCATACTAGAATCTAAACTTGATTTATATTGAAATTTGTGATTAGTGAGGAAACAAAAATTTAAAGAAGTTGTCTAAAACTTATGTACATTATTTTGTTGCAACTATTCTGAAGTAAATCGAGTCTCCATTTGTTTAAAATCATGCATTCATATGGTCATTAGAATCATCACATATTGCATTTGGATTTTGTGGGTAGTATCTACTGAAAACCCTCGCGAGACACCACTCGTCCTACTAGGGACACCTAGAGGTTTAACGGCTTGTTGCATACGCTCAATGCAATCATGTTTCCTACGAAAAAGGATTTAGTTTGTTTTATTTTCTTGCTTATTCGAGGACGAATAAAGTTCTAGTGTGGGGGTATTTGATGAACATATTTTTCTGCATTTTAAACCGTTTGTTTCATGTATTTTTACTTTTTTTAAGCGGTATTATATGGGTATTTTATTATGGTTCTGCAGATTATAGATTTCGAAGTGCAACATTTTGAGTATCGAATAATTCGAAGAGAAAGCACATATCGTTCATGAAGAAATGCATTTCACATCACCAACATGTGTGCTATTCATGCAAGAAATGAAATGCAAATACTGAAAGCACACTTTCAAAGTTTGGCCTGAAAATCTCTTAAAGCAAGACCACTTGTTGATCAAATAACAAAGCAAAGAACAATTCGAAGTGAGGTGGCCTTATTATTCTCCAAATATCAGGCACATGGACCTAAATAGTAGGGTTAGCTTTGGAGGCTGAAGTCTTTAAATAGAGAGAGCAATGCAGATGGAAAATCATCTCCTACCCCATCGGTCTTCTTCTAGTTTAGTTTTAATTTCAGCAATGTCTTTATTTTCGAATAGAATACGTAGGATTGTTAATTGGATTTAGCAATTTATTTATTCTTGTTCTTAGTTATTTTCTGCACTCTTTCCAGTTAGTTAATAAATTCAGTTCATTTTATTTCAGTAGTTTGCTCTGTTATTTTCTTTTAAGCGCTTTTATTTTCAGCTCTGATTTCTACAATTTTGTATTTTAGTTGCAATTTTGATTAGGTTCGAATTCAATTTGGAGTATATTATTGTTATTACTTCCTGTTCAAGATCCACCATCGAATTTGTTTAACACGCCTAAGATTTAAATATGAATTTCAAATATTTTAAAACACAATTCCCTGTATTCGACCTGCATACTACATGCCTGTGCGCTTGCAGAATTAATTAAATTTGTGCTTTTCTAATCAATAGAAAAGTTAAAACAGTTCCATTGGATCCATAATAGGGAATTATAATATGGCATCGAATTTCATAGTGATCAGATGAATCATTTAGTCGGGCGAGTTCGAAACGCATAGAAATTTATTTTGAAAATTTACTATAATAATAGGGTTTAAAAAGCTATCTTCTACATGCGATCGAATTAGGGCTCGAGACTAGTTCCATTATGTTTGGAATAGGGGTATAACATATAGAACGTCAGGCGGCATGTCTCATTTGGAGTTTGAGATTTTCAGTTATGTTTTGTTGAATATTTTAAAATTTAATAATATATAAATTTCTTGTATTCAACCATACTTTCCCCATATCTTTTCATTTCCAAGCCATACACCTACGTATTTGACCTATGCCTTGCGTGCAACCTATTCTTCTCTCCTTCTATAAAGCCTTGCCTGTAAACATAGTAACAAAAAGTTTTTCTAAACTACAAAATTTAATTTCCGAAAACTACTTCATGAAAAATCATAAAATAATTTTTAAAAATCTTATTTTGGCTTAAGGATCGATTTGAGATAGGTTTTGGAAGTCACAGCTACCATTTAGTAAGATCGATTATTTTTTTGAAAATAGTTTTTATTAGGATTCGGTGTTGTGAAGGATATGGGCAACAATTTGAAAAACAGAGGCCAGATTTGTGTCTACAACGTCGATCAGCACCTAGGCTTGAAGTTTTGTAGGATTTCACGACAAAAGTCATCACATGTGCACAATGTAGTGACATGGAGATAGCAATAGGTTGCAACCTTCTTCGGTTGTTTTTGGGCATCGCGGCGATGTCGATCGAGTCGAGCATGGTAAAAGAAGTTCATCGGCGCGATCAATTTCGAATTTCGTCAAGAAAATCTTCATATCACTTCTTTTCCATGCTTATTTATTGGAGTGTTTGTGTTTTTTTTTTGTGCATAGGAATGTAACTGGGAGGAAGTGGAAGAAGATTAGTTAAGGGAATAATTATAATTTAATTTAAGTTGTTTGATTTTAATTAAAAAATTATCGATAATGTATAAATCGAATAACTTTTGTGTACGAGGTCGGAGTCAGACACTGTTTTTGGCATTAGACTCGTGTCGTCGAGGTATATACGATGAAGTCAGTCTGGATGGATTTGGAACTTATTGAAATTTATGCTAAAATCGGACGATTGTTCGGTTTTAGTCCAAAATCGAAACGTTTAGACGAAAACAAAAATCAATGTGAGTTTTAACTCACATTAAATTTTATCATATCATATTTATGATGTTATAAATGATTATTGATTGCTTGGATGTTAGTTAGATTGTTGCTTGATTGTTTGGTTGAAATTTTGTTTGGAAAATGGATGACACATTAATTTGATCGTTACGAACCCATATGATTATATATATATATATATATATATATATATATATATATATTATCCATAACCATTGTTTTGTAGGAAAAATCTATAGAGAGACCCTGAGGGGTTTCTCACCCATTATTATTCATTTACATCCATATGTTATTGTATAAATGGCTCATTGAAATAAATCCTTTTATTACATTAACTTGTTAATCGTCGTTATAGCGATTTTGCTATATCATCACTTATTAGCTTTCATCCCCAAAACTCTGTTGTATGAACTTGATCTTGTTCTTTCCACTAAACCGAATATTAAAATCAATCAATCGTTTTGATTAATGATAATTTAAAATAATTAATCATTTTAACTAATGATTTTGAGATTAATTAACCAATTTAATAAAAGATGTTTAAAATTTGGTTTATTGGTTTATCTTGATCTAAATGAGACAAGATTTTTTATCACTTTAACTAATGAATTCTTGAGTTTAATTAATTATTTTAATTAATGATAATTGATTAAAAATCATTTTAATTAATGATCGTTTTTTTAATTTAATTGATTGTTTTAATTAATGGTATTTGGAATTTAATTAAATCATTCTAATTAATGATGTTTTATAGTAAAATAAATCATTTTGATAAATGATGTTTCAATTTATCGTTTAACTAATGAGGCTTAAATTTGTTAATCCAAATAAATTATAGAATTTAATTAATTACTTAATTAATGGAATTTAAAATTATTTAGTCATTTTAATCAATGATGGTTGAGATTAATTATTCATTTAATTAATGATTATTTGAATTTAATAAATCTTTTTGATTATTGATGTTTAAAAGTTAATTAATTGTAAAAGTGTTGGGAAATTATTAACTGTTTTATTAAGGATAAATAATTTATTGATTAAAAATGAAATCCAAAAACCTATCAAATATCACATAAAGATTTAGACACGCTAAGGGAAAATTTTGGGAAGTTAAAAGGAATTGGAACTCGATTATAGGGACGTTAAGTTGGATAATCTTCTAGGTGTCGATCTGATGCTGGTTAAGACCTTCGGAGTCGAGCACTTGGAAAAATTATTCCCTTAACGTTTTACAATCATGAACTAATTCTATTAGGAAAGCAAGGGGTTAAGCAATTAATTGAATGAGGCTTAACAATTCTGTATATATTTGAGATAATTAATATTGTTTTAAAATTTATAAATAATGATATTTAAATTAGAAAATCCTCTAAAGGTATTATTTATAAATAAAGCTAAGTGTGAATTGTTTTTGGGTTTATAGTAAACAATGTTTTAAAAATAGTCCCTTTTTACCTTGTTTTAATACACTTAGTATTATAAATGTTGCTTTTATAAAAGGAAGGTTTGAAAGAGTATTTCTAAAAACGTTTTACCAATACTATAATATGGAAATCAAGCATAAGTTTCGTTCAATTTTTAAAAAAAGGTTTGCTTCGTTTTATGAAATGGATTATTTCTATAAAGAAAATCTCTTATATAGAAATGGTTTATTTACATAATTAGCGCTAAAAATCGAAGAAGTAAACTTGTTGTTGTTTTGAAAGTTAAGAATAATAACATGACATGACTTTAAGTTAACATTATCTTGACTTATCCATTATTATTATTAACCCAGAAATAGTACAAATTTGAATTCAATGAGTGATGGTAAGTATACAAGACTTAACTTCCATATACGATCGTTTTATTTCCTCGATAGTTGGTATCTCATCTATTAGTTACTTCTACTACTTTATTATCGTCATTCTAAGATGGTTTATTGCTTCATTGAGCACTATTATCCTTTGTCAGAAATGACTAAACCAAAAGCGCGAGAGGAATCCAACCTATGTGGGCTTACTCCCATTAGGGTATTTTCGTATATCATTTAGTTTGGATTCGGTTGTGCACTTAGATGTGAAAATATTCGAAAGCGGTGTTCGGCTTGGTATTGTCCGAGAAGTGTCGTGGAGTATATGAGCTTCTCAGGAGTATATTACTAAAGGTAGATTCCAAGGGGGTGCACATTCCTAGTCATTTTTTGGAAAAATTCCTTTCCTTATTTGATTTGAGTCCCTGAATCTGTTTATCTTTAAGTTTCCACGAGTAGAGCCAACTCCTAGACATTTAAGTATTGATTTAGTCCATTCTATCAGGTTGGACTGCCAACTTATTCTATTCATTCTATCCAGTTTGGACTTTATTTAGCCTATTCTATTAAGTTTAGATTGTCATTTTATTTGGTCCATTCAATCGAATTTGGACCGATTCTTTGTTTTATCCATTCTGCCCAATTTGGATTTTACTCGGGTTATTTCCATTCTTCCAAGTCTGGTTTTAATATTAATTATGCCCATTCATACTTGGATTTGTTTCCTGATATTTATTTCTGCTCTTGCCTATATGGATGTTATTCTTGTGAGGTAAGAACCCGTTCGTGTTAGCGGCATGGTCTCATAGAACTTTTATATGTTCCCTATTATTTGAGTTATCTCACGCTGGTATTCCCAAACTGATCCAGGTGTTATTTTACTATAATGATGAGGTCAGACCGAGTATTTTCTTAGGTTGGCTTTGGTGTTAAGGAGATCTTGGAGGGGAGCCGGAGATTCACCTGTCGTGGTGTTTTATTTTCCGCTGTATTATATAGTATCCCTATCCACATTTATAAGGTCAGGATTTTATAATCGTCCAGCTGATAAGGTTTGTTTTTAACTCTGATATACTTTGTATTTTTGGAGTGACAATTTCTACTGTCCTTGTTATATTATATATTGTCGGTTCCGCTGTGAGATTCTGTTTTACCTCTGTTCTCTATTCTTTTCTTTTTATTTACCTTAACAATCTTCCATTTTGTCGATTGGATGGACGACATTGGAACACAATGGTAGTGTTTGGTGTCGACTTTCGATGGTCAAAATGGCACATCGTTACAGCATGGTATCAGAACATGAGGTTAAGCAATAAGTTAGCTAGTCCATTGACCAAGTTAACAATGAAGAATGCAAAATTCAATTGGACTCCAAAATGTGACGAAGCTTTTCAGGAATTGAAGAAGAGATTAACCACCACTCCTGTTCTCGCTATTATCGACGGGAACTAGGGTTTATCTGTTTGTACCGATGCTTGTGGTGAAGGCTTGGGTGCAGTATTGATGCATAATGGGAAGGTAATTGCCTACGCGAGTAGACAGTTACATCCTCATGAAAGAAATTATCCAACCCATGATTTGGAGCTTCTAGCTGTTAACTTTGCTTTAAAAATATGGCGACATTATCTTCTGGGTAAGAATCTTTTCAGCTTTCTTAACAATCTACGAATTTAATTTAACTTAACTTAACAAATATACTTATTGAACTCTCTTTATTCTAGCTGAAAAATTCGAATTATTCACCGACCATAAATCTTTGAAATATATCTTCACCCAGAAAGATCTGAATTTGCGACAACAACGTTGGTTGGAATTTCAGGAATCTTATGACCTAGACACCCGGAAAAGCCAATGTAGTTGCCGACGCCTTGAGTAGAAGGCATGCTATTCTTTCTCACCATGTTATCACTCCTACTCTTCTTAAGAGGATCGCGAGCAAGCAGTATGAAGATGAGTTTCTTTGGAGAATTTATAAAAGAATATGCCAAGGAGAATACACTAGTTTTGAGATGGATAGTAGGGGAATTATAAGATTAAAAGGCAGAATATGTGTCCCGGACTTCCCTGATCTGAAACGTGAAGTTTTGGATGAATGCCACAAGTCTAAACTTTGCATCCATCCGGGAGAAATAAAATGTATAGAGATATCAAAAGAACTTTCTGGTGGAAGATGATGAAAAGGGACATATCTATATATGTGAGTCGCTGTGCTACTTGCCAATAAATCAAAAGCGACTAAAAGAAAATGGCGGGTTCACTTCAGCCTTTAAAAGTACCTAAGTGGAAATGGGACCAGGTATTGATGGATTTCATCGACGGGTTGCCTTGTACTCGGAAAGGCAATGAAGCAATTTGGGTAATTATGGACTGTTTGACCAAGACAGCCACTTCTTGCCAGTAAAATCTACCTGCACGACAGCAAGTTTAGCTGAATTATATGTGAAAGAAATTGTCTATCTCCACGGCATTCCTAGCAGCATAGTGAGTGATCGTGATCCGATCTTCACTAGTAGATTTTGGGAGGCGTTTCAAGACGCATTGGGAACAAAACTAAGTTTCAGCACTGCTTATCACCCACGGTCTGATGTGTAGACTGAGAGGATCAATTGAATCTTGGAAGACCTATTGCGTGCTTGTATACTTGATTTTGGTGGTTCTTGGGAGGACCATTTTCATCTGGTCGAGTTCTCTTATAACAATAGCTATCAGGCCAGTACAGAGATGGCTCTTTTTGAGGCTTTATATGGTCGTCCATGTCGATCACCGGCATGCTGGATTGAGGCAGGTGATAGACTCGTCCTTGGACCGGATACGACTGAAGAAGCCACAGAGAAAGTTGATTCTATTTGGAAGAAATTAAGGACAGCTCAGAGTCGTCAAAAGAGTTATTATGATCGTAGAAGAAGGGATTTGGAATTCCAGATTGGAGACTCTGTCTTTATCAAAGTATCTCCTATGCGAGGTGTATTGAGATTTGGGAAGACCGGTAAGCTAGCACCATGATATATTGGTCCTTTTCCTATTCTGTAGAGGATCGGTTCTTTAGCCTATCGAGTGCAGTTGCCTAGCTAGTTATCTGGCGTGCATGATATGTTCCACATTTCTAACCTTCAGAAATATGTGCACGATTCGGATAGTATTATTGAAGAAGCTGCTCAACAGGATCTCGACATAACTCCCAATTTAACAGTCAAGAGAGAACCGATAAAGAATGTGGATCGTGATGAAAAGCAACTGAGAAACAAAGTTGTGAAGCTAGTTAATGTTCAGTGGAGTGGTGATCCAAAGGACTGCACTTGGGAAACTGAAGATAATATGCAAAAATCATATCCCAATTGCAAAGTGGATATCTCGGCTTAGGCTGTTAAGCCATTTCCTTATTCTTTCTGAATTCGTATATTCTTAGTTTGTTTTTCTCTCCCTTTCAATTTTGAGGACGAAATTTTCTTAAGGAGGGGATATCTGTAACATCCCAAAAATTTATCAATATAAATTAATAATATATTTTAAACCCTTGGAATTTAATTTGAAAATAAATTGGAAAAAAGTTCTTCAACAAATAAAATAAGTGAAAATTATATATCAATAATATTTCAATTTATTTTGTGTTTAAAATTTTGAAATAATGAGTGTGTTAAAAAGTCATTTGAATTTAAATTTATGTACATATATGTATATTGCATATATGAGTAGTTTTGAATGCACACATTGAATCTGAATTTAAATTGTATAAGGATGGATATGAATATATGAATAGACATAAATGGATTTTTATAAATCAAGTGAATTGAGATTTGAATTCAAATTTAAAAGTAAGTGGCATTTAAAATCATTAAGGAACAAAGTATATAATGGTTAAAAAAACTTTTCTTTTAAACATTATATATATATATATATGTACAAATAAATAAGGGGGTGTATTCATTTATAAAGTGAATAGGATACAAAAATTTATTAAAAACGAAAATTCTTTTGCCTTGTAAAAATCACAAATGCTTAACATTCACATGGGAGATAGAGTAAGGTAATTAACAAAATTTAGATCTCATGATTATTGTTTACAAATGGCATGAAACATCATTGCTTGAATAAAATAATCAAATTAAAAATTTATAGGAAACTTTTCAGCTTCCAATTTCAAATTTATTTAGCTCCAAATCTCTGAAAAGTACAGTAACTAAGATTTAGCATTCCAAACTCCAACACTCGAGAACAAAAATCAAAAAGGAAAAAAAAGAAAACCGCCTACCTTCTTCAATTCAAAAGTAAAAATCTGAGAATCGTCTTAAATCTTCAAGCTATAGTTCATGATTCCATCTCTCAGGTAGATTTTTAAACTTTATAGTTTAATGAAATTATGATTTTGAAATCAAGTTTCAACAAAAAATTCAGAAAACTGCATATTTGTAAAAACAAGTGCTTCAGTTTCTTTCTTGGGCCAGAGCAGTGCAAAGTTTTTTTGGAAATAATTTAAGGCAAGTGAAATCATTTCTTTTAAAGATTTAAAATTTGAGTTTGCTAAACAATATTAAAGCAGGAATTAATCAATTGAATCAATTATTTGCAGGAGAAATCAAGCTCAAAGATTAGATTTACTTCTAGTTTTCAAGATGCAGGAAAAAAAAGCTTCTCTGTTATATAAAGGAAATTCAAACTGTAACTAAATTAAAATTGTTGTTATTGATTAATTAAGTAAATGAATACAACCAAGAATAAGCAAAGATTTTCATTTATAACTTGCACATCTAAACTCCAAAATTTAAAGTAAGAAAAGAAAAAAAATTGCCAGGCTTCATCTTTTCTTTTGAAACTATCAAGTGCCTTTCTGTCTTCAGGAATAAGGTGAGTAAACCCCTGTTTTATTCAATCATTTGCTGCTGTTTGAATGCCTGCATAAAAGTGATTAGCTTTTGCATGTGAATGAATTGTTATGCTTTTGTTTTTCTTTGCCTGGAAATGTTGTTTTCTTTTTCTGTTCTTCTGCTTCCTTCAACACTATGGTTTACAGTGTAAACCATGCCAAACTAAAAACCCTCTCTCTCCATTTCTATTGAATTTGAATGATAAAGTATGGTTTAACACTGCACCGTGTTCCAGTAAGAAATTGAAGCAAAGTCATATGGTTTTTTTTTACTGGAGACAATGAAAACATAGTTACATTTAAGTATCAGGTTTACAGAGCAAACCATGCTAATTTCAAGATCTCTCTCTTTATCCTTCTTTGAAAATTAAAGTATACACAAATTTAAGTGATGTTGGACATGCATTAGGTTGAGTATCTGATCAAAAGCAAAGCAACAGGTTTTATTCTTTTCTGGAAAATGTAAAACACAGTCACAATTCAAATTTTGCAAAAAATCGAACTTCACAAATTTTAATTTCAGTAATACTATGTGAATCCCCCTTAAAAATAATGATTTTAGAAAGCAAAATGCAAATTTTTCATTAAGTTTTCATCGAGATTTTCGGGTTGATCAGAAAGTTGAACTTATGCCTAATTCCGACGATCTAAGCGATTGTGGTCCTCGAGTTCGACATCACAGATAGTTTAAATATTATAGATCACCATAAAATACTAGATAAATTTATAAATCTTTGGATTGTAAATTCGAGATCGAATTAGGGTTTAATAACCCATTTTTTCATGTTTGAAATAATGGTGCTATGTCATCGGACTACGTGTCAATGGTGCCAATCGCAACGTCTAATGTGGGCGAGGCCTTGGTCAAGTTCTGGTGACCACAGACAGCCAGAGGAGGTGGGCGAGACGTTTTTCTGATGATGTTATGATGGTTGATTGGGTCGAGATGACTCGATTCTCGTTTTCGAAATTTATTCGAGTTCTGGGTGTTTGTGGTGTTTTGGGGGATGGACGTCGACTCGATGGTGGCTGCAGCTTCGACCAACGGTGACGAATCTGGCCGTGCATGTGGTGGTTGTGGTGTCAGTCTTGATCGGTTGGGGAAAAGGGAAGGGTGACTCGAAGCATTACGCGGGGAATTGGGGAGAAGGCTCGAAGCCAAGCTCGTGTTATTTAAACGTTGCACCGGGTTGTTTTTAAAAACTTAAACAAATTTTTGTAAAAAGAAATTTACTTGGGTTAATTTGGACAAAACTCGAAGCAATGGGGTGTTTTCTCGAGGAAAACTCAAAGCGGGGGGGGGGGGGTGTCTTTCTCGGGTTGGTCATGAAAACAACAAAATCCAGTTTAAAACAAAATTTTGCAAACACAAGTTAAATAATTTCCTGAATACACACTTTAGAAATTAATGATAATTTGTTTAGTGGAATGTGAGGTAAATGATATTGAATCATTATTTAAAATTTATGAAATCCAAAGATATTTTAAATCTTTTATTTTCTTTTAAATAAAAGTTGTTTTAAAAATTTAACTTAATAAAAAAATTTAGAAGTAAATCAAATATCCGAGTGTTAACTTTACACCAAATTTATTTATAATGATGAAATAATAATTAACAATTAATGTGTTGTAATGATTTTATAATTAATAATTAATCAATTAAAGAATAGTCAATTAACAAGGGTAATTAAAGTTAATCAGTTAACAATTAAGAATTAATAAATTAAGTTTAATAATGAAGGAATAATTAATTAATAAAGTTGATTAAGATCTCATTAATTCATAATTAAGTAAAATTAAACATTGATTTAAAATAATTAATAAAGATAATTATATAGTAAATTCACTTTAATCACAATCACCTTAATCGAAGATGATTGACTATCATTAAATATTCTGTACTGGATTGATATTCTGTTGTTATACTGTGATTGCTTTGTGATGAACTGTGATTTGTGATTGGTTCCTACTTGTGTGTGAAAACCCCTTTGCCTGTAAAACGGCATTTAAACTTCGATACGACAGGGAGTGGATTCCAGTTAGTTATCCGAAACCCACATCGAACCCTGAATCTGAATCCTTGTAATTGATACACCCACATGTTTTAAAATTGAGCGCTCACTATTCGGATTAGCCGGGAGAGGACCTTTATGACATATAACCCATTCCAAACAGTGATTCGACGAAATGGATAGCATTTGAAGACGGTGGTGAAGACCGGGTGTCTTCGAAAATGATAGGACAACCTATCGATTGTCTCTGCACTGAGTTGCTCCAGTATAGAGATCTCCACATGTGATGGGGAGTTCGATCGGGATTCTGGACGCCCAGATTTGCAAGGGCTTCTTTCTTTATTGGACGAAGTGCCTTCGGTTCTGTTCGAACCCAGAACAAACTTGTATGGTTGTGTGTCTGACACTATACTTTGAGATATAAAGTCGATTTCTTTCAAATACATAACTGTTGGTGGCGGAGAATTTATTCTTTTAGCTTAACATCCTTCTCTGAGACGTACGAGCTTAGAGGTTATGTAGTTGAAGGTTATCAGCGATATACTCCCAATTTGATAGGGTGGCATGCTAAGTGCTGCTGTGTGTTGATGATAATTTGTTGATCATTTATGATCAAAGCATGGATTAGCTTTGTTGACGAGACCTCATCAGACCTCACACCCTGAAAATGGTCGAAACAGGAAAGATGCAGCAAGGTTATGAGGGTCGCGCCCTTTAGGGTATGCCATTTCCTTCTGAAAAAAGGTGGTATCATGGTATGGAGCCCAGATACTTACCTATGTGGTTGCTTCAATCTTATTTACTGTGTGGTTGTTGCTTTGTGATAGAGGGCCCTCGGATAAAGGTCGCAAATGACCGAGGAATGGCATACTCGAGTAGTAGTTACCTAGTTACAGATGTAACCCAGCCTTGTGTTGGCAGAGAGCCGTGTAGGTTCTCAGGACGTCCCGCCAGAGGCGTACCCATGTTGCATAGGAAGTTCCTTAGCCTGACCATTTGTTGGAAATGCAATTCCCAATATGAACCTAGTACGGTTTTAGTTGTATAACCTGCCATTTACTTATGGTGGTCACCACTATTTAGATGGTAGCTATAGTAGGCATAGTTCGGAATGTCTATGCCGGCTAAGGTTAATATTATACTGTAGAAATGGATTTCTACACTATGCACTAGTATAGTATCAAAGAAAATTTTCCGTATCAAGCATATTTAACTATCATAAGAAGAAATCTCCTCCAATTCTGCGATTGCATTGTGTGTGTGGTGGGAGGTCTTATGGTAGTTTCATTTTCCGAAAGCATACCAGATTTCTTTTATAAATCTGTTTTATTTAAAAGCAACTGTTGTTATCTACTCATACCAGTCCCATGACTAACCCGAAATTTATTGTTTCCTTTCTAAACTCTGGGTGCCCTCACTTCTACACGGGCAACATAGTAGCAGGTTTTCCGTATTTTTGCATTAGCTGTATCTTGGAGTCGTTTTGGTTTGGAGATTATCGGTTTTTGGAGGCTTTCACCTTGGTGATATTTTGGAAGCTTTTGGATCTCAAGGTGCTTAGATTTGGAAGTTCACTATCACTCTATTTCTTTGAAGACTTCTGGCATATGATCACTTATTGCTCTATTATGATGTTCTATTTGGAGTTGTGATATATGCATTATGATACTCTGATGTTGTAACAGATAATATGATGATGTTGTATCTATGGTGTAATGCATGATATTTATTTTGCTTTCGCTATTTTATGTTCATCTAATGTTGTTATAAGCTTCGCCCGACCGGAGTTCGATGTTTCAATCTTTGGAAGTCGAATACAAGTGAGATATTTGATGTCAATTTTCGAATGTTGGATTTCGGGTCGTGACATGTGGTTGGCTTTGGTAGGGTTTGGCTCATTAGAGATAGGGTAAGTGACACCCTAGAATAAGTTTGAGAGTATTATATATACAAGAGCGTATTTTTTGCTGTTATAAAATCATATTATGTTAATTGGCCTATGGAGTTTTTTGAATTCTGATCGAGACGTGGGATGCCTCGGTATTGATAGGGGTTTTCTAAACACCCGACCAAGGAAAACGGACATGGTATTGAAAATTTTGAAATTTTTGGCAAATAATATATTTTTCCTAGGATTATATTTCACACACACACACACAAATATATATATAAAGGAGTAATTTTTAAAACTTTATTTGGTTATAAAATGTATTGGTTTAAATGTGATAATATTTATTTATTATCATTATTGTTTGTTCGATTATGCTTAATTTAAATAAGAAGCATTGGCTATTGTTTGTTAGTTGCAAATGGTGCTTAGTTTATCTAGGAGCATTTATTGCTTTGATTTAAAATGACCCTTTTGTCAATTAATTTCCACAATTTGGCTATAACGCATTTGGAGGATATGTTAAGTTAAGAATTCATCTTTTAATAATGGTGGGTTAAGAATTAAAATTTGATAAAAAGTAGTTAAGATAATCTAAATAGTGGGATAAGATATTTCGAGAATAAGTACTCGAGATAATTGTATACAATATAGAGGAATTATTATAATATGAAATGATTTTTATATAAAGGAAATTTTATATAATTTAGTTTATAAAACATGTTTAAAAAGGATTTGTGAATCTAAATCCCGAAATTTTTGAAAATAATTTCAAATGTTTTTGAGAAAAGAAATAACAATATTTTTTGGAAGTAATTTTAAATGGAATGCGTTTTTCTTTAGGATAATTAGGAGGAAATCATTTTGATTAGCTTTGTGGAATCTAAATAATCTTCTAAGTCACGATCAGATGTTTGCTTAGGCGAACGTTGTGGGGTACTTAGTAAATTATTCTCTTTACCATTGTGTGATCAAAATGAGTTCAAAATCCAAAAAAAAACCCAAAGTAAGTTTTAATAAATAAAGTGTTTGAAGTTATTATATTTAAAACTTTATGTAATACGCTTTCAAAGCTGAGTTTTAGAAAATTAAAACCAGTTATCTAATTTAAATTCCTATAAAAAGGGAATTTTTTTCACAATAAAAAGTATTTCTAATAAGAGATTGTTTGGATAGATAAGATTTTAGCCTTAGGTAAACAGGGACAAATTAGACAGGTTTAAATTGGGTTAAATTAAATAAGAAGGTTTTGACAAACCTTGTTTTTTATTAAAACCATATAGTTGTTTAAAACATTTAAGTAGTTTAAAACTATTTGTTGATTGGGTCAACCCATAAATATCATTCATTTTAACACTCTAAGTTAAAGGGTTGATAAGTTGACTCGGTTTTGAGAAACCGTTATTTGATTTGATCCCATCTAGAACCTTGAAAAAGTAAATAAAATTTTAATGTACTCTTAGAATGTTGAAGAGTCTTATACAAACAAATAAAATGGAATAAGTTATTGCTTAATGTTTTATAAAGAAATGACTTTATAAATTATTTTTAAAACTTGGGTGAGAATTTATGAAATAATTCATTAATAATTTTAGCATTTGAATAAAATACTAAGTGAAAATGTAAGTGATTTAGGAAAAAAAATTAATATAACTAAGGACTAATAAAATAAAGAGTATAACTTTCCATTTTGTCTGAGTGAGTTTGGATAATCTTCTAAGTAAATACCAAAAGCTAATGAGCAAAATGGTACATTTAGACAATTATCAATATTTTTGGACGATCAAGAAAGTTTTGAACCTAAGTACGATTTGTTTGTCTTTCATTTGACATTTTGAAACAATGTTAAGTGATAGGTTTCTCCTTATGGAATTTGATGGGCAGTTAGTATTAGTTTATTCCTTCACGGAATTTGATTGGTTTGATTTGATTGAATTGAATTGATTGGTTGTGTGATTTTATAGAAGCTTTTTTATAAAGTTTAAATTTATAGACAAAGAATTTTGAGTTGTGTTATTAGGACCTAAATCCCGAAGATTTTTGAAAAAGAGATTTTTGAAGATATTGGGGAAGGAATGATATTTATTCACTCTAGTTGATATTTTTGGAGAAACTAGAATAGCACTAGAAGCTTCATGTTGTTTTGATTCTAAAGTTTCACCATAATTTATTAGGAGGAATCCCCTCTTTGTCATTTTGATTTTGATCCTTGGTTTTTTTTCTCGTCTAAGAAATTTGAAAATAAATTTTTGAATTGAAAAACTTAGGTATTTAGATCGAAATTTATCATTTGAAATTTTTTGGATGCATAGCATTCATTTACAGAGTATTCTCTTTATTTGGTTTCATATGATTGTTGATTACATGTAGATTTGTATCAGACTAGTTTTTGCATGTACAGTTACGTCATATTGCTTTTGTCGGCCAGAATTTTTTTTAAATTATGTATGTATAGGGATGCATGGGGTTTCCACTTAACTTCTTGCGCACCTACATTTGCATAGAGACAATGAATTACTTGCCAAAATATAAATTACAAACGCACAAAGGTACGTAATAAACTAGAACTTTCAATTGGTTGATGATTTTATACCCTAAATATGGGAGACCACTTATCTTTTTTGGATCGTTTGGAGCCTATAGACGTCGTTTATAGTTGTTCCGATCGAGCTGTGCAAAGAAGACGTTGGCGAAATTTTTCAAAAAATTTAAGAGTTAGAATTTTTCGAGAATTTCGAAAATAATTAATAGCTAAAATTTTTATTTTCGAGTTATATCTAGAAATAAATGAATGGAAGAGAATTAGTTGGTACCGGTCGATGGATTTAAAGGCCTTGGAAATTTTGGAATCTGTTGCAGCTATTTGGTTTTGGAAATAAGTTTAATAACTCATTTTAATTTATAGTTTTAAACTTAATAGTTTGGAAACATTTTCTTCCTTAGGAATTTCGAGTACGGGATTCGTTTAAAGGGAGGGAGAATGTGACAACCCAAAATTCTGGTCATTTGATTTTTAAATGTTTAATTAATTTTAAATATTTAAATAATTAAAATTTGGAAGTTAATAATTTATAATTAAATATAGGAAATGTTTAAATATTTTAATCATGAATTAAATAGTAATTAAATGGATTTAATAATTTTATTTAACTCCTATTAATTAATAAATAATATTGGTGGATATAATTCGTAAATCTGTTAACAAATATGAATAGATTGGATAAATATCGATAATTAAATATAAAAAAGATATTCAAATCTATAAGCGGGGCATAGTCCTGGATTTCAATGAAATCAGTTTTATTGGATCCATAATAGTGAATTATAATATGCCATCTAATTTCTTGGTGATCTGACGAATCATTCAGTCATGCGAGTTTGAAAAGCGTAGAAATTTATTTTAGAAATTTAATATAAAATTGGGTTTAAAGCTATCTTTCTCTTACGATCGATTAGGGCTCGAGACTAATTCCATTGTGTTCAGAATATAGGTATAACATATAAAACGTCAGGTGGAACATTTGGTTTGGAGTTCAAGATTTTCGGGCACGTTTTGTTGAATATTTTAAAATTTAATAATATATAAATATCTTGTATTCAACCATACTTCCTCTATACCCGTTCATTTCCATGCCATACCCCACTTTTTTGACCTATACCTTGCATGTAACCCATTCTTCTCTCCTCCTATAAAACCTTGCTTGTAAACATAGAAACAAAAAGTTTTTCTAAACTTCAAAATTTAATTTCTAAAGTCTACTTTATGAAAAATTTTAAAACAAAATTTAAAAATCGTGTTTTGGCCTAAGGTTTAATTTGAGATAGGGTTTGGAAGTCATGGCTGCCATTTTGTAAGCTCAACAGTTTTTAAGAAAATGGTTTTGACTAGAGCTTGACGTCGTGAAGGATATAAGAAACGATTCGAAAAACTAAGGCCATATTCGAGTTCATGACATCGATTAGCACCTAGGCCCAAATTTTTATCACATTTCATGACAAAAGTCATCGTGCATGCATGGTGCAGCGACGTGGAGATAGAATAGGTTGCGACTTTCTTTGAGTGTTCTTGGGCATCATGGCGATGTCGATCGAGTTGAGCACGACGAGAGAAGTTCATCGGGGCGGTCGATTTTGAATGTCGTCGAGTAAATCTTTGTATCACTACTTTGCCATGCACCTTCGTTGGTGGGTTCATTTTTCATTTTTGAGCATAAAAATGTAATTGGGAAAATGAGGAAGAAGATTAGTTAAGGATATAATTGTAATTTAATTTAAGTTGTTTGATTTTAATTTAAAAATTATCGATAACTTATAAAACGAATAACATCTGCGTATGAGGTCGGATTAAGATGTCGTCTTTTGCGTTGGACTCGTGTCATCGAGGTCTATGAGATGGAGTTGGTTTGGTTGGATTTGGAGCTTGTTGGAATTTATGCTAAAATTGGAAGGACGTTCGGTTTTAGTCCGAAATTGGAACGTTTCGACGAAAACGAAAATCAATGTGAGTTTAACTCACATTAAATTTTATCGTATCATATTTATGATGTTATAAATGATTATTGATTGCTTGGATGTTAGTTAAATTGTTGATTGCTTGTTTGGTTGAATTTCCATTTGAAAAATGGATGGAACATTAATTTTATCATTATGAACCCATATGACTATATATATACTAGTGCGAACCCGTGATTCACACACGGGTTGGTGAAATAAGTTGTTTAAAGATAAAAATTCAAAAATAGCTGAAAAGCAATTTAAAGAATGCATTCATCAAATATTAGTGGTAGGCAATTCAAAGCGGTAATGTATACCAACACATGTAATTACCGCTTGAAACTTTTAGTTAAGGGTATGACATAAGTCGCACACTTTGTTCGCTGACAACGAATTATTTTTTATATTCTTAAAAAGCTGCATATCATAGTGTGTAAGAGTGTAATAGTTCGGTAGATTTAGTTATAAAAACATTGAAACAGATTCAAAATGGAACTTAACATATAAATAGTCAAGAACAGTGAAAGTACAAAAAGAATTGTTGATCTTAAGTTCAGATATAATCAAGACAATATTAAGTTTTAAAGAATTTTTAATTATCATCACCGGCCTCCAAGAGCAAATATTATCAGAAAGTTTGTCCTACATGTCCTCTTGATCGATACATTCTACACATGTTTTCTATAATACCGAAAATCCATATTTTAATTGAATGTTGAAGACGATTGCAGTCTTTATAAATTAGAATGGAAAAATAGGAAAAAAATTCTTCAAGAAAAACGATGTTGAATCTCAAATTGCACTGTGTCATTGTTAATGAAAATTAACAAGACAATACTTATGATGATCGATGAACTTATGTATCATGTTTAAATGTCACACAATACTAAAGAAAGAACATTTATGATCTTTGTTTGATTTTATCTGGATTGGGTTTCCTCATTAAATTATTTTGGATTGCATGTCAGTGATATATATATATATATATATATATATTATTTTATTCATTTTCATTGATAGAAAATTCAAAGGATTTTTTACACATGCAATTTCAGGAGGAAGATGGTCGAGCCGAGAATTGCAAGCCTAAAATCGGTTTAGGCATGTAAGTTGAACAGCATCAGTTGTCGCATTAGTTCATTCAAGCCATAAAGTCATTATGCCCCTGGTTTATGAAGCATCATGTAATATGTTTAAAGAAAGGCATGCAAATCTCATGTTGGCTTAGAATCAGTTAATAACAAAGACATTTGAAACAGTAATATTTGTTTAACCCGGTAGTAATACATAAAAATGGTTAATAACAAAGACCTTCGAGACACTTACATTTTAAATCCCTTTTATATTCAACTAAAAATTGTACAATTGATCTAAAGTAAGCTGTCAGTAATACGACAACTATAGGAAAAAGAAAAGAGAAAAGGCCTGCGGTAGGAAGAGGACACTCGTTGCTTGACAAATTGTATGTTTTTCAGACCATTCATCATCTGAATGTTTTTAATACTAGTTGTACTTGGACTAACCATGCTTTCTTTTCCTGAAGCATAAGCAAGGTTCACATTTAGTTCGGATACTCACCTTACTTTCTTTCCTTGTATCCATATAAGGACATATGTAAAGGTCATTAATGAGTATGCAAAAAATTCTTCATAACACATGAAATAAAATAATTGCAACATATTCAACGCTTATCACAAACAAATCAGTTAATAAAGTTAATAGCCTAAAATTAAAAATCACTTGCGACAGTGTTCAATTTGTAGTTTTATGAACAAAGAATTGCTTGCTTTTAACCTGCAATAGTATAGTAACCGTACGAACCCAGAATAATTAAATAACACTTTTAACCATTTTAAGGTTCCAAACAGTAAGCAACAACATTAAAACCTGCTATTAACTGTTCGCGGACATCAAGAAAGTGTTGCAATTGTAAAGTACTATAGTTTTTCGTTCTTACCACAAATTCAGTTTTATATGCTTTTAAGTTCGACCAGTTTTAAAGTAGCCACAAATCGATTTAAGGTCCAATTTTTTTATAAAAGTACTTCACTTATTTTACTTAATAACTTTTTTAAAAAACCACTAACGATGTCTTCCAAATCATATTAAAAACCACCGAACACAAGGCATTTACAAACCTTTATATGTATGGCTTAATAGTAAATTAAGCTGAGGTTAACTGTTCATGTTCTTTGAGGATCAAAATCCAAATTTTTGCCAAGAAAAACCATATGCAGAAGCTAGAAAGTGAACACGTTAGGGAGATCTCAGCATTTTAACTCACGAAGGCCAAATAAAATAGGTGACGAAAGAAACTACAGGAAAGCCTAAATTGTAACACACGAAAGCTAACATATGTAATAGACAACATACTATTCACGAAGCTATCTCACGAAAGCATGCTAAGGTAATCCACGAAAGCTTGCTAGCTCCTTCTTACACAAACACGTGGACTAAATATAGGACCACACACCTGCTAGCAAGGTAACAGCTCACTAAAGTGGCAAATGAAATATTGCACAAAGTTAGACTAAATGCATAATAGGTTAAATGCACGAAACCAAATGCTCAACTCACAAAATCAAATGCAAGCCAAGTTAAAATATGGAAAGAAAAAGAGAATGGGTGGCATGTGAAGGCTACACGTGAAAATTAAATAAAGGAGTAAGGACTAGGTATAAGTAGCTGTACATAAAGGCTTGTAAAACAAATGAAAATATATATAACATATAACATGCATTGGAAAAGGAACAATAAACAAGCTATATATATATATATATATATATATGAAGATACATTTGAAGATTAATAAAAAATATTGGAAGGTCAACCAACGGAAATAAGTAGCGGATATTAATAATATATACCTTTGGTAACTAATTCAGTGGTATAAAACTTCATATTAAGAACCATTTAAACACAGTAACTCACAATAATATTTGTGGATTCCACTTCTTGTAAGATGAAATTACATAACTAACAAAAGAAGGCTCCCTAAACTGATTCATCTTCTACGTTTATCCATATTAACCTTATTTCACCTACAAACAAAATGTCTATTGAGGTTATTGGCACCTATATCTTATATACCATGGATGATTCATAAAGAATGAGGTAGGGAAAAGGAAATAGCTGAGTTACATATTAACCTTATTTAACCTATTGCTTTTTAAATGAACATATAGTGAATCTGTTTATTTAGTTAATTCACTACATAATTCAACATTTTTTATATTAAATTATGAATGCTTCAAAAAAATATGACTGTGATATCTCATTTCGTATCAAATGCAATATGATATAACTATTTGTTTCAAGCATACGATGCAGCATGAAACTTTGTTACCTCAAGTTATGCACAACTTGGCCAACCCTCTACATTTAGCAAAAACTTGAAGGTCTCTATTTTAGCTTCTACAACTGTTGATTTCGTTTTTAGTCCTCCTATCCTAAGGATAGTACAATCCCTATTAGTTAAAATTATAATGAGTATGCCCGTTTTTGGCCAAATAACCAAAGAGCCTCTCGGAAGATTTATTATTAACATGTTCAAAACTCCATATATGATAAGCAAACATTTGTTCACTAAAACTAAGGAAAAATAAATACATATCTTCGAGTCAAGGAAACAATGATATGACCATATAATATATCACTTTTAAAGCCATATTTATATGCACAATTAATATGATAAGATTGAGAATATCACGTATATATATGTAAAACAACGCTATCAATTTAATAAAATTAGTCTTTTCTACAAAAAAACTGATAGCCAAATAAGCAATTTAAAAATAAGTCTAGATGCTAAAGCCACTGCAACAATTGCAGTTCTTGATTACTAGCTTAACCTTCCATACATATTGTTTTAAAAGCATGCAGAGAATGATACAGATACAACATTAAAATAATATACACTATATTTTGATTGATTGATTCAATTATCTTTACGAAAATAAAAGGCAAATGGTAAACATCGATGTTAACAAATTTGAATATCACATACTTGTGAAAAATACCAAATAAACTTCAAAAGTTATAAATACTTCAAGCTTTAACAGTAGTTTTGGATCACTTAGAATACAAAAGCATATCTTATAAGATGGCAACTATTATCAAACTCAATGACATAGGTTGATAAGAAGTCTTAGGTAGTCCATATTTAAAATAATATTGAACTTATTTAAAAACTCAAGCCCTAACCTTAAATGAATTCTGATCACGTATGAAATAAGCGAACATATACATGCACCCGCACACATCCACCCGATCATGTTTGTATCTCTCTCTCTCTCTCTCTCTCTCTCTATATATATATATATATATATATATATAGTATACAAAATTTCAAATACTGATCAATAGAAACTCCAGTTCTATTGCATACTACCAAAATATAGCACATTGAATCCTTTATGTTTAAATGAAATTTAGCACCCCAAATACAAAATCAGTTCAAATGAAATTCATTGTCAAAAAAGTTATGTAAGTTTTGAATTAATGAGATTCAAAATCACACTGTGGGGAAAAGGAAATTCTAGAAATAAATGTAGATTAAATATTTTAAGCACCAAAAGACAAGAAATGAGGCAGCGAACGCTATGAAATCTTTGTGTTTATTTTTTTTTGGAAACACTGGACATTTTCCATAGTAGAACGAAAGGATACCTATTAGCTGTCCAACACATTATCACACTTCGAAATATTTAAAATATAGACAATTTTATTATTGATTTTGTTTTGAACTCTATTATCAACTTTCAGCTTTAAAAATTTATTGCAACCATTAAAGAAATGTAAAACCGCTTTACATTGAGTTCTATAAAAGAAAACAACGGTAAGAAGGAAAAAATTATAAGCTGGTAACTATATTATTTTTCCCACATTAGCCTAACACGTAACCCAAAAAGTCAACTATAAGGTTGTATAATTTATACTGAGCATAAGGGTTTGGTTACCACTTTTGTAACGATAGGGATTTTCGACTCACGAAAGTCGACATTAATAAGTCCACTGTATCAACTGCCGAACAATCGAGTGCGGGAAAACCGAACCATTAGGGTTAAAGAAGAGGTAGAAGATAGAAGAAGAAAGAAAGAAAAAAGAAGAAAACAGAAACAATATCAGAATCTCACAATCGCAGCGGAACAACATATAATAGATAAATGAATATCTTTGAAACAAAGAACTATATCAGTTATTACATTACATCACATTACATTACATTAAGAGTTTACAACAACAAACAGCGGAAAAGAAATACTATATACTAGTTGATACGCCATGCCATCCAACTTGCTCCTTGAGCTTCACAGCATCTCCTGAATTCTAGAATGACCTGATAACCTGACTCTAGACTGCCCGTGTGAAAATTGATGGGCACCCAGAGTTTAGGAAGGAAACAATAAACTCGAGGTCAGTCGTGGGACTGGTGTGAGAACTTAAAACAGTTATTCTCTAAAAACAAACAAAGAAATATTTTTAAATATATCAACAATGCTTTTATAAAATGTAACTACCATAAGGCCTCCCGCACACACACACAATGCAAACGCAGAATCGGAGGAGATTTCTCCTTATGATAGTCAAACATGCGTGATACACAAATTTATTTGATATTATTGTTATAAGCGCAAAGTGTAGGAAAACATTCCGAAGGTATAATATAAATCTTAGCCAACATACGACCATTATCGTATGCCTACTATAGCTACCATTTAAACAGTGGGGCGCCACCATAAGTAAATGGCAGGTTATATAACTAAAACGGTACAGGGCTCGTATTGTTTCTTTCGATCTTCCAACAAATGGTCAGGCCAAGGAACTTCCCATTGCCACATGGGTACGCCTCTGGAGAGACGCCCCGAGAACCTAACCGGATCTCTGCCAACACAAGGCCGGGTTAACTCTGCAAAAGTAGGTAACTACTGACACGGGTATGCCATCCCCCGGTTGTAACAACCTTTATCCGAGGATCCTCAACCAACATCAATCACAAAGTCATATATATTTGCGACATCCACATAAGTAAGTATCTAGGCTCCATACCATGATACCACTTCTATCCAGAAGGAAATGCACATACCCTAAGGGGCGCTACTCCCTAAAACCTTGCTGCAATTTTCCTGTTTTGACCATTTCCGGGGTGTGAGGTCTAACTAAGTCTTGTCCACAAAGCTACGCTTTATACAAAAGCTATGTTTTGATCAACAAATGATCAGCATCACTTCGTATGCCACATTACCAAATTGGGAATGTATCACTAGTAACCATTAACTACATAACCTCTGAGCTCGTACGTCTCAAAGAAGGGTGTTAAGCTAAGAGAATAAATTCTCCGCTAGCAACAGAAATGTATTTGATAGAAACCAGCTTTACATCTTAAATTGTAACGTCAGACACACATCCATACAAGTCCGTTCCGGGATCGAACGGAACCGAAGGCACTTCCAAAGAAGCCCTTGCAATCTGGATATTCACTAATCACGACCGGACTTTCCATCACAAAGGGTGATAAAATCTCAATATCGGAGATCAGCCGATGCAGAGACATTCGATGGTAATCCTTCCATTTTCGAAAATATCCGGTTTTCAACACCGGTCTTCAAATACTATCCATTACGACGTATCACTATTCGGAATGGGATTCATGACCCAAAGGTCCTCTCCCGGCTAAACCGAATAACGATCGCTTATTTTAAAGTAAGTGTAGCATTCAAATTCAAGCAAATCACAACAAATACCCATTTAAAGGTAAATATTAATAGTCGGTTATTGAACTATCAATAGATATGCACAGTATCACCAGATTCCAAATAATTTCCCGAATTATTTATTTTCCACAAATATCTATTAATGTACGATTCTGAAATCGATTCCAAATATTCACTTTCAATTTATCTTTAAAAGATATAATCTCAAAACATTTCACTTCATGTTGGAAAACATTTCCATACTTATTTAATAATAAGTAATTCACAAATCTATTTATTTTCAACATTTGGAAAATATTCAATATATTTAAATCACAATTAAGAATATATTTTGTTTTCTATGGAAAACATTCTCTTTAAACACATTTATTTGGGTCAAAACGAATGTTGCGTAAAACATCGTTACGACAACCCAAAATAACTAGTATAGGGATTCGAAATTAGGAAGATATATAAATCCCAATACAATATAAAACATTTCCTTTTGAAAATCTTTTACTATAAAAACAGTGTTATAGTCCATCATTTCCTTTTATTTCTCAAAAACGTCTATTTCAACAATGAATGTTGAAATCTATGGTTTCGATACTTAATACATTTTAAAACATCTTTAAAACTCCTTTAATTCTATTTAAAATATCACTTCCCTAAAACATTTCTTTAATATATTATTCATTGTCCAAAATCGTGAATATACTTCGTTAACCAAATTCAACATTTCTACACA
Organism: Allium cepa; assembly: GCA_030765085.1. Lineage (NCBI taxonomy): Eukaryota > Viridiplantae > Streptophyta > Magnoliopsida > Asparagales > Amaryllidaceae > Allium > Allium cepa. The sequence goes on along the minus strand of CM060939.1, from coordinate 408,553,907 downwards.
TTTTAATTTAAAGGATTATCTACTTTCCAAAATCGTGGATATATCTCCTTTAATAAGCTATAATAATTAACTTATCAAAATAAGTTGATTTCGGATTTATAAAACAATGTTTATAAATTCCATTTATATTTAATAACAACTTCAACTTATAAAATCACTTAATTAACAAATTCTATCCATATCCCGTTTACACGCAAAAGTCCAAATTATAAGCAAATTACTTATAATTCTCTATTTACAAATTTATTCATTTTATAACTTCACAAATCGTAGATTCTATTCTTTTATAAAAATCCATTTATAACATCATTTTAAAACATCTTTAAAACTCCTTTATAATTCCATCACTTTGATATATAAAAATCCAATTTTTATTTATTTCCGGTATCTAACGATACCAAAATTTATATTCGGCTAAATTTTAGCCTTCAACGATTTCAATCACAAAGATAATCACACAGAGATTATAAATAAATCAACACGCAACAATGAAACAAATTCAATTATTTGAGGAATCCAGTTGGATCCCTCCAACCTGTTTCCCTGCATCCACAGATGTTGGCACAATACTATTCCCGCTTCAAGACGGAATATCGTGGTACATGGGTTTATATAAAATATTATCCGCTATTATGCGGCGCAATAGGGTATCATCCGCTATATAATGCGGGAAAATCAACTCCAAGTACATATACAATTCCGCTTCAAGATGGAATATCGCGGTATATGTGTTTAATTTAATAACCTCCGCTTAATATGCGGCATATAGAGTCTATTTCAATCCAACAGATAGCAATCATCATTCAAGCATACAATCAACACAATCCAGCAATTTTAAATCTAACTGTTTAAAATTTAAGTTGAAACAAATTCGATTGAGTGAGAAATTCTCACCTTGTTTCCAATAACAGTTGTTGTGTTTTATTTCGAATAAAATTAAACGCGCGTTTAATTTTACCCAAAATTACCACTAGCTCCATTCAATCCCAATCTAACTCCATCGTGCAGTGCTCGTTAATATGAAGCCAACGCAATTCGTTTCGTGCAAAACGGACCTCGTATGAACAAGTTACAGCTCTTAGAAGTTTATACGAATTTTAAATTTAATAATTTACAATTTTCTTATAATTTATAACCTTAATCCATCATTGCCGTTGATTTTATTTGAACGTGATCTGGGCGCACAGCTATCTTCTTCCTCAGGTAACGAACACGTCTTCAACCCATCGGCCGCCTCCTTGCTCGAATTTTCGAGCCTCCATCGTCGACTTCCACGTCGATCAAGCACCACCCTTACGTGCGCCTAGCCTAGCTCCTCCTACGGCCCAATTATCACGAAGCTCGGTCGCTTGTGGCGCTCGAAAAAATGCTCGAACCATTGACGAACTCGGCGCCATAACTATCAATCTACAGCTCGAAATCCAATCTCGACCGTTGGATATGTCGATAGTGCCGAGCTCTACCGCTTTGCAGTTGAACGTTTGTCGTAATAGTTTATAGATTGGAAGAAAATTAAGGAAGAACGAGACAAGTTTTCGGCCATTAAAAACTATATCGGTGGCGGCTGACCGAATTAGGGTTTCTGAGTGCAAAAGTGAATAATAGAGGTGCTTTTATAGAAAATATCGAAACATTATTCATCCCGAAATTTTCCGAACTCGAAACGAAGCGTGCCACCTGGAGTTTATAATGTTTTACCCCCATTCCGAAGGAATGGAATATATATCGGGAGCCAATTCGATCATATTTGGAAGATAGGTTTTCAAATCGACTATTTAAATTTAAAATTCACTTAAATCGATTACAGTGCGTTTTAGCTTGCCTCGGACAAACCGTAAATCCGATTGACACGAAATTTGAAATATTACAAAAATTTAACATTACGGATCTAATGAAACTAGTTTTGTCGAAATTCGAGACTGTTTGAAAAATGACTATTTTTACTCATCAATTAAATATTAAAATATTCAATTTCCACAAATTAACTTTTAATTCAATTTTAAAAGTTCTATAACATCATTATAACTCCAATACGATTTGATTCAACTTTACAAATCAAATTTAATCACATTAAACCCAATTTCCAATTATTTCTGTAATTTCACATATTAAACTATCGATTTAATTATCCAATTAAATCTAGATATTCGAAATAAAATTTATTTGACTTACAAATTTTACTTGTTATTATTTAAAATCAATTAAATATACGAATTTCAAATGACAGAAATTCTGGGTCGTTACAACTTTTGTATGCTTTAATACTTGCTGATTAGTTGGATAAACTCCCTTACAAAGTTGAACCTTTGCGGAACTTTCTAACTCATCTCTTATAAAACACCAATAGGTGACTTGGCGACGATATAGAAATAAACGATGTACAATATATATGTACAGGGATCAAAAGGTGAGTGCAGGAAAATAGGCTGTTCACTCCAAGTGACCTCACTGCCTAATGTAAGTACATCTAGAAGTTTACTCATGTTTTGTTAGTTTCAATAACATTAGAAACAGGCACCAACTTATCCATGAATATGTCTTTAATATAGCAAGAAAAAGGAGTGGATCAATTTAATTTACATAGTGAAAACTGAAAATCGAAATAGCACAGTTGAAGCAGAGAACGAACAACCAAAAAAATCAAGCAAATAAAACAATGCAAGCTCAAATAGGAAATCAATGGCAACATAATGGATTAATCAACAAAATTAAGTTTTTTTAACTTGAATAGGATATATAATTAGGGAAACAGCACATATAGCTCCTCTACACCTTTAAATCCAAATAAACCAAGCGTGGTCGAGCTCCATTACAGTGAAAGTAGAAGCAAAACAGTGGCTAGCAAGGAACGGCAAAAGCGAAAACCGATAGAGAGACGAAAAAGGTTATGGCATTGAGGCTAAGGTTTGTACAACTGTGGATGATCTGGGCAGAAAGAAATGGTAAAGGAACGACTAAGGTAGAAATCGAAGGGAATTTATCGATTCCTAATGGAGGAAAGGGGGACGAGAAGATAAGCATAAGGGAATCGATCGATTTTGGGTGGAGGCAATTGGAAGGAGAAGATTAGTGATGGGGAATGGAGGTTTCAGCTGGAGGAAAGGGGGAAGATAAAAATACGTACAACATAGAGGATGAAAAATTTGGAGACTGTTCTGTTTTCAAAATTAAGGGGACTTGTGTGCTCTTGAAATTGAACTCAGTATTCATAGTACAGTATGTATTATCCATAACCATTGTTTTGCAGGGAAAATTTATAAAGAGACCCTAAGGGTTTCTCGCCCATTATTATTTATTTACATCCATATGCTATTGTATTAATGTCTAATTGAAATAAATCATGATGTTCCATTTAACTTGTTAATTGTCGTTATAGCAATTTCGCTATATCATCATTTATTGACTTTCATCTCGAAAACCCTATCGTATGAACTTGAGCTTTTTTCCACTAAATAGAATATTAAAATTCATAATCATTTTGATTAATGGTGATTTAAATAATTAATCATTTTAACTAATGATTTTGAGATTAATTAACCAATTTAATAAAAGATGTTTAAAAATTGGTTCATCTTTGATCTAAATGAGATAAGATTTACTTTATCATTTTAACTAATGATTTCTTGAGTTTAATTAATTATTTTAATAATTGAAATTAATAATCATTTTAATTAATGGTTGTTTTAAAATTTAATTTATTGTTTTAACTAATGATATTTGGAATTTAGTTAAGTCATTAAATGATGTTCTAATTTACCATTTTGAGTAATGAGGTCTGAATTTAGTTCATCCAACTAATTTATTGAACTTAATTAATTGTTTAATTAATGGCATTTAAAATTATTTAATCCTTTTAATTAATGATTTATTATTCATTCAATTAATGATTATTTGAATTTAATACATCTTTTTAATTATCGATATTTAAAGTTAATTAATTGCAAAAGTGTTGGGAAATAATTAAATATTTTATTAAGGATAAATGATTTATTTATTAAAAGAAAACATGATACTTGTTAGAGATCACATAAAAATTTTGACAAGCTACGGGAAAATTTTGTCGAGCTGGTGTTGGTTTAGGCCTTCAGGGTCGAGCACTTGGAAAAATTATTCTCTTAATGTTTTATAATCAGGAACTAATTCAAATGGGAAAGTAAGAGGTTAAGCAATTAATTGAATGAGGCTTAACAGTTCTGTATACATTTGAGATAATAAATATTGTTTTAAAATTTATAAATAATGATTTATAAATGAGAAAATCCTCTAAGAGGGATTATTTATAAATAAAGCTAAGTGTGAACTATTTTTGGGTTTACAGTAAACAATGTTTAACGACAGTTGTTTTTTATCCTTGTTTTAATACACCTAGTATTATTAATGTTGCATTATAATAGAATTGTTTGAAAGAGTATTTCTAAAAGTGTTTTACCAATACCATAATATGGAAATCAAGCACAAGTTCGGTTCATTTTAAAAGAAAAGATTTGATCCGTTTATGGAAATGAATTATTTCTGTAAAATGAATCACTTATATGGTTACGATTTATTTGTATAATTAGCACTAAACATTGAAGAAGTAAACTTGTCGCTCGTTCGAAAGTTAGAATAATCTTGAGGCATGACATTGAGATAACACTACATTGACTTGTCCAATATTATTGTTAACTTATAAATAGTACAAGTTTGAATTCAATGAGTGGTGGTAAGTATACAAGACTTAATTTCCATATACGATCATTTTATGTCCTCGATAGTAGGTATCTCAGCTATCAATTACTTCAGCTACTTTATTATTATCATTCTAAGACGATTTATTACTCCGTTGAGCGTTGCTATCCTTTATCGGAAACAACTAAACCAATAGCGCAAATGGAAACCAAGCTATAAAGGGTTTCTCCCATTAGGGTGTTTTCATGTCTCATGTATATTAGATTTGATTGTGCACTTAGATGTGGAAATATTCGGATATTCGGTAAGGTCTGACAGAATCTGGCTTGGTATTGCCCGAGAAGTGTCATGGAGCATATGAACTTCTCAGAAGTATATTACTAGAGGTATATTCTAAGAGGGTGCACATTCCTAGTCATTTGTTAGAAAATTTTCTTTCCTTATTTGATTCAAATCCCTGAATCTGTTTATCTCTAAATTGCCATGAGTAGGGCCAACTCCTCTTCATGGCATTTAAGTATTGATTTAGTCCATTCTATCAAGTTGGACTGTTACTTTATTCTATCCATTCTATCAAATTTTGACTGCTGCTTTTTCATACTATTCTACCAAGTTTGGACTGTCGTCATATTTTTTCCATTCAATCGAATTTGGGCTGTTTCTTTGTGTTATCCATTCTGTCTAGTTTGGATTTTACTTGGGTTATTTCCATTCTTTCAAGTATGGCTTTAAATAATTATGCATGTTCATATTTGGATTTGTTGCTTGATATTTATTTCTACTCTTGCCTATATGGATGTTATGATTGTATGGTAAAAACATGTTCCACATTAGAGGCGTGGTCTCACAAAACTTTTATATGTTCTTGTAACTGTAACAACACGAAATTTTATCACTTTAATAAATCGAATTTATTTTTAATTAAAAGGTTGATAATAAAAATAATACTTTTTTGAGTGATAATAAGTAATAGTAACCATATTTTGAATAAATATTTACAAGAATACTTTTCTCGGGATTTATATCGATCAGTGGCATCGTATTTAAATATTGATTTATTTAATTTAAATTACGATTTAATGATTTGTTCATTATTATAATTATTCAGATAATGGTTTTAAAAAGGTTACAATTCATTTTGAATAGTTATAAAGTGATAATAAATCATTATAATAGTTTTATAAAGAGATATAATTGATTTGAAAATATAAGGAAAAATCGATATCGCTTTATCGGCATAATAGCGATTTTTATAAATAATTGTTAATATAAACTTATATGGTTATATAAATGAATGTGATCATTTTATTTCATTTAAAATTATAAGAAATTTATTTAGAAGTTTTTTACACACACAGATATATATATATATATATATATATATATATATATATATATATATATATATATATTGTTAAAGTACAAGTGAAAATGTGAACGGAAATCGGTTCTCCAATTGACAACGGTTTAATGAACGAAAGTTGTTTGGAATCGATGCAACGTTTTTTTACATGTCATGTGCACATATGTAACATAAAAATGCATCCACTAATATGCACAAGAATATATGCGCACAAACATATATACGTATACATTTAAAAATACATAAATAGTACAAAAATCTATGATATTTTAAATAAAGCTTCCTCCATAAGCTTAAACAAGTCAACATATGCATACATGAGAGGATGGTAGTGATGTGCCCGTGGGGGAGGGGTTATTTCCATGTATAATGAAGGGAAAGGTGTGTTGGAGAAGCTTGGAGAGAGTGGGGTTTACATATCTTCCTTTACACAGTTCTTTTTTCCTATAAATAACATACCCTCTTCTCTATTTTTCCATTAATCTTCTTCATATTTCTCAAGCTTTTACTTCCTCTTTAATGGCTTCTAAACTAAAATAAATAATGTCAAAAATTACTTCAAAAGAAATTAAAATAAAAAACTATAGTCATATATAGTAAAAACACCTCAAAAAATCCAAAAGCTCTTCATTTCTCTTTATTCTTCACAAACCCCTCTTCGTTCCACCCTAGGTTGAGCCTAACCTAAGCTACACCCAAGGCCACGCCCTCCTAGGCTTCCATATAGCTTGATCGAGGCATTAAGGAGCTAAAATCTGAATGATAGTGAGCTTCGGAACTCGAATAGAGGAGCTATAGCAATTTTTTGCGAGTCATTAAAAATCTAGGGTGAAAACTCCTAAAATTATTATAGTATATGTCGGATGGTGACATGATGTTGCAAATAAATGTTTAATATGTTTTGGTCATTAAGTTGGTTGTTTTCATATAAATGTTGAATATATATGCAAGTCACATTTATACACATCAATAAGCACAAAAGAAAATCATTTTCCTTAGATTAATGAAATGGTGGATATGGAAATGTTAAACCTCTTATAAGTGGTTCATAATGTATTTGAGATGTTTTATAAACATTTAAAAGTGTTTTGGTAAAGTTTGGAAAGAAATAGAAAATTTGGTCAAAAATAAACACATCGCGTAACGGTAGTTCGTGATTTTGCGCAATAAAATCAAACTAGTGTAAAAGGTGGAATATAGCTCGAATATCTTCAAGATAAGAATTTTCCGAACTATTATATCCATATTTTTTCAACGAAGAAAGAAAATCGAGATTTCGATCAGTATATTTTGAAATATGAGTAAAACAAGTTTTGGAAAAATCCTAATTTTGCAGTTCAGAATCCAAAACTGGATTTCTTTAACAATGATGTTTCAAATTGTTTAAAAAAGTGAAATAAATCTTATAAATGTTTTAAAATAGTTAAAAAGAAATTTGATAAATAAAAGTGAAGCTCAAAAAATAAAAAGTTGTTTTTATCAATATGGCTTAAAAAGCACTTTTTGCACTTTTTATAACTTTTGAAAACTAGTTTTAAACTTAACAATCCTTTTGCAAATCCTTTGTAAATGTTTTTAAATGATTTATAAAGTGTTTTAAAGATGATTTTTGGAATGAAAAGATTTAAGAGTCTATCGAATAACTTGACCGCCTTATGAGTGATAGAGAGATAGTCTAGGCTTGAGTTTGGAAAACCAGTTTCCTACTCTCCCTGGCTATCCCGACAGGTCCGATGGAGGGAATGGTGAATTTTCTTTACTCGGATCAATGTCTTCCTAAATAATAAAGATGAAACAATTTGGATTTCATTAAAAAGATTTTAAAAGTTATTAAAAGATGTTATAAGAGAGGTTTAATATTTCCATATATACCGGAAAGAATGTTTTATAAATTTATTTCTCCAAAAGAGATTTTAATAAAAAGAACTAAATCAATTAAATAATGATTTCCTATTTATAAGAACATCTTTTTATCGATGATTATTTCGAAGGAACCGGGAACCAATTTACGTATTTGAAGTTAAGAAATGTAGATATCAGTGGAAGATGGAATGTAGGCTTATTTATCACTGACCCTCGGGGGAAATTTTCCATATCATATTTTGTGGCAATAGTTCTTCATTTAATATATTCTTAACAAGGACTTCTTGCTACTAATCCTAGGGTAAATTGATAGGATGTCGTAAAAGAGTGTCTTCGATTTCGTTCGGTCCCAAAACGAACTTGTACAGATGAATGTCTAACATTACATTCTTGAGATTTACATCGTTGACTTTTATAAACGTACATCTATTTGGTAGCGGAGAAGGCAACTTCTCTTAGCTTAACAACTTTCTCTGAGACGTGTGAGCTCGAATGTTGTATGTTTTTGAAAGTCAATAAGTAATTGATAGAATGGTAGTGTGGCATTCAAAGAAAGATGATGGGCTATGTGAAAAGGTAATCGTTACTTCAGGCCTCACACCTGGAAATGACCGAAACAGGATTGGATGCAACAAGGCTATGTGGCTCGCAACCATTATGGTATGATCATCCCCTTCCAGATATATTTCCTCCCGCTATGACGTTCGAGATATAAATTATTGTGGATGTATGCTAAGAGACATCTCGGATAGGTAGGTAACGACCGAGTGATGACATATTTGGTACTATCCATGGAAAGATAGGTTGGTCTTGTGTTGGTATAGGTGTAGATGTTCTGTTAACTTTGGTAAATTCCTCTAGAGATAAAATGCCGGAAGGTAGTCCATTCACTTGGTTATTTATATGGAATCCATTATCTAATATGTGTCTGCCAGTTTGTTTGTAGAACCCGCATTCCTGGCTAATATTGCTGGAATTTAATCAACATAACGATTTCAGCTAAGATTGATAAGTTTACTTGCAAACGTTTTCGAAGATACGTTATTAAAAATAATATCAATTATTTTGACGTAAAATATTTTGGTTATCATAAGGTAAAAACCCATTCCGTATTTATGTATGGCGTGGTCTTATGAGATACCTTTTTGTTTTCAAAACACGATTTTGAGTTCTCACACCAGTCACACGACTGCCTCAGTGTTTATTTTGTTTTCCCTTTAAACTCTAGGTGCCCTATTATCCTAGGCAGCCAGGTAGTCAAGATCCTCTTTAAAGTAATTTGGGAGGAGCATGTTGGAAGAGATTTTTAGAGCATGAAATTGGAGCAGCTGATGGGGATATCTATCTATTTTTTCCATCATGTATTAGTTAGTAATGCCAGCAAGTGTGGGAGCAGGAAGTTATAACTGTTCCTGGATGGGTTTGTGCATACAAAACTCTGATGTACCCTGATGATGGAAGTTGTATGTACTATTTACCTATTTTAACATAATGTGGGAATTTTTGTTTCTATCTTTTACTTTACTTTACCCCTGAAAATCTTCCCGGCACTTGGATTTATGGCATGTGAATACCATGGACGTATTAATGTCGATTTCTGAGAGCCGAGGAGACGGGACTTCACATTTGGTATTAGAGCTGAAGGTTAAGTGAGAACCTCGACTTTGGTAGGGTATAACTCATTAAAGATAGGGTTAGTAATGTCCTAAATGAGTTTAATCTTTAAGAGCGTGCATTCAAAATCCTTATTTGAATAAAAGTTGTGCTATGTATGCATTCCCAAAGATATTTTCATCTTTGTATTCTAAAGTTAACTTACTAAATCAGGTACTAAGACATGAATACTCGTTGAAGACAAGGGTGGGCAAATAACAACACCACAACAACCAATGGTCAAGCTCCAGCCGCCGCTGTCGAAGAAATAGCTCCTGTACAACCCTAGGTTAATTTTTCCACCTTTAGTAAGAATTATACTAGCTTAAGGGGAAAACCATTCGAGGGTACATAAGCTATCACTGAAGTACGAGCTTGGATTAAATCATGTGAAAGGATCTTTAAGGCGTTGGATATCAATAATGAGCAAAAGAGGTCCTTGGCCTCATGGAAATTACAAGAAGAGGGCTTTGGCTCGGTGGAAGTCCATTGCCCTAAGTGATTCAGAGGATGCTTTCTCTTGGGAAAAGTTTAAGGAGGTTCTGGTGGAGCAGTACATGCCAACAACCAAGAAATCTCGTCTTTACTGAAGCTTTATGGATCTTAAGCAAGGCAAAATGACAATTGAGGAGTATGCGAATAAGTTTAATGAATTATCTTATTTTGGGCCGGATCAAATCGACGTGCCTTTAAAGAAGAATGAGAAGTTTATTTTGGGGATGAATGAGAAGCTCCAAAGCAGGATGACTGCCCATGTTAAAGGGCCATTTATAGATTTTCTGGATATAGGATTCTATTATAAAACACTAGATAAGAAGAATCTGGTGGAAGGTCACACCAACAACAACTGAAAGAAAAGGAAGTTCAATAATAGTGGGAAGAAGCCATGGTCAGGAAAACCCGGAGAAGGATCTCAAGGAAACCTCTTTAAGGTATACGCTTGTCACAATTGCAAGAAGAAGGGCCATATTTTGAATGACTATAGAAGCCTAAAGGTCTAGGATTCCGTCTCTCCTATGGTCCAAAATAGTCTTTGCTATAATTATTATCAACCAGGGCACATGATCAAGGATTGTCCAATCATGAGAAAACAAGAGCAATCCCAAGTCTATGAAATAAAGGATGAGCCTTCAACCTCCAAGGATGTGAAAGGCAAGGGAGTTCTTGAAGGTAATATTTTATTGAAGATATTTTAGTTAGAGTATGATTGATATAGGAGCTTCTCATAGTTTTATTCCTAAGAAAATTAATACTTGATACACCTATCTGCGTGACAAATCCTATAGGCGGTACTACTAACCTTTGCATGAATTGTGAGAAAGTTCAAATTTCCCACTCTTTCCATAAATTTCCTTTTGACTCATTTCTCCTAGATTTTATTGGTTTGAGATTTGGATCGTTATGGATTGGTTAACTAAACATAAAGCTATTCTAGATTGGGTGAAAAGGATAGTTTTCATGAAAATAAAGTTAGGAAAATTTATAGAGATATCATGTGAAAATCCTAGTCCAAGATGGGGAAGTTTTCTTTATGCATTAGGCTCATCCCAGGAAGGATTCAAACCATACCCTCTATTAAAGAATTCTCATATATTTTTGAAGAAGTAAAAAGTTCAACCCCACATGGGGAAATCGAATTCCATATCGATTTGATTTCCGATGCAATGCCAATTAAACAATGAGGCCAAAGGATGGCTCCAAGAGAGAGAGAGGAGTTAGATAACCAAACCCGAGAGTTATTTGAAGAAAGGATTAATAAGGCCAAGTCGTTCAAGTTGGGGATCGGCAATAGTTTTTTTGGCCAAATCGGATGGATCTCTAAGGTTATGCATAGATTAGTGAGATCTGAATAAACGGACGGTTAAGAAAAGGTATCCTTTGCCTTGAATAGATGAGTTGTTTGATCAATTACATGGTGCTCGGGTATTCTTGAAAATGGATCTAGCTACAGGATTCCATCAGTTGAGAATCGTAGAAGAATGCATCCATATAACTGCATTTAAAGGTCCAAACACTTTCTTCGAGTGGTTGGTTACACCTTTTGGGCTAACTAATGCACCCGCTTATTTCGTAGACCTTATGAATAAAGTATTTAGAGATGCACTCAATAAATCCATGTTAGTCTTTATTGATGATTTCCGTATATATTCTAAGATAGAAGAAGAACACTAGAGACATCTAGAAATTTTGTTGGAGATGTTGATAATAATTTTCTTAAAGCCAAATTCTCAAAATGTCTATTTCTTAGAGAAGGAGGTAAGATTTCTTGGATGTATAGTGTTAGCGGGTGAGGTTTTAGTAGATCCTGTAAAAGTTTCAACTGTTCTAAACTGGAAGCAACCACAAATTCCTAAAGAAGTTTGTAGCTTCTTAGGTTTGGCATTATAGAAGACTCATTTAAGACTTCTCGAAGATTGCCTATCACTTAACAAAGTTGAGCATGAAGGACGCTAAGTTTATTTGGACTCTTAAATGTGAAGCAGCATTCCAAGAACTCAAGAAGAGGCTAACAATTGCTCCAGTCTTAGTAATCATAAATGGAAACATCGGATTAACTATTTATACTGATGCTTGCGACGAAGGAGTTGGTGCAGTTTTGATGCAGGAAGGGTGGGTTATTGCTTATGTAGGAAGAGAACTAAAGACTCATGAGAAGAATTATGAAACGCATGACTTAGAATTCTTAGTCGTGGTGTTCGCATTAAAAATATGGAGGCACTATTTGCTGGGTAAGAAGTTTTCATAGTTTGTTTCAGTTAAAACTTTGAATGGACCTTAGTAAATAAAATTTCTATTTTGACTAGGTAAAAAATTTGAGCTCTTTACGGATCATAAATTTTTGAAGTATCATTTCACTCAGAAGGATTTAAGCATAAGGCAACAACGTTGGTTAGAATTTCACGCATCTTATGATCTAGATATTTTATACACACCCGGGAAAGCCAACGCAGTAGCTGATGCATTAATTAGGAAATTTGCTACTATTTCTTTTTTGGTAGTAACTCCAACTATTTTGGAATGAATTACCGACTAGCAAAAAGAAGAACAATTCCTAAAGAGTCTTTTTAAGAATAAATATAAAGGGGAGAATTCAAGTTTTAAAATAGATGGCCATGGAGTATTATGATTGAGCTAGCAAATTTGTATTCCAGATGTGGAAAATCTTAGGCAGGAGGTGTTAGTTGAATGTCACAAATTCAAACTCAGCATTCATTCATGAGTTAACAAAACGTATAGAGATATGAAGTGCACATTTTGGTGGAGAAGTATGAAAAGAAAGATATCTATTTACTTTATCTGATGCATAAATTGTCAACGAGTCAAGAGCGACCAACAGAAAGTTGCAGGGTTACTTAAACCGCTAGAGATTCCAACTTGAAAATGGGATCAAATATCAATGGATTTATTTCATTGATGGCTTACCTCGAACGAGGAAAGGGAACGAAGGAATTGGGGTTATCATAGACCTATTTACTAAAAAATGCCCACTTCATTCCAATTAAGCCAACAAGGACCGCTACAAGCCTTGCTAATATATATATAAAGGAGATTGTAAGATCGCATGGAGTTCCAAGTAGTATAGTGAGGGATCGAGATTCGATCTTTACTAGTCAATTTGGGAAGCATTACAGACAGCTTTGGGAACAAGGCTGAATATAAGCACTACCTATCACCCCCAAACTGATGGACAAACGAAGAGAGTAAACCGCATTTTAGAAGATCTTCTTAGGGCATGTATTCTAGAATTTGGAGGCTCCTGGGAAAATCATCTGCATTTAGTAGAGTGCTATTATAATAATAGTTATCAAAGATAGCATCGGCATGGCATCATATGAAGCTCTATATGGTCGTCTGTGCAGGTCACCAGCATGTTGGATCGAGACCGGAGATCAGTTAGTAGTTGGTCCTGATATGATACGAGAATCTTTAGAGAAAGTCAATGTAATTAGAAAGAAGCTAAAGGAAGCCCAAAGCAGACAGGAAAGCTATGCGGGCCAACGATGTAGAAGCCTAAAATTCTGAGTTAGAGATTCGGTCTTTTTGAAAGTCTCTCCGATAAGAGGATTTGTGAGGTTTGGAAGGACGGGGAAGTTAGCACCTCAATATATTGTGCCATTTCACATTCTTGAATGAATTGGCCCACTAGCTTATCGAGCGCAATTGCCAGAAAAGTTGGTTGGGAGTGCATAATGTTTTTCATGTATTTCATTTAAGGAAACATGTGCATGACCTAGAGAAAATCATAGAAATAGTTGCTCAAGAAGACTTGGAGGTTGAACCGAATTTAGCAGTTATCAGACGACCTATTTAAATTGTTGATCGATATGAGAAACGATTAAAAAGGAAGGTATTAAGGCTAGTTAAAGTTCGATGGAGTGGTGATGCGGAGGATTGCACTTACGAAATAGAGGATAGAATGAAGAAAGCATATCCTGAGTTTAGAATTAAAGAATGAACTGTGTCATTATAGTGTACTCATCACCTGTGGTGTTGTCACTAATTCATACTTTTGTGTATGTTCCATCATATCAAATATATTTCCTTTTGAGCTATTCTCTCTTATCTTAATTTTGGGGAAGAAATTCGGGGAGTCAATAACGACCCGAAAATTTATCACTTTGATATATTGAATTTATTTTCAAATAAAAGGTTGATAACACAAATACGATCAGTGGCATCGTATTTTGACTCAAATAAATGGTTGATAACACAAATGAAAGTAATCTTATTTTGAACAAATATTTACAAGAATACTTTCCTCGGGATTTATATCGATCAGTGGCATCGCATTTAAATATTGATTTATTTAATTTAAACTAAGATTTAAGGATTTAATAATTATTATAATTATTAAAATAATGATTTTAAAAAGGTTATAATTTATTTTTAATAGTTATAAAGTGATTATATATCATTTATAATAATTTTATAAAGAGATATATTTGATTTGAAAATATAAGGAAAAATTGATACCACTTTACCAGTATAATAGCGATTTTTGTAAATAATTGTTAAAATAAATTTATATGGTTTTATAAATGAAATTTGATCATTTTAATTCAAATGATAAGAAAGTTATTTTGAAATTTTGTTTATAAATATATATATACGTTAAAGTACAAGTGAAAATGTGACCGGAAATAGGTTCTCCGATCGGCAATGGTTTATCGAACGAAAGTTGTTCGGAATCAATGCAATGTTGTTTATATGTCATGTACATATATGTAACATACAAATGCATCCACTAATATTCACATGAACACGTGTATACATACATATGTACTTATAAATTTAAAAATACGCACATAGTACAAAAATCTAAGATATTTTCTATAAAGCTTCCTTCTTAAGCTTAAACAAGTCAACACATGCATATATGAGTGGATGGAAGTGATGTGCACATGGGGGAGGAGTTATTTCCATGTATGATAAAGGTAAAGGTCTGTTGGAGAAGCTTGGAAAAAGTGGTTTTTATATATCTTCCTTTACACACTTCTTTTTTCCTATAAATACCATACCCTCTTCTCTCTTTTTCCATTCATCTTCTTCTTCATATTTCTAAAGCTTTTACTTCCTCTTTAATGGCTTCTAAACTAAAATAAATAATGTTAACAATTATTTCAAAAAGAAACTAAAATAAAAAAACTATAGTCGTATAAAGTAAAACACCTAAAAACGATCCAAAATCTCTTCATTTCCCTTTATTCCTCACAAACCCCTCTTTATTCGACCCTAGGCTGAGCCTAACCCAAGCTACACCCTAGGCCGTGCCTCGTTAGCTTCCAAAAAGCTTGTTCGAGGAATTTTGGAGCTAAGATCTAGAGGATAGTGAGCTTCGGAACTCGAATAAGGGAGCTATAGAATTTTTTTGCGAATCATCAGAAATCTAAGGTGAGAACTCCTAAAATTATTATAGTATATGTTGGATAAAGATACGATGTTGTACATAGATTTTTAATATTCTTTGATCATCAAGTTTGGATGTTTTCATATGAATGTTGAATATATATATATATATATATATATGCAATTCACAATTATACACATCGATAAGCACAAAAGGAAATCACTTTCTTTAGGTTAATGAAATGGTGTATATGGAAGTGATAAACCTCTTATAAATGGTTTATAATGTATTTGGGATGTTTTGTAAACATTTAAAAGTGATTTGGTGAAGTTTAGAAGGAAATAGAAAATTTGGGCAAAAATAAGCGCGTCACATAACAGTAGTTCGTGATTTCACGCTATAAAAATCTAACTAGTGTAACAGGTGGAATATAAACAGGAATTCTTCGAGATAAGAATTTTTCAAACTATTATATCCAAAATTTCCAACGAAGAAAGAAAATCGAGATTTTGCTGAGTAGATTTTGAAATATGAGTAAAACAAGTTTTGGAAAAATCCTGATTTTGCAGTTCGGAATCCAAACCTGGATTTCTTTGAAAATGATGTTTTAATTTTTTTTTAAATGTGAAATGAATCTTATAAATATTTTAAAATGGTTTAAAAGAGATTTGATAAATAAAAATAAAGTTTCAAATAATAAAAAGTTGTTTTGATCAATATAGCTTAAAAAGCACTTTTTGCAGCACTTTTTATAACTTTTGAAAACTAGTTTTAAACTTAACTACGCTTTTACAAATTCTTTGCAAATGTTTTTAAATTATTTATAAAGTATTTCAAAGATGATTTTTAAAATTTTTGGAATGATTAAAATTGTGAGTCGATCAAATAACTTGACCGCCTTATGGGTGTCAAAGAGATAATGTCTAGGCTTGAGTTTGGAAAACAGGTTTCCTGCTCTCCCTAGCTATTCGTACTGGCCCGACGGTGGAAAGGGTGAATTTTCTTTACTCAGATCAATATCTTCCTAAATCAAAAAGATAAAAAATTTCAAGTTTATTAAAAAGAGTTTAAAATTTATTAAAGGATGTTATAAAATAGGTTTAATATTTCTGTGCATACTGGAAAGAATATTTTATAAATGTATATCTCCAAAAGAAATTTTGATAAAAATAACTAAACTAATTAAAGAGTGATTTCTTATTCATAAGAACATCTTTTTATCGATGATTGTTACGAAGGAATCGGGGTTGGATTTGGATAATTCCTATCCGAAGACCACTTCGAACCAATTTACGTATTCGAAGTAAAGACATAAAGATATGGTGGAAGATGGAATGTAGGGCTATTTTTCACCGACCCTCGGGGAAAATTTCCCATATCATATTTTGTGGCAATAGTTCTTCATTTAAGATCTTCGTAACAAGGACTTCTTGCTACTAATCCTGAGGTAAATTCCCAACAGGATGTGGTAGGAGAGTGCTTTTGGTTTCGTCCGGTCCTAGAAAAAACTTATATGGATGAATGTCTGACATTACATTCTTGAAATTTACATTGTTGACTTTTAGAAACGTACATTTGTTTGGTGGCGGAGAAGGCAACTTATCTTAGCTTAGCACCCTTCTCTGAGACGTATAAGCTCGGAGGTTGTATGTTTGTGAAAGTCAATAAGTGATCGATAGAATGGTAGTGTGGCATTCAAAGAAAGATGATGGGCTATGTGAAAAGGTAATCATTACCTTAGGCCACATACCCGAAAATGACCGAAACAGGGTTGGATGTAAGGTTATATGGTTTGCAACCATTAGGGCATGATCATCCCCTTCTAGATATGTTTCCACCCACTATGACATTTAGGATGTGAATTATTATGGATGTATGCTAAGGGACATCTCGGATAGATCAGTAATGATCGGATGATGCCATATTCGATACTATCTAGGGAAAGGTAGGCTGGTCTTGTGTCAGTAGAGTTGTAGATGTTCTGTTTACCTCGGTACATTCCTCTAATGATGTACTACAGGAAGGTGGTCCCTTCACCTAGTCATTTGTATGGAATCATTTTCCAATAAGCGCTTGCCAGTTTGTCCGCAAAACCTACGTTTGTGGCTAGTATTGCTGGAATTTAATCAACTTAACAATTTCGACTAAGATTGATAAGTTTACTTGAAAATGTTTTCAATGATATGTCATTAAAAATAATATCAACTATTTCAACATAAAATGTTTTGGTTATCATAAGGTAAAAACCCGTTCCGTTTTTATGTGCGGCGTGGTCTTATGAGATATCCTTTTGTTTTCAAAACACGTATTTTAAGTTCTCACGCCACTCCCATGACTGACTCGGAATTTATTTTGTTTTCCCTTTAAACTTTGGGTGCCCTATTTTCCCGAGCAATCGAGTAGTCTAGATTCAATTTTGGAATATTTTGGAAGGAGCATTCTGGAGGAGATTTTTGGAGCATGAAGCTTGGGAAAATAATGAGGATGTCTATCTATTTCCTTTTCTATTGTGTATAAGTTAGTAATGCTAGCAAGTGTAGGAGTAGGCAGTTATAACTATTCCTGACTGGGTTTGTGCATACGAAACTCTGGTGTAGCCTAATGATGGAAGTTGTATGTACTATTTACCTATTTTAACATAATACGAGAATTGTGTTTCTATCTTTTACTTTAGTTTACCCCTGAAAATCTGCCTTCCCAACACTTAGGTTTATGGCACCTGAATACCATGGATGTATTATTGCCGATTTTCGAGAGTCGAGGAGATATGTCTTCACAGTAACACCCCTAATTTTTGATAACATTATTCAGGAGATTTAATTGGATAAATTAAATAGAATAGCGTAAATGCTAGAGTGACAATGGGGTTGAGATTTGAAAATTTATATTTAGTGGACGAGCTTAATTAAATAAATGGGCATATGAATTCTTTTATATGTTAATTAATTAACACAAGGGCATATTAGGAATTCTCGCACCTCTTTTACTCATGTTTTACTATTTATTCATGTTCATTATGTCAAAACACAAAATGTAAATCAATGAAAGAAAAGCTGGCCATTACTTAGGAAGAAAAGAGGAGATAAGTCAATCTAAAGCTTAGCAATCAAGCATGGGGAATTAATGTCAATCAAATCTCAAATTCCTTATCCTAGTTAAGGTGAATAATAATCAAAACCATCTCTATTTTTGTTTCTATGATCATTTGATTTTCTGATTTAAGTTCAGATCCAATATGATAATTTTGCAGATGATGATATGGTTGGATTTTATGATATGCTTGACTCAAACAAGATTGTTTGATAAGTGTTTTATACGGTTTTAGGGCTAAAATCGTTTATATTGAATTTTAAATGCCATGAGGAATTTATATGTTATGTAAAACATAATTTTGGAGATTGGTTTTGATTTTTATAATTTTCCAAGCTATGAATTATTTTTTATGAATTTTCAAAAAAAAAATATGAAAATTTGGGTTTATAAATTAATTTCAAAAATTATATGAAGAATTTGTGTCTGAAATGTATATGTGTCAGACAACATATTAAAAGTGAATTTCTACAGTTTTTTGGGATTTTTTTCTAAGTGATTTACTATGAAAATTAAATTATTTTAGAAGGACTTAAATGATTTAATTGTTTTGCTTAATGGAAGGGCTTATTTGTTAAATTGCTCTTTATTTAGATTTGAAATTGTGCGGCATTTTTATTTTCAGAAAGAATTTGAAAAGTTATGGCAATCAACTAAATATTTACGAATAGGAAGGTTAGTAAAAAAGCATTTACTTAAAAATGCATTAAAACAGTCTTTACCTAGAAATTATATTTCACCTCTTTCAGTAGTACCTTTCGACATTGTATTTCTGCCTCAATCAAGTTGAAACCCACTAAGTCGAAACCAATACACAAGGTATCAATACGTTGGTACGTAGAGGATTGGAAGAAAAGGCGGTAAGTATGGTGTCGAAGCCATGCTTCCGAAGGGGATGAAACTGGTTAAATTTCGAAGGTCTCTATTTTATTATCTAAAGAAAAGCGCTTTCCTTGTTTTTGATGAATAATTTTGAAGGACCCAAATTCCATGATTACGAAAGGGTCTTTTAAATAGCTTTCGATTATGTTACCGCCTTTTTGTTTAAAGCAAAGCTTTCAAAAGAGTTGCCATGTTTTTAAAATTAATGTTTTCAAAAGGGTAGTTTCAACCCAATTGAAACCCTACTACCGATCGTAAGCCTTTCGAATGTATTGAAGCCATCGGCGCTTTCGAAAAGGTAACTTTTGTTTGTTATGTTATGTCACTACCTTAAGTGTTCGAGAGGGGTAATGGTTTCGAAGGCAATAACTTCGAAAGGGGTTTTAAAGCTAACCTTCAAATGTTTTACGTAAATGTTTTAGGCTTTTGAAAGGTTGGTTCCAAGGCCATTATTTTTTCCCCAAATACTTTTACTTAAAGGTTAATGATTTTGAAAAGGATACTTTCGTTTATATTCACTTTGACCCAAAAGATATTTTTAAAGATAAACCCAATAGTTTCAAAAGGGATACTTCAAATTAGTTTCATAGTTATGTTTCTATGAGTTAACAAGTAATGTTTTAATTCTTTCGAAGGGTATGTTTTGATGGTTTCGAAAGAGATGTTTTAAAGAGTTTCGAAAGACATATGATATTAGTCTGAAAAGAAGATTTGAATGCTTTCGAAGGAGGTTATCCAATGGTATCAAAAGTAAAAGTTAGAGATTTTGAAAATCTTAGTTTTCAAACAAAGAACTCAATCTCATTATTAAAGGAAAAACCATGACATAATAAAGGAGTTTTAAATTAGCTTTTAAGTACGAAGTTTTTGAAGAAGCTTTCCTTGATAAAATAATAGGTTAAATGGATTAACCATGTTTTATATGAAAATGATTTCAAGAATGTTAAACCACATATGCTGGTGATTATTATGTTATTATGTTTGCTTCTTCTAGTTTACATATTCACTTTAGTATGGACCGTTAACTATATTTTAGGTAGAAAGGACAGAACAACCAGTTAGGTTGCTTCAGTAGTGAATATAAATTGAGTTAACTTATGTATGAGTAGAATTGCATTTAGGAGGTCAGGAAGACCAGAATATAGGATGTCTAAATACTGACTAAAAAAGTTATCAGATAGACAGGTTCATAGTAAATCCATGAAAACTATGTTTAGGAAGAGCTATTGGCAGGGGCAAATAGGTTAATAGTAAACCCATGAAAACTATTATTAAAAAGAGTTATTGGCAGGGACCAATAGGTTTGTAGGGAACCCATGAAAACTATATCTGGTTTAAGTATTGATAGAAGACAATAGGTTCATAGTCAACCCATGAAAACTATGATAAGAGGGAAGTTATTTTGAGATACCAATAGGTACAGAGGGAATCCATAAATAAAGAAGTTGTTGGTAGGGTCCAATAGGTTCTTAGTGATCCAATGAAAACTATGAAACTGGACAGGGAGTGCATAAACATTAAACAGGTTATTAGTCAACCCATGAAAACTAATGGGTTAATAGTGACCTTAGAAACTATAACTGAGACAGAGAATAAAAATGAATAGGGATGTGTAATTCAGAATTGATTTACTTGTTTGCGTATCATCATAATATTTTGAATTGTTATGTTTTAACCATTTTAGATGCAGGAGTACAATATATGGTTTTTATAAAGTTTTGAATAAGATAATAGTGAGGGAAAACCCATTCCGCTAAGCGGCATGGTCTCACTAGATATCTAAATGGTTCAATATGGTAGATTATTATTCATATCAGGCTTTATGTCTGACTTAATGTTTATGTTTTCCCTTTAATCTCTCGGATGCTCAATTGATTTTGAGTAGTTTGAAAGTTGAGGTTTTTAGGTACCTCTTTAGACGAATAAACTTCCGGAGACGTGTAGGAGGCATGATAGTTATTTAGAGTTCTTTTCTATTTTGATTCCACTGTGTTTTTTTATAGAGGCAAAGTTGTTTAACTGCATTGTTATATACTCTGATCATCCAAGAGAGCATTTTCATATGTCTCTCTTGGCGTATATTGTAATAGTTATATTTTCTTTGAACGTGATTCTTGAGTATGAGATTACGTAATGAATGTTGAAATGGTTTTAAATTTTCTATATCCATGTGTTTCTGTTATATCAATGTATCTAACATTATCGCATTTGGTCCTCGAGGATTAATAACTATGAATGACTGCAACATCCGTAGCCGTTAGTTTTGGGCCTCCAAGTGGGGGACGTTAAACCCGTTATTTGAGTTATCTCACGTTTGTATTTTCAGACTAATCCAAATGTTATTTTAGTACAATGCTTTGGTCAGACCGAGTATTTTCTCATATTATCTTTGGTGTTATGAAGATCTTAGAGGGAAGCCGGAGATTCACTTATTGTAGTGTTTTATTTTTTCTTGTATTATGTAGTATCCCTCAGTGTTTGTAAGGTTGGGATTTTAGAACTGTCCAGCTGATAAGGTTTTTTTTAACTTTGATATACTCTGTATTTCTAGAGCGACAGTTTCTATTGTTCTTATTATATTATATACTGCTGATTCTGATGTAAGATTCTGTTTTTCCTCTGTTCTCTGTTCTTTTTTTACCATAACAGCTTGTCTTTTTGTCGATCGAATGCACGACATTGGAACACAGTGGTAATATTCAGTGGCGACCTTCGATGGTCAAAATGACATGTTACAATCTGGCAAATCCTCATATCCCAATCTTCGCTCTCGAAATTTCAGCCCGACCCAACAAATCATTGTTCTTAGATTTTCATAAGCTCGAGCTTCCTTCACCTTCATCGATCATGTATTTTCTACAACTCGTGGATGAAGCTTCCGACTAAATGGAATCCCTTTAGCACCAAGAGTGGTTCACCAACCCGAAGTCATTATTCATACAGACGCTAGTGGTATTCTCTCAATCACTATTATAGATAAAGGGACTAGAAAGAAGCAGGATATTACAATTACAGAGGCTAGTACCCTACCAAACGATGAGGTAGAGAGAATGGTTAGTAAAGTAGAGTGGTTTGAGAATGAAGACAAAAAAAGAGAAACATGTTTAATACTAAAGATCAAGCAGACTCTGTTGTGTACCAAATCGAGAAGCACTTGAAAGAGCTTGGTGAGAAAGTACCAGCTCTAGTGAAAGAGAAGGTGGAAGAAAAATTGACAGAGCTAAAAGATGGTGTAAGCGGATACAAGCAATGAAGGATGCTATAGCAGCATTGAAAAGGAAGTATAAATATAGGAAATATGAATCTAATACTTGGATTAGATTTTCTCTTAAGTGAAAATGGAAGATTTTCCTTCAATAAAGACTATTTACAAAGAGCCAAGAAAACAACATTAACACCTCATATATCAGAGTTTCTGCCTGAGAAGCGTGGCGGAGATAACAATACAAAAACCAAAAAACCAGAATGTGCTTGTGAGATTCCAGAACAATGTCAACAAAAAGAAACTAGTAAAATAACAACTGAACAATTATATTGTTATGAAAATATACATGCATAGAAACAGATAATTACTATACACATGACATAGAAATAGATTTGATCCAACCAAGCAAAATGAGCAATATTCTTTTAACAACTGATGATATAAACCAAATTATCAGTAGACTCGAAAAAATAGAAATAATAGAAGAAAAACCACTAAAATATTGGGAAAAAGACTCGGTTTATTGTAGACTAGACATAATTAACCCAGATATTACTATCAAAACCAGATCACCCAAATATGACAACTGGATAATTGAAGAATTCAAAATGCACATAGATATCCTAAATAGACTAGGAATCATAAGAAGGTCCGACTCTAGACACAGAACCTCAGCCTTCATAGTACAAAAAGAATCGGAAAGAAAAAGAGGGCAGAGTAGAATGGTAATGGATTATACCAAACTAAATGATAATACGAATGAAGATGGATATTGTATTCCTGACAAAGATGTGTTAATCAACAAAATACAAAATAATTATTGGTGTTCTAAATTTGATTTAAAATCCGGTTTCTGGCAAGTCAAAATGCACCCAGATTCTATACCATGGACAGCTTTCACCTGTTCAAAAGGACATTATGAATGGCTTGTAATGCCTTTTGGATTAAAAAACGCCCCACAAATATTTCAAAGAAAAATGGATGACATATTTAAACATTGTAGTAAATTTACATCTGTATATATATATATGACATACTAGTTTTTTCAAAAGCAAAAAAGGAACATATATCACACTTATACACAATATTTAAGCTCTTCGAAGCACATGGGCTAATTATTTCTAAAAAGAAAATAGAATTATTCAAAAATTCCATAGATTTCCTAGGAGTAAAAATAGGAAAATGACAAATAGGACTCCATCCCCATATATCCAGAAAAATATTAGAATTTCCAGAAAAAATAGAAAATTTAAAACAATCATTTCTTGGACTCATAAATTATGCAAGACCATTTATAAAAAATTTATCCAAATATACTGGACCCTTATATAATAAAGGAAGTCCCAAAGGTAAAAGGGAATTCAATAGTGAAGACATAAAACAAGTCCAAAAAATTAAAGAATTAGCAAAAAACTTAAATCCACTAACGTAACCATTGGCCACAGACTATCTGATTATAGAGACGGACGGTTCTTCTTTAGGATGGGGAGGAATACTATTAACCAAAAAATACAAAAATGATCCTAAATCTACTGAAAAAATATGCAGATATACTTCAGGAACATATAAAGAGAAGGGCTACATGACCTCTTTAGATTATGAAATTCTAGCCATAATATATGTTTTGGAATCATTTAAACTTTTTATAAAAAAGAAATAACCATAAGAACAGATTGCAGGCGATAATAAAATATGCAAACAATAAAAAGGAGAAAGGTATAATAAATAATAGATGGCTAAAGTTTAAAAATGCAATACTAAAATGTAGAACTAGGATAATATGGGAACATATTAAAGGTATTTCAAATATACTACCTGATAAATTATCAAGGTTACTAAAATCTTTTGAAAATTTTACTAACTCTTTTGAAGAATGTGATTTTGTTAACAGAGAAGAAGAAATAGAAATGGCTACTACAAATCAGATAACAAACAGCAAAAGATTTCTGAAGACATATACACAAAACAGATCTGTCATAAATGCCCAATTATCTGAAGAACAACAGATGGTATTAGGCAACATATGGAACCTGTCAACCACTCCACAGAAAACAAACAAAAGCTAAGTATATTATATACTTTGGTTGAGTTATTTACAGACACAAAAAGCACAAAGAAATTTACACACTATTGTATGTTCAACGGACCTAGTGCTGGCATATATCTTGATTGGGAAGAAATGGTTCCTAAACTTAAGGAGCTTGAACAAAACCCAAAAGATGGGAGACCATATTATAAAGGCTATTACACTTATGAAACGGCCAAGATTGCTATTCAAAAAATTCTTGGAACAGATTACATAGTCTCTGTCACAATTAAACAAATACAAAACATAGCCTCGGGAGTTCAGATAAAAGAAGAAATACTAACTCCTACAGAAATATGCTTAAAGCCCAAAACAACATTTGCAGCTATTACAAAGGAGGCCAATAAAGGAAAAAGGTACAGCTTGGACATATCCCACAAGCTTCTCCAATACAAATAAAGAGTCAGGAGATTTCTTTTCCTGAAACATTTGATAAAGAAATATAATTTCTACAAAATACAAAGAAGAAAAATGCTCCAACATACAAGGAGATTTATTCTCTAATTACAAAAATTTCTTCACAAAAAATTCCTGGATTCAAAATAAACTGGGAAATACTGAGAAACCAAAATATTCCTTGCACTAAACAATTTGCAGATTGCAAAGAATTCTTATTAGACGGTGGATGCACGAGTAGTGTGAAATCATAATTGTACGTTAGTAATTATATCTGTTATAATGGGCGTTGTACCGTCAAACTGGGTTCTTTTTTTTGGTTTATTAGCTTTTGTGACTAAGTATTAGGGTATTAATTCAGAATTTATTGTTGAGCCAGTTGCTCCTGTATCTATGAATGTTAATAATTTAATTCTAATCCTTTAATGTTTATTAAGGTTAGTGTCTGAAGTTCTCTTAGACATTCAGGACTACATATTAAAGGGATTTGTATTACTTCATCTGTATTGGTGAGGTTATTTTCTTGTAATTTTGTTTTAATATTTTTTCCCCTTATTATATTTGTCTGTTTCTTCTAATATCTTCCTTAGTTCATCTATTTCTATTTCAAAATTGTTCGTTCTATCTTCTAAGATTTTTATTCTATCTTCATTAATCTTGTTTTTATCAATATATTGTAATTTATGTTGGTTAGGAGTTTCTAAGTTAAAGTAAGTCTTGGCGCATTTATAACATATTTCTGTGGTACATTTTATACACTTGAATCTTTTGTCAAAGGCTGGATACCAAGGACAAAAGTAGAATTTTGTAGTATCAGTTCCCATTTTATATTTGAAATCATGTATACATTCTTCATGATTTATTAAATTTAAAAATTGTTCAATTGGGAAGTCTGTCAATCTTGCTTGTTCATTTGTTGGTTCTTCTATTAAAGAGTAGTCTGAATTAGAAGTGTTTTCTTGTTCTTCTAATCCTTCCAATGATACTATAGAGTATATTGTAGAAGTTTTAGATACGTCTGAGGCTACTTCATGTAGATCTTCTTTAACAGAGTCAACTAGGTTTGATTCCCTAGTATATAAGTTGTGTTTTTTAGGGCGTGTTGAAGACAAATGTCCTTTCTCATTACATGCGAAGCATGTAATGGTACTTGCATATGTTTCCTTTGGATTATATTTTCTAACATGTCTCTCTTTGTTTAAGTACGGTTTCTTGCATTTGATTTTCTAAAGTAGTACTTCTTGGTATACTGTTTCTTAGGCTTATGTTTTTTGACAATAGGGCTTTTGGATCTATATTGTTGAGGAGTATATATTTGTGAACGAAATCCATAATTCTTTTGTTTTAATTCCCTCTGGATTTGTATATATGTACATTTCTTTTTTAATTCAGAAATGATGTGGGTTATCCTAATTCCTATGTTATCATAAGTTTTAGGAATGTTAGCATATGTCTCATTCCATGATTTATGTATTTCTTTTCCTAAATCACCAGGCAGTTTAGAAAATAATCTCTCTTATTTATTTAGAATAATAGTTGCCGGAGGTTATGGCATAATACAAAAATTCATTTAAGAATTTTATTATATGTTTCCAATCTAACAGTTGTACTTGTTCTAAGTCTCTCATTGCTTCTTGTTGTCTAAGAGTAAGTCCAGTATTTACTTCTCTTCCTGTTATTATTCTGTGTATTAGGTAAGAAAAAATGTATATGTTTCCTCCTTGTGCTACCAGGGTGGCCACTTCATCTGGGAAATTACTTTGTATGCTTCCCACATTCCTTTAGCTATATCTCCTAAATAATTCTCTGCTACTTTAACCATTTCCTCTCCTGTTATTATATTTGTGTGTTTGGCTGAATAATCTTTAGCTTTTGCAGCAGTCCATTGTTCTAAATATGTATTTAATAGTTGAGGATGGTATTCTGTAACATTAAGTATTACTGCATCTTTTCCAAAAAAATGTTTTTTCAGTAGGTATTCTTTTTCCTATTGTTCTTAAATCTTTATTTTCATTGGTATACGGATTAAGATTTACTCTAGGAGGGCGTCCTAGAGGATAATCAATTTTGTGAGGGGATTCTTTTGGATAGGTTACTGTAGAGCTTTCCCCTTGCCCCTCCATTAGTTCTATGTGGTAGGTGTATTCACTTATTAATCGTTATTTAGGTCTTCTGCTTTTTGTTTAATTGTCCCTTTGGAGTCTATTAAGATGGTTTCTAATGTAAGTATTGTTTTAATCCTAATATTACTTTCATCATCAATATAGATAAATGTATTATTGTCTATCTGGTTGTTCCATTTAAGTTGTTGTTTCAATTCATATAGCTCGAATGGCCCAAGGACCATTCCTAATTCTTTAGGATATATTATTTTGTCCATCACAAGTTTCTTTGGAGTTCAAAATTTGATTCATCATCAATGTCTATGTCTTTTTGGTTAGAAGGTCCATAGTCTTTAAATCTTAAGGCTATCGATCCATTAAGGTTTGTATAAGTTACGTCATCATTTGGTTTAAGTGTGTCCCTGTTTCATTAGGATTTTGGGTAGTCCATTCATGTCATGTCAATATGGATGAGTCTATTTCCATTGGTTTTAAAAAAAATTATACCAGTGGATGTTAGTGTCTTTATTACCTCATCAAGTTTTATTTTTATTTTGGGAGTATATTTTGTCATGCATTTCCCAAAAATGTTATATCAAGTAGTATATTTTTACCATTGAAATTTTCAAATCCTTTAGTCTGAATAACTACTTTTATGTGTTTATAAAAATCTTGCAATGTCATTGTAAAGTTTGGTGAAATATAAACAATTCCAATGTTATTGTTCATATCAACTTCTATTGTCCCGAATATTGCTTTGCCTAAATCTTGGTGTCTGTCATCAATTAGTACTATTAGTAATTTGCTCCTATTTTCTGTCTGACTAATCCTCTTGTTCCTATGACAATGAGTCCTAGGTGGATTAACTTATAGTTTTGTATTCTTAATTGTTTAATAGCTTCGTTAGACATTAGGTTTATAGTTTGTTGGTTTCCATCACTTAGGGAAAGAATTTCCTCCCTATAATGTCTATATAACCCTGTATTTATGGTAAATATACGTGTTCTGTATAGTTCTCTTGGGTTTAGAGCATTTAGTTGATTATTTGAGAATACTTCTAGGTCGTTATTTATATTTATTATTTCTTGTAGTTGTGATTGAGAATTTACAGATCTTCTTAATATGTTGTCTACCTAGGTGTTTGTGGCTAGGTTATTACTTTTTGTATTTCTGTCCATTAAAGTTCTGGATGGTCCTGTAAAGATCTTCTATTCGTCATATTGTATCTAACTTCTTGAATGTTAAAAAGCTGATCTTGGTCTTTTTACCTTTGTCAACGTCTATTGATTCTAGGTATAAA
The DNA here is from genome assembly GCA_030765085.1 of Allium cepa. NCBI lineage: Eukaryota > Viridiplantae > Streptophyta > Magnoliopsida > Asparagales > Amaryllidaceae > Allium > Allium cepa. The sequence goes on along the minus strand of CM060939.1, from coordinate 408,525,451 downwards.
TTTGATATTCTTTCAGTTAGCTGGTTGATATCATATTCTTTTTCTTGTGTAGTTTTATCTAAGTTATTTAGTTTTCTGTCTAGTTTTGTAATTTGTTTATCCATTAAATCTAGTTTATCTTGTATTTGGGTTAACATTGCTATTATGGTGTTGGCCATCAAGCATAATACATTATCTGCTTTACTTGTAAAACTGTCTTTATTATATCATGCTGTTAGTGTATCAGTTTGTCTTATTGACATGTTAACATATTCTTTAGCTTCAGAATAATGCTTATTATCATATCCCATATTAGTTTAATTGTATATATTTTATTTCTTGTAACATTTCCTCATGCTTTTGTACTTGTAGTTCAAAATGTCTTTTATTTGCCTCTGATTAATTTTTAATCTGTAAGATTAAGTCTTTAGATTGTATTTCAATTTCTTTGGGCTTGTTTTCCTTAATCATTTGTCTTAATGAAATTATATCTTGTTTATTTGGGAAACTTTTGAGTTGTAGCGCTTTAAATTTCTTGGTTAGTTTCTGTATGGTATTATCGAACCCATCTATTTTTTGTAATCCTGTTTTGAGATAATTTTGATTATCTTGTATTTGTTGTAATTTTTTGTTTCTAGAAGTCATGCTTTCTGAAATAAGCTCGACAAGACTATAGTACTTTTCATTATACCAATGTAGAGAATCTCCTAATTCAATGACTAGATCTGTTATGGAGTTTAGGTGATTTGATTCAGAATGTAGCATATGTTTATAACTACTGTTTATATAACACATATGTTTTTGTTTTTCTAATCTTATTATTCTTTTTGAAGGATTGTTAATTTCTAAGTTTAGGTATTCAAATTTCTTATAGCTAGTTGATTCAACAGGTTTTAGTTTATTCATATTCATTGATCTTTAGCTTTGATACTAAATGGAGAGACAGAGAGTAGAGAATTTTTTTGTTGTTATCATATTGCTACAGTAGAGAAATTTTTTGTTCTTTGTTGTCATATTGCTACAGTAGCTGCTATGGCTGCTACAGCGTTTTTGGTTTTGTGCTACTTTAATGGAAACTTAGAGGATTTTATCCCAAGGGTGCACTAAATGAATGTTTAAGTAAGGAATTAGGAACCTAATTACCTTTATCTTATTTATTATTTCAGAGTCTTCTAATTTTTTACTTAACATTCGGTAGTTCTCTGTCTTAAGATTTTTACCAGTCATGGTAAAGATCCATATCAAAATCATATTCTGTTGATCTATTTCTTTCTTCGTGTTCTACTAATATGTTCATCCATTCCTTATGGAATTGTTTTAGAAATCTTTGGCTTAAGGTAATTTTTTTATTTTTTGTTATCGTAAGATAATGAAATATGTCTATTTCATTTATTACATTATATAGGTTTAATGAAGAATAAGTTATGTCTATAAGTTCATTCACATACTTGTTTTTAAATGTGTTTGTAATAATATATTGGTCTTGCTGACTTAGGTTTGTATGTTTTAGAACAAATCGAAATTTTGTAAGGAATTCTTCTTCTAAATGATTTTGTAAATATTCCATTAGAAGGTTTGTTATTTTGATAAACTTGATATTATTTAGGAAAGCAGACGTGAATCTAGGAATACTAAGTTACGCAAGCACTATTCATAATATTATTCATTTATTTCTTCAACCATTCAAGCATAAACCTTTGTTCAGTTTTCGATAATTATGAAAAAATCCTTTAAGTTGTCAATTCTCACCTAGTCACTCTAAGAGTTTCTTCCCCTAAACACCTAGCGTCCTCATGACTAATGGCTAAAATGGGTACTTTGCTCTTTCAAACGAGTTTACGTCTTTTGAATTAAACAACATATAAGATAATTTCAGAATTTAGAATAACAGGAACATTACATCATTAACCATAAACCAAGAAGAAAATGAATAAGAATCTTACCTAGGCCGCTTCACCGTTCTTCCTTGATTCTCGTCTTAATTAATTAGCTCATGAAGGGGCCAAAGCTCGACATTAAAAGGTAAATACTAGAGGTTTTTATTACAGACGAATAAGATTACAATATGAGAGACGAGTGCTCTGAAGGACTTACATGTCTTTATATAGCCATGCTCAGAACACTCTCGAAATACAACTTGATAACTTACAACTGTGGGTTATGGACCTACTTTATTAATACATAATGGCGCACTTAAAAAGATAAAAAGCAAGCATCCACCAGACTTTGTTTTTCCACGTATGTACTTTTAGTGGATACTTTATTTGTGCGGTACGTTTCTGTCACATCAGTCCATTATGTCTTCATCTTCTTTTGTCTTATTGCTGCTGGTAGAACCTTCTTTATCTTCTCATGTTAATGACATATGTAATTTCCTATAGATTTTTATAGTATTAGGCCTAGGATGGAAGATTTCAAAAGGCCTGTATTCTGGTTCAAATTCTTCTATGTTCCTGGAGATGTATATTTTTGTTACTGGGGATTCAACATGTAGTTTAAAAATTTTGTTTCTGTGCTTGTCCAATTCAGATTTTGTCTAATCATGTAGGCTCTGTATTTTTCATAGTGCTGTTTATCATACATCTTGGGTGTTGAGTTATCAAGGAAATTTGTAGGCTCTTCCCAAGTCGGGTAGTCATGATCAAAACCGTGTGCTTTGATTTTTATTATATGCCTTACAAGATCAAGGATATTGTTGCCATAATGTGGAGGAACTGTAGATATATCCAGGTGTAATTATGTATTAAGGAACTCTGTAGAATAGTCTGCTATCAAATGTAGAGGCTTTGGTAGTTCTGTTGGATGCCAACCATTTATATAGATATCTTTGACAAATCCATAGTTTAAGAGAGTAGTTGGATCTAAAGTGAATTTGTCATGGACAAGATATTTGTATTGTGATAGTTTAAGACTAACAAGTGGCATGGATGCAACAATCGTGCATCCACCGTCTAATAAGAATTCTTTGCAATCTGCAAATTGTTTAGTGCAAGGAATATTTTGGTTTCTCAGTATGTCCCAGTTTATTTTGAATCTAGGAATTTTCTGTGAAGAAATTTTTGTAATTAGAGAATAAATTTCCTTGTATGTTGGAGCATTTTGCTTCTTTGTATTTTGTAGAAATTGTATTTCTTTATCAAATGTTTCAGGAAAAGAAATCTCCTGACTCTTTATTTGTATTGGAGAAGCTTGTGGGATATGTCCAACCTGTACCATTTTTCTTTTATTGGCCTCCTTTGTAATAGCTGCAAATGTTGTTTTGGGCTTTAAGCATATTGCTGTAGGAGTTAGTATTTCTTCTTTTATCTGAACTCCCGAGGCTATGTTTTGTATTTGTTTAATTGTGTCAGAGACAATGTAATCTATTCCAAGAATTTTTTCAACAGCAATCTTGGTCGTCTCATAAGTGTAATAGCCTTATAATATGGTCTCCTATATTTTGGGCTTTGTTCAAGTTCCTTAAGTTTAGGAACCATTTCTTCCCAATCAAGATATGTGCCAGCACTAGGTCCGTTGATCAGACAATAGTGTGTAAAAAAATTTATGTCTTTTGTGTCTATAAATAACTCAACTAAAGTATATAGTATACTTAGCTTTTATTTGTTTTCCTGTAGAGTGGTTGACAGGTTCCATATGTTGTCTTGTTGTTCTTCAGATAATTCGGCATTTGTGACAAATCAGTTTTGTGTATATGTCTTCAGAAATCTTTTGCTGTTTGTTATCTGATTTGTTGTAGCCATTTCTATTTCTTCTTCTCTGTTAGCAAAATCACATTCAAATTCTTTGTTGTTATCATATTGCTACAATAGAGAAATTTTTTATTCTCTATTGTCATATTGCTACAGTAGCTGCTAAACTGGCTGCTACAATGTCTTCGGTTTTGTACTACTTTAATGGCAACTTGAAGGATTTTATCCCAAGGGTGCACTAAATGAATGTTTAAGTAAGGAGTCAGGAACCTAATTGCCTTTATCTTATTTATTATTTCAGAGTCTTCTAATTTTTTACTTAACATTTTGTAGTTCTTTGTCTTAAGATTTTTACCAGTCATGGTAAAGATCCATATCAAAATCATATTATGTTGATCTATTTCTTTTTTCTTGTTCTACTAATATGTTCATCCATTCCTTATGTAATTGTTTTAGAAATCTTTGGCTTAAGGTAATTTTTTATTTTTTGTTATCGTAAGATAATGAAATATGTCTATTTCATTTATTACATTATATAGGTTTAATGAAGAATCAGTTAAGTCTATAAGTTCATTCACATACCTGTTTTTAAATGTGTTTGTAATAATATATTGGTCTTGCTGACTTAGGTTTGTATGTTTTAGAACAAATAGCAATTTTGTAAGGAATTCTTCTTCTAAATGATTTTGTAAATATTCCATTAGAAGGTTTGTTATTTTGATAAACTTGATATTATTTAGAAAAGCAGACGTGAATCTAGGAATATTAAGTTACGCAGGCACTATTTATAATATTATTCATTTTCTTCTTCAACCATTCAAGCATAAACCTTTGTTCAGTTTTTGATAATTATGAAAAAAATCTTTAAGTTGTCAATTCTCACCTTGTCAATGTAAGAGTTTCTTCCCCTAAACACCTAGCGTCCTCACGACCAACGGCTAAAACGGGTACTTTGTTCTTTCAAACGAGTTTACGTCTTTTGAATTAAACAACATATAAGATAATTTCAGAATTTAGAATAACAGGAACATTACATCATTAACCACAAACCAAGAAGAAAATGAATAAGAATCTTACCTAAGCCGCTTCACCGTTCTTCCTTGATTCTCATCTTAATTAATTAGCTCATGAAGGGACCAAAGCTCGACATTAAAAGGTAAATACTAGAGGTTTTTGTTACAGACGAATAAGATTTTAATATGATAGATGAGTGTTCTGAAGGCCTTACATGTCTTTATATAGTCATGCTCAGAACACTCTCGAAATACAACTTGATAACTTACAGCTGTGGGTTATAGGCCCACTTTATTAATACATAATGGCACACCTAAAAAGATAAAAAGCAAGCATCCACCAGACTTTGTTTTTCCACGTATGTACTTTTAGTGGATACCGTATCTGTGCGGTAGGTTTCTGTCACATCAGTCCATTATGTCTTCATCTTCTTTTGTCTTATTGCTGCTGACAAAACCTTCTTTGTCTTCTCCTGTTAATGACATGTGTAATTTCCTATAGATTTTTATAGTATTAGGCCTAGGATGGAAGATTTCAAAAGGCCTATATTTTGGTTCAAATTCTTCTATGTTCCTGGAGTTGTATATTTTTGTTACTGGGGATTCAGCATGTAGTTTAAATTTTTTGTTGTCTATGCTTGTCCAATTCAAATTTTTTCCAATCATGTAGCCTCTATGTTTTTCATAGTGCTGTTGATCATACATCTTGGGTGTTGAGTTGTTAAGGAAATTTGTAGGCTTTTCCCAAGTTGGGTAGTCATGATCAAAACTGTGTGCTTTGATTTTTATTTTATGCCTTGCAAGATCCAGGATATTGTTGCCATAATGTGGAGGAACTGTAGATCTATCCAGGTGTAATTCTGTATCAAGGACCTCTGTAGAATAGTCTGCTATCGAATGTAGAGGCTCTGGTAGTTCTGTTGGATGCCAACCATTTATATAGATATCTTTGACAAAGCCATAGTTTAAGAGAGTAGTTGGATCTAAAGTGAATTTGTCATGGACAAGATATTTTTATTGTCATTGTTTAAGACTAACAAGGGGCATGGATGCAACAATCGTGCATCTACAGTCTGATAAGAATTCTTAGCAATCTGCAATAGTGCAAGGAATATTTTGGTTTCTCAGTATTTCCCAGTTTATTTTGAATCCAGGAAATTTTTGTGAAGAAATTTTTGTAACTAGAGAATAAATCTCCTTGTATGTTGGAGCATTTTGCTTCTTTGTATTTTGTAGAAATTGTATTTCTTTATCAAATGTTTCAGGAAAAGAAATCTCCTGACTCTTTTTTTGTATTGGAGAAGCTTGTGGGATATGTCCAAGCTGTATCATTTTTTCTTTAGTGGCCTCCTTTGTAATAGATGCAAATGTTATTTTGGGCTTTAAGAATATTTCTGTAGGAGTTAGTATTTCTTCTTTTATCTGAACTCCCGAGGCTATGTTTTGTATTTGTTTAATTGTGTCAGAGACTATGTAATCTGTTCCAATAAGTTTTTCAATAGCAGTCTTGGCCGTCTCATAAGTGTAATAGCCTTTATAATATGGTCTCACATATTTTGGGTTTTGTCCAAGTTCCTTAAGTTTAGGAACCACTTTTTTCCCAATCAAGATATATGCCAGCACTGGGTCCGTTGTACAAACAATAGTGTGTAAATTTCTTTGTGTTTTTTGTGTCTGTAAATAACTCAACCAAAGTATATAGTACACTAATCTTTTGTTTTTTTTCCTGTGGAGTGGTTGACAGGTTCCATATGTTGTCTAATACCATCTGTTGTTCTTCAGATAATTGGGCATTTGTGACAAATCTGTTTTGTGTATATGTCTTCAGAAATCATTTGCTGTTTGTTATCTGATTTGTAGTAGCCATTTCTATTTCTTCTTCTTTGTTAACAAAATCACATTCTTCAAAAGAGTTAGTACAATTTTCAGAAGATTTTAGTAACCTTGATAATTTATCAGGTAGTATATTTGAAATACCTTTAATATGTTCCCATATTATCCTAGTTCCACGGTTTAGTATTGCATTTTTAAACTTTATCCATCTATTATTTATTATACCTTTCTCCTTTTTATTGTTTGCATATTTTATTATCGACCGCAATCTGTTCTTATGGTTATTTCTTTTTGGGATATTATAAAAAGTCTAATGATTCCAAAACATATATTATGGCTAGAATTTCATAATCTAAAGAGGTCATGTAGCCCTTCTCTTTATATGTTCCTGAAGTATATCTGCATATTTTTTCAGTAGATTTAGGATCATTTTTGTATTTTTTGCTTAATAATATTCCTCCCCATCCTAAAGAAGAACCGTCCGTTTCTATAATCAGATAGTCTGTGGCCAATGGTAACGTCAGTGGATTTAAGTTTTTTGCTAATTCTTTAATTATTTGGACTTGTTTTATGTCTTCACTATTGAATTCACTTTTACCTTTGGGGCTTGCTTTGTTATACAAGGTTCCAGTATATTTGGATAATTTTTTTATAAATGGCCTTGCATAATTTATGAGTCCAAGAAATGATTGTAATTGTTTTAAAATTTTCTATTTTGTCTGGAAATTCTAATATTTTTATGGATATAAGGGGATAGAGTTCTATTTGTCCTTTTTCTATTTTTACTCCTAGGAAATCTATGGAATTTTTGAATAATTATATTTTCTTTTTAGAAATAATTAGCCCATGTGCTTCGAAGAGCTTAAATATTGTGTATAAGTGTGATATATGTTCCTTTTTTGTTTTTGAAAAAACTAGTATGTCATCTATATATACACATGTAAATTTACTACAATGTTTAAATATGTCATTCATTTTTCTTTGAAATATTTGTGGGGAGTTTTTTTAATCCAAATGGCATTACAAGCCATTCATAATGTCCTTCTGAACAGGTAAAAGTTGTCCATGGTATGGAATTTGGATGCATTTTGACTTGCCAGAAACCAGATTGTAAATCAAATTTAGAATATCAATAATTGTTTTGTATTTTGTTGATTAACACATCTTTGTCAGGAATACATTATCCATCTTCATTTGTATTATCATTTAGTCTGGTATAATCCATTACCATTCTACTCTGTCCTCTTTTTCTTTCCGATTCTTTTCGTACTATGAAGGTTGAGGTTTTGTATCTAGAGTCGGACCTTTTTATGATTCCTAATCTATTTAGGATATCTATGTGCATTTTAGGTTGTCATATTTGGGTGATCTGGTTTTGATAGTAATATCTGGTTTAATTATGTCTAGTCTATAATAAACCGAATCTTTTTCCCAATATTTTAGTGGTTTTTCTCGTATTATTTTTATTTTTTCGAGTCTACTGATAATTTGGTTTATATCATCAGTTGTTAAAAGAATATTTCTCATTTTTCTTGGTTGGATTAAATCTATTTCTATGTCATGTATATACTAATTATCTGTTTCTATGCCATGTATATTTTCATAACAATATAATTATTCTGTTGTTATTTTACTAGTTTCTTTTTGTTGGCATTGTCCTGGAATGTCACAAGTAAATTCTGGTTTTAGGATTTCGTATTGTTATCTCCACCACGCTTCTCAGGCAGAAACTCTGATATAAGAGGTGTTAATGTTGTTTTCTTGGCTATTTGCAAATAGTCTTTATTGAAGGAAAAGCATCCATTTTCACTTAAGAGAAAATCTAATCCAATTATTAGATTTATATTTCCTAGATTTAATTTAGTAACTCATAATTGTTTTAGGTTATAATGTGATGACCAATTGTCAAGTAGTGTGAAATCGTAATTGTACGTTAGTAATTATATCTGTTATAATGTTGGTTGTACCGTCAAACTGGGTACTTTGTTTTGGTTTATTAGCTTTTGTGACTTAGTATTGGGGTATTAATTCAGAATTTGTTGTTGAGATAGTTGCTCCCGTATCTATGAATGCTAATAATTTAATTTCTAATCTTTTAATGTGTATTAAGGTTAGTGTCCGAAGTTCTTTTAGACATTCAGGATTACATATTAAAGGGATTTGTATTACTTCATCTGTATTGATGAGGTTATTTTCTTGTAATTTTGTTATAATATTTTCCCCTTATTATATTTATCTATTTCTTCTAATATCTTCCTTAGTTCATCTACTTCTATTTCAAAATTGTTCATTCTGTCTTCTAATATTTTTATTTTATCTTCATTAATCTTGTTTTTATCAATATATTGTAATTTATGTGTGTTAGGAGTTTCTAAGCTAAAGTAAGTCTTGGGGCATTTATAACATATTTCTATGGTACATTTTATACACTTGAATCTTTTGTCAAAGGCTGGATACCAAGGAAAAAAGTAACATTTTGTAGTATCAGTTCCCATTTTATATTTGAAATCATGTACACATTCTTCATGATTCACTAAATTTAAAAATTGTTCAATTGGGAAGTCTGTCAATCTTGCTTGTTCATTTGTTAGTTCTTCTATTAAAGAGTAGTCTGAATTAGAAGTGTTTTCTTGTTCTTCTAATCTTTCCAATGATACTATAGAGTATATTGTAGAAGTTTCAGATACGTCTGAGGCTACTTCAAGTAGATCTTCTTTAACAGAGTCAACTAGGTTTGATTCCCTAGTATATAAATTGTGTTTTTAGGGCATGTTGAAGACAAATGTCCTTTCTCATTACATGCGAAGAATGTAATGGTACTTTCATATGTTTTCTTTGGATTATATTTTCTAACATATCTCTCTTTGTTTATGTATGGTTTTCTAGCATTTGATATTCTAAGGTAGTACTTCTTGTTACACTGTTTCTTAGGCTTATGTTTTGTGACAATAGGGCTTTTAGATCCATATTGTTGTGGAGTATATATTTGTGAACAAAATCCATAATTCTTTTGTTTTAATTCCCTTTGGATTTGTATATATGCGTATTTTTTTTTAATTCAGAAATGATGTGGGTTATCCTAGTTCCTATGTTATCATAAGTTTTAGGAATGTAAGCATATGTCTCATTCCATGATTTATGTATTTCTTTTCCTAAATCACCAGGCAGTTTAGAAAATAATCTATCTCCTATTTCTTTAGAATAATAGTTGCCGAAGGTTGTGGCATAATACAAAAATTCGTTTAAGAATTTTATCATATGTTTCCAATCTGACAGTTGTATTTGTTCTAAGTCTCTCATTGCTTCTTGTTGTCTAAGAGTAAGTCCAGTATTTACTTCTCTTCCTGTTATTATTCTATGTATTAGGTAAGCAAAATTGTATATCTTTCCTCCTTGTGCTATAGGGAGGCTACTTCGTCTGGGAAATTACTTTTGTATGCTTCCCACATTCCTTTAGCTGTATCTCTTAAATAATTCTCTGTTATTCTAACTATTTCCTCTCCTGTTATTATATTTGTGTGTTTGGATGAATAATCTCTAGCTATTGTGGCAATCCATTATTCTAAATATGTATCTAATAGTTAAGGATGGCATTCTGTAACATTAAGTATTACTGCATCTTTTCCAAAAAATGTTTTTTTGGTAGGTATTCTTTTTCCTATTGTTCTTAAATCTTTATTTTCATTGGTATACGGATTAACATTTACTCTAGGAGGGTGTCCTAGAGGATAATCCATTTTGTGAGGGGATTCTTTTGGATAGGTTATTGTAGAGTTTTCCCCTTGCCCCACCATTAGTTCTATGTGGTAGGTGTATTCACTTATTAAATCGTTATTAAGGTCTTCTGGTTTTTGTTTAATTATCTCTTTGGAGTCTTTTAAGAAGATTTCTAATGTAAGTATTGTTTTAATCCTAATATTACTTTCATCGTCAAAAAAGATAAATGTGTTATTGTCTATCTAGTTGTTCCTTTTAAGTTGTTGTTCCAATTCATATAGCTCGAATGGTCCAAGGACCATTCCTAATTCTTTAGGATATATTATTTTATCCATCACAAGTTTCTTTGGAGTTCAAAATTTGATTCATCATTAGTGTCTATGTCTTTTTGGTTAGAAGGTCCATAGTCTTTAAATCTTAAGGCTATCGATCTATTAGGGTTTGTATAAGTTACGACATCATTTGGTTTAAGTGTGTCCCTGTTTTCATTAGGATTTTGGATAGTCCATTCATGTCCTGTTAATATGGATGAGTCTATTTCATTTGTTTTAAAAAAATTATACCAGTGGATGTTAGTGTCTTTATTACCTCATCAAGTTTTATTTTTATTTTGGGAGTATATTTTGTCATGCATTTTCCCAAAAATGTTATATCAAGTAGTATATTTTTACCGTTGAAATTTTCGAATCCTTTAGTCTGAATAACTACTTTTATGTGTTTATAAAAATCTTGCAATGTCATTGTAAAGTTTGGTAAAATATAAACAATTCCAACGTTATTGTTCATATCAACTTCTATTGTCCCGAATATTGCTTTGTCTAAGTCTTAGTGTCTGTCATCAAGTAGTACTATTAGTAATTTGGCTCCTCTTTTCTGTCTGACTAATCCTCTTATTCCTATGACAATGAGTCCTAGTTGGATTAACTTATAGTTTTGTATTCTTAATTGTTTAATAGCTTCGTTAGACATTAGGTTTACAGTTTGTTGGTTTCCATCACTTAGGGAAAGAATTTCCTCCCTATGATGTCTATATAACCCTGTATTTGTGGTAAATATACCTGTTCTGTATAGTTCTCTTGGGTTTAGAGCATTTATTTAATTATTTGAGAATACTTCTAGGTCATTATCTATATTTATTATTTCTTCTTGTTGGGATTGAGAATTTACAGATCTTCTTAATATGTTGTCTACCCAAGTGTTTGTGGCTAGGTTATTAGTTTCTGTAGGTCTGTCTATTAAAGTTCTGGATGGTCCTGTAAAAGATCTTCTATTCATCTTATTGTATCTAACTTCTTGAATGTTAAAAAGCTGATCTTGGTCTTTTTACCATTGTCAGCGTCTATTGATCCTAGGTTTAAATTGGATATTCTTTCAGTTAGCTGGTTGGTATCATATTCTTTTTCTTGTGTAGTTTTATCTAAGTTATTTAGTTTTCTGTCTAGGTTTGTAATTGGATATTCTTTCAGTTAGCTAGTTTTTCAACTTCTAAGTTTAGGTATTCAAATTTCTTATAGCTGGTTGATTCAACAGGTTTTAGTTTATTCATATTCATTGATCTTTAGCTCTGATACCAAATGGAGAGACAGAGAGTAGAGAAATTTTTTGTTGTTATCATACTGCTACAGTAGAGAAATTTTTTGTTCTCTGTTGTCATATTGCCACAGTCTTTTCAGTTTTGTAATACATTAATGGCAACTTGGAGGATTTTATCCCAAGGGTGTACTAAATGAATGTTTATGTAAGGAATTAGGAACCTAATTACCTTTATCTTATTTATTATTTCAGAGTCTTCTAATTTTTTACTTAACATTATGTATTTCTCCGTCTTAAGATTTTTACTTGTCATGGTAAAGATTATGTTTTGAATAATGCTAAGGCATATTTTGTCTTAAATTATGAATTATGGAGATTAAACATCAGTAAATAAAAGGAATATGTCACTTTTTGACAAACCTGGTGAATATTTTCACAAGTTTTCTATGGTTTTTCCCCATGGATAAACTTTAATGATAAATTCAGCAACTTGTATAGTAGTACCCTAATTGAAACAGCATGTTCTCATAATATTTTTTTGAGCTTCATTACTAAAGTATGTGATCAATATGCTTTATTGTAGGATGTTTTATGTTTTGCACATTCTTATGTATTATTTAAGGTCAGTATATTAAAGTCGCTCATTAACGGGATTATTTGTGTATATGTAATGTAGCTCACTCTCATCTATTTTGAGAATTCTTTCAATTGTGTTAGGGTCTAGTGCCACTAACAGCCTCAAAGATGAGTAATGCACTGCATATTATTCACTTAAGAATTTAGATAATATCATTAAGAATAGGTAAAAGATTGTATATAAGTTTCTAACATGAAGGAAACCAACACTATAAGGGGAAAGCCATTTTCCGACGGCAGAAAACCATCGACGGCCGTCGGAAGCCGTCGGCAGCCGTCGGAAATTAAGGCGTCGGGGAGCAGTGTTTCCGACGGCTTCCGACAAACCTCGTCGTTCGCATTTCCGATGGCTTTGACGGATTCCGACTATTATGGGAAGCCGTTGGAAAAAATGATCCGAAAGCCATTGGGAGCCGTCGGAAATCCGAAACCTGAAAGTCATCGGAAGCCTTCGGAAATCTGCTGAATTTTTTTGTATTTCTGCTGCAATACAGCCTTCCACCCACATTTCCCATACAAACATTATTTCACCAATACTGCAGAATCCAATATATAATATTCCAAACAAGTACCAAAAAGCAAACTATACACAAATCACCAAACAAAAAAGTACATAAAATTAAGTCAATACACATAATCATCACCCAAACTAATGTACAATACATACTAATATACACAACACCAAATGTTCTATCAATATATACATTCACAACATCCCCAACATCCACATAATTATACAGCAAAACATGTAAGTGTATCATAACATAGTACAACAACCAACAAGTACCTCTACCATCTACCAAATCGTACAAAACAGAAAAAACTTACCGACCAAAGCAATCAATCAATCTCTTCCAAAACCTGACCCAGCAGAGGAAGGGAAGCGTCCATTATACTGCTGCATGTACTCGGCGATACGCTAGTCAAGCAACGTCGGTAGTCTCTATGGCCTACCGACGGTTCTGCTCCTCCAGCTGCGCCATAGCCTGCAAATCTTCGATTTCTGCTAGATCGATTTGTGCTCTAGTCTGCATACCCCGTCTCTGACTGCTGGCCTGTAATAAATATTTAATTTAGTTGTGTGATCTCTGTAAGTGTATGTGCAGGTATGTGAATGATTAGCAATGTGATTATGTTATTTAATTTAGTTTATGATGTTTATGTATGTGTACGTGCATGTTGATAACATCTTAGATTGTGGTAACACCAAATAATTACAATGACAAGATTGTTGATTTATATTTTGAATTGCTATAACTTTGGAACATTTTAGCATAAGTAAAGTAACTATAGGGAAGGATGAGAGCAATAAATTTGAAATTACTACTTGATTGCAAAAATATTATTTACTTACCACTTGATTGCCAAATCCATGTCGTCTGCCATGCTCCGATGGATCCATAACTGACTCAAAAATAACATCGTCATCTGTCGTTAGCTGATCTCGACCTGTATTAGCAAGGAGTTTCTGGCGCTGCTCCATAAACTTTTCCTGCATTACTACATTAATATCATCACATCTTATTTCATTATATATTAACAAGTAGAACAATTAATAATACTGCATAAATTGAAATATGCTTACATGACTCTTGCTGGATTTATTGTCCTGCCATGTATACGAAAATGTCCCATCCGGATTTACATGCTCGATAGCATGCATAAGAGTAAACACGTCCATATAGCCCACGGGACCATGCGCCTCAGCGTCCTGAAATTGATTTTTACATAAAATTATTGTACATTTAAAATTATATAGCACAAACTATTTACAATTTGCATTGAGTAAATTTACCAACTTCTGCCGATACTACTAAAATGACTTTGACCCTCCGCAATGAGTGACGGATTTTTATTTCTATTTGTAGAGTTTCTTTCGGACTCTTCCTGTACATTCAAAAGTTGATACATTATTTATCGATCATGTATTTTTTTATATTTACTACTAGTCAAATAATTTAAAAAAAATAGTGTACTTGCATTCGCTATGTTAGTTTCCCAGTATCCCAACCATGCTTGCCATATGCTTTCCCCCATCCAACGTGGTTTCTTACCTGATTTCTTGATTTCGGATATCGAGTCCCTATAGTTTTTACGCATCTTCTTCATCCAATATTCTCACGCCAACTGCATATCGTCTGTCTAAATGTCTATCTCAGCCTATGTTTCACGATAAAAAGAAAAAAGAATATTAAACTGTAAACGATAAACAGAAAAAAATGACAAAAATGAATTAAAAATGAAAAATAGAAAAATATAGTTGCTAGGACATCCTTTCAAATACACTTTACTAGGTGGGGAGGGTTTTTATCCCACTTCGGCTAACAAGCACTCATCTTACTCCGATAAGAAGCTCTAGAAACATCCAACACAACATTCGAGGGAAGTTGGTCGAACCCCCTGTTTTTAAATATAGATAAGTACGTACGTATATCAAAAAAATAAGATGCTGAATAAAATTTAATTCTAACCCCTCTGTTCTATGTAATAAAAAAAGACAGGACGCTGTGATGCTTGTGATGGATCACTGCCATCGCCTCCTAAAGATCAAAAAGAGCTCCTACCTCTAGATGACATTACGATAAACCTGTGTTATATATACACATCATTTCAAAAGAGAATAATAACATGAAATGAAATAAATTTTATATGTAAATGAATATATTAATGGTATAAATTGCTAAATTAATGACTGAAATGGAAATAGAAATGCAAATGTGTTATACCTAATTCATAATGGATCTCATGTTCCGACGATAAGAAGATTACATCACATTTTTAATAATAATTGGTAAATAAATGATAA
Source organism: Allium cepa (assembly GCA_030765085.1). Taxonomy (NCBI): domain Eukaryota; kingdom Viridiplantae; phylum Streptophyta; class Magnoliopsida; order Asparagales; family Amaryllidaceae; genus Allium; species Allium cepa. Next base: position 408,510,245 of record CM060939.1, on the reverse strand, counting down.
ATGGAAATGACATAAAACATGTAAACAATGGTAAACGTACAGATTTGGTTTTATAGTTACATCAATTTCATAATACATCAAGAATTCAACATAGTTACATCAACTGCAAAAAAATCAGATTCGGATTTTTATCAATCATTATCGTCTTCTGATTCTGATTCGATCTCGTTTTCTACGATATTTTCCTCTACATTGTCAAACGCTTCTATCAAAACATTTGATTCATCGATCAAAGGACCAAAATCTATATAATCATCTGTAATTATTATTTCATTATTTTCCTCAAAATCTGCTGATAAGCTTGTTCGTTTGGAATATTCTTCCTATCGAATGTAAATCTGGCCTTTGTTTTAAAAACTGCAGACCAATCTGCTTTGTCTCTTTTCAGAGACGGATAAGAAGCGTAATATACTTGCAATGCTTGTTTGGCTGGCACAAAAGGATCGTACTTGAAGATTATAATTCTTGTGCACATTAATTCCAGAACCCGGAACATTGCTAAATCAATTGCATCTAAATAGAAACACCTCCTCCGCGAGTCATTAGAAATATGTCAGGTGCAAAACTTGTGTTAGAACGCCATAAAAATCATTTATGTGATTTTCTGGATCATCGCTACCTTTAACAAATGCACCGTATTATTCATCAATTTTTCTGCACCGTATTCTTTGATGTTAAATTTATATCCATTGACGAAATATATTGGATATGACTTGACCACTCTTTTTGGTCCCATCGCAAGACGTTTCAACCCTTCGTCAACAACACAATTTCTCGGCTCATAAACGTAATTTGAAAACCAACCGGAAAATTCATTACTGAGATCTCCATTCGGATGTTCACGTTCATAAAAACTATATATATAAACAAATCATTACATTAGGTTATACACACACATGCACTATAGGAAAGAATAAAACAGAAATTATTGTTTCACATTACCTAACAATCGATGCAACCGCGGCACAATTTCGAAGAATATAAGTGTGTGCTACATGAAGATATCTACCATCTAGCCATATTTCTGCGCATTTTCCAGAAGGCCGACCATGTTGTCTAAAAATAGATAACATTGCTTGAGAAGACTCTTGTTCGTCGCCTTTGTCATTACGAGGAACACTTTCAAATGATATATTCACATGGTCACTGAAATAGTGAGAGAGAAAGAACGAAGCTTCTTCTTCGATGTAAGATTTACATATCGAACCTTCAACTCGTGCTTTTTCCCTCACTTTTTTCTTCAGATGATTTAGATATCTATGCAAAACTAGTTTACATTAACTTCATCTTTCAAATGCAATTAAATTATGTGATAACATATTACATACCTCTCAAATGGATACATCCATCCATATTGGACAGGACCTCGAAGTCATGCTTCAGATGGGAGATAAACAGGTAAATGTTCCGTTACATTAAAAAAATCTAGTGGAAATATTTTCTCTAATTTGCATAGCAATATAGGAAATCTACTTCAAGTTTACGTAAACGTTGCACTTTTAAAGTAGTCGAACAAAGCTCTTTGTAAAACATACTAAGCTCCATTACTACCTTCCAAACTTTTAACGGCGGTAGTTCTTTGAACATAGCGGGTAATAAATTTTCCATCATTATGTGACAGTCGTGGCTTTTCATTCTGCTTAATCTACCATTTTTAAAGTCAACACATCTACGAAGATTTGATGATATCTCATTAGGAAATCTTAACCCTTCCACCCATTTAACACAACTTTAACTTGATTATCATCTAATTCGTAATATGCTTTGGGTTTTTTACTGTCATTTGGTTTCATATAAAGCTCAGGACATTTGCATAATTCTTCTATATCGTGTCTTGATTTCACATCACCCTTCTTCTTCCCTTTCACATTCAAAATTGTGTTAAAAATGTTATCAAATATATTTTTCTCATTGTGCATAACGTCTATATTATGACGAAGCAGAAGATGTTTCCAATATGGCAACTCCTAAAAAATAGTTTGTTTGCATCAGTTATGAACAATCGATTTGCCTTCAATTTTTGTTTGCACACACCGGTTTCATATATCTTGGGATAGTCCCTAACAAGTTCATATATGTCTTCGGTTGAACGAACCGTTGGTGGTTGTCTGGTTTCTACTCTATTAGCTAAAAAATTTTTCTTATCTCCTCTGAAGGGATGATTTACATTGAGAAAATATCGATGACAGTCAAACCATGAAATTTTCTTACCATGAGGTAAAGAAAACGCTCATGTTTCATCTATGCAATATGGAAATGCTATACGACCGGCAGTACTCCATCCTGAAAGCACTGCATAGGTAGGAAAATCACTTATAGTCCACAACAAAGAAGCAATATGAAAATTTTTCTTCTTGGACACATCGTACGTTTCTACTCCTTCGTTGCACAGTATTTTTAATTCCTCAATCAACGGTTGTAAATATACATCGATTCCTGGTGTTGGATCGTCGAGGCCAGGAACGACAACAGTAAGAAACAAATATTGCATTTTCATACACATCCATGGAGGTAAATTATACGGTGCGATGATAATGAGCCAGGATGAATATTTAGAACCAAATTGAGAAAATGGCAAAAAAACATCCGTACATAATCCTAATCAAACATTTCAACTCTCCACTGCAAAATTTGGATACGTTTTATTAAAATGCTTCCGTGCTTCTCCATCGACCGGATGTGTCAACGTACCCTCTTCCCCCATTCTCACACTATGCCATCTCATATTAGATGCAGTTACAGAAGATTCATATAATATTTGAAGCCTTGGAGTGATGGGTAAGTAATGCATATGCTTGTACGGAACTTCCTTCCCCTTCTTTTTCTAGGTTTATATCTCTCCTGATTAAATTTTTTACAGTTTCTAAGGTTTGCGTCTTCCTTTCAAAACAACATGCAGCCTTTTAAATATATATCTATTTTCTGATAAGGTAAACCAAAAGTCGACATAAGTTTTTTGACTTCATGGTGATTTTCACATATTAGATTATTGGACGGCATATGTCTTTTTGTAGCTTGTACAACAGCCGTAAACCCAGCTTCAATGATGTTGTATTTTGACTTCATCGCAATGTATTCTGCGATTACTGACAGCTGAGTGCCGCTTTTACAACCATCCCTAACAGGTTTCTTAGCAGCATCTAGTAAATCATAAAGTTTTTTTCTTCAATATTTGGTTCTTCAATGTTTCCATCATCATCGTCAACTTCAACCATAGGAAACATTAATCGTGTTGCATCCTCGACCATATTTTCTGTATGGGTCGTCGTAACTACTTCGTTGACGACACTTTCAAACTCTACAAAACTATTTGCTACAACTTCTCCGTGTCGATCCCAAACATAATACTCGGGTATGTAACTATTTTTGGCACAAATGAACTTTCACAATATCTGGTAACAAATACTTCAAATGTCTACACCTACTACACGGACAATGAATTTCTGGATCGTTTCCATTATTACCTAAAGCGAATTCAACAAATACGTTTATACCATTATAAAAATCTTCTTTATTGAGCCTCTCAGCCCTTTTCTTTGGTACATCCATCTCCTACAGTCGACAAAATAATCAATCATTTTTCCTATTTGAGAAAATGAGTCACAAGTTCAAAATCTAATATTTATTTTCAAGAATATAAATACGAAAAAGATTATTTTCATGGTCGTATAATATTTGAATTTAAAGAACTATTTCACGAATTAAAAAATATTTTCAAATATGACACATTTTATTTTTTAACGTATCGATACAAAATTTTGTACAAAAAGATATTTGTTTCAATGGTCATAAATCCTACTTTCCATTACAAACACAGTAAGCATTTATATTTCGTATATTACTTCGTCTCAAATGATTCAATAAAATTTCGGCAGCATTTCCCTTTTGTTCCCTGAATTGTACATAAATGCGTGTACGCAGGAAACAAAAAAGAAAAGTTAGACCGAAATTTTATGAACTTTTTGAGACGAAGTAGTGTTATCCCGCCTTTTAACAAAGCCAAGATACCCAAAAATTAACTAAAACCCAATGATTACTAGTCATGAATGTCGATTATGCACCGCAGGTTCACTGTGGATATCAATGAATTTTTTCCGAGTCCGGATCGGGCGACAATCGGCAAGAAATGGCAAGCAAAGCTATAAAGCCAACGTTTCAAATTTCAGGTTAATCGGAGTCCGTATGAATGCGATATGATCGATTCAAGTTACAAAAAGAACACAATGTTCGTATCCATAGAGGGAGGTTGAATTTCGAATCGATCAAGTTCGACTCGATCAACAGCATGATAACGATCTGTTCGAATCGATTGGCTTCGAGTCGAACCTTGGCCGTGCTATTCGAATCCATCGGGTTTACTTCGATAAATGTGGAACTATTCGTATCCATCATGTTTCGAATCGATCTTGTTCGGTGAATAGTTCGAACCCATGGACTCTATAGACCTCTGTCGTATCCACCAGGCAAGGTTTCGTTCGTATTCAACTATCGACCTTATTCGTATCCGTGCCCCACTTCGTATCCCTCGGCTTACACCATCCTCATATCGATCCTTCATGCATCATCCAAGGCCGCTTCGGATCGATCAGCATGCATAAGATCGGTGCGAAACGCGCTACAGGTATAGATACGAAACGCTGGACATGGACCGAAATTGCGAATAGGGGTCGAGGTAGATGAATGCGAATGAAAAGACGTGGATGGATCTGGGTGGAGTTCAAATACTAACGACTCAGTCGACTCGGCAAAAAAGGTTGAGCAATCCAAAATTCTCGCACCATTTCACATCACACACACGTCCCTCAATCGAGTCGAACGGGATGGATACGAAACATGGATTCGAATGCGACAATGCTCACGAAAACGCAATCTTGCATCGATCATATCTCCCAAACCACATGTCCAAATTCTACGAAATTTTCACAGGAGCATACGTACAAGCTAAAAAACATTTCTGCCAAGTTTCAGCTCGATTGGATCATTTTTTTGATCGATACGAAATTGGTTCGTATCGGTCATGAATCGAGTCGAAACTTTCAGGGATCGGTTGCGTGGACCCACTCACGTGCCAGAAGGAGTCTTTCGAAGTTTGAGCGCGATATCAGCCTCCTACACCTATAAATAGCCCCTTGAATCCTATAGAAAGAGGGGCCTTTGGGCTATTGGACATCTAGACTCTGCCAGATTCAATTCTATATCTCAACATTGCTGTTATATTTGAATTCATTCATTGTAACTGTTGTAACCATATGTAATCAGCGAAGAACATCAATAAAAGACAAACCCTTGAAGTGGACGTAGGCCGGAGATAGCCGAACCACTATAAATCTTGCGTTCATGTTCGTTATTTCTGAATTGCAATTTGTTATTGTTAGATCTGAGATTTGTGTTTGGAATATTGTTGATATACATTAATAACTTGGTGCTTTCATGATACTTGGGGTTTGTGACCAATTTTGGCGTGAACACTTTGGTGCTTTCACTAGGAAACAACTAGCACCTGCTATACCTGATTCGGAATCCAGATTTGAAGGCCTGAAGGAATTATATTTGAAAGACGATGACTCGACAGACAAGCAGAAGACAGAGAGCTGAGAGAAGCCAACAGGAAGGAAGTCAAGAAGCATTCTCCGAAGCTAGAGAAGGACAAGCTTCGATCTACATCACCAGGGATGAGATGGAGGCTATGAAAAATTCGATGCATGAAAGAATAATGAAGAGTCAACAGGAGATGCTGCAGAACTTCTTCGAACAGGTGAGAGCAGCAAATACACAAAACCTTGGGCCAACTACTACAACTGCGAATGTGGAACAGGGAGCAAGGGTCAAGGAACCCAAAGGAGGACAGAATACAGAACCAGAGGGTAATCAACAAAGGCTTAGGGGCAGACCCTCAGGATCTGATACTGGAAGACCAATGGATGGAGCTCGACAGGCTAGAGCCAATGCTAGTACTAACGAGCCACACCAAGAGTATGTACCAGAGTTCCCTTCGAGACTTGGGGGCAGGAACATGACAAGAGGGCAACCCTCGGATGGAGATGAAAGAATGATTGGTCTAGTGCGACAAATCATGAGAGGAGGATTGTCGAGCGGAGGATTGGAAGAAGTCAGTCGTAGTCCGTTCACTTCGATTATCAAAAGTGCAAGGAACCATCCAAAGTTCAAACTACCAATGCTAGAACCTTATGACGGGAAGTCAGACCCGACCATGCACATTACTAGATACATCAGACATATGGAAGTGCTGGGAGCATCCGAGGAAGTGATGACACAATGTTTCCCTTTATTTTCATCAGATTTGGCTGCGCTTTGGTTCACACAACTAGAAACTGGATCAATCAGAATAGGAGGCGAGCTCGTAGATTGCTTCATGAGACAGTTTAGGGTCCACGTGACGCGACCCAAGAGTGCGATGGCTTTGGCTTTGATAAAGAAAAGGACCGGAGAGTCCATAAAAGATTTTCTACTACGATTCAATGCAACAGTGGCTTCTGTAGATTGCCCGGATCCATCGATGATTTTGATGGCGGCGGTGGCAGGAGTTGGGGAAGGCACCGAATTTAAAGATTTTTTGGCAAGAGATCCACCACAAGATCTTGGGGAATTCTATCATGAAGCCAAAAGATTCATTCGACTAGAAGAATCACGAGGTGAGAGGCGAGAGGCAAGAAGCAAACGCTGTGCGGGGGGAAGGAACCGCTAGGGAACAGTCTGGAGCAGACAAAGGAAAGAGAAAGCAGGATGATAGACGTGATGGTCCTGATAAATGAAAGAAATTCCGAGAGCCCAGATTTAGGCAATACACAGATCTGACGGCAAACCTGGAACGGATTTACACGGAAACTCGGGGGCAACTCCTCTATCGAAAACCACCTAGGAGAGATCCCACAGAGCGGGAGCGCAGAAGTGGAAAATATTGCCTATTCCATGAGCTGGATGGGCACACTACCGATGAATGCCGCCGCCTGAAAGATGAGGTGGAAGAACATGCCAGGAGTGGTAGATTGCCACAATATACCAGAGAACGGACGGCGGCCGTGAGACCTGAACAACTACTGCCTCCACCTAACAGAACTAATCTTGGATCAGGATCGAGACTCGTCATCAACTGATTATGATGGCAAGGGCCAAGTTCAGGATTTGAAATTTGGTCGGTTAGATTTCTTAGATTTGATTTTAAAAATAAAACAGCTACCCCACTTACACATGTACGGGAACCGGAGAGATCCCTAGGCATGCTCTGAGATGGAAATAGATCGATCTGCTCGGAGTTGCAATGTCTAGTTTTTCCTAATATTTGAGATTGAACATATAGGATTTGAATTCAATAAATGAACTTGAATTTCTTGAAATAAACGTTTGACTGGAGAGTTAAAGGATGAACATTATAAACCAGTTTGAACACGGTCGTTTTATGACCCTACCTAGAGAGGCGGGGTCCGGAGTGCAAGAAGTGAGTTGCTTCGCCGAAGAGCGACAGGATCGACTCACTTAACGTCGTCTCCCATTCACCAGAAAGTGATTGGATCGGGATTCAATAAGAGCCCAGAGAGGCTATGATCGACCCACGATTTAGGCCATGACATCGCTTAATATTCAAATACACTGAACCAGAGTGCAAGAAGTGAGTTGCTTCGCCGGAGAGCGACAGGATCGACTCACTTAACGCTGTTTCCCTTCACCGAAGAGTGGCAGGATGGGATCCATCAAGAACCCGGAAAGGCTACGATCGGTCTAGAACGACCAAGACATCGCTATACGCCCTAGCTAGGGACAAAGTGCAAGGGATAGAAGGCAACACCGGAGTGCAACATGATCTTTCTATTCGATCGCTAAGTCTGGAATGGACTTGGCAAAGGTCTAGAGTGACCACTGATACTCCGAAGAGACTGTAGAATTTCATTCTTAACTTCCACAGGAAGAAATGGATAATAATTTGGCTTCGAACAGCCACAAACTTGATTGAAAACGCTATTAGCTTTGAATAAAACATGGACTCACTACGTTCGATTTCAAGCTATTCAAAACACACCTTATGCCAAAAGGCATATTTTGGAGGGAAAAGTATTATCCCGCCTTTTGGCAAAGCCGAGATACCCGAAAATTAACTGAAAACCAATGATTACTAGTCATGAATGTCGATTATGCATCGCAGGTTCACTGTGGATATTAATGAATTTTGTCCGAGTTCGGATCGGGCTACAATCGGCAAGAAATGGCAAGCAAGGCTATAAAAGCCAATGTTTCAAATTTCAGGTTAATCGGAGTTCGTATGAATGAGACACGATCGATGCAAGTTAGAAAAAGAACACAATGTTCGTATCCATAGAGGGAGACTGAATTTCGAATCAATCAAGTTCGACTCGATCAACAGCATGATGACGATCTGTTCGAATTGATCGGCTTCGAGTCGAATCTTGGCCGTGCTATTCGAACCCATCAGGTTTGTGTCGATCAGTGCGGAACTATTCGTATCCATCATGCTTTGAATCGATCTTGTTCGGTGAATAGTTCGAACCCATCGACTCTATAGACCTCTGTCGTATGCACCAGGCAAGGTTTCGTTCGTATTCAACTATCGACCTTATTCGTATCCGTGCCCCACTTCGTATCCATCGGCTTACACCATCCTCGTATCGATCCTTCACGCATCATCCAAGGCCGCTTTGGATCGATCAGCGTGTATAAGATCGGTGCGAAACGCGCTACAGGCATCGATACGAAATGCTGGACATGGACCAAAATTGCGAATAGGGGTCGAGGTAGATGAATGCGAATGAAAAGACGTGGATGGATCTGGGTGGAGTTCAAATACTAACGACTCGGTCGACTCGGCAAAAAAGGTGGAGCGATCCAAAAATCTCGCACCACGTCACATCACACACAAGTGCCTCAATCGAGTCGAACGGGACGGATATGAAACATGGATTCAAATGCGACAATGCTCATGAAAACGCAATCCTGCATTGATAATATCTCCTAATCGATAGGTCCAAATATTACGAAATTTTCACAAGAGCTTACGTACAAGCTAAAAAACATTCCTGCCAAGTTTCAGGTCGATCAGATCATTTTTTGATCGATACGAAATTGGTTCTTATCGATCAAAAATCGAGTCGAAACTTTCCGGGATCGGTCGCGTGGGCCCACTCACATGCCAGAAGGAGTCTCCCGAAGTTTGAGCGTGATATCAGCCTCCTACACCCACAAATAGCCCATTGAAGCCAACAAAAAGAGGGGCTTTTGGGCTATTGGGCATCTAGACTCTGCCGGATTCAATTCTATATCTCACCATTGCTATTATATTTGAATTCCTTCATTGTAACTGTTGTAATCATCTGTAATCAGCAAAGAACATCAATAAAGACAAACCTTTGAAGTGGACGTAGGTCGGAGATAGTCGAACCACTATAAATCTTGCGTTCCTGTTCGTTATTTCTGAATTGCTATTTGTTATTGTTAGTTCTGAGATTTATGTTTGGAATATTGCTGATCTATATTAATAACTTGGTGCTTTCACGATACTTGGGGTTTGTGACCAATTTTGACGCAAACAAGTAGTATACAAAATGTAAATACTGGTTGTGTTCATAATTTGTCCAATACTGGGAAAAATTCAACAAACATTGTACAAGATGAATATAAATGGTCGTTTTTCGAAAAAAACGACTATTTGTATAACGATCATGTACAACACAAGTCACACGGGGCCAAAAACTATCTATGGGACATTAGTTAATTAAATGTGCGCATTTTACGTAAAAATACAGTTTTTCTAACTGTTCACATTTGCAAAAATATATCTTAATTTAACACATTTGTTCGACGTATTACATCAACTTAAGGTTGGTGTAACATTTTTGTCATTTTTAAATACACACAATTATAATTTAGACTCATGCATTTTTTTGTTGCATTAGTCAATACGTGCACAATATAATACTCCTAGCTCATTCATTCATTTTATCTTATTCCAACTAAAAAATATAATGATAGCAGCGCTACACACATATACAATCCTAGATAAAGGCATACACAATGACTTACATATGCACAAACAACCACAAATTATACATGTTTTCACAATTCACGATAAAAGATGAAATAGGTATACCATGGAATGCTAGAAACTATTATAACACTATTGAAAACAATTTCAATCACCAATTAGCACTAATTTATCATCTTATGCAAATCTAGAAATAGGGTAAAAATTGAATTTTTCATAAAAATAAGAGATTATACCTAAGGTAGAAAGCAAGAGAGGTTGAATTCATAGCCGGGGAGGATGCAAAAACACGAAACTAGTGATTGGCTTGGGCAGTGAATTTGGGATTTTAGAAATGGGTTTTAGGTTTTGCTGAAGTGAGGAAGAAAGGCTCGACAGGAGCCTGTAATTCGTGATTTTCCGACGGCTTATGATGGCCGCCGACGGTCCGTTGGAAGCCGTCAGAAGTCGTCTCCCTCCTCTGTCGCTTTTTAACCATTTTCTAGTAGTGCAATAGAAAAAACATTATCATTTCTTGATTTTCGCAACAATGAATTTAACTTTGATGTGAACATGTATTTCAATCAAAGTAGTTATTAATAGAATCTCGGACAGATCAAAGGATTATGGATTTGGATAATTTTCTCCACCCGAGGAGGCAAGTGGAGTAGCCATTGATATAAACGGAAAGGTAAAAGCATATTACTTTTATGCTAACATTTACTAGAGGGCGTAATACTTTTATGCTCATATATCTTTGAAAAGCAATAAAATTTGCCGAGAGAAAGCGAAGATCTTTAGAAGCAATTTTCACCTATATTTGCTGCTAGCTGGGTGTGAAGATTTCTAGAATTGAGGTTTGTTTATCTGAAGCAATAGCTTTAGTTTTAGGTTTGTAGACGTTTCTTTTGCCACTACTCCTTCAAAATGGATTACATATAGCATCATTACTTAGTGATAGACTACTATAGCATGCTACAGTGTCCATGTCTAATATTGTATGGCCATCTAATGAAATTGGCTATTGTGGTCATTCACATGTCCATGTTATTTTGGATTTATTGGAAGACGATGATTTAAAACACATATCCAAATGCCAGTTCTATTTTTGATGTACATACACACGATATATGTGTCTGTGTTTACACACACTTACTAATTGACAAGCTAAATTTACATGAGCTATTAATTCAAATTTCAATGACCGATTAGTGATTCCTTATACATTGATAATAATTTAATAATTTTTTGAGTTAGAGACTGATTCATGCCTCTTCACAGATTGAACATGTATCTTTGCATCATTTATACCATGACCTTTTGAAAGTGTTTTTTAAGAAAGTGTTAACCCATTTTTGAACCAAAGCAGATTTCAACCGAACTTAAGATTAAAACCAAAATGAAATGATTCACGAAGTAGGAAACACGATCAAAAGGACTAGAGAATTGAACTCCATAAGTTTGAGTAGAAAACTGGCCAAGGGAACAACTCAGTCCCAACTTGTTTAGGTTAGCACTGACCTATTCCTCCCCCCTTTTTGCTCCACATATGCTACAATAACTTGTGGTGAAGTGATTTTTCAATGATTTGTATGAGCAATTCCAAGAATTGATGAGAAGAAAGTAGCTAACAGAAAGATCGTTAAAACCAATTCAAAATCAAAGGAAAAGAGCTTGGAACAACTCAAGAAGGAGGTAGAAAGCTAGCGAATGGACGTAGTTCAACTTGGAGGAGCAAAAATGACTCGACACTGAGTTATTTTACTTGGTACCAAAACTACGCCATAGATGGCCTTCTGCAACATTTTTACAACATGTTGGGTAAAATATTGCGATAGCTATACAATTTTGTTCCTACTGCAACGTTGAATTTTTGGTGTTGTCTTAGCCATAAAAATGTGTTGCTCTAGCTAAACAAGTGTAATTGATGCAACATTTTTTTATAGTGTTGCTATAGCAGACCTTTGCATATCTTTCGCACCGATCCGCGCCAATCTACTAAGGCAAATCCTACGTTGGAGAACGTGACACCTCATCAATCCGAACACCACTCCTTGATCTTTTAGAGCCGCGAAGAAAAAAAGTCCCCGCAAATAACCTTTTATTTTCATTCTCCTATGTCTTCTTACAAAGATTCAAGCGAACATTCTTAATTTGGGGTTCAGCGATTTCAGTTCGATTAGGGCTTCGATTTGGGGGTTCAAGCTTTGTTCAGCGATTTCGCTTCGATTTAGGGGTTCAAGCATTGTTCACATCACTTTAAGGCTTCAATTTCGATTTTGAGGTATAACACTCTCTCCCATCACTTTAGGGTTTCGATCTAAACTACTTATAAATTCTTAATTCGGCCTGAATTAACAATTCGACTTGTCTAGGTTTCCTCTTGTTGGACACACACACAAATTTTATCTTTTTTTGTTAGAATACTCATATCATAATTGTAGTGATGGACAGCGAAAACATTTGGATAGAACTTCTAAAGTTTAGTGAAGGATATATTAGCGGGATAAGAGCCTTTATACAAAACGGTTTTTCTAAATTGGCCGTAGGCGATGAAATGACGTGCCCATGCAAGAATTGTAAAAATAGCAAGTGGCGTCGTCTAGATATAATTTATGATCATCCCATCTGCAATGGTCCATCTCCATTGTATGTGAAATTGATTTGTGAGGTTTCTCACCCAAATTTTGGAAGGAGTGATGAAGATATAGACTGTGATGCTGGTGATTTTGGAGATAATCTAGGTGAAATGTTGCACCATACTCGTGGAAATATGCAGAACTGTGAAGATGAGAATTCTGATGCACCAAATGCTGATGCTAAAAGATTTTATCGTCTTGTCGAAGATGGAAAGCAGCCATTATATCCTAGCTGTTCAAAATTTTCGAGATTAAGTTTTATCATCAGGCTTTATTCTTTAAAATGTGTACATGGAATTATAGAGTCTGCAGTTGGGGATATACTAGAGTTGATGAGAGAGGCTTTTCCACAGGCCCAAATACCTTTATCTTTTAGAGCCGCGAAGAAAATCATTAAAGATTTAGGTCTTGATTACAAAAAAATACACGCATGTCCAAACGATTGCATGCTCTATTGGGAAGAAAATGAAGATAAAGATGTCTGTAACTCTTGTGGTATTTTGAGGTGGGAAGAGGAAAAGAAAGGCACCCGTGACAATGATCCAGAGAAGTTGATTCACAAAGTACTCGTTTATTTATTCTTTTTTATCTTTGATTTATATTTAAGCAACGGTATATTATTCCGGATGAATGTGAAAACTGGGTGTTGAAGTCTATTTGTGACTATGGGAGGGAGTACAAGAGTCGCATAAAAACACTCACTATAAAGCTTATAAGACTGATGAGGAGAGGCTAGATAACAAGCCGGACAACATCCCAGTGGAGGATTTTAAAGTGCTCTTGAGGTATTGGGTAGATGATGAGATTCAGGTATACGTACATATTATTTATTTTGCAAGATAAATGAGTACTTTTTTTGTGAGATAAACGAGTACTTTGTTTTTTGTGTATTTTTTAGCAAAAAGCCCTGAAAAATTCTGATGGTCGTAAGTCGTATCAAGACACACACACACCGCTGGTCCAAAGTCGTTCGCCCAGCTTCGTCATAAGATGGTATGTGATACTTTACATTTTTGACTGAAGAGAGTGTATGCTAAACTATCTATTGAACTTGTATCAGGAGACACCATCCGATGCAGCACTTTTTCTTAAAAGTCGTAAGAGAACAGATGGACGTGAGTACGTGTCTAATCCTCAAGTAATGAATTACAAACTTGTAAGTAATAATTCTGTTTTGTAATAATTTTGTTCTATTTTGCACATGCTGCACATTTTTCATGTCTTGCTCATGTGCATGTATGCTCATGTCCTTGAAACTGTCCTTGAAACACTTGTTGAACCTGAGTTTCGCAAACGTACTAATGGAATAGATGTTTGCTTTGGAAATTGTAATTGAGTATATTGTGAGATTAAGAATTTTGATCCCTCAGCCATTTTTTCCCTTCTCTGGTCGAATGAAGAGGAGCTTTTGCGTTTGGCTAGAAATGACACAAAAGCTGGAAACGAAGAAATGAATTTGGTTAAAGGGATTACTGACTTGGTTTATATAAAAATATATATCTATAGTAATACACATATGTGCATAAATAAAATGTATGGCCGTTTGAAGCCTCAGAATCTCTGGACGAAGCCGTAGCTGGCTATCGACGGAATTGTTTTTCAGTTTTTACTAGTATATATGTTACAAATTGTTTTCTAATTACATGCACATAAACAAATTGTTTTCCAAAATGTGGCTTTCTCTGCATTTGCTGTACACAATCCATATGTAAGCATTTGCTGCATTCTCTGCATTTACTGTAGGGTAATTTTGATGTGGCTTTATTTTGTAAGACTTAGTTCAAAAGGCAATGGCCGGTGGAGAAGGAGGAAATACTGTTGAAACAGTAATTTCGAATGGAAAATCACAGGGTCGTCCTTTTCTTATAGGGAGGCATGCAAAATGTGCAAAACAATCAACCGAGGCTCTAACAAATGCTTACGTACATGACTTAAGGAAAAGGCTTGTCGAAGAAATGGAAGCACAGCTAGAATCCAAGGTAAATCAGAAGGTACAAGAGAATTTGGCTAGGGTGCTTAAGAAATTAGGTGATGCCAACCCGGAGATGAACACCAATGTAGAGGATCTAACTTCCACAATCATGTCCAGTGAGACTGATAATCTGACTGGAGGCACCAGCTCTTAAGTCTCATTTATGAATTGTTATGTGTACCGGAAATTTTGGGGCAGCTTTGTAGTATTTTGGGGTAACTGGATATTTTGGGTAACTGACATGAATTGTGATGTGTACTGTTGTATGAATTGTTATCTATACTGTGTATTATGCTGTGTATTATGCAAGTGTTTTATGTGATATTGTACTGTGTATTTTGCAAGTGTTCTATGTGATATTGTACTGTTCTATGTGCTCTTAGTGTCTTTTCAGTATAGTGTTGCGGTAGCTTCAGAATAGTGTTGTAGTAGCTTCATAATAGTGTTGCAGTAGCTTCATAATAGTGTTGCCACCGGGTTATAAATGTTGCTTAAAATAATGTTGCAATAGTCTGTTGCCATAGGGATGGACCCAGTTGGGTCGTGAGCCCCACATTGTGGGCCCCACAAGATGTGGGCCCCACAACTTCAGAAAGTTAATATCTATAGCAACATTTTTGGAATGTTGCTACAGATACCTATGGGTGTTGCCATAGACCCAAATAGGGTTCTATTGCAACAATATTACTTATGTTGCCTTAGATAGTCAAAATGTTGCCTTTAAGGTCTAAGGCAATGGCAAAAATTGCATCACCCTAAAAGTGTTGTCATAGACCTATGGCAACATTTTTCGGGCCTGAGCCGACATTTTTTTTGTGTTGCAGAAGGCCATCTATGGCATAGTGCAAGTTATTTCATTGAATCATGGGTCTTCTGTTTCACTTGTGCAACTTCGGGTCACCGACTTCAGTGCAAGCGAGCTTCTGATTCCATATCTCTGTTTTCTTATATATATATACAAGCCTAGCTGCAACTACAAGAAGATCTTCTTCTTTTACTCACTAAATTTTGTATCTAGAACTTCTTCTTCACACTTACCTTCTAGCTCTCAAACTCTCTAAAAACTCCATTGTAAATCTAAGATCCACTATATTGTGGTCGGGTTTGATATAATTTGTTGTAATATGGAAAGAAGACAACTTATAACAAACTATAAAGGAGATGTAGACCGAAGATTGCCAAAACACTATAAAACTTATTATGTGTTCTTTACTTTTATACTATCTTTACTTGCTTGATCTATGATTTCTACTACTTTTACATCCATTTTAAATGAATCGGTGCTTTCATCTAATACCTGAGGTGTTAGTTCCATTTTTGGCATCAACATTTTGGTACTTTCACTGAGAACAAGCTTGGATCTAAAAATTGAAAAAGATAAAGAGGCCTAACATCAGATCTAAGACTAGAGGAAGGCAACCAGAGCCTGGGGCAGCCAGGAGGTGTCTTGAAATTCTCATCAATCCACCTATGTAACTAGAGAAGAGATGGAAAGATTGATGAAGAAGATGCAGGATAGAATGATAACTAGACAACAAGAAATTTTAGAAGGGTTCTTCTAAAGAATGGATAACAAGTAATAACTAGAGCTGTAGGAATTCAAAACCAAGTGCTTGGAACCAATGTAAGTGCACCTAGGGTTGGACCGGATAAAACCGGAGTGATGCCCCCCATGAACAAAACAAATCAGTACTGACTCATATATACTTGGTATCGAGAGAACTATCCTAGGAGGAAATGTTGGTATGGCTGATGGGATGCCGAGAATGGATAATACTGGAGATAGAAACACGAATCAAAATACGAATGGTTAACGATCAGAGGAATATGTTCTAGAGCTTTCCCATAGGAACGGAGGGCAAAACAAAACTATAGTAGTGGGTCAGAATGCTAATGTGCAACCGGGGGAGTATGTGTCAGAATATATGCTAGAGTTCCCTTACAGGAATAGGGTGCAGAATATCGCTTTTGGTCGAAGACCTTCATTGGACTGTGAAAACTGAATTGCTGAGTTTGTAAGGAGAATAGTTAGAGGTGGACCCTAGATTAGAGTTTAGAGGACGTAAATCGGAATCCATTTACTTCTAATATTTGGAATGTAAAGAATCCTCCCAATTTCAATCTTCCGACGGTGGAAATGTATGACGGAAAGTCGGATCCTACAATTCATCTAATGAGATATTTCTGACATATGGAGGTGTTGGATTCTTCCGAGGAGGTAATGGTGTGATGCTTTCCATTATACCTAGCGGACTTGGTGGTGATGTGGTTCGGACAGTTAGAGGATAGGTCCATAAGCACGTGGAACCATTTGATGAGTAACTTCTTAAGACTAACTTCTTAAGACAATTCGGAGTTCATGTATATGAACCGAAGAATGTGATGACGCTATCAAGTGTGAAGCAAAGGCCCGGAGGGACCCTCAGAAGCTATTTAACAAGATTTAATGTTGCAGCTGTAGCTGTTGATAGTTGGATCCGTCTGTAATCTTAATAATGGCAGCATTTGAAGTCACGAGAATGATCAACTTCAAGATTACTTTGGAGTGGGATCCACCAATGGATCTCATAGAATTCTACCATGAAGCTAAGAGATAGTTGCATCAAAAAGATGTCGAAGCTGAGAATTCTGAAACAAATGTTGTGGATAATAAAGGACTGTGCAGAGCATGAAATGGAAAAGACAAAGAACAAAGAAGAGTTGATGACAACTTCAAAGATCCGAAACGACAAAGAAGGGAGTCGAAATTATCTTCCTAAATTGATCTAATCGAGACCCTGGAGAACATATATCTGGATACTAGTGGCCAGGTCCTCTATCCAAAGCCAGGTAGAAGAGAGCGCACTGATCGGGAGAGAAGATCCGAAAAGTTTTGCATCTGCTGGAGAGGCATGAGACGAACGAGTGCCAACACCTTCGAAATCTAGTAGAGGAAATGGTTCGAAGCAACCAATTTCAACAATATGTAAGGAAACAAACTGTAATAGTGTGGTCAGAGCAACCACCATCGACAGCGAATGCATCAAGGAACAACCAAGGAGTGGTTCGAGACTGAAAATCCCATGATCGGGATGGTCGGAAGTCAATTTGATTCCCTCGCTTTTCTTTTTCTTGCTTTGAATAATTAGGGTAATAATAACTTCAAAATGCTTACACATGTACGAGGCCTCGATTGGCCTATAAGCATGCCCTGAGTGTTGGAACTAGGTTAGTCCGTAGTGGAAGAAAAATGGGTGAATTTCCAAAAAATTACCACTTTTGGATCTTTTGGGCCTATGAAGTCTAAAGATATAGTAGATCCAATCTAATAAAGTTTTAAATAAAATCATATTTTATTTGAAATTTATAAAAAGAAATTTTTAATTAATTTAAACTTGAAAAAATAGTGTATCAAATACAACAAACAATTGCTCATAAGAGTAAATTAAGAGTAAGAAACTACTCGTTTCTTTCTCCAAAACTAATGTAATTTAGAGAAGGAAACTTCTATCTCTTTCTCTTAAAGTTGCAAATTTAATTAAAGACATACTATGCTTTATATGGAGAGATAAATCTTCCATTTCTCTCTCTTTTAATTGAATTAATTGTCTAAATATATTCCAGTGTGAATTATGAATGTACAACATTGTGGTGTTATAATGGATGCATCAAGTACATCCATTTGTGTGAATATATAAACAGTGCTAAGATATCGAAAAGGTTTGAATATATCAAATATATTCATTCCTTAATTGCTTGAAATAATAGTTAAACATAGGCTAGTATGGTTAACTGATAATCGGGTATATATGAACGAATCAGATTCAATTTAAAGGCAATCACAAATGGGACAAAGAGGAGAAAAATAAAAGATAACAAAGATGATTGATTCATCTTTCCTCTTTGGCAAACTTAACATATGCAGCATTCAATTAATAATCAATGAATCATTATGACACAAGAATATGAACAACCAACAATAATAGATATACATATACTATTGTCTCATTTTAGATTGTTTGTTAAAAATAAAGCAATTAAATCATACAATTTGAAATATGAACATTAAATGTTATATGTACACACATATAAATGTAATTATGTGCATTTAAAGATTAAATCAAAACTTCTTAATTAATTCAAAATAAACTTCCATATTACATTAAAACTGTTAGATGTATTTGTGAACTTATGCAAACTTAAATAATTAACAATATATATATATATATATATATATGAACAATTAAATCAAGAGATACAACCTACATGAACAAAATTTTCTTTTCCTTTTTCTTAAAAAAAGAAGTGAAACATACTAAACTAAATAACATATTAACAATCCTTTAAATATTTAAAGAAGCATATTTGAGATATCAAACAGGATAGACAATTTAGAAAATGATTATAATCAATTTGTCATCAAAACATTCTTTAATCATATGTAACTTTCTATTATATTTCAGATGCAAATAATAAGAATATACAAACTTTCAAATTTAAAATATATACTTTGATTAAGGTGCTTAAAACATAGATCGACAATTAAAACATTATACTAATCAAATATAAATCATTGTTTTGATTTATCAAAATGAAATCAAATCGATTAATATGAGCATACAAACTTTCAGATCTAAAGAATTACACTTTGATTTGAAAGTTTTGAACATAGATCTATGGTTAAAACATTGTAAAATTATACATACAAATTTTGTTTTTGATTCATCTAAATAAAACTCTAATCAATTCATATAATAAACAATTCAAACTACATAACCATTTTCAAATCAAATGAGACAATATTATATAAATATAAATTATGATATTCAATTTTATTCATTGAAGCATTATATCAAAATAACTGGAATAAGATATTACACCTTAATTCCAAAGCCTTAAATCACAACTCGAAGCAATGTATTCACCATTAGATGTAGCAAATAAATCACACCTTAACGATGGATCAAATATCCTAGATTCAAAATCTGCCTCTAGATGTTGCAATGATCAAGAAGAATAAATCACTTTTCATAATTGATTTTATTTGTATTTGATTTTGAAAATAATTGAAGCCATGAAAGATCTCATATTTTCGGCCATTAGAGAAGGAGAGAGCAAGAAAAGTTACAGAAAGAAGAATGAAAAATGAGAAAGTCAATTGTACGTATCGGACGAATTAGAGAATATGTTTTATTTGAAAGAAGAAAACCTTTTCCATTATTTAATTAAAACTTCCCTAATTAATTCTCTTGATTAACTTTCTCTTTTCACTCATATTTCTTTACATGGTATGGCCGAAAATTACGTGCCATCAAATGACATAAGATTCTATAAATCAATGCATGTAATTATCGTTTATTTAATTACATTGATATCATATATCAATGCACACAAATATAACTTTTATAATTGCATTAAAATAGTTACAAACAACTCCCAAACATCAAATAAAATAAATAATTATTAATACTTCAAAAATATTAATTAATTTACAACTTTTATAAATTTATTAAATCAAGTGTTTTTTGAAGAATTCATCATTACGGTCGTGCGACTCAAAGGTATAAATTTAGTTAGCGATTAATATTGAACAATTTAAATATTAATGTTCATACGTCACTTAGCAGATGGTGTGATATTTTGGCTAAATTCTTCGCTTACATATCTTTTAGTAAAATCCAATTTTACTTATTCTAACCGGTACCTAATAGCGACAATTATTTACATCAATTCTCTTCGTCAAAATTATATCACATTAGCGATTTTGGAATTTTGAAATGGTAAAAATTTCAATATTGTCCACATTTAAATTTATAGTTCAAACACTAAGTCATTGGTTCAATAATAACGATTATTATTAACCGAACTACTCTGTCCAGAGAAAATAACTTTGAGTTGACATCGGTTGACCGTGATACTAACTTCATATAACTAAAGAGACAAATCATCTCTTAAATAATGTTTCGCTTCCAATGCTTTCACTCGACCTAACTATAGTCGTTCGATGGACACTGTGCCATGATTTAACTATAATCAAATCGGAGCTTCCACATTGAAGATCAACAGTATTCTCAAGTTAAGAGAACTGTGTAAATTAGTCACATCGATATTTTTTGTTTAACCTTAGTTATATTAACCAACATAAAACTTCGAGTGAGTCGTTCCATAATTATCTAATATGTAATAGAAACATTTCGAGAACGTTACGTACTTTAATCTCAACAGATACATCGATATCCTGTCTCGATGCATCTTGACTAGAACATTTAAAATGGTATATTTGTTTTGTTGTGATAAATTACTCATTGTTGCAATAATTTGCAACTACAATCACAAAATATACCATTTATGAATTTTCTATTAAACATACTTTGATTAAATTAATGAATTAATATAACCATATTATTTCAAGTATATTATAGAAAGAAATACCTTTATTGCAAACAAGATGGGTCAACGAGTTAGATATATGTAGCAAATTAAATAATTGCCTCTTTGGCATACCCCTAACTCTATAAATCTCCCACTTGTACTTGAGGTCAATTATGAAATCTTATTCCAATATTTCCAATCAGTTTCTCAAAACTAATTAGGTCAGTCCCTTGTGAGTAGGTATGCTATAATGTTTCAATTATCTACTCTGTCAATCAACTCTCTCCAACAGTGATAAACTACTTTATCATATGGAACAATTCGGAGTATGTCTCTCGACCTATAGTGAGCTCTAAGTTCTATTATGAATATTCTCAAGACATAGTTATCATATAACAATGTTATGAGATTCTCAACATTTGGATCCATCTTAATTATAAATTTGTGCACCTATAATTTTATGTATGTTATTTTTATTGCGGCAATATTCAAGACGATGTACTTAGCCTTTTCATTGAATCATTCATAGTCTTTCATTTATAATGTTTCCAACTAAAGATTCTTAATTATTTATATATTATAATCAATCATTTATGAATTTTGAGTCTGAACACTCCCTCATAGTAGTTTTTGTTTTTGTAAACAATTCTTTAGTATTTCACAAATACACGAGAATACTTCAAACAACCATTTAGTGATATAAATTTGGATTTTATAATTGCTTCATGTATCAAATACATAAACAAATCATGATATCATAGACAACATAACATGTATGATAATTCCTGTTGCCAATGCACAAGGAACTCATCTCACATATTCTGTATAAAATAATTTAATAAGGTGTCTTTGCATATCGTTTTGGGATATTCCCTATATCTCTTATACTTTCTATAAAAGTATCATTTACAAATCCAAAGTTGAGTACTAAAATAACCAATGTTGATTTTAACACAAGTACATTACTAAAATCAACAATGTGTTGTTTTATAGCTTAGAAATATCAATGTACCTTTTAATTGTAACGACCCAGAATTTTTAACAATTTAATTTGAAAATATTTAATTAATTTTAAATATTTGAAGGATGGTTTGAATTGAATTTCAAATTATCAGAATGAATTTGGCGATTAAATTATAGAATTTAATCTATTGAAAGTTGAATAAAAATTTGAATCTTCAATTTTAAGCTGATAAAAAATATTTCAAAGGCTTGTAAAATTCATATTGATAATATTGAAGATGATAGAAGCTTCAGAATTGAATTTGAAAGTGATTTGCTCAGTTTTGAAAATATATCGTTTGAATCGATATTTAAAATAGCCGTCCGAGGCACAGTCTCGGAATTCGACGAAACCAGTTCCATTGGATCCGTAATATTGAATTATTCTCGGATTTCAAATTTCGTATTTTTCGGAGTTGTTATGTGAACATACGACATAGAAACGCGTCGAGCTCAAATTGAATTCAATTTAAAAATTTAAATTTATAATTAATTAACAAACACACGTTGTCTTCCCTTAAAACACGCAGAGCATCACGCTCCCTTGTTTCAGCCTTAGATCACGCTAAAGATCGTGCAAGCCATCCTTCTTTACATTTTATATATCCCCTCAGTTTCAAAATCAAAGAAGAACAAAAACAAACGATAATGGCCGCGTCTTTATCTTCCTCTTCAATTTCAAAGGCCGAAGCCGTATCCCTTCTTCCCCTTTCCTTCTTCAATTATAAATCGAACTCAGTAAATAAAAAAATAAAAAAATAAAAATCGTCAATGGCCGCGCGCGATTTCTGGAAGTGGCGAGCAGGGCGAGCGCCTTCGTGTGCGCGCAAGGTGGAGGCATTCGCGCGTTCGATCGATGAAGGCGGCAACGGCGGCGCCGTGGGTGGTTCGAATCACGAGGGTGGAGGAGCTCGGGATTTGGAATCGCATGCGCAGGCTCGAGGCGCACACGTACGCATACGCGGTGATGATTTTGGGTGAGTCGATCGATGGTGTGCTCAGATGTGATGGCGGCGGCAGCAGCATGGGACTCGCGAGTGGTCGCGTACTCGAGCAAGGACTGGGAAGAAGCACTGGGTTGTTGAGTTCGCCGTGGGTTGCACGCAATGCCGAGATGCTCGGTGACATTGAGTAATTGTGGTGACCGAGTTCGACATGAGATTGGGGGAAGAGGCGTGATTTGGGGCCGGTGTCGGTGGAGCTCAGTGGGGGTCGTGTCTTTGAGGAACAATAAGGTGATTATAGAATTTTTTTTTATTTAATGTTTCCATCAGTAAAAAAAAAAAAGTAGAATAAATTTAAAAACAGTAATTTAAATATACTATATGCAGTTTGGAATGAAGGAAAATAAAATATAATCTATTAAAGGAAGATTAGTTTATATTTAATTTTTAGTTAAATAAATTTGTTAAAAAAGAATTTGTTCTAGTCACTTAACGAAATTTATTAAAGAAGAAATTTATAAAAGGAAATTTATTTTAAGGAATTAGAAAATTAGGTTATATAAACAGTTGTATAATAAAGAAAAGTTAGTTTGATATAATAACTAGGGAATTTAATCATTAGTCTAAATAAAATTTATAAACAGAAAATAATTAGTTAACAGAAATTTGGTTGAAAGGAAAATAATTTTATTTAAGAAAAATTAGTTGATTTAAAATTTATAAAAAGGAAATTTAGTTCAATTGGAAATTTCTAGTTAAAATTATTTTAAAAGTAAAATAATTAGTTAAAATAAATTATTAAACAAGAAATTGGTTTAAATAGAACTATCAGTTAATTTAACTATTAAAATGAAATCACCAATCAATAGAAATTATCTAATGAAAATTTATTATTCGATTTGTTCGAATAATAATAAATTGTGTAAATATTTATACAAGGTATAAATCAAGAAAAATCGAGTCAAGATGGGAAATGGATTGCTAATAAAAGCAAAGGTGAGAACTTCTCACTCAAAAGGAATTTTATTGTTTATTTAAATTTTAAATAGTTAGATTTAAAATTTGTTGATTGAATGATTGAATGCTTGAATGATGATTGTTATATATATATATATATATTAGATGTGAATAGACACTATACGCCGTTAGTAAGCGGAGGTTATTTATTACACACATATACCGCGATATTCCACCTTGAAGTGGAATTGGTATTATATATTATATGTAGCAATATATATATATTGGCATATGTATATATTGCAGTTGATTGATTTCCCGCATTTTTTATAGCGGATGAGACCCTATTGCGCCGTTAGTAAGCGGATAATATTTTATAAAATCCCATATACCGCGATATTCCGTCTTGAAACGGAATTGGTATTGTGCTAATGTCTGTGGATGCAGGGAAACAGGTTGGAGGGATCCAACTGGATTCCTCACAAATATTTATTGATTTTAGATATTGTGATGTTTGATTGTTTATCATATCGATATATGATATTGGAAAGTCGTGATTGACTATTTGATGTGTTGCATCATCGGATACAATTTTGAAGTTTAAAAATAACGATTTTGATTTCTAAAGTGATTTTTGGAAATATACGTTTATAAATATTTTTTGGAATTGATTCATCTTAAATAAATAAACGTTATAATTTTAATGTTATAAAAATTATGAATTTTGAGAAATACAGTTAACAGTGATTTTTGAAAATATGGGATTGATGGTTTTATAAAATAGTTTAAACTGGGATTTCTGAATTTATTATAAAAAGTTTAAAAATAGGATTTATGAAATTTGATTATTTTATAAATCAAAATGGTGAAATTATAAATGAGTTTAAAGACGTTTTAAAATAGTAATATAAATTGTTTTATATTAAAAGATTTATAAATGGATATTTATAAATTAAAAATATTAGAAGTGTAAAACAAGCTTTTCTAAGTGTTAGAATGAATTGTGAATGAATTTCACAAATGAATGAAATTTATAGGATTATAACGATGAAGTTATAAATAGAATTTTATAAGCAGTAGGTTTATAAAATTTGTAAGGAAAATAAGATAAATTTTGTAAGGTTATTAAAGGAATCGATTTTGGATAAATAAAAGTTATAAGATTTATAAATTCGGGAAGTTTAAAAGAATGTTTTTGCAAACAAATAAATTATAAGTATTTAACTTATAATATGAATTTTTATTATATCATTGTGATATGAATTGAGATAGGTTAATAAAGGAATT
Source organism: Allium cepa (assembly GCA_030765085.1). Classification (NCBI taxonomy): domain Eukaryota; kingdom Viridiplantae; phylum Streptophyta; class Magnoliopsida; order Asparagales; family Amaryllidaceae; genus Allium; species Allium cepa. The sequence goes on along the minus strand of CM060939.1, from coordinate 408,485,102 downwards.
TATAAAAAGGAGTTGATATAAAATAAATAGAAATAGAATTTATAAACGTTGTTTTATAAATTCGAAACGACTTACTTTGATAAGTAAATAGTTGTAACTTGTTAATAGAGTTATATTCACGTTTTGAATAGCGAATAATCCTTTAAAATAAAAGGAATAGAAATGATGAAATTGGTTAATAGGTATATTCACGTTTTTGAATAGTGAATAAAATATTTAAGAAATTATTTTGGATGTGATGTTTAAAATAGAATTAAAACGATCTAAAGATGTTTTAAAAGGTGTTGAGATTCGAAACCATAGTTTTCAACATTTATTGTTGAAATAGATGTTTTCGAGAAATAGAAGGAAATGGTAGGTTATAACACTGTTGTTATAATAGATGATTTCCGAAAGGAAATGTTTTGTATAGTATTGGGATTTATATATCTATTTTAATTTCGAATCCATATACTAGTGATTTTGGGTTGTCGTAATGATGTTTTACGCAACATTCGTTTTGGCCCAAATAAATATGGTTAAGTGAATGATTTCCTTAAAGAATGAAATATATACTTAATTTCGATTAGAGTATATTAAATATTTTCTAAGTGTAGAAAATAAAAAGGCTTGTGAATTACTTATAAATAAATAAGTATGGAAATGTTTTTCCAATATTAAGTGAATATTTTGAATTTATCTTTTTGAAGATAAATTGAAAATGAATATTAGAAATCGAATGGGAATCGTATATTCATAAATATTTTGGAATGTAAATTCAATATAGGATTTATAAATGAAATTGGAAATTGGGTTTAAAAATAAATATCGATTTATTTTTGAAGTATGGAAAGTTTATATCTTCTAAAGATATTTTTGGAAAATAAATAATTTGGAAAATTATTTGGAATCTGGTGATGTTGGCATATCCATTGATAGTTCAATAACCGACTATCAATATGTACCTTTGAATAGGTATTTGTTGTGATTTGCTTGAATTTGAATGCCACACTTATTTTTTTTTAAAATAAGCGCTCACTATTCGGGTTAACCGGGAAAGGACCTTGGGGTCGTATAACCCATTCCGAATATGTGATACGTCGTTATGAATTGCATTCGAAGATCGGTGTTGAAGACCGGATATTTTCGAAAACGAAAAGGTTTCTTGTTGATTGTCTCTGCACTGGCTGATCCCCGGTATTGAGATCTCCATATGTGATGGGAAATCCGAACGTGATTAGAGATTATTCGGATTGCAAGGACTTCTTTGTAAGTGCCTTCGGTTCTATTCGAGCCCGGAACAGACTTGTATGGATTGTGTGTCTGACATTACAAATTGAGATATAAAGCCGATTTCTTTCAAATATATTTCTGTTGGTGGCGGAGAATTTATTCTCTTAGCTTAACACCCTTCTCTGAGACGTACGAGCTCAGAGGTTATATAGTTGAAGTTATCAGCAATATATTCCCAATTTGGTAATGTGACATGCTGAGTGTTGCTGTGAAATGATCAATGTGTTGATTATTTGTGATAGGATCATTTGTTTGATCGTCTATCCTGGTGATCATTTCTATGATCATTTGTTGACCCAAAGCATGGATTTTGTATAAATTTTGTTTTTGTGGACGAGACTTCGTCGAGCCTCACACCCTGGAATGGTCAAAACAGGAAAGAAGCAGCAAGGTTATGAGGGGTAGCGCCCTTTAGGATATGTGCATTTCCTTCTGGAAAAGGGTGGTATCATGGTATGGAGCCCAGATACTTACTCATGTTGAAAACACTTTATGATTGTGTGAATTGATTGCGAGCGCTCGGTGAAAGGTCCCAAAGGACCGGGGTATGGCATATTCGGTCAGTTGTTACTCAGTTAGGGGTAACCCGGCCTTGTGTTGGTAGAGATCCGGTTTGGTTCTCGGGGATGTCCATCCAGAGGCATTCTCATGTGGCAATGGGAAGTTTCTTGGCCTGACCATTCGTTGGAAATCCAAAGAAACAATACGAGACTTGTACGGTTTTAGTTGTAGAACCTGCCATCTAATATGGTAGCTATAGTAAGCATACTATAATGGTACCTATGCTGGCTAAGATTTATATTCTACTTTCGAAATATCTTCTACACTATGCACTAATAATAATATCAAAATTGATTTGATTTTAATACGTATCAAGCATCTTTGACTAACATAAGAAGAAATCTCCTCCAAGTCTGCGTTTGCATTGTGTGTGTGGTAGGAGGTCTTATGGTAGTCTCATTCTTAAAAGCATTGCGAATTGACTTTAAAAATTTTCCTCTATTTTGATTTTAAAGAAAAATAAACTGTTTTAGTTCTCGCACCAGTCACATGACTGACTCGGAGTTTATTGTTTTCCTTCCTAAACTCTGGGTGCCCACCAATTTACACACGGGCAGTCAAGAGTTAAGGTTTATCAGGATATTCTGGAATTCAGGAGTTGCAGGAGGCAAGATGGATGGCATGGCGTATTACTAGTTTATATAGTACTTTCTTTTCCATTGTTTAATGTTGTACACTCTGATGATATGATGTAATGTAATGTAATGTAATAACTGATATAGTTCTTTGTTTAAAGATTATTCATTTATCTATTATATGTTGTTCCGCTGCGAATTGTGAGATTCTGATATTGTTCTGTTGTTTTCAGTTCTGTTCTATTTGTTGTTTTCTTTTCTCTCTATTTTCTATCTTCTACCTCTTCCTTTTTCTTTTCTTCTTTCTTAAACCCATAACATTTCGGTTTTTCGGCAACGAAAAATCGCAAACGTTACATTTGGTATCGGAGCATATGGTTAAGCGACAACCATGGTTCTGTTGGGTGTTACTTATTAGAGATAGAGTCAGCAGTACTCTAGAATGAGTTTGAGTGTAATAATAGATATGAGCGCGTATTTGTTAGTGAATATAAAATTGTTTTTGAATCGGGTGAATAAGATAATTTTGCCTAAAACTATTTTTGATAGAGAAAAGAAATGATTTTCTATGAATTATTATAGTATATGGTGGCATGGTTGTTAATAATATTAAATTATTATCATCAGTATATGGAATTAAATAAGAAGTAAAATGGATTGAATTCAAGTAAACTAACTTGATAAATTATTAATTCATGGACTAATGAATTGGAATTTGAATTGGTTAAAATTAAAGTTTAATCCTGAGCTAAATTTGAAGATAAATTTGAATTTGTATATAAATTCCAGTAAGCAAAAGAAATAAATTGAAATTTCCTTTGTTGGTAATTAAGTAAATTCGAGATGAATTGAATATTGAAATGAATTGGTAAATGAAAGTTAATCGATAAAATTCAATATTTAGAATTGAGAATTGAATTCGAATGAAAATTTAATTGTGAATTGAATTCAAATGGATATGTAACTTCAATAGTGAAGTAAAAATGTATAAGAAACATATATCGAAAATTTTGTAATAAATTGACAAAATGGTTTGTATGTTGGAATTATACATTATGGATATACAGGTATTATAAAGGGATTGGATTTTAATTTTGAAGATAAAATTGAATTGCTCGACAAAAAGGTACGTATTTGAATTTCAGTATGAAATTTGATGATTTTCTTCTCCATCCACTTGGCTTTCTCTTTTCTTTTTTATTCTGAGGGGCCGTGGTGTCATTTTGTAGTCGTACCGAGCTAGCCGCGCAAAGGAGACGCTGGCGAAATTTTTCGAAAATTTAGGGTGTTAGAAAATTTTTGGAAGTTTGAAATTTGAATTTGAATTTAAATTTGAATCGTTAGGAAAACAATGTTGGGTTGAAACTTATGATTGGAATTGGAAAGCTAGTTGAAATGATACTGAATCTCTAGTAAAAAGATTTAGGTTAGTAGGTTGATAAAACTATTTGGATTGTGAAAAATAGTAGACGGATTAAGTGCATTCTTCTTAACTTGTAATTTCGGGACGAAATTCTTTTAAGGGGGGAAGATTGTAACGACCCAGAATTTTTAACAATTTAATTTGAAAATATTTAATTAATTTTAAATATTTGAAGGATGGTTTGAATTGAATTTCAAATTATCAGAATGAATTTGGCGATTAAATTATAGAATTTAATCTATTGAAAGTTGAATAAAAATTTGAATCTTCAATTTTAAGCTGATAAAAAATATTTCAAAGGCTTGTAAAATTCATATTGATAATATGGAAGATGATAGAAGCTTCAGAATTGAATTTGAAAGTGATTTGCTCAGTTTTGAAAATATATCGTTTGAATCGATATTTAAAAATAGCCGTCCGAGGCACAGTCTCGGAATTCGACGAAACCAGTTCCATTGGATCCGTAATATTGAATTATTCTCGGATTTCAAATTTCGTATTTTTCGGAGTTGTTATGTGAACATACGACATAGAAACACGTCGAGCTCAAATTGAATTCAATTTAAAATTTTAAATTTATAATTAATTAACAAACACACGTTGTCTTCCCTTAAAACACGCAGAGCATCACGCTCCCTTGTTTCAGCCTTAGATCACGCTAAAGATCGTGCAAGCCATCCTTCTTTACATTTTATATATCCCCTCAGTTTCAAAATCAAAGAAGAACAAAAACAAACGATAATGGCCGCGTCTTTATCTTCCTCTTCAATTTCAAAGGCCGAAGCCGTATCCCTTCTTCCCCTTTCCTTCTTCAATTATAAATCGAACTCAGTAAATAAAAAAATAAAAAAATAAAAATCATCAATGGCCGCGCGCGATTTCTGGAAGTGGCGAGCAGGGCGAGCGCCTTCGTGTGCGCACAAGGTGGAGGCATTCGCGCGTTCGATCGATGAAGGCGGCAACGGCGGCGCCGTGGGTGGTTCGAATCACGAGGGTGGAGGAGCTCGCGATTTGGAATCGCATGCGCAGGCTCGAGGCGCGCGCGTACGCGTACGCGGTGATGATTTTAGGCGAGTCGATCGATGGTGTGCTCAGATGTGATGGCGGCGGCAGCAGCATGGGACTCGCGAGTGGTCGCGTACTCGAGCAAGGACTGGGAAGAAGCACTGGGTTGTTGAGTTCGCCGTGGGTTGCACGCAATGCCGAGATGCTCGGTGACATTGAGTAATTGTGGTGACCGAGTTCGACATGAGATTGGGGGAAGAGGCGTGATTTGGGGCCGGTGTCGGTGGAGCTCAGTGGGGGTCGTGTCTTTGAGGAACAGTAAGGTGATTATAGAATTTTTTTTTTATTTAATGTTTCCATCAGTAAAAAAAAAAGTAGAATAAATTTAAAAACAGTAATTTAAATATACTATATGCAGTTTGGAATGAAGGAAAATAAAATATAATCTATTAAAGGAAGATTAGTTTATATTTAATTTTTAGTTAAATAAATCTGTTAAAAAAGAATTTGTTCTAGTCACTTAACGAAATTTATTAAAGAGGAAATTTATAAAAGGAAATTTATTTTAAGGAATTAGAAAATTAAGTTATATAAACAGTTCTATAATAAAGAAAAGTTAGTTTGATATAATAAGTAGGGAATTTAATCATTAGTCTAAATAAAATTTATAAACAGAAAATAATTAGTTAACAGAAATTTGGTTGAAAGGAAAATAATTTTATTTAAGAAAAATTAGTTGATTTAAAATTTAAAAAAAGGAAATTTAGTTCAATTGGAAATTTCTAGTTAAAATTATTTTAAAAGTAAAATAATTAGTTAAAATAAATTATTAAACAAGAAATTGGTTTAAATAGAACTATCAGTTAATTTAACTATTAAAATGAAATCACCAATCAATCGAAATTATCTAATGAAAATTTATTATTCGATTTGTTCGAATATTAATAAATTGTGTAAATATTTATACAAGGTATAAATCAAGAAAAATCGAGTCAAGATGGGAAATGGATTGCTAATAAAAGCAAAGGTGAGAACTTCTCACTCAAAAGGAATTTTGTTGTTTATTTAAATTTTAAATAGTTAGATTTAAAATTTGTTGATTGAATGATTGAATGCTTGAATGATGATTGTTATATATATATATATATATATATATATTGGATGTGAATAGACACTATACGCCGTTAGTAAGCGGAGGTTATTTATTACACACATATACCGCGATATTCCACCTTGAAGTGGAATTGGTATTATATATTATATGTAGCAATATATATATATATTGGCATATATATATATTGCAGTTGATTGATTTCCCGCATTTTTTATAGCGGATGAGACCCTATTGCGCCGTTAGTAAGCGGATAATATTTTATAAAATCCCATATACCGCGATATTCCGTCTTGAAACGGAATTGGTATTGTGCTAATGTCTGTGGATGTAGGGAAATAGGTTGGAGGGATCCAACTGGATTCCTCACAAATATTTATTGATTTTAGATATTGTGATGTTTGATTGTTTATCATATCGATATATGATATTGGAAAGTCGTGATTGACTATTTGATGTGTTGCATCATCGGATCCAATTTTGAAGTTAAAAATAACGATTTTGATTTCTAAAGTGATTTTTGGAAATATACGTTTATAAATATTTTTTGGAATTGATTCATCTTAAATAAATAAACGTTATAATTTAATGTTATAAAAATTATGAATTTTGAGAAATACAGTTAACAGTGATTTTTGAAAATATGGGATTGATGGTTTTATAAAATAGTTTAAACTGGGATTTCTGAATTTATTATAAAAAGTTTAAAAATAGGATTTATGAAATTTGATTATTTTATAAATCAAAATGGTGAAATTATAAATGAGTTTAAAGACGTTTTAAAATAGTAATATAAATTGTTTTATACTAAAAGATTTATAAATGGATATTTATAAATTAAAAATATTAGAAGTGTAAAACGAGCTTTTCTAAGTGTTAGAATGAATTGTGAATGAATTTCACAAATGAATGAAATTTATAGGATTATAACGATGAAGTTATAAATAGAATTTTATAAGCAGTAGGTTTATAAAATTTGTAAGGAAAATAAGATAAATTTTGTAAGGTTATTAAAGGAATCGATTTTGGATAAATAAAAGTTATAAGATTTATAAATTCGGGAAGTTTAAAAGAATGTTTTTGCAAACAAATAAATCATAAGTATTTAACTTATAATATGAATTTTTATTATATCATTGTGATATGAATTGAGATAGGTTAATAAAGGAATTTATAAAAAGGAGTTGATATAAAATAAATAGAAATAGAATTTATAAACGTTGTTTTATAAATTCGAAACGACTTACTTTGATAAGTAAATAGTTGTAACTTGTTAATAGAGTTATATTCACGTTTTGAATAGTGAATAATCCTTTAAAATAAAAGGAATAGAAATGATGAAATTGGTTAATAGGTATATTCACGTTTTTGAATAGTGAATAAAATATTTAAGAAATTATTTTGGATGTGATGTTTGAAATAGAATTAAAACGATCTAAAGATGTTTTAAAAGGTGTTGAGATTCGAAACCATAGTTTTCAACATTTATTGTTGAAATAGATGTTTTCGAGAAATAGAAGGAAATGGTAGATTATAACACTGTTGTTATAATAGATGATTTCCGAAAGGAAATGTTTTGTATAGTATTGGGATTTATATATCTATTTTAATTTCGAATCCCTATACTAGTGATTTTGGGTTGTCGTAACGATGTTTTACGCAACATTCGTTTTGGCCCAAATAAATATGGTTAAGTGAATGATTTCCTTAAAGAATGAAATATATACTTAATTTCGATTAGAGTATATTAAATATTTTCTAAGTGTAGAAAATAAAAAGGCTTGTGAATTACTTATAAATAAATAAGTATGGAAATGTTTTTCCAATATTAAGTGAATATTTTGAATTTATCTTTTTGAAGATAAATTGAAAATGAATATTAGAAATCGAATGGGAATCGTATATTCATAAATATTTTGGAATGTAAATTCAATATTGAATTTATAAATGAAATTGGAAATTGGGTTTAAAAATAAATATTGATTTATTTTTGAAGTATGGAAAGTTTATATCTTCTAAAGATATTTTTGGAAAATAAATAATTTGGAAAATTATTTGGAATCTGGTGATGTTGGCATATCCATTGATAGTTCAATAACCGACTATCAATATGTACCTTTGAATAGGTATTTGTTGTGATTTGCTTGAATTTGAATGCCACACTTATTTTTTTTTAAAATAAGCGCTCACTATTCGGGTTAACCGGGAAAGGACCTTGGGGTCGTATAACCCATTCCGAATATGTGATACGTCGTTATGAATTGCATTCGAAGATCGGTGTTGAAGACCGGATATTTTCGAAAATGAAAAGGTTTCTTGTTGATTGTCTCTGCACTGGCTGATCCCCGGTATTGAGATCTCCATATGTGATGGGAAATCCGAACGTGATTAGAGATTATTCGGATTGCAAGGACTTCTTTGTAAGTGCCTTCGGTTCTGTTCGAGCCCGGAACAGACTTGTATGGATTGTGTGTCTGACATTACAAATTGAGATATAAAGCCGATTTCTTTCAAATATATTTCTGTTGGTGGCGGAGAATTTATTCTCTTAGCTTAACACCCTTCTCTGAGACGTACGAGCTCAGAGGTTATATAGTTGAAGTTATCAGCAATATATTCCCAATTTGGTAATGTGACATGCTGAGTGTTGCTGTGAAATGATCATTGTGTTGATTATTTGTGATAGGATCATTTGTTTGATCGTCTATCCTGGTGATCATTTCTATGATCATTTGTTGACCCAAAGCATGGATTTTGTATAAAGTATGTTTTTGTGGACGAGACTTCGTCGAGCCTCACACCCCGGAATGGTCAAAACAGGAAAGAAGCAGCAAGGTTATGAGGGGTAGCGCCCTTTAGGATATGTGCATTTCCTTCTGGAAAAGGGTGGTATCATGGTATGGAGCCCAGATACTTACTCATGTTGAAAACACTTTATGATTTTGTGAATTGATTGCGAGCGCTCGGTGAAAGGTCTCAAAGGACCGGGGGATGGCATATTCGGTCAGTTGTTACTCAGTTAGGGGTAACCCGGCCTTGTGTTGGTAGAGATCCGGTTTGGTTCCCGAGGATGTCCATCCAGAGGCATTCTCATGTGGCAATGGGAAGTTCCTTGGCCTGACCATTCGTTGGAAATCCAAAGAAACAATACGAGACTTGTACGGTTTTAGTTGTAGAACCTGCCATCTAATATGGTAGCTATAGTAAGCATACTATAATGGTACCTATGCTGGCTAAGATTTATATTCTACTTTCGAAATATCTTCTACACTATGCACTAATAATAATATCAAAATTGATTTGATTTTAATACGTATCAAGCATCTTTGACTAACATAAGAAGAAATCTCCTCCAAGTCTGCGTTTGCATTGTGTGTGTGGCAAGAGGTCTTATGGTAGTCTCATTCTTAAAAGCATTGCGAATTGACTTTTAAAATATTCCTCTATTTTGATTTTAAAGAAAAATAAACTGTTTTAGTTCTCGCACCAGTCACATGACTGACTCGGAGTTTATTGTTTTCCTTTCTAAACTCTGGGTGCCCACCAATTTACACACGGGCAGTCAAGAGTTAAGGTTTATCTGGATATTCTGGAATCCAGGAGTTGCAGGAGGCAAGATGGATGGCATGGCGTATTACTTGTTTATATAGTACTTTCTTTTCCATTGTTTAATGTTGTACACTCTGATGATATGATGTAATGTAATGTAATGTAATAACTGATATAGTTCTTTGTTTAAAGATTATTCATTTATCTATTATATGTTGTTCCGCTGCGAATTGTGAGATTCTGATATTGTTCTGTTTTTTTCAGTTCTGTTCTATTTTCTGTTTTCTTTTCTCTCTATTTTCTATCTTCTACCTCTTCCTTTTTCTTTTCTTCTTTCTTAAACCCATAACATTTCGGTTTTTCGGCAACGAAAAATCGCAAACGTTACATTAATGTTCTTTCTTGTGAACACGCACTTCTTCTGCATTTTGATTGAAAATCAAACTATTTTGATATTTCTATTAGAATACTTATTCAATCTTGATGCTTATAAAATGATACTTTCATATCATTTCCTGGACCATATCCAATGACCAACAAATTCAATATCACTCCCACTGACTTCAGGTCATTTTTGGTTAATATGTGTAAACAACTTATTCTAAATCGTTATTTAGAATTATCTGTTTCAATACTATGCACCAAAACACTAGGACTTATCAAGCGATAATTTTGTGAGTAAATCCTAATTGACTTGAGCATACTGAATATCGAATTTATTATGCTAATTTCAACAATTGAAATTTGAGATATTATTCTTATCATTGTTGCTTGTTTAATTCCACTGCATTATCTTTCTCATAAAGACACAGTCTCGGCTGATGGATCACATCCCTTCAGTTATGACCACTAAAATCATATTTTGATATCACACCTGGAATTCATTCGGATTTTGTGCATCGTACCATATAGAGTCAACACTCTTAATGGTTTAATTTAAAAATTGAGGATTGTATAAATTTGAATTAATAAGAAACTCATAGTTTCTCTTTGATGTACGAGAATACTTATTAGACATTCTAATGCTATGTGTTCATTTAGGTTAGTTAATTTCATATCATCTCATATAATTAGTTCTATCTATGGGTCGTATCCAATTCCATTTAATTACTAATAGTTCTTCAAAGAAATTCCTTCACAATGAAGTTGGTATACCTTGAAACAACAATTGTTTCTCGATGTAAATATAGGTTCATTAACGCTTTATGAATTACTTTATTTATAAAACTGATTTGGTTTTAGTTTACAAAAATTATGTTCAAAACATAAATATGTCATTCAGTAACAGTCCTTTCTAAAATCCTTTTGGAGAGATTCATGCAAGATCACTCATAAACAATTATTATGTGTAATCTTTCGACTCGTATAACCTGTCAACTCCTTGGCTTAGGATGTGTTGGAGTTTATAATAAACCCTTATCTTGCAGGATTATGTGAACCATTATTCAGATGAAATAATATTAACCTTGTGTACTACTCTTAAGTACATTACCTTACAGAAAGAAACTAACTCAACTTCACCACAATCAATCGTACATTGTCCAACAAAGTTCGATTACTCTATATCGATGCATCATTATGCATCACTTGAAGGAGTTATTCTGAGATTGAATCTTTATTCATTTAGGTATGTTTTGAACTTTTCCAATATACTTACCCGTTCAATCAAATTAAATCATTTCTATCACATGTTATTTTTACTTCTATTTTATATTTAATGAGTTTACCATAGACATACTACATGTGTACCAAATACATATGTCCACGTCGATGATGACTCATCGGTGAATATGACGAAGTACGTGAAACCGTTTTGGCATTTATAGAATTATGATTGCATACATCTATATGTATCAATCTGAAGACATCATCAACATTTATGATGCTCCTACAAATGAGAGCATAGTCCTTTATTGTTTGAGATATAAATAACAAGTATCATATGATTCAAAATCATATGATAAAATTATTTTCTCAAAACTACGGCTTAGTTTATAATTCTAGAATAACTGAAAATAATATTGGATACTTTTTTATTTTCCAATGCATCACTTTGTTATAAAAACATATGCCACATTATAGTTTTATTTCATAATGAATATTCATAATATTCGTAGAAATATGACTATGTCTATTTTCCAATCGATAACCAAAAATAGTCATTATTTTGTAAACAATGTTAGTTGCATTTTTGAAAACAATTTTCATAATTTGTTGCAATCAATAAGTGCTATATGACATGATCTCACTATTTCTACTACAATAGCGTAATAAATTGGAGATCTATCATACATAATATATATTTGTATATTTCATATACCGCAACTAGTTTACCGTAGAGAGTTCTTTGAAAATAACTTGAACTCAAAGAAACAAATCTCATAGAAAACAGTTTTCTATATGAAAATACATTTCGGAATAGAAATCATATTTCTTATTCCAATGTTAAGTATCAATCATTATTATTACAATTCTCGTTTTCGTTGTTTCTAGAAGAAATGACTATTCATTCTCTCCATCCCGACTATGCCTTAAATCACATTTACTCTTATACATTCATTTTTCTTTCTAAATGGTCAAACCATTCAAAAGAAAACACTTACTACAATATCATAACGAACACTTTACGAAAGCACATTTGATTATCCTTAACCTTTAAGGACATCAAATATATTGCTCTTTGCATAAACTAATTAAACTGACATCCCAACAATTGAGTTCTTAGGTCTATCTTGTAGTTTTGATCTTGTGCTACAACCAACACAATATGATCTTTTTTGTAATCAGTCAAATTGCATACCTGATCTTATAGTACAGTTTATTGGCTTATTTCAAATGGACTATATTCATTGAAGTATGGTACATTATAAACTGTGATTGTCATCATGTAACATGTACGTGTGATATTATATGGATCATATATACATCTATAGTCTTGTATTGCTTTTAGAGTTTGAAACTCATAAACTACAATACGCGGTCTAAACCAAATAAACATGTAAGTGATCGTCTTACAAATGTATTAAGTAGCTGTAAAAATTAGGAACTTGCATGGGTATAGAAAATATTAACATGCAATAGGGATTTAATAGTGGGAATTATATTTCCATTTGTCAACTTTCAATTTAGTTCATTTGTATATGTTAATTGATAAATGTTTTATCAACCATATTGAATGCACAAATTTATCATTATAGATAATTATAACAGCATTTAGCATATGTTCTTACAATATTAGAAAGGTTAAATGTTACCATTTCATTTTTCTAATAAGGCTTTCAGTAGTATTTTATGTTTCACCAAACCCTAAGCGAAACATGGAAGTCTTTCAACCTCTGTAATGGGTTTTTGGATTCATATGACTTGGAATTTTGACCTTGAGGAAAGCTCAATAAATCATCAGACCACATACAATGGATAACTCTTTATCGGTTCTATCACAACAATTCCTAACTTTTGGTACCTTGTCCTACTCCCGCCTTGGCCTTGAAAAAAGCTCAACAAGTAGACTGTTCACTCGGACCTATCATTTCACAACGGCCTAAGTATAATGCACGTACCTTGAAGAAAGCTCAATAAATACATGCGGTTATCTTACCTCGTCTATTCAATATATTACTAGCACTACACATAACATCCCTGGCTTGAGGAAAGCTCAACAACTAAAGAGTATGCAAGAAACCTATTAATATATAAATGATAGTGGACAACTTTATATAAAAGATACATGATCTTCAATATATTATATCGACTTATGGAATAATGTATTTCTTATGAAACACTCTCATGACACATCAAAAGTCACAGTATACGTACATTTACATATGTATTTATTCTTTAAGTCTATTTAGGATTTTTTTTTAATGTTCCACCTTTAGTTTATACATTCATATCATATGAGTTTTATTATTGTATAAGTTTTATATTTCATATTACTTATATATATTAGTCTTATGTATAATATTTTATTAATTAAATCTTATTTAATTAATTTTAATCAATTAACTCTTTGATTTATTTTAAATTAGTATTCCAATACAACTTATATTGGTACCTACTATAACCTTTATAGTGTAACACATATATCTTATATAGTGTATGCTTATTTAATTAATTAACCTTTAGTTAATTTATTTAATTAAGTTAAAATAATTTCGAAATTTTATCTTACATAGATACTCGGATACTTATGTTATCTTAAACACTTTCACATAACATAACATATATCAACGTATATAATACATGCATATAAGTATTAATTAATTGACTCATTTAATCAATTTATTGTATTAATCTTATTAATAAATTTCAAATTTCAAATTTTGAAAAGAATATTAAATGGTTCCAAACATTTTGAACATTTTATTACATTTTGAATAATTGTCTTATATCATAACCTTTTATAATAAACATGTTTCTATTTTAAATTTAACTTTTAAATTTGAAATCTTGTCTTAATTTTCAAAACTTTTTTGAAAATTATCCCAAGGCCCCTTTCAAATTGGGCTTTTTCTATCAGAGCAACCTTTGGGCTCACTTCCCTTTCAGGCCATGCAGGCAACCAAGTAGAATAGGGTACTTGATTACCCAATTCCAATCCTAGACATCACCTTTCTAGACATCATACTAAGTGCACAAGCTAATTAGTTAGCGCTAACATGACTAATTTAGACTACATAGGCTATTGAGCTTTGATACTGTTTACAACCAAATTGGCCACAAACACCCAAGAATAGGTTTGTGTAGTGAAATAAATGAAGAAACTAAATTAAAACCAAGCAATATATCAAATTAATAAGAAAATCAAAGTAGAAAACAAGAACAACAAGATTTATAGTGGTTCGACATTGATTGTCTACGTCCACTTTGAATATTCTCTTTATTGATTCACAATAATCTCGATTACAGTAAGAAACAACAAGAAACAAGAGAATAATGGAGGAAGTTGATTACAATAATAGTGTTATCTAACCAGCAGCATAAAATGACCCCCTAGGCTTAAAGGTGAAGGTGACCACCAATCTGACTGGAATTTCGGCAATAGGACATTCTCATCCATATGGGCCCACCATAGGGAGTTCTAGGCCCAATCCCAATGGAAAGTGATCGGTACAGATCCCTCTGTTTGTTGAATTTGGGGCAGTGATCCCTATGGTAGCTTCCTCATGCTTAGATATGATGGTGTTTCAAATATCATGATGATTGGATGTGTGAAGGTTGAGTTTTCACTTGATCTTTAGTTTAGTTCCATATTAAATAGTTTCTAATGAACCCTTCACTTGATGTTGTGCCGATCCATAATGCTTCAAATGTTATGCCAACCCCTCTGGCTTTATAGTGCACTGCCTATCCATCTTAGTTCTTAAATATATGCTGATCCTTACTCATTCACAAATAACCCTTGGTCTTCACCACAACATGCGATCCCTCTTATTACTCAACACTATGTCGACCATATACTTCAGTCATACCGGTCCCTCTATTATTCCATTTATGCCTACTCATCAATCTCTGACTATGTGGATCCCTATTATATTACTTTGCTATACTGATCCCTCTTGTATCTCATCTACATTGACAAATGACTATGTCAATCCTCAAAAATGCCTTTCCTTCATTTTCAAATCCAAGCCCCGATTACTTTCCTGTAGATTAATTTGGTATACATAGGTACGAACTCTCCTTTATTCATGTAATTGACTTTCGAATCTTGAGCTTGGGTGAATTCTGTGGTTGTTAGGTGGATAGCATGGTGGGTTATACTAAGGCATCAATGAGAGGAGAAGAAGATGAAGGAAATGGAGAAGGAGAAGGAAGAAGAGGATTCGGCTGTAATTTGTGGAGGGATGAAGGAACGTCAATGTTTTAGGAGTGGAAAGGAGATATTCAGATAGGGACCGGTATTGGATTGAATGGCGATGGGATGAAGGGAAATTAGGTGAGGGATTGGTGAGGAGGTTATCTTGGATGAGGGATCGGTATGGGTAAGTTTAGGAAAGCGTTCGGTAGGATGTTAAACTAATCGGTAGGTGAGGGATCGGTAGGAAATGTTTGTGGAAAGGGATCGGTAGGTTGTGGTTTTGGTGAGAGGGATCGGTAGGAAATGGTTAAATCAGGGATCGGTATGAATTCTTGGAAATGGTTCGGCAATAAGGCCGAGGGATCGGTATTTAACACTGAGGACCACTCTAATCCAACCTATTTGAACACTTAACATAAATTTTCCTTGCCGAGCTTGAACATGAGATAACAATGGACAATATGACTTGCGTACTTGGACTATCGAACTTAAGATCGAATGACCAAACTTCCAGACTCTTCAATGTGGACTAAGTAATAAATTTGTTAATAAACTTGGACAATAGGCTTCATAATTCAATATGTCGGTAATCAATTCCAAAGTTATCATGGCTGATTAACTTTCTTGTCACTTGAGGCGGTCAGGGATGATGGTCTCTTTGGACAAAACTCTAGGTCTCGTCATTTTATTCTTTCTTTTTTGATTTCAAACTAATTATGCTTGTTTTACGCTACACTGCACTGCACTAGTTCACACTTGACACGGGGGAATAGGTTATTATTTCTATTCTTGATTGTCTACTGAGTATAATTGACATAGATTATAGACACACGAAGCGTTCAATCAACATGTCTTTTGAATCGGTAGTGAGACACGTCAGTTCTGAAAATAATCAAGTTCTGCCACTATATCCCAAAGACCTTCTTCAAGTCACCATACAGAACAACCAAAAGCATCTAATCCTCAAATTAATCCTTTCTTCGATATTCCAGTTCTACCAACAAAAGCCATCAGCACGGCTCCTGATGGCGTTGAGGGTGCCATTGTCCTAGATAACCCTATCAACTCACAAGCTTCTCAAATCGGCGAAACCGCTCTTCGTCGATTGTGTTCCATCCATGGGATCCCATTCGAGGATGTTTTAGTTCCAATGAGGCAAGATAGACCTTATTTACCCCTAGTCGGATATACAACGTGTAACAAGTTCATGTGTTGGGCTGGATGCCTTCCACTTTTTAACTCCTTCGTCCGGGAGATGTTGAGGTACCTTAGGATCGCCCATACTTAGTTGCATCCCAACAGTTACACTTTTATTCATAGGACTTTCCCCTTATTCATGAATGTTCTGTCCACCGACTCCCGAAGACATCAGATTTATCTATAACTTTAATAGACGATCAGGGAGTCCTTCTTACATCTTCCTTGAACCTTCGTCGAGCTGTCAAATCTTGATGGGCGTGTGGAACAAACTTTCATTATTTAAGCATGAGTGGTTCTACGTGCGATATCCTCCCAGCTTCGCAAGGAGATGGTTAGAAGGATGTAAGTGTTACTTGCGTTTTCCTTTTAAGTTCGATGACTCAAGTCATAACTTCTCCTCTAAATATACTAACATCTGAAGTTATTTCAAGTATTCGTCCATGTCCTAAAGATGCCAAGTTTTCTAGAGTCGTCGCCACCATCTGCGCCACTCCCATTGAGGATAGGTATATTAAACTCCTCGTAACTGATGAGCTACTATCTTTGTTCGGGTCGTTGGAATACGGCCACAAAATCGGACTTCCAGGAAGAAAAGCAGTTTCGAAGATTGTTGTTGAACGAAGAGAAAAAACAATCAACCCTGTCTTGCCCTCTACCGAGGGGACTCGAGAAAGTACCGAAGAGGGGGAAATCAAAGATTCTCAAGCTGATAAACCTGAGGTTGATGATGCAGGCTTTGAAAAAGCATCGATGGCTGGTCCGTCGTGAGTCGGGCAATCGCAGACACCTCTAAAGAGAAAGAAGAAGTTGGTGTACCGACTACGCAAAAGTAGGAATGGATCTGATCCAGAATTCGTTATTACTCCCCTTGGAGAGGAGTCATGTTCTCAACGACTGGAAAGTTTGTTAAAAGGATTCTCCAACCTTCAAATTTCGTATGATATAATGTCCTACAACTTTCCTAATATTAACATCGAAGGACTTAACTCCCTTAGTAGAACCGACGAAGGCGTCCCACATTCCAGTAAAGGGGAGTGCACTTCGATGAGAAAAGCCACTGTTACCAGTCCGTTAGGGGGGAATACTAGGACACTCACAAACACTTGCACTCCACTACACACTTGTTCTTAATCTTTTGTACGACAACTTTTAATATGCTCTTATTTATTTTTTTTACAGGTGCATTATCTCAGTCTCGTTCCTTTGATCGTCTTCGAGGCACTTCTACATATCACTGTCCAAGCCGAGACTTTGAATCTGCACGACGTAGAGAGAAAGATGATGGATGAGAAAAAGATTATTATTCAAGGGAATTTCTTCCTCATTCAAGCAGAAGTCCCAATCCCAGGCTTCTCTTTATGACGAACACTCTAACCTTCCTGATCATAGCAAAGAAAAATCCTCGTATCGTGGCCCTCATGTTGCCGTGCCTCATGAGCAACATTCTGGCTCCTCTAGTTTAAGGTAGTAATGTGAGCACTGTTCCAACAAGCATCGACTTGCCACTTCTGATCCACTTCCTCCGATTTTCGCTCCCGATTCTACTATGCCAGAAAAGTTAGTTGAACTTAAAGCTACTTTTCAAAAATCTTCTTTGTTGGTCTCTAATTCCTCCTTCCATACACCTCATTCCTAGATGTGCCAAAGAAAGCTCATTAGCATGTGGGAATGATGTATTCGTTCAGCACGAATCATTCATTCATTTGGTCGAGAAAGTTTCTGAAGTCTCCATAGAGCGTCGGCATGAAATCAACCGTCTTGGGTTGGAGGCCATCCACGACAAAGATATCATCAAGCATCAGGGCGCTAAGTTACTTGATTATAAGTCCCAATTTGCAGAAGACGAAAAGAATGCAAACGAGACCGCAGAGGCGGTAAGTCGCCTGGAGACTTCTCATAAGAAGGAACTTGATGTGACGCTTCAACACAACGGCACACTTACTTTAGAAAAGGACTCCTTGCAAAAGGAGAAAGACGCTATAGCTCTCCACATTGAAGAACTTGAATAATTGTTAAAGAAAGAGAGGGAGGAGAAAAATGAGGTGCAAAAGGAGTCACGGAGATACTACGAAGAAATTGTCAAGGTGAGGAGCTTGGGAACAAAGCTGGATGAACGATTCGCCAAGATTGAAGCTTTGAAGGAAGAATCCTGAGAAGATGGTAGAAAAGAAGTGCTTGAACAAGCTAACTCCTACGTGGAGGCTGCCATTGAGTTCGGTAGGAATGAGATTAAGGACTTTTTCGATCCACTAATTATTGAATATAATGCGAAGGTCCTTCTTCACCGCGATTTAAGCTTTCTTGGTGAGGGATATCTTAAATCACTTGCTGAAGCCTAGGAGCACCTTGTCAAGATAGAAGGAAGAGTCGGGAGAAGCGGAATTCAATGAAGAAGAACTTGTGAGAGAAGTGCTTTAGGAAACAAAACATCTGATTCGGCTTCCACTAAACTTCACTTTTTTATGGCTCATGCACCGACTAAGGAAGAAGAGGATACCGTTGAGTCTTTTGGAACTGATCCTAAGGGTTCCTCTCTTATCCAGGTAGTCGGACCATTATCTCCTCATGATACGGATCAAAACCTTAGTTATGATACGGAAAGGCCTGGCTTTGGACCACATATGTTATCTCCCATTCTCGAAGGAAGCACTCCATTGACTACATAAAGTCAACCGGATGTTAATATCATACCGAACTTCTTCGAATTTGAAAAGTTTTTTGTTCTTCATGCACAATGGCTTTCAATTAATGTCCATGCTTTATCAAATTTTGCAGGTCTTTTGAGTCTTGATCAGACTCCTAGAAGCGGTGCTGCCATCGAGCAGCAGGAGTAGACGGCCGAAGTCTCGACGCTTGATGAAGATAAACCTGAAGATCCATCCCCTGTTAATGAATCGAAAGATGTAATGATCACGGGTGCTTCGAAGCACACTGCTAAAACTAGCATGAGGGAGCAGATTAAGGAAGAGGAAAAGCCAAAGTATAAATTTAAAGGCGAGCCTGATGAGGTGGAAGTTGAAAATCACGATCTTGTACCGCTGCATGTTATTCCACTAGGTGGAACGGTTGTCGGTGAAATCCCTCCTTCTTCTTCAAGCATTCCGGCCAAGGGTAGTAAAGGGTCTCGGAAGAGAAGCTCAACTGACTCCACTCCTAAAAAACCAAAGAGGGAGAGAAAGTCGAAGAAGTAGTCAATACTTCATATCATTGTACATAATTTGAATAATTATTTCTTTCCTCGG
The DNA here is from genome assembly GCA_030765085.1 of Allium cepa. NCBI lineage: Eukaryota > Viridiplantae > Streptophyta > Magnoliopsida > Asparagales > Amaryllidaceae > Allium > Allium cepa. Next base: position 408,465,364 of record CM060939.1, on the reverse strand, counting down.
TCATAGGTGTTCAAGTACAAATCCCCGTTTTTTGAAATAACTTGTACTAGAATTTTGAGACTTGTGAATAAAAGTTTTTTCTTTTGATTAATCATTGTGTGAATCATTATTTTGATAGTTGAATAATTACTTTCCATTCAATGTACTTGTACTTTATTGATTGCAAATTCTGTTAACAATTCATCGTCTCCATCTCAATGCCTTTCTGCGGTCGTTGCCTTAAGTCATAAAAAATACTAAGACCAGCCTTCAGTAGTTTGTATCCCCCTCCCCAGTCGATTTTAGGTCAGATTTGGTGGAATAGAGAACAACAAGAATTTGTTCATCTGTCCATGAGTTTACATGTCAATCTACGCTCTGGGGATAGAGTTATTTTGCAAGCGGTAGGTTCATGCTCAATTTATGTTTTTGCCCTAGTCCACACTCTGGGACTTAGAATTATTTCGCGGGCGGTCGATTCACACCCGATTTGTTTATATTCCGGTTCGCACTCTGGAGACTTAGAGTATTCTCGTGGGTTTTCATTCAAACCTGAATTGATTATACCACGGTCCAGACTCTAGAGATTTTGTATTCTCAGAGGCGATCGGTTCACACATGATTTGTTTATACTCCGGTTCACATTCCAGGGGCTTAGAGTTTTCTCATGGGCGGTCGGTTCATGCCCGATTTGTTTATACTCCAGTACGCTCTCCGGAGACTTAGAGTTTTCTCACGGGCCGTCGGTTCACGGTCGAAATCTTTATACACCCTATTCGCACTACGGAGACTTTGAGTTTTCTCATGGGTGGTCGGTTCATGCTCGATTTGTTTATACTCCCATCTCCACTCCAGGGGCTTAGATCCCTTTCTTGGGGTGTTGGTTCATGCTCGATTTTTTTATACTCCAGTCCGCACTCCGAGGACTTAGGGTTTCCTCATGGGCGGTCGGTTCAGCTTGATTTATATTTTTACTTCTTTTGGTCGCCTCGATTTATTTTCAATCCTCTGTCTAAGCATGAATTTTTCGATCTGGACTATCGGCCACGTTTGTTCCCTATTGTGCGTCCCATGCTCCAGATCATTCGCAAGAATTATTAATCGAGCAAATTAATGGAGCTCATCTTGTTCGATCCAATCGGGGATTGATATGATTGATCAATTTAAAACTTTGAGAACCTATTCACATATCACATATATCGATATCAATTAGTTTCATTATGTACTTAGCATAAAATGCAATGATAGTCATATAAGTAAAGGAAGTTCGAGTCTTTATTCATTTAATGGAAAAGAACAAACTATTCTTTCTTATTGCATATTTTGACAAATCAAATGCCAAAGCAAATATAGAAAGTAAATAGAACTGTAAATGCAAAAAAACATTCTAAGTGAAATAGCATCGTAAATGCTTATTATTCCACGCTTCTAGAAGTGTAATGCCATCTATGGTTGCTAGCTTGAAATTTCCTTCTCCAAGCCTCTGCTCAATGACATATGGTCCTTCCCATGTCGGATTCTTGTGTGATGGGGCCAGAAAAACCCGTTTTAGGACGAGATCGCCAATTTCAAAGGTTCATGATCAAACTTTAGTGTTGTAATATTGGCAACTCGATGTCGGTGTGCAGCTACTCTCAAATCAGCTTTCTTGTGCTTCTCATTGATAAAGTCCAAGGTTCCAAGAGAAGATCTTTGTTTGTTTTGGGATCGTAGTAAGTCACTCGATAAGAGGGGACTTCGAGTTCCACCGGATTAACAGCTTCGGAGCCGTAAGCAAGAGCGAATAGAGTATGGCCAGTTGTGGACTTGTGAGTAGTACTGTAGGCCCTAAGCGCCATAGGAAGTTCATCAACCCACTTGCGTCTAGCCTTCCCCAAATGCTTTTTTAGAATAGAATTGATAACTTTTTTATAGCTTCAACCTAGAATTGATAACTTTTTTATAGCTTGAATCTGTCCATTTTCCTAAGGGGTGAGAGACCGCTGCAAACCTCTTTTCAATGCGATATCTCCAATAAAATTCTTCAAATTCAGTACTGTCGAACTGAATTCCATTATCTGTTATGATAGTTCATGGAAGGCCGAAGTAACAAATGATGTTTCGAACAATGAAATTGATTAATTTCTTGGTTGTGATTGTGGCTAGCGGTTCTACCTCGGCCCATTTGGTGAAGTAATCAACCGCGACAATAGGATACTTTGCACCTTTAGAGATTGGCAAAAGTCGATGATGTCAATATCGCACATAGCGAATGGCCATGGACTGACCATTTGCATGATCTCTATTGGTAGAGGTCTTAGGAATTTCGCACATATATAGCACTTGTCACATCGTCTCACATAATCAACAGCATCTCAGTTTACATTTGGCCAATAATATCCATAACGGAGTATCTTTTTTGCCAGAGTTTGCCTCTAGTGTGATCACCGCATTCTTCCTCATAAACTTCTTTTAGAACACACTTTATCTCATCGTGAGCGATACACCGAAGTAAGGGAACAGAAAACTATTTTTTATATATAGTTCCATCTTGCATAATATACTGCGAAGCTTTACGAAGGACTTGTCGCTTTTCGTTTCTCCTATTAGGCAAGATTCCATGCAACAAGTAATCTTTAATTGGAGTCATCCATGATTCCCTCTTGGATTTCTCTTCCAGTACTTGATCAATTTCCATCATATTTATACTTAGGGTATGTAATATCTTGGCGGAACCAAACTCATTTGTTGCACATCACCAGTACTAGCAAACTTTGCCAATGAATCAGGCTCTCCGTTTTGCTCACGTGGGATAAGTGAAATGTTATAGTATTCGGTATCCGCCAACAACTCCTGAACTTGGGTAAGGTACGGGATAATTCATTATCCCTTAGCCTGATAGTCTTCTCTGACTTAATAAACCACCAATTGTGAGTCGCAAAAGATTTCAAGGGACTTCACTCCGAGCTCTCTAGCAAGTTTAAGTCCAACAATCAATGCTTCATACTCAACCTCATTGTTTGTAGCACAAAAATCAAGCTTCAAAGCATCGCAAATTGACTGGTTCTCAGGGGTTATAAGCACAATCCCAGCTCTGGAACAGTGACCATAGATGCTCCATTGTTGTATAACTTCCATCACATGGTAGGGCTTCCGCTGCATTTTAGAAGCTCGACTTGCATGTAAATTCTGCTATAAAGTCTGCCAGCGCTTGACCCTGGATAGCACTTCGGGGAAGATATGTAATGTCCAACTAGCTGAACTCAATGTTCCATTTAAGCAACCTGCTAAACGTCTCAGGTCGTTATAGGACCGGTTGTAATAGTTGGTTGGTGTAAATGTTGATTGGATATGCCTAGAAGTATGGACGAAGTTTCCATGATGTGATTAGCAAGTAGTACGCCAAGTTCTCTATCTTTCGATAGTTCCTTTATGCTCCTGTTAATCGCTTGCTGACATAATACACTGCTCTAAATTCGGTTCTCCTTGCAAATCAAGGTGGCACTTATAGCATGTGTTGATACTGCTAAATAAATGTACAACTCCTCGTGATCTATCGGCTTCAACAACACAAGGGGTCTCTCCAAATGATTCGCTAGAGCTCATAGCGCGTCTTCATAGTCCCGCGTCCATTCAAAGTTTCTTCTTCCCTTCCTAATCAAATCAAAGAAAGAAACGCATTTACCAGTTGCCCGGGAGATAAATCGACTTAAAGTAGCAACCTTTCCATTCAAACTTTGCACTTGTTTAATGGTTCTAGGCTCTTGAATATCTAAAATAGCTTGAATCTTTTTTGGATTAACTTCAATTCCTCGAGCATTGATAATGAAGCCCAAGAACTTTCCTAACACAACACTGAGTGAGCATTTCAAAGGATTAATCTTCATGTTATAAAATCGGAGGATGTTGAACATCTCTTCCAAGTCTCAAATGTGGTCGTTTGATCGCGATGACTTCACGAGCATATCATCCACATAAACTTCCATTATCCTTCCAATCTGATCTTTAAACATCAGGTTAACTAAGCATTGATAGGTTGATGTAGCGTTCTTCAATCCAAACGGCATCACCATGTAATAGTATAATTCAACATCCGTCATAAAGCTGGTGTGTTCCTAATCGGGGACATGCATCGGGATTTGGTTATATCCCGAGTACACATCCATAAAGGATAACAATTCATGCCCTACAGTTGAAAATCAACTAGCAGATCAATTCTTGGAAGGGGAAAACTATCTTTAGGACACTCCTTGTTCAAGTCAGAATAGTCAATGCATGTTCTCCACTTTCCGTTAACCTTCTTCACCAGCAAGGGATAGATATCCGTTAAGGATAGAGGGCTTTGCGAGGGAACCCATTGACTTTTAATTTATCCACCTCCCCTTTAAGAGCAACGGATCTCTCTGGATCTAGGCCTCGCCTTTTCTGTTTTACCGAAACATACTTCGGATCAATGTTTAATACATGGATCGTGAAAGCAAACGAGATCCACACATGTCAGAATAAGTCCAAACAAATACATTCAGATTTGTGCAGAGAAAATCTGCAAGTTCTCTCATCATCGAGGGGCTAAGCTACGACCCAATCTTCAAGACCCGTGATGGGTCGTCGTGGATGACTATTATAATAATTGTTAGCTCAGCCGACGCCGCCTTGGTCTCCTTTGGCTCCTCTTCATCGTCCCATGAATCTATCACTATATAGAACCGACTGTGGCGCCCAAGCCAAGGCTTAGGCACTATTTGTTAATCTTCAATAACTTGGATGCGGAAAGATTTTTCCACACCCATTCCCCTCTCCTTATGCTGAGCTTCTCTCAACTCTGCCGTATAACAGGTACATCCAGTCACCTGATCACCATGGACCACTACTACTCCATTATCGGTCAAAAATTCTAATGTCAAACACCAAGGGGCAAGAGCTGCCCAAAACTCAGCCAGGTGGTCGCCTAGAAAAACGTTGTACGGTGAATCAACATCCAAAACATGAATGGGAGGATCTGCACTCTCCTACGTTCACCTTCCTCCAATTCAACTGGCAACTCCACATAAACAACTACCTTAGTCACCACACCATTGAAATCATGTATACGAGCTTTAGATGGTTTCAAATCTTTAGTCTCCATTCTCATTTGATCATAAGTCTTTTTGAAAATAATGTTTAACGAAGTTCCACAATCAGTCCAAATTCTTCTCACCAATGCAGGGCCAATCATGGCAGAAATGACCACCGGGTCAATTGTAGGAGCCTCTACTCTATCTGCATCCCTGCTTCTAAAACTTACATCATCAATCATCGTATGTTGTTGCTTTATCGGAGTTGCGTCCTCCGTATTTGAATATTACTCAAAATTCACATGACTCATCGTGCTGGCATAGTGCTGCATTTCCTACCAACTCCTATTTGTAGGATGCGGTCCTCCAACTATCGTGTTTATCACTAATCTTCCTCTGGTTCGTACAGGCTCCTCAGCCCTATGTAGAGCTTGTCCTCGATTGGGGTCAGATGTCCCATGTCTGCCATCCTATGGAGTTTTCACGAACTGCTACAACTTCTTTTCCCGAATCAACTTCTCAATAGCATCCTAGAGATGCCTGCACTCGTTCATATTGGACCCATAATACTCATGAAATCGGTAATACTTTCCAGTCTGTTTCTATGTCTCTGTTGACTCCTTTGGACGCGGCTTCTTGTATTGAAAATTATTACAGGTGCAAGGTCCCTTGTCGAAGAACAAGTGGATGAAGTTGTATTATATTGATCGCTTTAAGTGCCATCAGAAAATACATGACTGGAGTGCAGCGTGCAAGCTCTCTTGCCGGAGAGCAAGTGGATAAGCTTGTACGAAAAGTTAGTCCCCTTACCGAAAAGTGATCGGATGAGCTTGCTTGGTCCTTGGATCCCTTTGCCGAAGAGCGAGCGGATTGGACTTAGCAAGAGTCCAAAGAGATTGAAACCCTAGATTGGGCGATAAACGATCTAGAGAGATCAAACCTTATTGAAATCAATGGTCCGACGAGACCAAAACTTAGAGCGGATGCAAACTTGATAATAGGATTTGAATATCTTACAGTCAAAGAAAGTAAGATAAGCCCAGGACGAACGCAAGATGGCTTGGATATGTGGAATGGTACTTCTGGATAATTCATTAGGGATTGATGGACGACCGATGAGATCAACTATCGAAAACTGATTTTTGAAACTTGTTCTCAAGAAAAGCACACCGAAAGACGTACTTTAGGGGGCAAGTTTTAACCTATTTTTGAGTCAAATCTAATTTCAACTGGACTTAAAATATCAAAACCAAACGAAATGATTCACAAACTTGGAAAAGCGATCAAAAGGACTAGAGAATTGAACTTCAGAAGTTGGAGTGGAAAATTTGCTAACGGAGCAACTTAGCCTCAAATTGTTTAGGACGACATTGGCCTATTCCTCCCCTTCCTTTTACTTTCCAAACACCATACATCTCTTACGCTACTCCAATAACTCATGGTCAAGTGATTTTTTAATGATTTGAATGAGCAATTCCAAGGATTGATGAGAAGAAAGCATAGAAATCGTTTAATAGAAAAATCATTAGAACTGACTCAAAGTCAAAAGAAAAGAGTTTGGAGCGACTCACGAAGGAGACAAAAAAGCTAAAGAATGGATGAAGCTCAACTTTTGATGAGTAAAAATAATTCAATGCCAAGTTATTTGACTTGGTACTGAGTTATTCCATTGACTCATCGGTCTTCTGTTTCACTTGTGCGACTTCGGGCCATCGACTTGAGTGTGAGCGAGTATCTGACTCTATACCTCTATTTCCATATGAATACAAGCCTAGCTGCAACCAAAAGAGGATCTTCTTCTGCTCACTAACTTATGGATCTGGAACTTCTTCTTCTTTTTCACTCCTATCTCCTATCTCTAAAACTCTCTAGAAATTCCATTGTAAATATGAGATCCACTGGATTGTGGTTAGATAAGATATAATTTGTTGTATTCCGAAGAGAAGACAACTAATAACAAACTAAAAAGGGGATGTGGACCAAAGATTTTCAAACCACTGTAAAAATTCTTATGTGTTCTTTACTTTTATGCTATCTTTATTTGCATGATCTGTGATTTCTACTGGTTTTACATATATTTTAGAAGAATTGGTGCTTTCGGTTAATGTTGGTTCCATTTTTGACGTCGACAGAAAGAAATTATCATTTTTCTATTAATGATTATGTAGTGTACATATCATTTGCAATCACAAAATCTTCAATTATGTGATCTGTAATTAAATTTTTTGTTGTATTTTTTAGTTTTACAAGATTGGAGTTGAATAACAGCACTATGTTTACACGTTTTACAAGCTCCATATACGATAACATGGATTAACTATTATTCTAGTTAGAGAGAGTTGAACTGGAAAGTTGACCGTTATAAGTTTGATTGAGAGGTTTTATGACACACAGGCTGGAGAGGTTCTTATAGATAGCGTAAACCTCAAAGAATTCAGATGAATTGGATTAGAGAAAAATTGGTTGGTTAATCAAGAGTTTATTCTGTTTGCATCAAGTATACGAGATAATATAGCTTATGGAAAGGATGATGCAACAAATGAAGAAATAAATGCTGCTGTAGAGCTTGCTAACACTTCTAAGTTCATCAACAAAATGCCTCAGGTTCTTTATGGAAGTGTTAGCATAATTGTGTGTGTCTGATGCATCATGCATGTGGTTCCTGAATTCATACGCTTGAAAACCAAAGCAGTGGTTCGTTCATAGATTTGAACAGTAAGATCAAAATGGTTGCATAATTTTTTGAATTAGAACACACTGATTCATGTTGAGTTGCTGACTCTTGCGATTGTTATAATGAATTGTCCAAAGCACGATATGGTGGTCGCTATCCTAAAAACAGTAGTTTCCCTCTCCACAAAGTGGGTGCAAGAGTAATGGCAAGTCTGTTCCCAAGATACAATAGAGCAGATACGTTTTTAGTATCTCCAATCAACAACGTTTGCACAAACTTTGATGATTCACTATCCTTAATAATGCAGTGATAAGATGTGAGAGTTATTGCATGCAAAACTATAACTCCGGTATAATTTTACAGTAGAAAATGGCAGAAGAGAGTTTAAGGAAGAAGAAGATGAATTCGAAAATTCTATCTTGATTTATGGAGTGGCCTAGTTTATATAAGCGATGAAAAAAGCGACTTTTTATTCATGTCCTCTTGGTCAAAGGCTATACACATTCAAGGTTTTGTTTTGATTCACATAGCAACAGTCGAAATTCAAAATGCAGACGTATAAAACCAAATTTTTAACTTCTTGTATAAAATTCAGTCATCTGGAATTTAGTTTCAGACGTCTAAATCTATAAAATTTGAATTAAATACTTTCAGTCTTTCCCTATATATTCAGCCATCTGAAATTTATTTTTAAATGTCTGAATATATTTTCGACGTGGCATAGAACGGAACAAATGGATGGACGGACGCAAGCATGTGTGTTTGACATGCATGGCCTCTCTCTCCAATAGAGGTGAAAGAATTTTGATGCTCAAAGAGCCCAACCCTTAAATAAAATTTCATATACTTATACAAGTATATTTTCTTCTTTCCTACAATGTGGGACTTAACTATTCCACCTTTCTTCTTCTTCTTTATTTGAAAATTTATACAAAAAATCCACCACCAAATTTTTAAATAAAATTCCTCTTGTCATATGCTTGTAGGAAAATTTGTGCATAAGTGTAAATGTCTTGCAAACTTAAATTTACATAGTGATAGCCGATCAAAGTATATCAGGATGGAGTGGTTGACTAAGCACTAAAACATTGATCCTATATGATATATTAAATGTCTTAAGACACACTCGTTTTCGGAATCTTGAGATAGTATGCAAACTTAAACCATGGATTGGTCTTAGATCAGTATCTCGGTTTCATAATATGCCCTTAGAGCTAAGCCAAAGTCTCGCAGAAGGCAGCATCACCTTCAATGCAATCATTTAGGTAGGTTTTTTAGAAGTGCCCTATAATACACACTTCAATAGTATATATGTTACAAACATATTAAGTATTAAGCGGTACATCCTCTCTTTGTCATTATAGGTACCAAGCACTTTGCTTTGGAATGTATGATAATAATTAGTTATTCATACTAAACATTATAGTGCTTCCAATCACAATCTCATGAAGTACTTTTGCTCGTTGAACTTAAGGTAATAAATTTCTTTATTACGTGAGTTGAGTTTCCTTCATCGGCGAGTGCATTATATAGGCTTTAAACACATTCCCTGTGATGTTTTTATCACTGAGTTCCTTGCAAGTCCTTTAGTAAGTGGATCTGCCAAATTCTGTCTAGATCTCACAAAGTCTATGGTAATCTACCCATTAGTGAGCATTTGCCTAACCAAACTGTGCCTTAGACCAATATGTATAGACTTGTCATTATAAACCTGGTTGTATGCTTGTGATAATGTCGCTTGACTATCATAGTGCATTGATATTTTTGGCATAGGTTTTGGCCACAAAGGATTTCCAATAATAAGTTACTTAACCAATCTGCTTCTTTTCTACCAGAAGCCAGTGCTATAAATTAAGCAGTCACGGTAGAATATTTGTTTCTTTGAGGCCTAGGATATTACTCCCCTACCAAGAGTGAATATCCATCCACTAGTCGATTTATGATCTTCACTTCCTATGTTCCAATAACATCTGTGTATCCTTTTATTATAGTAGAATAACCGTTGTAATGTATACCATAATTCATAGTTGTGCATTTAATGCGCTCGGTAGATTCAAAGCGGTGGAGGTGCAAAAAGTCATAGCGGTGATACAATGAAGATATAGCAGGATATAGCGGATGGCTCTAAAATAGCATATAAAACTCGTACTTAATGTTTTTACAAATATGTAAATGGTAATTAAAAGAAAATTTATCATTCAATTAAATTATAAATAATACATAAATAATTTTAAATAAAAAACATGTGCGAAAATACTTTAAATAAATGAAAAACTGTTATATAACATAATTGAATTTTGTAGAATATTAAGCATTTTCATTTCTGAAAATATATTAAAAATTAAATCAAATAAATTAGTTTCATAATTTTATAATGTATAAATGCAATTTTTTAATTCATTTTATTAAAAAAGATATAGCGGGAATAGCGGAATATAGCGGAAATAACGGGATATAGCGGAAATAGCGGGGATTAAAGCGGAAAGACTATATTCTGGGGCTATATGGAAAAATCGTAGCGGTAGAAATCCGCTATAAGATATAGCGGGGTTGTAGCAAGGTAATAGCGGGGAATTAACTACACAGATTCATAGTACCTTTTAAGCAATTTACAATTTTATGAATAGCATCCCATGGATATGACTAGGGTTGCAGGTATATCTGCTCATTTTGCCAGCAACATACGCGATATCCGGTCTGGTACATGTCATTTCATACATCAAACTTCCAATAACTTTTGCATATTCCAATTGCTCTATTGCTCTTCCAGTATTAGAATATAATTGCATATTTGGCTCAAATGGAGTGGAAATTGGTTTACAATTAATTTGATTGAACCTTTTCAAAAGCTTCTCAATGTAATGAGAATGACTAATTAATACCCGTCTTTTGTTTTCATGATTCTTATTCCTAGAATCATTTCAGCTACTCCCATATCTTTCATGTCGAAGCATGAAGATAGAAACCTTTTTATTTCATCTATACTTGATGTATCCTTTCCAAATATAAGCACATTATCTATGTAAAGGCATATAATTACACCTTTACCAGCTTGAAACTTGTTATAGACAAATTTGTCTGATTCGCAAATCATAAAATCGTTTGTTCCAATGGTTTTATCAAAAAACATATGTCATTGTTTTCAAGCTTGCTTAAGACCATTTAAGTGACTTAATAAGTTTGCATACTTTATGTTCTTGCCCAGGTATCACAAAACCTTCTGGTTTAGTCATATATATTTCTTCGTCAAGTTCTCTATTTAAAAATGCAGTCTTGACTTCATTTGATGATGACACCCTACCTCGAGATCCACATTAACAAAGAGTATTATTAGGTAATAATGTCTGCTAATGCGGAAGATAGGATTGCTTAGAAGCGACCATCTGTTAGCTTTGTCTCAAATATCTATTGAATACGTCGATAAATGCTATATATTTTTTCCTCTATCTCAAGTGGATCGACATATCCAATAAATACTTAATACAAAATTATAGGTGGCTAACGGATCTATCAGAACAAAATACAACTCAAATGCAAATCATATCACAGAACAGTAGGCAAACATATATACACACATATAAAGTTACAACATCATGTGATACAAAATGATACATAGCATGTGGTATAACGACCACAATGTATACATGAATCAAAAATATACATATCAAAGTAGAAAAAAAGACTACAACAAAAAGATAGCAGATAAGTCCATGCGGAAGTAGAATAGGCTAAGTCCAAAAGGGTACCTAACCTAAAACACCTCGGACTAGCCCTAGTAAATAGAAGCTAATGCAATTAGGGCCCTAATAGTTGAAATTCTAGCTACATTGGCATATGTGTCAAAATAATTTGTGCCTTATTTTTATGTGAATCCTTTGGCAACTAATCTAGCTTTAAACTTTTCGATTGTTCCCTTGGTTCTTAACATTTTCTTGAATATCCATTTACATCATATTGTTTAGAGCTTGGAGGTAAATCTACTAGTTTCCATGTCTTGTTTGCCATAATAGAACCGATTTTGTCATTCGAATGTTGAGATTACATTGCCTCAATATATGTTGAAGGATCGGTTCTATGCTTATAGAAATCATTATTTGATGTTTAATGTTATTTCTAGATTCTTCAACCAAATACTCGAAAAAATCTGGTCCAAAAGATTTTCCTATCCTTCTTCGTTTACTTCTCCCAAGAGAGTCACCATTTTCGTCGATATTTTCCTCAATGTTCTCTATTGGTTCAATGGTAGTTTCATTAACCTCCACTGTTTTAGGAACATATGGTTTATTTGAATAGATGTTAATCTACTCTTGTAGAACACTACATCCCTGGATTATATTACTGTATTTACCTCAGTAGAGCTATTAGGTTTGACTACTAGAAAGCTGTATACTTTGCTATGTGGTGCATATCCTAAAAATATACATTCGATAGTCTTTTGTCCTAATTTCCTAAATTTAGGTTCAGGTGATCGGACAATACCTATACATCCCCAAATTCGATAATAATCAAGATTGGGCTTCATTTTCTTCCAAAGTTTATAAGGAGTAACTCTAGTTTCTTATGAGGTATCCTATTTAAGATGTACCATGCGGTAAGTAAAGCCTCACCTTAGAAACTAGTGCTCAGACCAGAATTACAGAACATTGCATTTACCATTTCGGTAAGGGTTATATTTTTCCTTTCGGCTACTCCATTTGTTATGGAGTATAGGCAATAGAAGTTTCATGTATAATTCCTACTAATTCACAAAAATCAGGAAATTGATATACACCACGCCAATCAGCAAGTGTTTTTATCTTAACATCACATTGGTTTTCTACTTCAATTTTATAGGTCATAAATGGTTTAAAACCTTCAGTTTTAGCAAACATAAGGTAAAAATAATAATATTTAGAATAATCATCTATAAAGATGACAAAATATTTCTTTCCTCCTCTGGTAGGGGTATAGTGTATATCACATACACCACTATGTATGAGTTGTAATAATTTAGTGCTACTTTCTGGTTTAAAAGAAAATGGATTTCTAGTGATTTTGGTAAGTGAACATACTTTACACTTATCTAGCATATCATTTTTATGTTCGGGAATCATATTTAAAGAAATTATATCAAGCATGCATTTTCTATGTACATGTCTTAATCTATTATATCATAATGAAAATGAGTTAATAATATAAGCAGAATTATCACTTTTATTCATATCTATATTGAGTTTAAACATCCCATAACACATATGCCCTTTTCCTACAAACACAGTGCCTTTGGTCAACACATACTTGTCTGACTCAAAGACTTGCTTAACACCAAACTTGTAACGATTCAGAATTTTGGTTATTTGAAATTGGAATGTTTAATTGGTTTTAAATATTTAAAAGTAAATTAAATAACTTGAATTTTAAATATAATGATTTGTTGGAGAATTTAATTGTTGAATTAAATAGTTGAAATTTGGTTAAATAGTGGAAGCTTGAGTTCTAAGCTAGATAAAAACAATTTCAAAGCTTATTAAATTTATATTCATAAGAGCGGAAGGTAATAAAAAAAATTTGATTTATAAGTGATTTACTCAATTTTAAAAATAACTCGTTTAAATTAGCCAATGAAAATAACCTTTTAGGGCACAGTCTCGGATTTCAAAGAAACCAGTTCCATTGGATCCATAACAGTGTATTTTTATCGGAATTCAATTTTCGCAGCTTTTGGATGTATCTTTTGGTCATACGGGATAGAAACGCGCTAAAAATTATAGCAAAAATTTAATATTATAACTAGTTTGAAAAAGCTACATTCTCCATACGATCGAATTCGAATCTGAGACTTGTTCCATTGCGTTCGAAATAGGGATATAACATTACGAACGTCTAGCGGCACGCCTCGATTGGGGATCTCGAAATTTTGAAATTATGAAGTACTAGAATATTTTTATGCTACTTAAATTTGAAATTATGAAGTGATATAAATTTATTGATCGTTGTTTGATAAATTTAATTGTCATTCGAATTAGCTGTTAAAAGTTAAAATTGACGTTTAAATTTCAAATTGGAATTTAATTGTTAGTAAAATACCCGATATTATTAACTGTAAAACTACGTGAATCATTTTGACTGTTTGGATGATTGATTGTGATGGATGCCAATTGATTGATATTTGATGATTGTATACTTATTTATTTTTAAATATATCCTACTATCACTTGGTAAATTATTTATAGTATATAAAACTGTATATTGAATTCTTTCGAATAAATTAAGAAATAGGTTAAAATGATATATACCTATGGCATTTATTTTGGATTGAAATGATATATATCCATCCCGAAATTAAAATGAAATAACTGATTACTTGGCCATAGGATAGAAAATAATATACGGACACCGGATTGGTTAAATTAAAGGATTTTGAAATTTTAGACTTGAAATTTATTTAAATGAATTTTATTAAAAGAAATAAAAATAAAATTTATAGAAATCAAATTATTTTCGAACTTAAGCTCGGAATGTTGAAATTTGAATTTGGTAAACAAAATGTTTTAAATAATTGGAGTTGAGATTTTTAAGTTATAATCTAATTATGAATTAAATTTCAGAAATTGATTTGATTTAAGGGATGGGACTTTTATTTGGACTATGATTATTACAAAGTAAAAGTGATATAAAACAATATTTTGAAATTGATCTCGGAATTGAATTACATTTAAAAAATTTGGATTTTTAATTGAATATTGAAGGCAAATTTGATTCAAGTGTTTTGAATCAATATTTCAAAAATCGAACTTGGAATTGATATAAATCGAAACGGTTTAAATTTGGGAATTGAGTTTAAATTAATTGAGAATTGGAAATTGAAATTAATTTGGAATTGAAATTGAAACTAATTTAAAATTGATTTGAATTAAAATTGAAATCGAAGTAAATTCGAATTGAATCGATTTAAATGGAAATGGAAATTTAAAGTGATCTGAAATGGGAAATTTGAAATTGAATCGGTTTGACTTTGAAACTATTTTCAAACAAATTACTTTAGTATAAACTATTAAAAATCTATCTTTTTAAATATTCAAATTAATTATATTTTTCAAACTATTTTACTATATAAACCATTTTCAATACTCAAACTATTTTCTATTAAACTATTTTAACTATTTAACTATATTAAAACTATTTAAACTATTTTCTAAAAATTCAAATTGGTCAAAAGGGTGGAATGTTTATAATCAAATCTTGAATTTAAAAATGAATGGGGTTAAAATGAAGTTATAACCTAAATTGAAATTCGAAACAATTTTGGAAGCAAAATTGGGATATTAAGGTCAAAACGATTTCAAAATGAAATGCTATATTTTGAGCAAATATGATAATTTCGAAATGTATTTAGTTTTGAAGCGAATATGATATTTGATATCCAATACAAATTGTTTTCGAAATGTAGAAGTACCAACCAATGTGTAAAATGATGTTTCGTTGTTAAAGAGACCGAAGCCTCTACTCTTTGTCAATATTGGAACCATTTTAACACCTGTGTACGCGGAGTGATGGTCTAGAATGAAGTGGTTGAATTTGGCGTACGTTTGCTAAATTTGAAGAAAGAGAATGATTATGAATTAGCCTGACATTTGTGCCAATTTGAAATGACTAAAACAGGAACCTTATCGACCAATCGGGCTAACTACCTCGAGCGGTCAACCGTTCTTCGATTTTTTTGGACTCGGTCCATATTATTACTCTTATTGCGGGTTTTGATTGGTGCACCTCGATTTTGGGGTAACCTCCACTTGACTCGATATGGGATGGATGTATGTGATGGGCGATCATGGCTATGATGTGTCACCACCAGCCGAGAAGGGTAAACTGTTAGTACCCTACCTTGGCCATTGCCTCACGTGCCTTGTCATAATTCTATCCCTATATGAGACCCATACAATTTTGGTTTAGTGTTGTCGTATCACGGCGCATCCCTGACTACCGACGTGCTAATGGTGGTGTCAAATGCAAACTATACGACAATGCTTAACAACGTGTACTAAGAAAAATATTTATTTTACTGATTAGACATTATATATATAACGTATTCTACTATATATAAATATTTTGATGGACCCTTAAGAGATGAAAAATCCTGTAACATCTCTTGAGTTAGTGCACGCACATTATACACTGGATAGAAGATGTGAAACCCCGTAAACATCTCTGATGCCATGGCACTCATGTTATATGTGATATCAGTTTGACCCACATAAGAATGTTTTACTCCTGACTCGAGTGTTTTATCTTTTCGTTACGCTCGGGTCAGTCATGAGTTTTTCAGTTTATCGAAGATTACTCTCTAGAGGACGAAGACAAAGATTTGGTATATTATCATTACTAGTATTATTCCATCATTGTTTGTTCCCCTGCATTATTTATTTATCCATGTTGTATGTATAACTCTAATAAATGTTGTATAAATTATAATCAATTGTATAGTAAACAGCTTCATGAACTGTTTATTTGATTATTATATTTTGTCATTCCACTGCGAGATTCTTTTTTGTTTTATTCTTCTTTTTCTTATTTTTCTAAATTAACCTCATTGATTATCTATGTTTTGGACTGATCAAGTTAAATATGTGTGGATTATTGTCGATTTAAACCGTCCAAAATGTGGGTTTTCACAACTGGTATCAGAGCTTTGATTTAGCGATAACCTTGGCTTTGATGGGGTAACTCATTAGAGATAGGGTTAATAGCACCCCTAGAATGAGTTTGAATGGAGATAAATATGAGCGCATATTTGTTAGTAATATAAAAATTGTTTATATTGTGTTGGTTGATTTGTTGAGTGGCATATTGAATCTGGTCAATACGAGTAATTAACTTGATAGGGATCTCTAAACACTTAAATAGAGCAATTTGACATAATATTATTTTGAAATTTGGGTAAATGAAATAATTTTACCCTGGTTATATTTTATATATAAAGAAATAATTTTCAAAAATTATTATATATGGTGTGCTTGGTTGTAAGGAATGAAAATATTAATTATTATCATTAATTGGTTGTTGTGCCTAAATAAAAGAATGTTATTATAAAATAAACAATGATAAAACATTTATGAAAAGTTTTAATGAAGTGAAATTGTGTAAGGAAATTTATAAACGTGACTTATAAATTAAACTGGATTTAAATTAAGAAGTCTTAAATCTAAGTCCTGAAAATTTTGAAATGTATTTCAAAGTGCTTGGAAAAATAGTAATGATAGTATTATTTTGAAAGTATTTTTGAATTAAAATATTTAAAAAAATGGTTTTTAGAAAGATAAAAGCACTGAACTCACCATGGTCGCTGGAAAATAATTCCGATGATAAACGCGACATCATCGGTGTTCATTTTCGAGTTTCTAAGTGATGGATTGCTACTTAGATTTACTATTGGAGTTTGTTCGGTAAAACTGGTCTTGATTTTGAAATTCAAAGGGATAATTTGATATACCAAGGAATTTTGTGTCTATATATATGATTTCAAAAATGATTTGAAATACTTAGAACAAATTTTTTAAACACTAGGATTTTGATTTAAAATGGTTATTTGAAAATATGAGAATAACTTATGAAATTTGGAAATTAAAAAGACAAAGCAAAGTTTAAACTGTTGAATAAGAATGCAAGAGAAGTAAAAATTTGGGATTAAATTATGAAATGGAATTTAACTTGAATTATGTCAAATAAAATGGGAATTGAAAATTTAGCTTAAATTGGACTAAATAAAATAAATTTTGGAAATAAAATTGATTGAGATTTGAAATGAATTAGTGGATGAAACTAATTAAAATAATTAGTGAATTAAATGTGGTTTGGGATATGGTTGAACAAATTTAATATTGGAATTGAAAGATAAACTAAGTTAAGTGGAATTAAAATTGAATTTGATTGGAAATGGATATAAACTAAAGTGGTGAAGTGGTAATTTCTAAGAAGTTTGTATAAATTGTTTATAATCGACTTAAGAAAATTTTCGATAAGAAAAATTCCTAAGAGATGCTTGGTATTGGAAAATTATTAAGAAATAAGTGAATGTTGATAATTGATTATAAAATGAAATGAATGTGAATAAGAGAACTTAGAACAACTAAGAATCAATTCGAACTAATACGTAAGTTGTATGTATATCATTTTATTCATAGAACGATTTGATCCAGATTCGAGCATAGAATTTCAAGATAATTTATATCTATCCAAGTAGGATTTTTTTCATTTGATTTTCGACGACGAACACTGGATATGGATGTTTGATTGATTTTGAAATTCTATATCATAGTATATGGTTATGCAAGGAGAATAACGGTTTCTGATCAATGAACCAGATCTGAGTCCACACTAGAAAGGCGTGTGAACGATACTAGTTCGGAAGTGAAATTGTGTGGTCGAGTGAGCGATCAGATTCGATGTTGCGTACGGATGATATATGTACATCGTACGGATTTTGGGTGAAGTAAATATTGGAAATTAAAATTGTCGAGTAAAATGATTTTAAATAATATGATTGGATATCATTACTAAATAAGATGCAGGTGAAGAGCAAGAGTTAAAATTAATACTCTCGATTTCAAAAGTAAATTTGGGTTGTCCAACAAAAAGGTACATGTTTAAATTATTGTTTGAATTTGATGGTTCTATGGTTGAGCCACTTGGCTTTTTTTTGTATGTATGGGCCAATAGTGGTGATTTATAGTTATTTCGAATCTAGCTGCGTAAAGGATACGCTGGTGAAATTTTTCGAAAATTTAAGGAGTTAGAAAATTTTGAAGAAAAAGTTTCATAACTAAAAATCTGATTTTGGATTATAACTTTGTATAAGTGAGTGGATAATATTAATTAGAATCTGTTAATGATTAGGAATATTAAAAGGAGTGATAATGTGGTTTCAACAAATTATTTAGAAAATAAATGGGTTTTGGACCATTCTTCCTGCCTTGAAAATTTCAGAGACGGAATTCTTTTAAGAGGGGAGGAATGTAACGACCCAGAATTTTGGTTATTTGAAATCAAAATATTTAATTGGTTTTAAATATCTAAAATTTAATATCATAGGTTAAATAACTTGAATTTCAAATATTATGATTTGTTGGAGAATTTATTGTTGAATTAAACGATTGAAATTTGGTTAAATAGTGGAATCTTGAGTTCCAAGCTAGATAAAAATAATTTTAGAGCTTATTAAATTTATATTCATAAGAAAGGAAGGTAATAAAAAAAATTAAATTGAATTTATAAGTGATTTACTCAATTTTAAAAATAACTCGTTTAAATTAACCAGTGAAAATAGTCTTCTGGGACACAATCTCGGATTTCAACGAAACCAGTTTTATTGTATCCTTAATGGTGTATTATTATCAGATATCAAATCTCACAGCATTTGGATGTATCGTTGGTCGTACGGGATAGAAACGCGCTAAAAATTATATCGAAAAATTAATATTATAACTGGGTTTAAAAGACTATCTTCTCCATACGATCGAATTGGGACTCGGGACTTGATCCATTACGTTCGGAATAGGTATATAATATTACGAACGTCTAGCGGCATGTCTAGATTGGGATTCAGAAATCATAGCAAGATATTTTGAAAATTTAATTAATATACACACACACATATGGACTTGGCCCTACATTCACATCAGCCACAGAAATTTTCTATCAGCCACCCTATTTTTTTCATCCAGTCACCCTACTTGATTCACATACACCTATGATCTTCCCTGTATAAAATCATCTCCAGGCTGAAAACAAAAGAAGAAAAATATTAACATCAACTTCATAAAATTTATTTCTCAAATTCTGTCCATTTAAAAATTCCTAAAAAAACTTTAAATTCCTAATTCAACTCAAGCTCCAACCTGATATGCTTTTTAAGGGTTGCGGCTTCAGTCTTTGGTGGTCGAGGGCAGGCCCGGCCGGGGGGGAAGCCCACCAAGCCCGTGGGCTAGGGAAACCCCCTAGTCAAGGGCAACCTAAAACATTAATGTCATGCATATCATTGGCCTTTGTGTATGGAGAGCTGGGTTCGACTCTGGGCAAGGGGCCTTTTTTTTTCAAAAATTGGAGGGGGCAAATTGGTTTTTCCAGCAATTGGATTGAGATAAAATTGAGCTTGGGCAGCATTTTACCTGGGCCGGCTCTGGTCGAGGGTCAGAGCCTGCCCAAACATTGGGTTGCCCAAGCCCATGCATATTTTGGGATAAAACTTTGAAGCATGGAAAATAAAAAAGATATATATTCTACTGCATATGAAAAGAAGAATTTTTACCAAGCACAGGCCTCGAACCCAGGCCATCATGATGGTAACAGCATGCACAAACAACCTACCCACAGCTATGCATACTAATCTCTATTAAAGTTTGATATATAGTTTATAAGTATAAATCCTTTTTTGTTGCCCCTAACCTGGAGGGTTGCGCCAGCCCACAGGCTTGGTGGGCTGCCCTTTGGGCCGGGCCTGTCGAGGGTATAGGCCGAAACTAGGGTTGTAGTTTGCCATTGATTTGGACCTCGTTTTGGGAAATGGAGTTAGGATCAGGATCGTGGGAGGGAAGAGCAGCAAAATGCAGAAGATGGTGAGGTATGACCATATATTGGAGAACGCGACCTGAAGGTCGACGAGGGTTTCCATGGGAATGTCGCAATTTAATTGGACAACTATGAGGGATGGGCGGTGGTGCCAGTTTGACAAGGACGACGAGGCAGTTATGGTGATGTTTTTGAGTTTGCCATTGAGGGCATGGAAGGTTCGTGCAGGTGCACATATACGTGCGTGCATACGGGTTATAGGAAAAGTGAGAGTGGAAGAAGAAGAAAGGAGGGAGATGTAGGAGAAGCGGGCTAGAGATTTGATGGACTTGGGCCATGAGGAAAAAGAATAGAGAAAAAACGAATAAAGAAAAGGAAAAAATGAAGTGGCGGGTTTGATTTCTTCGGCCGGTTTATATAATTTGGGTAAGGAGGGGGAAAGTATTGATTTATATAAATTATTATTTAAAGTAAAATCGTTAGTTTGTAAATTTAATATCTTATTCGTTTTAGGTCCAAATTCAATGCGGTCAGTCGTGTTGGGTTTCGTATTAATGAGATCTTTGCTATGGAATCAATTTGACTAAATTTGGAGCTTCTGGAACTTTCAGTTAAATTCGAATGCGTTCGTATTTAATTGAAACCAAAACGCAAAAGCGACAACAGAAAATAAAAGGTGAGTGTTTTATAATGCTCACGAAGTACTAGAATATTTTTATGCTAGTTAAATTTGAAATTATGAAGTGATATAAATTTATTGATCGTTGTTTGATAAATTTAATTGTCATTCGAATTAGTTGTTAAAAAATTAAAATTGACAGTTAAATTTGAAATTGGAATTTAATTGCTAGTAAAATACTCGATATTATTAACTATGAAAATGTGTAATTTATTTTGAATGTTTGGATGATTGATTGTGATGGATGTCAGTTGATTGATATTTGGATGATTGGATGCTTATTTACTTTTAAATATATCATGTTATCACCTGGTAAATTATTTATAGTATATAAAACTGTAGATTGAATTATTTTAAATAAATTAAGAAATGGGTTGAAATGGTATATATCTATGACATTTATTTTTGATTAAAATGATATATATTCCTCCCTGGAATTAAATTGAAATAACCGATCACTTGGCCATAGGATAGAAAATTATATACGAACACCAGATTGATTAAATTAAAGGATTTTAAAATTTTTGATATGAAATTTATTTAAATGATTTTGATTTAAAGAAATAAAAATCAAATTATGTTCAAACATGAGCTTGAAATGTTGAAATTTAAAGTTGGTAAACGAAATGTTTTAAATAATTGAAGTTGAGATTTTTAAGTTATAACCGAATTATGGTTTAAATTTCAGAAATTGATTTGATTTAGGGGATAGGACTATTATTCGAACTTTGAATATTACTAAGTAAAAGTGGTATAAAATGATATTTCAAAATTGAGCTCGGAATTGAATTATATTTAAAATTTTGGGCTTTAAATTGAATATTGAAGGCAAATTTGATTCAAGTGTTTTGAATCGATATTTTGAAAATCGAACTTGGAATTGATATAAATTGAAATGGTTTAAATTTGGGAATCGAGATGAAATTAATCGAGAATTGAAATTGAAATTAATTTAGAATTGGAATTGAAATTAATTTGAAATTGATTTGTATTGGATTGAAGTAAATTCGAATTGAAATCGGAATTGAATTGATTTAAATGAAAATGGAAATTTAAAGTGATTTGAATTGGGAAATTTGGAACTGAATCGATTTGACTTTGAAACTATTTTCAAATAAATTATTTAGTATAAACTATTAAAAAGTTATCTTTTTAAATATTCAAATTATTTTTATTTTCCAAACTATTTTACTATATAAACCATTTTCAACATTCAAACTATTTTCTATTGAACTATTTTAACTATTTAAACTACTTTCTAAAAATTCAAACTGGTAAAAAGAGAAGAATGTTTATAATCAAATCTTGCATTTTAATGCGAATCGAGTTAAAATGAAGTTATAACCTAAACTGAAATTTGAAACAAATTTGGAAGCGAAATCGGGATATTAAGGCGAAAATGATTTCGAAATGAAATGCTATATTTTGAGGAAATATGATAATTTCGAAATGGATTTGGTTTTGAAGCGAATATGATATTTTGATATCTAATACAAATTGTTTTTGAAACGTAGAAGTACCAACCGGTGTGTAAAACGACGTTTGGTTGTTAAGGAGACCGATGCCTTTTATTAGCATACTCTATTTCAATATTGGAACCACTTTAACAACTGTGTACGTGGAGCGATGGTCCAGAATTAAGTGGTTGGATTTGGCATACGTTTGTTGGATTTGAAGAAAGAGAACAATGATGGATTAGTCTGACACTTATGTCAATTTGAAATGACTAAAACAGGAGTCGTACAGGCCAAGCGGGCTAGCTACCCCGAGCGGACATCCATTCTTCGATTTTCTTTGACTCGGTCCATATTAATACTCTTGTTATTGGTTTCGATTGGTGCACCTCGATTTCAGGATAACCTCCCCTTGACTTGATATGGGATGGATGGCGGTCATGGCTATGATGCATTACCACCAACCGAGAAGGGTAAACTGGTAGTATCCTACCTTGAGCATTGGCTCATATGCCTTATCATACTTTTATCTTTATACGAGATCCATACGATTTTGGTTTAGTATTGTCGTATTACAGTGCATCCATGACTACCGATGTGCTACTGATGGTGTCAAATGCAAACTGTACGACAATGCTTAAAAACACATTAAGAGGGATAAATATAAAGCCTTAACGCTAAGAAAAATATTATTTTACTGATTAGACATTATATATATGTAGCGTATTGTACTATATATAAATATTTTGATGGATCTTTAAGAGATGGAAAATCATGTAACATTTCTTGAGTTATTGCATGCGCGTTATAAACTGGATAGGAGATGTGAAACCTCGTAAACATCTCGGATGACATGGCACTCATGCTATATGTGATATCGATTTAACTCACATAAGAATGTTTTAGTCCTAACTCGAATGTTTTGTCTTTTCATTATGCTCGGTTCAGTCTTGAGTTTTTTAGCTTAACGAAGATTACACTCTACAGGATGAAGACGAAGATTTGGTATAGTATTATTACTAGTATTATTCCATCATCTTTTGTTCCGCTGCATTATTTATTTATCCCTGTTGTATGTATATCTCTGACAAAATATTGTATAAATTATAATCAATTATATAGTAAATAGCTTCATGAACTATATTTTGTCATTTCGTTGCGAGAATCAGTATTGTTTTCTTCTTATTTTTCTTATTTTCTAAATTAACCCCATTGATTACCTATGTCTGGATTATTTAAGTTGGACATGTGTGGATTACTGTCGATATGAACGTGGGTTGTCATAAAACTTATTCAGAGGACTTCCTTATACAAGATTTTTCCTAACATGGGTACATAGTATACATCATGTATTGTAAGAACTTTCCCTGAAGTGAATTCCAAATCCACCATTCCATTTTCCTTGACCGCTGCTTTTGCCTAATTTCTCACGTAGAGGTAGCACTCTTCTTCTGCCAATTCGATCGTCTTGAATTGATTCTTGTTATTGCAGGCATGCTTAGTCGCACTAGAGTCAATCCACCAAGAATTTTCTCCTTCAATCATATTGACTTTAGAAATCACTGCTGCAAACTTTTCTTTTTCGGATTGTTGCTTCTTTTTAAAGATGCGACAATCCCGTCTGAAATGTCTTGCTTTGCCACAATGATAACAACCATTTGCAGCTTTTGCCTTCTTGTTCTGAAAGTTTTTGTTGTTATGTCATTTTCTCTTTTTGTTGAAAGATTTTTGCGAAGATTTTTTTGCTTGCTTTCCCTCCGCTATTTGGACCTTTGACGTATCTATTACCGACTCATCCTGAGCATCTTTCTGACTCAGTTGTTGTTCAACGTGCAAATATTGTGCAGGGATTCCAGACTCATATCCTCCCTCCTATGTTTTAGTATTTTCCTTTGATCCTTCCAAGAGGGGGGTAATTTGTCGATTACAGATGACTTTGATCTCATCATTCATGTTCAGATTGTGTTGATTGAATTGATTGAGAATGTGAATGATATCATTAAATTGCTCTATGACAAGACCATCATCATTCATTTTATAATTGAAAATTTCTTTGCTAGATATTTCTTACTACCTGCGTCCTCCATAAGATGTTTTTCTTCTGGTACATTCCAAATATCTTTTGCGATAGGCTTGTTGTAGTACATTTCAAAGAGAGTATTAATCATTGCATTATAGATGTGGCCCGTACATATATAATCATCTTACTCTTATTTTAATCGCTCTCGTGTTTGTGTAAGTGTTTCATCATTACTTTCTACTCGTTTCGACGTAGTTGGAACATGCATAACTTTGAGTCCAGCCAATAGAAAGTGCATATTCTTTTGCCAACGTACGAAATTGACCTCATTGAACCTTTCTAGTATTATAAAATCTACAACAAACTCTTTAAGGCTATGCCGAGCCATTGTTGATAATTACTGTATTTAGATTGTTGGGCTGCTTAACCTTGCAATTACTGCGATGAATTCTCCAAGGCACGATATAGTGGTCGCTATCCTATAAATAATAGTTGCCCTCTCTACAAAGTGGGTGCAAGAGTAATGGCAAGTCTGTTAGTAAGATACAGTAGAGCAGATACATTTTCAGTATCTCCAAACAACAGCGTTTGCACAAACATCGATGATTCACTATCTCTTAACACTGCAGTGACAAGATATAAGAGTTATAGCCCGTGGAACAATAATTCTGGAATAATTTTACTGTAGAAAATGACAGAAGAGAGTTTAAGGAAGAAGATGATGAATTCGAAAATTCTTTCTTGATTCCTGGAGTGGATTGGTTTATGTAAGCGACGAAAGAAGCGACTCGTGTCTTCTAAGCCAAAGGTAGTAATTATCCAAAACTATATTTTCCGATATGGCATGGACGCGCATGTTTGACGTGCATGACCTCTCTCTTCAGTATAGGTGAAAACATTTGGATGTCCAAAGAGCCGACTTTTGACCAAAATTTCATATACTTACACAAGTATATTTTCTTCTTTCCCAGAACGTGGGACTTAACTATTCTACCTTCCTATTTCTCCTTTATTTGAAATTTTATACCAACTCATTCATTAGGTATTTAATTCAAAAGCTTGCAGACCCAAATCAAATACCTATAGTGTACATATGTATATATGTAATGAAATATAAGTAAAAATGATATAACCAGTGATTTGATGCCTTGGTTGGCGAACATGGGAACTAACTGTCATGAGGACAAAAATAAAGGGTTGCGATTGCAAGAGCTATCTTGAAAGATCCAAAAATCTTACTTCTTCATGAGGCCGCCAGCGCTTTAGATGTAAAGTCGGAAAGGACAGTGCAAGAAGCACTTGACAAGGTGATGGCAAACCGAACTACTATCATTATCGCTCATCGTTTAAGCACAATTTGCAATACTGACACAATTGCTGTCCTACATAAAGGCACAATCATTGAAAAAGGTAATTCTACAATGATTATGGATTACTTGTAAAACTAATCCAGAGTTTAAAATAAGAAAATGTTAAGAATTTTAAGGTTTACTAAAATATTTTTATAAAATAATCATACTCCTTTCGGATTAGAAGGATAAATATGGTTTTTTAATTTCATCCTTTGGTTACATGAACAGTGCGGGTTGTAAACTTACTAATGCGATCAAAATGTCAGTTTTCAGACTTCAATTTATGAAGTTGACGTCTGATCAGCCAAAATTGGAAAAAGAATACATACATTAATTAATAGCTTGCTACTGACATGTCCATTCGAATCTATACATCATTAATCTTGTTCCTCTTGCTTTAGCTACTCTTCTTGCTCGTGTTGTTCTTCCTGCTTTTGTTAATTCTATATATCTTCAACCTTATCAACCTTAGTATTTGATATTTATAGTGCAACTTAGACTGTTTCTATCTATACATATAAAGACTTTTAAAAGTTAAACTTTCATCCATCCGTGTTGATTTTTTGACTTTTGTTTAATAAAACAAAAGGAACTTATTAGCCTATTCAAAGGGCCTCGAAGCTCTCGTGAGCTTATGGGAAAATTTAGAATACTATGCGAATTATCCACATTGGTAAATCTTAAATATTACATAGCATATGTTTACTCGTTAATGTGGCAAGGATATGTATTTTTAGACTAAAGTGAAATGGGTAATTTAACGCTAACTGAAGGGCAATTGATTCGAATGATAAAGGCATGCACATAGGTGCACGTTAGTGCACATATATAAACCGACCCATGTTGTTAAGGCTAGCAAAATGCATTTAGTCTCATCTTGGGGTGCATAGTGCAAAAAATTCAAAATGTGTAGTGCAATTTTTTGTTTGGCGATTATACCATAAAATCGACAAAGAAAAAAATTGTCCTTGTGTGAAAACAATACCGTCCCTACTAATTTAGTGTACTATATAATCGATAAAGAAAAAAAATTCTATATGTGTAGTGCAATTATTTCCTTGATGATTATTTTGTGCATACATGTAAAAAGCATGTGGAAACATGCATATGATATAATGTAGCTTTCGTGGACACAGAAGATGCATAAGATGGTGTCAAAATTAAGAAAGATGATAGAAATAACAAGTAAAAAGAATCGACGAGTGCAGTCTAGAGATGGTAGCTAGTGATTATACACCTAAATTGCAAGTCATGCAAGTCTATAAATACTTCATTATTATATATATGTCACTTTATTATTGAGCATTGCATATCCTATGTATTCCTATTATTAAACCAACTATCTATATATAGCAACATAAATTTTGTCAACTTAGATAATCATAGCTTCTAAATTTTATAATGAAATAAAATTTGTAAACAAGATCTCATCGTACAGTAAGAGATACAAGAGCTTTGTGTATTATAACGCGTAATGACACTAGCCAACTTATATGAAGGTGACACAATAATAAATTTAACGGCTATGTCAGACAATGAAAGAGATAACATTCCATATATTGCAAATAGTCGTACTTCCAATCTGAAAATCGGTATTCATGTGATTTAATAACATATTAGATATTCATACAAAGTTCTACTTTGATTTTTGTATAATAATAGGAGCACATGATGGCACGATTAGTTTAGTGAGTTAACTAGGAATTTATGGTGTCAGTTCAGTTCCCTGCAAATTTGCTTTTCTAGCAGAATCTATGGTTTCCATTTGATGCTTTTGTGGCATTATAGGTGTGTTCGGCTCACATCACTAATATGTTTCAAAATATACAAAACATCTTCTCCAAAAATAACTTATAGATTACATCCATATTTTTCAATTCCGTTATTTTACTTTAGAAATTACCCTAGCCTCATCAAATGAATCGACGTACATATTTTCTTTTCAATCTTCATCGATTTTACAGTAAATCATCAACAATTTTATTATCAACAAATCGACAATTTCATTATTAACAAATTGATTTATAGAAGCATCGTCAAATTCAATTTCAACATTTGGATTTCGAGATCAAACATCAAAATCAAACTAAGACTGCAAATCTTTACATTTTCTCAATTATTGCATTGTATTCATCAACGTTGCTGTTGTAATGATGTTTTAATTTTCAATGATCATGAGAAACATTATGTAAGAGTTTTCGTTGAATGGTTATTGTTTTTCTAATTTTCTGCTGATATTAATAATATCAGCAAAAAATCTACAATTATTCACAACACTTATAGATTTTGCTGCAATTATTATGAATAATTTCTTACAATAATGCAAATATTATTCATATATACAGTAGAAAATATGATAAACCAAAATAAACATTGCAATATTTTTATTTTGAACTTACGAGGATTAAATTCATCTTTCTCTGTAATTATTTAGAATAATTGCTGACTTATATGTAATTATTATGTTTTATTGCATGTATTTCTATAATTATTCTGAATAATTGCATTCTTATCAGCAATTATTCATGTAATATTAATGTAATCCAAAAAAAACAGTTATAACTGTAAAGAACAAAATAAAACATTATGCTGGATATTTGCTTACTTGTCAACAATTATTCAAATAAATTCATTTCAATATGGGTTTGCAATTATTCAGAATAATTGCTTACTTATTAACAATTATTTACTTAAAATCATTTATATTCATCTTTCTTTGCAATTATTCATAATAATTGCAGAAACGTGGCAACTATTATGAATATTGATATGTATGTCTGCAATTATTTTGAATAAATCATTACTTATCGGCAATTTTTAACTAAAATCATTTTAATTCAAAAAAACATTTATAATTGTAAATAATATAAAAATCATTTTATATTAATAAAGAATATTACATACATTTTTCTCTGCAATTATTCATAATAATTACAGAGATGTATGCAACTATTTCGAATAATTGCATGTATGTCTGCAATTATGCTGAATAATTATTTACTTGTTAGCAAATATTCAAATAAATTTATTTCAATGTATATCTATAATTATTCTAAATAATTGCTCACTTATTAGCAATTATTTACTTAAAATCATTTATATTTTTCAATGTATGTCTGCAACTATTTCAATTGAAAAAACTCTTGCAGCTCCAACGTACATTATTACATTTTTTTTACTGCAAATATTGATCATATTTGCAGCATTTTAAGCAAAATTTCTCAATATTTGCATAGCTTTATGCAATTATTCTGAATAATTGCAGTAATAGCTGCAAGTATTCAGAATCTTTGCATAAAAATTAGCAAATATTTACTGAGAAAACTCTTGCTTTTTTATTTATGCAATTAGATGTTTGACCGCAAATACTGACGATATTTCCAGTATTTCATGTGAGTATTCTTAATATCTGCAGATTTTTCTGCAAATCTCTACTACTAATAAAGAAAATTCATTGAACTAATCTACTCGGTGTCTTTTTGAAATTCCAAAAATGCCCTTGCCTGTGTGCAAAGCACGGACTCATACTAGTATTGAGAATAATTGCAGGAAAAATTGCAAAATTATAATATTTGCAATATTTATGTGCATAGTATGAATATTTGCATAAAAACTTCAAACATTAAACTACAATCATTTCTCGTTATCACTATTGAATTTAAACATCAATACAACATTAATAATCCGTTAAAAATCAACAATAATTCATATTTTGTGAAAAAGATTGATCCGTCTTCACATAGATGCAGTTTTCCATTGAAATCGAGAAAGATGAGCTCGCCATTGAAGAAGAAGATGAATCAAAAAAATGAGCTCGCCATTGAAGAATAAGATGAAATCAAGGAAGATGAGCTCGCAATTAAAGTCGATCTTGTAAGAAACGTAGATGTATTTTGGGAAAGAAAGTAACCGAAACGAAAACAGAGACATGCAAAGTATTTTTTTATGGAGGAGCCTGTCGAATTAAGTTTGTTTTTAGGAATGGTGTCTAATATCCACTAATTCAAATTATGAAATGGATGTGAGTACTCTAATGACGCAAATGAGGTGATTATTCTATGAGTTTTGGTTGAGGAAAAATGATGGAAATGAAAAGTTAAATGATTTGGATGTCTTGTTTTTATGCTATTTGGTATTAAGTAGAACATAATTTAACTATGAATGATGCTTTTCAGTAACAGTATTAGAAGCTATATTTCGGTGTGCTTTTAGCAACACACTAAAATAAATAAAGCGCTAGATTATGATATTTCATTGTCGTCATAATTGACCCTAATCCATGAGAATAAAGTCAGATTTCAGATCTCCGTTATAATTATCAGTTCAACTTCCAATTTGTTATCAAACTCGTCGCCTCCGCGTACTTTATTTTCATTTCTAGCCTAAGCATTATTTTATAGACAATAGACTATCTAATAATCTTACTTCACAAGCATAAGGAAGCCTTAGAAACATGGTATATTAGCAGTCAAATGATCATATGCAGTCAACCAAGAACCTATTCATCTTGTGTGTTGCCTGTAAACTAAAGACTGAAATAGAACGGACCCCCTAAAATACACAAAATCCTTGAGAAGATTACAAGAACATACTCATTGCAAAAAAAGAGCAAATAACATGGATACAGACGCAGCATACAGGTGGCATGCAATCAACTTAACATATAAGGAGCCTACTTGTGCAAACATGTACATACAACACAGAAGCAATATACACAATGGATGTAAAAGAAGCAACAAATGGAAGGGAGGTCTTACATGTGGATGAGAGCTTATATCTTTGTCAAGCCGAGGATGACTTGCCTTCGTGACTTCTTCAAAATCACTACGAGTAAAGATGGGGAGCATAAACGCATTAACGTATTTTAAAGGCAGGTATCTTTGGCTTTGACTAAGCGGCTCTTCTTCCTCATGCTAGGCCTTCACTTTCCTTGTACATACGAAGGTATGAATACAACTTAGAATGGAATGCATTTATTCATCAGCATTAATAAAATCTTTATATATGTCAGATTTCTTTAAAAAATTATACAAGTTGTGACATTCAACTAACGCAGAATGACTTTTCCTCAAAATGACTTGTGCAGATAACATTGGCACACTTTACAATTATCATGTTCATGTTGAACAGAAGAAGAGATTATCCACAAATTTTGTGAGTATTATTGCTAGCCAAAATTAAAACAGTGATAAATAGTGTATTTTATTTCTGCTGCTCACTGAAACGCAATATGCCATAGACATCGACTATGCCAGGAGGAAATACAGGATCAGTTGCAGCTCTCACAGCTACTTTTGCTACAGCAGAAGCGCTCACTGGAGGTGTCAGAAGTGGGCCAACAAGAGGAATTTGATTCAGGGGTTTTGCGTGTTTAAGTACCTGCATGCGCACAAAAAAGAAAACATTTTAACACACACCCCTCACTGAAAAACATATGCACCTCAAAATTTACAGCAGTTTATGCATATCTTTCTTTTGCTCAATCGCCAAAAAAATCATCAAGTGAAAATACACACATATTGGCTTTGCATTACTTTGCTGGGTAAAAAATAACACTGCACTCAGCAAAGTATTGTTGGTCAAAAGTGAGTAGAATACAGTAGGGATGAATTATGGGGGGACTAAAGGACTGTGTCTAGGCAGGTTCGAATCCCAGCGCCTAACCATCAGTGGGAGTTTCAACGTTAAGCATCTGTGTGTGACGACTAAATAAAAACGGGGTAGACACATGGCGTGGGGTTTACTTAAGTGAGTATCAATGAATACCATGATCTTTAAGGTTCCCCATGATATCCAAAAAAAAAGAAAACTATAATTTTGGATGTAGATAGCTCTGTTCTTCAGAAATGTTGGGATTTTGAGTGTACAATTGACCATGGTACATATATGTGTGCGTGCGCGCGTGCGCACACGTATGCACAAACGCGCTCGCGCGCACATATATATGTATGTATGTATATATGTGTGTGTTGTGTCTCTGTGTGTGTAGAGAGAGAGAGAGAGGTACCATCTCAAGAGGGGAGCCAATCACCCCAAGAGGTAACTTCATGCTCCCAACTTGGCGAGTCCCATGAATAAAACCAGGTCGAAGTATTACACCTGCAGAAGCAAAAAAAAAGGTTTACATCTTAGTTCATTGCTAGAAAAAGAACAGGCAGCTTTTTTGACAGGGCCAACACATTTTATTATATTCAAATCATTTTTTAATTTGCAAATAAATTGAAAGGTAACTGGAATGGTTGGTAATTGTTGTTATTTGACAACCTTTAGAAGTCAGGGATTTAATTCTTAGCAGTCAGAAGAAGGAAAAAAAGGTTTATATCTTAATCTATTGCTAAAGAAAGAAAAGGCAGCTTTTTTGACGGGCCAATATATTTTCTTATATTCAAATCGTTTTTTAATTTGCAAACCAATTAAAAGATAACGGGAACAGTCGGTAATTGTTGTTATCAGGGATTTAATTCTTAGCAGTCAAAGTAGTTTTATTTCACATAAGCCCCTTCTAATTTGATTGCTTGCAGTTTTTGGTTTTACTTTTATTTTACATAGGCCCAATACAAACTGCTATAATTATTGGAATTTTACTGTTATTTTATCAAAACATTCCTGTTTCTAGAACTCATCCACATTTTATTTCTATTGGTTTGGCACGCGACGAATTTTTTTACTCATGGCTGGTTTTTTAGTTCTTTTTTTTTTTTTTTAACTTCCAAAACTTATTTTACTTTCACACGTTTAATTTTTTGAATTATATTAGTTAGATAATAGTAAAAAAAGCTTACCATGCTAATTCACCAAAAATCCCCAAAAAATAAAAATAAAAAATCTATTTTCACTTGACTTTCAAAATTCAATTTTTAATTGTAATATTAACTTCAAAAATTGTGGGATATATGAAACAAATAATTTATTGTAAGCTAAAATTACACTATACTTTTATATACGGCAAGATCTAGAATAATACATGGAAAAATATGAAAAAGGGTGGTTTAAACTATTTTCAAGAGACAAAATATAAGTAAGGCTAGGCAGCCCTAGAGTTCACATATTGGATTTTATATAAACACTCGAATACATGCATCGACTGGTGTGGTACCAGAACATAGCATGCCTGACAATTTTCTGGTTGGTTGTACCATGAATATGGAGTCATTTTGAAAACTGAACTATTGATTTGAAAATAATTAAATGTAGCAAAAGTACTTGTGCATACGAACAAAGAAGGATTGACAGAAGTAGTGAAGACAGCACACTTAAAAGAGAAGTACACACATATCCGTCTCTAGTCTCTACCATAACAATGGAAATTGTTTGTATATGATTTCAATTGTTTTTAAGCTTTCAACCATCATCGAAGTTACACGAATATACTTTTACTTGTTATCATTCTATCACATCTAAACATAGTAAGCAAAATCGTTTAATCCAACTGAAAAACATCAAGCATCTTGTGGATGTGCACACATTGTGTGTGTCATAAACTATCATTTAGCCGTTTATAATGGTTTGCATACACCATATAGGGTAATTCGGATTACCAAAATAAAGCAAAGATAGATAATAGTTTCAAATTTTAATACGCTTTGCTTTCCAAGTTATGACCAAAATTTCTCTCTTCCACAACATAGCAACATCACTGATATAACTATATCATAAGAGGTTTTGTTTATGCAATTTTTTTTTGAAATGGTACTTTATATACAACAAATCATTGGGACAACATATCCCATGTCAATAAACGTTCAAAAACAAGTTTCAAACTTGTGACCTCTTGCACCAAAGCCAAATCAATTAACCACTTGGACAACAATGTTTGTCTTGTTTATGCAACTTGCAATACATAGCAATCATTTAAAAGATGAAAACTAATAAGGTCAATGGGACTAGAGAGCAAAGTTTTATATCTCGAATTTCTGTCCCGTTTCACCTTGGAATTTTCACACGAGCTATCTCAGATCAGAGTAGTTCTCGAACGAGATAAGTGTATCTCGGGTCTTAAACTACATCTCGAGAATATCTCGGAGTAACTTACGTGTTTAAAATTAATGTTCAAAAGATTAAATTAACTATATTTTTTCTCAAATCAAAATAAAAATTATAACATACATGATTTGCATAGAAAGAAAAAATATGTTCTAAAGAAGAGTATTAGCTTGATTGACTTAACTTATTTGGTAGTGGCTGAATAATATTTTTTTATTGGAACATAAAAAAGAATGAAGTCTTTTGCAAGTCGTCAAGGCAAAAGTAAAAAATATGTTGAGGGAGTTGGTAAATTGTACTTGGATTGGGTAGTTTCTTTTGAATTTACATGAAAATAAAATATATCATGTAAAGGAAGAAAAAGATATAATTCGGTTGAGATCTCAGATTGAGATTTTGATCCATATTTCGGGTGAGATTAAATATTTTGGACAAGATCGGTGTCAGAGGAGATATAAATGGGATTTGATGTCTCGTCTCGTCTAAGTATGAAAAGGAGACGATATACAAGAGATTTAAAACCATGCTCTGGAGATCAATGGAGGTTTGGTTTAGGCCTATAGGGAGCGCAAACTAAATAGGAAAAGGTTCAAAAGTTTTTTCCATTAACTCGAGTGTAATATGCTATAAAACTTGATCCAAGTTTCATTCCACATCGAACTCTATAGCTTCTTAGTGTATTGAAAAAGGGCACTCAAAAGTTAATCTAAATCAAGCCATTCCAATAAACATTTTTCCAAATATATTTGAGACAGCAACTTCCATATAAAAGTGATCAGTGCTCTCCAGAAAGTGTGTATGTTCACTTGGTTACACTCAAGTAATTATTTCTGATT
Source organism: Allium cepa (assembly GCA_030765085.1). Lineage (NCBI taxonomy): Eukaryota > Viridiplantae > Streptophyta > Magnoliopsida > Asparagales > Amaryllidaceae > Allium > Allium cepa. The sequence goes on along the minus strand of CM060939.1, from coordinate 408,430,811 downwards.
AGTTTTTGTTCTGTTATGATTTGACTTGCACAAAATACTTCACATATTTTACCACTAGGTTGACAGACATGCAATCCACCAAGAATTTCAAGCAACAAGAAAATAAAATGTTTTTTTCTTCAAAATATTGCTGCAATCCTCTCATATCAACATAGAATTTAGGTTAGAAATTTGGCATCAAAGGTCTATGTCGATTGCAAACATATCGAAGTCCGAAGTTTGTATATTACCTTCCATTTTATTCTAAACACACAAAACACCAAGTACAAAGTCTCCGCATTTTAGGTTAGATAAACCAAACCATTCTTCCATTTTCATGGATCTTGGTCAACCAGGCTACATTAATTGCGACATAATCTATGTTTAATTAATAAATGGACACATCTTAGGTAGTACAAGACAAAGACAACCAAAAAATCTCTGAAGATAAGAATTAAGCCAACTAACCTCCGTAAGTAAACCTTGTTAATAATTCAGCTTCAGCAGCTCTCTGTGACATGATAAAAAAAAATACTGAATACAATACCGTAACGATATACTTGCTAACAGTTAAGGTTCTTCTAAACTGTGAAAGTTGTTTGCTTAATTTCTAGTATCCCAATAATTAATGGTGGTTGACAAAACCTCAAATGTCAATTGTACGGATCTAGAGTTGCCTCGCTCAAGCAAAAGCCCATAACTATGAATATCTCGAAATTTGGATGGTTTTAGTGTGATTTAAAAATTAGGAAATAAGGGATGAACTTAGGAAATGTTAAAAACTCCCTTGTCGGTTTCATCGATTATAGAATCAAATTTCTTATACAGTCATTTGAATATATTTCTAAATAGATGAATTTCTTTCCATATTTGAGTTACTAAATAGCATTATTCACGATAACAATTAATTTATATAATTTATTCTAAGCATCTCTTAATATTGTTTTTAAATTGTACAAAATTTATTTCAAATTTCCATGAAAAATTCTATTCACTGACAGTTCAGTTCATAGAATATGGATAGTGGTAATCTCAATGCACACTGGTACATATACAATATGAACTGCATTCTGAGATATTAACTGAAGTGTAACAGAGCCCCTTACTAATTACGGCATCATCATGTACCAAAACCATGACTGGTCAGAACCATAGTAATTATTAAATCCATAACATGTAAGGACACTAGCCTTTCAACCCAATATTTTGAGAAACAAATCTTACCTTTCCTTCATAGTATCCTTGCAGTAAATAATTGACAACACCAAAATCAGCAGCTGAGATATATACAAATCTTTTTACTCCTGTACAAAATGGTTGATACTGAAAATAAGTAATAAGATTTGAGGAAACAGTTTTGATATCAAAATTCAATCCACAAATATATAATAAGGCAAAATTACACTGCATGTATCTTTCATCAATCATCTTTAACAATTAATAAACTCCTCAAACTCAAAGGAGAAAAACTTTAGAACAACAGTAGTAAATGTCGAGCAACCACCATTAATGATTGCAATATAACATCAAAAATAACAGATGATTTCTAGCCTACAATATATCTGGATACAACATGAATTTGAATATGAAATCATGATAGAATCTGAATTTTATAGTTTGATTACGTTTAAAATCATAAATATATAACTACCTGCTTCAGCAGCAGCTCTAATAGCGTTTATATTTGCAGTTCCATTAATCTTGTACATGTGAGAGTTGGATCCGAAGCCACCAACACATGATATCTGTAAAAGATATCTTCGATTTATTCGACGTGGATACTAAGTCGACACACACACACACACACACACACACACACACACATAATTAGTTGATTATAATATACTATAAGTTAGCAATTTTCTAGTTTATAAGCTATATATATGCTTTCGAGAAACAGGTAAATATCAATGAACAGGAACAGTAATCAAGACATACCACAGATGTCACACCATTCATGAAATCTTTAAGTGAATCAGGTACTAACAGGCTTCCTGTCCAACAAATATTTTAGCAATAAACCCATGCAATAATTTGAAATGCATTCGCAGATATTTATTCTTATACCTTGTTGCCACTCGACTCTGTCTGCCCATGATTCCCTAATGTTGGATCTTCCTGATCTGTAAGGGATGAGAAAATATTGAATACTCAGGACCACATATCTGTTCTCAATCTAACCCAATAGAAAAATAGGCATGGAAAAATGAAGAATGAAAAGGAAAATAAAATCCAGGAGAATTGGGCATCTCCTATTTTGTCACCAAGTAGCAATTATTTTTAAGTAGCTATATTTTAAAAAGAAAGAAAGAGGTTATTAAATCACTAAGCAACTTAAACTAATAATAATTTATCGCATTACCATTATTCAGGCCCTAATTACTGGTGGTAAATTTTTGTCCCAATATATCAACAAGACAATATCATTATTAGGGACATTGGGCAGTAACAGTAATCAGCATATGCTTTAAATGCTTTGCTATACTAAGCATTTACAACAGAATACAGCTTACAAAGCAAGATACAATATGACCGGTTCCTTAACCCTATTTAGCAAAATACAAATTAACATAAGATTATTTCTGCCTATAGTGTGCAACATTGATTGTCTCCCTGCTTCATAAATCAAGTGTTCATTTTTTCCAACTGAATTCATCATCATGTTTTTTCTTTTTCTTCCTTATGGGTTCATTTTGAATATCCAATGACGACCATATAAAACTAGCCTTTACTATCGGCCTATAAGTTTTGATAATAGCCCCCAAATAGCTAATAGAAGCATTTGGAGTGTCTCGGCTATCTCTCTCGTTATTTGATTTGAAGTTGCAAACAAGCAAGCAAAGGGAAAAGAAATATTACTCCACTTTTACCAAAATAACACTTTAAGTTTTCTACAGAAAATGGACAGTTAGTTCAATAAGTTGAAATGGGCAAAAGTAGATCTATTTTCGCTGCCATGAAGCAAAAAAAAAAGATATATAGTTATGAATATAGAACTGAAACTAGTGTCCATCTACCTTACAAGACCGAGAATTCATAAACAATGCCAAACAATTTGTTTCAAACAGGAAAACATAAATTTTAATTATATTTTATCTGCTTGTTTCCAGGTCAACTTAAATTCCTCTTTAAAAAATATGTAATGCCCCATGCATGTCATCTTCTTGCAAATAACATGTTTCAGTTTTATACTAAGAAAACAGGGACAGTAAAGAATAATGTATGGAAAAAAGTACATAGTTTTATACCCAATTTACATCAAGTCAGCTTATACCTAAGTTACAACAGAATTACGTACCAAAAACGAAATGCACTTAATAACAATACTAGACGTGACGAACATGAATGAGTAATCAAGACTAGTACAGATTTTGCAGTACCTGCTTAAGCTAGAAACAGATAAACCACGCTCCAAAGCCTCCCTACAAACATGTGATCCAACAAAGCCATTTCCACCAATTACAAGCAGCTATACAAACAATAATTTCAAACCATCTAAGTAAAAACTACCAGTATAAAGTTTAGAACATCTTATCTTGCATAAGTCTTCAAAAATAGATTGTAATTAATTTACCTTCTCAGACAACGGCGGCATGGTTTGCTCGGTCTCAGCTTCCTCAACCTTAAAAGGTTCATCAACTTTATTGGATTCAGTAGAAAATAATCTCCCACTTCGCGATAATATAGGAGTGCTACATTATACGCATAATAAGATATAAGCTAGGAAATTATATTAGTTCAAAGATCATTGTGAAATTATTATATATTCTAACCACTGCCATACGGGTTTTCATTTGTTGGCCTGAATACACGTTCGCAATTGACCAACATATGCATGCAGTTTAATATTCAAACAAACGGTGGATTCACTATGACTGATTTGACCTTGGAGTTAACTTAGTCTTGATCTCAGATTCTCAATGAATCATATTGGTTCTGTAGACATCCACTGATGATAAAACAAAATCAGGTTGGTGAATACTAGCTATCTACACCTTCGCTTTAAAAAAACATAAAATTTATAATGCATTAATCACTATATGCATGATAAAATAGTAGGAAAATTATATCAGTTTGAACTCCAAGGCTATTGTAAATTTTTATAGATTTTAACCATGCTATAGAGATTTTCCTTTGATTTGAATATACTTTTGCAGTTGATTGACATATGCACATAGTTTTATAGTAAAAAAAAAAAAAGTGAGCTTGTTGTGGGTGATTTCAACTTGGAATTAACTTCCTTTTAATTTCAAGGAATCGGATTGGTTATATAGACAACCTTAGATGATAACACTGAATCATGCTGATGACTACTAGATCTCTACACCTTCCGTTGTAAAACCATACACTCGTTTAAATCTAACTTCACCATATCTCTATTAGTAGCCTGGCACATAATGGGATTAATCTTTTCTCCTCGATTTCCTAAAGAGACGTATATCGGCTTTCAGAATGCCAAAAGCTTCCAATTCAATAAATGAGAACTTTAAATTTGATTGTCGTAGGCTCAAAATTTGCCGACTACAGATAAATAGTAAGAGCATATTTCGTATATATTGTCTTATTCCAACCTCCAAATTCATTCTAACCATTATCAACTAATAAAACCGAATAACATGGCAGAATGATGAAACAAAAGATCATGCAGCAGCAATAAAGAGCACTAAATTCGAGGCAAACACTTAAACTGCACGAATATCAAAATGCAAATCGATCCATATATTAAATGGAATGTAATAACATAACGCTACACACAAAACCACATAAGTACAAAAAAATTAGGGAAAATAGATAAAATCGAAAATTACTATGATCGAGAAAGAAGCGAGTGAGAGTGGATCAACCGTGAAACTGCGGTCCTCATTTTTCGATATTTTTTCTTCTTCCTAACGTTTGCCACTTAATTTTTACTTCTATTTTTATTTTGGGTTTTTTGATGGAGAAATTGTAATTGTTGGAATCGGAAATTTAACGAGAGAGAAGAGACAGGTGGCATTTAGTAGAGTGGAGAGTGTTTGTGGTGCTAATTTATTAGACGCGGCCATATTCATTAAACTTTGCTACCCGACCATATATCTACATACATACATATATATATATATATATATATATATATATATATATATATATATATATCTACATATATATATATATATATATATATACGTGTGCAAAGAAGGAAGCGTGAAAATTGTGTGTGTGCTACAGTTATGGTGGTGATATATATACACACAGTCGCACATGGTACATATTTACACAGATATATCGAGTACTTTGGCACATGCGATGCATGTGCGAAAGAGTAATTGTTATTATAAAACATTATTTGAAAGAATTAGTAATTAAAATTTAGCAAACATAACGCATTAAATCATGCAAATTTCAAGCGAAGGTGGAGATAAAGTTATATTTTTTATTGTATACATGTTAATGACAGTAATGATTCACCGCTTGCTACAATTTGAGCTTATCGCTAAAATAACAATGAGCATTATGATACATTTTCCATTTTCGGAGCCTGTATAAAAGAAAGAGAAAAAAAATAGCATCGAAATAAACTTTGCATTTACGAATGCAGTGATACCATGATCCCACGAAAGAGCAATAACATGATCATTCTCTTTAATCTAATATGAAAAGAAGCATAATCATCATTCTGTAATTATAATAGAATTTTTTCAGTCTATGAAGAATACACTTAATTTATGAAAAATCACAATCTGATATTAAAATGCTTAGTCCAGCACAACTTGCATTCAACAACTAATACATTCAGTTTGTCAATGTTTTTTAAAAGAATAATGAATGATTTGTTACAGTAAAATATAACAAATATGGTCCATCAATAGGTTGTAAAACAACATTAATTTTCAACCAAATATAGCTTAGCGCATGCTTCTCCATGAAAAACATTGTATGGAATTGGAAACTAAATTGACAGGGAAAAACTGATGTACTCAACTGATAGGCACCGCCTTATTGAAGTGGACGGTAAAGGTCATTAGTATAAGATTGTTAAATATAATAGTTAGTGAAATGAAATCATATAATAAAGCATAAAAAAATTGATTACAAAAAAACACCTTGTTATTTAAATACTAACTGTCAATCATTTCCAAATTTAACGATATGAACACTCACTTTTAAAATGGATGAAATTTAACTGAATTGTAAGGGTGCTTCTCCTTACGTAATATTATAAAGTCAAAGAAAATACCATTCAAAGTCACACGTAATTGAAAGTACAATTATAACCAACACCAAAACTTTTAATGCAAAAAAATGAATATGCAAATCAATATTACCTAATTCAACTAAGAATATAATTACATCTACACTTAGTTTCTATGAAATGATTCTTTTAGCAGCAATGAATAGTAAAAAAACGAAGAAAGAAAGAAGCAAATCTCAAAGATATGTTTTCATCCTGCTGTCAGAATAAAAATCAATTTTTGTAATAAAAATTGTGTGCTCACATCATGCTAAGAACTTATCCATATTAGGATATAAAAGGTGAGAATAGATTAATTTTATTGCTTTCAGTAACGTTACAAAGTGCTGCACAAAATACAGCCCAAGCAATAATAGGACGTACCTATGTAAACAATATTAAACTACAACCGTGTACAACAAATTTCCAAGCTGGTTGAAACCACTCCTAACAGTGTAATATCCTCCCATCGCTAAATATCCTCCAAAAAAAGAGCCCATTACATTTTTTTTTTCCATGCTTGTGAGATGATAAACATTTTGTAGAGGCTACTATAATATTACGTTTCCAGTAACCTTTCTGTCACAAACCATCTCACCAAACTCGTCACTTCAAACTGCCATGCAAACCTTCAATCATCCTGCCTTGCAAACAAATAGAATGTCCATACTTCAAAACTCCTCCACCACCGAAAACTACCACAATCATCACCTATTTATGCGCCTCCAACCTTGCCACTGCCCAATCTCCCCTGCATCCAAACTTCAACTTGCAGCCTGCTTCTTCCTTCCATACTACTAACCATATCAATCCAGCAATCACTTACAAACTCTAAATCCACTCGTCTACAACATACATAACAACAAACTTCTCCAACCTCCTACATTGTCACAACAACCCTACAGCAACTACCCTCTGCCACCTCACATTGAACACCCACTTCCAAGTTTTGTTGCAACTCCACACAACCTCACGCTTCAAACATTAGGGTATTTTTATCCGAACCCTCTTGGAAGATAACCAAAAAAACAGTTCGCAAACCATAAAAAGAATCAAGCATGAGCTCAGCATATAAAACCTGTCATGAAAAACAAATCATATTAGTGGATATGATGGCATGAGGTGACAATTTATAATGCAGATGTCAAGATTACCTTGTATAATTTATGGTCATACACTTATATTTTGCTAAATAAACTTACGTGCATAATCAAAGTGCTTAAATAAATACGAAAATATGCAACAATACATAGAGAGGACGGGGGAAACAAAAAAATCCACAAAACCATTTATAAGCTTCTTCTTTGTAAACATATATCATGTCCATGAGCTCTAAACATGCAAGTTAAAATATACATTTCATTAATTTGACAACGATCCATAAAACATACAATTCAATTTGGGCATATGAAAGTAATAAATCCAACACTGTTTACTGTAATAGTGCAACATAAAATCAATATTCTATTGTGTATACTTCAACATTTTATTATTCATTATGTAAACTATAAAGGACATCATTTTTGCACAGATTTGTGACGTGACAGCAAATGCAGAACATTGAATATCAATAATATGGAAAAATTACTATAGTAACCAAATATGTGGATAACTGAACCATAAACAGGAAGAAATAAAGTCCATGCATTCTAAATGGTGATAATAAAAAGTATGCTCATTGTGTTTTCTTAAAACATTTACTTCAGATGGTAATATATGACCTATAGTAACTATTCTTCGGACTAAAACTTAGTGAAATATTGATGATCAACATTATAAAGTTGATTAGCAAACTTAACTCTCCAAGCTCTTTTGGACTAATCCTAAGCTATAACAGATGGATAAATAAAAGACAATAAGTTAAATTAATTCTTGGTCTAAACACATACTACATTTACATCAATTCTAAATTGCTTCAGCAATAACTTGCTTGACCTCTAAATTTCTTCAGCAAAACTTTACAAATTAAATATTAAACTAACAAATTAAGGGAATGAAAATAAAATAAAACCTTTGAAACGCTATTATAAGCTTTTTTAATTATTTTTTGTTAACTAAGATTAACCTAGAAATACAATAATTATTCAGAAAAGGTGGTATATACTATTTTTTGGGTCCTATTCAATTAGGAAAACAACGAACGACTTATTTCTCATGAAGAACTAACAAAACCATTAGAAATAATTGTCCGATAGGTAGTAAACTTTAATAAGAAAGTGATTAATTAAAAAAGAGCTGAATTTGAAGTTTGTGGTTTGGTCTTTTCCTCTTCAAATAGTGATAAATCACATCAAACTGAATTCAAAATGCTATGGGGAAAAAAACATTAGAAACGTAATTACCCAGCATTTGGTATGCATAGAATCAAATTATATACGCATTTTAGTACCTTTCTACGATTTAAAAAATATAGTCCTTACACGGTTCATAACTAATAATATAACGGAGAATCAAATTTTTGATGAGAAATATTAAGTTGGATTTCCATGTCTAATGCCTCTCGACATACAAAAACTTTATCATTCTTAATAACGCTTAATAGCTTAGGAAATAAGAAAATATTAAACAAAAATATGTACCTACTATAAACCTAAAATAAGTATGAACATATACCTGCACATTTTAAGTAAATGCATTAGTTGTGAAACATTGATTCTTATATGTGGTAAACATATACCTGTACAACTTCATTTTTGAATATGGTAACATAATATACAGATTATGATTAAGTAATAATAAGGTACACATTAAAATAGTAAAATCACTTTTATTATAGACTATTGATTCTTATTAGATTATAAAAATATCAAAAAATATATTTTTATAGTTAACTGAGAACCCAATAAATCATTAAGCAAGAGGTCATAGTTTATGCATATAAGGTAGTGTGTTAGTTTACATAATTTTATGTGTGGTTTATACTTAACTATTAATTAATAGTTTTATCTTTCATTGAATAATTATCCCGTATTTTTTTGCTTTATAATTTTGGCATATACATTAAGGTTTCTACTAAATCATAACTTCAAACTTTGTTGTAAATGTTTTATATTAATAGTATGTTAAATTTACTGTATCACTTATGTTCTCCCCTGTCTCTTAGCTTAAATACCAACTTTTTAGTTATCCATATTTGCCAAAAAGAAAAAAAATGTACACGCTAATGCCAAAATAGAATATAGTAGTTACGTATTTTTGGCTTCAACTGAGCTAATATCTTGCTGAATCAAGATCTCATCTTAAAATGAGAACCTAACAAATTTAATCCCTAAATAGTAATATTTATACTTTGTATATAACCATCCATAAGAATCATTATTAATTTATAGGCATGGAATACTGTACCTGAATAGCTTAGACAACATCCTATGTTCCATGCGTTGCCTCTTAATACATGTATTGGATCGAATCTCTGTGCTTCATGCAGTGCATGGAATACTGGATCACATCTCTGGGTAGCATCCGGCCTATTTTGTTTCGCACTTGAATGTATATCTCCCTACGATATTTCTTCAGCACTTGATATGCATGCACATTATCCCTGCTAACTATGTTTGATGTGTTGCACTGTATGGCTATATTGCATATGCTTGCATCAGAAAATCTCACAAATCAACAATATTTCAAAATCATCCAACACAAATACATATGCTTGCACATATCATTCTCTTTCACACTACCTCATTTTCTCTTGCTAGTCATGCCTTGTTTCCTGCACATGAATTGCTCCACATTCAAGTACGACAAAGTTCCATATATCACAAACTCATTGCTTAACCTAGTTCGACAACTTGCAACATTGAATTCCTCCAGCAAGCACACTTCAACTCAACAGTTCATCTCTTTCAGGCCAGCAACCTGAAGCATCATCGAGCATCTCTAGTTCGAACACTCCAGCAACTCCCAGCATCATCGAATGCCTCCAGTACGCACAATTCAATCATTCCGTTCAAGCCAACCTCTCAACAGTCTTGTTATATCATTTTCATTGCAACTTGCAGCATCACATTCTCTCTACTACACACTTCATTTCACGCTCATATTCAATATTTAGAGCATATTCAGCCTTGTTGGATTGCTTCAACATAACTTGCAACTTCAATACACATAATTCAGTCATCCCTTTCAGGTCAGCCTCTCAACAGCCTTGCTACAGCGTTTTCAGGGCAACTTGCAGCATCACATTCTCTCTACTGCGTAATTCAGTTCTCGCTCATGTTTAATAATTAGAGCATATCTGCCTTGTTGGATTACTTTAACATTACTTGCAACTTCAGTATGCACACTTCAGTTCAACCATCTTGATATACACTCCCATCCTATCTACAATGTTACCGATGGATTTTTGAAAGCTCAAAGCTGAAGTAACCTTGGCATGCTACACAGTCTTGCTGTTACAACTCAATATTCATAAACAGCAGCACCTTGGCTTAATGCATAATCACCCCTTGCACCACCTTTCATGACCTCATGCAACAGCAACTTCTCAGTTCCGGTCATTGATGCATATATTTAATACCTAAAAGATGAAATCCATGGTTTTGAGATCGAATAAAGTGATTTATGAAACCAAATTTCTCACTTTTAAAATCAATTTCCTTTGAAATCAATAAGTTTGAAACTGTTTATATGTTGAGTTGTAAATTTTCGTTTTAAAATATAATAGTTTTGAGATCTGCTTTACAGTCATTTTCAAAGCTCAAAGTATTACTTTTTGCATGATCCTCAAACGTTTGAAGATTTATCTTTCACAATCAATTTTTAAAACTTGTAGAATTTTTAAAAGAATTAGAGTCCCATACCTTGAGTTACCTGTTTTGGGTGCAAAAACGATGACTTTACACAGCAGTGGGCCCTGACCTGAGTTATCATCGATTGGCGGAGTCAGGCTCTTCAGAAATTGGCGGAGGCATATTTTCCGTCCATTGATGAAGACAACTCCTTTCGAACACTGGCGGATCTATTATAATTTGAATATTGGTGGAACCGATTCGTTCGAAGATTGGCGAAACCATTGTAATCTGCAAATCGGCGGAGATAATTCCTTCGTCATTACTGAATTTCCAAAATAGAAAAGAAGATAACATTCATTAAACACACCTCTTACCGTGAAATAGATGGGAAAGCAACTCACCTTGTTTGACATAGAGTCGTCGATCCAAGCGTCATGAGGTAGGAAACCTGCATCATCCCTCCTAACTTGTCCCGATCTGTTCCTAGGATCATCCAACACCGAAAAGGGTTAGCGTTACTGATAATGTATCTCAGCCAACATCCAGTTAGCAAACAAACTTTTAAATAAAAAATGTAAAAGGTAAATTGGAAGAATACAACAAACTGGAAACTTGATTTGCGGCCGTAGATCCACAGCCGTCACCTATATTCCTCCACTATGCCTCTTCTTCAATGATCCTCATCTTCCATAGACTCGAGTAAATGTTATAAAAGCGAGAGATTAATTTTCTGCTTTGCTTTCAACAGCGGTGGATGTATTTTAGGAGAAGAGAAGGGGGTTTGAGGGGGGTAGTTACGAAATTATGCGGTTTAGAGATGGCGGTTGGGAAGTGGAGGAGGGAAGTTACCTTTTTCTTGCGGTGGAGTGGAAAGTGATGCGTATGAAAGAATAAAAGGAAGAGAATACGGGGAAATGTGGGAGCCGTTTGTCGAGTGACAGAACTATCCTCATGAGTGGAATGTTTTTGTTCTTAAACGGGGGGCAAGATGGGAAGTCCCATAAAGGCTTCACCTTGACCGGTTTGACCAAGGTTTTGCATTATAGTGTGTGTGTGTGTGTGTGTGTGTGTGTGTGTGTGTGTGTGTGTGTGTGTGTGTGTGTGTGTGTGTGTGTGTGTGTATAACAAATTTCCTTTGGTTTAACGGATAAAATAAATCAAAGACAAAGAACGGATAAGATTTAATAGAAAAATACATATCCGATGGCTGTTGGTTCTCCACCTAATATAAGCATTAACTTTGTTATTTACTTTATGTTGTTAACTTTTTTCTCCCCATCGTTGTATCCTTCTTTTCTGTCAATTTTTGTCACCTATCAAACCCATGTTTTGCCAACTACCTACACCACTGTAAATATGCTTCACGTACCAGCAGTTTCTATCCCACTTATTCATTCTCTATGTATCAGTGATTTCCATATATTCAACCCTTTTGTCAAATTCAAGTTATTTCTCTTTCTTCCACTTCTCTTCAAATTGATGATTAACGCGTACTTTTTTTCTTGCTAAAATGAAATTCATTCCCACTTCAATTGATATTACTCAATTTTTTCTTCAGTTACGACGATTCAATAAAATCTTCTGTGAAAGGTTGACTGTTTGATATTGCCCCTGAAGAGAGAACTACATGCCTGAATTCGCTTCGTTTTGCAACCGTCAAAATATGATTGGTGCTGAACTCATGCCTATAGATTTCACATCTTGACGACTCTTACTTGGCTATAGTATTGATCATTGTCGCACTTTGTTGGTCGAGTATTACTTTCCTCACCTAAGATGCTCCCTGCCCAGTACTGAGGTTCATTGATGGTCTACAGTGTTATGAATTTCTTGCTAAAGATAAGGAAGTCAGCATGTATACTTGATTTCATCTGATTTTTGTATTTTATTTTTCTGATCCGTCTTTTGCCAATATAGGTTCTAAAAATGGTTGTTCTTCATTGTATATTAATTATCTTCCTTTTTCATCCATGTATTTATCAGCAATTTGCCTTTAGACAAATTATTGTTTGATTCTTTCATTTTGTTTTATTCTTTATGGACCATGTATACTATAAAAATTAATTTAATTCATAAGTTATGCTTTGTATATCCTCATTATTCAAACGTATTTGTTATGTTAGTTTATATTTCGTTGTACCATTTGCGTGAATATCAGTTTTCAGGGTTCCATCTAATCTTTTATTTTAATGTGATGTTTGTACTTTTTTCCATCTATATTGTAGATGCCTATGCTTTCTCAATACCTACATGTCCATGTTATCTTTCATTTTTTTTGCTTGCCCATGTTATTTCTTTGATTCGACCGTTCAATTCAGTACTTATATGTGTACATGTTACTAGCACAGAGAGGCCTGAATATTAGTACTGTTGCATAATGATATGATATATGTCAACATGTTAGTACCAAAGACAAGCCCGAATGTTAGTACACTAAAAAAAATTACAGTTTAAACTCATACCAATACACCAATAAAAGAAAGAATGTAATACAAAAAGAAATCATATGTGTTTGCTACCAAATTAAATGAAAATTGACATGGACAGAATCTCAAAAAAGAATGAAAATTAATGGTTATGACCATTCACTACATCTGTTATTTTTACCTCCCATTATGTCACATCTATTACACCAGCACCACCACCACCAAATACTGATGTTGCACCTCGACTAGCCAATGTGTCTTGGATAGCAAGTCGATCTACCAAGCAGCCACCACCTGTTCAAGTTTCAAAAAGTGGAGAACAACAGCAGACAGACTAACTACATTCAACAATTCTATTTTATCCGGCCTATCATATATACAAAAAATAACAGGAGGATATACTGTACCTTTTGTCATTATTTGATTGTAAATGGTTGCCAGATCTTGCAATCAGGATGTTTTCAAAGCTTTATACCTACTACATTCAGGCACTCTATTGAACTTGAAGCCATGCCTGCATGTTTTTAAATGTGTGGCTCCAACGTTTGTAAATAGTTTCATGAACAATATTTAACAAATTTGTTTTACTCTCTGCACGTTCAATGCCACCCATCTGATCAATATCTTATGACTAACATGTGCTAATAGTAAAAAAATAAAAATTTACATGAACACTGTGATAACATTGGAAAAAAATGGAGGCAATCAAGGACATATCTGATCAATACCTTATGTACATGCAACCCAAGATGAATTTATCACCATTGCAACCTTTGGCTTAAGTCTATCCTTTAACCACCAGCCATTACCAATTGCTTTACAAAATTCATTCTCATGCACCTGCATAGGAATGCAACTTACTTTGGTTTCTTCCAAAGTTTTAATCAGCCAGCAAATTTTCTATCATCAGGCACACCACCCACGTATTAACGTTCACACAAGCTCACCAACGTGAACACGTATGCATGTACCATGCATGCATGCTCATCATCGGTCGTATGGAATAAGTCGACATACTATCCAGTTTGTACCATTCATTGTACTCGAATAGCTAGCACAATGCTCAATCTGTATTACAAAGTGAAGCAGCCAAAACTATAACATGTTCATCAATGCTACGCGCCATAACTCCACACATTTGTGTTACGGATGGGATGTATGGAACAAAGCCAAAATGATATCTACAAGCCATACTAGACGAAATTCACTGCGCAGACTATGGTCTGTGCAACACTGTAGTCGAACTTGAGCCGCAAAACATTCAACCTAGAGTACGATTTCACTGATGATTGTGGAAGGATTTACCAAAAGCACTAAACTATAAAATATATTATCTAAAGGGATTCTTCGCCCTAGATAAACGTGTTTTCTTACAGTATTTTAAATTATGGTAGCACTTAACTATAAAACAATGACCACTGTAAGATGCATACAGCTGACTACAGGAGCTACCCTTACAGACTTTCCCTACTACAAACAAATACCGTCTTTCCCTTTTCAAACTCCTTCCCACCTATAATTAACCTATCCTCGCCCAACAACATTGACCAGCAATGCTTCAACCAACTAGCACAAAGACTCGACACAATGAACACCCAACATATATCTACAAAAAAAACAGCAAGCCACGGTGCTAATCTGTAAGTGTACAATCTTCTATATTTTGTTCTACAATTACCTCACAGTGTTCTTACTTTTCACTGTATCACATTTTCCCCTACCTCCCTTCACCAATTTACTCACCTTCCATTAGTGATACGATCAATACGCCATCAATCCGTTCAGTATCACAAACATTGCGAAGGCAGAAGGAACGACTGACCAATTTTGCAACTAGCTCGAACATCAACGACGTCGATTGTATGGTCGATCAGCCATCATCAAGTGGTTGCATGCCAATAATGAACCAATATTTACAAGATACTACTACAGAACTGCAACATCATGACCCAAATAACTTATCCATCACATGCTCAATGGGTCAATGTACAGTCTGCTTTAAAAAACAAATATCAATGTATGCATCGGTTTTTATTTCATGACAGTTTATTCTACTCACTACCATCAGGATAAAATCCGCCGCTTGCTTTAATACAATATCGAATCGATCCGCTGCTCAAAAGTTGTGATGTCAAAGAGAAAGAATATTAACAATCGGAGAGGGAAGTAACACACAACATCGAAAATCAAAAATGCATCTCCTTCCCTCCTGTAACAAACTGACATCACATTGTAAGCTATGTCCTTCCATGCATTCCCTTACTACATAATGTAGCCTTGATACTTATGTGCATAATATGGAATAACAAATGTTCTTCCTTTTAATGAAAATGCAGAAGCCTGGATGAAGAAGGCTGTGCTGAAGTTGAGCTAACACAAACTGCATAGAATACTATTCACCAACAATTGCAATCCACCGAATGTCATTTCTTAGGCCTAAGGAATATATCATGTCCATTTTGCAGAGCTCTCCATTGGATCGATGAGCATTTAAAAGACAGTTCCAAAAGTAATCCACTATTTGGAACATGTTGTAAATATGGAAAGGTGAAACTACCAGCGTTAACGCTGCCACCTTCAGAACTTCGTCGGTTATATGATGGAGCTGACTAGAAATCAACATCATTTATACAACATATTCGCCAATATAATACTGTAAATGCATTTACAAGTCTCGGATGTCAATTAGATAATAGAAATTTGGGTCGACGTGGGATCAATTCATTTACTATACATGGAAAATTACGACATAGGTCAGGTTCCCTACTATCCGACAATGGCGATACACCTATTTACTCACATTGTACATCTATGTTCCTGAAACCGCATTGAAATTTCAACAGGACAGAAATAAAGAACTTAAGAAAGAGGTATTGGAAATTATTCAAATGGCGCTAATGCGCGATGATCATTTCACACGATTACACCATCAAGCATATAATATTTTACAAAAATCTTCCTAATCAGGTAATGAATTACCAATCAGTCTCCACTACAATAAAACAACTGACAAACGAGCGTACAATATGCTTACGACTGGTGAGACAGTAGTTATACTACCAGGAGATGGGACTCAACTAAGTGCAACCAGGGATATTATCATACATCTTCGAGGAGGAACACATTTGCAAAGGATTAGTGAATGCCATCCAGCGTATTTACCACTTCACTATATTTTCCTCTTTCCAAATGGTGATCTTGGTTGGGATATTAATCATACAAAATGGAATCCGAATTTAAATTGCCCGACATCTGATAGATTGACTCAACAACCATACTACAGTTATCGAATATTTGAACGAGAACATGAATATTCGACTATTTTGCTCGGACGAAAGTTGTTTCACGAATTTATTGTCGATGCATGGGCATGTACCGAGCAAAATAGATTGCAGTGGGCTAGGACTCATCAAACTGAACTTAGAAGAGGTCTTTACTCCGGTATCACAGACATTGAATCTAATGTCTTACAACTTGATCAAATCGGGAAACAATTCATTTTACCATCCAGCTTCATCGGAACCCCCAGACATATGTATAAGATATACCAAGACTCTTTAGCTATAACATGTTACAATGGGCACCCAGATATTTTTTTAACAATGACTGCAAATCCTAGCTGGCCAGAAATTCAAAACAGTATCATACAAATCTAGAAACCAAGTGACCGTCCTGATATAATTGCTAGAGTTTTTGAGCTTAAAAGACAAAGTTTGATGAATGAAACTGTCGAAAAAGGAATTTTTGGACCGGTAACAGCTTACGTTTACACTATCGAGTTTCTAAAGCGGGGATTACCACATATGCATGTGCTTTTCTTCCTACAACCTTCTGACAAAATAAGAACGGCTGAACAAGTAGACAAATTGATTTCTGTAGAATTTTCAAATGAGTTAGAACGCCCGTTATTGTTTGAAACGGTTAAGAAGTGCATGGTGCATGGACCATGTAAAGGCAACATCCAGGTAGCTTGCATGGAAAATGGTAAATGTTCAAAGCGCTACCCCTGTGAATGGGCTAACACAACAACAATGGATCAAGATGGATATCCTATCTGCCGTCGATGAAATGATGGAAGATCTTCTATGGTTAAAGGATTAATTGTAAATAATAGAGATGTCATTCCTTACAATCCTAAACTTTCTGAAATGTTCAATTGTCACATAAATGTGGAAGGTTGTGCAAGCGTACGAGCTGTTAAATATACACATAAATACATATATAAGGGACATGATCGAACAACAATGGTAGTTGGCGATGATGATGAAATCAAACAATTTCTTGATTCTAGATACATTGGTTCACCTGAAGCTGCATGCACATTTTTGGTTATCGTATGCACAAAGAGAAACCAGCAGTCATCCGTCTGCAATTGCATCTTCCTGGAATGCATCAAGTTACTTTTAATCCACGTGAATCGGCTGATGTAATAAAATCACGGGCGCAAACCAAACATCGACTTTGATTGAGTTTTTCAACTTCTGTAGCATACACCCTGAAGCACAACGATTTACATATCAGGAATTTCCTAAACATTACACATGGAATAAAAGTACACATACATGGTCACCACGATGTACCCACTCAAAAGCTATAGGTCGTACGTATTTTGCAAGCCTAAACTCAGGAGAACGCTTCTATCTACTTTTATTATTGACTATTACTAAAGGCCCAACGTCTTTTGAAGATTTAAGAACAATAAATGGTCACCTTCATCTAGCATTTAAATCTGCATGCGTTGCTAAGGGGCTATTAGAGGATGAGGAGGAATGGGTTACATGTCTACAGGAGGCTTCCTTCTTCAATACATGATATCAATTAAGAAGACTTTTTTGTATTATTATCACCCAGTGCTCTATATTAGAACCACATCGTATATGGAATAGATTTTCTATGCATTTATGTGATGATCTAACTCATACAATTAGTATAAATTTCGCAATTCCTTACCCAACAAAATATCAAATAAATGACTATGGTTTGCATCTTCTTAACAAACTTCTACAGGAATCTGGGAAATTTTTATTAGATTTTCCACCCACCACTGCCAAATGAAAATTGGAGTGCAGTCAGTCACAACAGACTTATATGGGAACATAACCAGTTGTGATATGTGGGACAAGCAGCAAAGGCTGAAAAAAATGTCAAGTCATTAAATGATGGCCAACGTAATGCATATATGAAGATAGTTGATTCTGTACAAAATGAGTATGGTTCAACTTTATTTCTAAATGGAGGAGCTGGCATGGGAAAAACAAACTTATATAACACATTTACAGACAAATGCCGTAGTTACGGTTACATTGTAATTACTGTTGCTTCCTCCGGTATTGCTTCGCTGCTCTTACTTGGAGGTAGAACTGCACATTCAACCTTCTCTCTTCCTTTAAATATTTTAGAAGATTCGTTATGTGGGTTTACAAAGCAATCCATGATGGCAGAACTTCTTAAACAGACAAGCCTCATTATATGGGATGAAGTGCTGATGCAGCATAGATTTTATGTCCAGACAGTTGATCGATCGTTAAAGGACATCCGAGATAGCTCAAAACTATTTGGTGGAATTACAGTAGTACTGGGAGGCGATTTTCGCCAAATTCTACCTATTATTCTAAGAGGTTTACAGGAAGATATTGTTGCATCAGCATTACGATGATCAGCGTTATGGAAATATGTATAAGTACTAACACTAAGTACAAACGTGCGTTTGAAGTCGAATGAAGCAGACAATACTGAATTCTCAATTTACTTGGAACAGGTTCTACTACTCACATTTTCTTATACCTTCCATTACTGTCAACAACAACAACTATTACTATTTTAACCTAACTACCCTTTTGCACTGCTTTCTTCTCACGTTGGATCAAATCCCGAGCTGACGGTCAACATGGACATGATGCACAATTGCAGCAACTTAAATAGCTTAATTACAACAGTTTATCTAGACCTAAACAGTGTATGCATAGCTCCATCATTTTTTAATGATTGAATAATTTTATCTGCCCGTAATGAGGATATGAACACCATAAACTCCGCCTGTTTGCACCAGTGTCCGACTAGTGCCCATGTTTTCCTAGCTGCAGATAAGTTAGTCGAAGATGGGGACAATGATCGTTATCCAAGCGAATTTCTGAACACATTAGAGTGTAGTGGGTTACCCCCTTTCAAACTTGAAGTCAAAGTTGGATGCACTATAATTCTGCTAAGGAACCTTGCTCCTAAGGATGGACTATTCAATGGCACGAGATTAATAGTCGTTCGCTGCGCAACACGTATTACAGAGGATGAAATACTAATTCGAGATAAGTCTGGAAACTTAGTTTTCATCCCACAAATATCTCTTCAACCATCATCTTCTGAACTAAGCATAAACATGTCAAGACGACAATTTCCTACCAAATTAGCTTATGCAATGACTATGCACAAAGCACAGGAACAGTCCGTGAAGTATGTGGGTATCGATTTGCACACGCCTGTATTCACCCGTGGATAACTATACATGGCTCTTTCTAGATGCACTGCTTTCCATCGTATCTCTATCCTTTTTCCACCTGAATAAGAGGCAACTATAACGAATATAGTATACCCTGAGGTACTACTTTAGCTCACTTTTGTTGCTTGTTATTCAACAGACGACTATCTCATGCCTCTCACCGACAAACTTTCAGATGCTCCTGAGATGCATTGATTTATTATACGATTTACTGTACTTTAAAACCTTGCTTCTCACCACTCCTCTTCACATTCATAACTAATTTTACTTTTTTTTAACTCCATATACATTTTGATGACGGGACTTTCATACCCGTCCTTTTATATTTATTTTCCTATACCAAAATATGTTCTTTTATATGCAGGTAGCAGTGAATAATGTATACTTATGACCCCCATGCAACTTTTAAATGTTTAATTTCTTCTTCTCTTTAGCATTCTTATATTTCTTTTCCATTCAGTCACATTTATTTGTGTTATGTTGTTTGCGTCTATGCATTATACTTGAATATCAA
Organism: Allium cepa; assembly: GCA_030765085.1. Taxonomy (NCBI): domain Eukaryota; kingdom Viridiplantae; phylum Streptophyta; class Magnoliopsida; order Asparagales; family Amaryllidaceae; genus Allium; species Allium cepa. Next base: position 408,410,455 of record CM060939.1, on the reverse strand, counting down.
CTATGATTGTTTCCTCATCTTATTTGCTATGTTATTTGCATTTGTTCACATGTATATTGCAAATTTGAATGAATTACTTCTCTCTGTCATCCTCTGTCACGGTTATACTGCCCGTTTATAATATTCTTTCCCTACACCCAGCTTTTTTCCCACTATTACTCCTACTTCTCAGTACATGCTCTTCAATTAAACTTATGTAGTATAATGGAGTGACTTAGTTTAATGTTCACTTGATTTATCACTGTGGCTTCAAATATTTTTCATGTTCCTTTTCCTTCTACTGCTGGATATTACACATTTGTGGTTGGTCCACGCTCAGGTTGAAGCTATAAATTGTTATTCATTTTAATTAAAGAAATTTACTTTGTTCATTAGTTATTGTCCTTGCAGATATGTACTTTATTCAATGTTTTAATTTTGTTCATGTGTTTTTTTAAAGCAAATTACATGAATGTTGAACAAGAAAAAAATTATGGGAACAAATGAATATATCCGATCATATACAGTTCTTCCATGGTATGTTATTATTTTTTGTACTCATTTGCTTTAAGATTGAATTAATTGGTGCTTTTACCATGTTGCTGTGAATTTGTTTAACGTTTACGTTTTGAGCCTTTAAGCAAAGGTGGTGTATAATCACTACAAAAGAATTTACCATGTCCCCTTACAGAAAGAGTCAGTATTTGTCTATTCTGTCTAATTCAACTTATATATATAAATATTGTCCTGTTGCATATAACACTTATAGGTGTTCCTGCGCCTTCATATATTGCAATATATGTCGGTTCTTGAGAGATTTGCCAACGTGTTAGTAATAAATTTTTGTGGATGTACTTATCTATAGGTCTGGTGATTCTGAAAGCGATGATGACGATTACGTGGAGCTAGATAAAAGCAATGTACTATTGATGGGTCCAACCGGTTCAGGTATGATTTCTACATTCTATCACCGGCATGTTCTGATTTAATAGTTTTGGCAATCAAGTTCTTACATAATGCGGTTTGTGAAGTAGACCTCTATAAACATTAATTGTTGATATCAAGTTAATATTCTATATTAAAAGTGTCATGCTTACGTATTAATACACGTAAGTTATACAAATACCAAATCCAATCTGTAATATGAGCCAACAATACATGAATTTGTTCATTGTGCATTGATAGCATATATTCATATATTTAGTAAAGGTCAAATTCAACAAATATTATAAAATATTGAATTTCAATATCTATATAATTACTTACCAGACAACACATTGTATAGAATTCACAGGAGGAATGCATATACCAAACAAATTATTAATAAATTTGTTCTTTCCTCAATATGCTAAACAATATAAATATTACACACAAGGAACTAATGCATGCAATGATAGTTTGTATCTCCATTGATTATGTTTTTTTCAAACAATTTATCCAAACAAAAAAAAATACCTTTTTTCATTTTTACATACAACATAATCTACGTTAAGGACCATTTGATTTTTTTGTCTTTATGGGAAAGGTGGAATTTAGGGGGCAATCCAACGGTGGAAATTCTTTGTGTCATCAATTGTGTCTATATTTTGTGTCTAAATAGACTTTCCCTATATATATACACATATATACATTGTTAGCCCACCTTTTGTCAAGACTGTATACAGACGGATTTAACCCAATAAACTGCAAGGCTATCGAGATTGGAATATTATGGATTTGGTTCAAATAGATGGATGAATAATCAATTACGAGTAAAAATATGAAGCCAAGATTAAGCATAGTCGATGGATAAACGATGCGGGACTTGAAGAAAGGCATAGCTTGGGTCGGTAAAGAAGGGATCAACTTCGGATCGGCATAGGGTTTACTTCGAGTCGACATGGGTTCAACTTTGGGTCGGCAAAGAAGGGATCAACTTTGGGTCGGCATAGGGTTTGCTTTAGGTCGGCACGTGAACAACTTCGGGCCGGCAAAGATTCGGGTCGGCATGGGATCCACTTCAGGTTGACAAAAAAGGGATCAACTTCGGTTCGGCATAGGGTTTGCTTTCGGTCGGCATGGGAGTTATTTCGGGTCGGCATAGGGTTCACTTCGGGTCGGGTGGGCATATGATCTACTTCGGATCGGCATAGAGTTTACTTCGGGTCGGCGTAGGGTTTACTTCGGGTCGGCGTATGATCTACTTCGGGTCGGCATAGGACGGACGAGTTGGGCTCGACGATCGTTATGGTGGGCCCATGTAATGACCTGGAATTTTCGATCCCGAAAATTCCAGATAGTTATGAAGAGAAAGAAAAGAGATAGAAGAAGAAACAGAAATGAAACAAAGAATCTCACATTTCGCAGCGGATCAAAATATAATATCAAATAAAATAACAGTTATACAAGGAAAATTGTATCGGTTAATTTACATTAATACATCAGAGTTACAACATTTCACAATCACTGGACAGTTAAAATCAACATGTCCCAGATATACAACAATATATTACAGCGAATACACTCCATACGTTCCTGTCATCCAACTCGCCTCCTGAGCTCCAGAACGTCCTTGCTTGAGAACCTGTAATACTCTGTCTGACCCGAGCATTACATCAAAGTAACACCCGGGTAAGGCTGGAAACCAGTGTGAGAAAACCCTTCTAACAGGAAATACAAATGCATACAACTGTTTTAAAACCCGGGTAACTCGTATCTTATTATGAATTCACAATTTGATATAGACATCACTTATTTCACACATCAATTTCTAAGTACCAATCTTGGATTAAATGGTCCAATTCACTTAAATCATTCCATTCTAGTCTATAGATTTCACATGTCAATCTATAAAGAGTCGAAGTGGTTTCGGGTATATACCGGTACCCGACCCCCGGTCTCTTCGAATCTAATGTCATCTTAACCCAACAATTCAAATTTTAAATACAAGATGTCACTATTTTAACCCAAACATATTATATCATATAGCATCAGACATCACATACTAGAGATATCAACTAATCTAAGACACACAATATCATTCAATCATTCATAAGCAAGATTAATCAACCATACAATCTCTAATTAATTTAATTAACCATAAATGAATTAAATTAATTACTTCAGTTACTTCTAAATCCTGCTTATTAATTAATTACAAACCAATTAATTAATCTTCCAATAATTATCCATCTTAATTAATCATCCTTGATTAATTTTACTTTATACATTGAGTAATAAGCCTTTAATTAATTTCACAAATTAATTATCCTTAACCATTTACAGTAATTAACCTTTAATTACTCTCATTAATTACATTAATTAATGATCCTTAGTTATATGCTTCTAATTAATTAACTATAATTAATTACATTGATCCTTATTAATTAATTATACTTTAATTAATTACTTCCATTAATTAATGATAAAAGTAATTACTATTCTGTAATTACTTACCTTAATTAATTAGCTCCTATATTAATCCTTTAATTAATTACACCAAGTAATTAATCCTTAATTACTTTTTCTAAGTAATTATCCTCTAATTACTTCTTATTAAGTAATTCCCTTTAATTAATTACATTCAGTAATTATACATTAATTACTCCCACTAAGTAATTACACTTATTAATCTTATTAAGTATTCATACTTAATTAATCATCAAGAGATTATCTTTAATTAATTAATAGATTAATTACTATTGGGTAATTCATCCCTTAATTACCTTATAAACCAATTAATTAATCTTTAATTATAGATTAACTATCCCTTAAATATTAATTAATAAAACCTAATTATTAATTAATAAAACTTAATGTCAAATTAATTAATCCTTAATTAATCAGTTAACCGATCCTTAATTAATCTTCAATTATAGATTAATTATTCCTTCAATATTAATTAATAAATCTTATTTATTACTTGATAAAACTTAATTATAAATTAAGTATTTTCTTATTTACAAGTTACTAAATCTCTAATTACTAATTAATATTTCTTACTTTTATAAAAATCTTTAAAATTTCATTTATACTTAAGTTTTAAATAACCTAAACTTTACTTAATCAAATTTAAATTAAAAAATTTTAAAACTTCTTTATTAAGTGTTACAGAACAATTGTTAAAGAAAACAATTATCATTTATAAAGGAAATTTATATAAGAAAGTTTAAAATTTTAAAAACCTTGAAACATTTGCAAATTCGAGTTCTTCTTTTCAAAACTTGGAACACCTATTTTCTTTTATTTTCATTTTGAAACCTTCTTCCAGAATGAAATTAAACCGGAGACACATCATACGAAACACTTGCACTGCTATTCTTCTCGAGGCAACATCCTAAAAATCCCGAGAATAACCTAAGGTAACTCGAAAATTTCTCGAGTGTAAACTCGAAATACAAGTTCCTTTCCAAAGCAAACATGGTTAAATACCAGAGATTCATCGTGCACGTGCACGGACCCCAGCCTCCTCTGATCATCGCCTCCGACCCAAAAGCATCACCCACGACCTCGAAAGCCCATACAATCGCCCAGAAACTCAATTCCAACGGCGAAACAAAATTTCAATCATCGATCGAAATTTGGAGCAAAGCTCGATCCACAAAACCCCCTACCGCCGTCGACCACGTCGATTGGAACCTCGAGTACTTCTCCCAGAGCACCACCATATAACCACGCCACCATTCCATGACTCATGATTTCACTCGGTCCTTCACCCATACCGAAAATACCTCGCCAACCACAATGAACAAAACTTACACCTAAACCCTAATTCAACCGTGCCTGACCATCACGTCCATCGGTAAATTGCCTAACCAATTTTCCCGAGTGCACTGACATCCCGAGCATCTCCAGCCCAAACTTCGCCGCAATCCCTGTCGCCGATTAACTCAAATTGCCGGAAATGTCGCAACAGATCATCTTCACAAAGCTCGGTGAAAACTACATTAAAGATCCTGATTTAACTATCTAAATTCATCATTTCCCATAACACGTCATATTATGGACCCCAAATTCAAAATCTTAAACGTTTATTTTTTGATCCAAATTAATTTTTACTGTTATTTAAAATTTTCCGAGGTAAATATTCATTATAATTCCCAGAATTAATTTTAACAATGATGATACACAAATTCAATCATCTTTCATATGCAAATCAAGATCTAATATTGGTTGTATGTTAAGATTTTGAATTTATTAAGTGATCCAAACCTGTAAACACCAGAGCATACTATACATATAAATACGGTCAATATACAGGCATATCATCTTTATATACATACATGCATTCATCTTTACAAACATTTGCAACTATATTACTACATAAATCATCTTAATCATCCAGGTATAATCTCAGGTTTATATCCGTTTTAAAAAAAAAGATTTACTCACCTGATTAAAAAGACAGAGAGCTTGGGAAAAACTAGATTTGAAAACTTGACTGTTTTGATTTTCTTTAAAACTGGAGTGCTTTGAAAAATTAAAAACCATGGACTCCTTGAAACTGGAAACTTGTAATCTTTGATTTACTTCAGGTTGCACTTGAAAATAAATCTTATTGCAGGCTTGTTGTTTTGAGAAGATTTGAAACATAGTTGAAATGGTTACAGGGTTTTGCTTTTGATTTTTGGAAAATTCTAACAGGCTTTGGATTTGAATTGGTGAAAAGTTTTATAGGGTTTTTGATCTAGTGGATTGATTGCAGGATTTGGGTTTTTGCTTTTGAAAATGTTAAAATATGAAAAGAAATAGAAGAGAGGGGGTGTATATTTATATAGATTCACTATGATTTGTTTTAAAATTAAAGAAAATAACAATAAATTATAACACTTGTCAATACAATCTTTAATTATCTTACATATGTTATAATAAGCATTTATAATTAAACACTTGTAATTATTTACTTTTATTTTTTTCAAATGATTTAAAAGCTTTTGAATTAAATCCCCTAATTAATAAAAAAATTCTAAATTAATAAATGCATTTCTAAATTTATATAAGCAAAACTTTTTAAAAGCAAATAAAATAAAAACCAATCATATTTTAAATAAAATCATATATAGTATATTTAATCCATTTATAAATGTAAGTATAAAACTTCTGTATTTATTTACTATTAAATAAATACTTTCTAAATTTGTATCAATAAATTTCTTTAAAGAGAATAATATAAGACAAATCTTATTTTTTAAATAAAAACTTGATTCATATATTTTATATCCAAAATATTTTTAAGATATATATATCCTTTAAATTCAAATTCAAATCCAAATTCAAATTCAAATTTAATTTAAAAATCCAATTTAAAATCAACTAAAATATATGTATATATTTAAACAACACAAATTAAATTTGTAAATAATAGTTCTATTTTAAAATCAATTTATATCTATATCTAAATAATTTATAAAGGAGATTATCTCATTTATTTGTTCGATCTATAAATCAGTATTTTCAATAGTTAAATTAGATAATTATTCAATTATCTGATGCCCAAAAATCCGGGTTATCACAGCCCATGTAGGTGAGAAGGCTATGTAGCCAAAGTTTCACCTATAAATACAACAGGCTTGGCTTCAAAAAAGGGATCTGCATTTTGTTTCTCTTCATCTTCTACCCAAAGGCTACTCTGCCATTTTTATTCTAGAATTCCGGATTGTAACTGTAATCAAATTTCTGATAATAACAAGGATTGTTTTGGAGTAAATGTAGGCCGAAGTTAGCCGAACCACTATAAATCTTGTCTCCCTTTTACTTGCTTTCATTTTAATTTTGGTTATTCTTCATATTATATTCTTTACATATATTCTATCTATGATCTATGATTGGATATTGGTGCTTTCATGTATAATTGGGTGTTGGTGGCCAATTTTAATGCCAACATTTTGGTGCATTCACTGAGAATTGCTTGCACTCGGGAATCTGGAAGTTAGGACCTTGGATTTGGAAGTTTGGGAATTTGGATTTAGGAAGCAATGGCTAGGCAATCAACAAGGAGACAAAGAACAAAGAGGAGTCATCATGAAGAAAGTTAGGAGGCTTCCTCAGGAGCTAATTAGACCTTAATCTTCATTACTAAGGATGAGATAGAAATGGTGATGGATGCTATGCAGGAGAGGATGCTGAAGAGACAGGAGGATATGATGCAGAACCTACTACGACAGATTGGACAAGATGGAGTATAAAACCAAGGGAATGGAATAGCAGGGAATACTGAAAATGTGGATCACAGAGTTAGAGTAGTAGGTGTAGAGGAAGCCCAAAATCAGAATCAAGGAAATGGAACAACCAAGATACAGGATAGAATGGAGCTACCAGGGTAGCCCCTAACTAACCAGAAACGATCGGTCAAAGCAATGCCAATTGTTATAGAACGATCGGTGCCGATCGTTTCAAACTTAGGGCATGCCTTTGGATCATATTGGCTTGATTCCAAGTAGGATACTAGGTGGTGCTATGCAGTTTGGCATTGATGGGGATACGGATGCTCATCTAGAATAGCAGATTTCAAGATTCCCTCGTGGACTTGAGGGTGCAGGTTGGAGATAACGGACAAAAACTACCACTTAATGACAATAACAGGTTGGCGGAAATGATCAGACATGCCATGAGAGGAGGATTAGTGAATAGAGATTTGGAAGATGTGAATAAGAGCCCCTTCGCTCCTACGATTTGGCAGACTAGGAATCCACCAGAATTCAAACTACTAGCGTTGGAGACGTATGATGGAAGGACGGATCTCGATGTTCATCTGACAAGCTCTATGAGGCATGTGGAAGTACTGGGGGCATCGGAGGAGGTCATGGCTTGGTGCTTCCCTTGTATTTGACAGATATAGTAGCATTATGGTGTAGACAATTGGAAAGCGGCTCTAACAGTACTTGGACAGAATTGATCGAAAGGTTTATGAGGCAGTTTAGAGTTCACATCTCAAGACCTAAAAATGTGATGAGTCTAGCAACACTAAAGCAGAGGATTGGAGAGTCCCTGAGAAGTTTTCTAACACGGTTCAATGCTGCGGTGACATTAGTGGATCGTCCAAGTCCATCCATGGTTTTGATGGCAGGCGTATCTGGCATTGCTGATAGCATAAAGTTCAAGGATTCATTAGCATGGGATCCACCTATAGACTTAGGGGAGTTTTATCATGAAGCGGAAAGGTTCCTGCGACAGGAAGATGCATGAGCAAACAAACCAGAGGTGAATGCCGTGCAAAGTGGAGGATCATTAAGAGATGTAAATAAGAACGATAAGGGCAAACGAAGGATGAATGATGGAAGTAATGTCTCGAAAAGGAAATTGAGAGAACCAAAATTCTCTTCTTACACGGATTTGACTGAAACTCTGGAAAGGATCTATTTGGACACTTGAGGATGCCTCCAGTATCGAAGTCCGATAAAAAGGGAACCCTTAGAATACGATCGAGCTTCAGGAAAGCATTTCCTATTCCATGTGCTAGATATGTATAATATGAATGACTGTAGGCATTTGAAGGATATCATTGAGGACCATGCAAGAAACGGTCATTTGCAACAATATATAAGGATCCAAGTTGTGGTAATGGAATATGAGCAGCCGTCGCCCACCTCAAATGAAGATGGCATTGGATCAAGGCATCATCGTTAGCTTGTTATTAGCTGATTCGATTTATGGCATGGAATAAGTAATAAACCTCGTATTAGGACAAATAAGTCACTTACACATGTACGGGATCAAGGATGGTCTCTAGGCATGCTTTGAGGCGATGATGAAGCGTGGTGTTTGGGTTTATGAAATTTTGTTTTTTCTGTTTACTGTAAACTCTTGTTTTTCTGGTATAATGGCTATTTATTTTTTCGGTTGTATGGGCTTTTATTTTATATTTTACCAACTGCACTCTGGAATGACTAAATTTGGATTAATGCAATAAATAACATAGGTCACGGTTACGGCCCCGACCAGAGAGATGGGGCAATAATCGCGAGTTATGAGTTCCTTCGCTAGAGAGTGACTGGATGACTCAAACATGGATAAGTCCTTGACCAAAGAGTCGAGGTCGAAGAAGGATATTCACGGATTAAGTCCTCGGCTGGAGATTAAGGCCAGAGTAGGATACTCCACGAATCACGTCCTTGACCGAAGAGTCGAGGCCAGAGAAGGAAAGCCATGGATAAGCCCTCGACCGAAGAATCGAGGTCGAAGTATGATTGGATAGGGACCTAGAGAGGTCTCGGATTTGGAACGAAACCCGAAGAGGTCCTGGATTTGGATATGGAGCCGGAGAGGTCTGGATTTGGATTAAATGACCTGGAGAGGTCTATGGATTTGGATATGGATCCGAAGAGGTCCCAGACTAGGATAAAATGATCTAGAGAGATCGTAGTTTCGGTTAATGGATTGGGATGGATTAGAAATTGGATATCGATTCGGAATAGTCATAGATTTCGCTAATGATCTGGAGAGATCATGGAATTGGATTGGCAATGGATTGGATTCTAGGTTGGATAACATAACAATTAAGGGATTATGGACTTCGGATTTTGGACTTGTAGAAATTCAAAACATGCCTTCCTACCGCAAGGCATGTTTTGAAGGGCAAAGTGTTAACCTGCCTTTAGGAAAGGCAGTATACAGGCGAATTAACCCAATAGACTGCACGGCTATCGAGGCTAGAATGTTATGGATTTGATTCAAATGGATGGATGGATAATCAAACGGATAATAATATAACGCCATAGCTTAGGTCGGCAAAGAAGGGATCAACTTCTAGTCGGCACAGGGTCTTCTTCTGGTCGGCATGGGATCAACTTCGGTTCGACATGGGATCAACTTTAGGTCGGTAAAGAAGGGATCAACTTTGGGTCGGCATGTGGTTTGCTTCGGGTCGACATGGGAGTTACTTCAGGTTGGCATAGGGTTCACTTTAGGTCGGGTCGGCATATGATCTACTTCGAATAGGCATAGGGTTTACTTTGTATCGACATAGGGTTTACTTTGAGTTGGCATATGATCTACTTCGGGTCGGCATATGATGAACAAGTTGGGCTCGATAATCATTATGGTGGGCCCATGTAGGTAAGAAGGCCCTTTAGCCGAAGTTACACCTATAAATACAGCAGGCTTCGCTTCGAAAAAGGGATTTGGATTTTGTATCTCTTTATCTTCTACCCAAAGGCTACTCTGCCATTTTATTCTGGAATTCTAGATTGTAACTGTAATCAAATTTTGATAATAACAAGGATTGTTTTAGAGTGGACGTAGAGTGGAGTTAGCTGAACCACTATAAATCTTGTCTCTGTTTTACTTGCTTTCATTTTAATTTTGGTTATTCCTCATATTATATTCTCTACATACATTTAATTTATGATATGTGACTGGATATCGGTGCTTTCACGTATAATTGGGTGTTGGTGTCCGATTTTGATGCCAACACACACACACACACACATATACATAGACATGAGCATTACGGCATGCGCTTCGCAAGTGATCATGACACGTGCTTTGCACATGAATTGTTTTTCTAAAAATTATATATATTTAACAAACTCGAGAGAAAATGATTTGCATGAATACTTAGTTATATTTAGATATTGAAATCATGTGTAATCAGTCTGAATTTTTATTTCTAAGTTGCAATATCTAATTTTTTTTATTAGTTTTAATTTTTATTTGTATTATTAATTAATAAAGAATGATTTTATAATGGAAGTTTATTTGTTAGATTCTATTTTTAAATGGTATTAAGGTTTGCTAATATATGAAGAAAGGTGGTTTGAATTTGTAATGAAAGTTTAATTGTCAGATCCCATTTTTAAGGGATATTAGAGGGGTATTTTTGGTAATTCATGTTCAAAAAAGTGTGACACAAAAAATATTACAACTATTATTACATTTTTTTTTACTAATTTGAAATATCTATTTTTTTTTTAGTTTTAATTTTTATTCGTATTATTAATTAATAAAGAATGATTTTAAAATGGAATTTTATTTATTAGATTATATTTTTAAGTGGTATTAAGATTTGTTAATATATGTAAAAAGGTGGTTTGAATCTGTAAAGAAAGTTTACTTGTTAGTTCATATTTTTGAGGGATATCAAAAGGGATTTTTGGTAGTTCATACTGATACCAAAAAAGTGTAACACCGAAGATATTACGACTATTAACAAAGATAAAGATATTTAATTTGGTAATTCACGCCGATACCACAAAAAAGTATGACACCAGAGATATTGCAACTATTAATAACGATATTACGACTATTAAAGAATTTTTATTTCTAATTTGAAATATCTAACTTTTTATCAGTTTTATTTTTATTTGTATTATTAATTAAAAAAGAATGATTTTGAAATGGAAGTGTTTTTGTTAGATCATCTTTTTAAGTGGTATTAAGATTTGTTAAGACACGTAGAAAGACGGTTTGAATTTGTAAAGAAAGTTTAATGGTTAGATCCTATTTTTATGGGATATTAAAAGGGTATATTTCATAGTTCACGCTGATACCAAAAAAGTGTGACACTAAAGATATTACAACTATTAATAAATATATATTTATATATGGGGATTTTCACTCAAAGGGTCTCCTTAGGCGGGTAATAAGTTTTAAGGACATTCTATAATATCATCGCTTCTATTATTTCATTTAGTTAAAGTCACCATTCTGCAAAAAATAACTGGTATTAGTCGTTGAACATTTAAACATCACCATGATAATATACAACGACAGGCTTTTACCATGGCAAAAAGCCATCGATCACTGACATAGATGTGGTATCGTTTATAAAATGGTATTGAGGAAAGCAATCTATAGTGCTCTTAGCAACGTAATATTAAAATTGGGATGGTCGTGGGTGAGGTAGGAAAGGGGGTTGAGGTTGGTTGTTTGGATTTGGAAAAGTTGCTGGGGATGCGTCGGCTCGTGTAGTAATGACAGAGGATGGGGCTTTTAGTTCGGTTCACGGAAGGAAGCTAGGGGAACAGGTTCTAACAGTAATGGAGGGGGACGATGATTGTTCAATTTCTGTTGCGGGTTGTAACGACCCGCCTTTCATAACATAGAAAGACGCATCATTAAGAAGAAAGAAAGGGATAGAAAAGAGAAGAGAAAGAAAAAAAGAACCAACAACATCAGAATCTCATAGCGGAATGAATAAATTATATTAATCAAATAAAATATTACATAGTATCACATACATCAGAGTTATACAGCTCACACAAAACAAACTAGACAGTTATAACACCTGTCTAGATATTACAACTCAAGTACATCACAGAAACAGAAACAACTCAAACACAGCAGAACCACTATATATACATCTACACGCTGAAGCCACCTGCTCCATATCTCCTCCATAAACCGTCAAAGCAGACCTGAATCATTTGACTACTCATACGTAATATGAGTACCTAATAGTTTAATAAAATAGAAAATAAACACTCGGGTCAGACAGGGGTCTGGTGTGAGTAAACGGTTATAAGTTGCTTAACTTTGAGAAATCCTTTGAAAACAAAGGTATCACGTAAGACTTCCCACAAATAAACATGGGTAAGTTTTTACCTTACGCTAACCAAAACATTTGATAGGAAATCCAGTGATATTATAATAATGTCTAGGGTTTTCAAAGTAAAATACAGAAATAGCTGGAATGCTTACATCTCACGTTCCAACATAGTTGGGCACAATTAAAACCGTACAGGCACTTATTGGATTTTGGATTCCATACAATGGCAGGGCTACTGGGGTACCGCCCGTCACAGTACGTGGCCTAGATCACCGTACCGAGGAGTACGCCCGCTCCCCTGCAACACAAAGCCGGAACCATCCCTTACTGGACAGTCCCGAACAAGACTACCCCGCAGTTGTCATGATCAACCGCCCCACACAGCCGAAATATAAAGGGACCTCTAGACAGGGGTAAATCTTTCTCTCCAGTGGGGGATACCCACGAAGCATTGCTGTACCTCCCCTGTTTTAGCCATTCCCGGTTGATGAGGCTTGAGGCTACGATTACCTTTATAGGACACATCAATCTTAGAATGCTCATCATCCACCTGACGATGTTCTGAAAGCATTCAATCCATACAAGTTCGTTCCGGGTTCGAACGAAACCGAAGGCATTATCTTGTTGCACTCGTATTGGAATCACCCTCAGAGTTAACGATGATAGTCCTTGCACTCTGAATCACCATCTCGAGCCTGAAAGTAATATTTCCGTCAAACTCATCTCGGAATCATCCTCAGAGTTATACTGATGAATAGTTCTTACAGCTCTAGTCTTCACTTACATTCCCCTTGGATTCACGACCTAACGTTTAACTTGGATCGATGTGGTTTTCGGAATTCCAAATTTGAAAACCCGATCTCGATCTCATCGAATCCAAATGCCATCTTAATGTCCAAGAGATTTAAGTTTATCAAATTAATTCAATTTAAACATTGAATTCACACAACATCACTTATAGATAAATATCACACATTTATCATTGATATATCAAATATCATACCGCAGAATATCACAACATATCATCCAATAGATATCAATCCAGATATTCCACAACAATCATACACAAACATGCATCATTAATTCCTTTATAATTAATTTAATCATCTTAAATTAAATTAATTACTTGAAAATTAAACAACTAATCCTGCTTAAACAATCATTAATTAATTACAATTAATTAATTAATCACTCTTTAATCACCTTTATAATCTAATTAATTAATCTTCAATTAGAGATTATGTAACAACCCGCATATTTTACGATTGAGTATTTAAATATTTTATTTAAATATTTCATCGTTAGTCGGATTAGTGTCCGAAAAGCTACTTTTTCCAAACAGTCGAATTCGGACTTGAGACCACCCTCATTGAGTTCAAAATGATGTTTGCGACCTTTTTGAGTATAAACTTTGATATGTTTGGAGTTAGTGGAATTTTGCTACTTTTTCACTTAGGGCTTTGGTTTTTTTGTTTCAGCCCATTAGACCCTAGCTTGACCCCTCTTCTCTTCATTACTTCATTTCTATTTCCTAATACTCAAGTTTTAGCAACAATGGAGAGAGGAATGAGAAATTAAAACTCCAAGCCCTATTTTCCATCTACAAATCAAGTTCTAGCTCCAAATCAATAGAAGAAGCTTTGGTGAGCCTCCTCTTCTTCTTCTCCAACTCATTCTCTTATCAATTTCAGAAATTCCTAAACCTAACTTAGGAAATGTTTCTCTTGTTAGCTTAGATTCAAGCTTATTGGGTTGGAATTGAAGAGTGGTTGTCCTTGCCTTTGCTTTATAGCTTCTTCGTCATTTGTTTTGGGTTCAAAGGTGAGATTTTTATCTCACATCTTCGTCTATAATTATATTCGATTGTTAGGTATGAATTCCTAACACTTATTCTTATGCAATTGATTTTGGTTTGGATTGATTTGGTGTATATTCCAATTTTTGATGTTTTGAAATCAAAATCTATGAAAATCCTATTATGAATATTTGGACATTGATATTTGAGGTGTATCGAAGAGCCGTTAAGGCTGGGTTGTCGCGTGGCGTAAATCCTTAGTCGTTATTTGCTCGCCCGATCGCTTTCGATATTCATTTGGCCATTTTTGGTCGAGGTTCAGGAAATGCTCCAAAATACAGTTTCAGACGTCTGAATCTGTATTTCAGACGTCTAAATATTATACTGGGAATTTTTATTACCCGGTATTCAGACGTCTGAATTTGCTCGTGAGAAACCAGAAAGGGAATAGGCTAAAAATTGCCTATTTCAGACGTCTGAAATATTGGGTTCAGATGTCTGAATTGTGTTCTGGAAAACAATTATTTTTCCAGATTCAGATGTCTGAATCCTTGATTTCAGCCATCTGAATCTGCTGTCTGGGCTCTATTTTGCCTATTTAACTCGAGTTTCCAAATTTAATCGATTTGTATTGATCCCCTTTTGTTGTTATCACTTATATCGACTTTGATGACATTTTCTTCGGGATTTTGGAACATCCACCTTGATGGATAAGGTATCGATTTCTTTGGATTTAATTCACGTCTTCGAATGTGAATTTTAGTGATTGATGGTTTCTACAATCATTATTGTGATTTGTCACTTTAAAAATATGAAGGTTTCAATACTAGTAGTAAATATCGAAACTCTTTCATCAAAACGATTTTAACACTATTTTATTACAAAACTCATTACTTAAACCGTTTTCCAATCTACTAGTATATACAAACCTTTACCTCACTCGTATAAGAAATCTAATTAAACGACTTAGTAAAACAAGTGGTATGAAATGCTTGCGTTTACTTCGTCGATTAATTCTTAGACTTGTTCGGTTGAATTTCTTGTGACAATTTTTGAGTGGAGATTTACAATTTGTTCGTAAATATTTAAGTTAAGCTAGTTATGGGACATGAAGCTAAGCTCATATATTTACTAGCTTAGTGTAATTGACACTTCTTGATGATCGATGATGATCATTTTGTAATTTAGACTAGCAATGTGCGATGTCTCTTTGTCTGCGAAGGAGACTAAACCCCGTTTCTATGGAGCTTCGGCTCAAATTGGTGGGGTAGCGACTCATGGTCTTCGGGCCATTTTGTGGAGCTTCAGCTCAAAATTAATGGTTAGCAACCATGGAATAGCTTTACGTTCTGTGATACACGTGTTGGTGAGTTTTAAAACTCCTGTTCTGTGATAGACCTCCCCCCTTTTTGTGATTTCTGGATTTTCATTAATGATTTCTAGAATTTGTGTTTCATCGATTTTTGTGATTTACATTGATATGCTTTATCAATATTTTTGCACTGGTGAATTTGTGTGTCATTAACTTTTGTGATTGGCATTGATATTATTGTCAATATTCATGGTTTTGGTGAATGAAAATATTGAGTATGACATTCCTTTTGATCTTTGAGAAGATTCTTGTGATATTGATTAATCTCTTGTTGATTTTCAGTTACTTATCTATATCAGCTTGGCATTGTGATTATTATTCGTTTAGTCATATCTCTTATTCTATATCATTTTATCTGATATTTATAGCTAGACTGATCCGTTTATTATTTTCTTGTTAAATAATACTCGGGTCAGACCGAGATGTTACAGGTGCTTCTGCTTGATTCACATTTGTGATTATCATCCTGACTTTTGGCTAACTACTTAGATTAGTAGTTTATGTTGTATACCTTTGAGATATAGACTCATTTATGTATCCATATTCTTTCGACTTGCACTTGTAGCTATTCTTTTGTGATATTGTGGACCTTGTTTGACCACAACTCTGATGTACACTTTCATGTATTATATTCATATCTTTTTCCGCCTTTGTGATATGGATATTTGTGACTGATTTGTGTTTTGTTTATTTCTATATTTGTTTCCGAAGAATATATATATATAGCCACTGTGTAGTAGCTTTGAGTTTGTATCGATGTGTCGGATTTCCTCCTAAAATCAAATGCATATTGTACTATCTGACATACCGGTGCTCGCACAAAGCAATTACATGGATGGTCGCTCCTCAACAGCCTTATTCTCCACGCTAGTTGACGGCATTACACCGTAGTGTCCTTGCCTAGCGTGGGTATAGAGGTGGGGCGCCACAGATTAATTATCCTTTAAATTACTTACACAGATTAATATATCTTTAATCATTAATTAATTTTAATTAATTTCTAATCAATCAATTAACAATAATTAATTACAAAAATCCTTAATTAATTTCATTAATTATTACTTCTTTCTTACTTCATTGATTAATTACCTTATAATTAATCACACTTATAAATAAATTAAACAATTAATTATTCATTAATTACATTAATGAACTCTAATTACTTTATTAATCAATTATTACATTTATTAATTAATTATGAAATTAATTACAATTATTAATTAATTATGAAATTAATTACAATTATTAATCAAAACCTAATTAAATCAAAGTCAGTAATTAACTTCCTTAATTACTTTACCAATTAAACCAACGCCCTGATTAATTACATTAATCAGTTCTTTAATTACACTGAGTAATTATCCTTAATTACTTCTCTTAAGTAATTGTACTTCTTTAATTACTATCCATCAAGTAATTCCTTAATTAATTACAATCAGTAATTATTCATTAATTACTTTACTACGTAATTGCACATCTTTAATTACTTTAAGTAATTACACTTAATCCTATCATTAAGTAATTCTATTTGATTAATCAAACTTAATTAATTAACTAAAATTAACCATACTTAACTTAATTAATTACACTAAGTAATTAATTACCTTAATTACTTTATTACGTAATTATATTTAAATAATTCTTAAAAATGATTAAGTAATTAATTACACTTAATTAATTACACAACTAATTACCTTAATTTAATTATTAACATTAACCAATTTAAGATAATTATGTAATTTACTTTAACTACCCTTATAAATAAAACCTAATTAAAATAAACCAAACATTTTATTAACTTAAATCAATTAATTATTTAAATTCAAAAACTTGTATTTGGTTTATACAAAACATTATCTTTTAATTTATCATTATTAAATTCCTTTCCTTAATCACATTTAAATTACTTCAAATAAAATTTTATTATCACATCATTATTAAAAAAAATTGGAAACAAACTATTTTAAAAAAAGTTTATATTTAAAAAAAACGATCTTTAAAACTAAATTTCTTTTAAATTCTATCATTTATTCATTATAAACTAATTTAAATCACATTGTTTAAAACATCAATATACACTCAAACTTGAGTCTTCATTTTTATAAAGTGTAAACTCGGTTAATATTTAACTTTAGAACAAACAACTATTTTTTTTTAAAAAGACTAACTTAAATTTGAAAAAAACACAAAGTTTTTAGATTAAAACATTTCAACATATTAAAAACTGTTTTAAAACTTTGTTTCAAAATCTAAGTTTGGTTTTAAGCTTCAGAAATATCATTCTGCAATTTAAAATCAACTTTATCAAAACCTGGAAAACACAAATATCCAAAACCCAACTCTCACGCCAACCTCCCCTGTTACTTCGAGTGGCACTCGATCGTACACGAGACCAAACTCGAGCAAAATAACGAAAACCCTGGGCAAAATTCCTTCCACGAAAACAACAGCAGAAAACCAAATTTCGGCCTCATGCACGTGCACGCCGGCCATGGTCGGCGGCGATCAACGTCGCAGCCCTTCCTAAGTCGTGTCTGACCACTTCAGTCACTTCGTCCCTTGAAATCGAAGAAAACGCAACCAAAACAAAAAAAGCTTATGCGTCGCAGCCTGGAAGAACACTCGAACCCAAACATCATCGTCAACGGCGAACCACAATGCCAGAGGTCCTACAAACTCAACCACGCACGCGCCTCGATCCGCGAAGACCTTTCCCCTACTCGCGATCGAACTCGAAACACCATAGCCATCGAGAAATTTACAGCAACCCATCTGACCCATCAAAGCAATAAAACCCTACAACGCCTCTCCACGGTCACCACGATCATCATAAAAATCAACCACTATTTTTCCCACATCACCCATCACTGTACCCTCCTCCATGCCAAAGCTCGTCCTCCATCACAATTCCAATCAACCGAAATCGATCAAATCCCCAAATACCTAAAACCCCCAATTTCTCTTCAACCACCATCATAAAAATAACAATATTCATTTTAAAATTCATGAATGTGATCAACCATTCAGATCATATGAACAGAAATCCAAATTAATAAGGTTGATTTTCTTCAAAATTTGACATTCCACTGTAAGCTATTATTTACAATATTTTTGATTGATATAAATTTTATATTTATGTTTAAACAACAAGATTTCCTTGTTAAAATTAGATTATCTTCAATGATTAATGTAGATTAGTGATCATCTTAGAAGATAAAAAAAATTCTTTGAACAGAACATGATTTTTAAAAAAAACTTCATAGCTACAGTTTTTTTTTCAAACAGCCAATTAAACATGCATTCAAACTTCAAATCAAGCATGCAACAATGATATTATGTTTCCATATCATTCATTTCACAGAAATCAAAGAAAGAATTTAAATATGTTTTTAAATGAGTTCACTTACCTAGTTTATAAACAGAGAACTCTGCATTTTCTTTCTGGAATTTGAATTACTGCATTTCCTTTTTTCTGTACTTTGAATTTTCCTTTGAAACACTGAATTTTTGCTTGCTGAAGTTTGTTGTTGATTGCATTTTTCTTTTTCATGTTTTCTAGTTGAACTTGAAGCCATATTTTCAGGTAGTAGTCACTTGGATTTGAATTGAATCATAGCTTCAAATTTTGCAGATTTGGTTACAGATTTGAATTCTGTTTTTCTGGATTTCAATTTGAAGTTTGCATTTGATTTCCTTTTTTTTATATTTAGTTGAAGAAAATTTAAAGAAGTTTGAAGATAAGAAACCAACAGATCTTTTCTTTTGAACTTTTATTTAAAAAAAACTTTCTTTTAAACATAAAGATGCCACTTGTTAAACGCATAACTTCATGTATTTACAAATGTCAAGCTCTTCATTAATATGTAAACAAGTGTGCTTTTATAAATTATCATGTTGCCATGTGTTTAAAGAGGTGATTTATTACATTAATCACTTTCTTAAAAATAAATTAAACCTTAATTATTTGTTTATAAATGAATAAACCTTAATTACCATACTAATTTAATACTCTAGTTATATATATATGTAAGTTATGAAATGTATTTATCTTTGTATTTAACTTATAATTATTTAAAACTTACTTTCCTACAAATAAATTTTAAAAGAAGAAATTAAATATTTATTTAAATTTTATTTTAAAACTAAAGTTATTATAATTACATTGATATTATATTTAAAAATCTAAATTTGTTTTCAAAAAACCAATTTAAAGAAAACAATTTAAAATTTTATAACAATGTACTATATTTCAAGCTATTATCCTTTTTAATAAAAACAAATCTTCCTTTAAGTGTTTTATAAATAAACATAAATTTTAAATAGCTTTTGGAAAAACATTTTTATTAAATTAAATCAAATCAAAACTTTCCAAATTACTATAAAAACATACGTACATTATAAATTTGAAAATATATTTTCTATTTAAGTTTAACCCATTATTTTCTATTTACAATAAATATCCAAATATATAGCTATTCATTATAAATAGAACATCTTAAATATTAGTTTCAGAAATTATTTGAATTTTAAAACAGAACACCAAATAATAATATAAACAGATATGTATTATAATTTGAAAATATTTTTATTAAATTTAAATTGAACCAATTTCCTTTTTACAATGTATACATATATACATTCCAAATATAATATCTTTATTAACTCAAAAGGATCAATTATTAATTACACACATATATTATTATTATTATTTGAAAAGAATAAACATTCAGATTAAATTATCATTGAATTTTTAAAAAGATAACTTATGTTAAATTAGATTTATTATTAGTTTTGAACATATAATATTTGGTTAATTTATATTTTAAATCAATATGACATATTTTAAAATAAATTATAAATGGAAATTATTAAATAAGTATTGCCAAAATCCCGAGACATCACATTCCTCCCCCTTAAAAGAATTTCGTCCCCGAAATTAAATGCAAAGATAATTTAATAATTCCATACAGATTTTAAATTTTAAAATAGCAACAAATGCTATCAACTATACTAGAAACCATAACATCCAATTCAAACAATCAATATTAACTATCCAGACAAAATTCTGGACAGATTTTTCTTGGGTTTCCCATGTACAAACACCAGGTTACTCGCCTTACAGAATCTAAAACTAGCTGCTCTACTTAGATCTAGAACTCCTATAAATCCAGATCTACAATCTAAATAGGATACTGGATCCCAGAAAATCCGATCAACTTCCAAATCTCCATGATCTGCTGGTTCTAAACCAGTGATAGCTCAACCACTTATCCTTAAGAGAATACAGAAAGATTCTCATACACTCTTTAGCTAGCTTCCCAACTTATCCAATCTCATCGCTTCTTATGATCGGAGAATACTTATCCAAGAATTAAATCTTCGACTCGAATTTCGAATCTCTCCTTCTCTTGTCCACAACCTCTGCTGATCTTGGATTGCCCTCAACCGTCCTGATCAACCAAACTTCTCAGACGCTTCTCAAAACAAAGCTAGATCTAGAATGAGATGACCTCCTGATTCTACTCAACAAGATAATTCTCCCAAAAGTCCATCAAAAACCAAAACACCAATCTACCATACAAGCATCATGAACTTCAAACTAGCTTCTCCTATCCGAAAAATAGAACAGATGCTCCTGACATCCAAGTCTTCAAATCCCGAAAGAACTTCCTGAAGAAAACCTTAAATTCAAGAAAACACAAATCCTTCAATGAATTCGAGTTGCTTCTATTTTGGAATAGCTTCCACCATGCTTCAGCTGCACAACTCTGATCCGAAGAAAATGAGAATGCTTCTGATAAACACAAATGCAAACTTGATCAACTCATCAAAAGACATTGTACATCAAATTCCATAAAAGCTTAATGACCTATCCGATTTGGTCACAGATACTACAACAGAAATCCATTCGAAAAACTAGATCCAATAAATCCTGATTGCTCACAAAAATCCTCTCTCCTGGAATCTTCTTTCTATTAGGCCAAACCACTAGAAAATCCAAGAACCAAATCGAAACAGAACTCCATCTCCCGATGCGGACAAACTCCTTTGACTTCCTCAAAAATATCCAGAAAGTATCAAACCACTACGATAGCTCCAACATCTTAAGAAATGTCTCAAACTAAAGCAAAGATTACTAAAAGAACTTCCAAACCATCGCAAGTCACTTTTGCGATGCTACCCAATTCGGATTCCAAAGTAAACTATTCTCTCTCACAGAACATAACAGCTTAAACCCTTCAAAGAAAAAAGCTGATGGTCCACCTCAACCACAAACACCTTACCCAGCTTAGCTTCCAGAAGAAAAGAAACAAGCCTTCACCATTTTCCCAATCTACTGACAGAAGAATCTCAAAAGACTTCTGAACCATCGGAGAAACGGACCACACAACTACTTTCGAACTCCGCCTCTAGAATACTACTGAGCCAAAAGATCTTCTCGATAGCACTTCCAACACCTATGAGCTGCCCTAACTACCACAAACCTCCTATCCAAAAGTTCCTTGAATCTCAAAGCTACATCAACCAACTCCACAAAAAGAATCTTCTAGATGAGCAGAAACCTCTCAAGAAACTCGGGCTTCAGACCAAGCACAAACACCTAGCTGAAATGAGTCCCCTACTCCAATACAGATAAGACTCCTTCTTATGGTTGCCAAAATACATTCCTGCTTCAGCTCTCCCAACTGATCCAAACTCTAGAGAATCTACTCGTACGAGTGCAGTCCAAACTTATACTCCAAAGATAAACTCCGAACCTTTTAAAGATTTCCTTCAGAGATCAATGAAATCCATACACCAAGCTTCCAAACTTACTCAAGATGCCCAAAACTGTTCTAGCAGATACTCTTCCACCCTCAAATACTCGGACTTCTTCCATTGATAGTCGTGCTATACACACCACTATCTCTCCTACTTCTAGAACTTATGTTGGCGAACCCGAACAAGTAACCCAAAAAATAGGTAGGAATATATATATATATATATATATATATATATATTCAAAATTACAAATACGCTCTCTCAAAGAAGACACCACTCCAGAGCCTAGGTATTTGCTCAACCTAGCGCTCTGATACCACAATGTACTGACCGCCTTTCATAACACAGAAAGACGCATCATTAAGAAGAAAGAAAGGGATAGAAAAGAGAAGAGAAAGAAAAGAAAGAACCAACAACATCAGAATCTCACAGCAGAACGAATAAATTATATTAATCAAATAAAATATTACATAGTATCACATACATCAGAGTTATACAGCTCATAAAAAACAAACTAGACAGTTATAACACCTGTCTAGATATTACAACTCAAGTACATCACAGAAACAGAAACAACTCAAACATAGCGGAACCACTATATATATATCTACACGCTGAAGCCACCTGCTACATATCTCCTCCATAAACCGTCAAAGCAGACCTGAATCACTTGACTACTCATACGTAATATGAGTACCCAAGAGTTTAATAAAACAGAAAATAAACACTCGGGTCAGACAGGGGTCTGGTGTGAGTAACCGGTTATAAGTTGCTTAACTTTGAGAAATCCTTTGAAAACAAAGGTATCTCATAAGACTTCCCACAAATAAACATGGGTAAGTTTTTACCTTATGCTAACCAAAACATTTGATAGGAAATCCAGTGATATTATAATAGTATCTAGGGTTTTCAAAGTAAAATACAGAAACAGCTGGAATGCTTGCATCTCACGTTCCAACATAGTTGGGCACAATCAAAACTGTACAGGCACTTATTGGATTTTGGATTCCATACAATGGCAGGGCTATTGGGGTACCGCCCGTCACAGTACGTGGCCTAGATCACCGTACCGAGGAGTATGCCGCTCCCCTGCAACACAAAGCCAGAACCATCCCTTATTGGACAGTCCTGAACAAGACTACCCCGGTAGTTGTCATGATCAACCGCCCCACACAGCCGAAATATAAAGGGACCTCTAGACAGGGGTAAATCTTGCTCTCCAGTGAGGGCTATCCACGAAGCCTTGCTGCACCTCCTATGTTTTAGCCATTCTCGATTGATGAGGCTTGAGGCTACGATTACCTTTATAGGACACATCAATCTTAGAATGCTCATCGTCCACCTGACGATGTTCTGAAAGCATTCAATCCATACAAGTTCATTCCGGGTTCGAACGAAACCGAAGGCATTATCTCGTTGCACTCGTATTGGAATCACCCTCAGAGTTAACGACGATAATCCTTGCATTCTGAATCACCATCTCGAGCCTGAAAGTAATATTTTCGTCAAACTCATCTTGGAATCACCCCTAGAGTTATACTGACGAATAGTTCTTACACCTCGAGTCTTCACTTTCATTCCCCTTGGATTCACGACCTAACGTTTAATTTGGATCGATGTGGTTTCCGGAATTCCAAATTTGAAAACCTGATCCCGGTCTCATCGAATCCAAACGCCATCTTAATGTCCAAGTGATTTAAGTTTATCAAATTAATTCAATTTAAATATTGAATGCACACAACATCACTTATAGATAAATATCACACATTTATCATTGATATATCAAATATCATACCGCAGAATATCACAGCATATCATCCAATAGATATCAATCAATCCAGATATTCCACAACAATCATACACAAACATGCATCATTTATTCCTTTATAATTAATTTAATCATCTTAAATTAAATTAATTACTTGAAAATTAAACAACTAATCCCGCTTAAACAATCATTAATTAATTACAATTAATTAATTAATCACTCTTTAATCACCTTCATAATCCAATTAATTAATCTTCAATTAGACATTAATATCCTTTAAACATATTCTTAATTAATCAGTTAACTTAATTATTCTTCAATTACACTAGATAATTATCCTTTAAATTAATTACACAGATTAGTATATCTTTAATCATTAATTAATTTCTAATCAATTAATTAACAATAATTAATTACAAAAATCCTTAATTAATTTCATTAATTATTACTTCTTTCTTACTTCATTGATTAATTATCTTATAATTAATCACATTTATAAATAAATTAAAAAATTAATTATCCATTAATTACATTAATGTACTCTAATTACTTTATTAATCAATTATTACATTTATTAATTAATTATGAAATTTATTAAAATTATTAATTAATTATGAAATTAATTACAATTATTAATCAAAACCTGATTAAATCAAAGTCAGTAATTAACTTCCTTAATTACTTTACCAATTAAACCAACACCCTGATTAATTACATTAATCAATTCTTTAATTACACTGAGTAATTATCCTTAATTACTTCTCTTAAGTAATTATACTTCTTTAATTACTATCCATCAAGTAATTCCTTAATTAATTACAATCAGTAATTATTCATTAATTACTTTACTAAGTAATTACACGTCTTTAATTACTTTAAGTAATTACACTTAATCCTATCATTAAGTAATTCTATTTAATTAATTAAACTTAATTAATTAACTAAAATTAACCATACTTAACTTAATTAATTACACTGAGTAATTAATTACCTTAATTACTTTATTAAGTAATTATATTTAAACAATTCTTAAAAATGATTAAGTAATTAACTTTTTAATTACTTATTAAATAATTATTTCTTAATTAATCAAACTTGATTAATATATTTTTAATTAAGTAATTAATTACACTTAATTAATTACACAACTAATTACCTTAATTTAATTATTAACATTAACCAATTTAAGATAATTATGAAATTTACTTTAACTATCCTTATAAATAAAACTTAATTAAAATAAACCAAACATTTTATTTACTTAAATCAATTAATTATTTAAATTCAAAAACTTGTATTTGGTTTATACAAAACATTATCTTTTAATTTATCATTATTAAATTCCTTTCCTTAATCACATTTAAATTACTTCAAATAAAATTTTATTATCATATCATTATCAAACCAAAATTGGAAACAAACTATTTAAAAAAAACAAAAGTTTATATTTAAAAAAAAACAATCTTTAAAACTAAATTTCTTTTAAATTCAAACATTTATTCATTATAAACTAATTTAAATCACTTTGTTTAAAACATCAATATGCTTTCAAACTTGAGTCTTCATTTTTATAAAGTGTAAACTCGGTTAACATTTAACTTTAGAACAAACAACTATTTTTAAAGAAAAAGACTAACTTAAATTTGGAAAAAAAAAACAAAATTTTTAGATTAAAACATTTCATCATATTAAAAACTGTTTTAAAACTTTGTTTCAAAATCTAAGTTTGGTTTTAAGCTTCAGAAATATCATTATGCAATTTAAAATCAACTTTATCAAAACCTGGAAAACACAAATATCCAAAACCCAACTCTCGCGACAACCTCCCCCGTTACTTCGAGTGGCACTCGATCGTACACGAGACCAAACTCGAGCAAAATAACGAAAACCCTGGGCAAAATTCCTTCCACAAAAACAACAACAGAAAACCAAATCTCGGCCTCGTGCACGTGCACGCCGGCCATGGTCGGCGGCGATCAACGTCGCAGCCCTTCCTAAGTCGCGTCTGACCACTTCAGTCACTTCGTCCCTTGAAATCGAAGAAAACGCAACCAAAACAAATAAAAGCTTCTGCGTCGCAGCCTGGAAGAACACTCGAACCCAAACATCATCGCCAATGGCGAACCACAACGCCGGAGGTCCTACAAACTCAACCACGCACGCGCCTCGATCCACGAAGACGTTTCCCCTACTCGCGATCGAACTCGAAACACCATAGCCTCCGAGAAATTCACAACAACCCATCTGACCCGTCAAAGCAATAAAACCCTACAACACCTCTCCACGGTCACCACGATCATCATAAAAATCAACCACTATTTTTCCCACATCACCCATCACCGTACCCTCCTCCATGCCAAGCTCGTCCTCCATCACAACTCCAATCAACCGAAATCGATCAAATCCCCAAATACCTAAAACCCACAATTTCTCTTCAACCGCCATCATAAAAATAACAATATTCATTTTAAAATTCATGAACGTGATCAACCATTCAGATCATATGAACAGAAATCCAAATTATTAAGGTTGATTTTCTTCAATTTGACATTCCACTATAAGCTATTATTTACAATATTTTTGATTGATATAAATTTTATATTTTATGTTTAAACAACAAGATTTCCTTGTTAAAA
Source organism: Allium cepa (assembly GCA_030765085.1). Lineage (NCBI taxonomy): Eukaryota > Viridiplantae > Streptophyta > Magnoliopsida > Asparagales > Amaryllidaceae > Allium > Allium cepa. The sequence goes on along the minus strand of CM060939.1, from coordinate 408,383,680 downwards.
TCAGATTATCTTCAATGATTAATGTAGATTAGTGATCATCTTAGAAGATAAAAAAAATTCGTTGAACAGAACATGAAAGAACATGATTTTTAAAAAAAACTTCATAGCTACAGTTTTTTTTTTCAAACAGCCAATTAAACATGCATTCAAACTTCAAATCAAGCATGCAACAATGATATTATGTTTCCATATCATTCATTTCACAGATATCAAAGAAAGAATTTAAATATGTTTTTAAATGAGTTCACTCACCTAGTTTATAAACAGAGAACTCTGCATTTTCTTTCTGGAATTTGAATTACTGCATTTCCTTTTTTCTGTATTTTGAATTTTCCTTTGAAACACTGAATTTTTGCTTGCTGAAGTTTGGTGTTGATTGCAATTTTTTTTTGCATGTTTTCCAGTTGAACTTTAAGCCATATTTTCAGGTAGCAGTCACTTGGATTTGAATTGAATCATAACTTCAAATTTTACAGATTTGGTTACAGATTTGAATTCTGTTTTTCTGGATTTCAATTTGAAGTTTGCATTTGATTTCCTTTTTTTATATTTAGTTGAAGAAAATTTAAAGAAGTTTGAAGATAAGAAACCAACAAATCTTTTCTTTTGAACTTTTATTTAAAAAAAAACTTTTTTTAAACATAAAGATGCCACTTGTTAAATGCATAACTTCATGTATTTACAAATGTCAAGCTCTTCATTAATATGTAAACAAGTGTGCTTTTATAAATTATCATGTTGCCATGTGTTTAAAGAGGTGATTTATTACATTAATTACTTGTTTAAAAATAAATTAAACCTTAATTATTTGTTTATAAATGAATAAACCTTAATTACCATACTAATTTAATACTCCAGTTATATATATATATGTATATATATATATAACTTATGAAATGTATTTATCTTTGTGTTTAACTTATAATTATTTAAAACTTACTTTCCTATAAATAAATTTTAAAAGAAGAAAGTAAACATTTATTTAAATTTTATTTTAAAACTAAAGTTATTATAATTACATTGATATTATATTTAAAAATCTAAATTTGTTTTCAAAAAACCAATTTAAAGAAAACAATTTAAAATTTTATAACAATGTACTATATTTCAAGCTATTATCCTTTTTAATAAAAATAAATCTTCCTTTAAGTGTTTTATAAATAAACATAAATTTTAAATAGCTTTTGGAAAAACATTTTTATTAAATTAAATCAAAACTTTCCAAATTACTATAAAAACATATGTACATTCTAAATTTGAAAATATATTTTCTATTTTAGTTTAACCCATTATTTTCTATTTACAATAAATATCCAAATATAAATGTTCATTATAAATAGAACATCTTAAATATTAGTTTCAGAAATTATTTGAATTTTAAAAAATAACACCAAATCACAATATAAACAGATATGTATTATAATTTGAAAATATTTTATTAAATTTAAATTGAACCAATTTCCTTTTTACAATGTATACATATATAGATTCCAAGTAAAATATCTTTATTAACTCAAAAAGATCAATTATTAATAACACACATATATTATTATTATAATTTGAAAATAATAAACATTCAAATTAAATTATCATTGAATTTTTTAAAAGATAACTTTTGTTAAATTAGATTAATGATTGGTTTTGAACATATAATATTTGGTTAATTTATATTTTAAATCAATATAACATATTTTAAAATAAATTATAAATGGAAATTATTGAATAAGTATTGCCAAAATCCCGGGACATCACACGGGTGGTGAAGTTTTTGTCTATGAAAGTGATGCTAATGGCCTGCATGAAATGAGGCAAGAGGTTACATTCATACATGATTCAGATAGTATCACTGATAATCAAGTAGGGGATGCAACTATAATTTCAGATCGGATTGTGAGGATTGGGAATGTTGTTGATGTAGTTCTAATGGGAGTTTTAGTTTGTATAATGCAAGGCAGAAGGCAAAACGCAGGCAGGTCCGATCATCTGAGCTCTATTCAAACGTGGCAATATATGATTATTTGAGTTTGGGCATGATGGCGAATAAAACCGAGGCTATAGATTCGGATATGGTCATAAAACATGCTTCTAGGAAAAAGTTGATATAATTTGGCAGCTTGGTTAGGAGGCGTGCATGGCTTCTTGGTGCATCACCTTGTTCGGCTACCAAAGCTTCTGGTTCTAGCTCATATTCGATTGTTCATTTAGATAGCACTTACACTCCTATAGTGTTGAATGATCTACCTACTAGTTCTACATTTGATTTAGCTAAGGGAAGGGGATTTGTTTTTGATGTTGATTGTTCTAATATGGATTTTATTAGAAATAAAGAAGCAGAGAGAGTCTATACTCTTAAATCATGAGATACATCAGCTGGAATGTTTGGGGTTTGTGCAATCTAGATAAACACAATAAAAATAGTCATTTTAAAAGATAATTGTGACAATCCACACCTCCCAACATGCCGATCCAAAGACCAGTGTGGCTTTCAGCTTCGTGTCATGTCGAGAAATGTGGATCGTCGGGGTTTTAACCTTTAGCATTTCAAAGAATAATACAAGCAGATATAATCTAAGATATACTACACTTTCTGAACTTGCAGTGGAAGGAATGAAACATATGTAACATATAAAATCCATCTCAGAAATTACCCAAATCACAGTTTTAGAAAAACCCGTGTGTGGTCCAATACATAACACAGAAAAATATCTCTCAAAGTCTAATACATGAAGTAAAATGTGCCGAGAAGCTAGAAAAATACATGGAGAGTAAATATGATAAAAGTAAACACCAAATATAAGCTCGACTCTCCAAATATCAAGAATGCGCCAAACACCTGCTGCCATGTCCACCTGTGGTGGGGAAAAGATGAAAAAGGAATGGATTAGATAAATTCTAGTGAATGCATACAAGTTTAATATGACATGATCATGTGCAGTTAACTTCAAATCTATTCTAAAAGACATAAGGTGTGCTACAAGTGTCTGTGAATTCCTAACGTCCAATACCTAAGCGTTCTTGTCTAACACAAAGGGTCGAATTATAAATCAAACCTCACACTAACGATCGGCCAACGCTCCTAGAGCTATCCAATGAACATTCCATCTATAGGAAACTGTGAGAATTGATCTCCCAATATTACATATATCATCACTATGCTTGGATAGGGAGAACTCCAAAATTGTAACATCCCGCCTTTCTATACGCTTTAAATCGACGATAATCCATACACGTCAGACTTAAGCCATACAGAAGGGCGGATTGTTATGGGGTAAATAAGAAATAAGGATGAAAGAAATAAAACAAAAATAGAATCTTGCAGCAGAACGATAAATATAATAATCAAATATACGGTTCATGAAGCTGTTTACAAAATATTTGATTATATTTATATAATACATATCAGAGTTACACATACCAGAGAAACAACTAATAATTAATACAGCGGAATACTGTGTGTATTGGAATACTAAAATAAATAATAATAAATCTTCGTCTTCGTCCTCCAGAGTACGGTTTTCTAAATCCTGAAATGCTCATGTGGACCCGAGCGAATTGAAAGGACAAAACACTCAATTCAGAACTAAAATATCTTATGTGAGTTAAATCAACAGAAATAAATATGAGAGCGGTAACTTAAGAGATGCTTGGGATTCACATCTCCTAAGGATCCGTTAAACTATTTACTATGTAGTAATATTTCGCTATTATAATAATGTCTATAATAAAATAAACATACTTTTAAATAGCGTTAAGGGGTGACCCAGTATTCCCCTTAACACAAATAATACCAATAGTCTATATAGTACCGTAATACCTCCGGATCGGGAGGCTACCAGAGGATACTCTATCGGTACGACACAAATAGAAACTCATACAAGGGGCGCTAGGGTAGGTGACACGGCACAACTAGGCAATGTCATGGTAGATATACTAATTGCTATCTGGGCTGGTGGTAATGCGTAGCGCTACTACCGCCTACCTCGAACAACAGCCCCAAAATCAAAAATCAAAAGTGGCCACCGAATCAATCCAAAAGTCAGAGTATAATATCGAAGAAGTGCATCCAATCAGAGGAATGACCTCATTGGTCCGAGAATCGCTCCTGTTTTAGCCACCTTATGCCAACTCTCAGGAGTCGGGTCCACGTATTTAACTCAAAGGAAACGCCGCCGCCATCCTACTTCATTCTGGAGTCTCCACCTCGTACACGGTTGTTAAAGTGGTTTTCGGAGTTGGCAGAGAGTATGACAACTTCCGATCCCGGTCTCTTTAATAACCAATCGTTATTATAACACCGTGGTCTTTTCAAAATAGTTTATACTTTAAAACCAGAATATGATATCCATTTCAAAACCATATAAATATGATATCATTTCTATTTTAAACCCAAATTAATATGATATCATTTGATTTCAAATATATCCTTTTCAAGAAATCATAGCACTTTCAAATTTATATACCTAGGAACCAACATTCGAAATTATACACTTTTGAAACATCATACTATGAAATTCATAACTTAGAAACATTTCAATTTCCATATATTTAAAGGCTTTAATATTCCAAAATTCCAAAACTGAATTTGATAATCTAGATTCAAAAATCAAATCTTCTATTATTTAGTTTTGAAATATTTGCATAATAAATCCATTTTCATTTTAAACAAAACTCAAATTTCAAATACTAAATATTTTCTTCAATTCATTTATACTTGAAATAATCATTTTATTCACTTAGACCCAAAAATCTAGTTATAATAATTATACCTTTTAAAATTTTCAATTTAATAAATTTCACATCAACCTTTTAGAGTTTAATTCTTAAATAAATTCAGTTCCAAATAAATCTCCAGTTTATCTCTCAACCTTAATTTATTTAAATCATTATACTCTCTATATTAAAATAAAATTTAAATACTTACTCACATTTATTTTAATAAAAATCAAACTCTATTATTAAACTAAATTTTTAGTTAACAAACTTATACATAGCTTAAATTCAAGCATTTTAATAATATTTATATAATATCAAAAATCAATATTCATTAAACCCTATTATATAAAATAATCAAACTTTATTATTAGGCTTATTTTATATTTCAAGCATATTTATATAAAGCTAAATTCAATAATAAATTTGACATTTATATAACATCTAAAATCAATATTTATATAATCCGTATATTTCTTTAAAACCATAGAAATCATTTCAACATATTTTTACATATATAGACCGCGGTGTCTGTATATAATTTTATACCCTATGGTCAAGTGATACGGATGTTTATCATTTCAATCAATAACTAAAAAAAATTACGGTTATATATCATTTCAAACCACAATCCCGAATTAATAAAATGCATAATAACTTGCAGTTTATAATAATAAAATACAACATCCAATCATCCATCATAAAATCATACATCCATCACAATCATCATCCAAAATAATCAATCAATATCAATATATAACTGATAGTATATAACATGAAATTAACTGGCAGTTATATTCAATAATAAATTAAATAACAATTTATTTAAATAAATGCAATTAACTGAGATGGTGATTAAAAATATTTGAAACAGTCATAAATAAATGCATAATCACAACAAAATTAAATTTAACAAACATAAGAAATTTCAGAAGTTGCGAGTGGGTTAAAACACTCACCTTTTGAATTTAAATTGAATTTAAATCCAATTTAAACCCAAAAATTGCACAGTCTCCAAATTCGTCCAAACTAGCAATAAAATGTCCGGAATTCAAATACGATCATAACAAAAGAAACCGCACGTAAAACGGGTTTCGTATGCACAAGTTATGATGATTAGAAGATATAAGTTTCAAATTTTAAATTAAATAAAATAATATAACTTATACCACGTCACTGCACTGTCTCCCACATGGAACCCTATTGCCGATCGAAGTCGCGCACGATACAGCTGTAGCCGCCACTAGTTCGAACCCTAACTCCAATTTTTGTCGCGCCTCAAGCGATCTACAGCCCAATCGAAACCCACTGCCGACCTTGCCACGGCCAGCCGCCCCTACTCCGCTCGGGTCGCTACTTCCGGTGGTCCCCGATCCACCCACCGTCGCACGAGAAAACAGCCAATCACGGCGATTGACGCAACCCTTCAGGCGAGAATGAACCATGGATCAAAAGCACATGATCCCCTCTACGCAACAGCGCAACCCGATCGATGATTCGATGAAAATCCACCGCACGATCAAACCCTTACCAACGAACGACCGAAACTGATTCACAATTACAGGACAAACGATGATTCGAATCCAAAAATGAATCGCAGATATGAGATGCGTCCATCGAGAGCTTCGATATATAATTTTTTTTTGAATTTTTTTGAGGAGTTTGAAATTTTGAAGTTGATAATTGAAATTTGAATTGGAATTAGGGTTTACAGTCATTGAGGAAGAGGAGCACAGAAGTTTCTGTACGTATAGAAACGAGGAATAGAGGCTGCTAGGGTATATAACAGGGTATTTATAGACAAATGAAATAGAATAGATGGACCCGATTTATAAACGTGCTGAACGATATATGGCCCGAAAAGCCCGTTTCGACTCCAGAACGAAATTGGGTTAACCCACATATCCAAATATATGTTTTACAATATTTTAAACGCAATGGAAAAGGTTTCAAGTCCAAATTCCATCATATGAAGAAGTTATGCTAAAATCAATATTTTTCAAATTGATTTCAATTTATTTCACTTAAATCGATTTCAAGGCGTTTCACATTCGTACGATCAAACGACAGGTCGATCGCTACGAAACTTGAAATCCTACAATAATTCACCGTTACGGATCCGATGAAACAAGTTTCGTCGAAATCCGAGTCAGTGGCCAAAATGGTTATTTTTACATTAATTAAATAAATAAATTAACAAATTAAATCAAATTTTCAATTTTAAGTCTATAATTAACAAATTTCATCATTTTTATTTTCTTAATCATTTACACTAATTTAACCAAATTCAAATGTCAATTTAGAATTGATTAATTTATCAATTTTAGTATTAACCTCATTTTCATTAAATTCCAACTTATAAATTTAATATTCAAAAATTCTATTAAATTCATTTTTCATACTATTCAATTAACTATTGTCAACGGATGAAATAAATATTGGATTCAAAATCTTTTACGTTAATATTATCACATTCCATCTTCATTTCAATTAGCGTAATAAATTAAATTTAATTTAGAATAAATTCATTTATTGAAATTTTAGTTCCAATTAATCATAATAAATTCCAAATAACTTTTTTTTGATTAGATTCAATCTTTATACTAAGTTCATTATCCCTCTATACCTAATTCCTATTATTTACCCTTCATTTGCTTGACATTTAAATGAACTTGATTCCAATAAATTCATTGACCAATTAATTAGGTAATTTATAATAATTGTTATCATAACTTTTAATTACACATATGAATCCACTATTCACAAACAAATGTTACAATTCTTATATAATATTGATTTTATTCAATTTATTACGTATTACTTCCCTAGTTAATAACCTTTGAATTCACTCCCCAATTTACTAATTTCCATTAATTATAACTTGCTAATTTAAATAAATTCAAACAAATCACTATCCTATAAACATATTTAACATTTGGTTAAGTTTCATTACACTGATATTTTCCGTTTCACCTTTATTCGTATTAACTATTTTATTTCCACTTATTGTGTAATAACTACCATAATTCAATCATATTGAAATTTGTCAATAGCACCCATTAATTTAGATTTCAAATCCAATAAATAAATTTAACTTGGCTCCATTCTTTATTACATCAATAAATTTTTAAACACATCCTAAATCAATTATAACTTTACAACCTTAACAAATCCATAAATTTGTCAATTGCCAAATATATACATTAATTACTACTAAATGTTCTCAATAAATTTATTTACATGGTTTCAAACTTTTTATTCATCGATTACTGCCTTATAAATAAACTTACGTTTCTATTCAATTTACATTCACCTTTCCGTATTATATTAATTATCATTAAAGTAACCTTTAATTACTTTTATCTTTATATTGGTAAATTAATGGTAACGACAAACATTTGTCACCATCATATCCTTTTATAGTACTTGTATGTTTATCCTTCACAACAACCACTATTTAATTATATTTATTGAATTTTATCCCAAATCTTCTAACTACAATCAATTACAACCTTAGGGATTGCGCTAAATTGGTTATTCATCAACTGCCACTAACATTACTACCTAAATTTACATACAGTTCTATTAATCAACGTATTATTCCATTGGTAAATTAAATGCCTACTTTTATTTACTTATATTTTAAATTTTATACCCAAATACAACAATTTACACTTTCCATTATTATATTAATTTGAATTCCATTCTAGTTAATATTTTTGTTAATAATTCACTAATTCAACATTTCCACTTGTTTCTTATGTTAAACTTATAACCAAGTATGATAGTTTACATTATTTCAATTGATTGCATTATAAATTTAAATTTTTAACATTAATTACAATTGCTACGTCTGATTTCTAACATTCGCTCCAATATAAATTATAAAACTTTTATTTCTTTCTAAATTTAATAATAAAAAATTATTAATTTAAATCATTTTAATCACTGAATTTTACGGGTCGTTACACTCTCACCCACTCCAAACTTTTCGTCCCCGAAAAGGAAAAGAAGGGAAAAGAAGAATTAAGAAATCAATATATCTTAGTTTAAATATTAACTTTATAAACAATTAAATTTACAAAATTGATTACTTTAAATAAAATATACAAATTGACAACCATTAAATCTTTTATACTTAAATCAATAAAGTTTGGAAAATATTTTCAAAAATTTTCTAAGTCCAAAATTTACGGGAAATTTCGGCAGAGTCTTCTTTGTACGGGGAGGCTCGGGAGAAAATATAATATTAAAATAACAATATATAACATATACTTTCCAAAATAATATATATCCCAACACGGGAAAAACAATATAATAGCGCTATAAATCCATAATCCGAAAACGTACCTGTTTGACGGGCAAATGACGCTTAAATTATGAAACCAAAAGCAGTAGCAAGTGCTTCCATAACCTGTATTTCACTTATATAACCCAAAAAGATTAACAATTATATAAAATGAAATATTTAAGTTGTTTTAATCACAACCAACCAAATAATACAACAACAATCAATTGCAACAACAGCATACACATCAAACACAAATCAACCATTCATTCATATCAAACAAAACAAATAGTTGTTCGGGTTCAACTTTAAATTGCATAGACGGGAAAATAAACTACTTAGTGCACCATTTACTCAAACAGTCTTAGATGAAACTAAATATATTATTCATCCATCTAAACAATTTTTTTAAGCATCCTTGCCCAAACAACCATAAACCAAACAAACATCAATTTCAAACAATGGATCAAATTAATTTATATTACTCATTTTCATACATTTGTTGTTTGATTTCCTTTTTATTTATACAATGGTTTATCTTTTTACTTTACATTATTTCTCGCAAATTTTCATTTATTCCTTACAACTATTTTATTTATTTATTTATAGCATTCAAGTTTAATTCAATTTCTTTGCATAATAATTCATTTACTTCTGTTCATTTCTAACAAAAGTATCATTTTCACTTATTCATGTCATGAAATTTTCCTTTTGATTATATTACATTCATTTATTCACTGCTTAATTTCATTTATTACAGTATTCATCTTCCTGTTTATTTTCAAAATAAATAACTTCAATCATTTACTTAAGTCTATAATTACTTACTTAAGTATATAACAATTATAACCTCAATTCTTATTAATAAAAGCAATTTATTGAATACTTCATTACATACTTTTACTTGTACAATTTCCATTACATTTTCTTATTAACCATTTCAACTTTTAATATTTGGTAAGTTATATATATGCTTTTTGAGAATGCAATTGAAAATTACACAAGTTTATCCTATTTCTTTTAATTAATTAAATGTTTAATAATTATATCTTTTGTTCTAATAGGTTACAATTTCTGCCTTCTTTTAATTTCCTTTATAACATAGCATTAAATCTATTATTTCATTTTTAGGTTTCAATTATTAGTTAAATTCCATTTCACTAAAGCAATTGAAACCATTAATTAATGGAAACTTAAGAATTTAAATTCTGGGTTTAATTTCAAATCATTTTAAAATAATAGGTAAATGTTTTTATATATCCAATTATATTTAAAACAATTTTGAAATTAATTTTTTCCAAAATAAATATGTAGTAAACTACTACAGTGGCCTTCCCACTTTGAAACTCGAAAATGAATGTCGATGATGCGGCCGCTATCACCGAAATTATTTTCCAACGACAGAGAGGGGAGTATAAAACTTATTTCCTTTCAAAGTTTCTTTAAAACAATTCTTTCAAATTATATTAAAATATTTATAAAAGAAAATACTTTTAATAATATTATTACTCCATTCTAAAAATCATTCGAAAGAAATTTTCAAAACCCGAAACTTAGATTCTAAATTTCCAATTTTCATTTATTTCATTTTCCATCTCATTTCAACTATTATACATAAATTTCATTACTTAACAACTAATATATTACAACCAAATATAATCATTACAAAATTTTATCTTATATATAGAAAATATAATAGGCAAAATTATTTCACTCACTTATATTCAAAACAAATATTATTTCGGTCTGTCCTATTAAGCATTTAGAAATCCCTATTGATGTCACAGCGTCCCATGCACCAACCAGAATTTATAAATACAAAACGGAACAGATTAACACAATATTAAAACCTTTTTATAACACTAACAAATACGCTCTCTCATATATACGCTCAACGACTCGTCATAGGGTATTTCTACCCTATTAGTAAAGAGTCAAACCCCACAAAGCTAAGGTTTATCGCTAAACCTCGCTCTGATACCAGATGTAATGTCCCGCCTTTATATACGCTTTAAATCGACGATAATCCACACACGTAAGACTTAAACCATACAGAAGGACGGATTGTTATGGGGTAAATAAGAAATAAGGATGAAAGAAATAAAACAAAAATAGAATCTTGCAGCGGAACGATAAATATAATAATCAAATTTACAGTTCATGAAGTTGTTTACAAATATTTGATTATATAAATATAATACATATCAGAGCTACACATACCAAAGAAACAACTAATAATTAATGCAGTGGAATACTGTGTGTGGTGGAATACTAAAATAAATAATAATAAATCTTCGTCTTCATCCTCCAGAGTACGGTCTTCTAAATCCTAAAATGCTCAGGCTGACCCGAGCGAATTGAAAAGACAAAACACTCGAGTCAGAACTAAAATATCTTATGTGAGTTAAATCAACAGAAATAAATATGAGAGCAGTAACTTAAGAGATTATCGGGATTCACATTTCCTAAGGATCCGTTAAACTATTTACTATGTAGTAATATTTCGCTATTATAATAATGTCTATAGTAAAATAAACATATTTTTAAATAGCGTTAAGGAGTGACCCAATATTCCCCTTAACACAAATAATGCCCATAGTCTATACAGTACCGTAATACCTCCTGATCGGGAGGTTACCAGAGGATACTCCATAGGTACGACATAAATAGAAACTTGTACAAGGCACGCTAGGGTAGGTGACATGGCACAGCTAGGCAATGCCAGGGTAGATATACCAATTGCTATCCGGGCTGGTGGTAACGCGTAGCAGCTACTACCGCCCACCTCAAACAACACCCGCAAAATCAAAAATCAAAAGTGGCCATCGAATCAATCCAAAAGTCAGAGTATAATATCGAAGGAGTGCATCCGATCAGAAGAATGACCTCATTGGACCGAGAATCGCTCCTGTTTTAGCCACCGTATGCCAACTCCCGGGAGTAGGGCCCACGTATTTACCTCAAAGGAAACGCCGCCACCATCCTACTTCATTCTGGAGTCTCCACCACGTACACGATTGTTAAAGTGGTTTTCGGAGTTGGCAGAGAGTATGACAACTTTCGATCCCGGTCTCTTTAACAACCAATCGTTATTATAACACCGCGGTCTTTTCAAAATAGTTTATACTTTAAAACCAGAATATGATATCCATTTCAAAACCATATAAATTTGATATCATTTCTATTTTAAACCCAAATTAATATGATATCATTTGATTTCAAATATATCCTTTTCAAGAAATCATAGCACTTTTAAATTTATATACCTTGGAACCAACATTCGAAATTATACACTTTTAAAACATCATATTTTGAAATTCATAACTTAGAAACATTTCAATTTCGATAAAACATTTCAATTTTGATATATTTCAAGCCTTTAATATTCCAAAATTCCAAAAATGAATTTGATAATCTAGATTCAAAAATCAAATCTTCTATTATTTAGTTTTGAAATATTTTACATGATAAATCCATTTTCATTTTAAACAAAACTCAAATTTCAAATACTAAATATTTTCTTCAATTCATTTATATTTGAAATAATCATTTTATTCACCTAGACCCAAAAATCCAGTTATAATAATTATACCTTTTAAAATTTTCAATTTAATAAATTTCACATCAACCTTTTAGAGTTTAATTCTTAAATAAATTCAGTTCCAAATAAATCTCCAATTTATCTCCCAACCTTAATTTATTTAAATCATTATACTCTCTATATTAAAATAAAATTTAAATACTTACTCACATTTATTGTAATAAAAATCTAACTCTATTATTAAACTAAATTTTTAGTTAACAAACTTATACATAGCTTAAATTCAAGCATTTTAATAATATTTATATAATATCAAAAATCAATATTCATTAAACCCTATTATATAAAATAATCAAACTTTATTATTAGGCTTATTTTATATTTCAAGCATATTTATATAAAGCTAAATTCAATAATAAATTTGATGTTTATATAACATCTAAAATCAATATTTATATAATTCGTATATTTCTTTAAAACCATAGAAATCATTTCAACATATTTTTATATATATAGACCGTGGTGTCTGTATATAATTTTCTACCCTATGGTCAAGTGATATGGATGTTTATCATTTCAATCCGTAATTAAAAGTAAAAATTACGGTTATATATCATTTCAAACCGCAATCCCGAATCAATAAAATGCATAATAACTTGCAGTTTATAATAATAAAATACAACATCCATTCATCCATCATAAAATCATACACCCATCACAATCATCATCCAAAATAATCAATCAATATCAATATATAACTGATAGTATATAACAGGAAATTAACTGGCAGTTATATTCAATAATAAATTAAATAACGATTTATTTAAATAAATGCAATTAACCGAGATGGTGATTAAAAATATTCAAAACAGTCACAAATAAATGCATAATTACAACAAAATTAAATTTAACAAACGTAAGAAATTTCAGAAGTTGTGAGTGGGTTAAAACACTCAACTTTTGAATTTAAATTGAATTTAAATCAAATTTAAACCCAAAAATTGCACAGTCTCCCAATTCATCCAAACAAGTGTCAAAATGTCCGGAATTCAGATACGATCCTAACAAAAGAAACCGTAAGTAAAACGGATTTCGTATACACAAGTTATGAAGATTAGAAGATATAAGTTTCAAATTTTAAATAAAATAAAATAATGTAACTTATACCACGTCACTGCACTCTCTCCCATGTGGAACCCTAGTACCGATCGAAGTCGTGCACGATACAGCTGTAGCCGCCACTAGTTCGAACCCTAACAGCAATTTTTGCCGCGCCTCAGGCGATCTACAGCCCAATCGAACCCCACTGCCGACCTTGCCACGGCCGGCCGCCCCTACTCCGCTCGCGTCGCCACTTCCGGTGGTCCCCAATCCACCCGCCGTCGCATGAGAAAACGACCAATCACACGATTGACGCAGCCCTTCAGACGAGAATGAACCATGGATCAAAAGCACACGATCCCCTCTACGCAATAGCGCAGCCGATCGATGATTCGACGAAAATCCACCGCACGATCAAACCCTTACCAACGAACGGACGAAACTGATTCATGATTACAGGAAAAACGATGATTCGACAGAATGAGATGCGTCCATCGAGAGCTTTGATATATAGTTTTTCTGAATTTTTTTGAGGATTTTGAAGTTTTGAAGTTGATTTTTGAATTGAAATTTGAATTGAATAAATTAGGGTTTACAGCCATTGAGGAAGAGGAGCACAGAAGTTTCTGTACATATAGAAATGAGGAATAGAGGCTGCTAGGGTTTATAACAGGGTATTTATAGACAACCGAAATAGGCGATTTATAAACGTGCTGAACGGTATATGTCCCGAAAAGCCCGTTTCGACTCCAGAACGAAATTGGGTCAACCCACATATCCAAATAGATGTTTTACAATATTTTAAACGCAATGGAAAAGGTTTCAAGTCCAAATTCCATCGTATGAAGAAGTTATGCTAAAATCAATATTTTTCAAATTGATTTCAATTAAATCAATTTCAAGGCATTTCGCGTTCGTACAATCAAACGACAGGTCTGATCGCTACAAAACTTGAAATCCTACAATAATTCACCGTTACGGATCCGATGAAACTAGTATCGTCGAAATCCGAGTTAGTCGCCAAAATGGTTATTTTGACATTAATTAAATAAATAAATTAACAAATTAAATCAAATTCTCAATTTCAACTCTATAATTAACAAATTTCATCATTTTTATTTTCTTAATCATTTACACTAATTTAACCAAATTCAAATGTCAATTTAGAGTTGATTAATTTATCAATTTCAGTATTAACCTCATTTTCATTAAATTCCAAATTATAAATTTAATTTCCAAAAATTCTATTAAATTTATTTTTCATTCTACTATTCAATTCATTATTGTCAACGGATGAAATAAATATTGGATTCAAAATCTTTTACGTTAACTTTATCACATTCCATCTTCATTTCAATTAGCGTAATAAATTAAAATTCATTTAGAATAAATTCATTTATTGAAATTTGAGTTCCAATTAATCTTAATAAATTCCAAATAACTTTTTTTTGATTAGATTCAATCTTTATACTAAGTTCATTATCCCTCTATACCTAATTCCTATTATTTACCCTTCATTTGATTGACATTTAAATGAACTTGATTCCAATAAATTCATTACCAATTAATTAGGTAATTTATAATAATTGTTATCATAACTTTTAACTACACATATGAATCCACTATTCACAAACAAATGTTACAATTCTTATATAATATTGATTTTATTCAATTTATTACGTATTACTTCCCTAGTTAATAACTTTTGAATTCGCTCCCCAATTTACTAATTTCCAAGCATTATAACTTACTAATTTAAAGAAATTCAAACAAATCACTATCCTATAAACATATTTGACATTTGGTTACGTTTCATTACATTGATATTTTCCGTTTCACCTTTATTCGTATTAACTATTTTATTTCCACTTATTATGTAATAACTACCATAATTCAATCGTATTGAAATTTGTCAATAGCACCCATTATTTAGATTTTAAATCCAATAAATAAATTTAACTTGGCTCCATTCTTTATTACACCAATAAATTTCTAAATACGTCCTAAATCAATTATAACTTTACGACCTTAATAAATCCATAAATTTGTCAATTGCCAAATATATACATTAATTACTACTAAATGTTCTCAATAAATTTATTTACTTGATTTCAAACTTTTTATTCATCGATTACTGCCTTATAAATAAACTTACGTTTCTATTCAATTTACATTCACCTTTCCGTATTATATTAATTATCATTAAAGTAACCTTTAGTTACTTTTATCTTTATATTGGTAAATTAATGGTAACGACAAACATTTGTCACCATCATACCCTTTTATAGTACTTGTATGTTTATCCTTCACAACAACCACTATTTAATTATATTTATTGAATTTTATCCCAAATCTTCTAACTACAATCAATTATAACCTTAGGGATTGCGCTAAATTGGTTATTCATCAACTGCCACTAACATTACTACCTAAATTTACATACAGTTCTATTAATCAACGTATTATTCCATTGGTAAATTAAATGCCTACTTTTATTTACTTATATTTTAAATTTTATACCCAAATACAACAATTTACACTTTCCATTATTATATTAATTTGAATTCCATTCTAGTTAATATTTTTGTTAATAATTCACTAATTCAACATTTCCACTTGTTTCTTATGCTAAACTTATAACCAAGTATGATAGTTTACATTATTTCAATCGATTGCATTATAAATTTAAATTTTTAACTTTAATTGCAATTGCTACGAATTTCTAACATTCGCTCCAAATATAAATTATAAGATTTTTATTTCTTTCTAAATGTAATAAAAAAAACTTATTAATTTAACTCATTTTAATCACCGAATTTTACGGGTAAGTTACAAAAATGCAAACCCGGTATGTGACTCATCGTATGCACCCACTATTCGCTTCCCAACCATAGTGCAAAATGCCTCTTATCGTACTGCATCGGCCTCCACCTATACCATGTCGTGCTAGAACCGTACGCATATGAAGTTCTGATAGCATCAGGTTTCTTTCTATTCTATAACCTCTAATCGTGCTGCGTCGAGACAAGCTGTCCTTTAGAATCCCCCATTAACACCAGGCTCACTCACCTAATATCTCCATTAGTGTTGTGTATCCACCACGTAACATCACCTGAGTGTCTGCGAAATATATCTTTCTATTCAACTCTTAACTCTCATTTAGGTATTTATCTGTTACCCAAATCACGATGACCTATTATCATTTGATAGGGTATTGACTTCCCTACTGTCACTAGCATGTACACTTAGCCTAAAATAGGCTCAAATAATCAGTTTTCCATTTATATAATTTTTATTCTTTAACTTAGGCCTTAAGCCGAGGTTCACTCTGGAACCTTTCTTCAGGAACGGTTGACCGATGTTCCTTTATGGTCGACCACTACCAGCCGACTATTGGGGGTCCAGGGTCGACCGTTTACAAACAAAATTAGGGCTTTTACGATTTTAAACCGTCGATATTTGTTTATTGTTTAATTGTATGTTGCTAACAAATATTATACCCTAATTACTAAATAATCAATTCATGTTCCAATCAGCAATTCGATTTGGGTTATTTAATTTAGCGTTTGCAAGTTTAACTTTAAAAGGGGTTCATACATCAATTTCAGTTTTGCAATTTAAGTCTATGCTCTTTCTATTACTCTTGCCTAAGAATCACCTCCAATTCGCTAGCTCTACCTTGATCTGCCTTGATTCAGTCGCTTCTATTCTTCTAGTTTGAATTTATTTGATTTTTGAGAATTTTTATAGTCTAGGGATGAGAGAAATTTTGATAGAGCTTTGTTATTGTATAGAGTTATGTAAGAATTAGGGTTATATTAAGTTGACATTTATAGGTTTTCAAATTAATTTGGGCTGTTAGATTAGCTCAGAGAATATTTTTATAAATTATGGTTCGCTCATCATTGCCTTCGTTCCCAAGCAATCAATCACAATCATTTGAACGTGTCACTATAAATCAACCACGCTCGATTTTAGACGAGCCTAGGTCGACTGGTACCGATCGACCTTTGGCTCCTATGGGTCGAACCGGTGGCCACGTCATTTTTGTCCTTAGAAATTTTCTAATGCAATATGTACATATATGTGCAACATGAAATGCTCGTGAACCTATTCTAGTCAGTCTACTAATTCAGTCGATCTTGTATTATGCAAATGCCTATGTGATGCATCAAATGTATGCAACATCCTAATTAAATATACCTGCAATTCTATATGTTTGCTTAACCACACAGCTCATACGCAACATACATATGCATAATATCCACTAGCACAACAATAATCAAGGGATAACATTATATCATGCGTAAGAGTGTGTGTGTGTGTATACCTAGAGGATATCCTATCTTAACCATGCAAAAGAGAATAATCCATACAATTCATCCAAATAAATCCATTAGCATCCATCATCCATAACATGTTATACTAACATGCTTACAACCATTCTTAACATTCAATAGTCTTTACCTAAAGGGTATACCAAGCTAAGTCCTACACATAAGAAATGCACTTAAGAGAATTCAAATTTAAGACGCAGCAGAGAAGAGTTGTGGGTGGGTAGCTCGGATCTTCTCCTGGGCTCCGCTGTACTCTCCGTTGGGTCATTTCCCCATTAGACTCTAACAAGTCTGATCTCCTTATTGCGGAGTCGTTTTGTACCATGCTGTTAATCAGCGAAATTTCTATGGAATTAGAAAACCGTCAAAAAATTTCAATTTAAAAATAACCGCAAGCGCACGGCATACTATCATAGTACATGGCGAATACGGGTCAATCCGTAGGGAATTGATGATTTTAAAATTCTATTCAATCAAATTAACCAAAGTCGAGTGAAAGTTAAGCTAGAGAATTAGAAAATTAGCTAATTAACTAAAAGAAAGAGATGCAAATATAAAAATTAAATGACAATTTAGAGAATAAATCCACTCTTTAGATCACATAGTTCAACATATATGAAATCGTGATCTCTCTTTTATGGTCATTAGTACTTTAATTGATGTGCTTATCATAAGTATGGCATATTTGTGCTATTGATTAGCCAACATAAGCCATCAACTATAACACATCCCTTAAAACACTTACTAGCTTTCATGAAACTTGACAAAGAAAATGAAAATGAAATCTATTTTAAGTATGACATATTAACTATTGATTAGAAATATAGACAATCAAATTTTAATTTCAAATCACTTTCTTTTGCCATAATCATATTTTAATGAAGAGGCAATTAGTGTTAGTGATTATTTAAGCATAGCCTATTTGGTGACAACAATATAGACTATCAAATTCAAAGCAAAAACAAATAAAAAAACCATTTCAATCATCCTCATTAAGTACAAAAAGAGAGCATGAATTAAAAAATAGTTCAAGCTACATAATTAGAGAGCTTCATTACCCCTAAATTGAAGGGGTTTAGCCTCTCATATTTGTCATTTGGTTAACAAATGTAGCTAGCAACAACAAATCAAAAAGAAAAGGAAAGCTAATGGAAATGAGAACCACTATTCTACTTGCATGAAAAATAAAAGAAATCTACACTACAACATGAAAGGAAATAAAAAAGAAAAGAAGAAAAGAGCATGTATTTAAAGTTGCATAAAAAAAATTACATAAAATAAAAATGACTAAGTAGCCATGAAAAGAAAAGAGAAGCTTTCGTTTATTTTGAGCCTAAACTTAATCTAAAGAGAGACTAACTAAGAGGAAGAAATTACATGAAACATAAGGGTATTTATACATGTATGAAACCCTAATTCATATTTTTGGGGAACGCCCAAAATGCCCTTGAGGCAGTGTGGCCACCAAGTAATCATTAGCATGTCATAATCTCCATTTAAGTGTACATGAAGCCATTCCATAAGCATGTGCATTAGCCTCTAATTTGTACATTAAGGTGGTGGGTAGGTGGGGTCCTCCATGATCTTCACTTTGAATTATTTCCATCTTCATTCCTTTGTGTTCTTTTTGTGCATGCATATCTTCTTCATGAAACAACTTGTAATTGAAATCAAATTCCTACAAAATAGTATAGAAATTTCTAATTAATTTTTCTCAAAAAAAATATGCACACAAATGACCGTTTTACCCCTATGAAGATGGATATGTGACAATTCGAAATTAATATGGATTTTGGTTAAAACAAGTTAAAATACCCAATATGATCATTTATTTAATTTAAATAGAATAAATATGGTGGTAAAAATATGCACATTTATGTTCACATCAAATACCCCACACTTATCTTTTTATTCATCCTCGAATAAAGTAAAACTAAGATAAATCTGTTTTCTAGGGAGCACGATTGCACTGAGCGTATGCAATAAGCCGTTAAACCTCTGGATGTCCCCAGTAGGACGAGTGTTGTGTCGTGAGGGTTTTCAGCGGATGCTAGCCATAAAATCCAAATGCAGGATGAAAATATTTACAAAATGCAAGATTTATTTACGAAGAGATGAATGTGAGTTTTTGAAAATATCTACAAATGAAGGACTTATTTTTAAATTGACTCGAACAAGTTAAATATAGGTTTTGGTCATTATCTTGAAATTTAAGTGATTTACTCATCAATATTTCCAATAAAAACGAAGTTATCATAACAAATAGATCATAGTTTAACTCGTTGTTTTGGTTAATAATGTTGAATATGCGAGTATATGAGTTGCTTGAGGATAATAAACATATATATATATATATATTCATTTAAATGTATTTGTTAATGTACTATTTTATTTTTCACATAATTAAATAAATATTTGGTGAATAAAATAAATAACACGGAATTTAAATTCATACGGATATTTTATTCAAACAAATATTTATTACAATTTTGAAGAGTACAAATTCAAGCTCTCACTATACATATACAACTTTGATAACAATATAAATTCAATTACATCACAATTTATCATTTACAAATACACCTCACTGTTGAATATGCGCTTATATGTTTTAGTTTGATGATAATAAACATATATATTCATTTAAATGTATTTGGTAATGTACTATTTTGTTTTTCATAGATTAAATAAATATTTGTTGAATAAAATTAAATTACACTGAATTCGAATTTGAATTCAAACAGAACAAGTTAAACAGATTTTGAATTCAAACAGAAATTTTATTCAAACAAATATTTATTACAATTTTGAGTAGTACAATTTCAATCTCTCACTATAACTATACAACTTTGATTACAATCACATCACATTTCACATTTACAGTTAACCTCACTACATATCACTCACACTCGTATTTTTATCTTCAACTGCATTCTAGTTTGAATCCAGCATCTGAGCAATCTGCAAAAATATTCACTAACGCAGTAAAATTGAAAAAGAAATATTTTTGCAATATAAAATGAAATACGATTTTTGAAAATATGATTTGCCTCAGTTATTTGGGTTGTTCGTCATCATTCACACTTGATTTCATCACAAAGTCGTGCACATAGATATTACAGGGACAGGTATACATAAGTGGCTGCAGTACACACACATACATTTGTACACGTGTGCACTGCCCCGCCAACTCGTGTGCACAAATCAAACAAAAGCACTGTTAACAATTCAGCACAAGGTCAAACCCAAATAACACACGGGATTCAACTCAAGGCAGAATACAAGCTGCAGTATACCAAAGTGATACAGATACATGCAAATTCGACAAGCAACTGAAGGCAAAAGGTCCAAAGTATCACTTACAACATGTATGCAGCCAAATGAACCAGTGACAACAAACTACAAACTCAACAAGACATGTACACAAAGCATAGTGCACCGAAGGAGCAGCAACAATGAAACTGACTCGAAGCAGTAGTGACAGTAAGGCAATGCACAAAGTAAGTAACAGTAAGAACAGAGACCATAGCAACTGCATAGCAACAGCAGAGCCTCAAGTGACATGGTGAAGTATTACAAAAGAGCAAGTGCAATTCGAATCAACATGGCCAAGACTACTGAAAACAACATGACAGTACTGCATCAATGCATAATGAATACTGCAAACTACACAGACCAAACATCAACAAGCAGTGCAGACCAAAGAAATGTCACCAAGAATATATGAACAGAGTACATACATGAAGCATGAAACCACAAGTTACAAACATCAAGTCAGGCATGAAGACAACATAGTTCATATACAAAGCTCAAGCCACAATGTCGAGCATGCATGAAACAGTACAATGAAACAGTGATACAAATGCAACAGTGAAGCTACTGAAGGCAACATGAAGCAATGCACATGTCACCAGTACATTGAAGACTGCAGCATCAATATATATGCACAGATGCAACTTAAGTTAAAAACTGTGCATGTGAAGTATACTAAGAGCAAATGAACCAACTGCAAATGACCAGAATACAATGCAACAACACAGTCAACAAGGCAACAATGCAGATGAACAACAAAGGGTCAAAGCTCAATACAACATGAACCAACTCCAAAATGTATCACTAACATATACTACAGGGATGAACACATGAGAATGGACAAGGCACAAATCAAGTCCAGCTACAAGTTGCAGACTCAAAGCATCAGTGGACACAAATAAACACAATGCACATGCCAACAACAAGTCCAGCAAACATGACATCAAGCTACAAACTCAAATGCAAACAGAAACATCAATATGCAATGCCACAGTACTGAATACCATATGGACACAGCAATGTTCAAGACCAAGGTGGTCAAGGCCAAAATCATCAATGCAATGCACAGCAAAGTCAAGGGCATATGAAGACAAGTGTAACATCACAACTAAGTACAATTAATTCACAGGGCCGAAGCAAACACATGAATTCACAAATCAAAGCCGTGTCGAAATCAAAGATGAAAAAGTCAGAGCCTTAGCAATAAAGTAATTCACAAATCAGAAATCAAGTGTGAGACAAATTGAAACAGTCAATGCCAAGTCGAACCAAGCAAATTGATCACGAAATCAAATCAATACCGTGTGAATCAAGCTACCAAAAATACGAAATTGACAAAGTCAGATCAATCCCAAGCATCAATACAAGATCGAACGACTATTGACAAATTCAAATATATTTAGACGAACGTAATTCAAGGAGTTCGAACGCATATATAACCCAATCATCACTGGCAAATTAATTATCGAGTTCAAGCATAAACCAGCAAAGAAAAAGGAAACAGTACATACCGAAATCACAAACAACGAACTCGATCAAGCAGCTGCAAACGAGCGACAATCGATCATCAGAGAACGAGCTAGCAACAAGAATCAATTATCAGAGAACAAGCGACGCAAGCCATCAGTCACAAATCAGAGAATCGATCATCAGAACGAAGCCCTAATTCGAGAAAGAAGCCGAAGCCCTAATTCGACAAAGAAAGGCCGACATTTTTACAAGCAAAAGAAGGAACGGGTCAAAGCCAAAGTGGATCGGGTTAATAAAAAACAAGGGGCCGGCCTTGTTAATTATAAAAGGGCTAAAGTTATTTTTAGGGTTTAATTATAAAGGGGTTTTTAGTTTTTATTTTGAGCAAAAATTTACGCACACAAGTTGTATTTTAATTTTTGCTCCGGTTTTAATTTTTTGAAGTTTGTTTTTATTTTCGAGTCGAAGAATTTGTAAATCACCACCTAGGGATTAGGTAGTGTCAGATTGTCTATTTAGAATTAGTTCAGTGAGCAGGGTGTGCGAGTTTGCAAAGCTCTATAGGCGGGAGCAGTGTTTGCGAGTGAGCGAAACTCTATAGGCGGGAGCAGGGTGTGCGAGTCTAGTAGAGTGTTTGTGAGCGGGAGCAAAAGGGTCTGTGAGTTTAGTAGAGTGTTTGTAAGCGTGATACTGTTTAATTCTAATAGAAATCTGGGAATGCAGCAGTAGGCAGGGGTTGCCGAAGCTGGGTAAATTGTGTGTGTGATTTACTTTTCAGCATATTTATTTCTGCAATTATATTTCTGTGTTTAATTCGAGAAAATTTGCTATAACCCTATTCACTCCCCCTCTAGGGTTAATCTAGATCCTACACTCACTACATATCGCTCATTCACTCGTAATTTGTCTTCAACTTTATTCCAGATTGAATCCAACATCTGAGCAATCTGCAAAAATAAATACTGACGCAATAAAATTGAAAAGGAAATACTTTTGCAGTATAAAATAAAATGTGATTTTGGAAATTTTATTAGCCTTAGTTATTTGGGTTGTTCGTCATCATTTAATTCGAATTCATCATACACGAACAGCTTGTGACATGCACAGTGTATCACTGTACATGCCACAAGGCCATGCATAGTGTATCACTGTACATGCCACAAGGCTATGCACACCGATATATACACTTGATAAAATTACAGGGATACGTGAGCAGAGGTCAAACCCAAATGAAAAGCCGGGTTCAACTCAAGTGCAATACAAATAAAGTCACGACACGAGCACAAGGTTAAACCCGAGCTTTAAGCTGGATTCAACATAGGTGCAGTCTAAAAATACAAGCACAATATGTAAAAAGTCAATGCAACAGTGGTGCACCATAAATTGACACCAGACATGAGCATACAACAAAAGCTCCATGCAGACTCAACTAGCTCATGCTAGTCAGACAGCAAAATACATGCGATCGAGACAACCGAGCTGGATATGCTACAAGTCCATATGCAAGACTCCAATATAGTTGCAGTGTAGATTACAATGGGACAAAGCCGCACTTAAACAAGTTTACACAAGTGAATGCAAACTGCAAACTGACTCAAAAGATCACAATGCAACAGTCAATGGTGAAGAAGACTATATACATGAACTGGCTCGAACTCAAAACTGTGCATAGGTAAACAAAACAGTGAAACAACAATGTCTCAACCAAATGATCATGTGACAGTGCAGTGTAAACGAACTCATGTTGAACAAGTGAAGACATGTATATATACATGAGTGGACAAGGATATATATGTGTAGCAAAACTCTAAGGCAACCAGAAAATAAACATAACAAATGAAACAACATTGCAAACAGGTCACACATGAATGCATCATGCATATACAAGGATAATATGGGTGCAGTGAAGACTGTAGCTCGTTGCTACAGCAACATAAACACATGTCGGTAAAATGACAACTGGCAACAAATAAATTCAAATGACCAGAGTTATCATGAACCAAGTCAGAGAAACAATGTCGAAGTCATACTAGTAGTGACAGTGCCGAAGACACAGAGGATTAAATCAAAACCGTGAAGATGCAGTGGGTCAAAAATCCAAGCATCAGGGCGAGTATGCTACAGATATGAACACACATATATATGCAGTGCAAACTCGACTAACAGGTTCAGGTAGACCAAAGAACAAAATAAGTATGTACATTAATATGTCCAGTGAAGAAACAACAGTATGAAAGTCATGATATACAAGTGAGAAAATGACCGAAGTTAGGCAATGTCAACAACCACATCAAGCTAAGTGGCCGATATCAACTACGTTGTAACAAAAAAAAAAGAACGAACAAGTTAGAAATCAAAACAGTGAAACCAGAAATTCACAAAATCAAGTTTGCAGATTTTGAACCAAAGTCAGTGGCGTTATGACCAAGGCAACAAGTTCGAACCAAGTCAAAAATCCTCAAGCCGTGGTAATCATGAATGAACAAGTCAAGGAAAAATCGAACAGTTCAGATTCAAAGCCGTGAGTATCAAGTTAAAAAAGTAATGGAATTATACGAATTGAAGAAGTCAGAGAAATCACCATTGTTCAAGAATAATCAAGTGGCCAACATAAATCAACTGATGAATTCAAACAAACGTATATGAACGAAAATATAGGAATTCGAATCCTATATAAACCCAAATCATCACCGGTCGAAAATGTATTCGAGTTCAAGTAACAACAGAGCATAATCATTAATTCGAATCATCGATCGAGTTCGAGCAAGTAAAACAGAAAAGGCAAAAGAGCATAAATTACATACCGAAGCCAGGAGTCGAACTCGATCAAAAATTGGGGCAGCCGTGAGCTAAGCAGAGAGATCGTCGATTGACAAAGCAAGGGGACACTAAACCATCATTCAATCGAGAAATCGAAGTCGACGGCCTCAATTTTTACAAGCCTAATTTCAGAAGGAACGAGGAAAGCAAATTGAAGCAGCCATTATCACCAAAGCAAGCCGGCCGAATAATATAAGAAAAGGGATCTAATTTTTAATACTTTGGGCCGTCCTATATATTTAGGCTCTAATATATTCCAATTAGAGTTTTATTTTAAATTGTTTTTAAATTGTGTATTTTTTTCCCTTTAAACGATTGTAATTACTAGTCGTGTGACTAGGGAACAAACTATATGGCGTAGTTTAAGAATTCGCAACTCAGTGGCTGAGTTGTGGCAGGGTTTTGAGCATAGAGTTAAGGCTAGTCGACAGCGGGTGTCGCGAGTTTACGTGTGTAAGCGTCTGACTGCTTAATTTGTAGTAAAAACCTTGGGGGCAGCACGTAAGCAGGGTTTTGCAGAAGCTGGGTAAATTCTATGTCGTTCTATTTCTGCATTTATTATTTTGCTATTATCTGTGCTGTTATAATTCTGATATATCTATGTTGAAAATATTTTACAAACTTTCGCAATAATTTTTATAATTGATAGCAACACCCTATTCACCCCCCTCTAGGGTGAAATTGATCCTACAAGTGGTATCAGAGTTAGGCTCAAAAGCCATTTTTGTTTTAAAATTTTGATTTTTCAAAAGCCAATTTTTTTTTAAAAAAAATTGAATTTTCAAAATGGCTTCTTTTAATAATGCTTTTGTGGAGGGTCAGTCCATAGTTAGACCACCAATGTTCAATGATGAATATGCTTACTGGAAAAATAGGATGGAATTTTTTTTGAAAACCATTGACGCTTGGGATATTGTTGAGACAGGGTATAGAGCACCAACTATAATTGTAAATAATCAGAAAATAAATAAACCGAAGAATCAAAGGGAAGATCTAGAAAATAAGTTATAGAATACTAATGCCAAAGCTATGAATTCGATTATTTGTTCATTAGATCAGTTTGAATTTAATCGTGTCTCGCATTGTCTAACTGTGTAGGAAATATGGCACACATTAGAAGTGACTTACGAAGGAACATCTCAAGTCAAGGAATCTTGCCTTGCCATACTGAGTAGCGAATACGAGAATTTTACAATGGCCAAGGAAGAAAATGTTAAAGAGATGTACGGACAGCTTTCCAACATCGTATACAAATCAAAAGCTCTTGGAAAATCGTACATGGAATTGGAAATAGTCCGAAAAATCCTCAGAGTCCTTCCACGAAATTTTGAAGCAAAAGTGACTGCCATTGAAGAATCGAAAGATTTAAAACAAATCAAAGTTGAAGAACTCATCGAAAATCTCACCACTTATGAGTTAGAACTGAAATTCAAGGAAGAGCGTGAAGGAGGAGATAATCGAAAGAAATCAATAGCTCTCGAAGGAACAACTGAAAGTGACGACGACGACGACGGAGCAGTAGAGTTGGAAATGGTAATAAAGAGATTAAAAAAGTGGAACTGCAAATACAGAAATCCAGCTCTAAATCAAAATTTAAAAAGCAGAATAATCAAAGTTCTTGATAACACAGATCAGCAAGAAATCATCTGTCATAAATGCAACCAACCCGGACACATCAACCCCAATTGTCCTCAAAATCGACACGACTTTTAAAAGAAATCAAAAAGGAGAAATTTTGCAGCCACGTGGAATACAAGTGATGAAGATAATAAAAGTACTAGAAGTGAGAGTGAGAAAGCAGATATGTGTCTTTAAGGTAATATAACTGATAGCGACGATGACGAGCCAAGCAAGGTATCAAAACTCACTCACTCAGAATTACTTATATATTTCCACGAAGTAAATGGCTATTTTGAACGACTTAGGGAGAAGTATGCCAAATTTGAATCACAAAAAGATACTTTGATATATTTAAATAAACAACTTGACCAATTAGTTAAAACCTATCAAAGTAGGATCCTTAAGTGTGATATGTGTCCAACATTCGAAGAAGATATTAAAAAATCAGAAATCAAAATTAAATCGCTTGAAAATGAAATTCTAATTTTGAAAGAGAGTGAAAATACAAGAAGAGAAAATTCTATAAAAGGTGCACACAATTGTTAAACGAAAATGAATCTCTCAAAACACAAGTCCAACAACTGTCAACGACTTTAGATAAATTTTCAAAAAGTGAAAAATCATTGAATATGCTATTAGGAAAACAAACTGTTAATACAGTTAGACAAGGACTTGGATTTAATCAATCTAAAAACGTTAGAAATGAAATTAATCAAGTCGATTCAATGTGCACAATTTGTAGAAAATTTGGCCACAATCAAAACAATTGTTGGTATAGACCCAAACACGTGAAAACTATACCAATTTGGGTTCCTAATGGCATAAATATAAAATCTCTCAAAATTAAACAAATTTGTGTGCCAAAAAGAACATATATAAATAGTTATCGGTCTCCACGAAATTATTTTTCAAAATATTTTTCCACTAACAACAATGGACCTATAAAAACAAACAGGTCACAAAAACCTTTTATCGTGTAGGTATGGTTGCATGCTAAGGAACAACATCAGTGTTATCTTGGATTCTGGTTGTTCCAAGAACACGACGGGCGACAAAGCGAAGTTCCTTAGCCTAGTATAAAGGTGGCGGAATCACAATGGGCAACAACGAAAAATTATCGTAAAGGTAAAACAGGCAATGATATATTTTGAATGATATATTAAATGTGATAATCTGCATCGTAGTCTGAATTAAATCAGCCAGTAATATGATGATGAAATAAATGATGATGTTGATTCTAACTTATTCAAAATTGTTGGCCAATTATATTCTTATGCCAAGAACACTACAAAAATCTCTAGAGTCTTTGAATTACTTCATATACATAATTTGGATTAATAATAGTGTTTTATTGGATGATAATACATTTGGTTATTTTACAGCTGACTCTATATTCACGGTTTTTTTGCTTATTTACACGGCTTCAATTCAAATTCAAGAGAATGTCATTTAAAAAGTTGTTAAAAATGATTTTGAGACATTTTGTTGCACACTTCATGACCTGGTCTGCAACATTCAACTAATAATAAGTTTGAGTGAAAAGAAATTCAGATGCAGATTTCACTGGTAATCTAGTTGATAGAAAAATTACTAGTGGAATGTGATTTATGATGAGACATTTAGTAACTGCATCGTTTTTCAACGAAAATATCTGCATATTTTTCGCTTCAAATAATTTTCAAATTGCATAAATTTTTAATAAAACCCCTTATAGAAAATCATTTTTGACCTTGTTTCAGATTAGTCATTTTGGAAAATTTTGTTTTATAATTATTTTTGGATTTGATTTTAAGTTATTACATTGACTAATCTGACTCCCTACTAATTATCGAAAAGATAAATAGTGTTTGAAAAAGTGATGAGTATTGATATTAATCATATATTATAACTTGAGACAATATATTCAGTAAATTTCTTTAGAAATTTAAACAAGAGTTATAAACACTTTTTAGTTGGTAAAAACTCCATGATCATTTCCGTTTCTATCATTTTCTATCAACCATCACTCATCATAATCCAATATAGTATGTCAATATGTGGTGATTTAAACATGAATCGTTCGTTTTTTCATTTTAATTTTTTAATAAAAAACCAAAGTATTCACTCTCATTAAAAGTCCTCGCGGTTATGCATGGATGAATTACTTGGAATTTTTGATTATGTGCTTCCATGCTCATTTAAAAGTCCTTACGGTTATGCGTGTATGGAATGCATATCAAAATTGGTTTATTAAATAAACAAGTTGATTCTAATCCCATTTAGAAGTACGCAGGTTATGTGTGGTTAGAAGATACTTGAATTCATTTTTTTAGAGAAAAATTGGAATACTACTAATCTCATTTAAAAGTACTAACGGTTATGCATGATTGGCAGATATTCAAATTCCTGATATAAATATACCACAAATAGACACAACTGTATGGTTTTATATAATGACATCATTCACATCATTCTAAAAGTGGAATATGCGCCTAACATAGTATTTATAATTTTTGTTTGATTTTTATTGAAATTTAATATTTATATTCGATTGAGTTTTAATGTTGTATTAATATCTATCACTTTATCTCTATTTTTCTAATACTATTACTCTTTTGCTGATAACAAAAGGGGGAGAGAAAAGTTAAGATTTTGTCAAATAAAAGCAAGTAAAGGTCAAATATTTTCTATTTGCATCTAGGCTCATTTGCATATTTTTAATTGTATGCATATATGAAGGGGGAGCTTTGTGTAGAGAGGAAGCATTTAAATAGGGGGAGCAAATAGAGTATATCAATGATCAAATACATTTAACATATTCAAAATCTTAAGTATACGCTTGTTATCATCAAAAGGGGGAGATTGTTGAATATGCGAGTATATGATTTTTGTTTGATGATAATAAACACATATATATATATTCATTTAAATGAATTTTTTAATGTACTATTTTATTTTTCACATAATTAAATAAATATTTGGTGAATAAAATAAATAACATGGAATTTAAATTCAAACAGATATTTTATTTAAACAAATATTTATTACAATTTTGAATAGTACAAATTCAAGCTCTCACTATACATATACAACTTTGATTACAATACAAAATCAATTACATCACAATCTATCATTTACAAATACACCTCACTACATATCGCTCATTCACTCATAATATATCTTCAACTTTATTCCAAACTGAATCCAACATCTGAGCAATCTGCAAAAATAAATACTGACGTAGTAAAATTGAAAAGGAAATATTTTTGCAATATAAAATAAAATGTGATTTTGGAAAATTTATTAGCCTCAGTTATTTGGGTTGTTCGTCATCATTTAATTCGAATTCATTATACACAAACAGCTTGTGACATGCATACTGTATCACTGTACATGCCACAAGGCCGTGCACACCGATATATACACTTGGTAAAATTACAGGACCTGGTAAGCAGATGTCAAACCCAAATGAAAAGCCGGGTTCAACTCAAGTGCAATTCAAATAAAGTCACGACATGAGCACAAGGTCAAACCCGAGCTTTAAGCTGGATTCAACACAGGTGCAGTCCAAAAATACAAGCATAATATGTACAAAGTCAATGCAACAGTAGTGCACCATAAATTAACACAAGACATGAGCATACAACAAAAGCTCCGAGCAGACTCAACTAGCTCATGCTAGTCAGACAGCAAAATACGTGTGGTCGAGACAACCGAGCTGGATATGCTACAAGTCCATACACAAGACTCCAATGTGGTTGCAGTGTAGACTATAATGGGGCAAAGCCGCACTCAAACAATTGTATACAAGTGAATGCAAACTGCAAACTGACTGAAAGGATCACAATGAAACAGTCAATGGTGAAGCAGACTATATACATGAACTGGCTCCAACTCAAAACAGTGCACAGGTAAACAAAACAGTGAAAAATAATGTCTCAACCAAATGATCATGTGACAGTGTAGTGCAAACGAACTCATGTTGAACAAGTGAAGACATGTATATATACATGAATGGACAAGGATATATATGTGCAGCAAAACTCTGAGGCAACCAGAAAATAAACATAACAAATGAAACAACATTGCAAACAGGTCACACATGAATGCAGCATGCATATACAAGGATAATATGGACTATAGCTCGTGGCTACAGCAACACGAACACATGTCAGTAAAATGGCAACTGGCAACAAATAAATTCAAATGACCAGAGTCATCATGAACCAAGTCAGAGAAACAATGTCGAAGTCATACTAGCAGTGACAGTGCCAAAGACACAGAGGATTAAATCAAAACCGTGAAGATGCAGTGGATCAAAAATCCAAGCATCAGGGCGAGTATGCTACAGATATGAACACACACATATATGCAGTGCAAACTCGATTATCAGGTTCAGGTAGACCAGAGAACAAAATACGTATGTACATGAATATGTCCAGTGAAGACAAAATAATATGAAAGTCATGATATACAAGTGAGAAAATGATCGAAGTTAGGCAATGTCAACAACCATGTCAAGCTAAGTGGCCGATATCAACTACGTTATAACCAAAAAAACGAACAAGTTAGAAATCAAAACAGTGAAACCAGAAAATCACAAAATCAAGTCTGCAGATTACAAACCAAAGTCAGTGCCGAGATGACCAAGGCAACAAGTTCGAACCAAGTCAGAAATCATCAAGCCATGGTAATCATGAATGAACAAGTCAAGGAAAAAATCGAACAGTTCAAATTCAAAGCCGTGAGTATCAAGTTAAACAAGCAACAAAATTATACGAATTGAAGAAGTCGGAGAAATCACCATCGTTCAAGAATAATCAAGTGGCCGAGATAAATCAACTGATGAATTCAAACAAACATATACGAACGAAAATATAGGAATTCGAATCCTATATAAATCCAAATCATCACCGGCCGAAAATGTATCCGAGTTCAAGTAAAAATAGAGCATAATCATTAACTCCAATCATCGATCGAGTTCGAGCAAGCAAAACAGAGAAAGAAAAAGAGCATAAATTACATACCGAAGTCAGGAGTCGAACTCGATCGAAACACAACTCCAGAAAGGCAATTTCCTCACGGTTATAAGCGTGACAAAACTAATTTGTTACAGTTGTTAAAATAGGTACTGTAGGCAAATTCAGTCACACTTTTGCTCACGGTTATAACCATGATAAAAATAGTAATTTCTCTCGCTTATAACCGTTATAAATGTAGATATAATCACACTTATAACCATGACAGAACAGTATTTACTCACGGTTATAATCGTGATAAAATGTTTATTACTAACGCTTATAACCGTGGAGAATTTAGATAGTATCACACTTATAACCGTGATAGAATAGTTTCTAACATTTATAACCATTACCAAAAAGGAAACTCTAGCACTTATAACCGTGATAAATGCAAATTATATCACAGTTATAACCATTACGAAAGGTTATTTTCTAACACTTATAACCGTGATAACTAAAACAATATCAAACAAACTATATATCATGTAACAACAAACATCAAACAGATCTCATTCAATGATACAAATTCAAATTTATAGTAATAACAAACATGTAATCAAATTTCAATACTGTAGCACCAAATTTTAAAACAAACATCATACATAGTAAATACTTGGGGAAATTATTTTAAAGGACAAAAATTTGTATATTTTTTGCCTCAAGGACACGACCTCAATATTTTTACCACAAGGACAAACATTCTTCTAAAAATTATTCATAAGGACAAACATTTTACAAAATTATTCATAAGGACAACAAAACTGCTACCAAGCTGAAACTGATACCTAAAAACTGCTACCGATAACTACAAACTGATACCTAAAAACTGCTAGCAATAACTAAAAACTGATACCTACAGAAAGTTGTCCTTCGGGATAAAATATTGAAGGTCTGTCCTTGAAGCTAAAAAGCTGTGAAATTTTGTCCTTGACAATAATTTCCTGTAAATACTTCATATCAATTTTACAAAGCCCACGATAACTTCGAATTTTCCTTACACAAAACGTCTAAAAGCTTACAAACAACGAATGCAACTTTCCGGCCAAATTACAAAACCTCCATAGCTAACTCGGCCAATTTTTATTTTCTTTTGATTTATGCTTTTCCGCCGTAACTTCTATTAAAACCTGCATATGCTTAAACAATGCTCAGTTTATAAAACAAATAGAAGGAAAGCTTCATTGTATTTGAAAATAGAACTGCATCAAATATGATAATAAAAACTGATTGTTTTGCTCAGTTAAAAATTACGCTTTACAGCGTAGTTTATAAACTGGGCTAATCTCAGTTTGTAATTGAGCTTCACCACTTATTTTGTAACCGAGTAGTAAGCTCAGTAAAAAAAATAAGGTTGCTCAGTTTATAGAAATTGAGTAGCTAAGTTTTTATAAACTGAGCAAGCTCAGTTGATAAAAACTAAGCATGCTCAGTTTATACAGAGCCTAACTTGAAAATTGAGCTACGCGCTTAGCACTGTACCATATGATATGGAAGCCCTGTGGCACTATTTTTTTTTGTTCCAAGCGTGAACATTTTTGACAGTCGCATTCGTTGAAAAATAGGGAGGGCCCTTGATCCCGACGAGCGTAGCCCATGAGTTTTCTGTGCATGACAAAAACATATAAGCAAAATAAATAAAGGGGACCTGGGAAAAGCAATTGGCGAAGAAGGGAGAGAAATAAAGATGCACAGGCCAACATTTAGCTGTAGCTTGGGTTAGTAAACTGCTACGTGTCTCTTTTTTACTTGTATCATAAGGAGGGACTGCACACCTACAACTAATGTGTTACTATATCATCATAACTATACGTATTTCGTTGTCAAGTCAAATATTAAAGGCCTCATCCTACACCTCACCTTTCTTTTGTCTAAAAGGGAGGCACCCATTTATATGTGCTCTTCTTTCTAAATAAATTTTACAGGATAACACAGAACATAAATAGGAAATGAATTGTACCCTTTGAATTCTAGTCCTTGAAGAATAGCTCTGATCAAAATAGTACATCTCCTTTTAAAAAGATACAACTATACAATTTCGATGATTGCACCAGATATTTGTGTTAGCATATCAACTCTCTCGATTTAGACAGTGGTTAATTTGTTCGTTGAAGACATGACAATAACAAAAAATAAGTATTAGTTTGCGACTATTTCCTCTCCACATGTAGTCAAAACATAGAAATGCATGAAAATTTTGAATGTGGAACAGATCCATGGGTCATTTGAATTTGAATTTTTATGTTACATATGGGTGTGTAATTATGTATATGTCCGTATTTAAGAATTTTGCATTCTGATATACTAATCAAATTTCTTAATTATCTACTCATATATTATAAAGCTGCTCATGTTGGTGTTTTAAAAAATACAGTCATTCTTTAACTCCAAAATAAGATGAACTTCCATTACAAAATTATCCAACATTACATTTCAAAAGTCATGTTATATTTACCTTTACAATGTATTACTTCCATAATTTTTCCTCTAAGTCTCTACGACGTAAAGGATTCAAAATTTCCTGACCAACAAATTGCTCTTAAGCAGTAACGACATATCCTTATCGACCTATTTCGAAGATGTTGATGAAGTTGAGACTAAAAAGATATTCAAGGAGATAGCGGTGCCAGCGAGTCTAAGCAACAGTGGCTGAGGTAGATGTTCTCAGTGATTGAGAGAGCGGTATAGAAAGAGATGATATTGTTTATGCATTTATGCAAGAATTGTACAAGGGGAAATTACTCTAAATCTTTTTTTAGCTTCATTATTCCTTTGCTAATAGTAATAATACTTTGATTAGACAGTTTTTATTTTAGCTTTATAAACCATAAATGTTGTTTTTGATGCTACAACAAGGGTAATTCTTCAGCTTTAAACTAAGATCTGTTGAAAAGAAAAGAGAAAAAAATAGGTTTCAGTTAAGTTGTTTATGTTTGCTTTAAATTGTTGGCTATTTTAGAATCATATTTTAACAAATATAACCCTTAATTATAAACCAAAAGAATAAGTTTTTTTTATATCAGATTATGTTTCACATGATCCAAGCAAAATGTTTGAATATAAAATTATAAATGGATGTTTACACCTCATAGTTTACATGTCCATTATTAAATTTAAGTTGCAAAGTGCAGTTCTTTATTAGTATGAATAATTAATACAGATCTCATAGATAAAGTAATATGCATACAATAATATATTTTTATTGGCTATCAGTATTTCAAATTAAAACCACTCGGTATGATTAACCATTTGATACAACTTATAATATGTTGTGTATCGATAGATTATCATTATGAGTTCAAGAGGATTCCTACAATTTATTTATTTTCAATTTTTTAATCAATGTAGATAATTGCAATTCTAAATAGAAAATTAAAATTGCAACCAGTTGAGCTTTACTAGAACTCATTTCATAATTACCTAGATCCATTTCTGTTTAGGATCTTTCTTTTTATCTAGATATCATTACTAGTTCTGATTACATTCACATTAAGATTATGAACTGTTCATGATGCAAGTGGACATGTTTATAGAAGATAGAAAAAAAATAAAAAATAGTCTCTTCTTCTCTGCCGTGCTTTTATATTCATGATCATCAAAACTATGTTTTATTATTGTGGCCTGTCATTTTTAATTTTTAACTTGATAGACTATCAATTGTACAGACCTTAATTTTTAACTTGAGAGACTATCAATTGTAAAAGTTATACTATTTAAAAGAAAAAGGCCAGAAAATGATATAATATATACCACATTGCCATGACAGCTGCTCACCATAACTGGCCAAAAAGAATTGTAAAATCAAATGAGTAAATTAGAAACTAATTAAAGGAGTGTGACATTTTGGAATCTCAAAATAAGCTACTGCTTAAGTTTCTATTTTTCTATTTGATCGAGGACCAAATCGTAAATAAGGATCATATTTTGTTATAATATCTTTTTAGCTCTTATAACTTGAAGATGATTTTACTAATATAATTTGGATTGCGTGCTAAATTTTTTGTGTTGTTGATTCACAAAGTTTTAGCCACTATTAAGCTTTCACCATAACTATAGGATTGAAACCGCCATATAATTGTTAAATTCCAATTTCCTTGAACTTGCCCAAGATAAATGTAAGATTGATAAGAAGGCGATAATAGTAAATTAATACATACCATTTGGTCTTCCTAGTAATTTTCGTAGTCTTACTCAGCTATTCCTTTTTTCGGTTCTACAATATCCTAGCACTTTCCATATATATCCCGACACTGCTTTTAAAATAATATTGTTACCTGCAAATTGAAAACAGAACAAAATAAAATCATTAAAAAAATAACGAATAAATCATAAACAAAGAAAGAGTAGCAGAAAAGAAATAGACTTCGAATTCTATCATTTTTAGAAAAGAGAAAAGATTCGAAATCCCACGCTTAGATTAGCTCCTAAAAAGTGAAATAAATAAGGGATTATGGTTAATTGAAATGTAATTAGATAGTTATAATATAATTAAGGGAAATAAATATCTTTTTAATATTTAAGTCCAATAATGTTCCTAATTTGACAATACACTAGATAATTAGAACATAATAAAAACTGAATGTTCTTGAAACTGATATAATTAATAGTTATCTTTCTTAATATATATAAGTTTACATGCTTAGAAACTAAACTTTTAAAGTAAGTTACAATAGTTATTTTAAATTGCAACTTCTAACGATATGAATAAAATTAAATGTTAAAATATACAAAAACACAACTAATTGAAAGTTCACTCATTGTGTTATTATCTCTATAATCATAACTATATTGTCTAAACTCTTGTTTCTTGAATAGTGCCTAGCTTCATTGGATTCAATATTCAGTTAATTACAGAAGAAATAGAAGAGATGTAGACCTTCTGATGTAAGATGCAAGAAGTAGAGAAATGAAAATCAACATAGAGTACTCCATTCACCCAATTTGCACATGCACAAAGCAACTGTTCCCGAGTACATAACAAGAACGATACTATCTTGCCTCCTTATCCTTATTCATAACTTAAAGTGAAGTATAACCTTAGCTTTTAATCAATAAAATGTACAAACTTAAAATGTTAATTACGTTTTATTTCAGTTCCGGACAGCATAAGCGATCCTCACCATAATGAAAATCGACCGTTGTTAGCTTCGGACAAGTGAATAGGAATTTACGCAGACCATCAGTAGATGTTCTGATGAAACTGACATTTCATCAGTGTAAGATGTACCGTAGAAACAATAGTGGTCATCTTCCATTATCAGTTAAAAAAAATGAAACAAATAGTAAAATTGTATTGAAATAAAGTTATAGACAAACTTTGAATTCATTAGTTTTGTGAAAGTATTTTTGCCCAAATTTACCTCGTACTACTGTAAAATCCAACAAATTCATTAGTTTAACAATGATTTTAATCTTGTTTCAAATATAATATCTTTAATTACGGTTTGGTCTATCAACTTTGATTCGAGTGCCAATTAAAACCCCAATTTAGTCATATGTTTGGTCAGGCTGAAATTTATGATAACAAAATACTTATTCCAATCCTAGTTTTCACAACAAAATACTAGGAGAAATCAAAGATTCCGTCTAGATGTAAAATTTCAAAAATAAAAAACAATTCAAAACGACAATCTATTCATCTCAAAGTATGGTTGAACTAAAAAAGAGCATGAGAAAACATAGACTTAAAAACAATTCATCAT
Source organism: Allium cepa (assembly GCA_030765085.1). Taxonomy (NCBI): domain Eukaryota; kingdom Viridiplantae; phylum Streptophyta; class Magnoliopsida; order Asparagales; family Amaryllidaceae; genus Allium; species Allium cepa. The sequence goes on along the minus strand of CM060939.1, from coordinate 408,345,782 downwards.
CAACATCAATCGGTAAGACCAATTTTTAGCCAAATGAAAGCATGATTTGGGAAGTAAATTTCGAAATACAACAAAATTGGAAAATCATGATACATACCAAACTTGCTTTTCCAATTGAGCGCCGAAATAGAACACAGGCCCTAATCTTCCTTTGTCATCGTCAAATTGTGGAGAATAAATGATGAAGGCGGTGGCAGAACGGCGGAGATGGTGGTAGAACGGTGGAGGCGATGGTAGAAAAAATCGAAGGGGCAATAACCCTAACCCTATAAAGGAGCAAATATATGGAAATGATGAAATTTACGTGTGAGAAATAGGATAAGAAACCGTAGAAGGTAAAATTACCATTATATCCATGGTACTTTCAATTATTCACGAATTTACTAGATATAGTCACGGTAATAACTGTTACAAACTTTTACAGTGGAAATAATTGTGAGAAATTTGTAACGGTTATTACTGTTACAATTTGAAAGCGGAAAAGTATGACAAAATAGGCTGATTGGTGTAGTGAAAATTAGGGCAGCCGTGAGCTAAGCAGAGAGATCGTCGATTGACAAAGCAAGGGGACACTAAACCGTCATTCAATCGAGAAATCAACGTCAACAGCCTCAATTTTTACAAGCCCTAATTTCAGAAGGAATGAGGAAAGGAAATTGAAGCAGCCATTATCACTAAAGCAAGCCGGCCGAATAATATAAGAAAAGGGATCTAATTTTTAATACTTTAGGCCAGCCTATATATTTAGGCTCTAATATATTCCAATTAGGGTTTTATTTTAAATTGTTTTTAAATTGTGTATTTTTTCCCTTTAAACGATTGTAATTACTAGTCGTGTGACTAGGGAACAAACTACGTGGCGTAGTTTAAGAATTCACAACTCAGTGGCTGAGTTGTGGTAGGGTTTTGAGCATAGAGTTAAGGCTAGTCGATATCGGGTGTCGCGAGTTTACGTGTGTAAGCGTCTGACTGCTTAATTTCTAGTAGAAACCTTGGGGGCATCACGTAGGCATGGTTTTGCCAAAGCTGGGTAAATTCCGTGTCGTTCTATTTCTGCATTTATTATTCTGCTATTATCTGTGCTGTTATAATTCTGATATATCTTTGTTGAAAATATTTTACAAACTTCTGCAATAATTTTTATAATTGATAGCATCACCCTATTCACCCCCTCTAGGGTGAAATCGATCCTACAAATAACACAGTGTAACTATGAAATGGATCCTTAGTTGATTATCAAAGTTTATCAAAGTGGTATTTTCATTTCTTTTCAATAACAAATAAAATAAAATAAATAAAAATAGTGCTAGGATTTCAATTGCTTGCTCTCTCATTATTTGCAAAAAAAATACACCCCTAGCTTAAGTAAACTGAGGCCAGATATACCACCAATGCACTGCCTTTTGGGCTTATGTGAGGGGAGTATAGAGCATGGCAAGTGCACACACTTTCATGCATACACCTATCGACCATATATGGTTTTTACTAAGTCTGTTTTTTTGCATGTGTTCCATACATGCATAACCGTGAGGACTTTTAAATGAGTATGAAAGCACATAATCAAATATTCCAAGTAATTCACCCATGTATAACCGTGAGGACTTTTAAATGAGAGTGAATACTTGGATGTTGTTATTTTTTTTTTTAAGCGAGAGAGAGAGTTTTGCAAAATCATATTAGCACCATTTAACTTAGAAGACAAAAAAAATGTTATATTCTTTAATTTAAATCAACCACTTTTTAAAACAAAGATTTCAATTAGGATGTACTTCATAATTAACATGTATGAATCTTCCTATATACTAGTTAAACCATTGTTATTTGTAATTAAACTTCATTTTTATTTTTGTTAAGATAAATAAACTTTCAAAATTTTCAATTTAATAAGCCAAAACCATATATTTATCCTATACTGCTTCTTTAAAAATAAATTAAAAATGCTTAAATAAAATTATTATTTTTTATAGATTTTTTTTGTTTTTTTGCAAAGAAAAAAGTAAAAATAACTCATGAAAAATCGAAATTGAAGATGAGTCTTCCCCTACACTTGATTTTGACTGTGTCCCTACAGTCAACCCAAGTGAAAGGAGAAAAATAAAAATAAAATAAAAAAGATGATCAATATTTACATGGAAACGAAAAAATTATTATTTACAAGAGTTCAGAAAGTATATTGTCAAAACATAAATGAAACGGTCTTCCAAAGACCGACTCATTTGTCTCGTCAAGTGTACGAGACACAGCTTAAGCTCGAAAAATCAAACCGTAAAAGATTTTGAAGTTGAATGTTGATTTGGAAAAACGAATGTCGTTTTATTAAAAATCGTACGAGTTGTTTTATTTTCGATGATTTTCGGGGTTGATAAAAAAATTAGTTGAAATTCAAGTTTATTTTCACCAAGTTGAAGTTCAGACTTATCATTGAAAACTTCTTCAATATTATCGATTTCAAAATCAAAATGGTGATGTAAATCTTTCTCTTCAGAATTTAACAACCCATTTTCGAAAATTCCAAAGAAATTGTGTTCATTGAATTCGTCTTCCTTTATCAGATTATCACCAACTTCATTGCGTATCTCAAGTTCAAAATCCAAAGTTGTTGTATTTAAAATTTTGAAATCAAGAAAAGGAATGTCGAATTTTAAATTTGGTTCCACGCCCTCAAAAGAATTGAAATCCAACTCAATTACCGTGTTTTCAGCAACTTCATTAAGATCGTCATTTTCAGTTTCAAAAGTTGTTGTTTGAAAATTATTGATTTGGGTAAAAGATGGATTATCATTTGAATCGTCACGCGTTGGAATTTGATTTTGTTTTTCATGTTATTTCATATACGTTTCAAACAACGAATCCATGTGATCATCGTAAATTTCGTTTATTTGTTCAACAAAATCCAATTTGTAGTTATTAACCTAAGAATTTTCGATCTGGATTTGTCGAGAACAAAAATTTTCAATCGCATCGTAGTCGAGATTATTCCCATTGCCAAAATTATTTGAAAAGTGGATTTCATTTTCGTTTTGATTTTGAAATTCATTTTGGAGTTCAAAATTGAATTGGCATGGGTTATCATCGAAATCCTTTGACTTTTGAATTGAATTCAAATTTTGAAATCCTTGAAAACTTTGACTCAAGTTATCGTAGAAATGCGAATTACACAAATCATTTATCATTTGATTTTGTTGCGTAGAGATTTCAAGTAAAGGCAAAATGCTAATTTCAAGATTTGAGGGTTGCTCGTTATTTTGAAATTTTTGGGGTTCGAAATTTGAATCGTTTAAACAATAGTTGATGTTAAAATACCTATACGAATTTGGAGTGAAATCGTATGGATTATATTGATTTTCACAACTATTGTAAAATTCACATAAGTGGGGAAACTCGGACATTTTCAAGAACGTTTTTTATAAAGAAAAATATTTACAAATAGAATTTATTTTTCAAAATGGAAAATTGATTTTTCTTTTGTTTTTGGATTTTCAATTTTTTTTTTGGCTTTTATTGAAAAGGTTTTATATATTTTTTTGGATTTTGTTTTTCAAAGGAAAAGGAAAAAGATTTCAAAGAAAAATAAAAGGAATATTTATAAAAAAAATTAGTTTTGGATTTTTGATTTTCTTTTAATTTTTTTTAAAATATGCATGAACCAATGCAATTAAATGAATGCAAGAGTTAATTACAAATGATTTATCCTAAGTTAACCCAAAATTATATAATCACAAATTTACTTAGATAAACAAGGCAGTTCTCAGCCAGGTAACAGAAAGGATTTATCGGTGCACCACGAATCACCGTAGCAATGCCGCTGAAGATTTAAGTACCTTTAGAAGAACAACCACTATAATATTTACGAATCACCGTAATATTTATAAATTGTTATTACTCTGTCACAGCCTAGACACTAAGAAATTAAGTTGTTCAAAGAAGACAACTTGTCAATATACAATTAAGTGTAATCGATGTCTAACCATTATTATCAATCAAAATCTAATATGAAATGCAAAGCAGAAATTAAACGTGTATGAACAATGCAACCACGATGAATTTTTTTAAATGCAAGCAAACAACAATGCAAGACAAATACAACAATAGATATGGGCTAAAGCAGCAAATTTTTTTTTCAAAGCAACCAAGCGATTATTTTTGGCAGCAGTTCTTCTACTTCTGAAATTCTGCTTTGACTACCTGAAATAAAAACAAGATATATACAAATATTTATTTATTTTTGGTTTTTTTGTTTTTTTAACAAGTAAAACTAAACAAAAAAAAAACAAATTGGAAAAACAAAAGAAAATCCAAAACAAACTTTTTTTTGGATTTGAAAGAGAAGGAAGACTAAAACAAATGGTAAATCCAAACAAAGGAAAGAAAGAAACTTGTTTATTTATTTATTTATTATTATTATATATAAAATCAAAGAAGCAACTTAAAACAAACCCCGCCAAATTCACTTGCCTGAAATCAAGTTCACTAAACAAAAAAGGTTAAAAGAAAACATACTTATTTTTATATATCAAAGATAGAGATCGACCCGTATAACAAAGAACAAGCCCACTTAGCAACTTTACATCCCATTTCTCTTCTACACGCAAATCCCTTTTCTTTTTCTTTTTTCAGAAAACCTCAAGTCCAATTCTTATTCACGAATTCTAACTTATTCGACGACCGAGTCTAATTCACGAAATGATTCATGGTCGCGATGGTGATTGAGTGTTTTGGGCGAGCTCACGGTTGCGGTTTGGGGTTATTGGGTGTTCGAACAGGGAATTGGAGGTCGCGAATTGCATGTGGCTGACTTTGTACTTGGTTGAGGTTTCGAGGTGATTAGGGATGGTGATTGCAATTCTCAAGTTTGGTTAGGTACGGTGATTATGGAGGTGATTGGGGTTTAGGGAGTTCGATTCAATTTTGGGTTATGGCTGCGGTGTTCGATGCATGATTGAGGCGAGGTTGAAGGATTGTGAGCGGCAGTGACTCGGGGGTTTTGCGATGAGGTTGATGGTTGGAGGAGCAGGTAGCAGTTTTCTTTTGTTTGCGGCAATTGGTGGAGGTCGAGGATTTGGTCGTGGTTGCTTGGTTCAGAGGAGCGATTCGGTGTTGGAGAAGATGTTGTATCAGGTTGTATGTGAATGGTGAACAGCAGCAGGTGTTTGAATGTTTGTGATTGGCAATTGGTCAGTGATTAGTGATGTCGAGTTTGGGTTGCAGTTCGAATGCGGTCTCAGTCGTTTGGTGAGTTGATGTGGAAGTGATTGGCGAGTGTTGCTGTGTGATGTATTGACTGTGTTGTATGGGGGTTTTGAGTCAGTGATGTCGATGATGGCAATACTAGGTGAATTCTGCTGGAGAAATTGTTTGGGATTGCTGTTGAGTTCGGCTTGGTTCAGTTCCAGTTTTGGTGTCGCGCGACTTGTTTTCGGGTGGTTTGACGGCTTTGATGGTTCGGGGACAGGCAGTAAGTGGTTTAATATGAAACTATTGCACAGAAGTTTTGCACTTTAATCATGAACAGATCAGCAGTGGAATGGACTGTGCATATGCACAATGAAGTGTGCACAGGTGAGCATTTGTAAGGTGGTGTGACACTGTGGCTGCAGTGGGTGGTTTGGATTGGAGAGGGTGGAAGAATTTGTATGTGACAGAGAGTGGATGAAGGAGTAGAAGTGATAGAATAGTGGAAAACAGAAAAAAAATCTTTTTAAATGTAAATGGAAAAAAGAAAAATTGCAATAAAAAATGTAAATGCAATATTGACAAGGAAATAAAATATTTTTTTTATTATTTTGTTGTGAAATTGTGTGTTTTTTTTAAAATATAAATATGTATATGAAATAAAAACAACCAAAAACACAATATCAATATGCAAGCAAAAATCAAACATCAAACATACACAATTTTTTTTTGAAAACAAACACACAATAAAATTAAACCAAAAATAATTCGAAGAATAGAAAACTAAAATCAAACAAATTTCCAGTAACGGCGCCGAAAACTTGTTTAACGATAAATTTTTTACCAAATTAAAAAACTACCAATAAATTTCAAATTAAATTTTACCGCAAGCGCACAACGTACTATCGTAGCACGTGGCGAATACGGGTCAATCCGTAGGGAATTAATGATTTTAAACTTGTATTCAATCAAATTAATCAAAGTCGAGTGAAAGTTAAGCTAGAGAGTTAGAGCATTAGCTCATTAACTAAAAGAAAAGAGATGTAAATTGTTATCCCGCCTTTCTACAAGGCCAAGATATCAAAGAACTGATTACAAGCTCAAGATTAATCGTCTTGGATATCAAGTATGCATAGGTTTGCTATGGATATCGACGAATTTTGTCCGAGTCCGAATTAGGCTACAATTGACAAGACATGACAAATTAAGCCATGGAAGCCCGCATTCCAAATTTCAAGTCAATCCGAGTTCGTATGCTCAAGTTATGATCGATGCAAATTGAAGGTGATAACCCCATTTTCGTATCCATCACCAAGCTTCGGTTCGAATCCATCACCTTCGTATCCATAAGAGCGACAGCATCTTCGTATCCATCTATGGAACCCCGGGTCGTATCGATCACATTCGCATCCATCGTTATGCCATACTTCGAATCGATCGGTTTCGTATCGATCGGTAAGTAGTATGCTTCGTATTGGGCAGCTAGTATCTAGTTCGTAACCATCGATCTTCATATGTTCGTATCGATCAATGAATGCTGCTGTTCGAATCCATCGAGTTATGACTACTTCGCATCCATCAGCCGCAACAAGTCGTTGTCTCGTATCCGTGAAGTAACTGCCCCTTTCGTATCCATCTACCTTTGTTAGTTCGTTTTCATCACAAAGCAGGGATTCGTATCCATCAGATACCCGATACTCGTATCCATCAGAGGGTTACATTATGCACTTGAAGACTCATATTCGAATCCATGAGTGATGGTTTGTTCGTATCCATCGGTTCGAACCGATCTGGGATGACACGTTAATTATGGATACGTACGTGGCGAAATACTTAGGGTGGCTCGATCAAACCGGAGTGAAAAGTGGATCGACACGAAGAGCGCGCTCCACGTCAGCTTGCTCACTCGCGCTATCATCGAGTCGAAGTGATCGATTCGAATCAATGGATTAGAACCAAACAGCCACCGAGCATTCCGAGTTCGTATCGACCATAACTCAAAATCCACCAATCCAAATGCCATGAAATTTTCACAAGAGATTACGTACGAGCCAAGGAACGTTCTCACCAAATTTCAGCTCCATCGAACGTGATCTTAATCGATAGGAAATGATTTTGTATCGTTCACAGATCGATTCAAAACTCTCTGGAATTGGTCGTGTGGGCCCCCTCACGTGCCAGAGCGAGTCTCCCGAAGTTTAAGCGAAGTCTTAGCCTCCTACGCCTATAAATAGAGCCCTAAGGCCTACAGAAGAAGGTTCTTTTTTTCTGAAGCGCCCAGACTCTGCCGGATCAAGACTTACATCATACTCTTGCCGTTGAATTCAAATTCCAAGTTGTATTTTGCTGTTGTTTGCTGTAATCGCTTGTAATTGTCGAATGAGAATCAATAAAGTTGCAAAAACTTCACAGTGGACTTAGGCAACACGCTGAACCACTCTAAATCGCTTGTCTGTACATTTACATTTCCGTTGTTTGGAGTTTTTGTTAGATAACCCTCATTTTAAATTTATATTCTTCACTATTATCTCTTCAAAAAATTCCGAAGAGTGTTGTGCCCAATTTTGGTACAAACACTTTGGTGCTTTCACCCGAGAAAACCCAGATTTTCTCCTGCTCGTTGGATCTGTCGTCGATACCGGATTGCATAAATCTAAGAGAGAGATCCAGATCACTAATTCGAGTTCCTTCCCTTCTATTCAAATTTGCATAAAGTCTAGGAAAGGAGTTCAAGCCCCAATATGGTTAGCACAAGGACCACATCCAACGCTGTCAATCAAGAAGACCAGGATAGACAGAATCCCGCGCCATTACCTCCCTCTAACCAAGATGCTACCGGATACTCGAATCATTAGGTCCGGTTACCCGACAAGAGTTCCAGCTGCTGCTTCAAGAGCTGACCCAAAGTCGGCAACAACTAATAGAACAGCTACGTGCAATGCCGAGCTGACCAACCAGCTGAATCGCCAGAAGCAGAGGAGATCCAGGAGAGATTATGCCTCTCGCTCCTCCAGCGAAAGTTCTTCCTCTTCTGATTATCATCATCAATCTCCGCAACCCCGGCTAGATGGTAGTCACATACAAACAGCTGGATATCAACCGGCAATGACCGATGGACAGCCGAGAGTTGGTCCATCAGCCAGTTTTCAGACCAGGCCCTTCTCCTGAGGGGTTACCGCTCCTCACTACATCACAGACTACCGCGCCACGACCGTCGCGGTTGAACCAGGGGTCGATGCCCAAAATTAGTCGAACCTGGACCGTCGTCATCATGGACGTACTCCTGAACCATACGTCCCGGAAGACTATGAGCCAAGATGGCGAGACATGGACCGTCGACAGCATCCGGTCCAACCTCATAATATGGAACATAACCACACTCTGGCTCGAACCACAAAGAATGTACAAATGCCGGATCTTCCGACCATGATACGTCAGATGATCCGTGAGAGCCAGGGTCTCATGAATGACGACTGAGGAATCTCTTGAAGTCACACCCTTTTACAGACGATATACTTACCGCTGAACCCCCTCGGTGATTCAGGATGCCGACTCTACCCATGTACGAGGGAAACTCCGACCCTAACCAACATATTCTGAAATATGAATGGTCGATGAACGCTGCTAGAGCTGATGATGCAGTGAAGTGTCGTAGTTTTCCCATTTCCTTGAGGGTCATCGCTACCATGTGGTTCACTCGACTACCACCTCGATCCATTTCCTCCTTTAACCAATTGGCCACAAAATTTGTTGAGCAATTCCGCATGCACGTCGCAAGGCCGAAAGATGTCAACACTCTGTCTAGCGTCACCCAAGCTCCTGGAGAGACGCTCAGACACTACTTAGAGAGATTCCATGCTACGTGTGCGAAAATCAGCAATCCGAATGATAACTCCATTCTTATGGCATTGACTAACGGGATTGACCCCGATTCTGAGTTTGACAACTGGTTGGCTGGAAAACCACATGCATCATTGGACCGTTTCTATGCCAAGGCGGCTCAATTCCTAAGAAGGGAAGATGCGAAATAGTCTAGGATGCAGACTGATGCAGGGCCAAGCACGGAAGGGATCCAAAGAAATATCGCGATCAAACAGTCCGGTGAGAGTTTCAGAAAAGTTCATTTGAACGTTCAAAACAAACAAACTCAGCGGAGGAAGAACGTGAATCAAAATAGAAAGCGAGATCAAAATTGTGGCCCACAGCACAAGAATCTTATGTTTGACAATTACACTCCTTTGAATACATCACTGGAGAACTTGTATTTACAAACCGGTAATACAATTCAATACAAAAAACCTGCACCAAAACCGTCATCAGAAAGGCAAATCCAGACGGGAAAATTTAGCAGGTTTCATGAAAGCTACGGGCACAATACGAATGAATGTCGTCACTTGCAAGATCTCGTAGAAAAATTGATTAGAAAAAGGAAGCAGGAACAGTTTGTGCAGGCGCCGTAGCCTGGAGGAGCAGGCCCATCAAATCAAAATAATGAGCCCGATCGACCGAGACAAGAGGACTCTACCCGTCCCGGCGGGAGGCTAGTGATAAACGCCGTCAGTGGCGGACCCACTTTGTCAGGAGCCTAGAATGGCGAGGATCTTCGTCACTGTTACATATAACATGCTTTATTTAGTCTATGAATACTTTTTGCAATTTGTCTTTGCATTCGAAAGTTTGAATTTGTAATAAGGCACTGACTTTTCCATGTTTTTCCGTTCTAGCAATAAATTACCATCTCTTCAAGCTAGAGCTGTGATTCACCGAATGCGAAATTCAACTATCAAGACACATGAAGAGCTAAGTTCTATCGTATGATGGAATTTATTCAAATAGCGAGTGACTGTGAAATGACCGGCCACTCACTAAGTGAAACCTGAGCTTGGGGGCAAGCCATCACATTAAAGGCTGAACTGGACCGACACACAACAGTCCTATAACCAACTCCAAATTCGTAGAGTGAGAATTGGAGTATAAACATCAACTCTGGGTTCCTAGAGTGCGAACACGAGTATAAAGCCAACTTTAAATTCCCAGAGTGTGAAGTGGAGTATAAACATTAACTCTAGGTTCCCGAAACGCGAACCGGAGTATAAACATTAACTCCAAACTCCCAGAGTGCGAGTTGGAGTATAAACATATAAATGCGGTTCCGGAGAGGGTGGACCCCTCCGCCTAACGACTTCGACCGTATCCTAACCAAGTTTGAGGAGGACGGACCCGTTCGTCTAACGACCTCGGTTGTAAACTCGGGGTGGATGCGATCCGACCATCCACGACCCTGATAAATCCGTCGTTACCAGAGTGTGAACGAATTCCTAAAAAGGTTAAACGGATGTGACTGACCATCTGTTGGCTAACTCCGAATTCCCAGAGTCTGAATTGGAGTATAAACATCAATTCCAGGTTCCCGGAGTGCAAACCGAAACATATATGCTAATTCCAAGTTCCCATAGCTTGAATTGGAGTACAAACATCAATTCCAGGTTCCCGGAGTACAAACCGAAATATGCATGCTAACTCCAAGTTCTCAGTGCGTGAATTGGAGTATAAACATCAATTCCAGATTCCTGGAGTGCGAACCGAAATATAAATGCTAACTCCAAATTCCCAGAGTGTGAATTGGAGTATAAATACTAAGTCAAAGTTCTCAGAGTGCGAACTGTGTTACAAATGTCGATAGTTCTCGGATTCCCAGAGTGCGAACCATATTATCGATCGTAGATTATCCTAAGTCCCCGGAGTGTGGACATGTGCTCAAGTTTTGCAATAGGTGCGATTGACCACCGAAATACAAGTGCTGGTCCCCAGAACTGGGGGAAAAGCTTAAGTGTTAATTACTAACCGAAGCGATACAATGTCCAAAATTCAACTCATTCATCAATTACGACTTGTGATCACGATTTTCAGACTTGGCAAATAAAACGAACTCAACTTGAAGGTAAAAACACCACAAGTGCACTGGACTGAAACTCAAATACTGCAAATACTTAAGCATAAAAGAAATAAAAATGGAAGCAAAGAAACAAAATTTAATTTCAACTAACTGTATATGAAGATTCATGTGCAAGTTATTCCAAAAATTTCTGCTTGCAGGGAGCCGAGCCTGCATCTATACACGACCTATAAGAAGAAAGACAAAAGTACACTCCTAACTGACAAAAATGTGCCAAAGGGAGGCTTATCTACTTTTCTTCTTCAGCCTTCTCTTCGAGGAGGAACTGCCGGAACCGCTAGCAGTTTTTTTCTTCGAACCTTTACCCTTTGGCAAATCATCCCCTGAAGAAGGCATGATATCAACGTCTTCCTCCGAACTCGAGTCTACGGGGATGCTCTCTTCAGGAGGAGCCAGGGGAACTGGATCTGCAACAGGGGGTGGAGTGGACACTCTAGTATCAACTAGTGTCCCCCCGGACGATATCATCACAAATGGAGTCGGACCCGGTGCCGTCACTCCACCCTCAAAATCATCGCCGCGAGCCGTCGCCTCCATCTCAGCGTTAATTTCGGCCAAAATATCTGCTTCACGAGCGGCACAGGCTTCACGGTAGGTTGTGGTGGACTGTGACGAAGCAATAGAAGCAGGCGAGAACGCGCCAAGAACGAATGGCATGCCCGCAAAAGGATCCCTGTTTCGACCTAGGAGCTCGTTCATCATCTTCTCGTCCAAAGACAGTGAGCTCCCCTGTGTCATCTCCGTCGGCGCGACCGCAGTCATGGTAATCGCCTCAGTAATAATGGCCTCCTGCACTTGATGTGATTCTTGGATTGCAGGAGGCATTGTCAGTGTAACTTCACTCACTTGACAAGAAAGAAAAGAAGTTGTTAGAACACGCTTCAAAAACAAGCCCTTCATTTCAGATACACATGAAATTTGTTCAGAGTACCTTCCTCAGTTCGGCTTGCGGTTGGCTGAACAGCTTCGGATGAATGCTCCTTAGTAGGAGATAAGCGTGGCTATTCTAGGTCATAAGCCGGGACGGGTTGAGGCTTGGTCACTGGAGCAGGCTCGGGTCGGGGCGGAGTAGTAATTTCTGAGCTGGTAACAGATGCATAACTCCAGAGCCTTCCCCGACTTCTTGGTGCTGGATGCCGAGTCTTTCTCTTGCGTGAGAAATCATAAAATCATGAAGATCCTTCTTCTCATCATCATTTAGTACGCGGTTCTCCAATTCAAACTCGTCAAAGGAGCCACCCGACTGCCCAGTTTTCTCTTCCTCAACCAGCAAATTCCAGGCGTTATACAGATGTATTGGGTAGTCATCAAGCCAGGCTAAGTCCTTATGCCTCAACACATTGGCATTGTAAGTAATGAGAAGCTCCTCTATATCAGCCTCAAGCCTGGTTTCTTCCTGTCGAACTTTCTCATCAACTCCGGCCTCCACCTCGCGGACCATTTCCATGGCCGCATCTCATTCCCTCCAAAGCACCATCGCCGGATCGCACGCTTCCTGTGCGGCAGCGTTCGCAGCGTCCTTTTCCTTTATGATTTCAAAAAATTTGGATTTAAGCTCGTTAAGCTCTTTAAGGGATGCATCCCGCTCAGCGGTCACGATGATGTTCCGGTGGTCCATGTCCTCTACTGTGGCATAATGTTCCTGCTTTATCCTGTCCATCACCGCCTGGGCCTCATCGGCTTTCTTAAGAGCCTCGATCTCAGATTTGTGAGAAGACTTGGCTTCATTATTGAGCGCTTGAATAATTCGATCTTTTTGACCGAGTTCTTTCTCTAGCTATTCAATCCTGACCGCTCGATTAAAGGCTACTGTCGATGCTTTTTTAGCGGTCTTCGACCACTCCTAATACTGGAAAAATATATCTGTAATGTAAATATGCACCGTGGTTTCGACCGACACCGGTACCCTTTTAAGCGCAATGAAAGACAAACCCATCAAAACAGATGTCGAGAAAATCCTTTTTCAGTTGAGCGAGCCTTATCGCTCCTTCCCCAGTAGGCTCGACAATGGCCTGTGCGGTGGTTGAAGGGTCTATTACCTCGGTTTGGCGATGAGAGTCGGGCCGTGAAGAGTGGGAAGACTGCCTGTGCCTTGAAGTCTTCGGAGGCCTTGAAACATGAACCGGTGGCGGTGCGGGAGCTTTGGGAAGGGGAGTGCATGATCGAGAACGGTGTACATATTCCCTATCCCTATCAGTCCGTTCCTGGATGGAATGCCCTTGATCATAATCTCGATCTCCTTCCCTCATTCATAGTATGATGAAGATCGGCGTTTGTTGCGCAGGCTGCCAAGCATCGAGCCTCGACCGGACATGGTGTCTGTAAAGCAAAAATGGAAACGAAATTAATAATCTTCAAAAAAGGCAGCTTGCGGTCAAAAAATTGTGTAGTGCCGTGAAGTGTGTATGTATGTGTAACCCCCCGACCAACCGGATGTGTCAACCGCGCTAGTGGGCAGAGACTCACTTAAAACTAAGGCTTGTGAAAGTTCGTCCAATCCGGTATCATGCTGTAAGGACACATCGTCCGGAATTGGAAGATCGACGAGCCCTTCATAAAGATTCTCTGTTCTTAGGGGAGACATCTTCGAAATTCTAATTCCGGAGGCGGGCCGAGACGTGACAACAGATTTCCATCTCCCCTTTTTAGATGGCTTAAAAACGGCTGCCTTGCCTTTTCTCTGCTCTTCAATATTCTGGGCTACATCCGCCGGTTCGCCCAACGGTTCCTCATCGGTGTGAGTTTTCTCAGAGTTAGCCTCCTCGATTATAACAACTCTAGGCTTTTTTCGTTTAACTCGTTCCTTCGAGGCAGTTCTTAATGCACCGTCGAGCATTATACTTCGTCTTCGCTCGATCAGCCCAAGAGTTTTTGAGATTCCTATCCGTCAAGACCGAGTCAATATTCTTGTCTTCGCCTGAGACCTCTTGAAGAACCCGGACTATCTCCTTGTAATAACTGCCTTTAGGTCGCTGAATTATCGCTGTAAAGAAAAAGCGAGTGCGAGTTGGGTTTCGTTTGCAACTGTCTTGCTGACTACTCGAAAAGATAGCAATACTCTCGTCTAAATAGCCATCGTCGGGCAAATCCGGGGGGGGGGGGCATCTAACATAGAACCACTCCGTCTTAAAGTAGCTCAGCCTGGTCCACGATCCCGTAATTATTTGATAATTTCTCACGGCCTCCAAAAATGTGAAAGATGGACTGTCTGTCCGACTCTTGAAATTGAACAAGTATCTTATCTCAGTCAGTTGGGGTGGACGATAGAGGTGCTCCATAAATGCAATGAACAAGCTATTGAGTAAAGCATATCCATTTGGGTGTAGCTGAGATGGGGCGATCCTTATAAAGGACAGCACTTCTCTTAGATACTGATTGAATAGGGGGAGCGTCCTAGCTGCACACGCATGTGTGGTCTGTCACTTGGTCGTGGCAATAATACATCGTCCATCGACAGACCATGCCTTAAGCATATTCTCCCTAGCATATCTTCAGAAATATGAGACGAGACAGAGTCTGATGGATTGTTGATGAAGGATGCGTTGGGTAATTCGTCCGGGGCCGGATCAATGACCTCGACCTCAATGTCCGGTATTTCAATTCTGGGAGGAGTCAAACTCTGAGTTTCCTGTGGTTGCGAGCTTGGAGTTTCCATAGCTAACTAACTCACGAGAAATCATCATTAGACGACAAAGAGCCCATGTGTTCCCCTCGTGTAAAGTGTGTGTTGTGCAGTGCTGTGCATTACTTGGATAAATTTTGCAGAGTTGGAGAAAAATTGGCAAACAATGAAGATAATCGGATTCCAGTTGGGATGACCGTCATCGCTGACCGTCATCACCAAATCATCTAAATGTTAGTGATCGATCCGGTTTAAAGTTGTTATGGTTCCATCGACGAGCTTCGAAAGGTAGTCAAGTATGCAGTTTAACTGTCAAGTCCAAATATGCAAGAATGAAGCTCATCGGAGTTGTGCGAAAGACTGTTAAAAATTTCATATCCATCATGGGATGGGTTCGAATCGATCACAGGAAGCTTGTTCGAATCCATCAGGTTACGCGTTCGTATCGATCCCGAGGGGCATGCTTCGAATCGATCGTCAAGGTTCGAGTTCATATCGATCAAAAAAGGATGACTTTGAATTGATCCTCGATTGTCAGGTTCGTACCGATCAGGAAAGTCTCAGCTAAACATCGATCACGTTCGAGTCGATATTTCATATCGAACATGAGAGTAAAATTCGTATCGATCTAAAGCTGAGAACTTTGAATCGACCGTTTACCTAATTCGTATCGATCATTTCATATCGTTACGAACCACCACCCTCGCAATCGGTACGAACTGCATCACCTCCCTTAGGAAATCCCCAGGGATCGGTGCGAAATCCAAGGAAAAACATCATTGCCTTCATCAACTCGAACACAGGTCCCCAGATCGACACGAAACACAGATCAATTCATTGTTTCCATCCTTTCTTCTTCAATCAACAGAGACGTCACCATGGCCATTTTCGGCCAAGCTTCGACCCAGATCCAGCCTTAAAGGTTGCCAGAATGGATGATTAATGAAGATGGAGTGGATCTGAGATAATCTCGTCGTTTGGATTTAGCTGCAACCAATTCACTACCTAAGTTGAAGATGAGATTCGAAGGATTGACGAATGGATCTGATCGGCTCGAGAGTAGTACGCGGTTCTTCTTTTTTCCCGAATTCGTTGATCGATGCGAATTGCAAAAAAAATAGGGAGTGCGGCAGTAAAAGTAAAAAAGTGAAAATGCCCGAAGCCTCAAGTACTTATATGAAGCTTAGGGAAGAACCGGGTCAATTCGCCTCCCAGTCCACGTCACCGGTCGCAACCGGTCATCCCATGAGTTGATTCGAAAGCTTCATTCGTACCCATATGACCAGGGTTTTCATCGAGGCGAAATGGTCAGCAAACTCATCGATACGAAGCATACAGCAAAGACGGCTGAAGACGATGAATCCCATCAATTCGAAGCCCTTGTTCGTATCGACGAATTCAAAACTCCATCCACCGCACATCGACATGAGCAGCGATTTCGTATCCACTATGATTTATACATTAGCTCCGATATGAATTATGGATCGCCTATCCATGACAAACAACAGGGTTCATCAATACGAAGATGATGATTCATATCCATCAATGCCAAATAAATCAATGCGAACTCGACCTTCCACACTTCTATATCGATCCAAGAGAGGATCGATACGAAGGAACGTCCAAAAACAACCATCAAGCGTTGTTGCAACTCGAGTTTCACCTTGATTCAGGAGAGGATCAATGAGAAATTCAGTACAAGAAAAACTGACAACGACTCATGGACTTGCAACGTTAACGAGAGTCGGATCAACATATGTGCATATATGTCAAAACAATATCCCATTTTCATCATTAACAGGAATTAGATATTCATTTAATAACAATTACGGCAACAAACAGTTAAGCACTATCTACAGCAATCAGTTATAGCAACGCAAGGTTACAACCTTCGAAAAAAGAGCAATGGCTGTTCAGAGTGAAAACTGCAGCTTTTCAAAGCACGTCATGTTTCCAAAAGACGTACTTTGGGGGGCAAATGTTATCCCGCCTTTTGGCAAGGCCGAGATATAAAAGAACTGATTACAAGCTCAAGATTAATCGTCTTGGATATCAAGTATGCACAGGTTCGCTATGGATATCGACGAATTTTGTCCGAGTCCGAATCATGCTACAAGTGACAAGACATGACAATTTAAGCCATGGAAGCTCGCATTCCAAATTTCAAGTCAATCCGAGTTCGTATGCTCAAGTTACGATCGATGCAAATTGAAGGTGATAACCCCGTTTCCATATCCATCACCAAGCTCCGGTTCGAATCCATCACCTTCGTATCCATCAGAGCGGCAGCATCTTTGTATCCATCTAAGGAACCCCGGGTCGTATCGTTCTCATTCGCATCCATCGTTATGCCATACTTCGAATCGATCGGTTTTGCATCGATCGGTAAGTAGTATGCTTCGTATTGGGCAGCTAGTGTCTAGTTCGTAACCATCGGTCTTCATCTGTTCGTATCGATCAATGATTGCTGCTGTTCGAATCCATCGAGTTATGACTACTTCGCATCCATCAGCTGCAACAAGCCGTTGTCTCGTATCCATGAAGTAACTGCCCTTTTTGTATCCATCCACCTTTGTTAGTTCGTTTCCATCACAAAGCAGGCATTCGTATCCATCAAATACCCGATATTCGTATCCATCAGAGGGTTACGTTGTGCACTTGGAGACTCATATTCGAATCCATGGGTGATGGCTTGTTCATATCGATCGGTTTGAACCGATCTGGGATGACACGTAAATTATGGATACGGACGCGGCGAAATACTTGGGGTGACTCGATCAAACCAGAGTGAAAAGCGGATCGACACGAAGAGCGCGCTCCACGTCAGCTTGCTCACGCGCGTTATCATTGAGTCAAAGTGATCGATTCGAATAAATGGATTCGAACCAAACAGCCACCGAGCATTCCGAGTTCGTATCGACCATAACTCAAAATCCACCAATCCAAATGCCATGAAATTTTCACAGGAGATTACGTACGAGCCAAGGAACCTTCCCACCAAATTTCAGCTCCATCGAACGTGATCTTGATCGATACAAAATGATTTCGTATCGATCACAGATCAAGTTGAAACTCTTTAGAATTGGTCGTGTGGGCCCCTTCACGTGCCAGAGCGAGTCTCCCGAAGTTTGAGCGAAGTCTCAGCCTCCTACGCCTATAAATAGAGCCACAAAGCCTACAGAAGAAGGATTTTTTTCTGAAGCGCCTAGACTCTGCCGGATCAAGACTTACATCATACTCTTACTGTTGAATTCTAATTCCAAGTTGTATTTCGCTGTTGTTTGCTGTAATCGCTTGTAATTGTCGAAAGAGAATCAATAAAGTTGCAAAAACTTCATAGTGAACGTAGGCAACACGCCGAACCACTCTAAATCGCTGGTCTGTGCATTTACATTTCTGTTCTTAGGAGTTTTTGTAAGATAACCCTCATTTTAAATTTATATTCTACACTGTTATCTCTTCAAAAACTTCCGAAGAGTGTTGTGCCCAATTTTGATACAAACACAAATATAAGAGTTAAATGACAATTTAGAGAATAAATCAACTCTCTAGATCACATAGTTCAATATATATGAAATCGTGATCTCTCTTTTATGGTCATTAGTACTTTAATTGATGTGCTTATCATAAGTATGACATATTTTTATTATTGATTAGCCTACATAAGCCATCAAACTATGACACATCCCTTAAAGCATTTACTAACTTTCATGAAACTTGACAAAGAAAATGAAAATGAAATCTATTTTAAGTATGGCCTATTAACAATTGATTATAAACATAGACCATCAAATTTAATTTTAAATCACTTTTTTTTTGCCATAATCATATTTTGATGAAGAGGCAATTAGTGTTAGTGATTGTTTAAGCATAGCCTATTTGGTGACAACAATATAGGCTATCAAATTCAAAGCAAAAACAACTAAAAAACCATTTCTATCATCCTCATTAAGTACAAAAAGAGAGCATAAATTAATAAATAGTTGAAGCTACATAATTATAGAGCTTCATTACCTATAAATTGAAGGGGTTAAGCCTCTCATATTTATCATTTGATTAACAAATGTAGCTAGCAACAACAAATCAAAAAGAAAAGGAAAGCTAATGGAAATGAGAACCACTATTCTACTTGCATGAAAAATAAAAGAAATCTACACTACAACATGAAAGGAAATAAAAAAGAAAAGAAGAAAAGAGCGTGTATTTAAAGTTGCATAAAAAGAAATTACATAAAATAAAAATGACTAAGTAGCCATGAAAAGAAAAGAGAAGCTTTCTTTTATTTTGAGCCTAAACTTAATCTAAAGAGAGACTAACTAAGAGGAAAAGATTACATGAAACATATGGGTATTTATATATGTATGAAACCCTGGTCATATTTTTAGAGAATGCCCAAAATGCCCTTGAGGTAGTGTGGCCACCAAGTAATCATTAGCATGTCATAATCCCCATTTAAGTGTACATGAAGCAATTAATTCCATAAGCATGTGCATTAGCCTCTAATTTGTACATTAAGTTGGTGGGTATGTGTGGTCCTCCATGATCTTCACTTTGAATTATTTCCATCTTCATTCCTTTGTATTCTTTTTGTGCATGCATATATTCTTCATGAAACAACTTGTAATTGAAATCAAATTCCTACAAAATAGTATGGAAATTTCTAATTAATTTTTCTCAAAAAAATATATGCACACAAATGACCGTTTTGCCCCTATATGAAGATGGATATGTGACAAATTGAAATTAATATGGATTTTGATTAAAAAAATTTAAAATACCCAATATGATCATTTATTTAATTTAAATAGAATAAATATGGTGGTAAAAATATGCACATTTACGTGTACATCACATACTCTAAAATATGAGTGGGTGCATGACAAATGAGTGACTTTCGCTCCAACTTCACCTCCTCCAATTGACTCGGCTTGGACGCGGTAGTTGTAACAATCACAATTTTTAATCAAATTTAAATTGGTAATTAAAATAAATTTTTTAATTTAAATTGTAAATTAATTTAATTTTTCCAAGATTAAATAAGATATTTGTTTATTTGGACAGTGATTTTTAAATTTAATTGTGGATTTGAAATTCTATATTTAATATCTTATAAATAAATAAAATTTGGATTTGAAAACTATATAATTTTATACTAATAGAAATTTGTTTTCTAATTTTAAGAGACATATGTAATATTTATTTTGAAAGTTATATTTTGAATTAGATATAAATGATTTTCAAAACAATTGTTTAAAACTAAATACTATTATATATGTGTTTATCTATTAAAAGCATAATTAGTTTTAAAATCATATCTTTCTTTAAATTTGTATAAGTAGAAATAATAAATATAATATATATAAAACAAGAAATAAAAGTCTAAAATAATACATATATAGGTATTCATTTATTTAGAAAGTACAATGGTTTGAAAAAAGTTTAATATTCTTTTTCTTTAAGGTAATACAAATATATAAATATAGTTTGAAAATATAGGTAATTAACAAATCAATAAGATAAAGGGCTAAAATAAAATGTACAAAAATATTTAAATTAAGGATATAAACACAATTTAGTTCACATGTGACATTTGTAAATAAAAGAGATTATGTAAATACAAGTGTTAATATAACATAGACAAGTGTTAGCTAAATTAAAACATGTGGAAGAGAATTGTTTTCCTTTGAATTAAACATAGAAACCATGCATAGAAAAAAATAAGGCCAGGCTATTTTCATTCCTTTCTCAAATATGAGAAAACAAAAAAAAAATTCAAAAACCATTTCAATCTAAGATTTGAAAACTGATCAAACCCAAGAAGATGCAAATCATTGAAAATAAAACAGGATTCTAACCTGAACAAAGCTAACTCGAGCTACACCTAAGTCATTTGAGCCTGACCTATCCTTACTCGAGCAAACACTAAAATAACTCGAGTAAAACTTCCATTAACATTCCATATGAAAAAAATTTAAAACTTAATACTGTCAGGTTTTACAAAAACCTGCATCATCAAAATACCCGAGCCCTCACAACCAAGACTTCGAGTTCACTACCCACATGCTTCGAGCCAAACACGAGTTAATCCGAACAAAAACATGAGAACCATTCTTCCCCAAACAACCGCTGACACCCCATAATCACGTGCATCTGCACCAACCCCGCCGCCAACTCCGACCTCTCGCGACCCCACTCGCAAGTCGCCGACCATCCCCCAATACCATTCCGACCTTCGAATCAATTGCAGAACCCCAATTTCAAAAATGAGCTTTCAAGCTCAAAAACCGAAACAAGGTCGAACTGGAAATCACCAAAAATCTCTCGCCACCGATCACCAAAGTAGCTTCATCTCCGGCCACGACCTCATCCAAACTCCATCTATCTTTCCCGTAAATCTGGGAAAGCTCGGTTGCCTATAGGTGTCGCGAAAATCAAATTTTATCAACAGAAAAAAAAATCTAGGGTTTAAAATTTCAATCCAGAACCCCCATCGCTTCAATGCGTTAATCCTCTTCTCCATATTTTTCCTTGATTCTACTATCACTACTCCATCACCAGAGAAAACACTGGCCACTCCATCCACTTAGATTGACAGAATCATACCAAAACAACTTTTCTAGACAAACCAGAAATACTCTTCTAATTTCAAACTAAAATTTCTGATTTTAGTTTTAAAATTCAAGTTTTCGTTTAAGTACTCAATTTATATACCTAATTCAAGAAATCGGGATATTTAAAATTTTACTTACATAAAGTTTCCCTATTATTTATCCTTTTTTCCAGAGTCAATAACATATTTATTAACCTTAAAAAAAAAAATTAAGACTTTAATTAGGATACACTAACATGTTTTGTTCGAAATTTGAACCTAGATATGGACTAGATTATGAGTTCATGATTTTTGAATCAGAACTTTAAGTCTGAGATGTAGAACAGGGAAGAATAAATCCACAGCAAGCACGCATTCAGACCTATACATATTTACAGACAATTTTCATCATACTCATCCACACACAAAGCATGATTATCATAGGAAACAATTCAAGCAACCATATTTACTTAAGTTTATTTTAAATAAAAAAACAAAAGTTACTTACAGATTTTATGAGCAGAGCCTTTGTGTTTATGAAGAACTTTGAACGGTGCTTTAATTTGAAAGCTTCAGATTGCTATAGTACTTAAGACCTTAAAACTCAGTTGCATGCCTTTTTTTTTTAAACTTCAATCTTGACTTATTGCTTTTGCTCCTAGATGCATGCTTCCAGATTTACAGTTGCATGTTTGCTTTTTTTTAAAAACTTTAATCTTGTTTTTGCACAATGCTTGGCTTCCTGATTTCATTAAAATGCTTTTGCTTCCAAATTCTACAGCTACATGCATGCATGCCTGGATAAAGTTTCAAAACCGAAAAGAGGGAAGACCGTAGGACTTTGATTGAGCTTTGTAGTTGCAGAATGATTTCAGGTTAATGCTTTTGAAGAGCTACAGATTTATATGATTTGCATTTTAAGTTTGAGTATGATTCTGGTTTTGAAGAAGATTCAAACAATTTTGAAGAAGATTGGTTTGAATGTTGATTTGGTGAGAAGAAACATGTGTGCAGATTGGTTTCTGAGGAGAAATTACAGGATTTATGTGGAACATAGTTTCTGTTTTGAAGAAAAAAGTTTGCAGTTTTTTGTTTGAACAGATTTTGTTTTCTGTTTTGAAGAAGAAATTGGCAGATTTTTATTTCCTCTTAGGCTGATGATCTTAAATTTTGAAAAAGAAGGATAGAAAGGAAACATGATTTTAGAGGAGATGTATTTATGTAAGTAGATTTTGATTTTAACAAAAAAAATAAAAGAAAAAGAAAACTAAAAAGGACACTTGGTTTAAGTTTAACATTTGTCACAATTCTTATTTCATGCCTTACACATGTCATATTTAGTGTGTTAAGAAACTTACACTTATATTAAGAGTATTTTAATTTTAATTTAAATTGTTTATAAAGCTTTAACTTATTTTATTTCTTTTTTTATATATATATATAAATTTCTTTCCTTTTTAATTTAAAAAGAAATGAAACAAAAAATATATAAATATAAGCTTATTCAAATATTTTTAAATATTTATCCTTTTAAATTCGCAATATCAAATTCAAATTTAATAATTTATCAAATCCAATTTTAAAAATCAAGTTATATATATATATCTACCTTTAAATTTTAAAAATAACAAATCCTATTTCTTAAAAAATTTATTTATGTTCATAAGAACTAAGTTTTACTATCATTATCTGAAAATGAAAAATTAAGCAATATTAAATAATTTATAAAAGAGATTATGAACTACTTCTATTACTCAATATATTAA
The DNA here is from genome assembly GCA_030765085.1 of Allium cepa. Lineage (NCBI taxonomy): Eukaryota > Viridiplantae > Streptophyta > Magnoliopsida > Asparagales > Amaryllidaceae > Allium > Allium cepa. The sequence continues at coordinate 408,322,677 of CM060939.1, read as the reverse complement.
AATCATTTGTAAATTGTATTTTAACTCTTATATATAATTTTAAGTAATATTTTAAAAAGAAAATAAAACAAAGCTTTGATGTTAATTTAATTCAAATTCATATTTAAGCTAATTAAAAATATAAATTTAAACAAATAAGATTTACCTTAACTATAAACCATATAATTATTTATTGAATTTCTTTGAATAGTTAAATGTTAAATTTAAATCAAATTTCCAATTTTCCAAATATAAATTAAAATTAGAAAATTGATTCATTTACTAAGTTCCAAATCAAAGTTTATCAATTTACAATATATATAATTATATATATTATAAACAGAAAACAATTTATTAGCTTTAAAAAGATAAAATCTTCCAATTTAAATATTTATTAAAAGAAGATTATTAGATCAATTCAAAATTTATTATCAAAAATTATCAAATCAATTTAATTGTTAACACAGATTATTAAATTTATATTGCCAAATTTCCGGGATATCACATTCCTCCCCCTTAAAAGAATTTCGTCCCCGAAATTCAAAAGCAAAGGTAATTTAATAATCTATCTTTAGATTTTATTTTAAAACCACAAGCATATATTAATCATATGCTTACAACCATAGCAACCAATTCATTCAAACAAACAAATCTAATTATCCAGAAAAATTCTGGATAGAACTTCCACGAGTTTTCCCCGGTATAAATATCAGGATACTCGCTCTATAGAATCCAAACAATCTATACTACTAAGTTACAGGGCTCCTATCCGACTAGATTTACAAACTAAACAGGATGTCAGACTACAGATAAGTCTGACTCAACAATCACATCCTCCTGAACTGCTAGTTCCACAACTAGAGATAGACCATACACGTACTCCCTTAGAGATACGTGAAACACATCGAATCCCAGTTATCCAAACTGACAATTCAACCTTGAAAATCAGACACCAATCCTCACAAGAACACAGAAAAGATCCAAAACACCTCAGAGCTAACTTACATAGTCTTACCCAATCTTAAAGCTCTTTAGATCGGAGAAAACTTATCCAAATCAAATCTCTGACTCCGGAATCCAAATTTCTTCATCTCTTATCCACAAAACACTTCTGACGATCCTGGGCTGCCTTCACCTCTCTCGATTAGGTCAACCTTCACTGATGTCTCTAGAATCAAACTGGACCACAACAACCCAACATAATGATCTCCTCCAGATCAATCCAAAACAGGAATACCAACTCTACTCCACAAACATCAGAAGACTAACTTACCTCTCCTATCCGAAAAAGATAAAACAAAAGCACTCCCAAACTGCTTCCGCTGCACAACTCTGATCTGAAGTAGAAGAAAAACTCGAGCACAAACTGGACAACACATCTCGGAAATATGGTCCAATAGATTCATAAAAGAAAACTCAGATGTCCCATCTGATCCTTCTACTAAACTGTACCACTGGTAGCACTCCTAGAATCCAGTCGATAAGAAAACTCAATCTCCAGATACGGACAAACTTCTGATAACTCAAGAGAACACTCAAACTATCGCAAGTCACTTTTGTGATCAACCAGTCCAATATACAAAAAAACTATTATCTCTTTACCAATCAGAACAGCTTACACTTAACTAACCAATCCATCGAAGAAATGGGTCTATTCTGCTGTTTCTGAACTCCACCTTCAGAAAAACACTGCTAACCAGAAGACCTTTTTGCTGGCACTCCAAGCTGCACTGCTGACACTGACGCCAAAGACTTCCTAATCCAAAGCTCTTCGAGAAACTCGGACCTCAAACCAGACAGAAACATCTTGCTGAACCCAGCCACAACATCGAAGCAGATATACTTCCTAAACTTGTTCCAAAGAAAAATCTTCGGAGACATCCATAGTCGCTGTGTTTCATCACACGGCTACTAATTCCTGAGGTATCAAGATACCACTATTTTCTTCTGCCTAACAGACAGATCCAAACTCTACATATCCAACTAAAAGATGAACTCCGAACCTTTACAGGTTACCTTCAGAGATCTATGAAATCTCTACACTCTACACAACTCACTCGAGACGGTATTAGTTCTACAGTCTCGACAGATACACTTCCAACCTCAACACTCAAACTCCAACCATTTGTAGTAGTCGTGTTCCACACACACCACTACCTTATCTACCTTTATAACTTATATTGGAAAAACCCGAACAGGTAACCCAACAAATAGATAGAAATATATATATATATATATTCAAAGTTACAAATACGCTCTCTCAAGAAAGAAATCACTTCAAATCCTAGGTATTCACTCAACCTAGCGCTCTGATACCACCTGTGACGACCCGGCTTTCTCACCACAGAAAATCGCATCATCTTAAAGAAAGAAAGGGATAGAAAAGAGAAAAGAAAGAGAAGAAAGAAGAAACAACATTAGAATTTCAACAGCGGAACGAATAAATTATATTAATAACATAAATATTTCATAGTATACAACACTAATCAGAGTTACATAGAATATCATCACATACTAGATAGTTATAAACATCTGTCTAGTTATACAACTCAATACAACTCAACAAAGAGATACCAACACAGAGAACACACAACAGAACTATATATCTAACGCCGAGGCCTCCTACTCCATTGCTCCTCCATAATTCGTCAAAAGCTAACCTGAATCCCTTGGCTACTCGTAAAAATTTGAGTACCCAAGAGTTTAAGAAAATATAAGATAAACTCTGGGTCAAACATTGGTCTGGTGTGAGTAACAGGTTAAAGTTGCTTAACTTTGAAAAACCTTTGAAAAGAAAGGTATCACGTAAGACTTCCCACATATAAACATGGAAAAGTTTTTACCTTACGCTAACCAAAACATTTGATAGGAAATCCAGTGATATTATAATAGGTCTAGGGTTTTTAAGTAAATATGAAATAGCCGAAATTGTTACATGATTAAATTCCAGCTACTAGCCACAAAAGTGGGTAATACAATCAAAACCGTTGGCACTTATTGGATTTTTGAATTCCATCAATGGTAGGGCTACCGGGGTACCGCCCGTCACAGTACGTGGCCTAGATCAACGTACCGAGGATCACTCCCAATCCCCTGCAACACAAGACCGGAACCATCCCTTACTGGACAGTCCCGAACAAGACAGCCCCGTAGTTGGCGTACATTCCAACCACCCACTAAGATGAATAAAAATGGACCTCTAGACAGGGGAAAATCTCGTCCTACTTGGGCATGACCCACTTAGCCTTGCTACACCTCCCCTGTTTTAGCCATTCCCGGTTGATGTGACTTGAGGCTATGATTACCTTTAGAGAACACATCTCTTAGAATGCTCATCATCCACCTGACGATGTTCTGGAAGAATTCAATCCATACAAGTTCGTTCCGGCATCGAGCAAAACCGAAAGCATTACCTCGTTACACTCATTTTGGAATCACACTCAGAATTAACGATGATAACCCTTGCACTCTGAATCTTTATCTCGAATCTGAAAGTACTACTCCGTCAAACTCATCTCGGAATCACCCTCAGAGTTATACTGACAAATATAGTTCTTACACCTTGAGTCTTCACTCTTCACAAGAGATTCACGGCCTATCGTTGATTTGGATCGATGTGGTTTTCGGATATCCAAATATGGAAACCCAATCTCGGTCTCATCGAAATCCAAAGCGTGTCTTTTAAGGCCAAGTTGTTTTAAAGGTTTAAAATAATTCAATTATCTATATACACAGATAGATAAATCACAGATTCACAATAGATAATCAACATTACCATCACAACAGATAATCCATATTATCTTTATCAAAAGGTAATCCAAATCATCATCACAATGCAACCAATGCATCCATATCACTTAACATCACTTATCTCATATCTGAGATTCAAACCACTCCAGGCAAACAACATCATCCATCCATATAAGCAATGATTAATGAACTCACCAAATATAATTAATTTAAAATGAATTAAATTAATTACATCATTCTAATTAATTTAAAGTGAATTAAATTAATTGCTCCACCAATATAAATCTTGCTTACATCATTATTAATTAATTATCAATCAATTAATTAATCATCAACCAATCATTCATTTTAGTTAATCATTCCTGATTAATTAACCTTTAATTACATTCAAGTAATTATTCTCTAATTAATTTCTCAAATTATTTATACTTAACCAAATACAGTAATTAATCTTTTGATTACTTTCTTAATTAATTAACTATAAATTAATTACATTACTTCTTAATTAACTACATTAATTAATCCCTTCATTTATTAATTATTTCTAATTAAATCAATTCTTAATTACTTCATTAATTATAATAATTAATGATTTCTAATTACATTTTCTTTTTAAATTAATTACATTAGAAATTAATCTTTAATTTAAACCATAATTGTTAATCACCCTTGATTAACTCCATTCAGTAATTAACTACCCTTAATTACTTCACCAAATAAATTAATTACTCATTAATTAATTATCTCTAATTAATCCTTTGATTAATTTACAAAGTAATTATACTCAAATTACTTTTATCAACAAATCACCTCCAATTAATTACATACAGTAATTAACCATTAATTACTTCTCTCGGTAATTAATCTTCATTTAATTACATTAAGTAATTATACTTCACAAATCATCAAATGATTATTTTAAATTAATTAAACTGAATTAATTAACTTAATCTAATCAAATTAAATTAAATTAATTACAATTAGTAATTAATTCCTTAATTACTTCCATAAGTAATTATACTTAACAATTTACACAAATGATTATCTTTAAATTAATTAATCTAATTAATTTTTAAAAATTAATCACATTAATTAATTATTAAATAATCCTTAGTTAATGACCTCATTAACTATTAAACAATTCATTAATTATTCTTCTATAGTAATTAACTTATTTTAAATCATTATTAATTACAAATTAATTGATCATTAATAACCCATTAATTAACCCTAATTAATTAATTATGTGTTAAATGTAACTTAGTTAATCATTTATTACACTATTAATTAATTACTATTCATTAATTAAAATCTAATCTTATTAATTAATGAATCTCAAATTACAAGTTAATTATTCTAAGAGTAACAAATCTGATTCTTTTAAGATTAAACCCTTAATTACTTTAAGTAATTATCTATTTCATTCATTTATAAAATAAATAAATTATCCATTTAATTACCCTAATAATTAAATGAAATACAAATCATTAAATTATAATTTAACTATAACAAGTTTTAATATCAATTTAAAACCATTAAAATTACATGATAAATAATACTTTTTTTATAAAAGAGATTTTACAAAAGTTTAAATCAAATTCCCTTTTTAAATTCAAAACATTTAAATATTTCTCTATCATTCAAATTTGTTAAAATACTTAAATTTATAAAACTTAAATCTATTTTGAAACAAAGATTCAAAATAAAAAATTGAATTCGTAATTTAAAATTAGATTTAAAAATTAATTTAAATCTTTACTTTAATATTTAAATCTAGTTTAAATTTTGAAAATAAAACAGGATTCTAACCTGAACAAAGCTAACTCGAGCTACACCTAAGTCATTTGAGCCTGACCTATCCTAACTTGAGCAAACACTAAAATAACTCGAGTAAAACTTCGATTAACATTCCATTTGAAAAAAATTTAAAACTTAATACTGTCAGGTTTTACAAAAACCTGCATCATCAAAATACCCGAGCCCTCACAACCAAGACTTCGAGTTCACTACCCATATGCTTCGAGCCAAACACTAGTTAATCCGAATAAAAACACGAGAACCATTCTTCCCCAAACAACCGCTGATACCCCATAATCACCGTGCACCTGCACCAACCCCGCCGCCAACTCCGACCTCTCGCGACCCCATTCGCAAGTCACCGACCATCCCCCAATACCATTCTGACCTTTGAATCAATTGCAGAACCCCAATTTCAAAAACGAGCTTTCAAGCTCAAAACTGGAACAAGGTCGAACTGGAAATCACCAAAAATCTCTCGCCACCGATCACCAGAATAGCTTCATCTCCGGCCACGACCTCATCCAAACTCCATTTATCTTTCCCACAAATCTGGGAAAGCTCGGTTGCCTATAGGTGTCGCGAAAATCAAATATTATCAACAGAAAAAAAATCTAGGGTTTAAAATTTCAATCCAGAACCCCCATCGCTTCAATGCATTAATCCTCTTCTCCATATTTTTCCTTGATTCTACTATCACTACTCCATCACCAGAGAAAACACTGGCCACTCCATCCACTTAGACTGACAGAATCATACCAAAACAACTTTTCTAGACAAACCAGAAATACTCTTCTATTTTCAAACTAAAATTTTCGATTTTAGTTTTAAAATTCAAGTTTTTGTTTAAGTAGTGAATTTATATCCTTAATCAAGAAATTAGGATATTTAAAATTTTACTTATATAAAGTTTCACTGTTGTTTATCCTTTTTTCCAGAGTCAATAACATATTTATTAACCTAAATAAAATTTAAGACTTTAATTAGGATACACTAACATGTTTTGTTCGAAATTTGAACCTAGATATGGACTAGATTATGAGTTCATGATTTTTGAATCAGAACTTTAAGTCTGAGATGTAGAAAAGGGAAGAATAAATCCACAACAAGCATGCATTCAGACCCATACATATTTACAGACAATTTTCATCATACTCATCCACACACAAAGCATGATTATCACAGGAAACAATTGAAGCAACCATATTTACTTAAGTTTATTTTAAATAAAAAAACAAAAGTTACTTACAGATTTTATGAGCAGAGCCTCTGTGTTTATGAAGAACTTTGAACGGTGCTTTAATTTGAAAGCTTCAGATTGACCTTAAAACTCAGTTGCATGCCTTTTTTTAAAAAACTTCAATCTTGATTTATTGCTTTTGCTCTCTGATGCATGCTTCCAGATTTACAGTTGCATGTTTGCTTTTTTTTAAAAACTTTAATCTTGTTTTTGCACAATGCTTGGCTTCCTGATTTCATTAAAATGCTTTTGCTTCCAGATTCTACAGCTACATGCATGCATGCCTGGATAAAGTTTCAAAATCGAAAAGAGGGAAGACTGCATACTTTGATTGAGCTTTGTAGTTGCAGAATGATTTCAGGTTAATGCTTTTGAAGAGCTACAGATTTATATGATTTGCATTTTAAGTTTGAGTATGATTCTGGTTTTGAAGAAGATTCAAACAGTTTTGAAGAAGATTAGTTTGAATGTTGATTTGGTGAGAAGAAACATGTGTGCAGATTGGTTTCTGAGGAGAAATTACAGGATTTATATGGAACAAAGTTTCTGTTTTAAAGAAAAAAGTTTGCAGATTTTTGTTTGAACAAATTTTGTTTTCTATTTTGAAAGAAGAAATTGGCAGATTTTTATTTTCTCTTAGGCTGAAGATCTTAAATTTTGAAAAAGAAGGATAGTAAGGAAAAATGATTTTAGAGAGATGTATTTATGTAAGTAGATTTTGATTTTAATAAAAAAAATAAAAGAAAAAGAACTCTAAAAAGGACACTTGGTTTAAGTTTAACATTTGTCACAATTCTTATTTCATGCCTTACACATATCATATTTGGTGTGTTAAGAAACTTACACTTATATTAAGAGTATTTTAATTTTAATTTTAATTGTTTATAAAGCTTTAACTTATTTTATTTCTTTTTATATATATAAAAATTTCTTTCCTTTTTAATTAAAAAGAAATGAAACAAAACAAATATAAACATAAGCTTATTCAAATATTTTTAAGTATTTATTCTTTTAAATTCACAATATCAAATTCAAATTTAAATTAATTTATCAAATCCAATTTTAAAAATCAAGTTATATATATATATCTGCCTTTAAATTTTTAAAATAACAAATCCTATTTCTTACAAAATTTATTTATGTTCATAAGAACTAAGTATTACTATCATTATCTGAAAATAACAAATTAAACAATATTAAATAACTTATAAAAGAGATTATAAACTACTTCTATTACTCAATATATTAAAATCATTTGTAAATTGTATTTTAACTCTTATATATAATTTTAAGTAATATTTTAAAAAGAAAATAAAACAAAGCTTTGATGTTAATCTAATTCAAATTCATATTTAAGCTAATTTAAAATATAAATTTAAACAAATAATATTTACCTTAAGTATAAATCATATAATTATTTATTGAATTTCTTTGAATAGTTAAATGTTAAATTTAAATCAAATTTCCAATATTTCAAATATAAATTAAAATTAGAAAATTGATTCATTTACTAAGTTCCAAATCAAATTTTATTAATTTACAATATATACAATTATATATATATTATAAACAGAAAACAATTTATTAGCTTTAAAAAGATAAAATTATCTAATTTAAATGTTTATTAAAAGAAGATTATTAGATCAATTCAAAATTTATTATCAAAAATTATCAAATCAATTTAATTTTTAACACAGATTATTAAATTTATATTGCCAAATTTCCAGGATATCACAAAAAGTCAGATCAGTCTTTGAACTCAAATATTATTTCCAGGTTTTGCTTCTCCTCTGTTCTTCAATTCAAGGTGAGAAAACCTTTTGAAACCTCTAGTATTTAATCTATGATTTGAATTTGTGCTTGATTCATTTGAATAAGTTCAGATATGTGTATGAATGCATATATATCCTCTCTGAATGATATACAGGGATATTCATCCCCGTTGTAAGTTTTAGGTTTCCAGAAACCTATCCAAAGGAGAAAATAATCCTAAAACACCGCTTCTAGTTGTTTTTGGATTAGAGTGTCAAAATGAAATGTGTTCAAATTCATAAAAACTAAATTTTAAAAATATTTCCAAAGACAAACTTCAAGTGTATGCTGTTTGGAACAAAGAAATGATGTAAACTCAATCCATGATAAAAGTTTTGATTTCTTTAATTCTTTGATTTGATAATATACCCTAAAACATCTTAGGAAATATTGATTTTTAAAACTAAAATTAAGATTTTAAATGGAGTATAGAGTAAGAAAATTGGGGATGAACAGAAAATACATTTTGGGGAAACTCTGGTCATCGGCGAAGCATGGGTCGTCGCGATCATGGCTAAGGCTCGTTGGGGGATCGAGGAGTTTGTCAAAAATGCTTAGAAAGATTCCGATCATCGTGATGGCCAGACGTAGTTCATTTAGGGTTTAAGCTCGTGTATTTATATGGATCGGAAATCGAACTATTGAGGCGTCCCTAATGGATCAAGTGTCACCGGTGCAGGGGGGATTGAACTAGGGTTCATGGCACAACTCCGGTCATGATGGCGAAGTATCTGATGGTCAACATGGTGTCGGCGAGGCACTTTTTGTCGATTGATTTTGAGTGTCTGTATGATCGAAACGCTTGAATTTGAACCATGGTGATATCGAGTGTTCTGGGTGGTCGGCTGGTTTGAGATGGTCGTTGTCGACTTACCGATGGCGGCGAGATTTTTCGGAAGTGGTTCTGGCAGTTGTGCACATGCATGGTGTACCTTGGATATCTGGCAATATTAATGGGCTGGGGAAGAAATGTTGCCTCGGGTTCAATCTCGAGAAAATGGCCAGTAGCTTGAGTGTTGTATCGGGCAGTTTGAGTGTTTAAAGCTATATTTTAAATTTAAACTAAAATAACGTTTTAAAAAGGAAAATGAGAGGAAGAAGAATTGAGCTTGAGAAAAACATTTGTTTGACTCGAGTGAATTAAGGGTTGTACCCGAAGTAAAGGTTGAGATCGGGTTTTAAAAGTTTGAAAAGCACAGTATTTGCAATTTAGATAAATCCAGTTAAAAAATTTCTTAAATAAAAATTCCTATATGTAAAGGTTTTCTTTGACATATGAGATTTTATGATTTCTATAACTTAAAGTTTGTTAAGTTAATTATAAAGATATTTTAAACTCAAAGATATTTCCAATTTGTGTGGAAAGATTTCTATAACTTAAAGATATTTCCAATTTGTGTGGAAAGATTTCGAGTTTGAAATGGAATTGAAATAGTTTGAAACCTATGAATAAATCTTTGTGAAAAATGGTCAAAGGGTTTTGAAAGCTATAAATTGAGTCTTTGATTTAATGATTGGATGAGTTAATCCAATTTGAATAGAGATTGTTTTGAAAGCCGTAAATGAATCTTTGTGAAAGATGGGTGAACTTTGTGCAGTAAATCTTTTTGTTGAAGATTAAAATGGTAATTTTTTTAACCATTTGAAAGAAAAGTTTTAGGAGGTAAGTTGTGACTTAACTGAAATCCCACTATCCATATGTTTTAAAATATGACGCTCACTATTCGGTTTAGCCGGAAGAGGACTTTGTGTCATACAACCCATTTCGAATAGTGATACGACGAAATGGATAGCAATTGAAGATGGTGGTGAAGACCGGTTTCTTCGAGAACGATAGGATAACCTATCGTATGACTCTGTACTGAGTTGCTCCGGCATAAAGATGTCCATATGTGATGGGGAGTTCGATCGAGATTGTGGATGCTCGGATTTGCAAGGGATTCTTTTAAGGTGCCTTCGGTTCTGTTCGAACCAGGAACAAACTTGTATGTTTGTATGTCTGACATTACACTTCGAGATATAAAACCGATCTCTATCAAATACATTTCTGTTTGGTGGCAGAGGATTTATTCTCTTAGCTTAACGCCCTTCTCTGAGACGTACGAGCTCAGAGGTTATGTAGTTGATAGTTATCAGTGATATACTCCCAATTTGGTAGTGTGGCATGCTGAGTGCTGCTGTGTATCATTTGTTGATCAAAACATGGCTTTGTGAAAAAGTGTAGCTTTGTGGACGAGACTGCATCAAGACCTCACACCCCGGAAATGGTCGAAATGGGAAAGATGCGGCAAGGTTATGGGGGTCGCTCCATTTAGGGTGTGTCATTCCCTTCTGAAAAATGGTGGTATCATGGTATGCAGCCCAGGTACTCAACTCATGTGGTCACTGCAAATCTATTACTTTGTGATTGCTTTGTGGTTGTTGGTTGAAAGGCGCCTCGGATATCGCAAACGACCGGGAGATGGAATGCTCGAGTAGTAGTTACCTAGTTGCACAGGTAAGCCGGCCTTGTGTTGGTAGAGAGCTGGGTAGGTTCTCGGGACGTCCTTCCAAAGGCGTACCCATGTGGCAGTAGGAAGTTCCTTAGCCTGACCATTTTTTGGAAATCCAATCTTCATTACGCGCCTTGTACGGTTTTAGTTGTATAACCTGCCATTTACTTATGGTGGCGCCCACTGTTTAGATGGTAGCTATAGTAGGCATACAATAATGGTTGTATGCTGGCTAAGATTAATATTGTACTTTCGAAAGGTTTTCTGTACTATGCACTAATACTAATATCAAATGGTTTTCGCGTCAAGCATTTTTGACTATGATAAGGTGAAATCTCCTCCAATTCTGCGTTTGCATTGTGTGTGCGGCGGGAGGCCTTATGGTAGTTTCATTTTCCAAAAAGCATTGCGAATTTCAATTTAAATTCTTCTGTTGATTGTTTTGTTTAAAACTGTTTTGTTTGCTCATACCAGTCTCATGACTGACCCAGAGTTTATTATTCCCTTCCTAAACTCTGGGTGCCCACAATTTTCCACACGGGCAGTCTAGAGTTGGATTTTTCAGATAATCAAATAGTAGGAGTAGGTTCGATAGCATTCAATCTCTGGATATTGGCAATCGCGTTTGGGATCGCATCTGCTTAATTCAACTTGATGGGCGTTTGAGTTATCTTTGAATTGGAGATGGAGTTGCAGATATTGAAGTTCTAACTTGGTGGTTCAAGTTCAAGTTATTTATTCCGCTTCAGCATTGTGTATTGTGCTCTGGTATATTTGAGTGATCAGTGTTGTATCATATTTGGATATTGTATCAATGGATTTATATGATATATTCATTCTTTCTTCCGCTGTATTGTTATACTTAATGTGTTATAAGCTTCGGCGCACCAGATTCTACGTTTGAATCTGCGGCATTTGAATATAGGTGATATATTCGGTGCCGATTTTCGGAGGTCGAGTCAGGGTCGTTTCATTTGGTATCAGAGCCGAGGGTTGAAACTTTAGCTCAGGAGTATAACACATTAGGTAAATCATTAGAGATATGGTGAAGTATACCCTAGAATGAGTATATCCCTAACATATCCGTCTGTATGCCTCAGTAAATTATCTTACTATCCACTGGTAGTAAGTATGAGTGCAAGAAGAGGACGAGATAGGGGACATGGAAGTACCACTACAATTAGTCGATACCCTTCAACAACAGAAAACAATCTTTTCTCTATCAATCTCCTTTGATGCAGTTTCAATTCTTTGAAGGCTTTGTGGCAGCTCGAGAAAGAAGCTTTGGCGTGATGATGGCCTTGCGAATCGTTGTGGAAAACTCCTATTTCGTATTTTCTTCATGGGATTCCTATCAACTTTTTGTTTTAAACTTTAATGAATTTAAAATTCTATTTAAAATGAATTGGTAAAATAAAGTATAAAGATTTGTATCGATAAAACGATTTCGGTCAATGCCAAAATTTGAAATTCTATTGTAATTTCTTGTGTGAATCCAAGTCCGAAGAGGGACAAGCTAGTGTATATTTCTAGATATTCTGATCTGAGTTGAGTATCCGTTGGTCTATTCTTTTGGGTCCAAAAATATTCTACGAATGGTTAGTTATCCCTTCAAACTAACCAATGTCCTGTATATTTCGTAGATCTGGTGACCCGAGTATCTTGTGTAATATCAAATGAGTTTGTTTTCATATTATTAATATTCTGATTTGGTAAGCCAAATGCAGAATAGATATTCAGTTTGATCTGGAAAACTGTTTCTCTATCTTTGTATTCATTCTTTGTTGTCTCCCTAGCTAATTTCGAGGATGAAATTTTCTCAAGCGGGGAATCTGTAACGATCCCGATTTTTAATCAAATTTAAATTGGTAATTAAAATAAATTGTGAATTTAAATTGTAAATTAATTTAATTTTTCCAAGATTAAATAAGATATTTGTTTATTTGGACATTGATTTTTAAATTTAATTGTGGATTTGAAATTCTATATTTCATATCTTATAAATAAATAAAATTTGGATTTGAAAACCATATAATTTTATACTAATAGAAATTTGTTTTCTAATTTTAAGAGACATATGTAATATTTATTTTGAAAGTTATATTTTGAATTAGATATAAATGATTTTCAAAACAATTGTTTAAAACTAAATTCTATTATATATGTGTTTATTTATTAAAAGCACAATTAGTTTTAAAATCATTTCTTTCTTTAAATTGGTATAAGTAGAAATAATAAATATAATGTATAAAAAACAAGAAATAAAAGTTTAAAATAATACATATATAGATATTTATTTATTTAGAAAGTATAATGGTTTGAAAAAAGTTTAATACTCTTTTTCTTTAAGATAATACAAATATATAAATATAGTTTGAAAATATAGGTAATTAACAAATCAATAAGATAAAGGGTTAAAATAAAATTTACAAAAATAATTGAATTAAGGATATAAACACAATTTAGTTCACATGCGACATTTGAAAATAAAAGAGATTATGTAAATACAAGTGTTAATATAGCATAGACAAGTGTTAGCTAAATTAAAACATGTGGCAAGAGAATTGTTTTCCTTTGAATTAAACATAGAAAACATGCATAGAAAAAATAAGGCCAGGCTATTTTTATTTCTTTCTCAAATCTGAGAAAACAAAAAAAATTCAAAAACCTCTTCAATCTAAGATCTAAAAACTGATCAAACCCAGGAAGATGCAAATCATTCAAACCTGAGATCAAAAGAAAAAGTGAACAAAGTTTAAAACAAGCAGTTCACAAATCAAAAGCCTGAGGATAAAAACTTGAAGCAAATAATGGATTCAAGCTCAAATTCAAATAGCAACCTAAGTTCAAAATCTCGAAACAAAACAGCAAACTTAAATTCAGATTTTGGAAAAGCAAACCCCCTGTTAAATTTCAAATCCTTGAAATTTAAAACCAAAGCAAACAATTTCAAGCCTGAGTAACAAGAATTCAAAACAACTTCAGCAACTTCAAGCTCGGACCTGAATCAAGACAATTCAACAAGAAGATCAAAACTAAGATCAACTCATGCCTATCAAAATAAAAAGTCTGATCATTTTTTGAACTCAAATACCATTTCCAGGTTTTGCTTCTCCTCTGTTCTTCAATTCAAGGTGAGCAAACCTTTTGAAACCTCTAGTATTTAATCTATGGTTTGAATTTATGCTTAAGATTCGTTTGAATAAGTTCAGATATGTGTATGAATGTATATATATCCTCTCTGCATGATATACAGGGATATTCATCCCTGCTGCAAGCTTCATGTTTCCAGAAACCCGTCAAAAGGAGAAAATAATCCTAAAACACTATTTCTAGTTGTTGTTGGATTAGAGTGTCAAAATGAAATGTGTTCAAATTCATAAAAACTAAAATTTAAAAATATTTTCAAAGACAAACATCAAGTGTATGCTGTCTGGAACAAAGAAATGCTGTAAACTCATTCTATGATAAAAATTTTGATTTCTTTAATTCTTTGATTTGATAATATACCCTAAAATATCTTAGGAAATATTGATTTTTAAAATTAAAGTTAAGATTTTAAATGGAGTATAGAGTAAGAAAATTGGGGATGAACAGAAAATACATTTTGGGGAAACTCTGGTCATCGGCGAAACGTGGGTCGTTGCGATCATGGCTAAGGCTCGTTGGGGGATCGAGGAGTTTGGGAAAAATTCTTGGAAAAGATTTCGATCATCGTGGTGGCCAGACGTAGTTCGTTTAGGGTTTATGCTCGTGTATTAAAGATTTCGATCATCGTGGTGGCCAGACGTAGTTCATTTAGGGTTTAAGCTCGTGTATTTGTATGGATCGAAAATCGAACTATTGAGGCGTCCCTGATGGATCGAGTGTAACCGGTGCAGGGGGATTGAAGCTAGGGTTCATGGCGTAACTCCGGTCACGATGGCGAAGTATCTGATGGTCAGCAATGGTGTGGGCGAGGCACTTTTTTCGATTGGTTTTAAGTGTCTGTATGACCGAAACGCTTGAATTTGGACCACGGTGATATCAAGTGTTCTAGGTGGTCGGCTAGTTTGAGATGATCGTTGTCGACTTGCTGATGGTGGCGAGATTGGTCGGAAGTGGTTTAGGCAGCTGTGCACGTGCATGGTGTACCTTGGATATCTGGCGATATTAATGGGTTGAGGAAGAAACGCTGCATCGGGTTCAGTCTCGAGAAAATGGGTTGGTAGCTTGAGTGTTGTATCGGGCAGTTTGAGTGTTTAAAGCTGTATTTTAAATTTAAACTAAAATAACGTTTTAAAAAGGAAAATGAGAGGAAAAAGAATTGAGCTCGGGAAAAACATTTGTTTGACTCGAGTGAATTACGGGTTGTACCCGAAGTAAAGGTTGAGATCGGGTTTCAAAAGTTTGAAAAGCAAAGTATTTGCAATTTAGATAAATCCAGTTAAAAATTTTCTTAAATAAAATTTCCCATACGTAAAGGTTTTCTTTGACATGTGATTATGAGGTTTTATGATTTCTATAACTTAAAGTTTGTTAAGTTAATCATAAAGATATTTTAAACCCAATTTTCGAATAAAATTAAGTGTTAATTAAAAGGATAAATGATTTTTAAATAATGTGACTAAGTAATTATAAAGGAAATTATTTTGCGAAATTGATTTATAAGCCAATTACCTTGTGTAATTGAATTAAAGCTAATTACTTTGTGTAATTAAATTAAGGCTAATTAATTATTGTGATTTAATTAAAGAATAATTAATGAAATAAATTAAAGGGTTATTTAATTAAGGGTAATTAATTACTAAAAAAATTACTTAATTAAAAGCAACTAATTAGTCAAAGTTGATTAAGTGATTAGTGATAATCACTTATTGTAATTAATTAAGGATAATTAATTAAATGGTAATTAATTAAGGATTGATTAATTAATGTAAATTACTGATTTATGATTAATTAATCAAATAATAATTACTCAATGTAATTAAGTAGCAGTTTTAAAATACAAGTGATTAAGGATAATCACTTATTGATTAAGGATGATTAAGGAATAATAATTAATTAAGGATTAATTAATTAATGTAATTAACTAAGAATAATTAATTTAAGAATAATTAAATAATTAAGGGTTAATTATTTAATGATTAAAGATTAATTAATTAAAGGTTGATTAATAAATGATTAAAGGCTAATTAATGATTAAGGTTTGTAATTAATTAATGTTAATTAACCTGGATTAGTGATTAATCTAGTTTGAATTAATCAGACGATCAATTAATCTTCCTTATGGATGACTGTATTCTATTGAATGCTATGAATTGTTTGATATCTCTACTATGTGATGTTGTGTGATATGAATTGTTTTAGTTCAAGCTGTGATGAATGTAATTTATTTATCTGTGATAGATGTATATTATTTATCTGTGTATCTGTGAATGGAAGATAAGCGTTATACATTATACTGCTTATCGATATTGATATGATTGAATCTGTGATGATTGATGATGCTGCACTATTGTGTAAAACCCCTGGACTACACCTTACACACACAAATATGGATTTCACGGGAAATTGGTTAAGTCGTAGATAATTTGAATTTAATATTGTTTTATTCAAATAAAGTAATGGTTTTAAAGCTGAATTCTGAATTCAAATAGTTTTGAAAATGGAATTGGATTAAATATGAAAAGCTTTTGAAAAGGGATTTCAAAGATAAAAGTTATTTTTGAATAACTTGATAAAGTTTTGAAATTTAAATAATTTGATTTAAATTTGAATCCAAAATTTGAAATTGAACTCTATGTTTGGAAATTATGATTTAAAAATGTTATACAAGTTATAAATGTGTTTTTATTGGTTTTAAACCAATTTCAAAAGTATTGTTTGGGAGTTTGAATTTAACCCAAAGGCTTTAACTTGTATAAATGAAATCGGATTTTCCCAAACGAAAACTATTTGTTTTCAAAATTTCCAATTTGTGTGGAAAGATTTCAAGTTTGAAATGGAACTGAAATAGTTTTGAAAGCTATGAATAAATCTTTGTGAAAAATGGTTGAACCTTAATTTGAAATTGAAGTAGATTTTGAATGGTGTACATTTTATATAAAAGATTTGGAATGGGAATTGTTTTGAAAGATATGAATGGATCTTTAGAAAGGGTTTTTGAAAGCTATAAATTGAGTCTTTGATTTAATGATTGGATGAGTTAATCCAATTTGAAAAGAGATTGTTTTGAAAGCCGTAAATGAATCTTTGTGAAAGATGGGTGAACTTTGTGAAGTAAATCTTTTTGTTGAAGATTAAAATGGTGATTTTTTTAAGCATTGGAAAGAAAAGTTTTGGGAGGTAAGTTGTGACTTAACTGAAATCCCATTATCCATATGTTTTAAAATATTGCGCTCACTATTCGATTTAGCCGGAAAAAGACTTTGTGTCATACAACCCATTTCAAATAGTAATACGACGAAATGGATAGCAATTGAAGATGGTGGTGAAGACCGGTTTCTTCAAGAACGATAGGATAACCTGTCGAATGACTTTGCACTGAGTTGCTCCGGTATAGAGATGTCCATATGTGATGAGGAGTCCGATCGGGATTGTGGATGCTCAGATTTGCAAGGGCTTCTTTTGAAGTGCCTTCGGTACTGTTTGTATGTTTGTATGTCTGACATTACACTTTGAGATATAAAACCGATCTCTATCAAATACATTTCTGTTTGGTGGCAGAGGATTTATTCTCTTAGCTTAACGCCATTCTCTGAGACGTACGAGCTCAGAGGTTATTTAGTTGATAGTTATCAGTGATATACTCCCAATTTGGTAGTGTGGCATGCTGAGTGCTGCTGTGTATCATTTGTTGATCAAAGCATAGCTTAAAAGTGTAGCTTTGTGGACGAGACTGTTTCAGGACCTCACACCCCGAAAATGGTCGAAACAGGAAAGATGCGGCAAGTTATGAAGGTCGCGCCCATTAGGGTGTGTCATTCCCTTCTGAAAAAGGGTGGTACCATGGCATGGAGCCCAGGTACTTAACTCATGTGGTCACTGCAAATCTACTACTTTGTAATTGCTTTGTGGTTGTTCGTTGAGAGGCGCCTTAGATAAAGGTCGCAAACGACCGGGGGATGGCGTGCTCGAGTACTGGTTACCTAGTTGCAGAGGTAACCCGACCATGTGTTGGCAGAGAGCCGGGTAGGTTCTCGGGATGTCCCTCCAGAGGCATACCCATGTGGTAGTAGGAAGTTTCTTAGCTCGACCATTTGTTGGAAATCCAATCTTCAATATGCATCTTGTACGGTTTTAGTTGTATAACCTGCCATTTACTTATGGTGCCGCCCCACTGTTTAGATGGTAGCTATAGTAGGCATACAATAATGGTTGTATGCTGGCTAAGATTAATATTGTACTTTCAAAAAGTTTTCTGCACTATGCACTAATAAAATATCAAATAGTTTTCGCGTATCAAGCATTTTTGACTATGATAAGGAGAAATCTCCTCCAATTATGCGTTTGCATTGTGTGTGCGGCGGGAGGCCTTATGGTAGTTTCATTTTCCAAAAAGCCTAGCAGATTTCAATTTTAAATTCTTCTGTTGATTGTTTTTTTTAAAACTATTTTGTTTTCTCATCCCAGTCCCATGACTGGCCCGGAGTTTATTGTTCCCTTCTTAAACTCTGGGTTCCCATAATTTTCCACACGGACAGTCTAGAGTTGGATTTTTAAGATAATCAAATAGTAGGAGTAGATTCGATAGCATTCAATCTCTGGATATTGGCAATCGCGTTGGGATCGCATCTGCTTAATTCAGCTTGATTGGTGTTTGAGCTATCTTTGGATTGGAGATGGAGCTGCAGATATTGGAGTTCTAACTTGATGGTTCAAGTTCAAGTTATTTATTCCGCTTCAGCATTGTATATTGTGCTCTGATATATTTGAGTGATCAGTGTTGTATCATATTTGGATATTATATCATTAGAGTTATATGATATATTCGTTCTTTCTTCCGCTGTGTTGTTATATTTAATGTGTTATAAGCTTCGGCGAATCAGTTTCATAAGCTTCGGCGAATCAGTTTCGACGTTTGAATCTGTGGCATTTGAATATAGGTGATATATTCGGTGCCGATTTTCGAAGGTCGAGTCAGGGTCGTTTCAGTAGTTGTATCGTGTAAGAACTTTCATCATTGCGACACATGTAAAATATCATGTACCCTGCCAACTTTTTCGAAAGCTCTACTCTATATGCTGACTTCCCTACTCTAGCCATGCCTAAGGGGCGAAACCTTCACGAATACCATATCTCACAATGTGAATTCTAGCTCTATACGTCTCCTATCAACATAAGGTTTCTATATATCCTAAGCAGTTTCATTCTCCTACGGATCAGATCCACCTTCTCCGATGTCTCCCTCATCATGTCCGGCCCAAGAATAATTATATCAGTCGTATCCCACCAAAAAGACGATGATCTACAGCGTTTATCGTACAACGCTTCGAATGGTGCCATCCTAATGCTAGCCTAATAATTGTTGTAGGTAAACTCCGCCAATGGCAATTGAACCTCCCAAGAACCTCTAAAGTATCTAATGCACATCAATAGCAATTCCTTCAAACCCGACTCTCTCCTCTATTTTTCCGTCAGTCTACGGATGGTATGATTTAATTAAGCTCGGTTCAGTCCCCAAAGCCTCCTGTAAATTCCTTTAGAGCTCACTAGTGAAAAGCGAATTTTGGTCGCTAACAGGGTCTCATGTAACCTAACAACCTTTCTCATGTACAGAGTTGCCAACGATGTCGCTGTCCTAGTACTCCTCATTGGTATGAAATGAGCATACTTGGTCAACCGATTGACTATCAAATGCTCTTATTCCCTTTCCTACTCCAAGGTAGACCATCTACAAAGTCCATGGAAATAGTCCCCACTTCCATTAAGGAATATCCGGTGGTTGTAATAACTCTCCCTGCTTCTTCTGCTTTGCTTTTACCCTTTGTTAAGTCATACATCTAGCTACATAATCCACCACTTGCTTCTTTATACCGAGCAAATAAAAGACTCTTTTCATGTCGCGATAAATATTGTCTCCACGGGGATGAACGGTCATCCTAGAACAGTGAGACTCTACTAGTACCGCATCTATCAGATCCGTACCGTGAGCGACATAAAGCTTATTATCTCTTTGGAGCCATCCTTTTGAGTCAATTGAATAACGCCTCAAATGACTCACAATCGTCTAAATTGAAAGTGGCAGTAGGATCATGTAGTATGAATATTATGTAAACTACTAGTGCGGAATATAAAGTAAGTAAATATAGCAGTAAAATAGAATGACACCAGAGATTTTATACTGGTTCAAACTCCCATTCTACATCTAGTTCCATACTCCTTCTGGATTTAAACTAGCAACCCTCACTAAACCCGAAGGAATAGGTTTATACTTCCTGAGCAACCGAACAGGATTTCCTGCCTGAGTAACCGAACAGGATTTTGATGCAATTGAAATGTTTTCTTGGCTTTGTGTGTTATTATTACAACACAGATTTGTCAAATAAAGTTCACCCTTCCTATAATCTTTTCCTCAAGTATGATATATATATTTGTGTGTCCGTTAAGGTAAAGGAACTCTAGATTGCTTTAGAAATGAAGAATTATAAACTTGATTTCAGAAATTCTAAAAAACTAAATATTTAAGAGAGTAGAGAGTAGAAAGTTAAGTACTTTGAGCTTGAATGAAACATAAATTTATAATGAATGAAGAGTTACAACAGTTGGCAAAGAGTTTGGATAAATAGAAATGGTTGCAACTCTTCATAGAAAAGATTCCTCTTTAGGAAGAAGAAGTGTCTCTTCAAAAAAATTGAAAGTATGGTAGTTTGAACATGTTTAGTCGACTGAATATATAATCTAGTTGACTGAGATGAAATAGAAAAATATTAGTTCAAATATGGCAGAGTTTAGTCAGCTAACCATGGATTTTAGTCGACTAAGTCATGCAAATTAAAATAAATTTATAACACAGTTTAGTTGACTGACCATAAGGGTTTAGTCGACTGAGTTGTGTGTAGTAAAAAAAAATATTTTCATTGGTCAGTCGATTGACTGGATGGATCCAGTCGACTGAATTGCGTGTTTTCAAAATGTGCAAGTTTAATTGGAGGAAAGATTTTAATAGTAGATACTAAACTAAACCTAACTTAAACTCTAATTTGTCGAATATTTGATAATTCACTTTCTGTCTTGAGCTCCTTGTCATGAATCAAAATCATGAAGTCCAACATTCTCCCCCTTTTTGATTGATGACAACTTCATATGAGATGAATTTCGACAAAAGTCTATAATCTATAGCTTCCCCTGAATTTGTGCCAATATCTTGTAATCCTGCAGATTTTGTTAGTGTAGTGTGATACTTCTCTTCCTTTTTCATTGACAAAAAAAGAGAGATATATGTGGTAACATATATACACGACATATGATAACTTATAACATCAGCAAAGACAAACCACACAACACTTACAACAATAAAAAACACACAATACAAACAACAATAATAATTATAACAACCATAAAACATTTGTACCGACAATACAATGAAGTACTTAACAAAAAGTAGTACAGGCGACAACACAAAGCAGCACAACTAACAAAAATAGAACATACTTTAATACAAATACCCCTTAGTTGATTTTAAAATAAATGATAGAGGATAGCTTACTCTTCCCCATCACAACTTGAACTTCCGTCTCCTTCCTCATCATCACCTCTCAATTCTTCTTCTTCATCGCCTTCTTATTCTTCTCCGGAGGATGACCATGTGAAATGAGGTTGCGGCCGTTTCCCCAGATCTGTAGGAACATGTACTGAAGTGGAGGAGGATAGACCACAAGTTAACACATCCCATATGTTGTTTAACAAAACCTTTAATACGATCGATTTTGGAATCTATCTTGGTGACGGTACTTTCAACTTGAGATAGTTGCATATCCAGTATCTTTTGGTTTCTAGAGATAATTGTATAAGCATGGCGTGCTTGTGTATCTAATTCAATTTCTTTAATCTCATTTACTTGTCATGGGGATTGAGAAGAAGAACTAGTTCCAGTAGTAGTATGTTGATGGGAGGAAGGTTGATGTTGTCCCGCGACTTCAAATTCTTTCGAATGTTCAAAAGTGATGATTGTATGACTTTGGAAGTTTTTTAGGAAGACCCATAAGACTTAAGGTCCTTGTGTTGAAAGAGCCAACCGCCGTAAAGTCTGAGTTGGGGAGAGGGATTTCAAATGAAGAATAAGCCTCATTATAAATAGTCTTCATGCAGCCTTAGTTGAAGGTTTGAAATTCGTCGAGAATGATTTTTTCTCAATTCACGGGTCGTTGACCCTATATAGCAAAGGGCGATTGGAAGTCATGTTTATAAATTTTCTCGTAACTTTCAGTATGAGGATTAATGGAGTGTGTAAGGGCATGATGCATAAGTCTTGCTTTTAGGCGGAGCCTTATTGCCTTGAGTTCCTTTAAATCATCGAAAAGAAATGGATGACTTACTCTATCACAGTGATCCGTGTCGACTTCAATCTTGTCTAAATTCTTGCCTTCTGAAGGACACTATAGAATTATTCCAATTCGGGAGATGGGTAAGAACATTTTGACTACATACAAGTGTCCATAAAAATCATCACGATTATGAATTATGTGAAGATCCAAGTTGATATTGGCATAGAATAGCTTGATAAAGGGATGATTTATCTTCAGGTTATTGGCATTAAAATCAAGCAATGATTCTAAACCACTTCGTCTTGCTAAATTTTAAAACCCATAAGAAACAAAATCAGGAAACTTCACAAATGAACCTTCAAAGATTCTAGAGTTCTTCATCTTATTAAACCTCTGAACAGCCTTATCATTGTATAACCAACTTCGAATTTGAGATTTAAAAGGATCGGCTGAAGAGGATGAAGGTCTTGATCTTTTGAGTGGCATTGTGGTTAAGGGTTTTGGAGAGTATGAGCTATGAAAATTTATAGAGCTTTGAAGTAAACTGAAGTAAAATATATAAGGAGCGAATGGTAATGGAGGTTTGGTGAAAAGTTGAGATGTAAAAATGAATAGATGGAAGGAAAAGGTGATGCTTTTTTGTTTTTAAAAATTAGTTTATCCAGATTCAATCGACTAAAGGTGCTAAATCCGTCGACTAAACGATGACTCGAGGGAAAAAAAATTGTCAGAACATTGGTTTAGTAGACTAAGCATATTGATTCAGTCGACTAATGGTATCTAGAAATTTTGTAGTTCAATTGGGATATGATTTAGTCAACTATAGGATAGGTTTAGTTAACTGAATATACTATTTCATTCAACTAAACAACTATTTCAGTCAACTGAATCATAGCCAAGTGAAAGTGACTGTAGGATCATGTAATATGAATATTATGTAAACTACTAGTGCGAAATATAAAGTAAGTAAATATAGTAGTAAAATAGAATAACACTAGATATTTTTACTGGTTCGAACTCCTGTTCTATGTCCAGTCCGAGCCTCCTTTTGGATTTAAACTAGAAACTCTCACTTAACCCAAAGGAATAGTTTTACACTGCCTGAGCAATTGAACATGACTTTGGCCACTTGAGTAACTGAACAGGATTTCCCACCTGAGTAACCGAACATGACTTTGATACAAATGAAATGTTTTCATGACTTTGCGTGTTCTTTTAACAACACATATTTGTCAAATGAAGTACACCCTTCCTATAATCTTTTCCTTATGTATGATATGTATATTTGTGTGTCCGTGAAGATAAAGAAAGTATAGATTGCTTTAGAAATGAAGAATTATAAACTTGATTTCACAAATTCTAAACAACTGAATATTCAAGAGAGTAGAGAGTAGAAAGTTAAGTGCTTTGATCTTGAATGAAACGTATATTTATAATGAATGAAGAGTTACAACAGTTGGCAAAGAGTACCGTGAATGAAAATGGTTGCAACTCTTCCTAGAAGAGATTCCTCTTCAGGAAGAAGAAGTGTCTCTTCAGAAAATTTGAAAATATGGTAGTCTGAACATGTTTAGTCGACTGAATATAATCATCTAGTCGATGGAGTTGTAAAAGAAAAATATTAGTCGAATATGGCAGAGTTTAGTCGACTAACCATGAGTTTTGGTTGACTAAGTCATGAAAAAATTTATAACACAGTTTAGTCGACTGACCATAAGGGTTTAGTCGACTACGTTGTGCGTAGTAAAAAATATATTATTTGCATTGTTTAGTTAACTGACCGGATAGATCCATTTGACTGACCTGTGTGTTGTCAAAATGTGCAGGTTTAACTTATGGAAAGATTTTAACAATAGATATTAAACTAAACCAAATTTAAACTCTAATTTGTCGAATATTTGATAATTCACTTTCTATCTTGAGCTCCTTGTCATGATTTAAAATTGTGAAGTCCAACATAAATAATGTCTACTAGCTTTTTATCCTCCTTCTGCCTAGATCCAATACTCTCCATCAATATAAGCTGGACATCTAAAGCTACTAATAATCCTGGGGTAATATCTGATGATGGTCGAAATTCAAAGGTAGAAATATACTCTAAATGTCTCCACTCTAAGAATAAGGGATTCGACACTGCACATTGTCTACTCAAAGTGCATGCCACTACGTTACCCTTGGCCGAGGTGTAAGAGATGTTAAAGTTATATGATGCCAAGAACTCCATCCACCTCTACTGCCTCAAATTCAAGTCCTTTCGGGGGAAAAAGTACTTCAAGGACTTGCGATCCATTAATAATTCAAACCGCTCCCCTAAAAGATAATGCCTCTATGACTTAAGCACAAATACAATAGCTTCCAACTCAAGATCATGTGTAGGGTAGTCCTTTTCATGGGTCTTCAGCTGTCTACTCCCATAACTTACCACCCTTTCTTCTTGCATCAAAACTGCACCTAACCCTACACTATAAGCGTCGGTTTAAACTGTAAACATTTTGCCCCATCTGGTAATACCAATACTAGTGCATAAGCCAATGCCTCCTTCAGCATGATATAAGCATTCTCACACTTCGCATCCCGAAATAAAACTAGATTCTTCTTTGTAAGACGGGTCAGTGGGGCAGAGATCTTCGCGAAGTCCTTAATGAACTTCCGATAATAGGCTGCCAACCAAAGAAACTTCTCATTTTCGTGGCATTCTTCGGAACATCCCAATCTTGAACTACTGCTACCTTACTGGTACCAACTGCTAAGCCACCTTTTGAGATGATGTGTCCCAGGAAGCGTACCACCTCTCTCTAAAGTGGCACTTTGAAAACTTCGCCTTAAGCTTATGTGCTTGGAGTGTACTGAGTACTTCTCCTAGATGCAACACATGTTCCTCCTCACTCCTCGAGTATACAAGAATATCATCCACAAATACCTCGATGAATTCATTAAGCAACCCCCTGAATACTCTAGTTAAAAAATCAAAAAATTAGGCATGTGCATTGGTCAGTCAAGCTATCTTCAGGATGTTATCATCGACTAACTACTTGTATAATCCATCGGGTGTATGGAATGCCGTCTTTAGGATGTTATCATCGGCTACATATAACTAAGGGAATCCAGTAGCCAAGTCAAGCTATGAGAACACTCTTGCTTTAACTAACCAATCATAGAGGTCGTCTATACGGGTAGTGGATAGCGATTCTTCTTTTTCAATTTATTCAACTCCCTACAATCAACACAAAGTCTAAAGAACCATCCGCCTTGGTGGTTAAGACAATTGGTGCTCCCTATTCGAAGATGCTTCTCCCTGTGCAGTTAAAGCCCAACTAAAGCCCTGCAAAGTCCCCGCTATAGCACATGGTGCTCTTCGACTGCTATGCTTTTTCAAAATAGCGCTATTAAATAGTAGATCCGCTTTATTCCTCGCTGTTTTTCGTTACAACTGTTAAATCAAGTCTTTTTGGCACCGACTTTAGCAACGTTAATATAATAAGGCTGATTTGACTAGTTCTCTTTTAATACAAATCAAAAAGATTACACAAGACCTAATTTTAAGGTATATGTGCTTAATATAAGTTAAAAATATATTGTAGACACCAAATCTAAACTGCATAAATCATAATATTCTTTGATTTTGTTATATAAGATTAAACAATATTTCTTTTTCCTATACAAATGATATGAGAATGAGTACAAATTAACTTTAAGTATTTGGTTTTAATTCTAATGAATCTTTTTACACTTTCACTATTTTTCGATATATCCTCGCTTTATTCCTACTATAACTTTTCACCTCCATCGCTACGGAACTGCTAAGCGCTTTAACTGCACAAGCTCCTCCTGATAAAATCCTTCTCCAACAACTCATTAACCTGCTTTTTCAACTCACATCTTTCCTTTGAAGCTATATGCCTTAGCGATAAGGCAATGGGTATGGCGTTCTCAATAAGATATATCCTAAACTCGATCTCTCTCTAGAGCAAAAGACCGGTAACCTTGGTAAAGACATCTGGGAAATCTCTAATTACAAGCACTATACTAAGCTCGTAATGCGATAGGTCCAATAAATATAGATAGCTCAACATAACAGATCCTTCGGAATTGCAATAAAACTCTAAACTACGCCCACTACATGTGCTCAATCTAACTACCTTCCTATCATAATCTATAATAGCCCCATACAAAGTCATTCAATCTATGCCTAATATCAATCCATACCTATAAAATCCAAGTACAAAGGCATCGCAATCAAATTCGAACCCTAAGATAAACAACTTCAAACCCCTATATATCATAGGTCGATCCTCCTATGGGGTTTGACACAACTGCAGGGTCCGTGACTATACTAGTGTGTAAGTATATGTCGTCAACAAGTCTACTAGAAATGAAAGAATATGAAGCCCCAATATCAAATAAAGTGTGAATAAATAAACCAGAAAGAGTCAACACACCTTCGATCGCCACTTTCTTACCTTTGTCTACCACTGGTTATGCACTCGAGCTTGGGATTGCCTTTAGGGCATAAGCCAGAACCACCTAAGTAGAAGTCTGTGGAGAAGCCTTCAATGGTGCTTTGCAAGCTCGCTTTAAATGCCTAAACTAATCGCAGTTATATCACTTCATCTTTGAGCAATCCAACCTACACTCCTTAGTAAGTTCCCCGGTTTACCACACTTATTACACTTTATATCCTTCTTTTGAATATTTTTTCGGTCCAAATCCTCCCTTCTTCTTATTCTTCTGTTGCCCTTTATCTCCAACATTTTGAGCCTCCTCTTTCACTTCTTTCTTGGAGATGGTATCGAGTTAAACTATCTCAACTAGCCCCTTATAAGTAGTGCTTATAGGAATGTGACTCAAAGTTAAACCTTGAAGAGGTTGGTTAAGTTTTTTAGTAAATTTAAAAACCTTCTTATGTGGTGTACTAATCAACTACGTACCGAATCTGACTAGCTCATTAAACTTATTTACATACTCCTTGACTGTCATGTCTCCCTGCTTAAGATGGATAAACTTCTCCAATTGAACATATTCCTTCGCCCTAGAAAGGAACTTTACCTTAGCTCTCCTACATAACTAATCCCAAGAAATATCACCTTCATCAGTCTCACACTCAACAATCTCCCACGAGCACAATGCCTTGTCCGGTAGTTGCTATGTAGCCAATTTCCTCCTCACAACATCGGTCAATCCCATCAAACCAAAGATACTAGCTAAAGCATGGATCCATGTGCTCAAATTCACGAAAGACTCCATCCCCATGCAAGGCTTGCCTCCAAGACTATAAAAATCCTTACACAGCTTAGCAGTCTGTAGCGATAGGTGGGCGGGCAGGAGCCGCACCTATCGCTCCCTTCGCAGACTCTCTAGTTGGACTTAGCTCGGTCTGTCTCCTCATCTGTAGGTACCCCGGAACCATACCAAGATGTTCGTTCCTAGGACCTCGACTGCACCATCAGAGGGTGAACCAGTGGATCACTCATTTATTATCTATGAATCTGTAGCATCCCTTATCTGGCGGCCCGACGCTAAGCGTCATAGATGCTGCATTCATCCATAGTATTAACTTTCGGTGACCAAATACGGTAATGTTAAAGGTATCCATAATATTTGAAACACTTGAATATGAAATGAAAATCATCACAGATTAAAACATTCTTCTGATTACGCTTCAAAACAACATTTCATATCCAAGTTACATAATCCCAAATGTTTCCTAGATTCAGACCAAATATAATTATTACAAAATACGCCAAGAGCGACATATGAAGATGCCTCCTTGGTTGACTAGAGTACTAAATAGTCATAGCTGACTTAATACAACACAATGGAATAAACAAAAAAACAGCTTTTAAATAGCTAGCCATCTGCATTCTGCTCGTCTTTAGAAGCTTTATTCGTCATCCTACTAAAACCTGTAAGTCCTCAACCCTCAGCATACTCAAATCAATTTTGAGCAGTCAAGATTTTAAGGGGAAAACATAAACTTCGAGTCGGACATAAAACCTAGTGTGAATAATACTATACATCTCGGTTATTTGATATTAAGTGAGACCATGCTGCTTAGCAGAACGGGTTTCATCTCATTGATATCCTTTTAAAACATATCTTTTGCAAATCTTAATCCTGCAACCAAAAATGGTTAAAACATTAATATCAATGACATGAAAATCACGTAACTTCTATCCGAACAATGTAGGTTTGTTTGGCTAATTACTGACCTTTGGCTGACTCGGGCCTACCAAACAAAATAAATAAATAATCTAATTTCAGTTAGATATACCTCATTTGGACAGTCTATCCCTAACTTACTTCTCCAGGGCCAACTGATCCTAATGGTTTTGTGGGCTCACCAGTAACCTATCTCTGTACATATATTCCTTTTTGTGTGTCACATCATTTTAGTCTTGTGACAAAGCCCTACACACTAGAATTTTGGACTAAATTAGCTAGGGCTAATAGCTAATGTATAGAGCGGGACTCCATACCAATCCCATCTGGTATTCTAATATCTGAGTCATTTTACTTAGGGTTAACTAACCATAAATGTTCCTTGAAAACCATTTTTTTCAAATTGATTTACACCTTTAAATCTCCTTTAAACAAGGAGAATATACTCTATGCTTTACTCAAATCATCTTGCCATGTTATACATATAAAACTTTGTTGATGAAAACATTTAACCTTTGAAAGTATCCATTCGAACCCATTAAAAGTACCCCTTTCGATACAACTAAAACCTTAGGCCAAAAGACCAAAACTTACCTTTCGAAACCATTTATAATAATCCTTTCGAAAAATCATTGAAAACATCACCTTCGAAAGTTTTAAAACCTTAGACATCCTATTCTTAATACAGTTAACATCGCCTTTCGAAAACATTGGAAATCTTCCTTTTGAACCTTTCAAAACCATTGGGAAATTACCCCTTTGAAACCTTCATTTAGAACTTTCGCTAGCATAAAAATACTTCATAAACATCAGACCTTTCAAAAGCATTTGGGTTCAAGTAAAACATGTGGAAACCTTTCGAAACCATTTAAAAATATGTTATTCAGAGCCTTGGGGTTTATCTTTAAAAATCTCAAAAGGGTCATAAAGAACAGGGTCGAAAGCAACACTTTCGAATGCTGTTTCCTAAGTGAAAGAAGTAATGGTATTAAAACCATTCCCTTCGAAGGCAATGGAGAAGCAGCTTGGATCTTAAAACAAAGGGACCTTACGAATGCACTGCATCGAAAGGAAAAAGGCGGCACCAAGAGGGGTTTTTACCTAGTCAAAAGCCATTACTTAAAACAAAAAAGCGCAACCTTTCCTTTAAAACAATTTAACCCAGACAAAAGCTAACCTATTCAAAAGCTAATTAAGTCGAAAGCAAAACAGGTGCTCTCTATTAAAGAGAAGGCATACTTCAACCCCTTTGGAACACCGTGTTTCGACCTCATACCTTCCACCTTAGTTTAATTCGCTAGGTATCAAGTATTTATACCATGTGCATTGGTTTCGATGAAGATGGAAGTGGAAGTACTAGGTCGAGAGCAGGTGCCGAAAGTGGCAAAACATGTAAAAAGCATGTATAAACTTGTTTTTACGTTTTTAAAGTAATCTTTTCAACTAACCTACCCTATTAGTAAAAATATTATTGGTTGCAAATTTTCTTTTCTAAAAGCGCTACTAAAAATTTCCATTTAAAGCATTTACAAAATAACCCTTCCCTTTTATAAATATATAGACATCTAAGCTTCATCCCTTAAACAGTTTTATATATTCACTGAAACATTTAGGAAAATTCTACAAAAATTCCTATCAATCATTTTAAATATATTTTCTAACATTTATAAATTTCAGACCCAAAACATATATAGTTTAGACGTGAATTATTTTAAACCCAAATATCCATTTTCCTTTCTAGAAAATTAATTTAAAATCCATATTAATTCAGAAAATTATGAAAATTGAAATCCATCTCTATAATATCATTTTCGATCTAAATCTAAAATCGAAAGGCATTTGGATGTCATTTAATATGGTTTTCACATTAACCATGTCATAAAATCCATATAAAATACCATAAATCATCAACAAGCATATATGTCCATTTTAATAATTTGAACATGGCAATTAATTTTGCAAAACAATTCATATTTCATCCTAAAACCAAGAACAATAGAAAACATGAGATGCAGTTATTATTCACCTTAGCGTTAAGATTAAGGTGTTGAGATTTGATCTTTGTTGTTGCTTAAGCTGTCCTCTTGATCCTAGCTTTATCTTCTCTAGTTTTCACTTAATGGTGGCCGGCCTCAAGTTTATATTTTGTTTTGTGAATCTGAAATGAAGGTATAGAATATGGCTTAAGGAGTTTAGGGTATAAGATAATACTAATTCCTATATTGCCATTGTCTATTTCCTAACATTGTGTTTCATTCAATTTACTTAGCTCATTTGGATACATGGGACGGCTACCCCTTAATTACACAAATCTCAATCCCCTAATCATTACATTCTTTTTTTTTATTTAACTAATTAAATATCCTAAATAATGTTACTAAAAATTAGGGTCGTTACTAAATTTTAAGAACTTTATTAGTAACTTGTCATAGATAGTACAAGCACGAAGAAGAGAGATAACATAGACACGAACCAAATATAAATAGGCACAAAAAAGAGAAATTACAATATGTATAAAAAATTCGAAAACCTTTTTGAACAAATCTTTACTTTTATATACATATATATTTTAAAAAGTTCTAAATTTGAAAACATTTGGAACATATTTTCTAAAAACCTTCTAAACAAACCCATTTTTTTCAAAATCTTTTCAAATACATTCTCTCAATACAGCCCTAATTTATAAGGAACTTTGAATCTATGCTATGATACTAACTATGACAACCTGCACCTCCCGACACGCCAATTCAAAGCTCAGTGTGGCTTTCAGCCTTGTGGCTTGTCGACAAATGCGGATTGTTAGAGTTTTAGCTTTTAGCATTTCAAAGACTAATACAAGCAGATATAACCTAAGATATACTACACTTTCAGAACTCACAGTAGAAGGAATAAACCATATATAACATAGAAAAATATCCATCTCAATAAAATCCAAATCATAGTCTCAGAAAATCCAATACATGGTCCACTGCAGAATACATTGAAAAATATCTCTTAAAGTCTGTGATGCATGAAGTAAAATGTACTGATAAGCTAGAATAATACATGGAGAGTAATTATGATAAAAAAAGACTATAAATATAAGCTCGAATCTCCAAGTATGAAGAATGGGCCAATTGCTTGTTGCCCTATCCACATATGGTAGGGAAGAAGATGGAAAAAGAATGGATCTAACAAAAGTATAGTGAATGAGTACAAGTTTAATATGCGATGATCATGTGCAGTTAACTTCAAAGGTATTCTAAAAGACATAAGTTGTGCTACAAGTATTTGTGAATTCCTATAATCCAATACCTAAGGATTCTTATCTAGCACAAAGGTCCAACTATAAATCAAACCTTATACACACGATCAGCCAACACTCTTAGAGCTATCCAATGAGAGCATATCGCCCATAAGCGACCATGGGAACTGCACTCCCATCAATACCTATATCATCACTATGCCTAGAGAGAGAAAACCCTAAAATGTAAACTCATTATGTAACTCATCATATGCACCCATTGTTCACCTCCAGTTGAAGTGCAAAATGCCTTTTATCCTATCGCGTTGGCGTCCACCTGTACCATGTCATGCTAGAACCGTATGTATAAGAACTCCCATTAGTACCAGTCTCCTTCCTATAATATAGCCTCTTATCTGCTGCACCAGATCTGACTGTCCTTTAGAATCCCCTATTAGCACTGGGCCCACTCACCTGGTATCTTCATTAGTGCTACGCGTCCAATACAGAACACCCCATGAGTGTCTATGAAATACATCGCCCTAGTCAACTCTTAACTCTCATTTGGGTATTTATCCGTTACACAAACGATGATGACCCATTGTCCTTTGATAAGGTACTGGCTTCCCTACTATCACTTGTATGTACAAAATAGGCCTAAACAGTTAGTTTTCCATTTATATTTTTTTTTACAAAATCATATAGTTTTTATTCTTTAACTTGGGTCTTAGGCTGAGGTTCAGTCTAACAATTTTCTTCAAGAATAGTCGACTACTATTCCTTTATGGTTGACCACTACCATTTAACCGTTGGGGGTCAAAGGTCGACCGTCCATGAAAAAATTAGAGTTTTCACAATTTTAAATTGTTGATTTTTGTTTATTGTTTAATTGTATGTTGCTAACAGATATTTGACCCTAATTACTAAGATAATCAGCTCATATTCCAATTAGCAATTAAGTTTGGGATTTGTTAATTTAAAGTTTGCAAGTTTAACTGTAAAATCAGTTTATACATCATTTTCAATTTTACAGTTTATAGTCTTTCAATTCTAGTCAAGTTTGCATATTTCAATTTAGGGTTTTATATAGTTCAATTTGGATTTCTAACACCCTAAATCAATTAAAATAGTTTGATTCGAATTGTAACAATTATCCTATTAAAACTGTTCTCACACGTCTCAAGCCTTAGTTCTGCTCTTTCCTGAGAATCACCCTCAATTTGCTAGCTTTGCCTTGGTTCAATCGCTTCCACTCTTCTACATTGAATTTATTTGATTTTTGAGAATTTTTAATGTTTAGGGTTGATAAATTTTTTTGATAGAGTTTGTTACTGTATAGAGCTCTGTAAGATTAGGGTTGGATTATGTTAGTATTTATAGGGTTTTCAGATTAATTTAGGCTGTTAGATTAGCTTAAAAAATATTTTTACAAATTCTGTTTCGCTCATCATAGCCTTCATTCTCAAGCAATCGATCACAACTGTTTGAATGCATCACTGTAAATCAATAACACTTGATTTTACATGAACCTAGGTTTACCACTCACTATCCTAGGTCGACCACTACTAATTGATCTTTGGCCTCTACGATTGAATGATGACCGTGTTATTTTGCGTATTTCTATTTTAAATTTCTTATTAAATTTTCAATTCTTCTAACTCCCGTAACTTCTCCATATTAATTCTGATTTCGATGTGTTGTGTGTGAAATTCTTCCATAAAGTCGCTACGAATAAAATGGTTCAAGTTTCGTAACCAAATTCGGATGTTTGTAAAAATATCCTTTTTAGTCTTTGTTTTATTTAATTTTCTTATTAGATTTTTGTTTAATTTTTCGAGATATTACAATAATTGTATTTACAAAGCTTTATTGCTAGAAATTAAAATAGAACATCCATATTACCACTTTTATAGAAGTTTGGGTGATATGTTAGTAACTGGGTTTGTCTCCCAGGTATGGCCAGTTCGAGAGGTTTGGAAATATAAGTTGTGTTAAGCTTATCCAAACGATTATTAACGTTCACTTAATGCATCTTATTTCATAGATTTAAGAGACTGTTTTCTTTTAAATATGTCCAATGTTTATGGGCCATATAATAAGCTGATATATACCTAAAGTATAGATCACTTGATATCGATCCTTAGGTAGTAGGGGATTTCAACGTGACTATATTTTTAGGAGAATGTCGTCCAGAGATGTAACATCCTGAAAATTTAACAGAAGTTTAATAAGAAAAGTTAATTAAATAAACCAAGAACTAAAAAGAAAATTTTCGTAGATGTCTAAATTTGGCTGTGAAATTTGCACCACTATGTTTATAGCGATTTCTAGACGATTTTCATATACAACACTTTGGGTCAAAGTTAATATGCAGAAGCTACAAGATTTAGAAGTATTTGAAATAGAATAAGAAACTAAAAATAAAAACTTTAGAAATTCATAAGGTCACTGGTCGATCAAGAGGGTCGAAGGTCGGTCGATAGTGATCGACCTAGGGTATTAAGCAGTCGACCTACCCGTGTAAAATTGGACAATTACTAATTTGTGATAACGTGTTTGAATACGATTGATGCTTGGCTCTAAAGAAACAAATATGCATGCGTGATTAGACTGAAGATTCTCTAAATTGGATCTAACGGCCTAAACTATTTTACAAACCCTATAAATTCTAATAAAAATCTAATCCTAAAACTCACTTAACAGAACACTACAACAAAATTCTATCAAAAATTTCCCTTTTCTCTAAAACCTAATTTTTTTTTAAATCAAATAAACATCAACCTAGAAGGATATAAGCGATTGGAGATAGACATGGAAAGCAAAGCTAACACATGAAGGGGCGATTCTTAAGTAAACGGAAAGGAAGAGGTTAAGCTTGAGGTAAGTGAGAGCAATTTTAATAAGATGATTGTTACAAAATGTTTAATCTATTTTAATTGGTCTAGGGTGCCTGAAATCTAGTTTTTACTATATAAACCCTAAATTGGAATGTGTAAGCTAGGCTAAAATAAACCATAGTAAACTATTAACTTGAAATTTATATCTACACCTCTTTTATAGTTAAATTTGCAAGCCTTAAATCAGCAAATCCTAAATTGAATTTCATATTGATAGTTAGACTGGTCACCTAGTAATTAGGGTCTATCAATCACCGCTAATGAATTGAATTGAACTATAACAAATAAACTATATTAAAAATATGCAGATAACCCTAATTTTACTACCCGATTGGTCGACCTTGGAACCCTAGAGGTCGATCGGTAGTGGTTGACCGGGGAGGTCCAATGGTCGACCTTTCAGAATGAAAATTATAGATGTTAAACATCGGCCTAACTCCTAATTTACTAATAAATACACACACACACACACACACACATATAAACGTTGAGTTTTTGGAGGCCTATTTAAGGGCATCTAGGTGTATGTTTGGACTTTTAGGGATCTAGTTCCTTAAGAGCTAATTCTAGGTCATTGTGGCGGTGGCAAATGTTGTTTACCCAATTCGAAAGCGAGTAATGGAGTAGAGGCGATGTACTTTCACAAACTATACTCATAGAAGGTTCTATGGTGAACATACAACACTAATGAGGATGCCTAATGGGAGTGGTCTGACATAACAAGAGTCCTAATATGCATGAATAATCACGGATATAGTTTAAATGGAGGATCCCAGAGCATGCGATATAGTTTAGATAGAGGATCCCAAAGCATGCAGTAAGCAGCCAACACTATAGTTGAGAGGTGGATATGGGTCCGGATGATGCGACACTTC
The DNA here is from genome assembly GCA_030765085.1 of Allium cepa. Classification (NCBI taxonomy): domain Eukaryota; kingdom Viridiplantae; phylum Streptophyta; class Magnoliopsida; order Asparagales; family Amaryllidaceae; genus Allium; species Allium cepa. The sequence continues at coordinate 408,286,985 of CM060939.1, read as the reverse complement.
AGCGAGATGGCATTGTACCCCTCGTTGTGCAGTGAGGTTATGTGTAGTAACAATTAAGGGAAAATAGATTTCCTGATAGCTTAGAGCCGGTGATGTTAATGGGAATAGTTCCCCAATAGCTTAATGGTGGTGTTTCTATAGTTAGTAGCCAAGAGGGAAGTGTCTTACATATTGAATAGCTCCAGGAGTGGTGGTCAATCGTTAGATATGAGGTTGGATCCTTAGTTCCATCCACTATAACAAATTGTAGTGTATGAATGTATTTGACAAGAACCCTTAGGCAACAAACCTTAGGAATCTAAGGACGCTTGTATCATATCCTATATCATCTAGAGTAGTATTGAAGTAACTTCACATGATTGTCACATTTTAAACTTGTACTCATTTACTAGACTTTTGTTTGACCTATTCTTTTTCCTTCTTTTTCCCACCACAAGTGGACAGGGCAACAGGTGATCGACCCATTCTTGATACTCTCCAAGTCATGCTTATCCCCAGGGACTGATTTTTATCATATTTTCGCTCCATGTATATTTCTTTCTTATCAGTTCAGTCTATCTCTTTTATCAGATTTAGAGTGATATTTTCTATGTACTTTGCACTGAGCCACATACTAATTTCTAAGACTAGATTTGGATTTTTTTTCTGAAATGGATATTTTTCTATGTTATATGTTTTGTTCCTTCCGCTGTGAGTTCTAAATGTGTAGTATATCTTAGATTATACGTGCTTGTATTAGTCTTTATGATGTAAAATGCTAAAAAACTCCAACGATCCACATTTCTCGACAAGACCCTATTTCAAAAGTCATACTAGGCTTTCGATCAATGTGTTTGGAGGTGTAGATTGTCACAGTTGGTATTAGTCCATAGGTTAAAGGTTCCTTAGAGATCAGGACCATATTGAGAGAACGTATTTGAATTTTTTTTGGAAAAATGGTTTTCAAAAAGGATTTTCAAAATGGTCTCAAAAGTGTTCAAAATGGACCTTTTAAAAGTATATATATAAGTATAGATTAAATATTTCAAAAGGCTTTACAAAATTCTTCATATATCAAAATCTCTCTTATTCATGCCTATGTTATCTCTTATCTCTTAATCGAATTTATGCTATCGATGGAAAGTTGCTAATAAAATTCTTAAAATTCACAGATAGAATATAAGTGATCTAGTTAGTTCAGGCACAAGCAATGTAGTCAAGATTCTAGGCATGAACGTCCCGATATGGTTCTGTTGGTATCTCGAGGCGAGGGAAGAGGCTGAGCTTAATCCCACTAGAGAACCACGGAGAGAGTGATAGTGTGGCTTTTGCCCGCCTACCTACCGCTACAGACTTTGCTAATATATGCAAAGATTTCTCTAATCTTGGAGAAAATCCGTACACGGGGATAGAGTCTTATGTGGATTTAAGGCCATGGATCCGCATTTGTTAGGGGATCTTTGGTTCAATTTGTTTGACTGATGAGGCGAGGATGCATTTAGCTACATGGTAGTTATAGGGTGAGGCATTGACCTGGTGGGAGGTAGTTGAGGCCGAGACTGATGGTGAGGAGGTCACATAGGAAGTGTTCGGTAGGCGATTCGAGCTGAAGTTTCTTTCTAAGGCAAAGGAAGGTGGGTAGTTAGAGAAGTTCATTAACTTGAAGCAAGGGAATCCGTCCATTAAAAAATATGTCAACCAGTTCAATGAGCTAGCTAGATTCAGTATGGGGCTGATCGACACACCACATAAGAAGGATCTTAAATTTGCTAAAGGGCTAAGCCAACCTCTTCAAGACTTAGCTCTGAGTCATATTCCTACGAGTTCTATATATAAGGGTCTAGTGGAGATGGCCTTGATAAATACCATCTCCAAAGGGAAGTCAAGGAGGAGGAACCTAAGAAGGCTGTTGGGAAAGCACATCAGAACTAGCATAAAGGTGGAGGCAAACCCAAAGGAAAGGTACATAAGAAGGGTACTCATTGTAGGAAGTGTGGTAGAGGCATTTCATGAAGGAGTGCAGACAGATCTTTCGAGGGTTAACTGTTATAACTGCAATTAATATGGACATCTACGGAAAGCATGCCCAACACCACCAAGAGCTTCTACTCATACTTTTACTCGGGTGTTTCTGGCTTATGCATTGGAGGTGGTCCCTTGCTCAAGTGATAGCCAGTGGCAGACAATGGTGATCGAAGGTTTGTTAACTCTTCCTGGTTTATCTATTCGTAGTTTATTTGATATTAGGACTTCATATTCTTTCATTTCTTGTAGATTTGCACTTACACATTAGTATAGTTATGGACCCTATAGTTGTGTCAAACCCCCTAGGAGGATCGGTAAATTTATTTATGGTATATAAGGGGTTTGAAGTTGCTCGCTTTTAGGGGTCAAGTTTGATTGTAATGCCTTTATATTGGGATTCTGGGTTTGGGTTAATATCAAGCATGGATTGGATGACTGTGTATGAGGCTATTCTAGACTGTGATAGGAAGGTTGTTAGTTTGAGCATGTATAGTAGACGTAACTTGGAGGTTTATTGCGATCCCCGAGGATCTGTTATGTTGAGCTAATTATATTCTTTGGAACTATCATATGATGAGCTAGATATGATGCATGTAGTTAGAGATTTCCTATATGTTTTTACTAAGGCTACCAGTCTCCCATGTAGAGAGAGATCGAGTTGACAATCTATCTTGTTGTGGACGCCAGACCCCATCACCTTACCATTAAGGAATATGACTCCAAAGGAGAGATGCGAGTTAAAAAATCAGGTTAATGAGTTATTGGAGAAGGGTTTTATCATGAGGATCATTTTTAAGAGGGGAGCACCTGTCATCTTTGCCACCAAGATGGATGGTTGTCTGAGACTCTACATTGATTATAGGGAGCTGAATAAACTGACAAAGAAGAATCATTATCCACTATCCTATGTAGATGATCTCTTTGATCAGTTAGTTGGAGCTAAGGTATTCTCACATCTTTACTTAGCTACTGGATTCCATCTATTGTGTGTAGCCATGGACAGTATCCAGCGGATGACATTCCATACATCCATGGATTGTATGAGTGGTTAGTCATGCCTTTCAGATTGACCAATGCACCCACCTACTTTGTTGATTTGATGAGCCGATCTTTAGGGGATTCTAAACAAATTCATCTTAGTATTTATGGATGACATCCTAGTTTACTCGAGGAGCGAGGAGGAGTATGTGTTGCATTTAGGAGATATTGATGGGAGTAGTTCCTCATTAGCCTATCGGCAATTTTTCCATAGTTAGTAGCCAAAATGGCGGTGTCCTACATATTGAATGGCTCTAGGAGTGGTGGACGATCGTTAGATATGAGATTTTATCCTAGTTCGATCCATTATGGTAGCCTATGCAAATTGTAGTGTAGGAAAGCATTGGATAAGAACCCTTAGGTAACAGAACTTAGGAATTCTCGAACACTTGTATCCCACCACATATCACCTAGAGTAGTACTGAAATACCCCCACATGATCATCACATATTAAACTTGTAATAACTCCAAAATTAATAATTAATTAAATAAGTTAATTAAAGGAAAATGGAAGGTTAATGAAAGGGTTAAAATGATATAAATCAATAGAAGCGGGTATATGGCCCATGCCCAACTTATTGTGAGACAATATAAGATACTCATTTTTACTCATTCATTTTATTCTACTTAAAATGAAAACAAAAGAAAGAGAAACTCATTTAATGGTGGAAGCATAAGAAGGTAAATAAGAAGAAGATACAAAAAGCAAGCTTGAAGAGCTAAGGAAGACTAAAGCCATACATCTAAAAGATCTAAGTGAGTAATACTTAGTCCTTCTAATCCAATTTCTTATATAGGGGTTCGTTTAGATCTATATGTTTTATATATGATGGGGTTCATATGGGTTACATGTAAAAGTATAAAAGGTTTAATGAATGTTTTGGGGAAGGATGGATATATATGGGTAGTTTCATCTATTTCCCCATTTAAATAGTTTCAAAACCTAATGAAAGTTTTACATGATGTTTATAACCATATTTATGAAGTAAGTTCTCAACTTTAGAGATTTCATAAGCTTTTGTGAATTTATATGAATTTTTGAAGTTGTTCAAAATGTAAAACAAGGAGAATCCTCTGAAAAGATGAGTAAAGTTAAACAAGGGAAGAATTGATGTTTGAGCGATTTAGGGAATTTATTAGAATTTTGTATGATGGAATATAAGTAAAACCAGCCTAATACTATAATGGGATATGTGGGTACTGTAGGGGACATGGTAAAATATACTTCATGTAAAATACATTAATAGGGGCTGGTAAAAAGGGGATAAGATCTGAATTATTTGCCGAAAAGGACACTGCAAATAATAGAAAGTATATTAGGAACGAGTAGAAAATCGACTCGTGTTAAGATGTTGTCAGGGTTGTCGGGTACGATATTGTGGCTGTTACTCTGATTTTATAAGTAAGAGAACTGTGCGAGATATGAGGAGATCATACTGCACTAAAATTTAGAAATAAAGAAACACTTAACAAGTAAAGTGTAAAGCATACTGCGTGGGTCGAGCGAATTCTGTGCTATAAAGATAGGTATATAAAAGACAAATAAAGGAGAAGTCATAATGAGTCAGGGAGGCTAGGTTAGAACAGGGGTAGGAGACCCTACGTTTGTTAAAGGAAGGGAACAAGTTGGAAGGGCTATTGATGCCGGATGAGGACCTCACCGATTGCACATCTAGGAAAGGTGAGGAGAGGCGTTGAACTTCTAAGAACTGCGATGGTGAGGGCCAAGTAGTTCCAAATTAAACAAATGAGTATTTAAAGGCTACTTGTGAATTTCTTTATAGTCCACTATGGTGGGCGATTCTAAATTGTTTGAAGAAAAATAAGTAAACGAATTACCGTGGTGGGGTGATTCGAAGCAGTTAGAAAATATAGTAAATAAATATAGGACTACATGTGGTTGTTTCTTTGTAGTCCAAAGATTAACTAGCTAAATATTTAAAACCGCCGAAGGCTTGGTCTATGCAATTAGAGTAAAAAATGAATTTAAAAGTATACAGCGGTGGGGGATTCCAAGCAGTATTAGACGAAAGACAAACTTCTAAAGAATGAGTTAAAGAGTACCGCGATAGGTGATTCCAAGCAGTAATAGTTATGGATCAAACCTTAATAGGAGGCTTAGTAAACATTGCAATGGGCAGTATGGACTTAATAAAGAATGAAAAAGTAATGCGTAGTTGTGTAGGAGTAAATGGACAAGTAACGAAGAGTCTGTAAAGGAAATCGACGATCTGCACAAGGAGCGCAGTATTTCATACTTAGATTTTAAAATGATCTAAAGCGGGAGTCGGATGGGGTCAACGTAGGATGCGTAGTAGTAAAGAAAAATATGCTTAAGGAAGCATTTAGTTGAAGACATAAATAATAAATAATTTCGTCAGTGGTTTAAAATGCTTCACACGCGATTGATTGAATAGTGATGGAGAAAGCTAACCTATGCAGTGTAGTTTGATCTCAATACGTATTTGTTTTTTGAGACCTTTTATTCACACTAGACTTTATGTCTGACCCGTATTTTTATAATTGTTTTCCCCATAAACTCATGGGTACTCATTTAAGTAGGTTGAGTTTATAAGCTTAGGTAGGTGAGACAATGGCTACGGTATGAGGACTAAAGATGGAGCAAGAGGCTTTCTAGTTAATAAAGATTTTATTTTCGTTGTATAATGGAGGACGGGTCGCGTCTTCATATGTGAATCCGACTCTTTTTTATGTTATTTGTCTACTATATTTTGACCCCTACTTAGATATGTTTTGGGGAAAATATTGACCGAAGTGTTGTAAAAAATATTTAAAAAATTTGTTGTGCAATAGAATTACTTAATTGCTCTATTTATTTTACTATGTGTTCATATTATACCGAACTCACTTTAGTCACCAAAAGATAATTCTGGTGATGACTGCAGCTTCATCAGCGTTCATCTTTAGATTTCAAGTGGGGGATGTTATAGAGTTGGCATCAGAGCAAGGTTAGGGATACCTAAATAAAACAGAGCTAATAAAAGATAACGGCAGTAATAAAAATAAAAATAAACACTCCGAGGAGGGGATGCGCTAATATATATGTATGTATATATAACATACATATATGCTGCTATATAGATATATAGGAAGATATATATATGTGTGTGTGTGTGTGTGTGTATTCTTTTATGGTTTTTTTACTCTCTATCTTTTCATTGCTGATAAAGTCTTCCTTAACAGAAAAATCAAGAAGGACTTGAGAACTGGACAGATCACAATAGGAAGGGCAAGTGCAAGAAGGGAGAATGAAGAAACTCAGGCTAATGAAGGGAATGAGGGGCGAATTCCAAAAGCAGTAGGAGAAGGAACTGCATTACTAACTAATGTGGCAAACATGAATATAAATGTCTTGTTTAGTGAATTTATAGCTCGGCTGTTAAGGGAAGCTACACTAGAGGCAGCACAACTAAGCGCTGCGGCTGTAAGGGATTTCCCTAGGATGAGCAAGGATTATAAAAATCTAGGAGGAAAGGCATTTAATGGGAAAGAATCTGCAGTAAAAGTACCGAACTGGTTGAGAAGCTGCAAATGCATCTTTGGTGATCTGGGATTGAATGATGCACAGAAGAGGAGATTAGCATCAAGGCAGCTACAAGATTTGGCGCATGTTTATTTTTGAATATCAGCAGAGTGTACCATTGAGCGAGTTCAACGATTTGAGGTAGGGTGAATTTACTATAGAAGGATACATCTAGAAGTTTAATGCGTTGGCCAAGTATGGTAGGGAGATCATTAATACCTCTATGAAGCAGAATGAGAAGTTCATTCGAGGATTGAAGCAAGGTCATGATCATAAGGTGATGGCTCATCTAGCATCTCCTTTCGGTTTTGTGGTTGATAAGGCCAGGAGATATGATAGCGTGTATCAAGAGATGAGAAGGGCGAAGACAAAGCCTAAGGCCGAACAAAAGAAGAAGTCCACACCATAAGTTGAAGGTAAGAAAGGAGTGTCGAAGGGAAATGGTGCAGTTGCTAATAATGAGGTTTCCATTGCGAAAGTAGTCCGCTACAATTGCAAATAGAAGGGACACTATGCTATGAAGTTCCCTATGCCTAAGAATGCTTCAAGGGTAAAGTGCTTTAAGTATGATAGAATGGCACATCTAAAGGAGGAACGTCCAGAGCTTAAAGCGCAGGTTTATGCTTTGAAGGGACCAAAAGAAGGACTGTTTGCCGAGGATAAAGGAGAAGGGAAAATCGTAAAAGGCATGGCTTTGACTTTTGGTATTTCAGTTAGAGTATTGTATGATACTGGAGCTACACATTCATTTATAGCTAAAGACTTGGTTAATAGACTTGGGCTAAGGGTTGTCTATTTAGTCACTTCCATACGTGTAGCTAATCTGGTAGGAGGGTATGCCACTCTCGGATTGAGACCTAGATATTGAGTTAGGTGGGTGTAAGTTTTCTTGTAATCCTTATGTGTTTGACTGCATAAGATTTTGAGTTATTTTAGGGATGGATTGGTCAGAGAGTTATGATGCTAGGGTGCACTATGTTGAAAGAATAATTGCTTTGAGTCATCCTGACCATAGAGATAGGGTGTTAATTGTATTGGAAGAACTTACAGAACTACGTAAGAGCACTTTATTTGCATTATCTTTTGGGGAGGAGGAGCTTAGAGTAGTATTAGTAGTAAAGGAGTACATGGATGAGTTTGAACCAGTTTTGGTAATGCCACCCTCGAGAGCAGTAGAGTTCTGCATTGACTTACTACTGGGGCTTGAACCGTTAATCAACCTCCTAGTAGAATGCCTTGAAGGGAGATGGAGGAGCTGAGGAAGCAATTGGTAGAGTTAGAAGGGAAGAACTTCATAATACCAAGCAACTCATTATGTAGAGCAACAACAGTGTTTGCCAAGAAATCTGATGGGTCTTTGAGGCTACGTATAGACTATCAAAAGCTGAATGAGAGGACGATGAAGATTATATTCCCTTTTTGTTTGATTAGTTGAGTGGAGCTAGGGTGTTTTCATAGTTGGATTTGGCCATAGAGTTCCATCAACTAAGAGTTGCAGAGGAAAGTATTCTTTAACTGCATTTTGAACTAGGTAAGGTTCTTATTAGTGGTTGGTTATGACATTTGGATTGACCAGTCCGCATGCATTCTTTGTAGACTTGATGAAAAAGGTCTTCCAAGATAAGCTGGACAGATATGTGCTGGTGTTCATAGATGACACTATATTGCATTCGAAGGATGAGGATGACCATGCAGTTCACATAAGGCTTGTGATGGAGATGTTGAGACAGCATAAAATGAAGGCAAAATTTTCAAAGCGTCATTTTTGGAGAATGGAAGTGAAATTCCTAAGCCATGTGATTTCAAAAGAAGTATTAGCTATAGATCCAAAAAAGGAAGAAGTGGTAAATGGGTGGAAGAGACCTAAGACTGTGACCAAGTGCGAAGTTTTTTGGGATTGGATGGCTATTGCATGAGATTCATTAAGAATTTCTCTCGTATAGCAGCACTGGTGACTAGGCTGACAAGGAAGGTTGCGCGGTTTGTTTGGGAACATTAGTTTGAGAAGGCATTCCATGAGCTGAAGCATAGATTGACAAACGCATCAATATTAGTAATTCCTAAAGGGAATGACGGTATGACTATATACCAATGTGTGAAGTTCGGGGTTAGGCGTAGTACAGATGCAGAAGGGCAGAGTTGTTTATGCATATAGGCATTTATGACCCAATGAAGTGAGGTATCCAATGAATGATTTGGGGTTGCCTGCAGTAGTCTTCGCATTGAAGATTTGGAGACATTATTTCTTAGGAGAGAGGTTTGAGTTATATAACAACATAAGTCTTTGAGATATTTATTCTCTCATAAGGAGTTGAACATTATGCAGCAAAGATGGTTGGAGTTTCTAACATTTTATGATTTTGGGATAGAATGTACTCTAGGAAAAGGCAACAAAGTAGATGATGCCTTGAGCCAAAGATAGCAAAGTTGTGTTTTGGAAATATAAAAAGAATGGACTGCGTTAGAACCATTGTCTACATGTAATGTGCAACATCGGTCTAGTACAGGATCACGCAGCCCAAATATGATATTAGCATGTTTAGAAGTCAAACCTACATTGGTAGAAAGGACAGCTGAATTTTAGAAGAATGATAAGTTTTATGCAAATATAGCAAGTAATTTAGACTCCGGAGTCGAGGTAGTAGAACAGCAGTGGTTCAGTGTGGATGAAAAAGGAGCACCATAGAAGAATGGAAGGTTGTATGTCTCGAGTACTTGAGAACTATGTAAGGAAGTATTGGGCGATTGTCAACGTTTAACGTTCACCGTACATCCTAGTGGTACAAAGATGTACCAAGATATGAAGATAAGTTTCTTCTATAAGGGAATGAAGTAGGATTAGTAGAGTATGCAAGAAGATGTCCTACATGCTAGCAAGTGAAGGCGGAATGTCACAAGCCAAATGGGCTCCTACGGCATTAGAGGTTCCAATGTGGAAATGAGATTCGATAACTATGGACATCGTAGATGGGTTGTAAAGGACAAGAGCAGGGAATGAAGGCATTTGGGTTATATAATTTTTAGACTAACTTATTGTGCCCATTTCATTCTAGTGAAGGCTAAGCGGATATGCTGAAGTTAACAGAGATATAAATGAAAATGATAGCGAGACTATATGGGGTGCCAAACACTATTGTTAGTGATCGGGATTAGATATTCACTAGCATGTTTTAGAGTAGTTTGTGGAAAGTATTAGGTACAGACTATGCATAAGTACTTCGTTCCATTCACAAACAAATGGGTAGACTAAGCGGGTTAACAATGTTCTAGAAGATTTGCTGAAAGCATGTATTTTAGACTTCGGTGGATCTGGGAAAGATTATTTACATCGGATAGAGTTCTCATATAATAACAAGTATCAGAGTGGCATTGTGATGGCTCCATCTGAGGCTTTGCATGGAAGACCATATAAGTCCTCTGCATGTTGGCTGGAAGTAGGAAATAGGGTTATATTAGGACCGGATGTGTGAAGGATGCTACTAAGAAGGTAGAACTGATCCGATCTAAGATGAGAGCAACACAGTCTAGGAAAAATAGTTATGTCGGCACAAAAAGAAAGGAACTGGAGTTTGTAGTAGGCGATCAAGTGCACTTAAGGTTTCTCCAATGAAAGGCGTGATGCATTTTGGGAAAGCTAGGAAGTTAGGATTCAGATATGTAGAACCATTTCTGATCTTAGGAAGGATTGAGAAGGTGGCATATAAGGTGGATCTGCATAGTGTTTTTGCAGGGATTCATAATGTATTTCATGTATCATGTTTGTAGAAATGCATTAGGGAATTGATGTGTACGTAAATGTGCATATTTTTACTTCCATATTTTATCGATTTTGATTAAACAAATGAGTATATATGGTGTTTTAAGATGTTTAAACCAAAATTCAAATTATTTTCAAATCATCATTTATTCATCTTCATATAGGGGAAAAGTGCATATATAAATTTGAGAAAATGGACCTAAACATTTTATGCTATTGTATAGGAATTTTAATGGAAATTTGATGAAGATTTCATGGAAAATATGCATGCATAAGAGAATACAAGCAAATGAAGTTGGAAATAATTCATTTCATGCAACATGGAGGACCTCACCTACCCACCTACCATGCTCTCCTATTAGGAGCTAATGCACATGCTAATAAAGATTAAAGTTACATGCACATGTAATGGTGGATTATGCTCATGCTAATGACAACTTAGAGGCCACATTTCCTCAAGGTTATTTTGGATAGTCCCCAAAAATATGGATTAAGGTTTCAAACTTGTATAAATACCCCTTATCTTCATGTAATTAATCCTTTAGCCTCCTCTTTAGTTAGTTAGTTTTAGGCTAAAAAATAAATATAAATTCTCTTCTTCAATTTAATGGATACTTAGCCATTTTCTTCTTTTATGTAATTTATTTTTATGCAATGTTAATTCATGCTCTTTCCTATTTACAGTCTCTTTCCTCTTATGTTAGTAGCTTAGTTTTATTTCTTACGTAAGTAGATTAGCTTTTATTTCATTTTAAGTAGCTCTCTTTTTAATTAGCTTGCATTTTCTTCTTGTTTTTGTTTCATGTTGCAATCTACATTTGTTGAAGTGATATCAAATATGAGAGGCAAAACCCCATCAATTTAGGAGTAATGAAGCTCTCTTAATCATGTAGATTCAACATTATGATAATTTTTGTTCTCTTTTTGTGCCTAATGGAAATGTTTGATATGGATAAATTTTGTTGTTTTAGCTTTGAATTTGATAGCCTATGTTGCAGCACCAAGTAGGCGATGCTAAAACAAACATAAACACAAATTACCTCTTTACCCACATATGATTTTGGTAATGAAGTGAATACTAAAATTAAAATTTGATAGTCTATATTTCTAATCAATAGTTAAGAGATCATGCTTAGAACAAATTCTATGTTTAATTTTATTCTCATTTTCATTAGAATTAAGAAGTGGTTTAGTGAGTGTGTTATAGTTTGATGGTTCATACTGGGCTAATTAATAGCATAAATATTCCATGCTTATAACAAAAACATCAACCAAATTAACTAGTGACCAAAAAGAGAGATTATAATTTGATGTTCTATTGATTTATGTGATCATGAGAGTGGATTTATTTCTAAATTGTCTTTTAATTTCATAGTTTCATTCACTTTTGTAATAGTTAGTTTTTGCAATTTTTTTATACCTAATCACAACTTCAATTCTTGGTTAATTTGATTGAATAGGTTTTTAAAATTAATACAATTCCCTACGGATTGACCCATACTCACCACGTACTAGAGTTGTACGCTGTGCGCCTGCGGTAATTTTTATTTAATTTTTTCAGCTATTTTTCTAATCCGATAGAGATTTAGCCATCAAACAGGATTCGGGCAAAGTACTAAACAAAAGGGCAGTAGAAGACTTGGTTATTAAACCAGGTATGACTTATGAGCACAGACCGGTTTGGATAGTTGACTGGGATGAGAAGCGGCTACAGAATAAGGTAATGAAGCTTATATATGTTCGGTGGAGCGCTGATCGGAAGAACTATATGTAGGAAACGGAGGATAAGGTTAGGAGGACCTATCCAGAGCTATTTGTCACAAGCATGTATGCTATATATTGAGTTATAATGAGTAAACCATTTACATATATGTTATTATGGTTGTTTTCCATATTAGTAGGTCGTACTAGTATGTTTTATGTATGCATGGATAGGAAATTCATGGGAATGCTTAGGGTAAGCATAAAAGAGAGGACTAGCCTCTAGTTGACCTTAACTGAATTTTGGGGCAAAATTCTTTTAAGGATGGGAGGCTGTAATAACCTTAAAATTAATAATTAATTAAAAAAGTTAATTAAGTGGGAAATGGCGGGTTAATAAAAGGGGTAAAAGGACATGAATAAATAAAAGCGGGCATAGGGCGCAAGCCCAACTTATTGTAAGACAATATACGTTACTCATTTCTGTTTATTTATTTATTTCATTGTACTCAAACTAAAAGCAAAAGCTAGAGAAACTCATTAGCATGGAAGTATAAGAAGGCAAATAAGAAGAATGTACAAAAACATAAGTTAGAAGTGGCTAAGGAAGACTAAAGCTATATATTTAAAAGATCCAAGTGAGTAATAATTTTCCCTTCTAATTTGATTTCTTATATCCAGGGATCAGGTTAGATCTATATGTTTTATGTATGATGGAGTTCATACGGGGTTACACTAATAATATAAAAGTTTTAATTAATGTTTTGGGGAAGGATAGGTATAAATGGGGGTGATTTCATGTATTTGCCCCATTTACATAATTCTGACACCTAATGAAAGTTTCACATGATGTTTATAACCAGATTTATGAAGTGGGTTCTCAGCTTTAGAGATTTTGCAAGCTTATATGAATTTTTGAAGTTGTTCAACCTATAAAACAGCAAGGAGAATCCCCTAATAAGATAAATAAAGTTAAATAAGGTAAGAAATGGGGTTCGGGCGATTTATTAGAATTTTCTTTAACTAAATAAAAGTAAAACCAAAGCTTAATATTACACTAGGGTAGATTGTTACTACATGGGATGCAATAAAATAAACTCCATGTAAAAATATACTAACCAGTGGACAAGATCCAAATTATTTTCCAAAAAGGACATTGCAAATAACATAAATTATAATAGGAACGAGTAAAAAATTGACACGTGTAAAGACATTATCAAGGATTCAAGGTTGTCGGGGTACGACATTGCGGCATCAACTCTGTTTGTATAAGTAAAAGAATTGCTCTAGGTATGAAAGGATCATACTGTGCTAGAATTTAGAAAGAAAGAAAAACTTAGTAAGTTTGGTGTAAAGCGTATTACGTGTGTCGGGCGGATTCTGCACGATAAACACACACACACACACACACACACACATAAGACTTTTAACGGAGAAGTCAAGGGGACTGGGGAGAGGTGGGGTGAGAACGAAGTAAGGGACCCTGTGTTAATTAATGGAAGGGAAGGAGTTGGAAGGGATATTGACGTTGGGTGGGGACGCTTACTCGAATTCACACCTAAGAAAGGTGAGGAGAGATGTTCAACTTCCAGGAACTGTGGTGGTGAGGGTCAAATTGTTCCAAATTAAACAAATGTGTGTTTAAAGGCTACTTGTGAGTTTTTTCGTAGCCCACTATGGTGGGTGATTCCAAGCAGTTTGAATAAAAATAAGTAAATGAATTACCATGGTGGGATGATTCCAAGCAGTTAGAAAATTTAGTAAATAAATATAGGTTTACAAGTGGTTATTTCTTTGTAGTCCAAATATTTACTAACTAAATAGTTAAATATTGCAGGAGACTAGGTCTATGCAATTCGGGTTAAAGAATGAATTTAAAAGTATACTATGGGTTAAAGAATGAATTTAAAAGTATACTATGGTGGGGAATTCCAAGAAGTATTAGACAAAAGACAAACTCCTAAAAAATGACTCTAAAAGAGTACCATGGTGGGTAATTCCAAGGTGCGATAATTATCAATCAAAAATTAATGGGAGGACAAGTAATCACTGCAAATAGGCAGTATAAACTTAATAAAGAATGAAAAAGTAACGTACATGGGTGCAAGAGTAAATAGACAAGTAATGATGCGTCTATAAAGGAAACCAGGGTGGGTCCATGCAAGGAGCATGGTATTTTATACTTAGATTTTAAAACAATCGAAATCAGGACTCATATTTGGTCAGCGGTGGGTGCGTAGCAGTAATGAAAAATCTGCTCAAGGAAGCATTTAATTGAAGATGTAAATAAAAAATAATTGCATTGGCAGTTTAAGATGTTTTCACACCTGATTGATTGAATATTGAGGGTGAAACCTAACATAAACAGTGTAGGTTGATCTCACTATGTGTTTATTTTTTAGGACTATATTATTCAAACTAGACTTTATATTTGATCCGTGTTTTTATTATTATTTTCCCCATAAGCTCATGATTATTCATTTAAGTAGGTTGAGTTTATGGGCTTAGGTAGGTGGGATAATTGCCGCGGTACGAGGACTGAAGATGGGGCAGGAGGCTCCCGAGCTAATAAAGATTTTGTATTCGCTGTATAAAGTTGTGCGACCACATCTTTATATATGGACCTAACTCTTTATTATGTTACTTTTCTACTATATTTTTACCCCTACGTGGGCACGTTTTTCGAAAATTATCGACCAAAGTGTTGTAATGAATAATTAAAACAATTTGTTGTGTAATAGAATTACTTAGTTGCTCTGTTTATTTAACCTTGTATTGGTATTATACTGAAGTCACTTTAGTCGCCAAAAGATACTTCTAGTGATGATTGAATAACCCGCAGTGTTCTTTTTCGGGTTTCAAGTAGGGGATATTACAAAACTTTTAGTCATTCACTAGACTTTTGTTTGGCTCATTCTCTTTCTTCTTTTTCCCCACCATAGTGGACAGTGCAACAGGTGATTGGCCCATTCTTGATACAGTCGAGCTTATCTTTGGATACTGCTTTTTATCATATTGCTCTCCATGTATTTGTCTATCTTATCGGTACAATTTATCTGTTTTACTAGACTTGGAGTAATATTTTATATATCTCTGTATTAGGCCACGTAGTGATATTCAAAGACTATGATTTGGATATTTTCTAAGATGAATATATTTTGTGTCATATATTTTATTCTCTCCACTGTGATTTTTTATAATGCAGTGCATCTTAGATTATATCTGCTTGCATTAGTCTTTATAATGTAACATGATAAATAAAACTCGATGATCCGCATTTCTCGGCATAACACGAGTTCGAAAGCCATACTAGGATTTGGATCAATGTGTTGGGAGGTGCAAGTTGTCACAAGAGAAGTGAGAGAGTTAAGGGTATGTCATAAGGGCAATTACATAATCTATTGCTTATATCTAACTCTATAACCATTCTTATTGCTATTTAATTTCAATTATATACTTTGTCATATTGTAAAATAATTGATTAAGTAACTAATTTAAAGTATATTAATTAGAAAATTCTTAAATAATATATTATGTGATAATAATTATAAATAGTTGTAATAATGGAAAAATTATCATAATGTAGAATAATATATTATTTTAAATATTTATTGTCAAGATGTTTTGAGCAAAGATATCGATTCATCAACTGAGACAAGAGCATGTCACTATGACGATTCGATTTCGGTCCCTGTTTAAAGAACCGAGAACCAGTGCGTCAACCAAAACAAAAGACTTAACTACCACATAACATACCTTTGAGATATAACATCACTTAAAAGTATCAGGTAAGATTTTATAGGCTGTGTTATACCTGTATTCCCTAAACCCTGTTAAAGGTTGGATGATAAAAACAATAAAAAAAAAGAACTGTTCTCACAACAAGATCAGGCTATAAGAAGAGGAGGCAAAGACTAAAGCAAAGTCAAGAAAGTACTGTGCCCAATCGTTTAATCATCGTCCTCGCACTATACCCAAAAACGGCTACTAAGCATGGAACCGACTTACTGTCACAATATGCAGTTAGGTAAAAAGAACTGCAAGGCAACACAGAAGTGATAACGAAACATACATACTGCTCTAGCACATCAAAAGCTATACTAGTAATGCCAGAGTACAACACACTCCCCCATCTGAAAGGCTATATACAAATAGGGATGTACTGCACTCGCATATCAGTTTACAAAAATAATAGGCCTCCGGTAACAGGGGTTACAGTGATGCACACTTCGACATTAAGGGCGGCTTTGAGCATATTCACATAGACATTGAGCTAATACTACATTTTGGGGGAAAGGCAACTCAGCTCCATTCATCTTCAGCATAATGTCAAATGATCATCACAGACTACGCAAGACAACTCAATTATAGACATATCCAGGGCAGAATCATGTGAATAATGCAATTTTGCTCTGCATGTATCCGTGGCACCCCAACAAAAATGTAAAGGAATAAATTTCAACATCCTCGAGGGGTAGTTCACAAGCCATTTTCCCTCAGACCAGAAGTGCATGATCCATTTGAATTTCAGTTTGCCTCCATAATTTTAGAAGTTCCTGCTACAATTTCAAAACTACTCAAATTATGGTTTTCCATCGACGACACATCAACAATCCATGCACACTAAACAAATGAGGCAGATGGATGACACGTAGTGGCACCCAAAGGTGGGAATCAAAATGGCAGAAGGAGAATGACAGCAATCTATGTGCATCTCCTTATTATAAATAAAAAGGCACTTTCATGATTTCAATTACTACCAAAAGACAAATATTACTTAAGTCTGTTGATTCCAGTTCACAGAATACTTTCATGGTCATTTGAGGTGTTGAGGGACAAAAAAAATCTCACCAAAATTTTTGGCACTAGAATGAGGGCACAAACCCCTATTTTTTATTTTCAATAACTTATATTCCCTTACATATACCATGAAACTTACTAATTCTACTACTCCTCCTCAAGAACACTTACATTTGGTTTCAAAGACCGCGAAGAAGCCATTCATAATGTCAAAACCTCAAACTGAAGCGGAAGCTTCAGCTGAGATACCCATTAACCCAATCCTGGCTACACTCCATTCCTTCATAAACTAAATAAACTGACAAATGGATGGACAAGAAAATATAGTAGCCAAGCATACTGCTCTCAGACTAGCCTCCCCTCTAAGTTCCAAAGCTCATCGCCAATGCTCGTTAACTATGCTCACCATACAATTGACAAGTTAAAATGACATTCCTAGAAATAGAATCAGTGACATGGATGGAAAACTCATGCCAAACAAAAAGGAAAGTCCATATCAACCTACAAATCAAATCTAAGCTAGTCGACATTAACTAACTCTTGTTGAAGAAACAAGCCTCATTTTCCCGTGGTGACGATGACACCACTTTTGAAGGTGAGTCATCCCAAATAGGACCAAGGGAAAGTGAGATCCACCAGTTAAAGGCTCGTATGGAACAGCTTGCAAGGCTCTGCCAATAAAACACGAGGGAAAGAGTCATGGAAGAAGGTTCTTCCCCATTCGGTGATACCATTATAGAAGCTTACTTTCCAAACAACTTCAAAGCCCCATCAGTCGACAAGTTCGATGGCACTACCAATCTAGATGATCACATCTACACGTTTAATTATTACATGGATATTATGAAGGTAGGAAGCAAAACTCGATGTAAACTCTTCTTGGTTTACTAAGCCAGTGCAACCCCCCAATGGTTCAGAAGGTACGGACCAAGGGAGGTCTTTTCATGGAGGCAACTAATTGCACACTTTCTGAGGCAATTTAACTTAGGAAGAGAAGCCGTCTCGAACGTAAATACAATGTCATGTGTAAAGAAGAGCGAAAATGAAAGCATGCGCAACTTCATTGAATGCTTTAAGTCAGAGGCACTCCAGATTGGAGTGACCAGTGAAGAAACGCGGCTAATGGCAGCAAACGTCGGGATCAAAAAAGGTACCCCTATGTGGAATAAAAATAGTCAAAAGTCATGTCAGAGCATGAAGGCTTTCTATGAGATAGAAAGTGGTTACATTAGGATGGAGGAAGCTGGATCTACAGTACAATCTCAAAAGGCTTCTACCTCCGACTATGATAAGAAAATAGGGGTAGAAAGGTATCACCCACCTGCAAAATGACAAAATAAATTAAACCTCAACACAAAACTCCCCTTACTCACAATCCTAGGCAGATATATGAGATAATTAGGGCTGAGCTTGCATATAACGTACTGAATAAGGGGAAGAAAGTCGAACAAAATCGGGAAGGAGCATATTGCCGATTCCACAGAGCCAATGGCCACCATATTGAAAACTGTAGACATTTAAGGAACAAGGTAGAGTGACTGATTCAAAAATAATATGTGGGAAGCTTTTAGAAAACCAACAATAAGAACGGGCCCAGAGATCACACTCCTAATCAAAATGAAAATCAAGTGAGAGATCCATCTAACCCCATAGCATCAATTTATGGCAGACTGCACCTTGCCAGGGAAGCAAAAAAGCCCAAGAGAGAGATGTGCAAGAAGCCAAGTCATGGAAAAAGATGATTTCCCATGTCAAGCAGAAACCAGCATAAGAGATAGTTTTCACAACAGCTGATGCGATGGGAGTGATATATCCACATCAGGACCTTCTTATCATCACAGTGCAAATTTCAAGCTGCACTATGAAAAAAGCCTTCATTGATTTAGAAGCTTGGTCAATGTCATCTTCAAGTTAGCATTCGACCAGATGAAACTTCTAGCTAAAATTTTAAAACTGAGTCCAGATCTGATTTACGACTTCAACAACACAACAACTGTTCTTATTGGCTTAGCACGCCTGCTCATCACAACAACAATACCACCTTTGCACAAATCCTTCTACGCAAGTTTCTTGATTATTGACCAGCCATAACCATATAATGCCTTACTGGAAAGACCTGCACTAATAGATTTAGGGAAACCATCTCCTAGAACGACCAACTTATGAAGTTCTACACTCCTTTTGGGATAGGGTCAGTAAAAGGGAATAATTTTGACTAGGGAACTATACAATTTAACTCTTAAAGTAGCTGATTCTTTATAGTCCAAGGCCTAACTAACTAAATAATTAAATACAATGGGTGGGTGGCTTTGAGGGACTGATTCTTTAAAGTCACTTTTGACTTGCTCCTAGGGACTGAACTGTTTAGTCGACCTCCTAGTAGAATGCCTTTGAGGGAGATAGAGGAGCCGAGGAAGAAGTTGGTGGAGTTAGAAGGGAAGTACTTCTTAAGACCATGCATATCACTAGGGAAGCAGCAAAGGTGTTTGTGAAGAAGTCTGATGGGTCTTTGAGACTACGTATAGAC
Organism: Allium cepa; assembly: GCA_030765085.1. NCBI lineage: Eukaryota > Viridiplantae > Streptophyta > Magnoliopsida > Asparagales > Amaryllidaceae > Allium > Allium cepa. The sequence goes on along the minus strand of CM060939.1, from coordinate 408,267,614 downwards.
TATCATAAGCCGAACAAGAGGATGGTGAAGAACATATATCCTTTGATAAGAATAAGTGACCTTTTTGATCAGTATGGAGCTAAAGTGTTTTTACAGTTAGACTCGGCTACATGATTCCATCAGCTGAGAGTTGTGAAGTAAAGTATTCCGTTGACTACATTCAGAATAAGGCTTGGTTCTTATGAGTGGTTGGTTATGCCATTTGGGCCAACCAATGCGCTTGCATTCTTTATAGACTTAGTGAACATGATCTTCCGGGATACTCTAAATAGATATGTGTTGGTGTTCATAAATGACATTTTAGTGCACTCTAAAGATAAGGAGGAGCACATAGTTCACCTAAGGCTTATGCCGAAGGCGTTGAGACAACATAAGTTGAAGGGGAAATTTTCTAAGTGTCATTTTGGAGAAGGGAAGTGAAGTTCCTAGACCATGCAATTTCGAAAGAAGGATTAGCGTTAGATCAAGAAAAGGTGGAGGTAGTAATTGGGTGAAAGAGATCCGAGACTATGACTAAGGTGCGAAGTTTTATAGGACTGGCTGGTTTTTATAGGAGATTCATTAAGGATTTGTTTCATATACGTCGATGACTAGACTGACTAGGAAGAAAGAGCAGTTTGTTTGGGCGTAGGAGTGTGATAAGGCTTTCTAGGAACTAAAGCATAGATTGAAAAACGCACCTACGTTAGTAGTACCTGAAGAGAATGATGGTATAACCATATAATACAGATGCATCTGGATTGGGGTTAGGTGCAATATTGATGCATAATTGCAATTGCTTAAGCATCTAGACAATTATGACCATATGAAGTTGGATATCCAACACATAATTTAGAGTTGACTGTAGTAGTCTTCACACTAAAGATTTAGAGACATTATCTTTGGGGGAAGAGGTTTGAGTTATGTACTAATGACAAGTTCTTTAGATATTTGTTCTCTCAGAAGGAGCTGAACGTGAGGCAACAGAGATAGTTTGAGTTCCTAGCATCATCTGATTTTGTGATAGAGTATACCTAAGGATAATGCAACAAAGTAGCTAATGCCTTAAGCCGAAGAAAACAAAGTTTTGTTTTGGCCATGTTAGAAGAATGGAATGCATTAGAAACATTATCTGTGTGTAATGTGCAGCATTGCTATAGTGCAGGATCAAGCAGCGCAAACATGATATTAACATGCTTAGAAGTTAGATCTGTGCTGGTAGAGAGGATAGCTGAACTACAGAAGAATGATAAGTTCTATGCAGAGACAGTAAGGAGTTTGGAATCGGAGTCAAGGCAGTAGAACTGAATGGGTTTAGAGTGGATAAGAAAGAAGTACCGCGGAAGAATGGCATGTTGTATGTTTTGAGTACCGGAGAACCGTGGAAGGAAGTATTCGACATATGTCTTAATTTAAATTTACCATTGGACGAATGTCATCATTTAAAGTTTACCATATATCCTGGAGGTACGAAGATGTAGCAAGATAAAAGGAGGAGTTTCTTTCAAGAAGAAATGAAGAAAGATGTAGGAGATTATGTGAGAAGATGTCTTACATGCCAGCATATGAAGACAGAACATCAAAAGCCAAGTAAGCTCCTACAAACTTTAGAAGTTCCGGTGTGAAAATAGGATTTAGTATCTATGGACTTCATAGATAGATTGCCAAGGACAAGGACAAGGACAGAGAATGGATCCATATGGGTCATAGTTGATAGGCAACTAAGTGTGCCCATTTCATTCCTATGAAGGCTAAGAGAACTGTGCCAAAGCTAGCATAAATATACATGAAGATGATAGTGAGACTGCACGGGGTGCCAAGCACTATTTTTAGTGACTAAATTCACTCTTCACTGGTGACATTTGAAGAAGCCTGCAAATGGTGTTTGGTACTGAATTGCGCATGAGTATTGCATGCCATTCATATAAAAATGGACAGACCGAGAGGATCAACAAAGTCTTAGAAAATTAGTTGAGAGAATGTATTTTAGACTTCGGTGGATCTTCATAAGATTATCTACATTTGGTAGAGTTTTCATATATTAATAGCTATCAGAGCAGTATTGGGATGGCTGTATTTGAGGCTTTGTATTTAAGGCTGTGTAAGTCGCCTGCTTGTTTTTTGAAAGCAAGAGATGGGGTTGTATTAGGATCAGATGTGTTAAAGGATGCTACTGAGAAGGTTGAGCTCATCCGAACAAGGATGAAAGTAGCATAGTCCAGGCAATATAGTTATGCCAACACATGGAGAAAGGAATTCGAGTTCGCAACGGGCGATCAAGTGGTTATATACGTTTCTCCGACGAGAGGCATGATGCGTTTCGGGAAAGCTAGGAAGTTAGCACCTAGATATGTAGGATTGTTTCCGATCATAGGAAGGATTGGGAAGGTGGCGTATAAGGTGGATCCGCCTAGTGTTTTTATAGGGATTCATAATGTATTTCACGTATCATGTTTTCAGAAATGCATTAGGGACCCAGAATCAGTAGTTATTTGAAAGCAGTAGAAGCCTTTGTTATCAAATCGGATATGATATTTGTGTGCAGACAGGTTAGGATAGTGGATTAGGACAAGAAGGGGCTTCGGAACAAGGTAGTGAACATGATCGGAGGACTTCCTATGGGAAACATAGGATAAGGTTAGAAGGACGTACCCAGAGTTGTTTGTCATAGATTAGCGCATATGTTATGTATCGAGTTGTGCTGATGTAGATCATTTATATATATATATATATGATATTATGGTTGTTTGCTGTATTAGTAGGTAGTACTAATACATTTTCTGTATGCATGGATTGGGAATTCATGGGGATGCTTAGGGTATGCATCAAGGAGAGGGCTAGTCTCTAGTTGACGATAATTGAATTTCAAGGCGAAATTCCTTTAAGGAGGGGTGACTGTAATAACCCTAATTTTTTTAATAATTAACTAAATAAGCTAATTAAAGGAAAAAGGTGGGTTAAACATGAAGGGTAAAAGGAAATGAATTAATAGAAGTAGGTATGAGGGCCTAGGCTAAGTTATTTTGGGATAATATACGTCACTCATTTTTATTTATTCATTTTATTCTACTTAAACTAAAATAAAACGATAGAGAAACTCTTTAATGATGGGAGCATAAGAAGGCAAATAAGGAGAAGTAACTAAAACATAAGCTAAAAAAGACTAAAGAAGAATAAAACTATACATCTAAAAGATTTAGGTGAGTAATACTTAGCCCTTCCTATCTGTTTTCTTATATATGTGTAGGATCGATTTAGATTTATATGATTTTCATGTATGATGGGGTTCGTATGGGTTTACATGCAAAAGTATAAAGCTTTAATTAATGTTTTGGGAGAAAGATGTGCATATGTGGGATGTTTACATGTGTTTTCCCTACTCTAGTGATTTCAAAACTTAATGAAAGTTTTATATTATGGTTAAGACCATATTTTAGAAGCGGGTTTCCAATTCAAGAGATCTCTTAAGCTTATATAATTCTATTTGAATTTTTGAAGTTGTATGACTAGAAATAAATAAGGAAAATACCTAAAAAGGTGAAATAATGATAAATTATGGAAGAACAGGGGTTCGACAATTTTATGGAATTTATCAGAATTTTCTATAAAGAAATAGAGGTAAAACCAGCTTAAAAAAACTATGCTCAGGTAGATGGGTACTATGGGGAAACGTTGTAAAATAAACTCCATGTTAAAAAAAATACCGATATGGATTGGTAAAAAGGGGACAATATCTATTTGCTTAAAAGACGCTACAAATAACGAAAAGTAAAATAAGAATGAATAGTATGTCGACACATGTGAAGGCACTATTAGGAATGTCAGAGTTACCTGGGTATGATATTAGGGTGGCGGCTCTATTTTTATAAGTAAGTGTACTATGCTGAATATGAAGGGATCACACTGCATCGAAACTTAGAAAGGAACACTTAACCAGTAAATTATAGAGTGTACCATAAGGAGTGGAAGGATTCTTCACTGAAAAATAAATATATAAGAACTATAAAAGATAACTCAATGGGACTCAAGAAGAGGCCATGTCAAAATGGGAAAAAGGATCCTACGTTAGGTAAAGGCAGGATGTTGGAAAGGCTATTGTCATAACGTTGGAATGCTCACTCAATGGACACCTAGGAAAGGGAGAAGAGGTATTCAACTTTCAAGAACTACGATAGGGGATACCAAGTAGTTCTAAATTAAACAAATGTTTAAAGACTACATGCAGGTTTCTTTGTGGTATACTATGGTGGGGTTTCCAAGCAGTTTAAATATCTATTAAATACCATGCGGGGAGGGGGTTGTTCTATGTAGTTCGAACTAAATAATGAATTTAAAAGGGTACCATGGTGGGCGATTCCAGGTGGTATTAGATAAGAAAAACTTTTAAAGAAAGAATTTAAATGGATACTATGGTGGGCATTTCCAAGTGGTAAGAGTTAAGAGATAAACCTTAACAGATCGCTAAGTAAATTCTGCACTAGGGCGCATACCAATACTAAAGTAAGATATATAAGAATTGAATAGGGTGCTGCTTCAGATAATTTAAAAAATGCTTTGTAGATTAAAGAAGAATTTATAAGGGAAACTAGGTGGGTCTATGCAAGGAGCGCAATATTTTATACTTAGATTCAAAAACAATCTAAACCTGGACTCGGGTGGAGTCAGTGCGGGGTGCGACGTACTAAAGAAAATCAGCTTAAGGAAGAATTTAATTAAATATGCAAATAAGAAATATTTTTTTGCAGAAGTTTAAAATGTTTCACACGTGATTGATTAAACAGTGAGAGGGAAATCTAACCTGTACAGTGTATGTTGGTCTCATTATACGTTTGTTTTTGCAGACTGTATTGTTCACACTAAACTTTATGTTTGACTTTAATTTTATTATTGTTTTCTCCATAAACTCACGAGTACTCATTTGAGTAGGCTAAGCTTATGGTTTTAGTCTGGTTCGGAATAATGGTTGTAGTATAAGGACCAAAGACGGAATAGGAGGCTCTTTAGTTAATAAATATTTTGTTTCCACTATTGCAAGCCTTATCTTCGTATGTAGACCCATCTCTTTATGATGTTATTTTCTATTATATCTGACCCTTACATGGGCATGTGACTTGGGATTTGACCGAAGTAATTGTAATGAAAATTGAAAAGAATCTTCTATGTAATGAACAATGTCTGTTTGATTTGTTTACTTATCCGTATATTCATATTACACTGAACTCACTTTGGTCGTCGAAAGATAATTTTGATTATGATTGCAGTAACATCGACGTTCATCTTCAAGTTTCAAGTAGGAGGTGTTAAATAACGATTCACGGGGACCAGGATTAAGAAACAGAGAACAATCAAGATCTATCCTCAACTGGACCTCAACTTTAACAAACCGAGGAGAACAATTGGATGACCCCTATCAAATAATTCATATTAAGAACCTTGCCCCCAAATTGAAATGAAACCTGAAAAATAAGTTATCGAGCTTTGTACTATTCATTCTTCGATGGCACATTATACAAGAGGGGGTATTACACCCCTTAACTTAGGTGCGTTTCAAAATAGGAGGGAGTACGAGTCATGAGAGAGGTACATGAAGTTAATGTAGGGACCATTCTGGGGGAACCAAGTTAGCAGAGAAGGTGTTAAGGCATGGTTATTACTGAACTAAATAGGTGGGACATATACTTGATGGGTCTACTTCCTATGTCAAAGGGAAGAGCGAAATACGCGATAGTAGCAATAGACTACATCACTAAATGTGTAGAGACAAAATCCTTAGCTACACCACTGCAAACGAAATAGTCACATTAGTAGTGAGAAACATAATTACCAGCTTTGGAATCCCCTACAAGATAATCTCTGAAAATGGAACGTAATTTGAAAGTAGAATTCATAGAACTCTATGAGAAGAAAGGCATAACTAATTTTTTTTTTCACTGTCGTGCACCCACAAGCAAATGGGCAGGCGAAGTAGCAAATAAGACTATCAAGAATTTAAAGAAACGTATGCAAAAAGAAAAGGGGAAGTAGGTAGAAGAATTAACTTTAGTATTATGGGCTTATAGAACCTCGACCCGATCTGCAATTGGCCATATCTTTTCACATTAACCTATCGATATGAGGCCATGCTCCTCGTTGAAGTAGAAATCCCCTTCAATAGTAGAATATCTTACACAACAAAGAAGAAAATGAAGCTATAAAAGCTGCCCACGACCTCATTCATGAAAGAAGGGACAAGAAAATAATAGTATCTATCGCATACCGACAAAGAATGGCAAAAAATTACGACACAAGACTCAAATAAAGAAACTTCTATAGTGGAGATTTGGTACTGCGAAGGGTAATGGCCAACAAGAAGGACCCAGCAGATGGAGATGTGGGCCTAAACTGGGAAGGCCTAGACAATGGTGCATACCGACTATCGAACTTGATGGCAACCTAGTTCCTAGAACATGGAACTCAGGGCACCTTAGGCCCTATTTTGTGTAATCTATGCTACTTATGTAATAAATATTGTAATTGTTATGAAAAGTAATAATACAATGAACTGGAGTAGGGATATTAGAGGGGTTGAACCGGTATAAAAATCTCTCTGTGTTAATTTCTTTGACATAGTTGAATAAGTATACTTGATGTAGGGATATTAGATGGCCCGAACCAGCTATCAAAATAAAATTACACAAAATGCAGCCCGGCTCTTCCATCGAAATAACTAAACTAGACATAAAGATATGGGACTGCACGAACTAGTATAAAAATCTCTCTATATCCATTCTGTTAACATAGCAATACTGTACATAAGGATTTTATACAGCTGAACCAGTACAAAAAACCATGCACATGAATCGAAAAAGGTTGTAAATACGGGACCTGACTTCACAGTGAAAATAATAGTCCACCTCCAAACAACTGGGCAGACCATGCCAAGCGCACGATAAGGTTTACACACCCAAAAGCAGCGTTTAGGAAGCATGAACCATAGAGGTAACAAACATAAAGATGGCAAGGAGTAAACAATCCATAGGATACACAAAAATTATCGAAATACATGCAATCCTTTAAAACTACTTAAAGCTTGCCTGGTAAACATCGAAAAACAAGGATTTTCTTATTTTTATTTAGTCCTATTAATATACACCAAGTATGTCGCTCTGACGTACATGACCTATACTTCGACAAACACTTTATAGAGTATAAAGAATACAACATGCTAAAGTAAAAACGAAATCGCATCATAAATCAGACTCGGACAGTAACAACCCACAAATCTATACCCCTTTGAGTCGACAATATTCTCTATCTGTACAACTCAAATTAGACGGAAATACGAACCATTAGGGCTAAAGGAGAAAGAGGTAAAAAAAGAAATAGAAACAACATCAGAATCTCATTATCGCAGTGGAACAATATATAATAGATAACAACCGATCTTTATAAAAAAGAACTATTACTGTTTTATACATTACATCAACAGAGTACAACACTAAACAATAACATGATACTGGATAGTTATAATAACTTATCCTCACAAAGCTGAATATACAACATACATACGCAGCGGAATATAAGTCAAATACGTGATATATGTCTCCGCCATCCAGCTCATCTCTTGAGCTCCGCAGCACCCTATCCTGAATTTGTAATACTCGGCCTGACCCGAGCATTATAATAAAATAGCACCCGAGTCAGTCTGAAAAACCAGCGTGAGAAAACACACTTAATTGAGTTATTAAAGTTTTCAAAACCCTTTGAAATCAAAGGTATCTCGTAAGACCACGCCACAAATAAACATGTTGAGTTTTTACCTTACGATAACCAAAACATTCCTTATCAAAATCCTTCGATATTATAATAGTGTCTAAGTACAAGTACTTATTCAAATGACCGAAATTGTTACATTCATTAAATTCCAGCATACTAGGCTCTACAATCAAAACTGTAAAGGGCACGTAAGGGAATGAAGTTCCAACTAATGACTAGGCATTGGGGTACCAACTGTCACGGTACCTTGTCTAGATCAGCATATCGAGGACCACTCTCGATCCCCTGCAACACAAGACCGGAGCTACCCTTACTGGATAGTTCGAATAAGATCACCCCGTGGTTGGTATAAGCAACCGCCCACACAGTCAAAATAAATGGACTCTAGACAGGGGAAATCTTACCCTAATTGGGTGCTACCCACTTAGCCTTGTTGCATATCCCTTGATTTTCAGTCCTTCCCGGTTGATGAGGCTCAAGGCTAAGCATTAGATTTTTTAGAAATATTCACTTAGAATGCTCATTGTCCTCCAATGACAATGTACTGATAACACTCATCCATACAAGTCCGTTCCCGGTCCGAACGGAACCGAAGGCACTACTCTTACTACACCCATTTTGGAATAATCCTCAGGATTAGTAGCGATTAGCCCTTGCACTTCACTGCTCCATCTTCGACTCCAAGCTCTTGTATTCCTTTCAAAAACATACTTGTTGGATCGAAGTGGTTTTCGGATCCCAAATCCGATCCCCGTCTCTTCGAAACAACGTTTGCTATTTCTCAGTAAACTCAACCCCGGTTCTTTAGAAAATACACAAATGAGAATAATATCGGAGATCACCTCCTAACCATCAGTGGACGGATTTTCTTATAAACGTCCTAGAAGAACGAACGAGTTTATACGTACAGTATAGCACCTCGAACGGTAACGGTACCATATAATTCTCGTACTTCTTCTAGATATTTCCAAAGTTATATTTGGATATATATTTGATAGCCGGTTATTTAACTGTCAAATTAAAATAATCATTCAACCACATATTTTATTTCCACCGAAAAACCCAAGTCTTATTAAATTTAGATTTTGAATAAATTAAATAACTTCATCCAAAAATATACACTTAAAATATTTAAAGTAAAGCTACTTAAATTCTTTATACAAAATAATACTTATGAAATTCAATAATAATACCCAATTAAAACTTTATCCAAAACTACTTTTTAAAATAAAACTATTATATAAGTATAAATACTCAATAATTGTCCTTTAAATCATAATACCAATTTAACCTTTAAAATAATTAACTTAATTACTATTTACTTTAACAAAATTAAAACAATTAAATAATGAATTTTCTTAAAACATTCCTTTAAAAACATCTTTAAAACTTTTAATTTATACTTTGAAATATTTCTTTGAAAACATACTTAGCTTTTCAGGAAAATACACTTTCCATTCCAATCTAACCCGTCTATCATTTATATATCCTTCTCGATTTATCCCAATTTAATTTACGTCCCAATCCCGTAAATTTTCTTTTCCACACTTTTAAAAATAAAACCACTATTTATTTCTAAAACAAATTACCATTTTGCTTATAAATCCCCCCATGAATTTATACTTTCAAATTATCCAATGGTAAATATTCTAATTTATTTATAAACCCCGTTTATAAATTCCATAATCTCATTCTTTTTTAATCACTGTTTTAAAAACACTTAATCGATTTTCAAATCGATTCTCTGAATTAAATTCCCTTTAAATTTATTTCTTGATTTATCCAAAATTACCCCAACCTTAATTTCAAATTTACCCTCCTCTTCTGATTTAAATTCTTATTTAAATCTGAAATATCAACTTCATACTTTATTTCAAAATTCTTCTTTTATTTTTCCCAACTCATTTAAATCTTGAATTTAAGAATAAATCCTTTTTTTGGCAAGGCCAGCCGATTTTATAGTGGACCGTCCACTTTTATTACGAAAGTAATAAAGTTGAAGTACAGGAGTAAGGTAAAAGCACCTAAATTAGTAAAAAAAGGAAATACAACACATGTATGTGACAGACATGCCACAGTAACTATAAAAATCACCAAGATTAGGTCTCCTTCGAAGAGGAAGAATCACCATCGTCCGTCGAAACCAAAGGGACATTCCCATAAAGACCAGCAAAGGGGCTGAAACGGGAAGCAAGACAAGGGTCGTACCCCATAGCATCGGAAGAGTATATGAAAGATCGATCCCATGTAGAATCATCTAGCATGACAGAATTCTGACTCGCATACTCACCATCCAAATCAAGAACTAAGGAATCACCAGACGGTTTACAATAAAGGCATCTAAGGTCCATATGATTGTCGGATACAAATCTGAAAAAGGAAATATCCACTGGGTTAAATCTCACAATAGATTTGAGATCCACCCAACACCACTCAGATTCAACCCAAACAACAGGCCGGGCAGAATCTGGAGCAGCTAAAGGAGTTGCAGAGGCAACACAAAGGACCACAGCAACAGAAGGAGAGGCAGGCCTATCAGCAGAACATAGAGGCAGACCCTGATCAGACGATGGAACAGAAAGAGGGCGGGCTAATTGAAAGGCAGAGGAAGAAACCTTTGGAACCCATTTCCTGATCGGGGGACGAGGCAGCGGGATCTTAGAAGCAGTCGCGGAGGCTTTGGAATGCAGGCAGGAGATAGCCAGGTGGCCAAAAGAGTGACAGGAGGAACAAATATCTGGAACCCAACCATAGCGAACATAGACTTTCGCTACATGCCCGACAGCAAGCTGAACAGGAATAGAAGCAGGGAGAGGCTTAAATGGGGATATCTCAATAAGAGCCTTAGCATACATCAATTTATCACGCGCAACCGTATTAGTATCAAAGCATTTCAATTTTCCAACGTTGCAGGCTATCCAATTCAACCCAAGGAGTGGCTGAAGTGCAGAGGGGATATAAGAGAAGTAAACCCAAACGGGGATGGAAAAACTTGTTCCCGAGCACTCGCCACAGTAGGAGACCAAGGAGTAATAATAAATGGCTTTCCATCAAAAAAAGAAGGCTCAGCCTCAAGAACAAGCTGTCGTTCCTCGGAAGAGGAAAACTTGAGATAATACATGGAGTCAATCAGTTTAACATGCAAATTACCACGCAGCTTCCAAGCTTTCCGACAAACTGAAGACGCATCACGAAGACGATGATTTGGTTCCAAAAAGAAGCCGACCAGATAATCAGACCAAAAGTCCACACCGGCTTGCATAACACATGGAGGTGGGATCATCACTCCATCTTCTTTGAAAATTTCAAATTCAATAGGTTTGTAGACACCAGCATTACATGGCAAAGAATTGAAAAGAGATGAACAAGATTTGGGGCAAGCCAGTGATGGTGCAGAAGGTCCAGGATGCTCCTCAACATTAGGTAAACCAGAAGAAGCAAGAGACTTGGTAGCAACCGAAATTTTTTCACTGATTATAGGAACAATATTGGCAGCTGCATTTACACAAGCATCAGAAGTGCATCGACTGGAATCAAAAGCCAAAACCAAACCCATAGCACTACCAGACAGAGGATCAATACCTCGCTCATCAGACACAGCAATCGAACCATGCTTCACCAGAACACATTTAGATTTCTCAAGAAGACACACAGTATCTCCAGAAGCAAAGGTTAGAGGCTGCTCACCAGACGATAAACCACCACAAGTAGGGTCACAAAATGCTTCCACGACATGAAGAGAAACCTTAGAAATCGAGCATGTGCGAGCAACAGGAGCTAGGAGTGAGTGATTGTTAGCAATTAGAGGGGGAAAATCAGAGGTCGAATGTAGGATTGGAATAGCAGACTTGACTGCAGACGACATGGCCTTATACACGCGACCAGATCTAGTCGACGAGGGAGAATGGGGGAGCGATAAGGGGGAATGAGAAGGAGAAAAGGGCATAGGAGAAAGCGAAACAGAATGGCCTGGGACGAGGCGAAGAAAATGGGGAAATCAGGGGGAGAAAAAGAAATCGCCTGGAAAAAAATAGAAGCCATGATGAAATGTGAAGGATAAATCCTTCAATTCTTAAACAATATCGCCTAAGTCCTTAAAACTCTTTTATTCAAAATCTCTATTTTCCATAGTCGAAATTTAAATAAATAGGACTTTAAAACCAACCATTAACCTTTTTCCAAATTCATTCTTTTATTTATTCAACTTTCACTATAAATATTTTACTTAAATTTTCTTTTTATTTTCCTTCAAAACCCAATCTTTATATTTTTGATATCTTAAAATACCTAAAATATATTCAACCAAACCATAACATTCAATAATTTCGATTTCCAATAAAATCAATATAATCTATCATAGTTTATCAAATAAATCATATCACTGAATATGAAATAAATTTGACAATTTTAAGGAATCCAGTTGGATCCCTCCAACATGTTTCCCTGCATCCACAGTTGTTAGCACGATATAAAAATACCAATCCCACTTCGAGGGGGATATCGCGGTATATAGGGTCATCCGCTATTATGTGGGGCGCATAGTGTCTCATCCACTATATAATGCGGAAATATCAATCACTCCAACACACACACTACCATATATAATATCACATCCGGACTGATAATATATTATCAATTCAATCAATCAACCAATAATTTAAATTTAACTATTCAAATTTACGAACAATCCAATTTGAGTGAGATTAACTCGTCTTCGATTTTTGTTTTGCAATCCGACCCCAAACCAACTATTTCCTTCACGATTTTGGACTTTGTACAAACATTGTATAGTTTATTAATTTTCGAACTAAACAAAAAAATAAATTACTGTTTATTAATTTAATTTAAACTAACAATTTAACTTTAAACTAATTTTCCTATCATAAATAATTTTCTTAGTAACTGAAATAATCAATTGAGTCAATTAAACACGTAAATCACCATAATATGTAATTTTAAAATAACAAGTAAATTTAAAATTTGTATATGTATATTTGTTTTCGAAGCTATATATATATATATTTATTTATTTATTTATAAAAATAACCTATATAGGGTTTAAAGCTCTAATTTTATGTAAACTTTCAAACATTCTAAAATCCCTTATTCTTTTCAAAACTTTATCTATATATATTTCTGTTTATACATGATTACACAAAACAGCATATACTTCATTTCCAATTTTTTTTCCAAACCAGACAAGTTCTGCTTTAACTTTATATAATTTATTTTCAATCGTTCAACCCGAACCATTAGTTAAACAAAATTTTTGAAGCTGTAATCGACAAGCAAAAGATACTCACCACATCGCCATCGACATCCCACGAGGCCGTTGACCCAGAAACACCTCATCTCCAAATTGAACTGCCCTCCTACCTGCTTCGAGAATAGCACCATGCATGCTTCATGCCCTAGGTTCGAACGTGACTCCCACGCGACACAACCCACCTACCCGCGATGCCAACCACTCCCCTAGCCTCGACGAACCAACCGGCCTCGCCGCCCTCGCGAGCTTCCCTCCTTGACATCTCGACCGGCTTTTCTCACATCGATTGAGCATTGAATTCCTCGAACAAATCGAATCGTTCAGCATGCGATTTTTTTAATTAACAAACTCTATTTCATTATTGATTTAAACTGGAGACATAGAAATATATGGGAAGTTTATAAATTGAACCGAAGGAACGAGGAGTATATACCTCATCTGCCATTTTATTTCCTTTAAAATTTTGACCTTGAAATGAAGAGAAGAGGAGGAACAGTTATATTTGTATATATTTTTTCCCTCTGCAGATTGAAGGAGGTAAGACACGATTTAAAAGATTGAAAAGATGAGGTAGCGTGTTTGAGGGATGCTATAGTGACATCGAGGTGAAGGCAAAAGGTTTCGATGTGAATTTTTTTTGACTGGTCAACATTTTTAAATATTATCCCAAATCGTCTCGATTTACGTATCCTAAAATTGCGAATCCCTATCGAGGCATGCCGCTAGGTCTTTATAATGTCATTCCCGTATTCCGAGTGCAATGGAAAAGGTTTCGAGTCCTAATTCGATGATATGGAGAAGATAGCCTTTTGGACTCGATAGTTATATTGAATTCTCGGTAAAAATTTCAGCACGTCTACCTACCGTACGATCACACGACAACTCCAAACACTATGAAATTTGAAATCTGATAATAATACACTATTACGGATCTAATGGAACCGGTTCCGTCGAATCCGAGACTGTGCCTCGAAAGGCTATTTTTAAATGTCAATTTAAATGATATATTTTTAAAATTGAAAAAATCACTTTTAAATTAATTTAAACTTCTATTATCTTCCATATCATCAATATAAATTTTATAGGCCTTTAAATTATTTATAACAAGCTTAAAATTCCCGATTCAGCTATTTACCCGATTTCTAATTATTTAATTCAATAGTTATACTATCAATTAATTGGTTATATTTGAAGTTCAAGTTAAAAATTAACTTTTAAATATTTAAACCAATTAAATATTCCAATTTCAAATATCCAAAATCATAGGTCGTCCATTCCTCCCCCCTTAAAAGAATTTCGTCCCCGAAATTGCTAGTTAAGAAGAATAGTCCACAAACCGTTTACTATTTTTTCCAAAACCAAACAGTTTCAAACAACTTCCCAAAACAATCTTTTTATTTAAGACACCCTATCACTCTTACTAACTTCCCAAACTCATCCATAGTTTCCAAACAATATTACTTATCAACCACTCAAATTATAATTAAAAACCAAATTTTAAATTATCAAAATTTCTTCAAAAAATTTCTAACTCCTTAATTTTTTCGAAAAATTTCGCTATGGTCTCTGTTGCGCGGCTAGCTCGGAACAACTACAAAATGCCTCTACAGGCCCTAAATTTCAATAGAAAACAAAAGCCAAGTGGCTAGATCAGAAAATCAACAAATTTCATGCGATAATTTTAAATACAAACCTTTTTGTCGGGCAATTCAATTTATCTTCTGAAATCAAAAACATCAATTTTCCTTTGCTTTTAAATATATGTATATCCTACTTAGCAATAATATACAATCATAGAATTCAAAATCATTTTATTCACTTCATTTTCAAAATTGTCAAAATTTGGTTCACTTAAGCCCGTACGATGTACATATACCATCCGTACGCAATTTCAAATCCGACCGCTCACTCGATCACACAATTTCACTTTCGAACTAGTATCGTCCACCCGACTTCCTAGTGCGGACTCAGATTTGGTTTCTTGATCAGAAACCGTCATTCTACTTGCATAGCCATACATTATGATAGAGAATTTCCAGAATCATTCAAAAATCCATATCCAGAGTTCGTCGTCGATATCAAGTGAAAAATTCCAACTCGGATCAATATAACTATCTCGAAATTCTGTGCTCGAATCTGGATCAAATCGCTATGCGAATAAAATAATGTACGTACATCCCGCGTATTTATCTCAGTTGATTATTAACTATATCAATTTTCTTTTTATTCACATCTATTTTGATTTCCATTCACATATTTACACTTACCCTTTCACATACCTTTATTAAATCCTCATTCAAATACTTACTTAGTATTTTTTTCCATTACTAACCTTACTTAGGAATTTTACGATTTACTTTCCTTAAGTTACTATAAATATTTTGTACAACTTTTTACCTTTATTTTCACTTCACCACTTAAGCTTTTATATCTACTTTCATTTAACTTAAATTTTCAATTCCATTTTGAATTCAATTTACCTTCCAATTTTTCAATATTGAATTTTACTTAGCCTGCTTAGATTCATTTCCTCAAAATTCCCTTTTATTTAAATTAATTCCAGTTACATTTCAATTTAACTCAAAATTTTAACTTCTATAAGTTTTCTAACTTATCTACATTTCATTCACTAATCTTTTTAATTTACTTCATTTATTTCATTATCACACTACTTTCATTTAACATTTCTTAAGTTAGATTTTATCCTAACAATTTCAATTTCTTATAAAATTTCAGACTTACTTATATTCCATAAACATTTTTAGTTAAACTCCCATAGTTTCAACAATTTATTAAACATTCAATATAATTTTTGAAGTCATATACACTCCAAGCCAAATTATTCTTTTGCATTTCAAAATCAACCCAATTGTGCAAACAAATTCCAATTCACAATATTCAGATAGCAATTCCTCTCTTGGAAACTCAAAAATGAACACCGATGATGCCGCGATCATCGTCGGAATTATTTTCCAGTGACAGAAGTGAGTTCAGTACTTTTATTCTTTAAAAACATTTTCAAATATTTTTAGTTCCAAATCTCACCAGATTTCATATCCCATTTAAAAATATTTCCAAATAATATGACCATTATTCCTCCAAAATCTTTGAAAAATAATTTTCAAACCCAAAGGAAATTAAATTTTCCAAATTTCCAAATTTGAAATCCTTCAAGTCTTCAAATCTATATTTCAAACATCCCTCTTAAATGTTATTCCCTTTCAAATTTTAAATCACATTTATAAATTCATATTTACAAACTCCATTTTGTTGCATGAATTTATTTCTTAACCTTCGGTTATAACTTCAATTTCATATTCAATTTCAACAACAACAATGATAATAATTTAATATTATCATTTCCTAACAACCAAGCAATCATATATACTTATAATAATTTACAAAAATTATTCCTTTTATATAAAAAAATACTTTGGGTGAAATTATTTCATTTACCCACTTTTTAAAAGTAATACTGCATCGGTTTACCTAGTTTAAGAGTTTAGAAATTCCTGTCGATATAGTTGTTCCAACTGTACCGACCAGAATTTATAAACACTCAACTGATAAGTCAACACAATATAAAATAATTTTTATATTCACTAACAATTACGCGATCATATCTATTATTACGCTCAAACTCATTCTAGGGTACTACTGTCCCTATCTCTAATGAGCAATCCCCACCAGAGCCAAGGTTCTCATTTGATCTTCAGCTTTGATACCAAGTGTAATAGCTCGCAAATTCGTACCCCTTTGGGTCGACAATATTCTCTATATGTACAACTCAAATTGGACGGAAATACGAACCATTAGGGTTAAAAGAGAAAAGGTAGAAGAAGAAATAGAAACAACATCAGAATCTCACAATCGCAGCGGAACAATATATAATAGATAACAATTGATTTTTATACAAAAAGAACTATTACTATTTTATACATTACATCATCAGAGTACAACACCAAACAATAACACAATACTGGACAGTTATAATAACTTGTCCTCACAGAACTGAATATACATCATACCATACACAGCGGAATATAAGTCAGATACATGATATACGTCTCCGTCATCCAGCTCGTCTCTTGAGCTCCGTAGCATCCTATCCTGAATCTGTAATACTCGGTCTGACCCAAGCATTATAATAAAATAACATCTGAGTCAGTCTGAAAAACCAGCGTGAGAAAACAAACTCAATTGAATTATTAAAGTTTTCAAAACCCTTTGAAATCAAAGGTATCTCGTAAGACCACGCCACAAATAAACATGTCGGGTTTTTACCTTACGATAACCAAAACATTTTTTATCAAAGTCCTCAGATATTATAATAGTGTCTAAGTATAAATACTTATTCAAATAGCCAGAATTGTTACATTCATTAAATTCCAGCATACTAGGCTCTACAATCAAAACCGTAAAGGGCATGTAGGGAGAATGGATTTCCAACTAATGACTAGGCACTAGGGTACCACATGTCACAGTACCTGGTCTAGATCAGCATATCGAGGACCACTCCCGATCTCCTACAGCACAAAACCGGAGTTACCCCTTACTGGATAGTTCGAATAAGATCACCCTGCGGTTCGGATTAGCAGCCGCCCACACAACCGAAATAAAGGGACCCTAAATAGGAGAAATCTTATCCTAATTGGGTACAACCCACTTAGCCTTGCTGCATATCCCTTGATTTTTAGTCATTCCCAGTTGATGTGGCTCGAGGCTAAGCGTTACCTTATTAGGAATATTCACTTAGAATGCTCATTGTCCTCCAATGACAATCTACTGATAGCATTCATCCATACAAGTCCGTTCCCGGTCCAAACGGAACTGAAGGCACTGCTCCTACTACATCCATTTTGGAATCGTCCTCAGGATTAGTAGTGATTAGCCCTACACTCACTACTCCTTATTCGACTCCAAGCTCTTGTCTTTCTTTCGAAAACGTACTCGTTGGATCGAAGTGGTTTCCAGATCACAAATCCGATCCCGATCTCTTCGAAACAAATTTCGCTATTTTTAAGTAAACTCAACCCCGATTCTTTAGGAAATACACAGACGAGATCGTAGATCACCTCCTAACCGCCAGTGGATGGATTTCCTTATAAACATCCTAGAAGAACGAACGAGTTTATACGTACAGTATAGCACCTCGAACGGTAACGGTACCATATAATTCTCATACTTCTTTTAGATATTTCCAAAGTTGTATTTGGGCCCAGATTTGATAGTCGGTTATTTAACTATCAAATTAAAACAATCATTCAACAAAATATTTTATTTCCACTGAAAAACCCAAGTCTTATTAAATTTAGATTTTAAATAAATTAAATCACTTCATCCAAAATTATACGCTTAAAATATTTAAAGTAAAGTTACTTAAATTCTTTAATCAAAATAATAATTCAATAATAATACCCAAGTAAAACTTTAGCCAAATCTACTTTTTAAAATAAAACTATTATATAAGTATAAATATTTAATTATTATCCTTTAAATCATAATACCAATTTAACCTTTAAAATAATTAATCACTATAATTAACTTAATTGCTATTTACTTTAAAAATTTTAAAACAACTATAATGAATCTTCTTAAAACATTCCTTTAAAAAATCTTTAAAACTTCTAATTTATACTTTGAAATCTTTCTTTGGAAATATACTTAGCTTTTCAGGAAAATACACTTTCCGTTCCAATCTAACCCGCCTAATCATTTTTAAATCGTTCTCGATTTATCCTAATTTAATTTACATCCCAATCCTGTAAATTTTCTTTTCCACACTTTTAAAAATAAAACCACTATTTATTTTTAAAATAAATTAACATTTCCTTATAAATTCCCACCATGAGTTTATACTTTCAGATTATCCACTGATGAATATTCCATTTTATTTATTAACCTCATTTATAAATTCCATAATCTCATTCTCTTTTAATCACTATTTAAAAACACTTAATCGATTTTTAGATCGATTCTCTGAATTAAATTCCCTTTAAATTTATTTCTTGATTTATCCAAAATTATCCCAACCCTTAATTTCAGATTTACTCGCCTCTTCTGATTTAAATTCTTATTTAAATTTGAAACATCAACTTCATACTTTATTTCAAAAAATTTCTTTTATTTTTCCCAACTCGTTTAAATCATGAAATTAAGAATAAATCCTTTAATCCTTAAACAATATCGCCTGAGTCCTTAAAACTCTTTTATTCAAAATATCTATTTTTCATACTTGTAATTTAAATAAATAGGACTTTAAAACCAACCATTAACCTTTTTCCAAATTCACCCTTTTATTTATTCAAATTTCACTATAAATATTTATTTAAATTTTATTTTTATTTTCCTTCAAAAACCCAATCTTTATATTTTTGATATCTTAAAATACCCAAAATATATTCAACCAAACCATAGAATTCAATAATTTCAATTTCCAATAAAATCAATATAATCTATCACAGATTATCAAATAAATTATATCACTAAATATGAAATAAATTCGACATTTTTGAGGAATCTAGTTGGATCCCTCCAACATGTTTCCCTGCATCCACAGTTGTTAGCACAATATAAAAATACCAATCCCACTTCGAGGGGGATATCGCGGTATATAGCATCATCTGCTATTATGCGAAGCGCATAGGGTCTCATCCGCTATATAATGCGGGAATATCAATCACTCCAATATATATATATATATATATAATGTCACATCTAGACTGATAATAAATTATCAATTCAATCAATCAACCAATAATTTAAACTTAACTATTTAAATTTACCAGCAATCCAATTTGAGTGAGACTAACTCACCTTTGATTTATGTTTTGCATTCCGACCCCAAAGCGGCTATTTCCTTCCCGATTTTGGACCTTGTACAAACATTGTATGGTTTATTAATATTTGAACCAAACGAAAAAAATAAATTACTATTTATTAATTTAATTTAAACTAATAATTTAATTTTAAACTAATTTTCCTATCATAAATAATTTTCTTAGCAACTGAAATAATCAAATGAGTTAATTAAACACGTAATAACCATAATATATAATTTTAAAATAACTAGTAAATTTAAAATTTGTATATGTATATTTATTTTCGAAGCTACACACATATATATACACACTTATAAAAATAACCTATATAGGGTTTAAAGCTTTAATTTTCATATAAACTTTCAAACATTCTAAATTCCCTTATTCTTTTCAAAACTTTGTATATATATATATTTCTGTTTATATATAATTACACAAAACACCATATACTTCATTTATAATTTTTTTTTCAAACCAGACAAGTTCAACTTTAACTTTATATAAAAAAATTCCAATCTTTCAGCCCGAAGCCATCAGTTAAACCAAAATTTTGAAGCTGTAATCAACACGTAAAAAAAATGCAAAGATACTCACCAAATTTCCGTTGACATCGCACGAGGCCACCAACCCCGAAACACCTCTTCCCCAAATCGAACTGCCCTCCAGCCTACTTTGAGAATCGCATCGTGCACGCCCTATGCCCTAGGTTCGAATGTGACTCCCATGCTACACAACCCACCTGCCCACGATGCCAACCACTCCTCTAGCCTCGCCGAACCAACCGGCCTTGCCGCCCTCGCGAGCTTCCCTCCTCTACACCTCGAACGGCTTGTCTCGCACTGCATGAGCATTGAATTCCTCAAACGAATCGATTCGTTCAGCACGCGATTTTTTTAAATAAAGAACTCGATTTTATTATTGATTTTAACTGGAGCCGAAGAAATATATGGGAAGTTTGTAAATTGAACGGAAGGAATGAGGAGCATATGCCTCAGCTGCCCTTTTTTTCTTCAAACTTTTGATTTTGAAATGAAGAGAAGAGGAGGCACGGTTATATTTGTACATATTTTCATCCCTCTTTAGATTGAAGGAGGCAAGCACGATTTAAAAGATTGAAAAGATGAGGTAGCATGTTTGAGGGATGCTATAGTGACATCAAGGTAAAGGCAAAAAATTTTGATGTGAAATTGTTTTTGACTGGTCAACATTTTTAAACATTATACCAAATTTTCTCGATTTATGTAGCCTAAAATTGCGAATCCCTATCGAGGCATGTCGCTAAACATTCATAATGTCATACCCCTATTCCAAGCACAATGGAAAAGGTTCTGAGTTCTAATTCGATCGTATGGAGAAAGTGGCTTTTTGGACCCCGTAGTTATATTGAATTCTCTATATAAATTTCAGCGCATCTACCTACCGTACGATCACACGACAACTCCAAACAATACGAAATTTGAAATCCGATAATAATACGCTATTATGGATCCAATGGAACCGGTTTCATCGAATTCCGAAACTGTGCCTTGGAAGGCTATTTTTAAATGTCAATTTAAACGATATATTTTTAAAATTTAACAAACCACTTTTAAGTTTAATTTAAAACTTCTATTATCTTCAGTATCATCAATACAAGTTTTATAGGCCTTCAGATTATTTTTAACAAGCTTAAAATTGTCGATTCGGCTATTTACCCATTGCCAATTATTTAATTCAATAGTTAAATTATCAATTAATTGGTTATATTTGAAATTCAAGTTAAAAATTAACTTTTAAATATTTAAAACAATTAAATATTTCAATTTCAAATATCCAAAATCTCGGGTCGTTACATGGACTCAAATGAAGAACTAGTTATAATCCTTCTTCGGCGATTTGGTCTGTGGGAATGTGATGTTGGACGTTGAGGAGAGCTACCCTCAAGTTGAAGTGCATGGGTAGTTGATGAGCGACTGGGGGCAATGTGGCCATAAGCAATACGTGGATCGTAATTAGCACTGGCCCAAGCATCACCATAGTCATGCAGATCAAACTCATAATCTGCATGATTGTATAGGAAGGTCAGATCAAACCCTGGCCAAAAGTAAGTGAGAACATCAATTGCTTGCTTTACACCAATCTCCCACATGACCCTTCTTACGTTCGCGTTATGAAGCTGCTTAACAGAGAAGCCATATCTAATCCATCTCGAGAAGTAGCAACAGCATCAAGGCGAGCCTCAAACTCTAATCAAAAAAGTTTGTTTCAAGGGCGTTAACACATCCTATAGCCACGCTCTTAATTCGTTCAATCTCTTTTCAAGGTTGATCCATTATTCTCCCAGTTTTTTAGATGTCAGGACCAAAGAGTTCCCACGTAGTAGAAACATAAGGCGAACTACCACTACTCGCAGTTCTTGATCTTTTTTCATAATGATCTCTCAATTCAGCAAGTTGGCATCATAATAATTTATCAGCTCATTCTTCCACTTAAGAACGATATTAAGATCTACCCCACGTAGGAAAGCAGGAGCTTCATCAATGCTAATTTGCCTTGCAATTTGTTTATCTAACTCTTCAACTTTGCATTCTAAGGCCATAATTTCTTTCGTATATATGACCCTATATATGCCTTCGGTATCCCTTAAGAAACATTCTACTTCTACGACCTTAGTCAAAGTGGAATTAAGCTTCCCTTTTAGGGTGTCTGTCTTTAAATCTTGACCAAAAGAAGCAGGCTGTAAATCAACTAAGTCCATACGAAGCAAGATTAAAAAGAAGTACAACTAAGTGAAGGACGTACGAGAAATTCACATAATTTGCAAAGGGATCATAACATTACATAACATGCATAAAAAATAAAATATCCAACAATATAAAATCACAAAGTCATTTCTAGCCATGGACTTTGAAAACACTACTCTAAAGGCACTTAAGATTTGCTAGCCAAAGGCAGGGATGTGCTAGTGGGGATAGACTTTCGGAGGTCATAGCATGCGCCTACCCATGGATCAATTGGCCCCTCTATGGCCACCCTGAAGCCCGCAATATTATGTAAGAAGCTTAGATCAAGCGTAGGGTAGAAATAAGCAAAGATGTCCATGGCATGTAGTAGGAAAGCCTGCCTCATCTTGCTTTTAACTTTTCTTGTCTAAGTTTTTCTAAGAAGGAGGTGATCCTATCCCGAGCTTCACTCAAAGTATCTTCAAACTCATAAATTTTGAGTACAACCTCCTTCTTGGTATTCTCCAAAGTATCTATTAGCAGAGCCTTAGTTTTTTTGGTATTTCTTGCAAAGCCATCAAAATACCTAAAGGTGTCGGTTTTCCATCCTTTCTCCGTAGATGGGAAAGCATCCTAGAATCTACCCTCTTCTTTCGATCAATTAGCGAAGAAGGATTTATACCCATAGGAGGAACATGAACCAAATTCGGAAAGGGACTCCTCTACCATTCTCCCTTCTTCAGTATTCTCATTTTCCTCAATCTGGCGGGCAGGTTAAGCAAACAAATCTTCTATATTCTTATTCAATTTCTTTATCTCTGCTTCGTAAACAATCCCATAAAGTTTCTCCTCATCTTTCAATAATTGATGCATCTCACTTAACTTTAACTCAGCAGCATTAAGCCAGTACGCAACATAATGTTAAGTTGATGTTGGAAGTTCATTGCATATTTTGCCTCCTTGAGCTTTATATTGACCTTCTTTATGTCCTTTTTCAAGTCTTTCATTAGCAATTGTAAGACGTATATTCTTCTTTTTTGTAACTGTGGTACGACTCATTACTTTATCCTCAAACTCATGTTGTCCTATGTCATCAAGGCTATGAATGATGGGGGCAGAAGGAATGTTGGATTTAAGAAATTTGTCAAACTCAAATGGAAGCCCATAAGGACTAACCTAGTAGGTAAAAATCAAATGTTTGACTCAAGGAAAATCGAAATGCACCACGTTAAAATCAAAATGGGAACATATATTATTAATTATATCGTTGTAAGACAAATTCAGCAAAACCATATAAGGAAAATGACAACATTAAACAGAACTCAATCCTTATGTTAATTTCCAAGCCAATGCCTAAACCATTCCAAATAAGGGTAATCAAGTGAGAAGGAATCACTGTCTAAGGTGTATTGCCATCAACACGGTATAAAGTCACTAAGCGTCTTCTTTTCTTTAACTATTTGATCAATCCTAGAAAGCAACCCTTAGGTTTTGTCCTTAAGTTTTGTAAAAGACTCATATAACTCTTTCTGATGCCTATTGACAGCCGCAGCACTAAGACCAAGATGATCTAAATTTTGAGTTTTACGCTTGTCCATACTTTCCTTTGGAAGTTTAGTGAACAAAACTTCTTCAAAAGATTTAAAAAACAAAAACAACAAAGACGACTCAATCTTCACTTGACAACAATAAAATAAGGTAAAAATAATGGAAAGTGGCCATAACAAAATATGAATAACAAACTAACTTTCATCACATAAAGAAGAAGCCTTAATATCCATATACAAAATGTTTTTAAATATTTACATTAGGATTTAAAGTGACGGTCTCTTTGGCCACCTCAGTATCCTTAGACATCTCGTCGTCCCGGGGCACCTCATCCCTAATTTATTGCATAGAGGCAGAAGGAGAGGCATTCTTTGCAACTACCTCCTCGTCCCACTTGGTTAAGCAGTAGGTATAAGCTTTGATAATCCTAGCCGAGTCCCTAAGAAAGTCACGTTTGACCTCTTCATCAAATTGAGCCATGCCCAGGATACATGTTGTAGACCATGTTTTAAGTGCTCACCTTAAATTTTTGCCTTAACGTCGCTAGCTCACGGCCCTTCACGGCCAAGGCTTCCTCCGCATTCTTTGCAGCCCCTCCGCTTTAAGACAATATGCATCAAAGTCTCCCACAACCTTAGCCTTCTCGAAAGTAACCGAATTAAGTCTTGCTTTAAGTTTAATGAAGCAAGCCTAAGACACAACTTGCTCTCCCTCCCATCTCTTTTGAGCTTCATTTTTCAATGCCCCAAGTTAAAAATAAATATAATAATAAGTAGGTGAAAAAGAACTAAATAAATAAAGGAAAAGAGAGAAGGGGAAAAAATGAAAAGCACTCACATAGGACCAAGACCTCTTCATCTTGGTCACAAGATCAGAAGAGGGACGCTCGGGAAATGGAAAGGGAGAAAGGATGAGGGAGATGAGGCAATGCTGGATAAATTATCAAGTGCATCCTTTCCAAACCTCCCGACAAGTTTAGAAATGGCACCCTCAGGCAAAGGAAGATAACAAGTATGTGGGCCAAGACTGTAAAGGAGGAACATGGAGAGCCGTAGAAGAAGGAAGGGAAGGGGATATAGCCAGCTTCTTTGAAGTTTAGCCTGAACCTCATCATCATGCTGTCTCTTCTTGATGTTTTTCTTTGACGGTTTTCTAGATGCAACAAACGTGTCCAAAAGATCATCATCCATTTTACTTGTATATAAAAGCAATCTCAATGCTAGAAAACATTTTCCTAAGAGCCAGAAACATAAAATAATGAATCTTCAGTCTATTGTTAGCAAATTATACCCTTAGGCCCGTCAGAAACCTTAAAAATGGATAATTTGTGATTTGGACTCGGAAAGCCATGTTTTTCCAGCATCTCTTTAGTAAAAAAAAGATTGCATTTTCCTCTTCTCCGTAACTAATTCTAAAATTCGGCTCCTATGGGACTAATACAACCTGGTGGCTTCACCGGAGAAAATGGGCTAAGTAGGATGTTGGTGGAAGACGAAAATTATTAGAACTTGAAATAAAGAAATATAAATCAACCTATCTCTAAGTTTTGTGGGGGATAGACATCAGGGTTGACGTCTTAGCTTAACCGTAGTAAAAACCGGCATCACCCACGAGTGACTCTTATTGATGTCAAATAAGAATCGAAGCTCCTCACAAGTAGGACTATAACCATTCTCAACATAAAAAATAAAAGCGGCAATCACAAGAGAGTATGATAGAGGAGCGAGTTGGATATGAACAAGATCAATGGCTGCTAGCAACTGATGAAGAACTTGGTTTGGGGGAAGGTAGACACCGCGTGTATGGAGTAAGGGAGGTAAACCCATTTGGAGGAGTGTTAATATGCTCATGAGGTTCAGGGACCCTAACCTCGTAACTTATGAATCCAAATTGTTTTAAAATACCCTTAGCATCTTTTAGGCGAGTTATCTTAGAAGGCAAGACAAATGGCAAGAAAAAGAGGATATTTCAAAATCACAAGATAAATTGTGGAAAAAATGCTAAAATAAAGAGGTTTACAAAAAGAAAAAAATTTATTATTTTACTTTAAAAGAAAATTTGAATTCAGGAAAAGAACCGACTTAAGGGATAAAGATTTTCTTTTTTTCCATTTTTTCTTTTCTTTTGTGGTAATAAAACATTAAAGAATAAAGAAGAAGCGAAGTAAAGATATATACATACCTTAATCAAATGTTTACCACACAAATGAAATAATGGACAATTTCTGAATCGTCAATCGATCGATTAAATATCAAGAATAATAAGCATGAAAAGCAAGATAGATTTACCTAGTAAATGAGGAGATTGATGTTACAGCTCTACAAAAGGTCGGCCAATAAGTGAGTGATATGTGTGCAAGAGCATTAAATAAGAAACAACTACTAAGACATTTTCCTTTTTTTGAAATGAAAGAAAGGAGTAGACAGAAGCAATGGGATACAAAGACCACTTTAGGTAGAAACAAATTCACACCCATCTACGATTGTTGCAGACTTAAGGGGCAAGTGTCATACTTGTATTTCTTGAACCCTATTAAAGGTGAGATGGTGCAAATAATAAAACAAAAGGACCGTTCTTACAATCAAGTCGGGCTACAAGAAGAGGGGGCAAAGATTAAAGCAAAGTCAAGAGAGTAATGCACCAAACCATTTAAGTATAGTCCTAGCACTATACCCAAACTAACTACTAGGTATGGGAACCAACCTGCAACCACAATTTGCGATCAGATATAAAGAACTGCAAGGCAACACAAAAATGACAATGAGACGGATATACTACGCTGCTACACAAATAGTTGTACTAGTAGTGCCAGAGTACAACACATTCCCCCTTTATGAAAGCCTATATACAAATGGGGATGCATTGCACTCTCATATCAATGTATAGAAATAACAGGCCTGGGTAAAAAGGGTTATGGGGATGTGCCACCCCCTCTTTTACACTAAAAGACGGAATAAAGCTGCAATCCAACATCAAAGTCGGGATGATAAAGAAGTGCACCGCCATCGAAATAGGTGAGCCACCCTTAGAGTAGGTTAATAAAGAACTACGCTGCTATCAGGATGTAACAAACACGTGAATGCAAGGAAATGGATAAAAAAAGAAGAGGACTACACTACAATTAAATGACCTAATAAACCCAACTATTATTTCTAAAAGCTAATGCGTTGACTTTCAAGTATAGATCCACACTACGCTTAATAAGGATCCTTTAAGCAGTACCATGAGGAATCCAAAGCATTCCAAGGGCTGAACGCAGAGTCATTTGAACAGCACTTCACCACGGTCTTCACTTGTTATAAAACAACAAAGATGTTAGCAGCCCTTATCAAACAACCAATGCACATCAATATCAAGAGCAGCTTAGAGCATATTCACATAGGCATTGAGCTAATACCACAAGTTAGGGAAATGTGACTCAGCTCCATTCATCTTTAGCACAATGTCAAACGAATACCGCAGACTGGGCAAGACAACTCAATTACAGACACATCCATGGCAGAATCCTATGAATGGTGCGGTTTTACTTTGCGTGTATCGGTGGTGCACCAATAATAAAGCAAAGAAATAACTCCCAATATTCTTAGGGTGCAGTTCATAAGCCATTCGCCCCTTGGACCAAAAGTGCATGATCCATTTGAATTTGAGTTCCCTACCTCAATTTCAAAAGTTCTTGCTACAGTTTCAAACCTCCTGCCAGCGCCTAGAATTAAACCACTCAAACTATGATTTCCCACCGAAGACACATCAGGAGTTCATGCACACGTGGCGGCATCCAAAGGTGGGAATGAAAACAGCCGAAGGAGAATGATAGCAATCCACGTGCATCTCGTTACTATAAATTGAAAAGGCATTGTAGCAAGTGGGGATCTTTTTTGAAATTGATAATTTTAAGGATTATAATGAAAAGTTTTGTAATCTATACCATTAGTTCTTGTACTATAGATATAAAGGAAGAAAGTGACATTTCTCCATGGACACAGGATTCCTTTAACATTCGAACCACATAAAATTATCCGTGTCTTCACTCTTTTCTGCATTTTTACTTACCTACTTTCCTGTGTTAGATTTCTTCATAACTTGAATTGAATATAGATTTGATTTGACATTTTAACAAACTGTTAAATTGAAACTACTTAATTTTAAGCATCCGACAACTTAGATACTACGTAAAGGCAAATGCAATATTATTTAAGTTTGTTGACTGCAGTTCATGGAAGTATGCTATATTTACTTTTGTGATCGTTTGAGGCATTGTGAAACAAAAAATCTCACTAATAAGATGAATAATAACATAAATAGTGATCAAAGTGGCGTATAGTCATTAAGTAAATAGATATACTCTAATTATCTCTTAGTATAAATCATAAGAAAAACTCACAATGGTGTTATCAACTATAATGTCTTTCACGACTATACCTTATTATGGTCATCAATAGTGGTTGTCTTTGCTCTATCCCAAAGTAGAATCAATATCCTCTTATCTTTCAGTCTCATTATACTAATATATATACAAATACGTGATATTAAATGGATGGAAGGTGGACTATGTCACAGTACTAATGTGACTTATTACGTATCCATTACAAGATCAAACCCACATAGTTCTTTTACTATTAACTAGTACAACCCAATTAAGGGTAAATATATAAAATGGTACGTACAATTTCACAAAGTTAGTGTAGGATGTATAATTATAATCAACATAATGTGCAAAGAAATAGCAACCAATGAGCTAGAAAGATTGTGACTATATGATTTTTAGCTTTTCACTTGCATCTTAGTGTTAGCACATACGTAATAATAATAATTTATAGCTTATTAATATGATAATGTAAATAATAATAATGCTATTTACGAAGCTCTTATCTTCACGCTCTTCTAATATGATATACCAGCAATACAAAGGCTAAGTGAGCTCTCAGCACGAGCTGAGTAAAACTGCTGCTTTGCCCAATCATATGACATCTACCAATATGAAGCATGTTGATGCAATATAGAAGTCACTTAGTAGCATGGACTGAACAAGAGTAATTTTATCTCAACATTTCATTCCAGTCCTATTTGACACTATAATGATGTCGATAATTAATGCATAATCAAATCATCAACATACAATGTCACACAACACACTAATCTACCCAAATCATCTCTAATACCCATTTATTATCTCTAGTTTCCACACCTATTTATTTGGCTTTTGATATTTTATTTACTCTTTTATTTTCAAAATCATTCTCCAAAAGATTTAAAAAATGAATTCTTTATATTTCCTAAAATCCCATTTTTCCAAATTAGTGCAAAATCATGTTTTTGGAAATCTATAAATCTATATCATAAGCTGAGTAAGCAAACAGGAGAAAGTACTCAATAATTCAAATGGTGGGTGTCCCTACACTTACAAAGTCTCTTTGCTACCCTAACTAACACTCAAAATCGTAACAATTCCTCCATCATTTATATTGCATTAATAGTTAAGATCAAATCCTAGGAAAATCTCGAGTAGCAGACTGTTTGACCAGTGATGATAGGGCTAACCTGCCACTAACCCAGGGTGTTATCCCATGGTCGATCGGCAAAGATGGGTATTAACCTTTCTGGTATTAAAATAAGAATTTGCCACCAAAAATATCCTCACATCGAATGAATCTCATAAGATCTACCAGGTGCAATTCTAATCACATAGAGTCTATCTCATCATACTCACTACCCAAAATCCAAATGATACCATAAGGGTAAATAACTATATAAACATGTGAGTACACATAAATAATCATAAGTAGTAACAAATAGAGCATCAACATATAAAGGAGGCAATACCATAGCGCCTTAATAATAGGACAAGGTACTATCTTGCAACATATTGTTAGTAACAATAATATAATATATTTTCAATATAAGCTAGGCACATGTATTTAAACTCTAGTGTGGACCACATTCAACATTAATAAGTGTGCACATATTCAATTATCGTAGCCATCATATTTCATAGTGCACTAATATGTAAACACAAGCATCCATACCTATAGCTTGTCATCACTATATTAAGTTCATATTAATGCTACAAGTGAGACAACTTGAGTAGCTTATGAGATTTCACTACTAGTAATAATGTCATCATAATTAATCCATAACTGATTAATCATGAAAACAAAAAGCATAGTGTATATAGAATACCAACACACAGACAACCCATACTATTAAATGTTAAAAGCCTATTTACTACTTTAAACAGTGTCCTATCTTACTTAATTATTTAAATGCCAAATTATCTATTTGATTATTTTATTGGGATAACACATTAATATCTTAATTCCCAATCCTTGTCCAACTCTATAATATACACTGTAAATTGGCAAATGTGTATATTACTATAACTATTAATGTAAACGATAAAACAGTTAAGTGCATACTTAAATAAAATTACTTAAATGTACACAATAAAACTGCTATTGTGTACTTAATCCCAAATTATTATAATTTGTACACTATATAATAGACAAAGTTTACTTGACCTTATCTATTATTGGTACATTGCAAAACTTGAAATATGCACATAATCTTATCTACTATTTATACACAATAAAATTGGCAAATGTGTGCATTACTAACGCTATTAATTGTATGAAATGGCAGTGTGCATAAATGTTAAATTTCTAACAGGTGTAGCTTATGGGTTTTCACTACTCATAATAACATGTTCATACAAACACACAACCGGTTAATTAAATATTTCTAACCAATGAATGTCAAATATTCCACTCAAGGGCAATTCATTTATATTTGTAACTGCTTGTAGCCACAGTGGTGGGCATACTTCTATTACTATTATGAATACTAGTTGCCACATTGATGGGGAACCTTCCATTGCAAATATCATATTAATCACACTAATAAATTATATTGACTAATTATAAATATTTCATAAAACTACTAATTAATACGAATGTTCCCTAAATTTTAGTCCTAAGTATTTAGGGATAACTAATCTTATAAAGTAAACGTGTTACTTAATATACCATTAAGAGGTCATCAATTAGTTAATTAAGGATTATTTATGCTTATCTTCTTTTTTATCCCTTAATTCTACACTTATTCAAATGTGTAAACAAGTTATACCAATATTATTTAGACTTCATAATGATCCTAAAGACGCGTACCGCATCTTAATCAGATTTCGTATGAAGAAGTTGTCGCATAATTTACTTTCAAGCTATATTCGCATTTTGTTTAAATTATAAATAAAGAGGTATACCTACCCGCAAATATATTAATTCAAGGGACATAACAATAGTTTTCCCTTCTTCTCCAATTTATTAATGCTCGTTTCATGGATTAAAAGTCAGCAACTTTCTATTTTGTTGTTCACCACCACTATGCATGAATCATCGCGTAACCACTTGCATTGAGTTTGTTTGGCCGAGATGCTCCAAGCTATGCCCATAAATCCCAACTCGATGCCTTCTCCTACAAACCCAAACGTCAAATCCATTGCGCTAACCTTAGCCAAGCACGGTCTTAACAATCATTTTTGGTTCATTCGAATGATGTCATCGTTCTCGTCATCATCAGACGAACTCTTCGATCATCACCATCTACTCTCCGGTGATAGTTGATATCGATCAACATTTTAGCCGATGCCGTAGACCACTAGTTTCCTCTGCTACAGGTAAGGATAGCTATTGAGTCAACTTCCATTCACCTTTACATTGACAGCCAAGTTTTTTTATACCGCCAGCTTAACCTCCAATTATCATTGCATGGACCTAAAAACCTTCACCGTTTGCTATCGGAAACTGCCTATGTCGGTTTCCACGAGCTTCTTCTGCATCAGAGATTATCTCCATTACACTTAAAAACCAAAACTACATCACCATAGATAGTTAGTTTCACTTTTGACAAAAATTCTTCAAACATTAAGCCATCAATGGCTGCTGTTGTACCAACCAACTCAGTTAGTATGAGAGATGATGTAATGAGTTATATTAATTAATTAATTAATTAATTTAAAGGTATATTTGATAGATTATCCATACATGGTGTATAGGTTAAAGAATTGATAAGGAGATAATTAGTTGCATTGTTGTGAAGGTGGTGAGTTGTTTTGCACGTAATATACATACATACATACATACGTACGTACGTACATACATACATACATACATACATACATACATACATAAAGATTTGATTAAAGAGAGGGAAGTTCATTATCAGGGAGAAGATATAATTCATAAGTGGAGGAAAGAATACATGTCTAGCCTTCCTTGATTATGAGATGTTAGAGGACGATCAAGATGGAAGGCTATGCGTATTTGTAATGGTGTGTATTTTGCATTTTAGCCCTTTCTTTATTTTATTTTGCATAAAATGTTATATGTGCCAAATGTCAAATAATTTGCCAAGTGTTATTATTGTTTGCCTTGTTATATTTGATGCATGCAATGTTGCATATAGGGATATATGTTCTAATGAGAAGAAATATATTATTATTAATTTATATTTTTTGGTACACATAAGGGTCATTTTCTGATCCGATCAACGCCAACAACATCCACTTTTGTGCTTTCAGAAGGAAATTACGTGTTTGTCTAACTCAATGCACTGGTTATGATTCTACATAATTTATTTTAATTTATCAATTTTGAAAATTTACATCAAATATGTCAAAAAAGCTGTATAGAAAATCATTATATTTTAACAAATAAAAATATCTACAAAATCCGATAAAAGATGATGAAAAGTGGTAGAATTAGGGATATAACATAAAGGAAATTATGCAATTTATTACATATCTCTAACTTGATAACCAATCTTTTTCGAAATTAAGGGTTTTCCTTTTGTTATATATTTTATGTAATGAGTTATATTGATTAATTAATTTAATTAAAAGTACATTTAATAGAAAATCCATAAACGGTATGTTTTATGATAATAGTTATAATGTTTTATAACCTTGAGTGGTTTATCATAATAAAATAAACATACCGTTTTAAATATTCCTAGTCAAGATGTATCGAGGCTAGATATCATGCATCGTCGAGACTAGAGTGCGTAACGCTATCTAAATGTTGGGTAGTGTATTACTCATGACTACTAGGGCATCAATGGGTTACGTACTGATAGTTATGGTTTTCTGTTGGTTAATATTACTAAAGTCAAACAGAAAACATTGATGTCACAAAAGTACATAGTTCTATTGACTTGAGAATATGGTTGTAAAAATCGCTGGGCAGATGCTAAGTGGTAAACATGGACTAAAGATTAATCACTTCGGGGAGGATTAATTGAAATTAGGCATTTTTGATAAACACGACATTTTGGATGAAATTTTGGTACTTTGTTTAGTATCAACTGATCCGTAATGGGATATCATGGATTTGGATGGGTTTGGAAGCAACTATGGAGACAAAACCGCTTGAAATAAACATTTTGATTCTTATAAGAGACATTATGCCTAAATTTGTGCATATACGGTGCCTATAAACTTGTTTATTGCTTAGATAATATAGTAGGTCTCATGTAGGAAGACTAGTAAAATATCTAAGTTGTGGAAGACTAGTAAAATATCTAAGTTGTAAGGCTAGCTTAACCCCTAAGTGGGGCCTAGGCGGAAGCTTAGAAGGATTTTTACAATAGAGCTTGAGAATACCGTTGATCTTCAATAAAAAAACTCCGCTTTGATTATAGTTAAATCGTGGCACGGCGTCCATCAAATAGCTATAGTTAGGTCATGTGGAAGCGTTGGAAGCGAAATACTATGCAAAAGAGGATTTGTCTCCTCAGTTATATGAGGTTGGTATCACGGTCCACTAAAGCCAAGTCAAAGTCAAAGTCAATTACTAGAGCAGTTCGGTTATAACAATAATTGTTATTATTGAACCAAGGTCAATGTGTTTGGTCTATAGAGTTGAATATGAATGATGTTGAAATTTTGACCATTATCTGATTCCATAAATCCAAAGTGATATAGTTTTGATCAAGAGAACTAGTGTAAATATTGTCACTTATGGGTTGCGCTTATAATAACAAAGGATGTGTAAGCGATAATTTAGTTAAAATGTCACAACACAGGCTAAGGTGACGTGTGAACGTTAATATTTGAATTATATTGATCGCTGACTAAATTTACACCTTTGAGTCACACAACCGAAATGATGAATTTTTTGATAAAGTCACACGATTTATTTTATTTTTTAATCGTTAAAAATTAATTAATATTTATGAAATATTAATTATAAAATTTTATTTAATTTATTAGATGCCATTAGTATTTAGTAAAGTGCATATATAAAAGTTATAAATGCGCATATTGATATATGATATCGATAGAATGTTTAAATTCAATTTATATAGAATAAATACTGAAACTGGCTATAAATAAATTAATATTTATGAAATATTAATTGTTAAAATATTTCTTATTTGATTTGCTTCATTTCCATTAGAATTTAATAACATGCATATATAAAAGCTATAAATGCGTGCATCGGTCGATATCGACATGAAATTTAAATGAAGATAATACCAATTGGAATTTGGAATTTTTTGGACCCAAAGAGCAATATTATGGAAGGCTATGATGTAGAGAAGGAAATAAGTTTTTGAATTTGAAATAAAGGAGCAACATTAATTAAAGGAGAGAAAAAGATAATATCTTCATTACATATTTATTTTCTCCATTAATTATATTTGGCTTTGTTTCTTTCCTCTCTCTACAGAAACTCTAGGCCGAATTTCCTTGGTGTAAAAGATTCAAAAATTCCAAATTTTATCAAGCAAAATCAAATAGAAATTGATGGTTATTACTTGATTTCTACAGATCTAGAAAGTGATCTATCGAATCTAGGAATTGTTCAATCATTCGAGGTGTTTCTCTTGGTTTCATCCTATGGTAATTATATATATTTATATATCTTTTTAATTTTTTTCACATCCCCTTAATTCTCTATCTCTCCTTCCGCTTATATGTTTGAATTTTGATTTTGATTTGAATATCAAATACTCCCTATTGAATCAACTGTATATTCTTATCATGTAAAAAAAAGGTAGAAAAAACAGTGCTATGACCTCTACTATTTTTTTTATGAATAATAATAATTTCATTTTTCTCAATTTTGTATGTTTATTTATCTAATTTGTTTAACCTAGATCTAGAGCATCTTATCACAAATTTATATATGCCCATGTCATTTGATTTGATTATTGTTATATATATATATAATTTGAACAAACTTGTAAATAAGGTAGTTTCACACTAGAATATTTGGGTTTGAATGTTTACATATAAATTTCTTTATGAATAAAACTTTGAACTAGTTGCACTATATAATCATTGATTGAATTGTCTTATGTTTGAATAAGAATAAAATTTAGCGAATTGAAACAAAAGAGGAAACATTAATTTGGCGGTTTATTTCTTGTTTGC
This sequence comes from Allium cepa, assembly GCA_030765085.1. NCBI lineage: Eukaryota > Viridiplantae > Streptophyta > Magnoliopsida > Asparagales > Amaryllidaceae > Allium > Allium cepa. The sequence continues at coordinate 408,232,115 of CM060939.1, read as the reverse complement.
AATTGTTTTGCTAATTAAATCAAAAGCGAAAACATTAATTTGGTGTTCTATGTCTTATTGTATAATTGTATTTAAAATAGCATTAAATCTTTGTTTAAAAGGCATATAATTGTATTTAAACTAGCACTAAATCTTTGTTTAAAAGGCAATCATTCTATTTAAAAACCGCTTGGATATTATTCTTACTTTGATTTATTTAAAATCATGTTTTATGTGTGAATATAAGCTTATATACATTTATGTAATAACATTTATGTGTGTAAGTATTTGTATTTAATTCAAAGTTTAAAAAAGGATTTTATGTAAGTTATATCAGTAAATGTTTAAACTACATTAATTAGACATTGCATTCATTGATTTATTGCAATTATAAATAAAGTATCTTTTAATGTCAACTGCTATGCCAAATATTTATTTTGTATGTATATATATTTTTATATATATGTAAACACACACACACACACACACACATATACACACACACACACAGATATATATATATATATGTTTATTAAAAAAACTTCCTTGTTTTAGGTGACAAAGACATATATGGAGGGAAATGTGTCCGTTGTGGTGTAAATCCAAACACCTAAACAACGTTCACATTAATCATGTACAATTTTCATATGTTGCACTTACACTTTACACATATGTGCATTTGACGTGCTCATCATAATATAAAATTAATTAAAACTAAATTAAACTAATTTTAAAAAATTATAATAATACGAAAAGATTTTCAAAAGGAAAATTTAGAAAAGTTTTAAATAAATTTAGACTACATAGGCCCAAAAAAAATCCAAAATGTTTTTTTTTGAAATTCACCAATTTCTTCCACTGTAGGCTAGCCCAATTCCAACAAGAAGACGGCTTATTACAGATCTTCCCCTCTTACAAAATTACTTCCTTATAATTTATAGTACAAACATCGACCAATTTTCCATACAACTAGATAGAATCACGGTCTATTATTGACCATTGCGCAATCTGAAACAATACAACTTCCATTTCACTTCAAAATTTTCACCGGTTTCTCCTTATCATCTTCACTTTTAGCATAAATTTGCCTTCCATATTAATCCAAAAATGTATTGCGAATGCTCGTCATTGCTAGAAAACAAATATTTTACTATAATGAGAAAGAGATAGAGAAAAATATCATAAATTTAATGTCATATGAATGTACGTAACCCATAACCCAGTCGTAGGTATGATGCCTTACCTTATCCATCTTATTATCAAAACATGGTAGTTTTGTTTAAATTTTGCAAGATTTGCTTAGTAATCCTAGTTGTATTTTAACATAGGCTTCCAACCTAAGCTCTGATACCAACTTTTAACAACTTGATTTGCGATCCCGGTCTAAAGCATCGAGAACTGGTCCATCGACTAAAACAAATGGATCAACTACCCAACAATTACATAATATAACCGTGAGATATAACATCAGTTAAAAGTATCAGGTAAGGCATTATAGGATTAATATAGTTAATAACATAAATAATGATCAGAGTGGAGTATAGAAATTTATTAAATAGACGTACTTTAACCATCTCTTAAAATAAATTGTAAGGATGATGTTATCAACTATAACGTCTTTCACGACTATGCCATGTTATGGTCATCAACAATGGTTGTCTTTTCTATATTCTAAAGTAGAATCAATATCCTTTTATCCTACAGTCTCCTTATATGAATATATATATACACACACACAAATACATGATATTAAATAAATGAAAGGTAGACCGTGTCACGGTAGCAATGTGACTACCTATGTACCTATTACCAGATCAAGCCCAACATAGTTCTTTTATAACTAATCGGTAGAGACCAAATAAGGGTAAATATATAAAATGGTACTAAAAATTATAAAATTAGTACCACGACATACAAGAAAATAAAAACCAAATGAGCTAGAAATCCTATGACTATACGTTTTCCTACCCTTCTCCTGCATCTTGTAGTTAGAACATACATAATAATGATTTATTGCTTATTTATACTATAATTTAGGTAATAGCAATGCTAATTATATAGATCCTATCTTCATGCTTTCCTAATGTGATATGCCAGTAATACAAAGGCTAACTGAGCTCTCAACACGGGCTGAGTAAAAACTGCTATGTTTTGCCTAATCGTATGACATCTACAAATATGAAGTATATTGATGCAATACAGAAATCATACTTTGTAGCATGGATAGAATAGGAGTAACTATATCTCAACATTTCACTCTAGTCCTATTTTGCACTATAATAATGTAGGTAATTAATGCATAATCAAATCATTAGGGTACATAGGTAAATATCACATAATACACTAATCTACCTCTCTCATCTCATAATACCTATATATTGTCTTTAGTATCTACACCTATTTATTTTGGGTTTTGATATTTTATTTACTCTTTTTTTCCAAAATCACTCTCCAAAGGATTTAAAAAATGTATTCCTTAGATTTTTCCAAAATCCCATTATTCAAAATAAGTGCAAAATCATATTGATTAAAAATTTATAATTCCATACTAAAAGCTGAGTATGCAAATGAACTCAAACAAAGGGCGTCCTTACGCGTACAACATCTCTTTAATGCCCCCAAATAACACTCAAAATCATAACAGTGTCTCCACTAATTATATTGCACTAATGGTTATAATCAAAATCCTAGGAAAAGCCCAAATAGCAGACTGTTTGACCATTGACGATAGGGCCAGCTCATCAAAGACCCATGGCTCTATCCCATCATCGGTCGGTTAAAAAGGATATTAACATTTATGGTATTACACTAGTTACACCAAAATATCCTCACATCGAATGAATCTCATAAGATCTACTAGGTGCAATTCTAATCACACAAAGTCTATCTCATAATACCCACTACCCAAAACCTACATAATACCATAAGAGTAAATAACTATATAAACATGTGAGTACATATAAATAATCAATAGATGGTAATAAACACAACATGAATATATAAATCATACAATACCATAGTGCCTTAGTAGTGGGACCGGGTATTTTCCTACAAGTTCTCGTTAATATTAATATAAGTTAGGCACATGTATTAAAACTCTAACATGGACTGTATTCAACCAAGTGTGCACTTATTCAATTATCATAGCCACTGTATTTCATAGTGCACCAATAAGTAAAACATAAGCATCCATGCCTATAGTTTATCACTTAACTATTTAATCACCATATTAAACTCATATTAATGCTAAAAGTGAGACAACCTGAGTATTTTAGTGGATTTCATTACTCGTAATAACGTTATCATAATTAATTCACAATGGATTAATCATCAAAAGACAAAGAAGAGTGTAGATAGAGTACTACCACACAGACAACACATACTATCAAATGTTAGAAGCTTATCTGCTGCTTTACATGAAACAAGTGTTAATGGATTGGAGAAGAAGAGAAAACAATATCTACACTCTAGACTCGACAACATATCGAAGCCTTGAATGTCTGGAAGAGTTCTGATTTCATATAAAAGAATTACATATTAAATGGACTCGACAACAGCCTATATAATTTATGCTATACCGCTCAAACTTTTAAAGAACTCTGGACGACGTTAGAGAAAAAGCACAAAACCTAAGATGCGGGCATGAAGAAATTCATAGTAGAGAAATTCCTTGACATCAAAATGATTGATGTGAAGATTGTTATCAACCAGATTCAAGAGTTACAAGTCGTCATTCACCAACTTCATGATGAAATAATGACTCTAAGAGAATCCTTTCATGTATCCGCCGCAATTGAAAAGCTTCCTCCATTATGGAAAGATTTCAAAAACCTTAAGCACAAGTGCAAGAAGATGACAATAGAGTAACTTGTAGTTCGACTGAGGATTAAGAATGATAATAGGAAATCTGAGAAGAAGACTTCGCATACAATGTTTGCCAAGGAAAATTAGTTGAGTCGAAGAAATCTAACAAAAGGAAAATGTGAGCATGCTGCTAAGAAATCAAAAAATTTAGGGTTCATGCCATAATTGTGGAAAGAAAGGACACAAAGCCGTCGAATGTCGTGCATGCAAGAAAAAGAAATTAGAAGCAAACATGGCTGACATCTCAGAAGGCGTGTTTGATATGGACTTATCTGCAGTAGTGTCCAAATGCAATCTTGTTGGTAATTCGAAGAAATGGCTTGTAGACACAGGAGCCGCACGACGCATATATGCAAATAAGTGGATGTTTATAACCTACAAAACTGCTACTAAGGACGGACAACTTTTTATGGATAATTCAGTCGCATCAAAAGTCGATGGCATAGGAAAGATTGTACTGAAAATGACTTCTGGAAAAGAACTAACTTTGGCAGATGTTCTTCATGTTCCAGTGATCCACAAGAATCTGATTTATAGGTCGCTTCTTAGTAAGCATGGCTTCAAACTCACATTTGTGTCTGATAAGTTTGTGTTGTCGATGAATGGAGTGTATGTAAGAAGAGGACATGTTTGTGATGGTCTATTTAAAGCAAATGTAACCACTATTGTATCAAATAATGATATGAATAAAATTGAACCTTCTACTTATATTTTTGACTCTTCTAACATATGGCATTCTACATTAGGCCATGTAAATTTTGATACCCTGCAAAAATTGATTAATCCATATTTTATACCAAATTTAAAAATAGATTCCAACTATAAATGTCAAGTTTGTGTAAAAAAAAAATAACAAGAACCCCGTTTCACCATGTTGAATAAGAAACTGAACCTCTAGAGCTAATACACACAGATGTATGTGGCTTAAAAATGTGTCAAACTAGAGGTGGAAAAAGGTATTTCATTACCTTCATTGATGTTTGTACAAGGTACTATTATGTATATCTCCTTAGAAGCAAGGACGTGGCATTCGATTTGTTTAAACATTATAAAGCAGAATTTGAAAATCAACTCAATAAGAAAATAAAAGCTTTAAAAAGTGATAGAGGAGGAGAATATGAAATTTCCTTTTGAGAAATTCTACGCCGAACATGGTATTATACACTAAATTACAGCCCCATATTCACCTCAATCCAACTGTATAGCCAAACGGAAAAATGGAACTCTAAAAGAGACGATGGATGCCTTACTAATTAGTTTTGGTTTTCTAGATAACTTCTTGGAAGAAGCTATTCGTTCTGCAATCATATTTTAAATAAGATACCATGAAAGAAAACATCTAATCTCCCTACGAACTTTGAAAAAATAGACCATCATCCTACAAATATTTAAAAGTGTGGGGGCATCTTGCGAAAGTGGAGGTACCTAAACCAAAGAAAGTTAAAATTGGACCAAAAATAATTGATTATGTATTCATTGAATATGCACAAACAGTACTGCTTATCATTTTTTGGTACACAAATCCGAAATCGATGATAACCATGTAAATACCATCATTGAGTTGGAAAATGCTAGATTTTTTGAACATTTATACCCCTTTAAACAGGGTACTGAAAATCGTCCTCAAAAGAGACCAAGGAAAACTGAAATCTCCAATTCCCTTGTGGATACCGAACAAAATATTGATAATGATCAGCAAAATAGTGCCAATCGACAAGTAGAGGAACCAAGGAGAAGCAACAGATCAAGGGCATCAAAAATCTTTGGACCAGACTTCCACGCATTTATGTTAGAAGATGATCCATTAACATACAAACAGGATATGTCCTCCACCAATGCCCCTTATTGGAAGGAGGTCATTAACAATGAAATCGAATCCTTTATGGCAAACCATACATGGAAGTTAGTTGATTTATCTCAAGGATGCAAGACCTTGGGTAATAAATGGATTTAAAAAGAAATTGAAACCTGATGGTTCAATAGATGAGGATAAAGTTTGACTTGTGGTTCAAGGTTTCAAATAAAAAGAAGACCTAGCTTATGTTGATGCATACTCTTCAGTAACCAGAATAACAACAATAAGAATGCTGAAAGAAATCACATCCAAACTTGATTTAGAAATACATCAAATGGATGTAAAGACAACATTTTTAAATGGTGAACTGGAAGAAGAAATATACATGAAACAACCTACAGGTTTTCTAAAAAACCTGGAAATGAAAGTAAGGTTCGTAGATTAAGAAAACCATTATATGGACTTAAACAAGTGCCCAAATAATGACATGAAAATTTTGACGAAAATATGATACTAAATGGGTTTTATATAAATGAATCTGAAAAATGTTTCTATTCTAAACATTCAAATGTGGGGTATGTCATTGTATGTCTATATGTAGATGATTTACTAATATTTGGAAGCAACAAGGAGATAATAAAATCTACAAAAGATATTCTCTCTACCAGATTTGACATGAAAGATCTAGGAATAGCTGAAGTGATATTTGGTGTAAAAGTACATAAAACCAACCAAGGATATGTGTTGTCCCAATCACACTACATTGAGAAAATACTTGAAAAGTTTAAACAACACAATATAATATCGGCAAAATCACCCGTAGATTTGAACCAAAACATGGTTAAAAATAGTGGTGATAGTATTTACCAACTTGGATACTCTCGTATACTAGGGAGCATTAGGTACGTAATGAATTGCAGTAGGCCTTGTATAGCATATGCTGTAAGTAAACTCAGCAGATATACTAGTAACCCAGTAAAGAATCACTAGAAAGCTATAATTCGAGTACTAGGATCCTAAGGTATGCACAAAGTCATGGACTACATTATAATAGGTGCCTAACTATAATAGAAGAGTATTGTGATGCAAATTGGATAACTGGTTCATCAGATGCAAAATCCACTAGTGGATATATGTTTACCTTAGGTAGTGTGGTAATATCTTGAAGATCCTCTAAACAAACTTGTATAGCAATATCAACCATGGATTCAGAATTTATCGTCTTAGGCAAAGCCGTAGAAGAAGTAGATTAGCTTCGTGTTTTTTTAGAAAATATTTTGAATTAGGAAAAACCTGTACCTCAAATAAGCATACATTGCGATAGTCAATTAGCTAGTGGAAGGGCTAATAGTAAGCTTTACAACGGCGAGTCTAGACTTATTCATCGTGGACATCAAATTGTTAGTCAATTTCTCTCTAATAGGGTTATCACAATTGACTATGTAAGTTCAAATGATAACATTGCGGATCCATGGACAAAAGGTTAACCTAGAGAAAAGGTTAATATCTTATCGATGGGAATGGGGTTAAGGCCTATAAACTAAAAAGTTTCTTTAAACGAAAACCCCACCTAGTTTATTGGAGATCCCAAGATCTAGGTTTAAAGGGACAACTAAGTTTAGATAAACTTAATAGCACTGTAAATATTCAAACCATTCCTATGATAAGTTAGTGTACTACTCGCCAGAGCATATGATAAGTTTTGATGCTTTTAATGATGTCTATACTTGGTAATATTAAAAACCAAGTAGAGTACTGTGAAAATACCCATTATAGAATCACTTCCAAGAGTGCGAATGTGCTGCATCAAGGAGAATTGTAAGGCCAAATTCTCCAAAGCACTCATGAGACCAAGCTGGTGTTCATGCAAAAAACGAACACAAATAGAGAGCCAAGGAAGATTAGAAACACTTATTGCATGTTGTTTATTTAGATTTACATAGAAGGCTTACAGTTCAAAGAAAATCTTAGTCCACTGATTTTCCAGTAAGTCAAAAGGATAAACACTAGGAAAGTTAAATGCCATTGTACTACTTTAACAGATACAATAAATGTTTCACAAATTTAAGAACAAATTGAGCAATTATTCATTCATGTGCGAGATTGTTAGAAATGAATGAGCATTTCATTAGGAAATGAATAGCCCAACATCTTAGAATAAAATAAACGATATGTGTTTATATACTAAGATGTGGACACTAGTATAATTCCTATGAGACAAAGAGAGACAGAGCCATGTCGGGCGGTGCAACGCACCACTTCGCACACGCGTGCCCATTCCCGTGCCCGAGCCCAAGCCCGAACCCGAACACACATCCATGGCGTGGGCTAATAGGCATTTGAGGTGTATTAGAGGCGCTTTTTAGTTGGAAGTTGGCTTGGTTGTTCAGACCGAACAGTTTATTTTGTCTGCTCAAACTCAAACGGTCGTACCACTTGGTAAAGGGTCGAAACCTTTCCAACAGTCGCAACTGTTCGAACATGCACCTATTACCAAATAGGTGCACCTTCCCGTGCCTATATATAGGCATAAGGAAAACAAAAAACAAACTAAGTTTTTTCTACACTTCTTCCTCTCCAACAAAACTCTATTCTTAAATAACATTCTCTTGAGTTGTCGTTGCTGTGTGATTGTTGCGTAGCACTATAGAGACAGATCTGTTTCATCTGGAAAAACAATTGCTCGATATTCTTAAGCGCCTTAGAGGAAGCAATATTATTTCAAGAAAATAGTATTTTCACTGGACTCGAACAATCTATCGGTATCATGTCTACTGCATAATCTGTTTACTGCACAGTTCAATTCGTAATAGTTTTTAGGACATAGTTGTAATAGTTTTGTTGTTTAGTTTTTGCGATGTGGTTGTGACAGTTTTGTTGTTGTTGTAATTTTGCAACTTAATCATAAGAGTTTCATAACACCTTAATGAAGTGCATTGTTGTGAAGGGAGTGAGTTGTTTTATATGTAATATATATAAATAGTTGGTTAAAGAAAGGGAAGTTCATTATTAGGGAGAAGATATAATTCATAACTAGAAGAAAGAATACATGTCTAGCCTTTTTGGATCATGAGATGTTAGAGGATGATCAAGATGGAGGAAGGCTATGCGTATTTATAATGGTGTCTATTTTGCATTTTAGCCCTCTTTTATTTTATTTTGCACAAAATGTTCAATATGTCAAATGCCAAATAATTTGCCAAGTGTTGTTATGTTTTGCCACTTGCTGTATTTAATACATGCATTGTTGCATGTAAGGATAGACACGGTAATGAGAAGAAATAAGTATTATTGTTATGATTATATATTTTTAGGTGTATATAAGAGTTCGTTTTAGGATCATATTAGCGCCGATGACATCTGCTTTTATGCTTCCATTTATTAGAAGGAAATTACACGTTTGCTCAACTAAATGCATTGACTATGATTCTACGTAGTATATTTTAAGTTGTCAACTTTTAAAATTTACATCAAATACGTCAAAAACATCAAATGGAAAATCACCATATTTTAATAAATAAAAATATATTCAAAATCCGACAAAATATGGTAAAAAGATAGGTTGTTACAGTAACGCTTTCCAAATGTATGCGGTGTATTACTCATGACCACTAGAGGCACCAAGGAGTTATAGATTCATAGTTATTGAATACACATGGAATGACTCATTCAAGAGCTTTTTGTTCGCTAATAACAACTAGGTCAAATAAGAAATCGCACTATGACGACATTGCATGGTTCTTTCAACTTTAGAATATTATGGATGTTCAATGTGGATACTTCACTTTGATTTTAGTGAACCATCGAGCGACCATAGTTGAGTCTGAGTAGAAGCATATGAAGTGAAACACTATTCAATAGAGAATTTATCTCCTTTGTTATGTGAGGCTAGTATCACAGTCAACTATAGTCAACTCAAAGTTAAAATCTCTAACCAAAGTAGTATGGTTAATAACAAATGTTATCATTGACCTAAGAACGTTGTTTATGTACTACTCGAGTTTAATATAGATAATATTGGAATTCGACCATAAATAAATTATATATATCCTAAAGTGATATAGTGTTGATGAAAAGAACATGTGTAAATACTTATTACTAAATAAATAACGCTTAATTTTGTATAATTGGATTTTACTAATGAGACATGCAATCGATGAATTAAGTTAAACTACCACACCACTAGCTATTGTGGCATGTGAACATTAATATTGGATTGGTTCGAATATCAATCGCTGGCTAAGTTACACATGTGAATCGCACAACTAAATCTATTCACTCTTCGTAATACCATCAAATTTAATTGGTTTATATAGTTCTAAATTAAATAATATTTAAGGAATATTAATTATTGTTGCGATTCTTATATAAGTTGTATTTTAATATTTAATAAATATTTGTTATTTTTGTGGTTCGTATATGGAGTGTGTTTAGTAAATTAGGTTGCCTCTAAAAATGTTCTAGGTGCTGTTAGTAATTAATTGAGCGCATATATATAATATTTGTATATGTACATACTGCTATACAAAATCGATGTACATTTTAATTATAGTACCTGCTATTGGGTTTAAACTATTTATAGGTCCATTATGATCCCATGTAATGGTCAACCATAAGGGGTGCAAGGGAAGGAATCCAAATTGACTTGGTAGGAGAGAACGGTATGGGATATTTCTTCTATTCTTCATACAAAAACAAGCTAAGAGTTCATTGTTTTGTTCTACTTTTCACCTCCTCTCACCGTTGCCTTAGCCGAACCACTCTCCCCCAAATGCTAACAAGCCAATTATAATGTGAATTGGTAGTAGTATGCCATTTGCTTGCAGTAACAGGTGCAGATATGAGAGGGATATATGAGACGTTTAGACCGACGTGTGAATCAAAGACTGCTTCTGGGGCTATATGGAAAAATATACTAAAAATTAAATCAAATAAATCAGTTTCATAATTTTATAATGTATAAACACAAATTGTCAATTCATTTTATTAGAAAGGATATAGCGAGAATAACGGAATATAGCGGAAATAACGAGATATAGCGGAAATAGCGGGGATTAAAGCGGAAAGACTATATTCTGGGGCTATATGGAAAAATCATGGCGGTAGAAATCCGCTATGAGATATAGCGGGGTTGCAGCGGGGTAGTAGCGGGGCATTAACTACACAGACTTGTATATACTTGTATATGCTTGTAAATACTTGTATACACTTATATGTACTTGTATATACACTTGTACATGCTTGTATGTTCATATGTACACTCAAGTTGCCTTGAGCTTGAATCATTTTGAGGCTTTGTTGAACTTATTTTCAGTTCAAAACCATTTTGAGTTGAACTTATTTTTGGTACATAAATGATGTGCGCAATGACTTAGTTTCTTGATGCATATGTTATCGAGTTGCAGCTGCATGTATCTCCTCTTGATACACTGTGTGTTTGCCTGAATTTGATTTCCAACTTGTTGCCTAGTTCGATCTGAGTCATAATTCATGCTTACTGTTACATTAGTATTGACCTGATAAACATGTACACGCATTTTTGTTCATGTCTGAATTCATATTCTGGCCTGAATCTGATTTCCATTTTATTTCAGTTGGTTTACCAATCTGAGCTTATGCACTTGTGTTCGCTGTACCGTATTCTGGTCTTCACTTCTATTGAACTGTCCCTTTGGTGATGTTCGCTGCACTTGTGTTCGTTGCACCATATTTTGATCTTCACTTGTGCTCGTTGCACCATATATTCATGCATACATATGTACATATACATGTGTGACCGTGTAATGCTGAATTCCTTATGTACACTTCTTAGTCTAACTTTGTGCATACTCGTCCGTGAGATTGGATTGAGGCTCGTCCTAGCGATATTCACAGTGATACACTGTGCATATAATAAGTTGTTCATGCATATATATATTTGTTCCTATCTAAACATGAAGAAAAACAAACCCATAAACTAAGGCAATATTAATATTTAAATTCAATTTTATTTTTGCGATTTAGGTTTGTTTCTTTTTCCATTTTACTGCGTTGTTTATTTAATAGGTATAGGAGATGGCTGGACGCAAGCTGGAGCAAGCAAATCAAGATCAACATAAAAAATAAACTCATGTGGGTAGGGGTATGAGTAAAAGAGATGTTGTATATAAGAGTATATAGAAATGTTATATATATGAGAGTGATAGTGAAATGTTGTATTTGAATTTGATTGTCAATAAAATATTTGTTTAAATAAAATATTTGAATTTCATTTTGTGAACAATTATTCATATCATTCAATATTTATATGTTGTTGTAACATCCCCTATCTTGAGGCCCGAAGCTAAAATAATATTGCACATAGATAGGTTATCGGTAAGCCTGCAAAACCATTAGGATCATTTGACCCTAGGAGAAGTAAGTTAGGGACATGCCGTCTAAGAGTATGTTTATTAGAAGTTAGATTATTTATTTTATCAAGTAGGCCCGAGTCAGTCAATGGTTAGTAGCTAGCCAAACAAAAGTTTATTGTTCAGACAGATAGTCCATTGATTACCTGATTTGTATACCTATATGATTTTGCAACTATTTCTTAATCAATTTGATTATAGGATTTTGATTTGCAAAAGACATGCTTTTAAAAAGGATATTAGTGAGGGGAAACCCGTTCTGCTAAGTGGAATTGTTTCACTTAATATCAGTAAACCGAGATGCAATAGTATCATCCACACTAGGCTTTATGTCTGACTCGATGTTTGTGTTTTCCCCTTAAACTCTCGGGTGCTCAATATATGATTTAAGTGGATTTAGACTTGAATTTTTTAGGTTTAGTAGGTTAGATGAATAAATTTCTGAATACATGTAGAAGGAAAAACTAGCTATATAAGAGCTATTTATTTTTATTTTCGTTGTGTTGTATTAAGACTAATTTGTCTATTTAGTATTTTGATCATCCAAGGGGGTGTCTTCATATATCGCTCTTAGGGTAATTTGTAATAAGTATATTTGATCAAAGCCTGGGAATCCATTATAGGATTATGTAATTGAATATGAAATATTGATTTGAAATGTAATTAGAAAGGTTGTTTTAATTTTGTGTTGATTTTGTTTCATATTCATGTGCTTCTGATATTATGGATACCATTAACATTACCGTATTTTGTCATTGAAGTTAATATTATGGATAACTGTAGTATTAGTAGCACTTAGCTTGAGGCCTCAAGATAGGGGATGTTACAACTTGGCATCAGAGCATAGGTTTATGGAAAGCTTAAAAGAATTTCAAACTTAAAATGATTTCGAAAACATAATCTTAAGGAATTACAGAAATGATTGGGGTACGGGATAATACTATAGTAATTTACTTGTGTTTACTATATATAAGTATACACTTTATCTCTATTCTCCTATCTCTCTTAGGCTATTCTTCTGTATCTTACAAAGACTCGAATGTAGATTTTACGGACGTAAGATATGGATGCTAGAGGGGGAAGAGTTAACATTGGTGGAGGAAGTACCACTACCCATGGGAATGCAAGACCAAATACTAGAAGGAATCCAGGTCAGGTACAAGCTGCTAATATGGGTGCTGGAATGCCGTAAGTTGATATGGGAGCTATGTACCAGTTCTTTGTCAACATGATGCAGGCAAGGGTTGCTATAGGTTTATTGGAGGAAATGCTGAAGGAGGAAATCAGGAAGCTCCAGCGGTCAATTACTATGCTGTGTTAAGTAGAGATTATGCCAGGCTTGGAGGAAAACAATTTATCAGAACTAAGGACGCAATTTAAGTGGAGAATTGGTTACTTTATTGCAAGAGGATTTTTGCTGATTTGGGACTTAATGATGAGCAGAAAAGGAGGCTTGCATCTAGGCAGTTACAGGGAGCAGCACTGTACTGGTGGAACAATATTATGGTCCGAGTCACTGAGGAGGCTATGACTTGGGCTAAGTTCAGGAGGAGGTTTGAAGAAATATTTATGTCAAAGATTGCTAAGTTAACTCTGCTCAAGAGGTTTGCTAAGTTGGAGCAGGGAGATGTGACAATGCTTAATATGCGACCAGATTTGAGGAGCTCTCAAGATACGGATACACTACGGTTGATACTGTTATCAAAAGGAATGAGAAGTTCATCCGTGAGTTGAAGCTTGAGCTTGCTAAGGCCACATTATCGCATATTAGAGACATGTGCGATGTCATTGTTGAAATGTCTTCGAGGTAGGAAGAGATGCTTGCTTTTCTTGAGGGTAACAAAATAGGTGGAGCTCGAGGAGGGCAAAACCAGAAGAGGAAGTTTTCCATAAAAAGGAAGCACAGAAGAGTTAAGCTGCCAAGAAGGTAAAGACGAAGGTTATCCGCTATAAATGTGACAAGAAAGGACATTTTGCTAGTGAATGTTGCTAGGGAGATGGAAAGAAGGTGATCGAGAAAAAGAATATTAGATGCTTCAACTGTGATTAAATTGGACATTATAAGAACCAATGTAAGGAGCCATCTAAGGATGAAAAAGGCAAAATCATTGCATTGGAGCCAGCTACCTCGAGACCAGCAGTAGAGGAAAAAGGAAAAGCTCTGTTGGAAGGTACACTTTTGATTCGTGATGTATTAGTTAGTGTTCTATTTGATACTGGTGCATCGTATTCTTTTATATCTCATTGTTTGGTAGATATGCTTAACCTAGAACCCTCATACCTAGTTACTTCGTTAAGGGTTGCGAATTCGATAGGGGGATATGCGACTCTTGGAATGAGATGTGACCACCTAGAGTTTGAATTGTTAGATCATGTATTTGCTTGCAGTTTGCCTGTGTTTGATTTCGTAGGGTTTGGGATCATTTTGGGTATGGATTGGTTAAGTAAATACAATATTAGGATATGCCATGATAGAAAAATATCACTTAGACACCCCGATTGTAGTGATCGAATTATATGCTCCGTAGAAAACCCTGGTTTTGAGGTTAATGCTTTTTTAGGTGTTATGGAGACAGAAGACGAGTTGAATTGGTTTTCGTTGTTAGAAAATTCACAAATGTCTTTGAACCTGTGATAGGACTGCCACCGAAATGAGCTGTTGAGTTTCAGATACATTTAGTACCAGGAGCAGAACCAATGAGTAGACTGCCAAACAGAATGACACCTACCAAGATGAGGGAGCTAAAGATGCAGTTAGTGGATTTGGAAAATAAGAACTTTATCATACCAAGCAATTCGCCTTGGGGAGAAGCCATAGTGTTTGCAAAGAAACCAGACTGATCATTAAGGTTGTGTATCGATTATCGTAAGTTGAATGAGAAGATGATAAAGAATCAATATCCGTTACCTAGAATTGACAGTTTGTTCTATCAGTTGATTAGAGTCAATTATTTTCCTAGTTGGATTTGGCAACAGGATTCTATCAGCTTAGAGAGGCCGAGGATAGTATTCGTTTGATGTCGTTTAGGACCTGATATGGATCGTATAATTGGTTAGTAATGCCGTTCAGGCTAATTAATGCGCAAGAATTCACTGTAGATTACATGCAGCATCTTCCGAGAGCATCTGGACAGATTTGTGTTAGTGTTAGACGACATTTTGGTATACTCTAAATATGAAAGAGAGCATGAAGTTCATCTTCGAGTGGTGCTTGAGACACTGAGACAATATCAGTCGAAAGAAATTTTTTTGAAGTGACATTTCTGTAGAAAGGAAGTGAAGTTCCTTAGTCATGTAGTCTTAGAAAAATGGTTGTCAGTAGATCTAGTTAAGATTACGGCAGTGAATATCTAGAAGAGACATGAGATGGTGACTGAGATAAAGAGTTTTCTTGAATTGAAGATTCATTAAGGGTTTTCGCGGATAGCGGCATTTATGACTAAGCCAACGCAGAAAGATGAGAAATTTATCTAAGTGTGAGGAAGCATTTCAGAAACTGAAACATTGATTGACAAATGCACCTGTGTTAGTTGTTCCAAAGGGGAATCAAGACTTAGTGGTATATACGGATGCACGTGGAATAGTGTTAGGGGTTGTGTTAAATGCAAAGAAGTAAAGTGATTGCTTACGCTTCTCGATAGCTCAGACCGCATGAGGTTAGATATCCAACACACGATTTGGAATTAGCTGTGGTAATTTCTGCATTGAAGGTCTGGAGACATTCCCTTTTTAGGAAAAAGATTTGAGTTGTATACGGATTATAAGTCGCTGAGGTATTTATTCTCTCAGAAGGAGTTGAATATGAGACAACAAAGGTGGTTAGATTTTTTAGCCGCTTATGACTTTGGTATTGAGTACACACCAAGAAAAGATAACAAGGTTATTGACGCACTTAACAGAAAACATAAGAATGCAATAATTGCAATGATAGCTGAGTGGAAAGATTTAGAAGTATTGACTACATGCAGAATACAGTGGAGATCTGAGTCTAGATCTAGTAAGGAAATTGCTATGTTGTCATGTTTAGAAGTTCGACCAATGATGGTCGAAAAGATTGCTTTTAAACAAGGGAAGGATCCATTATTAGCTAAATGGATCATAAAGTGAAGGGATTGAATAGAGAACGATGACTTAAAAGATTTCAATCTTGACCATAATGGATGGTTGAGGAAGAAAGGAAGACTATTTGTTCTAAATGTGGGAAACATTAGGAAGGAAGTTCTTGAAGAATGTCATCGTTCAAAGTTCACTATTCATCCGGAAGGAACTAAGATGTATCAAGACATGAAGAGGGGTTTCTTCTGAGAAGGCATGAAAAGGATGTAGGCTTGTTGGTAAAGCTGTAATGCCCCACCTCTTTAGACAGTTTAGATCGACGATAAACCACACACGTCAGACATAAACCATTCAAAAGGGAAGATTGTTATGGGGTAAATAATAAAAGGCAGAGAAAGGAAGAAAAACAAACGTAGAATCTCATAGCGGAATGACAACATATAATAATCAAATAACAGTTCACGGAGCTGTTTTACAAATAACATTTGATTACAATTTTACAATACAGATCAGAGTTACATACAACATGAATAAACTAAATAAATGCAGCAGAACAACATGATGCAGTGGAATAAATATAATAAATAATAATAGCATAAAAATCTCCTTCTTCGTCCTCCAGAAAATCCGTCTTCGATACACTAAAAAGCTCAGATTGACCCGAGCGAATTGAAAAGACAGAACACTCGAGTTAGAACTAAAAGATCTTATATGAGTTAAATCAACAGTAAATGAATCTAAGTGTAATGGCGTCAGAGATGTTTAAAGGATTTGACATCTCCTATCCAGTGTCGAACGTGAGTGCAATAACTTAAGAGACGTTCGAGATTTCCATCTCCTAAGGATCAGTTAAACTATCTACATACATAGTACAATATGCTATTATCATAGTGTCTACGGTAAAGTAAAGTATTAAAATAGCGTTAAGGCATTACTTATAACCACCTTTATACATTTTTATATATTCCCATATTTTATACGGTACCGTAATTCCTCCGTGAACTGGAGGGCTATCTGAGGGCACTCCATAGGTATGGTACGAACCAAACTCGTAGAAGGCATGATAAGGAATGTGACAAAGGCACACGTGGCAATGTCTAGGGTAGGATACTACCGTTTTGCAGATCCGGACTGGTGGTAACGCATAGCAGCTACTACCGCCCACCTCGGAACACACTCCCATAATCAAAATCGAGGCATGGCTACCAAATCAATCACAAAGTCATAACATGGTATCAAAGAAATGTGTCCGATAGGAGCAGCGACATCACTTGGCCCGGCATGGCTCCTATTTTTGCCACATCAAGCCTACTCATGGGAGTCAGGGATACGTAAATACCTCATACAGAATCGTTCACCAAACCATCCTACTTCATTCTGGAATCTCCACCATGTACACAGTTGTTAAAGTAGTTCTCTGTATTGGCATAAAGTATGACAGTATCTGATCTCGGTCTCTTTAACAACGCAATGCTTATTTCACACCGGATGGTTCTTTTATATTTCCAAAACCAATTCATAATTGATATCAAAATATCATATTCAATTCAAGCCATATCACTTTCGAAATCATATTCACTTTTGAGATCATATTTGCAAATAGGTTCAATTCTCATCTCAAAATCAAAATATCATTTCAATTTCCAACGTAAGTTATAATATCCATTTAACCGTTTGGCTTCCAAATCAAGGATCTAAATAACAATTCAACCTTGCACCGTTAGAAATTTAGAAATATATTTTAAATAGTCATAAATAATTTTAAAATATTTAGATTAGTTTAAAATACTTTAAGATAGTTTAAAAGGTTTAAAATAGATTAAATTACTTTAAAATAGTTTAAATGGTTTAAAATGGATTAAAATAGATTAAAGTGTTCTAAAAATAGTTTTTATTAGTTTAAAATAAATTAAAATAGTTTAGTATAGTTTTACGTAGTTTAAAATAGATTAGAATAGATTAAAGTAGTTTAAATCAGATTAGACATGGTTTAATGTTTTAAAATAGGTTAAATAGTTAAATAGTTCAATAGTTTGAAAATCTTAAAAATCAGGATTTTTAAGATGATATATTTTTAAATGGTTTATAATAAAATAATAAATTTGAAATTATTATCAAATTTAAACTATTTCTTCCATTTCAACAAATCTGGGCAATATCTAGATTTCATAAAACTAAATTTTCTTTCAATTCAAATTCCCATAAAAATCATTTCAATTTATATCGATTTCAAACTCATGCTTGAATTACAATTTTAAAGCACCTAAATTTCATAGATTTCAAAGTTTAATTATGTAAACATTTTAATAACTTAATTTCGATAAATTTCATATGTATTTTAGATTTCAACTTTGAAATTTTCGTTTTTGTTCTTTGGAAAACTCATTAAACCAACTCCAATTCCAACATTTAAACTTGGATTTTCGAAAATAATTCAGTTTACATAAATCAAATTTTATTTCAAAATATCATTTAACTGAATTCAAAATTTAAGATTTTAAAATCATTTAATTTAACCAATCCGATGTCCGTGTATAATTTTCTACCCTATGGTCCGTAATACGGACATATATCATTTCAATCCGCAATAAATTCAAATTTATGGGTATATATCATTTCAACCCTCAATCCCGAGTTAACATTCAAAAATCCATAAAATCGCTTGGGTCTATTATTTCAACCCATAACGATTTTTTCCTAATCTATAGATCGTTCGGGTATGTATCATTTCAACCCATAAGGATTTCTAACAATAAACTAAGGAAACTTGAAGTGCTGTTACAATATAAATAACATCCAGTCATTCAATATCAACAATCAAACATCTATCACAATCTTCATTCAAATCAACAAATAAATAACAACGATTGACTGATTATCAATAACATGTATTAATAGGTAATTTAAAATTCAAGAATAAATTAAATAGTGATTAAATTCAATAAAAGTCAAATTTAACTAAAACGACCAATTTTAATATATCAAACATCAACCAATCAATTTCAAATTACATCATAAATTAAATTTAACTAACATAAGATAATTTAGTAGTTGTCAGTTGGTTAAAACACTCACCTATGATTTCAAACTGATTTGAAATCCAAAATATGGAACAAAATTTAACAGTCTTAGATTTTGTCCAAACCAGTTTCATAATGTCCGGAATTTCGATATGATCGCAGCGACGAAAACCGCGCATGAGTCCTAGCATGTATGTAAAAGTTATTAACGTTAGAATATTACACGAATTAAATTAGAATCTATAAAATAATAGGAAATGAAAAACACGACAGCAACTTCGTTCTGTTTATACACGCACCCTAATTCATGCCCCCATCGAACAAACAGACATGCCGCCATCAAAAACCTGTCGTCGCACGATGCTATGCTACACCTTGACCGGATCTGAGGCCATCACCTCGTGCCTCACCCAGAGCCACCAACGCCAGATTCCTCGAATGCACCTCCAATCGCCAACTTGGCTGCCCCCACCACCACTGTCTTTGAATTTTCTGGTGAAATCACGGCCCCCTTGAAGCAAGTGAAACACCACAAATGCAAAGCTCTGGTCCTCCTCTACGCAACGAAACCCCCCGATCACTCTCAGGACACAAATCCACCGTCCAATCCAACGACCACATATGAACGGCCGAGGTTTATTCATCAAATTCTGGACAATGGAGACCCAAAGTGAAAAATGAACTGCAGATCTAGATTGCACTCTTCGAGGGCTTTCCAATGATATATATATAATATGATATAGTTTTGAGGAGTTTAATTTTCGATTTGAATTTGAAATTAGATTTAGGGTTTTGTAATTGGATTTGGTCTCTGCCATTAGAAGAAGGAGATTGGCAGATAGAATTGTATGTACATTAGAAGCAGAAAGAAGGCAAAGGTTTGACAAATAAAGCTATTTGAACAAAGCCCGATAAGAAAGAATATCATATGAAATTAGTTCGAAATGACAATAACGACCCAGAAAGCTCATTCTGCTTCCGTAACGAACGAAAGCAGGTCATCCCATATATTAAAACAGATGTTTGCAATATTTTTAAACTCAACGAACAGGTTTCAAGTCCTGATTCCGTTGTATGAAGAAGTTAGCTTTAAAATAAGCTTATTTCAAATTGAATTAAATTAAATTGATTTTTACGCATTTCGAGCTCGTACGATCAAATGACAAGTCCGATCGTTACGAAACTTGAAATACTACAATAATTCACCATTACGAATCCGATGAAACCGGTTTCTTTGAAATCCAAGATAGTTCCCAAAATGGCTATTTTCACGTTAAATAAATAAATAAATTATTATTAAATTAATTAAATCACCATTAAATTCGAAATTTATAATTAACAAATTTTATCATTTCTAATTGCACAGAAATTAACAATCTTTTAAAACAAATTTCCCATGTCAAATCCAATATTATTTATTGCACTATTACAGTGTTTAATTTCAATTGCAACAATTCATTTATTATAATTTAAATTCCAATAAATTGATTAAACTCAATTTCAATCTTTTTATTCAATCAATCATTATCTAATGGGTATAATTAACATTGGCTTACCCTTTATTACATCAATATTCCACACTCATCATCTTAATTCATATTAACGTAATATTTAAGTACATTTGATTGCAACTGATTTCCAATTTAATTCAACATATTAAATAAATAGGCAACAAATAGCATTTGATACCTTCAACTTAATTTAATCACATTTATAAGTTTATTATCTACAAACAAATGTTATAACTACTTACACAACACTAATTTTATCTAATAATAATTAGTTACATATTATTTCACTAATTAATACAATACTTGGTTTATTTCCTTATTTGCAATTTATAACCAAGTTTTATGTTTAGAATCATTTCAATTAATTGAAATTGCATTAAAATAATTATCAATTGTCTTAAATTAACATTATTAAATTTCATTCTAGTTATTATTCTTATTAGTAAATCACAAATCTAATTTATTCCAATATTAAATTACAAAATCTTATTAAATTCAATATTTATAATTTCGAAAATTACCGGTCATTACAAAAGAAGTGTTTGAACTGTCAATAGATAAAAGCTGAACATCAAAAACCTAGTGGGTCAAGGTTCTAGTTTGGAAATAGGATTCTTTATCAATGGATTTTATAGACGGTTGCCAAGATCAACTATAGAGTGGAGTTACCGAACAGTCTGACCAGAGTCCATAATATTTTCATGTTTCTCATCTAAGAAAGTGTATTCAAGATCCAGAAACTACTATTGCATTGACTGTGTTAGATGATTTAGCAGTGGAACTGGATATGACTATAGTTAAAAAGCCAGTTCGTATGGTCATGAAGGATGAGAAGAGACTAAGGAATAAGACAATCAAATTAGTTAAAGTCTAGTGGAGTGACGACAAGAGAGACGGTAATTGGGAAACTGAGAGCAGGATTAGAGACATTTATCCTGACTTGTTTCATGGTATATTTTAACTATATGATTGATTGTTATGAGTACCTTATCTTAATTTAAAGGAGGAAATTCTTTAAGGAGGGGAGTCTATAACACCCCTAATTTTAAATAACATTATTTAGGAAATTTAATTAGACAAACTAAATAGAATAATGTAAAGATTAAAGTGTTTAAGAGATATACAGTTGTATAATTATAAGGTAGTCGTGCCTTAGGAATGAATGAACAAATGAAAGTTTAAAATGAAGTAGAGAAAAATAAGATAAGGCAAAATAGGAATAGATTATATTCCTATACCCTAAACCCTTTACCCACTTTCATTTACAATATTCACAAACAAAATTAAAACAAGAGCTTGGCAGGCCACCATTAGAAGATAACAAGAGGAAGATAAGCAAGGAACCAAGCAAGAAGCTTAAGCTGATTAATCCAAGAGCATATCTCAACCTCCTTAACAGCAAGCAAAAGGTGAATAATATATTGCATCTCATTTTATTGTTTTCAGATTTTAGTTGAGATCCGAATTTATTTTCCAAATGAATTGCCATATTTTGATTATTTAAATAGATATATATATATATATATATATATATATATATATATGTATGTATGTATGTATATGCTTATTGATGATTTATGTTGCTTCGTATATATTTTATGATAATTTTTGGAATGGAAACCCTATTAAATGACATTCAAATGACTTGCATTTTTGATATAAGGTCAGAAACATTATTTTAGAGTTGGGTTTCAAGTTCCATAATTTTCTGAGTTGTGGATTTATTATGAATTTTCTGGTAAAGAAAATGGTTAAATTGGGTTTAAAATTAATTTCGGCTATTATATGTTAGCTCTGAGTCAGAAATTTAAATATGTTAGAAAATATACTAAAAGCGATTTATGGGAATTTTTGAAGAATTTTAATAAGTATTTTATTAAATATATAAAATTATTTAAGGTATCGTACTTAAATGTTTTATATGTTTATAAAAGGAGAAGGGGAAATTTGCTGTTTTAAATTTTCAACCACTAAATTCGGCAGCACTTTTGGAAAAGATTTTGAAAAAGAATTGGCAACCCATTATATGTTGACAACAAGACAAGTTAATTGGAAAGACATTACTTTAAAAAGTTAAAAATCAGTTTTGTAAAGGTTTGCTCCATCTCCACGTTAGGCAGCCATCTTTCGACCTCATACTACCGCTTCCACCTTGTCGAAACTAATACACATGGTACCGTTGCTTTTGTATGTAGTGAATTGGACATAGGCGGAAGGTATAGAGTCAAAACATACATTCGAAGGGGCAGAAGTAGTCTTTATAAACTCAGAACTATTTTTGTTAATAATGAGGATTTCAAAGAAAATAGCTTCCGACTTAGTCAAATATGCCTTTGTTTAAAAAAGGGTTCGAAAGAGTTTGCTTTCTTTTGTTTTAGAAAAATCTTTCAAAGGAATCAAAACCCTTGCTGCCGCATTCTACCTTTCGACCTAGTTAAGGCCGCTTTTACTTTTAAACAATGATAGCGAAAGGGTGCTTTCGTTTTTACTATGAAGGCACTTCTTCATGCTTTCAAAACCATCCAGTATCTTTTAATTAGGAAAATGCTTTTGAAAGAGTTTCTTTCACTTTAGTTTTTTAAGACAATTTGATCTATTGAAAGAAAAACCTAAAGGTTTCCAAAGGAATGTTTTAAATGGTTGCGAAACTATGATCCACAAGCTTTTACTTGAACCCAATGTTTTCGAAAGGTTTTTTTAAAATAAAGGACTTTAATGCTTTCAAAAGGTTTATAATGAAGGTTTCGAAGAGGAGGTATCTCAATGTTTTCGAAAGGTTTACCTAAGTTTTTAAAAGGAGGGATTCCAATGCTTTTGAAGGGCAAGTTTAAATAGTTTTGAAAAGAGGAAATCTAAGGTTTATAAAGCTTTCGAAGGAATATTTTCAATGATTTTGAAAGGTCTATTTTTAAAAGGTTTCGGAAGGTATGTTTTAGCCTTTCAGCCTGGTGTTTCAAGGTATAGTAGTTAACTTATTTAGAAATGGGTACTTTCACTGGGTTCGAAAGGTATTGTTTAAGGTTTTTAAGCACAGGTTTCGAATAGATTACCTTAGTTTCATGGCCTAAGATCTTTAAGTTAAAAAGGGTTTTTAACTTACTTTAGAGCGATAGATAACCCCATTATATTTCATCAATACTGTTTTGTGTAAAGCATACATCATGGCAAAGGTATTGTCGTAAAGTAAAGAGTACATTTTCCTTGTTTAAGTATGATTTAAAAGGTTATATCAATTTGAAAGAAATGTTTTCAACAAAATTTGATGGGGTAGTTAACCCTAATAAATGACTCAAATATTAGAATACCATAAGGGACTAGTGTAGGGTTGCGCCCTATACTTTAGCTAATAGCCCCTAGCTAATATAATTTCGAAATTCCAGTGTGTAGGACTTTGTCACATGTAAGACTAATTGTGTTATATACAGAAAGGAACATACAGAGTAAAGATAGGTTATTGGTGAGCCCACAAAACTATTCAGATCAGTTGACCCTAGGAGAAGTAAGTTTGGGACAAACCATTCAGGAGTGTGTGTAATAGAAGTTAGATTATTTATTTTGTTTGATAGGCCCAAGTCAACCAATAGTTAGTAGTTAGCCAAACAAAACTATATTGTTTGGACAGATAGTCCATTGATTACCTGATTTATATGCCTATACGATATTGCTATTATTGCTTAATCAGTTTGATTGTAGGATTTTGATTCGCAAAATATATGCTTTTAAAAAGGATATTAGTGAGGGGAAACCCATTTCTCTAAGCGGCGTTGTCTCACTTAATATCAGTAAACCGAGATGTAATAGTATTACTTACACCAGGCTTTATGTCCGAATCTAAGTTTATGTTTTCCCTTAAAATCCGGGGTGCTTAAAATAAGATTTGAGTAGATTGAGAGTTGAGGTTTTTTAAGTTTGGTAGGTTGGACGAATAAGCTTCCGAAGAAGTGCAGGAGGCAAAGCAAGCTATTTAGTTTTATTTCTACCGTGTTGTATTAAGACTGATTTGTCTCTTTAGTACTCTGATCATCTAAGACGGCATCTTTATAAGTTGCTCTTGGCGTAATTTGTAATAAGTATATTTGATCAAAACCTGGGAATTTATTATGGGATTATGTAATTAAATATGAAATATTGATTTGAATGTAATTAAAAAAGTTGTTTTAATTTCGTGTTGATTTTTTTCATATTCATGTGCTTCTGATATTATGGATACTATTAACATTACCGAATTTTGTCACTAGAAGTTAATACTATGGATGACTGCAGCATCTGTAGCGCTTCGGGCGTCAAGATAAAAGATGTTACAGTTGTCTAATAAGAATTTCTAGAAATGATACTATAACATCAGACAATGTATGGTTTTTGTCATGCTAGTGCATATCAGACGACGGAGCATCTTTACGATCTGATGTGCAATGAGACAGCATAGTATTTAACGACATATAGATATGCAATCAGACAACAGAGCATATCCATCGTCTGATGCCTTTTTTCCCATAGTGGATGGATTGGTTGTAAACGTATAGTGCTAGGTTGCATTGCACCGAGATGCTAATCACTCTGAGTCATCATGACCAAAGAGTTAGAGTGTATGTAGTCTTGGAAGAATGTGGAACAATGTGCAAGAGTGCTTTATATTGCTAGCTTTGGAGGAAAAGGAGCTGGGAGCAATGTAAGTAGTGAAGGAATTCAGGAACGTGTTTGAATCGGTTTTGGGGTTGCCACCCTCGAAAGAGTAGAGTTCCATATTGACTTACTACTAGGGATTGAACCATTTAGTCGACCTCCTAGTAGAATACCTCTGAGGGAGATGAAAGAGTTGAGGAAACAATTGATAGAGTTAGAAGGGAAGAACTTCATAAGACCAAGCAGCTCACCATGTGGAGCGACAGTAGTGTTTGTGAAGAAGTCAAATGGGTCTTTGAGACTGTGTAGGCTATCGAAAGCTGAATGAGAGGATGAAGAAGAATAGATATCATTTTCCAAGAAAAGATGATTTTTTTAATCATTTGAGTGGAGTTAATGCATTTTTACAATTAGAGTTAGCGACAAGGTTTCATTAGCTAAGGGTTGCAAAGGAAAATATTTCTTTGACTGCATTCGTAACAAGATATTCTTACGAGTGGTTGGTTTTGCCATGTGGCCGACCACATGCGCATGCATTCTTTGTAGATTTAATGAACATGATTTTTTGAGATAAGTTGGACAGATATGTCTAGGCGTTCATGGATGATATTTTAGTGTACTCTAAGGACGAGGAGGAGTACGTAGTTCAACTGAGGCTTGCACTGGAGACGTTGAGGCAATATAAGTTGAAGGCGAAATTATCTAAGTGTCATTCTTGGAGAAGGGAAGTGAAGTCCCTAGGGCATGTGTAATAAACCTGCTTTCTACATCGTAAAAATAAATAAATTATTATTTGTTCAAAGTTTATTTAATAATTTTTTTTAATAAACTGAATTAAACTAATAAATTCCTTTCAAGTAATATATTAAAATTGAATAGAACTACTCAATTATTGAAATGTAATTTGTTGAATCAAATGTTAAACAAAATTATATTAGCTGGAAATGTTTTTATAAATAAATACAAGAATTATAGAAATAAAAGAAAAGATAAGAATTTTTTGTCAATTAAAAGAAAGCCCAAAATTCAGCCCATTTCTATTCTCGTTGCTTCTGGTATATTCTTGACATTTCCCTCTCAAGCATAAAAAGCCTGAGCACATCCTAAACCATGCCCTAATTGTTCGTCGACGGAAATTCTATCGGTTTAGAAAACCGTCGAACGAATTTTGAAATAAAATTTACCGCAAGCGCACGACATACACTTGTAGTACGGGGCGAATACGAGTCGATCCACAGAGAATTGTTGATTTAAATTTCCTACTCAATCAAATTATACCAAAGTCGAGAGTGTGTTTAAGCTAGAAAATGAGAAAATGTAACCAAGAAAAAGAAAAGAAATGCAAATATGAGAGTTAAATGACAATTTAGAGAATAAATCCACTCTCTAGATCATGTAGTTCAACACATGAAATCATGATCTCTCTTTTATGATCATTAGTATTTTAATTGATGTGTTTATCATAAGTATGACATATTTGAGCTATTGCTTAGCCAACATAAGCCATCAAACTATAACACACCCCTTAAAACACTTACTAACTTTCATGAAACTTGACAAAGAAAATGAAAAAGAAATCTATTTTATGTATGGCCTATTAATTGTTGATTAGAAACATAGACCATCAAATTTTAATTTCAAATCACTTTTTTATGCCATAATCATATATTCATGAAAAGGCAATTGTGTTAGTGATTGTTTAAGCATAGCCTATTTGGTGTCAACAATATAGACTATCAAATTCAAAGCAAAGACAACAAATTAAACCACTTCAAGCATTGTCATTAAGCACAAAAAGAGACCATGAATTGACAAAATGTTGAAGCTACATTAATTAGAGAGCTTCATTACCCCTGAATTGAAGGGGTTTAGCCTCTCATATTTGCCATCATATGAACAAATGTAGCAAGCAACATTGAATTAAAAGAAGAGGAAAAAGAGAGCAAAATGAAAGGAAAAATTATTCTACTTGCATAAAAGAGAAGAGATCTACACTACAACATGAAAGTAAATGAACATGAAAAGGAAAGAGCATGTATTAAATTGCATAAAAAAAGATTACATAAAATAAAAATGGCTAAGCAGCCATGAAAAGAGAAAGAGGAGCTTTCATTTTATTTTTGATCTAAACTAAACTAAAGAGAAGGTGGCCTAAGAGAGACTAAGAGAAGACGAGAGATTACATGAAACATAAGGGGTATATATACAAGTTTTAAAACCCTAATTCACTTTTTGGGGGATGCCCAAAATGCCCCTTCGAAAGTGTGGAGGCCAAGTAATCATTAACATGTCTTAATCCCCCATTAAATGTACATGAAACCATTAACTCCATAAGCATGTGCATCAGCCTTTAATTTGTACATTAAGGTAGGTGGGTAGGTGGGGTCCTCCATGATCTTCACTTTGAATTATTTCCATCTTCATTCATTTATATCAATTTTGTGCATGCATGTTTCTTCATGAACCCACTAATATGAGAAGCTAAATTCCTACAAAATATTATAGAAATTTCCAATTAAATTCTCTCAAGTTAATACACGCACACAAATGGCCATTTTACCCTTATATGAAGATGAATATGTGAAAATTTGGAATTAATATGAATTTTGGTTAAAACAATTTAAAATACCCAATATGATCATTTATTTAATTTAAATAGAATAAATATGGTGGTAAAAACATGCACATTTACGTGCACATCAAATACCCCTACACTTATCTTTTTATTCGTCCTCGAATAAACTAAAACTAAGATAAATCTGTTTTCGTAGGAAGCACGATTGCATTGAGCGTATGCAACAAGCCGTTAAACCTCTGGGTGTCCCCAGTAGGACGAGTGTAGTCTCGTGAGGGTTTACAGCGGATACTACCCACAAAATCCAAATGCAAAATAAAAAATGTAAAGTGAAAATATTTACAAAAATGCAAGATTTATTTAAAAAAGAGATGAATGCGAGTTTTTGAAAATATTTACAAATAAAGGATTTACTTTTAAATCGAAATTTATAAGTTAAATATAGGTTTTGGTTATTATCTTGAAAATTTATGTCATTTACTCGTCAAAATTTCCAACAAAAATCAAGTTATCATAACAAATAGACAATAGTTTAACCCGTTGTTTCAGTTGATAACAAAGTGTATCTATGAAATGGATCTATAGTTGACTATCAAATTTTATCAAAGTGGTATTTTCATTTCTTTTCAATAACAATTCAAATCAAATAAGTAAAAATAGCGCTAGGATTTCAATTGCTTGCTCTCTCATTATTTGTAAGAAAAATTACACACCTAGCTCAAGTAAACTGAGGCCAGATATACCACCCGTGCACTGCCTTTCGGGCTTATGTGAGGAAGTACAGAGCATGGCGAGTGCACACACTTTCGTGCATACACCTATCGACCGTAGGTGGTTTTATTAAGACTGTTCTTTTTTTTCTTTTTCTTTTCTACATGTGTTCCATACATGCATAACCGTGAGGACTTTTAAATGAGTACGAAAGCACATAATCAAAGATTCCAAGTAATTCACACATGCATAACCGTGAGGACTTTTAAATGAGAGCGAATACTTGGACGTTATATATATATATATATATATATATATATATATTTTAAGAGAGGGAGATTGTTGCAAAATCATCTTAGCACTATTTAACTTAGAAGACAAAAAAATGTTGCATCTTTACTTTAAATCGACCACTTTTTAAAACAAAGATTTTCAATTTGGATGTATTTCATAATTAACATGTGTGAATCTACCTATATACTAGTTAAACTATTGTTATTTGTAATTTAACTTCATTTTTATTTTGTTAAGACAAAAAAAATTTCAAAAATTTTAATTTAATAAACCAAAACCATATATTTATCCTAGTGTTTCTTTAAAAATAAATCAAAATGTTTTAACTTTTTTTTAGTTTTTTGAATTTTTTTTTGAATTTTGGAAGAAAAAGCAAAAATGAACCATGAAAAATTAAAAATGAAGATGAGTCTCCCCCCACACTTGATTTTGACTGTGTCCCCACAGTCAACCCAAGTGGAAGGAGAAAAATAAAAATAAAAACATGACATCTATTTAAATGAAAATGAAAAGGTTATTATTTACAAGAGATCAGAAAATATACAGTTAAAGAGTAAATGAAATGGTCTTCCAAAGACCGATTCATTTGTCTTGTCAAGTATACGAGACACAGCTTAAGCACGAAAACCAATTCGTAAAAGATTTCGAAGTTGATTGTCGATTTGGAAAAACGAATGTCGTTTTATCGAGAACCGTATGAGTTTTTTTATTTTTGATGATTTTCGGGGTTGATAAAACAATTAATTGAAATTCAAGTTTATTTTCACCAAATTGAAAGTTAAGCTCATTATCAACAAATTTTTCAAAATTATCGATTTCAAAATGGAAATGGTGATTTAAAACTTCCCTTTCGGAATTTAACAACTCATTTTCTAAAAGTCCAAAAAGTTTATGTTCGTTAAATTCGACTTCCTTTGTTGGATTATCAACAACTTCATCGCGTAAATCGAGTTTAAAGTTCAAAGTTGTCATATTCATATTTTCAGAAAAAGGAAGATCGAAGTTTAAATCAAGTTTCACATCGTCAAAAGAATTGAAATCCAACTCAATTACCGTGTTTTCAACAATTTCATTAAGATTTTCATTTTCAATTTCAAAAGTTGTTATTTGAAAATCGTCGATTTGGGTAAAAGATGGATTATCGCTTGACTCGTCACACGTTGGAATTTGATTTTGTTTTTCACGTCGTTTCATATATGTTTCAATCAACAAATCCATGTGATCATCATAAATTTCATTCATTTGCTCAACAAAATCCAATTTATAGTTATTCACTTGAAAATTCTCAATTTGGATTTGTTGAGAACAAAAATTATCAATTGCATTGAAATTGAGATTATTTCCATTACCAAAATTATTTGAAAAGTTATTTCCACTTTCGTTTTGATTTTGAAATTCATTTTGAAGTTCGAAATTGAGTTGGCATGGGTTATAATCGAAATCGTTTGAATTTTGAATTGAATTCAAATTTTGAAATCCTTGACTCGAGTTATTACACAAATATGAATTACACAAATCATTTATCTTTTGATTTTGTTGTATAGAGAGTTCAAGTAAAGATGAAATGTTATTTCAAGAGTCGAGTGTTGGTGTTCGTTTTGAAAACTTTATGGTTCAAAACTTGAATCGTTTAAACAATAGTTGTTGAAATATCCACAAGAATTTGAAGTGAAATTATATGAATGATATTGATTTTCAAAACTAAATCAAGTGAGTAAGAAAAAGGAAACTCGGACATTTTCAAGATTTTTTTTTTTTGGTTTTTTTATAAAGGAAAAACATTTACAAATAGAATTTATTTTTCAAATTGAAAAATTGATTTTTGTTTTGTTTTTGGATTTTCAATTTTTTTGGCTTTTCAAAAGATTATATTTTTTTTTTGGATTTTTGAAATTTCAAAGCAAAAGGATTTAAAACATTCAAAGAAAAATAAAAGGAATATTTACAATTTTTTTAGTTTTGGATTTTTGAACTTTTTTTTTAAATATGCATGAACTAATGCAACTAAATGAATGCAAGGTTAATTTCAAATTATTTATCCTAAGTTAATCCAAAATTGTATAATCACACTTTGTCTTAATTCAACAAGATAGTTCTCAGCCAGGTAACGGGCAGGGGTTATCGGTGCAACACGAATCACCGTAGCAACGCAGCCGAAGGTTTGAGTACCTTCAGAGGAACAATTCAGTATAATATTTACGAATCACCGTAATATTTGTAACTGATTATTGCTCTGCCGTAGCCTAGACACCGAGAAATTAATTTGTTCATAGAAGATAGCTCATCAATATACAATTAAGCGTTATCGATGTCTAACAGTTATTATTAATCTAAAATCTAAGATGAAATACAAAGCAGAAATTAAAAGTGAGTTAACAATGCAACTACAATGGATTTTTGTTTGTTTTTTTTCAAATGCAAGCTATCAACAATACAATTCAAATAAAAGTAGAGATGAAAGCAGCATTTTTTTATAAGCAAGTCAGCAATTTATTTTTGGCAGCAGAGTGAGCAAGCAATTCTACCAATTTGCTTTGGCAACCTAAAAATAGAAACAAGATACATACACAATTTTTTTAAGAAAATAATAGAAATGGAAAATGATAAGAAAATAGTAGAAATCAAAGGTACGTGAGAACTCAAACTTTTTTTTTATGAGAAAGAAACTAAAAAAAATTTGAAACCAAAACAAACAACTTTCCAAAACTAAATTCACTAAATAAATAAAACCTAAAACAACTTATAAAGAAAACAAACATAAAGCTTTTATTCAAGTGAAAATGAAAGCCTCTTTTTTTTTTGGTAAACAGTGTGCAATTTTCTTTCAAATAAGAAGATATAAGAAAACAAAAGGATTTAACATAAATCAATAATACTTAATAATGCAGCCAATAACAACAATTATCGGCCCACTAACCAAGCTGAAGAAAATCAAGCTTATCTCTAATGCTGTTTTTTTCGTTCAAATTTAAAAAAAACACTGCCTGAACTTTCCTAAATCAATTCCCCAAAAATCAATTCGTTCTCGTTCTCGTCCTCACGAACTCTTTTTTTTCGTGAATTTGGGTTTGAGGTATTGGCAAATGTGTGTTCGGGTGCTGAAGTCAAGTTCCAGTTTGGGGGAAGTATGTGAAGTGATGGAGGACGAGGAGCTGATGGTTTTTGGTACTGATGTCGAAAGGTCTGAAGATGAGGTTGTGGAAGGAAGTGAGGATCCGCGATTGTCTGATGTGGGTTTCGATTTGAGGTCGTGGGTGGTTGCAGGTGTTTGGATGCTCGTGGTTCGATGTGAGGTCGTGGTGGATTTGAGGAGATTGGATTTGACTACGTATGAGGAGCTTGGTGGTTTGATTTTTTTTTCGGTGGCAGTGGTTGACTTGAAGAGGTTGAATTGGCGACTCTAGAATGCAAAACGCAGTGGTATATTCGTGGAGATAGAAGTGGATGTGGTAAGATGGTAGGGAGGTTTAAACTGTTGCTAGCAATGTAATGATGTGGGAATGAGAGTGCAGGCAGTAAAGCAAATGTTGTGGCTGATGGACTTGTTGGTGGAGGAGGGGATAACAGGTCATGGACTGTTTAGGGGAGTTATGGTAGGGGGTTGGACTTTGTTTGGATCAACAAGATTTGCAGTTGTTCACTGATGAAGTGCACAGTTTGGTTGAACGGTGGTAGTAGCTTTGTTGTTCGAATGGAAGAAATGTGAAGTTGTAGCAGTTCGAGGCACTTGGGTGGATCAAAGTTGGAAATGTTGAAATAGCTGCAGTGGGTTGATGGTGATTAGAGGTGGCTATGCTTTGTTGTATGTGGAAGAACTCTGATGGAAATGGAGGCAGTCAAGGCAAGGTTGTTTATTGTGGGGCTGGAGTGATGAAACCAGTTGTGATATGTTGACAGAAGCAAATGAAGTTTGCAAGTGGCTTGATGGTTTTCAATGTGATGTTTGGTCAGAACTGTTTATGGAAATGAGGGGTGTGTATGGTTAGTTGAATGGTGATGGAGATGCACACAGTTGTGTGGACAGTTGAAGGTGATATGTCAGGTTGATGGTCGACAGTGATCGTGGAGGGGAAGTTGGCAGTAGCAAGAAGTGGAAGGTTGTATATTATTTTGGTTGTAATGTTCTATATGTGGAGGGTTGTAAGAGGGTATATGTGATGAGGCAAGGGGTTCAGGAATGTTGAAGGCAGAAGTTTTTGTAGATGAGTGGGAAAGAAGTGGAGAAGATAAACGGAAGACTGCAGGCAGTTGTATGTAAATGGTTGTGTTCACAGTTTTGGAAGGTGAAGACAAGTAGATTATGTGAAGGAAGGTGTCAAGGGTGGAAGTGGCAGAGAGGTAGGTGTTTGTAATTTTGAAGCTGAAGTGAAATGACAGTGGAAAGTGTTGAGGCAGAGAGGAGTTTGTGTGCACGATGATGTGCACAGCAGGGTGTTTGCACAGTTATGAAATTGTATATGTAAAATGTAAAAACAAAGGCAAATGCAAAATATGAATGTAAAAGCAAATGCAAATAAAAAATATTTTTGTTTTTGAAATTGTGATTTTTTTTAATATATGCAAATGCAAATGAACAAAACGCAAGAAAACAATAACACACAAACAAAAATGTAAACGAAAATCAAACAACAAACACAATATTTTTTTAAATGCAAACACACAAAACAAACACATAATAGAATCACACAAAAATCATCTAAAATAATTCGAAGAATAGAAAATAAAATCAAACAAGTTCCCCGGCATCGGCGCCAAAAAAAATTTCGTCGACGGAAATTCTATCGGTTTAGAAAACCGTCGAACGAATTTTGAAATAAAATTTACCGCAAGCGCACGGCATACACTTGTAGTACGGGGCGAATACGAGTCGATCCATAGGGAATTGTTGATTTAAATTTCCTACTCAATCAAATTATACCAAAGTCGAGAGTGTGTTTAAGCTAGAAAATGAGAAAATGAACTAACTAACAAAAAGAAAAGAAATGCAAATATGAGAGTTAAATGACAATTTAGAGAATAAATCCACTCTCTAGATCATGTAGTTCAACACATAAAATCATGATCTCTCTTTTATGGTCATTAGTGTTTTAATTGATGTGTTTATCATAAGTATGACATATTTGAGCTATTGATTAGCCAACATAAGCCATCAAACTATAACACACCCCTTAAAATACTTACTAACTTTCATGAAACTTGACAAAGAAAATGAAAATGAAATCTATTTTAAGTATGGCCTATTAACTATTGATTAGAAACATAGACCATCAAATTTTAATTTCAAATCACTTTCTTATGCCATAATCATATATTCATGAAGAGGCATTTGTGTTAGTGATTGTTTAAGCATAGCCTATTTGGTGTCAACAATATAGACTATCAAATTCAAAGCAAAGACAACAAATTAAACCACTTCAAGCATTGTCATTAAGCACAAAAAGAGAGCATGAATTGACAAAATGTTGAAGCTACATTAATTAGAGAGCTTCATTACCCCTGAATTGAAGGGGTTTAGCCTCTCATATTTGCCATCATATGAACAAATGTAGCAAGCAACATTGAATTAAAAGAAGAGGAAAAAGATAGCAAAATGAAAGGAAAAATTATTCTACTTGCATAAAAGAGAAGATATCTACACTACAACATGAAAGTAAATGAACATAAAAAGGAAAGAGCATGTATTAAATTGCATAAAAAAAGATTACATAAAATAAAAATGGCTAAGCAGCCATGAAAAGAGAAAGAGGGGCTTTCATTTTATTTTTGATCTAAACTAAACTAAAGAGAAGGTGGCCTAAGAGAGACTAAGAGAAGAGGAGAGATTACATGAAACATAAGGGGTATATATACAAGTTTTAAAACCCTAATTCACTTTTTGGGGGATGCCCAAAATGCCCCTTCGGAAGTGTGGAGGCCAAGTAATCATTAACATGTCTTAATCCCCCATTAAATGTACATGAAACCATTAACTCCATAAGCATGTGCATCAGCCTTTAATTTGTACATTAAGGTAGGTGGGTAGGTGGGGTCCTCCATGATCTTCACTTTGAATTATTTCCATCTTCATTCCTTTATGTCCATTTTGTGCATGCATGTTTCTTCATGAACCCACTAATATGAGAAGCTACATTCCTACAAAATATTATAGAAATTTCCAATTAAATTCTCTCAAATTAATATACGCGCACAAATGGCCATTTTGCCCTTATATGAAGATGAATATGTGAAAATTTGGAATTAATATGAATTTTGGTTAAAATAAGTTAAAATACCCAGTATGATCATATATTTAATTTAAATAGAATAAATACGGTGGTAAAAATATGCACGTTTACGTGCACATCATTAATTTCCCTAGCCTTAATTTGTAACAACCCAAATTCCAATGGGTCTAGATTTTTCATAAAAATGCTAAAATCCAAGTCCACCGAAGCCCGAGTTGGGTATCCGGTACCCTGGAAATAGGCAAAGACAAATATCAAAGCTCGATAAATATCTCACAGCTGAACTGACTAAAATATAATAGTAAGTAAATACTCACCAATATAACAACACTTTCCAAACAAGTGTCTCGAAGTTGGAAAGTCTCAGCCATCTACCTAACCTGTAGGATGTTATGAAGAGGGGGTCAGAACTAAAGTTCTGGTGAATGGAAAAATTATACACTTCTTAGCTTAATTCTACATATACCATTTAATTTCCATTTACTGTTATATTAGATTCATTGGGTTTATAATACTCTCGCCTCTGTGCGTGAATCGTTCTCATCTGCTCCCTAGTAGATCAAAACCTAATAACTGATATATATATATATATATATATATATATATATATGTAGCTATATGCCCAATGACCGCATTGGTCCTAGGTACTACCCATAGTACCTTCCGTATCCTCCTCATAGAGGACTCCATCATCTTGCTCCTATAGCGTTCTGTGACTGCATCTATAAAGGACTACCTCGTAAGGCCTACAATACAGTTGTTCTGTCATCTACAATGAAAACTTAAAACTGCGTCTGCACTAGTCTATACTAATGCTCAGACATCCACAATGTACCACCCAGTGCGTAACTTGAGGACTATACGTAATCGTTCTGTCTACTCCCTAAATCCCACTTAACAAGGTCTACCTCGTACGGAACTTAGTCGAGGATTTTCAATTTCTGTAAAGGACCGCCTTGTTATGCCTACGGTACGGATATTCTATTTGATCCGTCTCTTTTCTTATCGTGGCTATGGCCCCACGCAGTCACCCCTCAACTGATCGAAAGATCTTTAAAGAGCTTAATGGTTGTGCCCTACTGCAAACAATCTAAACATCCAATTGGCGGCTCCCCTTATCCAATGTCTCGATAGTGAAAGGTTCATTGGACTATTGGTTTAACTCTAGTCTTTTCCAAACTCGCTTCTTGGTTTTGATGCTGGCCCGATATCCGCATGCGACTATCCTTTTAGGTCATGTCCACCAAAAGTTACTTGCAAGTATGGGGGCATACGAATATCCTATTCCAAATATTAACCCCTTTTGCTTGCGTATAGTGGTCCTGCTACGCAAAAAGCAGCCAAGGCGTACCCTTTTGATGGAGCACCTACAGACCTGACTCTGGAGGACTTCTTCACTATGCCTACCCTAGAGGGTCATCCTAGAGTACCCTTACATCCCATTGAAGTATCGTACGTCCTTCTAGCCCAAAATAACCAAGTTGGGCATGCTTCTTCCATGCTGAAATCTGTGATGTAATGCTTCATTAGGCTCTTCATCCTATGGGCTGCTCCAAACGCATCTTACTCTTTTATTAGACCCTAAGTCTAATCTTTTATTTTGTGTTCAGTTTACTTTTCTTATTCTGTTCGCTACTTATTTACCCTAATTAGAATAAACTTGTCCTAGCCTCACCTAACTATTGTGAAACTGTCAGTTCCTGACTTAAAGTGAATGCTGTTGGTATGGACCACTTCTATTATCTTGCTTATTAACTTAATCCAAGATCTAAGTTTATTAAAATAAGCCTCTTATATTATTTCTGCTTTATTTGCTTATTAACTTCATTTAAGTCTTAAAATAAGTCTTTTTTATTCTTTCTACTCAATTATAACCTGTGTTATAATTTTACTTGTAATTATCTCTTTTATTCTCCTTTATAATCTATATATTATAAATATAATAACAAGTGTCTCTTTTATATTATAGTCAGTCTTCTTTTATTATGATATTGAATTCTCTTTAATTCTCTTATGCTATATGACAACCTTGGCTTGGGACTATGTCCGATTTTCACAAATTTACTTATCATAATAACTGCTTTATTTTTATTCTATAATCAATGAGGTAAATGTAGAGCATCTAGTTTTGTCTAATAATTAACTTGATTCCTTCTTTAATTCCTTTAATTCTTCACTTTTACTTCTTATATTCTAGAGAGTAGTTCTATTCTATTTGGTTGGTTACAAAAACTATGTTAAAAATGCATTTCTATATTTTAATACCAAATAATGCTATAAACAATAATCCATAACTCCAAGATATCTCTTTTATTGTTGCTTTACTTTTTGGATAGTGTAAAATACAATAGTTTCTCTATTTTACACTAATTCTCTTTTTCTTTCTTTTATTCTTGCAATTATATTTATCGTTATCTTTTAAATATTAAACTATAGAAAATTATTCTCTTTTCTAAACCAACCAATTAATCTATCACTTACTTCCAAATCAAGTTATTAGATTTTTCCCTTTTTATTTATTTTTCTCCGTTTTAGCATAATTTACCACAAATTTCTATTTTTCTCTTTTTATTTCAGCTTTTCTTATTTTATATCTAATTTCTGTAAATCTAGTGTTCCTTCTATTTTAGTCTATATTTGCGAATTTTTCTCTTTAACTAATTTATTTGCCTAAAATATGAATAAAAAGAAGCTAACGTTTACAGGCTATATTTCAATTTTTAAAATAGATGTAAATAACTGTAAATTTCTTAATTTTAGGCTTATGCCTTTCTCTAACTATCATGCCTAATATTAATTAAATATAAGCTTTCTTATAAAATTTACAGTCTCTGCATAACTAGTTAACATAATTAATTACTGAAATAAATACTGAATAAAATTAATTAATGGGAATCTAACGATAATATATCATAAATGTAGAAGATATATAATTAAATCCACTCATTTGTCGTCCTTAGCTTTAAACCTATTTTTATTGCAATTCCTCTATTTTTTTCAGATATATTTTATTTGGATTTATTTGGTGAAGATTTGTGAGAAATAGGAGAAAAGAATGAAGAAAGAAGACATTGCTAACCGTAAGAGAGGGAAGAAGAAAGTGACGGCTGATGGAACAGATTACATTACGTTCTCTCTTAAATAGATGGAGCCCACCAATTATCTAATTAATCCTCTACTTGATTGATCCTTCAAATAATTTTTATGTGTGACAATATACTGCCAATATGTACACATTCAAATTTAGGTCAACTATTATTTCTTTTCCTTATTAGTTGACATTTTCTACTGATTACGTTACAATCCTGATTAATAGCCCCATTAATAGATTAAATCTATATCTTATGTTATATGACTATCTTGGCTTGGGACTACGTCTGATTGTCACAAAATTACTTATCATAATAACTGCGTTACTTTTATTTTAGTGGAAATTAGGTTGAAGGGCTTCTATTTGCAGGGTAATAAGTTTTAAGGACAACATTTCTGAATAATTAGTTTTAAGGACAATTTTCAGCATAATAATAAATTCATTTATCTTTTTAAGTTATACTGAAAAATGATAAATCCTTTTATCATTATTTCTGTATAACTGAAAATGATAAATTCTTTTATCTTTTTTCTGTAAAATGTCCTTAAAACTAATTTTTCAGAAATAGTGTCCTTAAAACTTATTCCCTTCACAAATAAGCCCTTGAAGTGAAAATCCCCTTTATTTTATTATCTGCATAGTAAATGCAGAGTTTCTAGTCTTATCTAATAATTAACTTGATTCCTTCTTTAATTCCTTTAATTCTTCACTTTAACTTCTTATATTATAGGAAGTAGTTCTATTATATTTGGTTGGTTACAAAAACTATGCTAAAAATCCAATTCAATATTTTAATATCAAATAATGCCATAAACAATAATCCGTAACTGTAAGATACCTCTTTTATTGTTGCTTTACTTTTTTGATAGTGTAAAATACAGTAGTTGCTCTATTTTTACATTAATTCCCTTTCTCTTTCTTTTGTTCTTGCAATTACGTTTATCATTATCTTTTAAATATTAAACTATCAAAATGTATTCTCTTTTCTAAACCAGCCACTTAATCTATTACTTACTTCCAAATCAAGTTATTAGATTTGCCCTTTTTATTTATTTTTTCCCGTTTTAGCATAATTTACTATAAATTTCTATTTTTCTACTTTTATTTCAGGTTTTCTTATTTTACATCTAATTTTTGTAAATCTTGTGTTCTTTCTATTTTATTCCGTATTTGCGAATTTTTCTCTTTAACTAATTTTTTCACGTAAAAACAAATAAAAAGAAGCTAACATTTACAGGCTAAATTTCAACTTTTAAAATAGATGTGAATAACTGTAAATTTCTTACTTTTAGGCTTATTCCTTTCTCTAATTATCACGCCTAATATTAGATATAAGCTTTCTTATACAATTTACAGTCTCTGCATAACTAATTACAGAATTAATTACTGAAATAAATACTGAATAAAATTATTTAACGGGAAACTAACGATACTATATCATAAACGTAAAAGATGTATAATTAAATCCACTCACCTGTCGTCCTTAGCTTTAAATCTTTATCTTCTAAAATTACTATTTCATTCTACAACTTCTCTTCTTTAATTTGTTGCAATTCCTCTATTTTTTCACATATATTTTATTTGGACTTATTCGGTGAAGATTTGTGAGAAATAAGAGAAAAGAATGAAGCCATTGTTTACTATGAGAGAGGGATGGAGAAAGTGATGGTTGATGGAACGAATTACATTATGTTCTCTCTTAAATAGATGCAGCCCACTAATTATCTAATTAATCCTCTACTTAATTGATCCTTCAATTAATTTTTATGTGTGGCAATATACTGCCTATACGTACACATTCAAATCTAGGTCAACTATTATTTCTTTTATGTATTAGTTGATATTTTCTACTGATTACGTTACAATCCTAATTAATAGCCCCATTAAAAGATTAACATGCCATCTCTATTAGTTAATTTCTTTAATTAATATTTTACACACTATAATGTTTCAATAATTGGCACATCAATTAATTCCACATTCAATTAACATATATATTTAATATGCATATATTTTTTGTCCAGATTTCAATTTGAACATTTATTTGTTACGTTTATATGTAAACCTCTTCAAATTGAGGGATCTGATATATACACACACATTATATATTAATCTCCAATATTAATTCACATATTAATTAATTGCACTTTTTAACTGATTCTTTTTGCAATGTCAATTATTCCCCTTATTTTTTTCTCTTACATCTAATTCTCTTAATAATTTACGTTCATTACAAACATAATAAATTTGTTACTACTTCTATAAATATCCTATAAATTAATTGCAAATATTTATAATTGATAAAATTTCCATGTTTGCGTAGGTAATTATTTTTTATGCTAAAACTTCAAACGGATATAACTTCTCCATTTGAAGTCCATTCAAAAAACATTGTATATGGAAGTTGATTAGAAAATTGCCATGAATACAATGGTATAATATTCATGGTCAAATTCCAACATTAGCAAAAATTCATTTTCCATTGTTTTTATGGTTATCATTATATTTATTTTTAATTATAATAAAATGCGGGGTGTTACATAATTCTTCAATTCAGAAATCGTGTAAGCAAAAAAAGAAAAAAAATGTATGTGCGCAGGAAGCCAAGCGTGACAATTAGCCTTGGAGGTGGTCGTCGATCAACACATGAAAGGAAGTATGAAACTAACCGACAGTTGAAAAGCGTAATCGATTTTGGGTAGTTCAAGCTACATGCGATAGCATTGAGATGTCAGGACCTTGTTTCTTTTTGTCATGATGAAGTGGGAGTCGGTCGTGAATACTGGTGCTGGCATTGATGGAGACATCAGAAGGTAAAGAAGCGGCCCGTGGTTGATGATGGATAGAGATGCATTTTCGTGACTTAATGGGAGTGGGTGTAGGTGACATGGGCTAGCAATGTTGCAATTAATGGTAGCGACAACTTTAGGCTACAATGATTAATGGACTAATGAAGGCTATAAGTCTTTGTTCGGTAAATTTGGCCAGTTTTTCTCGCTTACAAATAAATCTATTCTATTGTCTGAGATATGTTTATTCATTTCGATAGTTATATGCATAGCTTAGTTGAATTGTTTGTTTGATATGGATGATGTTGTGTTAATTAACCGAATGTGTTAGATGGATGTATCGATTTACAAACAGAACTCTATCCATTTGTGAATTGAATTAAATATTATTCATACATCGATGTGTGAATTTTATAGATAACTGAAGTTTGATGGAACTCGACTCGAGTCACACGACGTTTGTATTGATGTTCGTTGATATGTATGGTGTAATTTTTCCCCATAATTTTATATATAGATATTTATTCATTTCTTATTTTAAAGAATGTTGGAAAAGCTTAAAATATTATTCAAGGGTTTTAAAATCTTTTTAAAAGTATTTTATAAACAATTTAATAAATTTATTCAATTTGGCCATTTTTATATTTACAAATATAATTTTAATTATAAATATAAGTATAGTTTCCTTTAGGTTATAAAACTCTTTTTAAAATCAATATTATCAAATATTATAAGTTTAGAGTTGTTTTAAAGGTAAAATAAAATACAATTCTATTTTATGTATTATATTTTGAAGGAAATGTATTAA
The DNA here is from genome assembly GCA_030765085.1 of Allium cepa. Lineage (NCBI taxonomy): Eukaryota > Viridiplantae > Streptophyta > Magnoliopsida > Asparagales > Amaryllidaceae > Allium > Allium cepa. Next base: position 408,190,386 of record CM060939.1, on the reverse strand, counting down.
TCTAAAAGACATTTTCCCAATTCATATTTGAATATTCTAAAATTATTTAAAGGATCGAGTTATAAATATTTTGAAACTAAAATGATGGATTTGAATTATACTTAAAGGATTGAAATAAAAGTAGAATTACTTTGGAAGTTATAAATTATTTCAAAATAGAATTTAATTATACAAAATTACGTAGTGATTTCTACAAATTATATTTGATTCGTTAAATGGTTTTAAATTTTTTATATGTATGTAACCAAGGATTTGAAAGAAAATTATAATGTTAAATCCTTATTTTTGATTATATTTAAAATTGTGTGAAACTATTCAATATATAAATGTTTTTTTAGTTTTATTAGTTCTAGAATATGAAATTGACTGAAGAAAGGTTTTATTTAGAATTATTAGTTTATTGTAAAGGAAGTTATAATTGAGTTGTTTAGTGATTTGGTATGATACAGTGATAACATCCTTCTATTTGAATGCGCGATTTTATTTCTATGTGATGGAAAATTTAAATAAACGGTTTAGTGATACTGTCTGTTATGAGACTTTCGGTAACACTTTTCTAGTTATTCATCAAACTTGTCATATAGAGATACCTAGTTTGGATCGAGTGTAGTTTATGATCCTTGAATAATTATCCAAATAACATGCCATGGTATGAGACGCCATTATGTTATTTGTTTGATTATTCACTGTAAGTAAATGTCAGTCAAACGAGGATTACACTCATGTGAATATGTGATTGGTATATCTTATAGCGATGTGTTGGCATGTAGGTAGAGCCGTGTGTCAGCAAGGATTAGACCTCTAGTACTTTATGGTCATGTGTTGACTTACATACATATCAATCTATGTCTTGGCTTACATCTAGAGCTATATGTCATTCACTTGTGTCCAGCATCCTTTGTGGTTTGGGAGTGAACCAGATTGGCCAGTATCCACCCTGACGGCCTGATCGTGGGGTTGCACTCCAGATCCACGACACCATTGTTGTTATGACATTCGATACGCATTGTAGGATTGGTACTTAGTAGCCTTTAGGTTTCGTAGGCCAGGAGTTTGTTACCATTAGGGCACGCACAGGTCATGACCAATACTATGCATAGATGAATCATAAGTGGATATTGGTCATGATGCCTACTGAGGTAACTGAAGACTGTAGGAATTGATCTGGCTATTAGCGAGAGGCTAATAGACCCTGGGTTCCTAGAGCGTGCAGTGTGCTATCAGTCTCCCTTTCTGGTTTAGGGTTATTGTAAGCGACTAAGGATTGAAATATTAACTAAACTATTTACTTGTGCAAAATATAAATATAAAAGTAAAAATAATGAAGTAAATGATATCAGAGGTTTTTATACTGGTTCGAACTTTCCGTTCCACGTCCAGTCCCAGACTCCTAGAATTTAAGTATCAACCCTCACTTAACCTTGAGGAATGGGTATTACAGCGCCCAAGCAACTGAACAAGATTTTAACCGCCTAAGCAACAGAGTAGGACTTTAACTGCCTAAGTAACCGAACAGGCGTTCAATAACGCAGAGAATTATCTTAAATAAATGTGAGCTTTTAATAGCACGGATAAGTCTTTTAGAGTATTCCCTTCCTATAACCTTCTCCTTTATGGTATATCATGTAATTCGTGAAGACGTGGAGTTTATTAATCACTAATGAAGTATTCTTAAATGAACAAGTGATGAGAATGTATTATTAAATTCTTAAAGCCCAAATAGCAAGATAGATCAGAAACAAGAGTGAGAATTAGTGATTAAAACAATGGAATTCATGGCTATTTATAGAAGTTTAAGAGTTGTATTCGTTCGTGAAAATTGGCCATGAAGAGATATGGAAACAACTCTTGAATCTATTCATTCAATTGAAGTGTCTTTTGAAAATATAGCCGTTATGAAGATTCAGCCATCTGAATGGAGCAATTTAGTCGGCTGAATGGATTTAAAAACAAACCAACAAGAAAATAGTGTAAAACAGACACAATTCAGTCAGCTGAAATAGCATGGTCGGCCATCTGAATATTCAAATCAATTTGTGCATATGCATAGTATTCAACCTGCTGTTTCAAGCCTTTCAGTTGGTTGAGTTTTGTGTTTTCTAGCTTATCAACAATGTTTTGAGAAACTTTAAATTATGCACGCGTGCATATACCACTTCGAAGAGATTTTAACATATACTTACTACTAAACTTAGACTATTTTGCTGAAGCTTCAATCCAGAATCTGGTCTTCAAATTGTTATGCTATTTCTTGATAAATACAATATCTTCTCTTACAAGTTTAGTTAGATCTAAACGATATATTTACTTATATGGTTGTCACAATCAAAACACCAAAAGTCAAGGTTCTAACATCTCCCCCATTTTGATGATGACAACTATGTAAGTTATATAAATAAAAGCAGATTTATACTCTTCCGATCTTAATACTCCCTCTATCGTTATGACATAACTTTTTCTCCCCTTTTATCATCGACAAAAAGGAAGACTTAATAGATAGGAGAAATATTAAAAATATACGCAATGTTGATATGATTAAAAAGAACAAATTAGACAACTATGAAGAGAATTTGTTTTGAAAAACTAAAAATGGACAACTTTGAAATACTGTTCATGTGTAAAATTGTTGAAAAATAACAATCTTTGAAACACGTTTATCAGGTATAAATTTACAACTTAGTATAACTTTAAAAATATTTATTCTATATAAAATAATATTGATATGTTTAAAGCTCCACCTAAGTATCACATCTCCCCCTAAGTATAATATCTCCCTCTATGAATATGCATATTGGTAGACGGAGATATTATGCTTAGGTGGAGATGTTATACTAAGGGTGAGAATAAGATTGATAAGGGGAATATACTATTTACTTATGCGGAATATAAATATAAAAGTAAAAGTAATAAAGTAAATGACACCAGAGGTTTTTATACTAATTCGAACTTTCCGTTCTACGTCTAGTCCTAAACTCCTTCTGGAATTTAACTATGAACCCCCACTTAACCCGGAGGAACATATATTACATCGCATGAGCAACCGAACAGGACGTCAATCGCCTAAGCAATAAAGTGAGATTCAACCGCCTGAGTAACCGAACAAGACATCAATAATACAGAGAATTATCTTGACTGAATCCGCTCTTTTAATAGCATGGATAAGTCTTTAGAGTATACCCTTCCTATAATCTTCTCCTTTATTGTATATCGTGTAATTCGTGAAGATATGAAGTTTATTAAATCACTAGTGAAGTATTCTTGGATGAAGAAGTGATCAAAATGAAGTATTGAATGCTTAGAGTTCAAATAGCAAGATAGATTAGAAATAAGAGTGTGAATTAGGGATTAAAATAATGGAATTCATAGCTATGTATAGAAATTAAGAATTACATTCGTTCGTGAAAGATAGCCATGAAGAGATATGAAAGCAACTCTTGAATCTAGAGTTGTTTATGTTCATTGAATTGACTTTTCTTTTGAAAATATAGTCATTATAAAGATTCATCCATCTGAATGAAGCAATTCAGCTAGCTGAATGGATTTACAAATGAACCAGCAAGGAAACAATGTAAAATATACACAATTCATCCTATTGAAATAGCATGGTCAGCCGTCTGAATATTCAAATCAATTTGTGCATATGCACTGTATTCAGCCGGCTGTTTCAAGCCTTTCAGTCGGCTGAATTTTGTGTTTTCTGGCTGATCTACAATATTCTGAAAAATTCTAAATTGTATGTGCATGCATATACCACTTCAGAGAAATTTTGACATATACTTACTACTAAATTCAGTCTTTTAAACTTAATACTACGCTGAAGTTACAATCCAGAATATGGTCTGCAAATTGGTAGACTATTTCTTGAGTAAAAACAATATCTTCTTCTGCAAGTTTGGTTAGTTCATATAATATTTACTTATATAGCTATCACAATCAAAACATCAAAATTCTAGATCCTAACATTCTCCTTCCTTTTGATAATGGCAATTATGTAAGTTTTTAAATATATAGAGTAATTTTATTCCCCTGACTGGTTACTCCCCCTATCATTCTTATTCTCTCCCATAGTATAACATCTCCCTAAGTACAATATCTCTGTCTATGAATATGCATATGAATTTCTCCCCCTTTGTCATTATCAAAAAGAAAGAGGGAGTACAATAAATTTTATAAAATATTTTGTAAATAGCAAGATAAACCAATATTAGTTATAGAGAAAATTAATTAGATTTTACCGTATTTGCTGAAATCCTTATTTCATTATAAGCATGTAATTCTACTAAATGTATAAAACATCCTTTAAGATTCCAAAATCCATTCTTTTCCTTTTGTTTCTCCAAGTACCTGCAATAAATAATAATCATTGTTGGTACCCACATACTATATTAGGTCCAAGGGGTTAGGTCGAAGGTAACCATGCCCAATAGAGTTTTATGGAACCTTTGAAAATAAAATTTTCATTATTGACTACTTTATCAAAATAATCGTCAATGTATTTTTCTCTATTTTTCCAATTAACAGGAATGCAAATATTTAGATAATTTTTATTCATATTTCTCGTCAATAATTTCGTACTTCCAGAGATATTATAAACATTATTGGTCATATTAGTACTTGAATTTCTATAAAAATTGGATTTAGACTTTAATCTAAATCTAGTACTACCGCAAACATTTTTTATATACATGAAAGCATATCTAATGTTATTTCTATGATTAGTTTTATTATATTCTAAATCACTTTTACCACATAAAGGTCTGAACTAGATAGAATCATGTTTAAATCGTTTTTACCATTATTAAATTTTATGACTTCAGTTTTAAGTTTATCAAGTTTATCTTTAAATTCACAATTATTATTTTCAAAAGAAATATTACTATTTTCAAAAATATCAATTTGCTTACTTAATTCAGAATTATCCTTTTTTAATGTACAGTTCTCATTATCGAGAGGAAAAATTTGAGATTCTGAATTATCTAAAGGTGATTGTAATAAATTATTTTGTTTTTTCAAAATCCTTAATTTCTTTTGGAAAATTTTCGTTTTCATTTTCAAACATAGTATTTTGTTTATGTATAAAATTTTTGAGAGCCTCAAAATTATTTTTCAAAACACCATGTTCATTTTCTAAATCTATTTCTCATTTTTCAATTTCTGATTTTCAAGTTTGATTAGTTTCATCTTTTCTAAAATAAGAAAATTATGCTTTGAGATTTTATCGCATGTACTAACTAATTCATTATTATCATTTACTGAAATTTGTAAATTAGAAAGTACAGTTTTGTAGTCTTCATTGGTGGCTTTGACAAGAATTTTTCTTGTTGTATTTTGATTGGATCTTTTTCTAGCCATTATTGTATGATGTTGTGACGGTCGATAGAATTCTAGGCTCCGATACCAATTTTAAGTGACTAACGATCATGTAATATGAAATATTAACTAATATATTTACTTGTGTGGAATATAAATATAAAAGTAAAAGTAATAAAGTAAATGATACTAGAGATTTTTATACTGGTTCGAACTTTCTGCTCTACATCCAATCTCAGACTCCTTCTAGAATTTAACTATCAAACCTCATTTAACATGAAGGAACAGGTATTACCCCATCCGAGCAACTGAAGGGGATTTAACTCACTTAGCAACATAATAGGACTTCAACTGCCTGAGCAACCGAACATGTCTTCAATAACATAGAGAATTATCTTGACTGAATGTGGTCTTTTAATAGCATGGATAGGTCTTTAGAGTAATCCCTTCCTATAATCTTCTCCTTTGTAGTACATCATGTAATTCATGAAGACATGAAGTTTATTAAATCCCTAATGAAATATTCTTGAATGAATAAGTGATCAGAATGAAGTATTAAATGCTTAGAGTTCAAATAGCAAGATAGATTAGAAACAAGAGTGAGAATTAGTTATTAAAACAATGGAATTCATGGTTATTTATAGAGGTTTAAGAGTTGTATTCTTTCATGAAAGATAGCCATGAAGAGATATGGAAGCAACTTTTGAATCAAGAATTGTTTCTGGTTATTGAATTGAAGTGTCTTTTGAAAATTAAGCCGTTATAAAGATTCATCCATCTGAATGGAGAAATTTAACCAGCTGAATGGATTTAAAAATGAACCAGCAAGGAAACAGTGTAAAATAGATAAAATTCAGCCAACTGAAATAGCATGGTCAGCCGTTGGAATATTCATATCAATTTGTGCATATGCACAGTATTCAGTCGGCTGTTTCAAGCCTTTCAATCGGCTGAATATTGTGTTTTCTGGCTTATCTATAATGTTTTGAAAACTTTAAATTGTGTGTATGTGCATATACCACTTCGGATAGATTTTAACATATATTTACTACTAAACTCAGACTATTTTGCTGAAGCTTCAATCTGGAATCCGGTCTTCAAATTGTTAGACTACTTCTGGAGTAAAAACAATATCTTCTCCTACAAGTTTAGTTAGATCTAACGATATATTTACTTATATAGTTATCACAATCAAAACACCAAAATTCGAGGTTCTAACAGTTATGTGTGTGTTGTGGACTGGCATATATTATTTACTATCCAATGAGATAGCTATAATAGAGAATGTATGTCTAAAGTGCAGTCAGTCCTCGTTATTTCCATACTCTTGATGTTTTAATATTTTATAGAGAACGTCTATTTATTGATTATGATTTGAATTGTGATTGATCATCTTTCTTATTTATATGATGTTGGATATTGTATAGATGATCTAGTGAGCTATCTCTCATTATCTATCAATTATATACTTTTATGATATTATATTAGGGCTTTGAGCTATATTAGCTCGATTCACTTGATGATATTGTTATACTGGACAGATAGATCTTGGAGTTATCAAGGTGGAAAGCTTAGAGAGATATCCTAAGAGTCTAGAAAGCAAGCATAGACAGAGCCATGAAGTTAAAGCCAAAACTATCAATGACAACAAGGTAATAGGATCCCCTAAGTTAGGGATCGATACCGGTCCATTGGGGTTTGGTACCGACTCCCAAATATGACTTCGATGGACCCCCATCTTCTGCCTACATGCTTATCGCCATGCCGAAATCCTATTTCCAAAGTTGGTTTTGTTGGTTTAATTCATTTCTCCATCGAACTTCATTTATAGTTGAAGTTACAGCTTTGTTCTCCGTCAACCCCATCATTTGGGCTTAGAAACAAGCTAAAACAAGTACAAATGACTATGGAATCAAGAAGAAAAATATGAGATGGTTCGAGGTGAGGGATTGAAGATGCCAAATATGGATATCTTAGGGATCGGTACTGACTCCCATTTAGGGATCGGTACCGACTCTCAACTTTTGTCGAGGTGGCACCTATTATTTTAGGAGAATCGGCAAAATTCATGCACAGCGGTGTGGAGATATTTTAGATGAGATTTTAGGCCCTCTACCTCTTTAAATAGGGTGGTAGGGCTCATTTTTCAGGATCTTTTAGGGTCTAGTTCCATTACTTTTCATATTCTTGTAACTCTAAAATTCTAAGTGATGGAGTTGAACCGACTCCTATGAATTTCTGCCTCTAAATTAGAAATAAACAATAAAACTTCAAAGTGGACGAAGGTCTTGCTTTGCTGAACTACTATAAATGATTGTGTCTTGTTCATTTTCTTATTTTCATTTACTTTTATTCATTTAATCTCTACTACAAAAATTTCTAGGTATTTGTTCCATTTTTGGTTCAAACATTTTGGCGCTTTCATTGAGAATTGAACTTCAGCCATTTGGATCCTTCATCTAGTATTGGATTTTCTATTTCCAAGTGATAAATCCAATCTCTCTATCTTTTAATTCTACAACTTAGATTTGAAAAGGTCTACCAAAAGCTTTCCACCATGGCTCCATAAAGAATAGATTGTTCTACCAATTCCAGAGCTACTACTGAAATCGAGAATCAGAATCCCTAGTAAGGAGATGGAGTTGTCCAGCCAACTCAACCCATGGTCCATGCTTTAACTGACATTGTGACCGGAGTGGAGATGGATAGGATGATGAAGCGGGTGGAAAACATGTTCCAAGCTTGCCAACAAGAGATGAACAACACGATGCAACAGAGCTTGAGGCTACTGTATGAGTTGATGCAAAATAGTTGCAGACGGAGTAGAAGGGATTCCAGCTCAGAGTCAGAGAGTTCTTCTTCATCTAAGTGAAGATGGAGGGAAGGCAGATGGAAGAAAACCGAATATGCTGTTGGAACTTCTGCACAAGGAAGAGGACGAGCCCTAGGCTTAAGTTTAGGGATTGGTACCAACCCTTACTTAGGACTCAGTACTTACTCTCAAAATAGTGGGCCCAAGGCCCATCGTTTAGAAGACGGCGTGGATGTCGTCCCTGGACATGCTATTGAAGGTTTGAATTTGGAAAATCACAATATTGTTGATGATGTTACTCGTGGGAATCAAACATTGGGAATGCTGGACGAATGGGTCCTTCGGAGTTTAGAGAGCCTAGGTATCAAGCATCTTCCTGGGAGCATTCGTCGGGTCGAGCGCTTGGTGCAGAACTCCATCACTGCAGTTCAAGCGAACCTGTTGGTTTGGATTATCTGAAAGATATGTTTTGGAGGTTGGTTAGTGAAAATAGATCCAGGACTAATGATGATGGGGGAACTTATGCTAGTCAGAACCCATTCACAAAGGACTTCCTTCATGTGAGATACCCTCGAATATTCAACATGCCAATGATGTCGTTATACGGAGGAACGATAGATCCTAGGAAACATTTATTAAGATATGAATGACACATGGATTCAAACACGGCTTCGGATGCTATGAATTTCCATTGTTTCCCAATTTTCCTAAAAGGGGTGGCTACGATGTGTTTCACTCGGCTTCCGCCAAGGTTAATATCATCTTTTTCTGAATTGTCATGAAAATTTATAGAGAAATTCTGTTTGCATACCTCATGTCTAAACATGTGATGTCGTTGTATAATGCATATCAAGCTAAAAGAGAGTCACTATAGGATTATTTAATCGGTTCCACACGGTTGTAACGAAAATAACAGATCCAAAGGAAGATATGGTGTTGATGGCACTTTGTGGATTAGTTCATATGGACTTGGATTTTGGGGATTGGATGGAAAGAAAGAAGCCATTGACAATGAAAGCTTTCTATAGGAAAGCTAATGAGTATCTGCATCGGGAAGATGCACGTAAGAATCCATGAAGAACCGATGTTGGAAATTCGAATGAGACGACTCAGAGTAATATTGTTGTAAAGCAATCAGGAGAAAGCTTTGGAAATGTTGATATGAAAGTTGGTAATCGGAAGAAAGGAGGAAAACACAATAACGATGAGGCAAAGAAGGGAAAGCCAGATAACAACAGTCGTTTTAGAGGACCTAAGTATGACAATTACACTAATTTGAACAACTTAATGGAGAATATCTATCTGGCTACTTAGAATACCGAACGTTATAGGAAGTCGGATCCTAAGGAGTTAATTAAAAAGGGGAGGAAGTCGGGCAAGTAAATTAGATTCCATGAGACTCATGGTTATAATACCAATAAGTGCAGGTACTTGCGCGACATGATTGAAGAATTAATAAGGAAAAAGAAATTGCAGCAATGTGTGAAAGCCCCGTAGGATGGCAGGCAAGGAAATTCTAGCACCTTGGGTCGTTTTCGCAGTAGGGGCAAGCTGAGCTTGGTGCTGATGCATTTAGGCAGCTAGAAAAACAATTAGTTATAAACACAATCATCGGTAGGCCTCACTCTACCGATAAGAGCTTTATGGAAATAGATAGATATATTGCTCCAACCCTGAAGTACATTGAGAACGGAAGTTGCTATACTACCAAAGATGGAACTCTGGTAAGACAATCTCAAACTATGACAGATGACATTGTTTTTTGGAACAGGGATGCTAACGGGGTTGAGGCTCCGACGATTGACCTGCTTATGATCTCAACTGCGGTTGGTCCTGCCATTGTACAAAAGGCACTTGTTGAAAATGGGAGTTCGGTCAATATTTTTTCCTAAAAAGATTAAATGATGTTAGAGGAGAGAGATTTGAAGTCTTATAGGTCTTGCATACAAGAGTTCAATGGGATGGCTACCGAAGCCATAAGATTTGTTGAATTACAGGTGGAACTTAGTGAGGATGACTACAGGTGATTGTGGGTCATGCCATTTTTTAAGTTGGATGTCTGTTCTGCTTATAATGCATTCTTAGGCTGACCGACCTTAGTTGAGTTCAGAGCAGCCATCGCTTCCTACGTATTTAACTATGAAATTACCTACAGACAATGAAGTAGGGATCATGCATAGAGATCAAGTGGCTGGGTATGAGTGCTATACTGCTGAGCTGAAGGAAGCAAGGCATAAAGAGAAAGGAAATAGTGTAGAATAGGTAATATACATAAAGGCTTTGAATGCATAACAATTACTGCCTGATCCCTGGCTCAGGCAGACTAGTCGGTTCTACGATGACATGGACAGACAAAAAGAGCCGAAGGGTGGGTTAGCAGCTCCCGTTGAGTTGGCAATCGCTACTCTAATCAGCATGGTACTAGGTTGTTGAGTGAGTAGCTTGGTTTTTTTGGGAAAACACAAATGTGTTTGCCTGGACACACTAGGATATGCATGGGATCTCGCCCGGGATAGCGAAGCAAACATTAAACATAAATCCTAAATACGTTCCTGTGAGACAGAAACACCGCAGCTAGGCCTGGAGAGATCTATTGTGTTTAAAGAAGAAGTAGACAAGCCAAAGGATAATGGCTTCATCCGCGATGCTCAATACTTGAATTGGGCATCAAAACCTATTTTTGTGCAGAAAGCAAATGGGAAGTGGAGGACAAGCATCGATTGTTCCGACTTGAATAAAGTATGCTCGAAAAACAGCTTCCTGCTTCCATAAATAGATCATTGGTGGACTCAACTGCTGGACATGAGTTACTTTCATTCATGGACGCGTATTCTGGATACAATCAAATCCTGATGCACGTCTCAGATCAGGAACACACCAGTTTCATCACGACCTTGGACTCAATTGCTATATGATCATGCCCTTCGGACTAAAGAATGCAGAAGTGATTTACTAGAGACTCATGAACTGGATGTTTAAAGACCTTATTGGAAGATCGATGGAGGTTTACGTCGACGACATGCTTATGAAATCACAACATTCAAGAAACCACATTGATGACCTAGCAGAATTACTTGATGTGCTCCGACAATATGGGATCAAGCTCAATCCCACGAAATGCTCTTTAAGTGTTGGGTCAAGGAAATTCTTGGGTTTCATCATTAACTCTCGTAGAATTAATGCTAATCCAAATAAATCAAGGCTTTAAAAGAGATCAAAGCCCCAAAGACGATCAAGGAGGTCTAAAGCTTAAATGGGAAGGTTGCTGCCTTGGTCGATTCATCTCTTGAGCAACTGACAAATGCATCCCTTTCTTCAAGGTGATCAAGAAGGGAAAGAGATATTCTGAGTGGAATCCAAACTACAAAGATGCATTATAGGCTCTTGTAGATCACTTGGAGAGAAATCCCATTATTTCCAAACCAGTGGATGATGAGGATTTGTTCTTATATCTGGCAGTGTTAATACATGCTCTGAGCGCCGCACTTATGCGTGAGCAATCTCGCAACCATCGATCGGTTTACTACATTAGCAAGCGGTTGAAAAGGGAAGAAAGAAACTATCCAAGACTAGAAAAGCTCGCATACTATTTGTTGATCGCTTTGGGAAAGCTCCGCCTTATTTTCCAGGCTCATCCGATTAATGTCCTTATCGACCTTCCTTTTTCGACAAGTCTTGCAACGACCTAAGACTTCTGGAGGGTTGTTAATAATGAAACATTGAATTGAGCCAGTACGGTATCACCTATCACCCTCGGAGAGCAATCTAGGTTTAGGCATTGGCGGATTTCATAGCTAAATTCACTACACGAGATGATCCTTCGCAGAGCAGTTAAGAAAAGGAATTTGGATGGAAGATGTACACGGATGGTGAATCTAACGATCAATGTTCCGATGTTAGAGTCGTGCTTGTCATTCTCGAAGAACACCTGATCACCTATGCCTTGCAACTTGATTTTCCGGCAATAAGCAATGAAGATGAATATGAGGCGTTGATTGCAAGACTCAAGATCGCCAAGAGCTGGGATTAAAGACTTTATACAGTTTTTGTGACTCCCAACTTGTGGTATGCCAAGTCCAGAAAAAGTATCAGAAAAAAGGAGCAAGACCAGATCCCTATATAAACCTGGTTCTTGAGCTTCTTGATGACTTTGAATAATACATGATTGCTCATATTCCAGAGAGGAAAATGAAAAAGCCAATTCACTAGCAAAGTTGGCTAGTTCCGGAGATATGCAACTTATGGGCCTGGTTCCAGTGGAAGTACTTTAAGCTTCGAGCATCGACCAGATGGATGTCGATTGGATCTTGGAAACTGAGCCTGAACGAGAATCATGGATGACCCCGATTTAGGATTATTTGCAAAGAGGAGTCCTTCCAGAGAGAAGGAATGAGTGACGCAAAATCGTTCAACAAGCTTTGAGATATATCATGAAAGAAGGAATACTGTATACGAAGGGTTTCTCTATCCCAATGTTATGGTGTGTCGCTCATGACGACGCCGAATGAATTCTGAGAGAAGTTCATGAAAGGGTCTATGGCGACCACACTGGAGGGCAGACCCTGGCAAAGAAGATCCTTCGTAACGGGTATTTATGGCTGACTGTCAATCGAGACACAACTGACTATACCTAAAGATGTGAAAAGTGCTAGAGATTCACTAAAAATCCAAGGGCCTCATCGATGGAGATTACCTAAATGGTCGGTCATTGTTCATCTGAAGTTTAGGATATTGATATCATCAATGTATTGTCGATATCTAAAGGTGGTGTAAAGTACACGACCGTGGCGGTTGATTACTTTACTAAATAGGCTAAGGTTGAGCCTTTTTCCATGATTACCATTAAGAAAGGAATCAACTTTGTTGTTCGGAATATCATTTGTCACCTTGGAGTTCCATAAACGATCGTTACCAATAATGGGACCCAATTCGATAGCATGGAGTTTAAGGATTTCTGTCGTCGTCGCAACATAGAGAATAGATTTTGCAACGATAACACATCCTCAAGAAAATGGACAGATTGAAGTTGTAAACAAGATTATCAATTCCATTCCTAAGAAACGATTGGAAAAGGCCAAAGGCAAGTGGGTCGATGAACTCCCATTAACACTCTAGGCTTATCAAACAACCCCAAGTCAGTGGCTAGCCATTCTTTGTTCGCTTTGACCTATGGATCGAAGGCTATGATCTCGATCGAACTAGAAGTTCCCTCTCGTAAAGATACTCATAATGATCCATAGAAAAATGAACAAATCTATAGTGATTGCCATTTCGACACTTAAATGTCAACATGCATACATCCATGGTATTCATGCGTCGAGCACCCAAGTGCCAGAAAATAGAACGTTATAGTAAAATAAAAAGAAGAAAACAAAACGAATAAGAAAGAGGAGAACACAATATCAGAATCTCACAGCGGAACATTAACATATAATATCAGAATGATACTTTTACAAAAAGAACATTTTAATATACATACAAAAATCAGAGAAAAATTAACCTATCATCAGCCTAGACAGTTATAATAACCTGTCCTTACAATTGTTGATAAATATAAATAAAGAAATGCAGTGGAAATAACAATCCTACGATAGGAATCGTCCAACTCTTCTCTCCAAGTGCTCCAATGATCATCAATGAAACTTGGAATATACACGAGGCTGACCCGAGCATTATAAGAAAAATAACACCCGGACCAATTTGGTAAACCATCATGAGAATACTCAAGTCAATTATTTAATGCTATAAAACCTTTTGAAATAGAGGCATCTCATAAGACCATGCAGCATATAAACATGGACAAGTTTTTACCCTATGATAACCAAAATATTAATATCCTTTGATATTCTAATAATGTCTAAGGTGTTTAATGTAAAGATGACATATCTGAAATGGTTACATTGATTACATTTGACGGCATATTTAGGTATACAAACAAAACCGCTATGGAATGTTCGTATAAATAGATTTTCCACGGAGACCACCCCAGCATACTCATAAGCCATACTGAGACCGATCACCTATAATAAGGGTCAGAAACTATCTTCCGAGCATCGTATATCTTTAGATAAAATATACCATAAGGTAAACACAAATAGCCCACTCCTAACATATGAACTGAGCATCATCAACTCCCTCATGCGTAATATATCGATATGAATACTCTAGACAATGGAGTTGTTGTACCCCATATTTGTGTTAGCTGAACCAGAGATCATGCATTCTACTCTGTCTTCAGTCATTTCCCATTCTCGGGGCTACGTTCGGCATCTTCACATGAGTTTTCAACAAAACGCGATCGCATATATGGATTCCCATATCCCAAAGGGTCTTAGAACCACATATAGGTTCCACCATCTAAGATAGAGTTCAAGGATCATCCATAGAACATGTATATAGTTCTTGGAGTGGTTACGGTACGAATCATCTCTTACAAGTACACAACCACACTTACCGGATGCCCCATAAACCAATCGATGATTTTACGGAATGCTCAGTACCGGTTATTTTGAAAATAAACAGACATACATAAGAGTGGAGTTCACCTCCTAACCATTTAGATATATAGATTTCCTTATCATTGTCCTAGAAGAGCCAATGGGTTTACATGTACAGTATAGCATCACCGAAGATAACTACACCATATAATTCTCATGTTTCTTCCAGATATTTTCATGGCTAAAACCCTTCGGTGTTAAGTAAGGAATATTTCCATACCAACAATATTAAGAAGGATTACATATTTAGGCCAAGATTTGATAGTTGGTCATTTAACTATCAAATAAAATAAACACTCGACATATGTATAATTTCATAAGAATTTAAGCATGGTTGAATCCATAATCACGATTAAATCACATAAACGACTTTCATTCCCTTTTTAATTAATTTATCTTTTATTAGTTAAAACACTTTTTATTAATCAAACTTATTTATATCTAAAAAACTTCTTCCATTAGTCAAATCTTCCTTTATTAATTAATACTCCTTTATTAATTAAAACTCCCTTTATTAACTTGTATATATTGTTTAATTTTTCACTTATACCCTTTTCAATACTTTAAAAGTATTCATATACTTATTCCAACGGTATAAGTACATTCACAAATTACTTTACAAGTTCTATCTACTTTAGAATATAATCAAAGAGATTAGAACAATTACCACCAAATCATTATTATAATAAACACCTTTTCTTTTATAAATTAAACATACAACATATTCTATCTTTTTATAAAAGATTCCTATACTTGTTATTATCTTTGAAATTCTAATATTAAAGATATAAATATTTTTATAATATCTTGTTCCAAATTATAATTTAAGGGTTTAAAATAAATGTTGCTAAAACATTACTTACTACAATCATATTATAATTTGCAACAGATTATATAACACGCTATATGAAAAGTAAAATCAATAGTATGAGGAATCCTGTAGGATCCCACTAACCTATCCCCCTATATCGCATATAGTATATAACCATAAAATATAAATCAACCGTTTCGAGGCAGGATCATATACAAAGGGTCATCCGCTCATACACGGAAACATATAATGTCTCATCCACGCCAGGGGCGGGAATATATCCAAATCAACTGATAAATACAGTAAATAATCCAAACAAGCAACAAAAGTCATCAATAAAAATTTATCCACACTTACATAAATATAAATAGGCCAGAGAGGTGAGTTTAACACACCAAAATTCTAGTAATTTCCAATGAATTCTAGTTTGGACTAAAAACAAACCAGCGTTCGATTTTAACACAAATTTGTACAAACTCTAAATCCATCCAATCCAACTTCATAACATAAATTTCGCTGATACGAATACAATGCAACTCGTCGCGCTCAAATCCAACCTTGTATGAAAAGGTTATACATTTATAAACATTCGATTTTTATAATAATTATTAATTTCATGCTTAACATAATTAATCACCATCGATTAGCGCCTAACCCCTTCGTTCTCAATTCAAATCACGATTCCGGGCTATTGAACGAACCTTGGCATGCGACTTTTGATCATATCATGACTCTACCTCCACGTCATCCGGGGCCACCATGTCATCATCGAACCACGCTATGACTTCGCCTATGCCTTCGCTACTATCTTTAAAACTAAGCTCGCCACAGATTGCTAGAACTGAGCCCAAAACACGCCAACTTCATGCGATATTTTCGGCTACTGTAGGAAGAACTACGAATCCCACCGTTGAATGTCCATATCTCACCGAGCTCTCCAACTATGTAGTTGAAGTCGAAGCCTGAAACGGCCCGTGGTGGCTCCGATTTGCCGTGGCCGTTGCATGTTAGGGCCGGCTAGGATTTGGAAATTAGGGGATTGCAAATGAGAGAAGGCGTGGTGCTTTTATAGAAAATTATATAAAACACTATTCGGGCTTTAAATTTCTGAACTCCAATCGAGGCATGCCGACTGGCGTTCTATGTGTAACACCCTTATTTTAAACATAATTGAACTAGTATCGGGACTCAATTCCATCGCATGCAGAAGTTAGCATTTCAAATCGAATTATATTAATTTAAATTCCTTTAATTAATGTCTTTACGTTTCGAGCTCGCACGACCAAAGGGTACATTTCATCGCCATAAGATTCGACATTATATAATAATTCACCATTACAGATCCAATAAAACTAGTTTCGTCGAAATCCGAGATAGTGCATCAGAAGGCTATTTTCACACGTTAATTAAAACTAATTATTATTAAAACACTTCAAATCACTCTTAATTCAAATTCAAAAGTTTACCATCTTCATTCTTATTCAAATAGAATTTAAATCAACTTTTGAAATCATTTTCATTCATACTAAATTCAAGATTTAATTATTTAAACAACTCCAATTATTCAAATAACCCTTCTATTTGAAATTTTGGGTCGTTACAAACTCCTCCTAGAGTCTCTTGACACGGTCAATGAGAAATAGACCGAAGCTGAATTGAGAGCAGCCGTGCATAGACACCAAGTTGCTCGATATTATAACACAAAGTTAAGAGTTGAACCTTTGAAATCGATGATTTGGTCCTAAAATGAATCTTCCCTGGCCCTAAGAACTTGGGCCGGATTTAGGAAGGTCCGTACACAATAGAGGAAAAGGTTGGAGGCGAAATTTCAAGCTGGCTACTACGGACGAGATCTCACTCCTGAGGGCATGGAATAGCAAGCTCTACGACGTTATTTCACTTATAGAATAAATTTGTAAATTACAGGAAAATGCCGTGTAATATGACAAAACTTCGTCACTTTTCGTCTTTAATTAAATAAAACGGATTTTCAAGCCAGAAATTACGTCTCTTCCTTTCTTAAGAGTTGTGACTCGATCAACTCGAATGAATCTTCATATGATTAATGCAAGTGTATAGGTACCCAAAGATAGGTGGCGGTCAAACTTTTGTGGCCCGTGATCGGGCTCATGATGTCCCTTTTTGATGTCTGGAGACTGACATCAACTAACTCTTGCCTTCGGATTGGGGGCAAGAGTATAAATATAAGCCAGACATGACATAACTGTCTATATCCCAACTCTCACTCCTAGAGTAGGAGCCTGAGTATAAATATAAGCCGTACATGATATAACTGTTCGCATCCCAACTCTCACCCCAGAATAGGGGTCGGAGTATAAACATAAGTCGAACATGATATGACTGTCCGCATCTCAACTCTTGCCTTTGCATTGAGGGCAGGAGTATAAATGCAAAACCGGATGTGACACGAGCCTCTGCACCCTAACTCTCATTCCTGGAGTAGAAGCCGAAGTATAAACTTAGGCAAGATAAAACACATTCATATGCAAATTGGCTCGTGCCATCAGATTGGGGACAAGAGCACAAACTTAGAATCAAACATGACACAATCGTTTGTATACCATCTCTTACCCTCCGATGGAGTGCAAGAGTATAAATCAAAATGGGCATGATATGATTAATCTCTAACTCAACTCTCTTCCTCGGATCGAGGACAGAAGTATACATAGAACTGGCATGACAAGTCTGTCTGATCCTTAATATCCCACCCGAAGTAGGCAGAATGGAGCGTCCATGCTCAAAGTAAAGCGAGATCCAATTTGTAGGCCTTCGGCCAATGCCAAGATTTAGGCGCGATCGAATGCTAACATCTTGGATGGGGATGCGAGGACTATGATTTTAAGTAGTTGACTTAAATCCGAGCTCGAAGTTTGGTTCGGTTGGGACTTAATATCCTAGTGAAGGGTATTCAAGCCACTATTTTAAGTGTTTTACACATAGAATGCTTTACATTCGCTAGAACAATGTGAAATTTCAAAATGAATTAAGGAACTAATCCAAAAATGATTACTAAAGAGATATATCGCAAGTACATTGAATGGAAAGCGTATTTCTTGTGTACTTAGACAAATTTGAGCAATGAGTTTCTACTGCTGTGGGTATTTTCGCCCACTATATGGTGAATATGAGGAGTCGGGGGCAAAATCACCATTGTTCTATAATAGACTCAAACTAGTTTGGAGCTACTCTCGAGATTAAGATATGGATATAGGTCGAAATCACGTCTCAATCCGAGCTATGGATTTAGAGATATGTTAAGATTTGTCCACCACCGTCTCGTGGGGCCAATACCGAGATGCTCTACCGCCATTCAAGGTCGATGGTCCAACATCAAGCCAGCATCTCCGGTCCAATGACCAAACCAAAACTTTGGTTCGGCCCTTCCTTGGAGTCGAGCCTTGAAAATCTCGAGTCTGCTTGGAGTTCAGTCCGTTGACTGAACCAAAACTTTGGCTTAGCGCTTGCTTGGAGTCGGGCCTTGAAAATATGGAATCTGCTTGGAGTTGGTTGGGTGACCGAACCAAAATTTTGGTTCGATGGAGTTGGGCATTAAAAATTTGGAGTCTACTTGGAGTCGGTCCGATGACTAAACCAAAACTTTGGTTCGGCGCTTGCTTTGAGTCAAACCTTGAAAATCTAAAGTCTTCTTGGAGTCGGTCAGATGACCAAACAAAAACTTTGGTTCGGCGCTTGCTTAGAGGCAGGCCTTGAAAATCCGGAGTCTACTTGGAGTTGGTCTGGTGGCCGAACCAAAACTTTGGTCCGATGTTTGCTTGGTGTCGGGCCTTGAAATTTAGATTCTTCTTGGAGTCTGTGCATTGACCGTACCAAATCTTTAGTTCGGTGGTTGCTTGGAGTCGAGCATGTGAAATTTAAGGATTTACTTGGAGTCGGCTGTGAGTAATACTGCTTGGAGTCAGATGAAGGTTTGCTTGAGGCTCAACCCGGTTATAATTGATCTACAAAACAAAAGTTGGGGATTTTCATCATGACATAACGATACTTTGGTGATTTCTTCATGATGTGTTCCAGGGTTCTTAGAGGTGTATGGCGGTCGTCTTAAGTGGAATAGCTTAACAATCATGTAAGGAAAGTTGAACCACATTCCAAATACTATATACTCAGTTATCTCTCATCATATCTTCATTCTATAAATACCAAGCACATGACATTATAAAAAAAGAGGATGTTGAAGAGCGAAGCTTTCGGCCACAATGGCAAACAACTTTGAGAGGGAAAAATCTTAGTTCTAATAGCATGTTTACTTGTATTCAAAGCTTCTACTTATAATCAGAAATGAAAGGGATAGTAAAAGAGGAACAGTGGACGTAGGAACATTCAGGCCGAACCACTATAAATTCTGTGTCATTTTACGTTTAAGCCCTTTACATATTCTTTATTGCAAATTACTTATTTTCTACCTTAAACACCCGCTACTAATTTTCATCAAACAATTGCTATATACTACAAACAATACCACAACCCAATTACAACGTCTTGAAGGTGTTTGCCCATTTTTCATGCAAATATTTTTGGTGCTTTCATTGAGAACTGAACTTTCCTTTTTTAAAAGGAAAGTATCCCTTTCTTGCTTTTCTTTTTATTTTGAAACCTACTATTCCTAAGCTTTTGACTAGAGATTATCGTTTCTTCTCTTAGGAAACTCTCTCCTCCTTTCTAAGATCTGAAATCTATGTTTCTTTTTAGATCTACCCTGACTGTTTTACATAAAACAAAAAATCTTCCTTTTCTCTTCAGTTCTGAACATCCATTTTACTACATAGAGAAATTCTCTTGTCCACTTTTTAGATCTTACTTTTACTATCCACAGACACTGTTTATCAGCAAAAAATATCATCGCTTAGATCTGAAATCCTTAGATATTACTTTTACTATTTCGAATCCACAAACACATGTCCCTTGACCAAAAAGAAACATGTACCCATTCTTTTAATCTAAAATCAAGCCATATGTTGTATATAAAGTTCAAAACTTTGGTGCGAGAGGTCACAAGTTCGAAACTTACGTAGCGTGATTCGAACTCTATTGGCATGTGATATGTTGTCCCAGTGACATGTTGTATATAAAGTACCATTTCAAAAAAAATCAAGCCACCTCTCTTTTGTCATTTAGAATCCAAAAACATGGTTTCTTAGCATACGAAAACCCTTTTTCACTCTGTTTAGATCTGGACCATTATTTTCTTTCACAAAAGAAAACTTGTTTCTAGTTTTGAGATCTGAAATTGCATTTTTTGATAAAATTTATACCTTTTTGTTTTCAGATCTAAAGTCACTATCTCCTTGGCATAAGAGATTCTCTTTTTCTTACTTTCCTAGTTTGAGATCATTGTTTCTTGGATTAAAATACTCTATATCTTCCAGATCCGAAATCGTTACTTCAGCAAAATCTATTTCTCTTTTCAGATCTGCAATCACTATTCCTTGAAGATAATTTTTTTATCCTTCTTTTCTCTTATTTCAGATCTACAAACTCCTTAACCAACCAGAAACATGTATTCATTTCTTAGATCTGAAATCACTATATCTTCTTTTAGATCTACAAACATTGTTTCTCAACCAAAAAGAAACATGTATTTATTTCTTAGATCTGAAATCATTCTGTCTTCTTTTTCTCATTTTAGATCAAAAACACTATTTTGATCAAAAGAAACACTTGGTCATTTTTCAGATCTAAAATCAAATCTTATTCTCTTTTCATCCAGAAGGATTACTTCTTTAACATAAGAAAACTATATTTCTCTTTTGTATAAGAGGAATCTGTTCCCCTAATAAAACATTAAATTACGGTTCTGAGAAAACCCTTTTCTCCCTCCAAACTTGAAATCCTTTCTCCTGATCTTAAGTCATTGTCTCTTTGAAATTAGAGTTTTTCTCTTTTTCTTTTTTTCAAGTTCGTAATCACTACTTCTCGGATTGAGAAGTTATACCTCTTGTCTCAAGAATCTCTCTCTATTTTAAGAGTTGGACCGTCAAGCCTTCGAAGCTACAAAACCTCCTGATCCTTCTCGAAAATTGAATTATCTCTCTCGAAGAGCACAAACTTTCTAAGAAACGAAGAAGAACGACTTCTCGATATGCCACCTAAAGTAAGAGAACTCCACTGCAATGAATGCAACAGCTATCCAGAAGTGAAAAAGCAGGAAGACTATTCTAATAACCTTCCAGTGCTAATAATTATCGGTCGTAAATTTTACGTGGTTGTTATTGAAATCAGTAAACACTTCACTGCTTAACATAAAGTTTGGCGGATAAATTCTTGACACGCTTAAGGCAGACAAAAGTATTCGACCTCAACATCATAATACAAGGAAAGTCTCAGTCTAGAGAACACATGGGGCATTCCACATAACCAAATGAACCCCAAGCACAACCCTTTTTTCCATCCAGCATAAAATCAAAGTACTACAATTGGGATCCCACTGATGGATCGAAATATCACAATCTGAAGACCAAAGTCATGATGATTGAATACTCAAAGTCTACATATGACAAGCACAACACTTCGTCACTCCTATCATGCGCGAAGGCATCAATAACCCAATGCGTACCAGCCATGATTCAAATAATGACAATAACTCTCCTTACCTAGGGATATGTTCAACAAATATGAAAAGAGAAAGAGATAAGACCAAGAGTTACTAGTCTGCCCTCCAAGAAACAAAAACTTTTGAGTGCCCACTACGAACCTTTATAAGGGGCTAACTTGGCCCCTTACACACTTACTAAGGTCTCCACACCTGCTGATAAACGGGGGGCACAAAGGAGGTACTATATAATTATTTTTCTTTCATTCTAATCAATCTTAAGCTATTGTAGGGCTCTACCATCCACTCTTGGATCTCCGTCCTTGGAAAAAGGTGAAGGAAGGATTCGTAAATCCATTACATGTGTTGATCGACCTGAGGGTGCTTACAAGCTACACAAAGTAAAGACAAAAAATCAAACTAGCCCCTACAACTATGCATGACCTCTCCATTTGGTCAGCAAGGCACATGAAGATAAGGAAACATCACTGTCAGGAGTGCAGATAGATGGTCACCCACGGAAGCTAGCACAGCTTGCAGTACAAATGCTATAGCAAAATGGAATAGATACAACTCCCTTCCCTTAGAGCTTGAAAGATCAATGATCTAAGAGAAGCCATCCATTTAAGTATGGTCTTACCTCAAAGGGAAAGGAAGAGGACGCGATGGAAATGACATCTGCCGAGAACTTGGATAACATAATAGTTTATACATAAAGGCTTTGCAAGACAGAGCTCCAGCAATTCCAATATATTTGGCCCACGGCAGAAAGGTGAGAGATATACAAAACCACCACTACTACTCCTCATATGACAATTCAACACGAATTAGCAATATATATAGTAAACCGCTAGGACATTGTAGTCACCAATCAAGATACTAGCTTCACCACTCCATCATGATGCAAAAATCAAAAAATACAATTCAAATTGATTAAGAACTAAGGATAGCAGGATGCACAATGGGGACATGCACTCCACCAAACTAGCCGGAATCAACTTTACAAAATGACTAGACCGATGACCGCTAAGAGGCAGCACTAAAACGCCAGAAAAGAATCTTGGCCCAGTAAAACCCCCGTTATCAAATAGTCTTAGAGAAAATCCTTATGAGGAGCTCTCTAATCATACAATATGTTTCCATAAACATGTCATATGCATGACAACAGACAGTCATGCAAAGGAGGTACCATAACAAACTTCTTCTTTCTTTTTTATCTAACTTGGTTGTTGTCATTCCAAGACAATGCGATCGGCTCCTAGGTTCCACAGAGTCTTACAAAAATACCAAGCGAGAATTCCTATCCAAGAGAACATTTTAAACTAGGCATACTACACAATTTGGTACTTTGCGCTTCTTTAGAAGCGGTAGGTTTGGTCTAAACTACTCTTTCCCTTTGACCGAGACAAAAGACTAATGCATTCACTTAACACATATGTAGTTATATTAACTTAACACATATGTGGTTATATTCACTTAACATATATGCAGTTATATTCACTTAACACCTATACCGTTATAACCACTACTTCTTTTGTGATTAGCAACCCAGATCACAAGCATGTGTCGGCAGCAGTGAAAATAAGATAGCCATGACTAAGTGTAGGATCGTTTTCACCCCAGAGGGGAGGGGGTGAATAGAGTGATACTAATAATTAATGCGGAAATAGAAATAATAACAGAAAGTAATGTAGTAAAGATCACACACAATTTTGGCCAGCTTCGGCAATAACTCATCTACATGCTACCTCCATGGTTTCTACTAGAAATTAAGTAATTAGATGCTTACAAGCACACGTAAACTTGTGATTGCCGCAACTTGATTAACCTAACTCCAAAATCTAAACCCTGCCACAACTCAGCCACTGAGTTGCGAATTCTGAACTATAAACTCGTAGTTCGTAAATCTAGTTAAACTAGAGTCTAATTTAAATAATAATTAAAAACAAACACAATAACTAAGAATAAAGACACAACCCTAATAAAACTTATTCAGCCCAAAGAAATATAAAAGAAAATAAATGTATACCGCCCACTTAAAAAAAATTCCATTTTATTTTGCTTCCGGTTCCATGCCATCCTATTTCTTTTTTCAATATGGAATTAGGATTTAGTGATGAATTGAAGATGTTGATTCAATTGATCAATTGCAGTGCTTATTTCGTTTTGATTGGCTTTGTCAATTGATTCTCTGGCTTTGGTAGCTTACGGTCACTTTAATTTTATCAAGCTCGAATTGTATGAAATTGGTATGTGATTTTATTCCCCTTTTCAATTTTTTACTATGCTCGACTTATCAATTCTGCCAACAATGATAATGGGATTAAATAGGGATGAAATCCCTAAATTTTCGTTCATATAATTTGGTTTGAATCTGTCGTGATTTTATCATCTGCATGATTTTTGATCATACGATCTTGAGACCTCTGTCCGGTTCATTCCTAGATTGTAGCTTAGCATTTGAATTTTTCTGTTCTTTTCTTCTCCGACTTGTACATTTGTTGCTTATTGGTTGATTATGTTCTGATAATTGATGCTACAACTTGTTCATCCTTTGAATGTATTTCTGATAAAATCAAATACGTTTGAATCTATTCGAATTTGTTAATACTTTACTGTCAACAACTTATTCTTCATTCACTCACACTGCAACTTTTTCTACTCCTTGACTTTGTTTCTCGAATTACCACAGATGCCATGCTTTGATCATGACATGTTCTCTTGTGCACTTCATGTTGGCTGAACTAAACTTGTGTATATGCATGTAGTCCTTGTGCCATTTGAAATCTAGTTGTAGTTGTCTGCATTTGCTTGTACCTGTTGTCATGTTGTATGTGTTCATTACATTTCACCTGTCCTTGTGCATTTGTATTCTTTGGAGTCTTGATTTTGTGATAGTTGCTTGTAGATTTCTATGTTCGTTTCCTTGTAGTGTTTAACAGAACTACCTTGTTAAGAATTTTATGTGTCTTGTTCCATCCTCATGTACTCATGTGTGTGTTGTTGTGAGCACTACACATCCACACTGGTTGGAGTCTGGTTGCTTGTGAACTTGTCATTGAACTTGTATTCATGAGGTCTGGTTTGGTTGATACTTCATGCGTACATGGTTTAGAGAACTGCCTTTGTACATTTCTTTGTTATCTCTAAAACCTTATGTAGCCTTCATACCTGAACTGACATGTGTATGTATATATGCATATATATGCATACATGTGTATCTTCATGTATGTTGGCTGGTTGCCTCTGGTTTTCATTGTGTGGTGGTCTGAAGTCTTGTTGCATTTGCTTGTTGAGTTCATTTGGAATCTTGTTTGCCATTTCTTTATTCTTTGTACATGTGCATTTTCTATTTAGTTTTGGTTTGATGTCTGGTTTGGGTTTCAGGTTGATTGATTGGTCTTCATATGTACATTTAAGTCTTGTTCCATGCCTTGACTCCATTGAAGTATGGTTTCATGATGATTCTATCTAGTTGTCACTGCATATATATCTTGTTGCACTTGAAGTCTGAATGCATGTTTTATCCATGTTCACAATTGTGTTGTTATGCTCTATCCACTATTGTATTGAAACGAAAATTGATTGTTGCTTGGTTGAGTGTACTTGTATTTGTCCTATTCCACTAGAGTATGTCTGGTGAATTGCCTTGTACTTGTGCCTGAATTTTGATCCGGTCTGGTTCATGTGTGTTTATTGTATACATGTCTAGTGCACATGCTGTTGTGAGTCTGTTGTGTTGACGCTCTCTCTGTTCTTGGCCCTTATGCATCACGTACATGTTAAAACTGTCATGTGGTCACCTGATTTAAGTTTATTTGCATGTTTTGCATTTGAATTCTACAATTTGAAGTTGTTCATGCTTCTGAAATGTAGTATTTCTGATTTTGCAATTTCACTTGATTTGAATCCAACCGAGGCTTGGGTTTGACCTTGTGCTCACTTGTCCTTGGGATTTTAACAAGCAAGAGTATATCGGTGTGCACGACTTTGTGGCATGTACAGTAATATATTGTGCATGCCACAAGTTGTTCATGTAAGATGAATTAAAAGAAAATGATGACGAACGACCCAAATAACCGAGGCAAATAATATTTTCAAAACACATATTTTTATTATGCATTGCAAAATAATTTCTTTTTCGATTTTACTGCTTCAGTGTTTATTTTGTAGATAGTTTAGATACTAGATACAAGCTAGAACATATTTGAAGATCAAATCCTAGTGAGACTAGATATGTAGTGAGGTGAAAATTATAAATTGAAAATTGTGTTATAATTGAAATTGTTTTGTAATTGAAAATGTGTAAATGCAGCGAGAGCTCAAATTTATACTATTTGAATTTGGAATAAAATATTTGTTTAAATATGAATTTTTAAGTTATTTATTTTATTCAACAAATATTTGTTTAATTCTGTGGAAAAATAAAATAGTACAACAACAAATACATTTAAATGAATATATATATATATATATATATATATATATTCGTTTATTATCATCAAACAAAAATCATAGGCTATTGTATTCTACACTAAGGGCACTAGCCTGGGAAGTTCATCGCTGACGACCACCCCTTTCCCTAGCAATGACATACTAGTCAAGCATTCGGGCACAAATCTAGCTTGAGTTACTCAAAGAATAAATGCATTCAAAGCCTGGCATGGATTGACTCATAACAAGAGTTACCCCAGGCCAATGGGCAGGTTGAAGCTATCAACAAAGTCTTGCAAACACTAATTAAGGAAAAACTAGATAAATACAAAGGAGCATGGGTTAACGAACTACCCACGGCACTATGGGCCTACCAAGCCTCCTATAAAACATCAATAGGACATATTCTATTTGCTCTAAGCATACGGGGTTGGGGCCTTGCTTCCGATCGAAACAGTTGTCCCTTCACATCATAGGACACATTATAATCTGAAAGAAAACAAGGAGCTTCTCAGCTTGTCCTTAGACTTGACTGAAGAAAGAAGGAATAACACCGCTCTCAAGCCTACCGCACACAGACGAAAAGTGGCAAAACAGTATAAATCTAAGTTGAAGCCCTAAGAGTAACAAGAGGGAGATGTTGTTCTCTGGCAAGTCATTTCCCATCCAAGCGCACTAGATCCAGTTTAGGAAGGACCATTTGTTGTTCATAAGGAACTCCATAACGGAGCTTACATCTGTCAATAGTTGAAGAAAAATGTGTATGGGAAAGGAAGGAATCTCCAGCATCTCCGCCGCTACTTCACTCAGCTTGTAAAAAGCATGTATCACCTAAAATAATAAAAGAAAGATAGTAGACGTAGGCATATTCTGGCCAAACCACTGTAAAAATTGATGTTTTGCTTGATTGTTTGTCTGATATTTTTCCTATTGCGATCAACCTTAAGCTCTCACCAGTAGTTATGAAAGCAAGATAACGATAAATAAGGGCATGAAAATAGCCTGGATAGTTTACTGCCAGCGATTGGCTCCCCATCTGGCAATGATAAACTGACTATAAGCCATGGATTAGGCACGATTATAGCCTAGGCAGTTTTTGTTGGCGTTAGGCTCGTCGGCAACTACGAACCGATAATAAATCCCACAATCAAGGCATGGTTCCAACCAGGGATAGTTTGTAGTTGATGATCGGCACCCACGTTAGCCCGGCCACAATAAATCGAATAATACTCACGATACAGGCCAAAATGGCCTGGGTAGTTACTGTGTGCGAATCTCAGCTCTAAATCTTAAGTACGACAGTCGCGAAAGTTACACTTCCTAGGAACATAGGTTGGGCTGACAAACCATTTGTCACCAAAATCCACAATCAGCATAAGTAACTTACATGCCACTAATCTTAAGTTTAGAAGGACTCTCTTAACAGAGAATATAGTTCATTGTATTTAAACTAGAAGCTTCTAAAAATTTCTTTTAATCTTGTGGCATTACATATAGATAGTAGACATATGAATTCCACTCTACCAACCACAACAGGATATTCATTTGCTTCCACTCCACCAGAGGAAACGGAGCATCGACTCAACTTCGTCAGAAATAGCTAAACACTAATCCAATGTTGCCACAAGAATTAGAATATCCCTTCCAGCCAACTCCACTCAAGAAACTGCAAGGATTCTCCCAAAACTGAGCACACTTATAAAACATGAGAAAAAGTAAGTGCAAATGTGTGACTAACTTTTGTAATATAATCTAAATTCAATAAAAAAAATACTTGTGGGCATAGCACTATCTCACCCCTTGATTATACACATACGCTACCACTCAGCTTGGTAATAGCACATTGGAATCTTGACCTTAAGTTCGCGAGTTTAAAACCTATTTACGATACAAG
This sequence comes from Allium cepa, assembly GCA_030765085.1. Taxonomy (NCBI): domain Eukaryota; kingdom Viridiplantae; phylum Streptophyta; class Magnoliopsida; order Asparagales; family Amaryllidaceae; genus Allium; species Allium cepa. Next base: position 408,162,060 of record CM060939.1, on the reverse strand, counting down.
GAAGCATGTTGTGAGAAGCAACCAAGTGCACTATACTGTGGGCAAACCTGGAAAAATAATGAGCATACCCAATCGACCTTCGACAACCTTGCTAGAGGGTGCTTTGGAGGGTGTAATGAGTGTTTATGGACTGCCACGTCCTCCAAATTACTCTCTAAACCTTAGTAATAGGGAATCACTTCGAATGATAGGGACCTCTCTAAATAGAAGTGATTCAATCTCTAACCTTTCGAATATAATTAATTCATATCAAAGTCTATTCTAACACAAATAACTTGATAACTTTACCTAATAAATCAATTCTGAGGACACGTGGGATGACTCTAACACATATCTATGGCAAAATTCTAAATAAAAATGTAACAATAGTCTACAACTAATTCTAAGGTAAGGATGAAAGTCCTTGACCACACTAGGCCTGAAAGGACCCTAAACTTGTAGGTAAAGTCAACAGAATGGGACGATTCTCTACCGCCAAAGCCAACGGGGCATTTGAATTAAAAGTTTAATTCTACCTATTCAAAAGGAAATAATAAAATGATAATAATTAATATTTCCAATGTCTAAATATTATTCCAGCTAAACACCACATACTAGGGGCATCCAACATCAGCACTTGGCGTAACCCAAACCAGCAATAATGAATCACTCTTACCCACAATTAGATTATGCTTTTCAATCGAGCCATCCACAACTTACATTTTTCCATGACCATGACTTCGCACAAGAATAATGAAGTGCTCCTATATGTACAATTCCTCGTAGACTCTAGACAGAAAAGCCAATGTCACTCTCTCAAAGATTGGTTTAGTTATAGTCTTGTGTTAGTGCTAAACCAGAATTTTGGCTCAGTTACAATTGCTAAACACAAAACACAGGCTTATGATTGGCATAGGCAGCGCACCAGATCATTGTTTCGATCTTGGACCATGCAACCTGCCAACACTTTCGTCCGACACCTTTTTCACTTGGGTCTGGTGTCTTTTCATGTACTAGACCAAGTGGTTCGGCTATCGTATTCCACTATCGAACCAAATTGTTTTGGTATAATAAATTCCACCAACCCAATTTTGTGGTCCAACCATCCTTTCTCCTTCACCAAGCTTCTCGATAACCCAACACCTATCCGTCAAAACTTACCAGCAATCTAGTCTGTACAAGTACATTGAGGATTATCAAACCAAGCTATTGAAGAAGTTGACAAAACTAATCATCACCCTACCAGACTTTATATGCACGAACCAATTACACCTTATCAGGTATAAGGATTCTAACCAAAATTAATATAAAATATACATATCTTTGTACAAACATCTAGGCAGAAGATACAAAACATGGGTTAGGGAAGTCATAACCAACAATCACTCGATAACATTCCACATCATCTCCTACATACAAAGACCCTTCAACACATATTCTTACTCTATCAAATTCATCAATGATTGATCTTGTCAAAGACGCACAAGAGTGGAGAAGGGATTAGTAGACAAATACACAAACTTGGCAATCACATGAGATGGTCAGCATAGCTTGACTCAACCACACAATGAACATAACCGGAGTACCACATCACAAATCCAAAGTCGATAATGCAAAGTATGCATAAGTTTGTCTGCATGCTATATGAAGCCTCGACATAGTAAAGCAAAAGTCCAAGAAAAACAGCATCCTATTGGATGAAGGCTAATCAAAGACGGCTTCAAAAGTTTAGCAAGTCCTCCTTATAATGAATGAAGTCCAACATCAAACTAGCAAAAGGAGGCTCATCGAAAAATCAGAGGCAAAGATGAGATATAGATATTCATACATCATTATAACCATTGCATGACTAGGAAGACAGTCTTGGATTAAATAAAGCAAACTTTGTATTCACATAAAGTATGCTTTGGGAGGCAAATGTTGCGGGCATTTTCGCCCACTAAATGGTGAATATGATGAGTCAGGGGAAAAATCTTCATTGTTCTAGAACAAAATCAAACTAGTTTGAAGGTATTCTCGAGATCAAGATATGGATATAGGTCGAAATCGCATCTTAATCCGAGCTACGAATTGAGAGATATGATCATCTTTAAGATTTGACCACCACCGTCTCGTGGGGCCGATACCGAGACACTCTACAACCATTCAAGGTTGATAATCCAACAGTAAGTCAGCATCCCTAGTTCGATGGTCGAACCAAAACTTTATTTTAGCGCTTGTTTGGAATCGGGCCTTGAAAATCTCTAGCCTGCTTGGAGTTGGCTCGATGACCGAACTAAAACTTTGGCTTAGCGCTTACTTGGAGTCGGGCCTTGAAAATACGGAATCTGCTTGGAGTCGGTTGGGTGACCAAACTAAAAAAATTGTTTGGCATTTGCTTGAAGTCGAGCATTGAAAATTTGGAGTCTTCTTGGAGTTGGTCCGATGATGAACCAAAACTTTGGTTCGGCGCTTGCTTGGAGTCAGACCTTGAAAATATGGAGCCTACATGGAGTTGGTCGGTTGGCCGAACCAAAATTTTGGTTCGGCGCTTGCTTGGAGGTAAACCCTTGAAAATATGGAATCTTCTTGTCGGTTGGGTTACCCAACCAAAAATTTGGTTTGGCGCTTGCTTGGAGTCGGACCTTGAAAATCTGGGGTCTGCTTGGAGTCGGTCCGATGACCGAACCAAAACTTTGGTTCGACGCTTACTTGAATGCAGGCTTTGGAAATTGGAATCTGCTTGGAGTCGGTTAGGTGACCGAATCAAGACTTTGGTCGGTTGTTTGCTTGGTGTCGGGCCTTGAATATCTGGAATTTGCTTGGAGTTGGTCTGGTAACCGAACCAAAACTTTGGTCCATTGTTTGCTTGGTGTCGAGCCTTGAAAATCTAGAGTCTGCTTGGAGTTGGTCTGGTGTTTGATTAGTGTCGAGCCTTGAAAATTTGGAGTCTACTTGGAATCTGTTCATTGACCGAAAAAAATCTTTGGTTCGGCGGTTGCTTGGAGTCGGACATGGGAAATGTAAGTATTTACTTGGAATCGGATGGGAGTAATGCTGCTTGGAGTCGGGTGAAGGTATGCTTGGGGCTCAACACGATTATTACTGATCTAAAAAAACAAAAGTTAGAGATTTTCGTCATGGCATGACGATACTTCGAGGATTTCTTCATGACGCGTTTCGGGTTCTTGGAGTGTATGACAGTCGTCACAAGTGGAATAGTTGAGAATCATGTAAGGAAGGTCAAACCAAATTCTAAATACTATATACTCAGCTGCCTCTCCTCGTATCTTCATTTTATAAATACCAAGCGCATGACATCTTAAAAAAAGAGGATGCTGAAGAGCGAAGCTTTCAGCAACTATGGCAAACAACTTCAAGATGGAAAAATCTTAGTTCTAATATCATGTTTACTCATATTCAAAGCTTCTACTTGTAATCAGAAATGAAAGAAATAGTAAAAGAAGAACAATGGACGTAGGCACATTTAGGCCAAACCACTATAAATTTTGTTTTGTTTTACTTTTATGTCCTTTACATATTCTTTACTACAAATTACTAATTTTCTACCTTAAACATCCGCAACTAATTTTTATCAAACAATAGCTATATACTACAAAAAATATTCATAGCCCAATTACAACATCTTGGAGGTGCTTGCCCATTTTTTGTGCAAACATTTACAAAACAAAAGGTCTTTGTTATTGATGTTAAACCATTAAAGCTAAGTATAAATGGTTCACACCAAAAGCGTAAAAGTATTAACGGGACCAAACTCGTATATAGCCGGCTAACAAACAAAAGGAGTCTATATACAGAAAAAAAAACTAGCAAATATTTCCTTTTGGACTTCTTTCTCTACTTAGAACCAGGTGAGACTTCAATCAAGCTTCTCTTTACCTCTTTCTACCTCTTCCTCTATCGCCTTAACATTTGGAGGGAATGCCTTGTAAAGATCCAGCAGCTACACTCTAGCCGCTTCTGGGAGGAGAAATAGAGGACGAAATGCTTTGTGAAAATACAATCGACGTACTTCGAGCACCTCCGGACGGAGAAATGTAAATTAGAGTGAAAATGGTTTGTCAGGAAAAAGCTATCAACAATGGAGGAGGGAAAACTTATATTTGCTCCTACTTGATTTGACTGGCAAGATGGATATCTTCCCTAAGTTTTTACTCAAGCTCTTACATGGAAGGACTTGATTGGGACTGGGAGACCCCATTAATAATAACATCCTCATTAACTCGAGTCCCTTGATTCTCATCATTTCCTTCTTCCAACAAATCGTCTATCATGCGCTCGCTAAAGCTCGAGGTCTCCTTAACCGGAATGCTAGGAATTATTATCAAATTCATGATGGTTACGGACTCCATCGCTGATATTTGTGGCCCCAGTTAATAATCCTTGGGAGGAAGCGAAGCAATTACAGGTTGACCTGTAGCTGAAGAAATACAAAAAGGGAGATGTTAATTGACGACACGTCAACTCTTTAGAAAATAGGACTTCCGCGTGAGCTGGAGTGCTGCCGGGAGTTCCCTTAGGAATAGGAAAGAGAACAGTGGATTTCTGGAGTTGTGGCTTCTTTGGGTCATAACTAGCGTCGGTAGAGGAATTAATAGTGGAACTAGGAGCAGCTTGAGTCCCATGAGTTTGACGAGCTGTAGCATCATGATGCATAGAGTCAGAACCTTTGCCTAACTCTTTTTGACTGGTTTCATCGAGTTCCGGATGAATAAGATGCTGATTGTCATAGAGGATTTTGGGCCCATCTCCATTCAAAATATCTTTTTTTAGTTACTCCATATCAATGTTATCACTATTAAGAAATTCTTTCTCTTCCTCAACAACCTATTCCTAGGCACGGGTAAGCATCAAAGGGTAATCTTCCTTAAACCACTTAGATTTTGAAATTTAAGCACATTGGCATTGTATTAAGCGATCAGTGGCTCAAACTTCTTCATCGTCTGCTCCTATACCCGCTCATCAACCTATTTTACTGCAGCTTGAACTTCTCTCTTGACGAGTGCATCTACGTCCCTGACCTTTCCTAGCACACTATCCTCTTTATCTTGATGGTGACTAGCTTGTCGCATGCATCCTAAGCAATTTTCTATGCTTCATCTTTTTTCATGGCCTTACGCTTGAGCTTGGTTTTCAATTCAACTGCGTTCGTCTTGGCAGCATCCCTTTCCATTAAAGCTTATGGTTTCAATGATATGCTTGCTCGATTTCCTTCAAATGCTTCGATCTCTCTGCTTTGAGTGCTTTAATGGTGTCCTCGGCCTTCTTCTCCTCCTGGACTTGATATTTTCTTGAATTCTCAAGCTTAGTGTCGAAAGCGGCTGTTATTCTTTTGTTCTTGGCCTCAATGAGTTTCTAGTTCTCTATCTCTTGTAGCTTGTCTTTTGAGACTTTTGAAATCTTTCGGCTTGCTTCGCCCATTTGTTGTATGAATTATGGAAATCGATCATGCGGTGGATGGTCCTCTACTGGACTTTTGTAGGAATTATCTTTAAATTTGGAAAAAAACATAACTCCATCGAAGCAAATATTGGGAAATTCATTCTTAAGCTCGGCCGTCTGCCCCATAGTATCTACCTACTACTCCTTTGTAATAGTTGGAGCAACAGTGCTTCCTTTGCCAGGCCTCTGATAAAAATTATCAAAGTCACTCTTATGATATTTTCACTTTGAAGATCGACTAAAGTGAGATAGTGCCACATATTGTAAAGGGACAGAGGCGAGTTGTGGAGCTCGAGAAGAGCTAGCCTATGGAATATCATCACGATGGTCAGGTTGCCTATCGAGCCCTCTAGAAGGAGGTGATCTGGATCTAGGTCTACGCTTAGGAGTAGAATCATAAGTGGAATGGTCCCTTTCATAACTGCTCTTATCCCAGTCGTCTCTGTCGTGGCTGAAGCGATAGCTTAAGTCATACTCTCGACCACTCGCTTGATGGTATGCTTTCTCTTCCTGGGAACAGAACGAATGCTTTCTCTTATCCATTAAACTTTCAAAGAAAATAAGGATGAGTTAGATCGAACGGGCAAAGACACGAGTCAAGTGCGAGTGTCGTAAAATGCATGTGTGTGTCCTAATGTGCCCTTGATGGACCATCTACTCGAGCTTTACTCATTGGAGTAGCCTCTCCGGCACTGGTAGTACTGATGTCCATCTCAATGCTGATCGGAGAACTGATGCCACCATTGCTAATGTTATCAATGTTGAAAGAGTCGAACTCTGTAGGAATAGGCCCTAGACCGATGAGTGCGCTCGTTGAAGGAATAGATAGAGTCTTCTCTATATTTATGACTGGTGGAGATGAGTGGAAGTCTGCGTCTTTGAAATTCTCACAATTAATCTCCTTTTGGGAGCATATGGTGGGTTATCTCTAGGTTGTTCGATTTGGGATCCATGGTCTACTTCAATGTTGTTTTGGTCGGCCTCATCGCCTCCTCTAGTAATTTTGCCTTAACTCAACACCTTAATGTTCTAGTTCCATGTTTCTTATGGCTCCGACCCGAGGACTTGGGGATGGAGGCAACTTAGGATCAACTTCGCCTTTTGCAAGTGGATTGTTATCATCATGATCATCATCATCCTCATTGTCGACAACTGAAACTACGTTGGTGCTGCGGCCTTCCTCTAATAAGCCATAAGTGAGAAGATTCTCGTCCGTCAATAGATTTCTTATATATCTATCCTCAGCTGGATTTGCCATAAGAGTGGTATCCGAAAGTGGTCTACTGTTGGGTCTTGCTGGAACATCTGTACAACAGTAAAAGATAAATTAAGCTTATAGATTATAAGGCAAATGCACGGATGGCATTTGAAAAAAAACTTACATCTAGATATCCATCTACGAGCGAATCCGGGTAGGCAGCATATATAGAATTATTTAGCCTTAAAATAAATTATATTTTTTCAAGCCCTAGAAATGATTCTACAACCCCTCATCGTCTCTAAGTAAATAAGAGACAGGTTTTCATTACAGCTTTTAAGGCTATAAATGTACTGGATTTCTTTGTTGCTAGGCACTCGATTAAATGCTCAGAGAAAACTAGATAAATGCTAAGAAGAAAAGCATAGCTGTTTGGATGCTACTGTGTAGGAGCCAGTCTCATAATTTTCAGGATTCAACTGACAAATTGATTAAATAGAGGGACACAACCCGCTAGGCACGTATACCTATTGCAAGCTATATATGCTTTTATAGGATCATGAGCTCTCTAACTACGAGACGGTGCCAAGACATCTTCAAGTAAAATCCCATGATTATTGTATATCCTTAGAAGAGATCCTTCATCGATTTGGAGGGAACAAAATCGACCGATTATTAGTATTATAGTCTCCTCAAGAGTATCTGGTGATGGATATGTTTGAGGCCCATCTACTGGTTCAACTGGATTTTTCGGAGTCCTTTGCTCTACTTCGAGGTTCTCTAGATTTTTTCGATCAACACGTGGAATTTTTGATTGCTGCTCTTGTTGGATAGGAGTTTTCAACATCTAAGAAGTTGTAGCTGCGCTTGATTCTACGTCGAATTCGATATATTTTGAAGGTAAAGCACCTATAGTCTGAGCAGCCAGATGTTTGGAACGTCTTTGGTCCTTTGTTCAAAAATCTTGACAGATAATCAACATTAGAAGATTAACTACAAACTCTGCTCCCATGCTAAAGTGGATTCTAGTGCAATATGGTGTAGCATGGTGCAATTCAGATTTCAGTTACTATTTAACTGTTTATTTTAGAGGTTTATTTTGAAGTCCAGATATTGTTCGACGTGACCGTCATCGCTAGCCGTCCCTAATAGCTTAATATTATCAGCCATACTTCAAAAATGTTCGAGACGAAAGAGAAAATTCAGCATGAAACTCTAAGGCAAAGTTCGTTGCAAGGCTTAGAGCAGGCAAAAGATTTCCTAAGTATGGGGATTGGTACTTGACTCCCATAATTAGGAAAATCTCTCTTTCCTTCTTTATCCCTACCAATTTAAGAACCACGGCCGCAAGTTCTTTCCATGTCCATGCCTAAGTCTATGTCCATTCAATGCGACCAGTCACTATAATCATACCTAGTTCTCTTCGATGTGGAGTTAAGGTTAAGGATCGGTTTGAATGAAAGTGAGATTTGGAGCTGGATTTCAAGTTGGTGAAGGCGGATCTAATCGAGGTGATGAGCATAGAGGTGGGAGATATCAGTTAATGGAAAAGATGTGTGGCGGCAGTCTTCCGTCTGGGTGAAGGTAAAAGCTTGTGCCAGAATCGAATGTTTTAATGGAAAAAGGTAAGATCTCAAGTTAATGGCAAGTGAATGAATGAGAGAGTGAAAAAGAAGTAATGGTTATATAATGTCTCGAGCTTGAGATTCTCAAAGCCAAAGACTTGGAAAATATTCAACTAAGGAGTCGGTACCGACTTCTAAATCAGAGGTTGGTACTGAGTCCCAAATGCTAGTAAAAACACTAACAAAAAAACATATACAAGCATACGTTTGGTCTAGGCATACGTATGTGAGTGCTTATACACGTGCGATGAGCCATGTGTATATTCAATACATGAAGACTAAAGTTGAAGGAAATTTAGATTTATACCCGAGGAACTCATGGATGGAATTAGTCTAAAATCATCAGACTTGGAATAGAAGACCATGGGATCACTTTGCAGATTTATAGTCCTGGATGTTAGCAGAACATCACAATGCATCATTATGGATACGAAAATTCATAGTATAGATTCACGAAAGGGTAGCAACTATTTAAAGCACAGAGTGGAATCCTTTATGGAAATTTGAACTTGCCTTGATTCAAAGCACATCATATTGGAAACGAGATGTACTTTGGGGAGCAAGTGTTATCCTGCCTTTTGATCAGGCAGAATCTGAACAAACTGGATAGATAGTGCTTGGATTTATCACGGCGGAACCCGAAGAGATAACCTAGGAGTCCAAAAATCAACCATAGACAGAGCCATGAATTCAAAGCCAAAACTATTAAAGACAATAAGGTAATAGGGTCCCCAAGTTGGGGATCGGTACTGACTCCCACTGGGGTTTGGTACCAAATATGACATGCGTGGACCCTTTTTTGCCTACATGCTTATCTACATGCCGAAAGCCTATTTCCAAAGTTGGTTTATTAATTTAATGCATTTCTCCATCGAACTCCATGGACCCTTGAAGTTACTACTTTGTTCTCCTTCAAGTACATCATTTAGGCTTGGAAATAAGCTAAAACAAGTACAGATGACTATGGAATTAAGAAGCAAACTACAATATGATTCGAAATGAGGGATTGAAGATTCCAAATATGAACAACTTGGGGATTGGTATCGACTCCTAGTTATGGATCAGTACCGACTCACAACTTCTGTTGAGGTGGCACCTATTGGAAGAATTGTTCAAATTCATCACAATGGTCTAAAGATGTTTTAGACGAGATTTAGGCCCTTTACCTTCACAAATTGGGGGCAGGGCTCATTTTTCAAGATTTTTGGGCTCTAGTTTCATTACTTCTCATATTCTTGTAATTCTGAAATTCTAAGTGGTGGAGTTGTATCGACTCCCTAGAATTTTTGCCTCCAAATCAAAAATAAGTAATAAAAATTCAAAGTGGATATAGACCTTGCTTTATCGAGCCACTGTAAATGATCATATCTTGTTTATTTCTTTATTTTCATTTCCTTTTCTTCATTTTATTTCTACTACAAAAACTTTTGGGTGTTTGAGCCATTTTTGGTTCAAATGGATATCATTTTCTATTATGATGTTATATGATGCATTTCGAGTTGTCTGTGGCATTTTAACTATACACACACACCATGCATACATTACTATGTATTTGTTGATATTATGGATATTATATATCTATATACATTGAATTACCTATGTACATTTACCCTTGATTTAAATATAGTCTGACCCATGTATTATTTATATAATACTCGTGTAAATCTGAGACATTTCAGGTACAGGACTATGAAACCATCTCATATTTCTGGGCATAGAGGAGTCTGGATATTCATTATTATGGATGATCATTTTGTATTATATACTCTCTTGTGTGTATATCATTACGATGTGTAGTGGACATGTTTTATATATTGCACATTATATATATTAACGTTACTATTGACTATATGATCTCTGTTATTTACTTTATATTGTGTATTATTTTATCCTGGAGGCACATGTATTTATTACTTTGCATCGATACTGTTTTTGTTTCTTGGTGAGTTATATTCGATGTTTAAATACGTATCAGTATAGGAATATTCATGCGCGTACCCCATAACACCTTATTCACTGTATTATCCGAAAGTATTACTCTATGGTACTTTTGGAGAGTATGAGTATAGAGATGGGGGTGTTAAAAAATGGTATCAGAACATGTTTAAAATAATACATTATATATAAGAGGCACGATTCAAGATATTAGGGAGACTTAGAGTCCTTGTATCTTTGTTTATGTTGGGTAGTATGCTATATTAAAGTGGTAGTAGGAGTACGTAATGATTTCTTAGGTAATCATCTGGGTTAGTATTTGTGTTTTTCTCAATATATATTATTTTATCCCTATCTCTTTAGGTATTTGTTTCCAAGTGTAATTTAAGTTGTTGAAGGTGATGATAAATAAAGAGTTGTAAGACAGACCAGTAGCATTGGGATTGGTGAAGGTGTATAGACCTCTATGTGGTAAATTGAGTAGAAGCTTCCGTGGTGATCAGAGTTAAGCAGTAGAAATGAATTGATAGCTTTCCACTGAAGGCGTTTGTTTGTTTGTTTGGTTATCTGTGTATTATTTTATAGCACTTTTTTGATTTTATGGATGGATGATGTGTGATAATTTTCATTGTTGTTGATGATTGATGAACTAGATGTATATATACAGATTTTAGTAGTTAAATTTTAGTGTTAATTTTTCGATCAAGTGCTTTAAGAATTTTGGTCGATGCGTCTGGCCAATGTTATCGATAGGGATTCCTAAACACTGGGATGAAGCATTTCGACACAATGTTTTGGTAAAAGAAGAACTTCTATTATAGAATGTAATTTATGTTTTGAAGATAAAATAAAATAATGTTTTGAAAATTATATTGTTAGTAATGTTTGATTTTGTAAACAAAAATTTGGATTGCTAGAAACGAAGAAATAATAATATTAAACATAATAGAGATCAAATCTTTAATATGGGTCTGCTGATAGCTTGTAAATACAAACATAGGTTGAGATTGCAAATCGGCATGTATGGTTCTAATAAAAAGAAAAAAAGCACTCCATGTTAATAAAGATATCTCAGGATGCAACTTTTTAATGCACATACTCTTTTAGACATGCAAAAACATTTCTACGCTTGCTTGGAGTGTACTTTGTGCAAGGGTTGAGAAGAACGATTCAGAGATTCACAGCATGTGGAACATGAGCAGTTTAGGCATGGATTGGTTTGCTTATGCTGCTACGGATGCTTATGTTTCCTGTCATCTTGGTATTTGCTTAACTGTGTAATAGATTGCATGTTGTTAGCTGCAATAGTATTGCAGACTCTCTTATTATCAAATAATATTAGTAGCTTTAAGTTATGTGATGTTGTTTTCTTGTGTTTTCCTAGCATTTTGAACGAAATTTCTAATCTTATGCAGGATAATTTTAGTAGCTCTTTAATATGCCATATTTATGCACAATTAACAAAAAAATATAGTAAGAGAAAATAAATTATATAGAGAACTTAATGACCAACTTAAAGGCCAAAAAAGACAAAAGGATTAGATATTTGTGAATTAGCTAGAAATATTTGAGTTGCTTGAGAAGAAAGTGAGGTGTAAATAGTAATGTTGTCCAATTGTGAAATCAAGGGGAAACATGAAATCTGCTAAACGTACAACTTATAGAGCCATCTCTAGCTTGCAAGACTTTGGAAGTCTTTACCTTAAAAAGCAATCCGGAGAAGAAAACTAAACTTGAGAAAAATCAAAGCAAAACTGAAGCATAGTGTAATTAGTTAGTCGAGAACGAGGCAAGCAGGTGCATATTCAGGCATATTTTCAAGTGGCCCTCAATATTGTATTGATCTTTGTTGTACATACAACTTTTTGTGGCATATATAAGTGGTTAGAAGCTTGTACTATAAAACCATATAACAGTATGTAATTAGATTTTATTCGAAAATTTGAAGGAAAAAAAAAAGGGGCATGTGCGCTTGATCCGTATTTACCTGTCCATAACATTCAAACAGTTTATCCGATTTCGACGATTTTGCGCATTCCTAAAAGCTAAGGATATAAGCTGCAACTTTTAATTTAGTTTTTTGCAAAATTTTGACATTTACTACACTAAAAAATTAAATTTTCAAAGTGGGCCGGAGTTTAAAATTCAAAATCTACTACAGATACAGTTGGAAAATCTTAGATAACTTGAGTTGTAATTTATACTTTTACAATCCGAAAGATACTTTGAAAGGCTAATACATTATATAACAATTTACTTTTAGAATTCATGACTTAATTTAGTCATTTTGACCCTTTAAAATTTAGTTAAAAAGTGGTTAAAATTTAAAAGTGATGTTGCTTTTAGTTTTAAATGAATGCATATTTCTTATTACTTTTCATACTAGTGTGTAACCCGTGCTTTGCACACAGTAATATTGTAAAATATAATATTATATCTTTAATGTTAAAATGAGAACTTTGTTATATAATGTATGATAAATTTAGTGAAATAAATGAACTATAAATTAAAACCGGTATTATGTTTGTGTATAATTTATGTTGTATAGCGCGCGTGCGCACACATATATATAATAATAAAGTAATTTATTCAGTTTTGTTAATATGAATATACATACATATTGAAACTGACGTATGATAGTAATTTTTTAGATGAACTGAAAAATATTATTTAATGAAATTTGTTTAAATAAATCAAATATAAAATAATGTAATTAGTTTACATACATGGACTTGAAAATAAACGATAGGAAGAATCGAGAAGAATTTTGTAAAAATTGTATAATTTCGATGTGGATATATTGAAGCTAAAACATAATTTTGTAATATAATGTATGATAAATTCTTAATATAAAGGAATTATACCTTATTTACAAATTAATTTGTTATGATGTTTATATACATAATTTATGTTATGTGATTTAAATACCTTATAGTTGAATAAAAAAAATAGTCTTGTAATTTTCTATAATGTGAGCGCGTGCGTGTTAAAATTGACATATATTTTTATGATTCATTAGAAGAATAGATTAACTATCCGTTGAAATTATTTAAATTATTTAAATTTGAGATTTTATAAGTAGTTTGAATACATGGATTTAAATATAAAATAATAGAAAATATAACAATTTACTTTTAGAATTCATGACTTAATTTAGTCATTTTGACCCTTTAAAATTTAGTTAAAAAGTGGTTAAAATTTAAAAGTGATGTTGCTTTTAGTTTTAAATGAATGCATATTTCTTATTACTTTTCATATGCGACTAATGATTATATATCGATTATAGGTACTTATGGAACATGTTTAGACTAAATGGTCGTGATTGCTCGCTTTTGCTCAGTCAGCAGCAATGTTACTTGCTTAAACGCTAATAAAAAAAGGTACGTATTTATGGTTTATCGGTATGTGATATAATATTATATTGTTTTCCCATACTTTGGGATGCCCCGTGTTGAGATGCCTCTTCGGAGCTGTATATCTTGTAATTATATTGTTTTGATTTTTTGAAATGCTCTCCGTACAAAGGAGACCCGTTGATTTTTTTTGAAAAATTCGACAACTGGAAAATTTTTACAATATGTTTATCGTATGTGAAAATTAGGAAGTCATTAATTGAATTCATTTAAAATAACAGTATATGATAAGATAAGTTGGAGTGTGAGAGCCACATAGAGAATCGAGTGGTTGAGTTTGTTAGACGAGTGGTATATACCAAGAAAGTCGAGGTATGAGTTGCTTGACGTCTTCCTATAAAAAATTGCGAGGACACAATTTTGTAAAAGGGAGAATTTGTAATAACCCCGCTTTCTACGTCAAAAAATAAATAAATTTAATTAAAATAAATTCTTATTCATTCGAAGTTTATTTAATAAAAGATTTTGTTTAAATAAATTGAATTAAAATAATAAATTCTTTCAAATAATATATTGAAATTGAATAAAACTACTCAATTATCGAAATGTAATTTGTAGAATCAAAAGTTAAACGGGTGGAAATTTAGTTATAAATAAATAAGAATTAATTGAAATAAAAGAAAAGACAGTAAAAAAATTTGGTTAATTAAAGAGCACGTTCAATATTTCAGCCCATTTTATTCTCGTTGCTTCTGGTATATTCTCGACACTTCCCTCTCAAGCACAAAAAGCCCGACCACATTTCAAAACTGTCCCTTAATTTTTAATTTATAAATCATGTAATCAAAAGAAAAAAAATATATGTATGAACGCGAGAATCCAAGCATAGCAATTCGCCTTGGAGGTGGCTGTCGAACGACGCTAGCAGGGAGGATGCAAGCGATGGGTGGTTGACGAGCGTGATCGATTTTGAGCACTTCATGCTACAGGTGATTGCATTGAGATGTCTCGACCTAGTTTCTTTTTGTCACGATGAAGGGGAAGTCGATCATGAATACTGGTGCCGGCTTTCATGGAGGCATCAGAGGTGAAGGAGCGGCCCCGCGGTTGAGATGGATAGAGCTGCTTTTTGGCAGCTTGATGGGAGAGGCTGCAGGTGACATGGGCTGACAATGGTGCAAATAAGGGCATCGACGACTTTAGGCTGTTACAGTGAATGGACTAACGAAGGTTACAACAAATTCAGTGAGTTTTTCTCACTCGCAAATATATCTATTTTATTGTCTGAGACTATTTATTCATCTGATAGTTAAATGCATGACTTAGTTGAATTGTTTGTTTGATATGGATGATGCTGTGTTAATTAGTCCAGCGTGTGAGATGGATGTACCGATTTACCAAAGAAACTCTATCCATTTGTGAATTGAATTAAATATTTATTTGCGTGTTGATGCGTGAATTTTATAGATGGTCGGAGTTTGATAGAACTCAACTCGGATCACACGATATTCGTAGTGATGTTCGTTGATACGTGTGTTGATACGTGTGTGGAGTAATTTTTCTCTATAATTTTATACATAGATATTTATTCATTTTTTTGTTTTAAAGAATGTTTGAAAAGCTTAGAAATATTATTTAAGGGTTTTAAAATCTTAGTAAATGTATATTATAAATAATTTACTAAATTATATTCAATTTATCTATTTTTATATTTACAAATATAATTTTAGTTATAAATATAACTATAGTTTTCTTTTAGTTATGAAACTCTTTTTAAAATCAATATTATAAGTTTAGGGTTGTTTGAAAAGTAAAAAAAATACATTTTTATTTTATTAGTTATATTTTGAACGAAATGTTACTGTTTTGAAAGACATTTTTCCGATTCATATTTGAATGTTCTGAAATTATCTAATGGAATTAATTGCGAATATTTTGAACTAAAATGATGGAATTGAATTATATTTAAAGGATTGAAATAAAAGTACAATTACTTTGGAAGTTATAAATTATTTCAAAATAGAATTCAATTATACAAAATTATATAGTGATTTCTATAAATTATATTTGATTCGTTAAATGGTTTTAAATGTTTTATATGTATATAAACAAGGGTTTGGAAGAAAATTATAGTGTTAAATCCTTAGCTTTGAGTATATTTCAAACTAAGTGAAATTATTTAATATATAAATGTTTTGTTAGTTTTATTAGTTCTAGAATACGAAATTGACCGAAGAAAGGTTTTATTTAGAATAAATAATTCATTGTAAAGGAAGTTGTAATTGGTTTTAAATCATTATTTAAAATTTATATAATTTATAAAAATATGGATTATTTTCTACTTAATATTTTAAGTATTTCAAAAGTTATTTATATAATCAACGAGTATTGCAAAGGATATAAGATGTTTATTCTATATGTTTGTCTAATTGAAATTTCACTACGTTACGCAGTTTCTTATTTCTTCCACATAAATGATTTATTATTTAATATTGATTTGATTGTTCTATATATATCTATATATATATATATATATATATATATATATATATATGATTAAATATGTTATTATACTTTTTTGATTTCTCCTTCGTTTATATTGAATTAGATTATATGAGCGATTCACCATTGATGTTGAGTTGTTTAGTGATTCGGTATGATACGGCGATGACATCCTTCTATTTGAATTGTGAGATTTTATTTCCATGTAACGGGAAATTTGAATAAATGGTTCGGTGATATCATGCAGATGAGACTTTCGGTAACACTTTTTCGGTTATTCATCGGCATTGTCATATAGAAATACCTAATGTGGATCGTGTGTATTTTACGAACCTTGATTAATTATCCTAATAACATGCGGTGCATGGGATGTCATTATGTTATTTGTTTGATTATTGATTGTAAGTAAATGTCACACGAACGAGGATTACACTCATGTGAATATTTGATCGGTATATCTTATAACCATGTGTTGGCATGCTGGTAGAGCCGTGTGTCAGCTAGGATTAGAGCTCTTGTACTTTATAGTCTTGTGATGACTTTCATACATATAAAGTTGTATGTCGGCGTACATCTCGAGCTATATATTTATATAGGATATAAGTACTATATTTCGTCCACTTGTGTCTAGCTCCTTTTTTGGTTCGGGAGTGAACAAGTTTGGCCAATATCCACCCTAATGGCCTAATTGTGGGGTCGCGACCCATATCCACGATACTGTTGTTGTTATGACATTCGATGCGCATCACATGATTGGTAGTTAGTAGCCCCTTGTATTGCATATTCCAGCATTCTTTTACCATAATGGCAAGTGCATAGTCATGACCGAGGCTACACGTAGACGAGCCATAGGTGGATGTGGATCACAATGTCCGTCGAGGGAATTGAATATTGTAGGAATAGATCCAGGTATCAGCGGGAGGCTTTTAGATCCTAGATTCCTGGAGCATGTTGTATGCTATGGTCTTCACTTTTGGTTCGGGGTTATGTGTGTGTTGTGGATTGACATATATTATTTACTATCCAATAAGTTGGCTATATTAGAGATTGCGTGTCTAAGGTGTAGTTAGTCCCCGTTATTTCCACACCCTAGATGTTTTGATATTTCTAGAGATAGCCTCTGTTATTGATTATGGTTGATCATCTTCATGATTTATACGATATTGGATATTGTATAGATAATTTGGTAGGCTATCTCACATTATCTATTAATTATATACTTTTATAATATTATATTACGGCTTTGCGCTATGTTAGCCCTATTCATTTGATGATATCATTTTCTATGATGATGTTATATGATGCATTAGGGTTGTTTGTGGTATTTTAACTGTATATATACACCATGCATACATTACTATATAATTGTTGATATTATGGATATTATATACTATATACTCTGTATACATTGAGTTGCCTATGTATATTAACCCTTAATTTAGATGCAGTCTGATTCATGTGTTATTTATATAATACTCGAGTAAGTCCGAGGCATTTCAGGTACAGGGACTATGAGATAAACTCATACTTCGGGGCATAGATGTGATTAGATATTCATTATTATAGATGATCATTTTGTATTATATAATCTCTTATGTGTATATCATTGTGATGTGTATTGAACATGTTTTGCATATTGTATATTATATATATTATCGTTGCGATTGACTCTG
Source organism: Allium cepa (assembly GCA_030765085.1). Lineage (NCBI taxonomy): Eukaryota > Viridiplantae > Streptophyta > Magnoliopsida > Asparagales > Amaryllidaceae > Allium > Allium cepa. Next base: position 408,144,353 of record CM060939.1, on the reverse strand, counting down.
TGATCTCTGTTATTTACTGTATATTGTGTATTGTTCTATCCTGTAGGCACAAGTGTTTATTGCTTTGTACTAATGCTATGTACATTTGTTGGTGAGTTATATTCAATGTTTGAATACATATCAATGTTAGCACAATGAAATATTCACGTGCTTCCCCACAACAACTTATTCTTTGTATTATTCGACAGTGTTATTCTGTACTACTTGTAACGACCCGAAATTTTCTAACCCGAAAATTCCAGATAGTTATGGAAAAGAAGAAGAGATAGAAGAAGAACAGAAACATCAACAACTCACATTCGCAGCGGATAAAATATAACAATAAAATAATAATAGCTTACAAAAGAATACTATATATGTCGATTACATTTAATATACATCAGAGTTTCACATTATATACAGTCAGTGAATATTTACAATTACCATGTCTCAGATTATCAATAATATAAATACAGCGGAAAATACTCTATACGATATTGCCATCCAGCTCACCTCCTGAGCTCCAGAACGTACCTACCCTGAAAATCTGTAATACTCGGTCTGACCCGAGTATTACACCAAAGTAACATCCGGGTCAGGCTGGAAACCAGCGTGAGTAAACCCAACTAATATCGAATACCAAGGAAATCAGTTTATATAAAACCCGGGGTAACTAAAACCAATTTACAAGAGTTCAATATGTTATAGGCACAATTAATTTCACACATCCATTACCTAAGTGCCCAAGCTTAGATTTAAATAGTCTAATTCCCTTTAACCACTTCATTCCAATATATGAATTTCACATACCAATCTATAGTCGAAGTGTCATCCAAACCCAAATTATCAAAATGAAATACTCACATTTCATATCAGGAATATCATCTCATTCAAGCATCTAATACCATTCCATCATTCATATCAAATTTGATCATTTCCAAATAAACTCAATTTATACTATTGGAATTTCTATCCTCAACCATTTATATTTCTTCATTTAACATTAATTAGTTTCAAATCAATTAACCAACCATTCCTTCATAATTCACCTTAATTAATCACCCTGGATTAATTATTATTATTTTCAATTTTCATTCAAGTAATAACTTTATTTAATTTCACGATAATAATTCTTCTTAACCAAACTCAAAAAGTAATCTTAATTACTTCATGAATTAACTATTTAAATTACATTAATCCTCAATTACTTATATTAATTAACTCCTCATAAGTCCCATATTATGGTTTAATTAATCTTAATTAATCGAATCTTTAATTACTTTCTTAATTATATAAGTTATTGATTTCAATTATATTCCAATTTATCTAAATCTAAACTGATTATATTAATTAAACCACAGTATAAATCATGCTTGATTTATCTCCACCAGAAATTACCACCTTTTTATTTATTTCATTAAATAAATTCGTTCTCCTTAACTAATTATTTTAATTTATCTCTCGATTAATTACACCAAGTAATTATATTATTAATTGCACTAAGTAATCACTTATTAAACCACCCAATGGTCACTCTAATTAATTTAAACTTAATTAGTTAACCCAAATTCATTAATTGATTTAATTAATTAATTATTCATTTTAATTACCTACTAATTTAATGAACCACAAATCGTTACCTTTATTATCTTGGGAGACATTTACTTATTTATGATTTAAGTTTAAACCTTTTACAACCCGAGTATTCCGAGTCAAGCAACAATCAACTCGGGAATCAACCATAACCAAAGTCATCAGTTCACAGTGCACATAAATCAGTTCAATTGTGCAACCAAATATTTAAATTTAACCATTTAAATTTAAATAAAAATCCAACAGAGTGAGATTTACTCACCTTTACTTATGATTTGTAAATCCATTCAATCTCGGCTTGGCTTCATGGTTTCGACCTTGTATAAACATTATAATTTATTAATATCGGAAATAATCTCTAAGTAATTTATCATTCAATGAATTAAATTGACCAATAATTTAGTTTGAAAAATCATTTGGTTTTAAAACTAAATTTCCTTTACAAATTTATTTTTAGTAACCATAGCATTTTAATAACAATAAATTTTATTCAAAAGTCTTTTATCTCGCTATAAAACAATTTTATTTTAAACATAAATATTCCTATATGTTATATAAATTTAAATGTGGATATATGAGAATATATGCTTATTATTCGTTTATTCTTCACTAAAACAAATGCAAATAAATATCAATAAATAAATAAACTGCGAATACCTCTCAGATAACAAATGAACCCAGGCTACCAATGACCTCGATTCCCGATCATCACGCCCTTAGATCTCCGACGTCGTGACCGATTCTGGCCCAAAACCTAGCTTCACTCGCACACAAACAGAGACCATCGCGACCCCACCTAGATCCTTGCGAGCGCACCTCCCTACCACGAACGAGATCCGATGCTGCTCCCCTGCTTCCTCTTCGATCTGTTGCCTCGCGTTCGACAGAACCTTGGATTCTCGAACGAAACAACACGATCGACGAACTATGACATCGACAGAACCGAGGCAGAAAGACATAGAAAAAGAAGGAGGGAGAGAGTGCTGACTTCTGCAATCGACTCGGCTCCTGATTTTTTTTTTCTAGAATGAGGTGGCTGCAATCTCGATTTCGAATGTCAGGAAGGGTTCGTGGATTTTGAACAAGGAGAAGGAGGCCGACGAATTTCTAGCTTGGCCATTTCCTTGAATTCGATTTCAATTTTTTTTTTCTATTTAACTGAAGGAAAGTAAGGGTTTATAGAAGTAGTGGAAGACAGGAGAGTGGCGTGCTTCAGAAGACGAAAGGGAGACACGATCTGATTCTGAAGATTAGAGAGGGGGGTGAATAAATATCGATTAGGGTTAGCTTCCCACGCACGCTTGCTTATATAATTAAATATTGAAAATATCCTGTGTCGCATCGTGAAATTGTCGAACCCCGAATCAGACATGCCGACAGACGTTTATAAGGTATTACCCGCATTCCGAACCCAATGGAACATGTTTCGGAGGCTAATATGATCGTATGCGCGAGTTACAGAAGTAAACGATCAATTTTAAATTAAATTGATTCAAATAGTTCTACTCGTTTCGAGCTGCTAGGGTCAAACGACAACTCCAATAATAACTAACTATTACGGATCCAATGGAACCGATTTCGTCGAATTCCGAGACTGTGCCTCGTAAGGCTATTTTTAAATTCAATTTAAACGATATATTTTTAAATTGAACATATTATTTTTAAGTTGAATTTCAATCATTCAATTATCTTCAGTATTATCATTATGGATTTTATAAGCCTTCAAATTATTTAAACAGGCTTAGAAATTTCAGATACAACAATTACCCAATCTCAATTATTAAATTCAATGTTTAAACTATATAATTCAACGATTTAATTATCAAGTAAATATTGATATCTTGAATTCAAGTTAAAAATTTCCCTTTAAATATTTTAAAATCAATTAATTATTCAAATTTAAATTGCTAGAAATTCCGGGTCGTCACATTCCTCTCCCCTTAAAAGAATTTCGTCCCCGAAATTACTAGTTAGGAAGAATGGTTCACAACCCGCTTACTTTTCTCAAAACTCACAATTCAACATCCTACCAACTATCTTTATTAAAGACCCACTATCACCTCAACCAATTTCCCCAAACCTTCTACAATTTCAAACAATACCCCTTTTTGTTTAATCATCTAAATTTCAATTTTAAAACCAAATTTTGACTTATCAAAATTTCTCAAAAAAATTTCTAACTCTCTAAATTTTCGAAATTTTTTGCCAGCGTCTCCTTTGCGCGGCTAGCTCGGTACAGCTACAAAAGGCCTCTGCAGGCTCCCAAATTTCCAAAAGAAAACAAAAGCCAAGTGGCTACATCAAAAACCCAATCCAATTTCATACAAAAATTTGAATGCATACCTTTTGTCGGGCAATACAAATTTATCTTTTGGAATCAAATCCAATTTCTTCTCCCTTTAATACTTGTATATCTTGCTTAGCAACAATATCCAATCATAACCCTATACAATCATTTCATACATTTCCTTACAGAAGTTTCATATTTATTTTAAATTAGTTTACCCATTCCATATGAATTTAATTTGTCTTCACTTCTAAATATTGAATTTTATCCTCCATTCATAGCTAATTCATATTGGTTTCATTTACTAATTTACTTTAAATTTCCAATTTGAAATTGTTTTGTCGTTAACAAAAATTACCAAAAATCTCCAAAAATTTTCTAACTCCAAAAATTTTTGAAATTTTTTGGCAGTCTCCTTTGTACGGAGGAGCTTTTGCAATTTGACAAGAGATCTAAATATATATACATCGACCCACCCGGTCGGAAAAAGCAAAAACAGTTCATATTTCCTAATTTTATTACGTAGGCGTACCTTATTTAGCATTTTAGGCAAGCAGCTTATTTATTTTAGCAATTAGCGCAATCCAAACCAGCCAAATGGCCTTCAGGTACCTGTACTTACTCAATTTAAACATATAAGTGCCATATATAGAAAATCTATTTGCCTTACACTTACTTTCAATACCCAAACACATTTATTTCATAAGCAACAAGCACTAAACGCTTTCATAAGCAATTTATATAACTTTTTAAGCTAATTCAATTGCTTTCGATCAATTCATAAGCCATTTCATTCAGTTTCAATGCTTTGCAACTCAATTGCTTACATTCTATTGATTTTTAACCGAAATAAGCTCATATTCACTTCAAATGATTCAGAATCAATTTTATTTAATCTCTATTGACTCATAGCATTTTAATTACTTTTATTTACGCCGAACGACAACCATTTTATGCAATTTCGACGATATTCGTTTAATAGAGTATCTATTTCAGTTTACATCTACTTTAAATTAATTTCAACTCATTCCGAATTTAATTCCATTTCATTTCTAAATTATTTACGAACCATTCATTGCATTTCATTTTATCTCTGCCTTGGATTTATCCAAAACAATTTATTAGGCTTTGCTCATTCAAACTTATAAATTAATGACCATTTCCAACTTAATTTAATCCAAGCTTCATTGATTTAAGAAATTTTTACTTCATATTTATTCGTCTCATAACTTAAGCTCATTCTGATAAACCAATTCCAACTAAAACATTTATTTAGTTTCCATTCAATTCAAACTTCATCCATTATTATTTAATTCAATTAACCAATTTATCCACCCCATTTAAAATTTTAAATTCACCTGCTTAACTCATTTCAAATTTATTTTATTAATACAAAGTCATTCTCAATTTATTTCTATTCACTTGAATTTTGTTTTGCAACTCAAACCACTTCTATTATAATCACTTCCTTTACATCCAATTTATTTGCTACCTTCGTTAAATATTTTTTTTTTCACACTTGAATTTTATTTATAATCATCACATTTTTCAATCCCACTCTATTTTATTTTTATTTCACAACATCTCCTTTTATTCAATTCATTATCAAATCCAAGTCGAATTCTATTTAAAATTCGAATTCATTCCCAAATTCTATTATTAATTTACAATCCATTTGTTTAACCAAGTTAAATTTTATTAATATAATCAACCAAATAATTATTTATCCAATTAGTTTACTTTCGACTTCTAAATCAATATTTGATTTTAGTTACAAGTTTGCTTCATTAAAATTTCAGTTTAGATTTCTTTTTTTTGTTTTTCCCCAAAATTCCAACATCTTTATTTAAAAAAAATTTAGAAATGCTTTTAAATTCACATCATACTTAATAAAATAACTTCTTATAAAAATACTTCTTATAACTCGATGTCTCAACCAGTCCATTCTTGTTCTCACAGAAATTCAGACAGGCGCAGGACTGAAAATCTATAAGTACTTGGTAAACCCGTTTTCAACATCTAGTGAAAATACTTGGAAAATAATTTTATTGAAATATAGAAACAGTTTTTGAAAATAGAGGAAATATCTTTGGTGAGAATGCTCTGGAAATCATCACCCCCATCCATGGTCGCAGTTAACCCGATGGTTACGTTGCCGTCTCGACAAAACCACAGATAACTGTAGGCCTCTGCGCCCCACGATTACACCATGGAACCCACGACAGATCGCAGCTACAACTTGGGTTGCGTAGCTATCACGGCAAAAACCCATATAACTGTAGGCATCAGCGCCATCGAATTTCGCTGCCAAAAATGAAACTTCTCCACTCCACTTGACCATAGATCGCAGTCTACCGATGTTGCGTTGCCTTCCCGGCAAAATCAAGTGTAGACCGTTGACACTCATCCTCCACACGATTTTCGCTATGGTCCCCACAGTAGATCGCAACGACATCGAGTTACACTATCGTCACAGCATAACCCAAATGCCTCTGTAGGCATCAACGCCATCGACTTACGCTATCCAATAATCCTCAAGAACTAGTTTTGTCCGGACTCCTCACAGGATCAACTTTAGAAACCCCCCTTGGGGCTCAAGGCAGCACCACCCGGTGGCACTCCTGAGAAGTTCATTTCAAGGGAGCGCCTTTTTCCCCAGAGCCATCATCAAAATATTTTATACTATACACATATATTATCTTCAAATCATACACCTAGTATGATATCATACAAAGCTCCTTTATACAAAATCGATTATCCCAAAATCGATAATTCTCAAAATAGACTTTCCAAATTCCAATATTGATTTTACCCAAAATCAAAAGCCTTTCCAAATCCAAAGGTTTCCAAAACCTTTTCCAAAATCCTCATAAGATCCTTTATATATATACCGATATATATAAATTTTAAAACTTTGGACCACTATAAACTTGTATAAAATTCCTTTTATACTTCAAACACTTCCAAAATCCTTTTTCTTCCAACAATAGATTCAACAAAGGGATTTCATCTTAAATAAAACAAAGATATATAACCTTGTTTATTCAAAATCAAATATTCCAATTTGATTACTCTTTTCTATCAATTTCTTTTCCATTCACTTATCCACCTTTACATTAATCCCCATTTGGATTATCACTTCAATTCCTATCTCAGTTGGGTATTAAATCCATAACAGTTTGAACTCCGACCAGTTTATTTAGAAAATAGCTTGAAAAAATTTAAAAAACAAATAAGTAGTTGGAAAATAATTACTAGTTTTGTAAAATAGTTAGAAAATAGTTAACTAATCGTAGAATAGTTGAAAGTAGCTGAATAGTTTCAGAAATGTTAGATAATTGTAAAATAGTAATTAATTTGTAACATAGTTGAAAAATAGTAATTAGTTTAGAAAATAGTTGAAAAATGGTTAAATAGCTTCAAAAATAATCGTAAAACAAGTATATAAAATAATTTGGCTTTAAGAAAGAAAGGTTGTATATATTTAATAGCTAAGAAAAATAAGTTTATATCAAAACAATTTATATTGAAAATAGTCAAGAGCCAACTGTTCACTTCCCCAACAATTCAATTTAAATCTCCATTTAAATTGATCCAATTCCAATTCAAATAACTCCAAATTCCATTGAACTTGATTAATTCCCAATTCAAGTTGAATCAATCTCGATTCCTTCCCAAATTTAAATCAAATTCTAGTTGATTTTAATCCTGTTCAATTTTAATTATACTTTCCCATTATCCCAATCAATTTGAATTATTATCAATTTAATTTCAGAATCTAAATCACTTCAATTTACTCCAATCCAATTTCCTATTTAAATTTTAAACTTATACAGCTTCAATCACCAATCCAATTACTTCAAACAAAATTCAATTTTGAACTAATTCAATTCAATCTTGAATTTAAACTACCTCGAATTATATAAATTCGAGTTAAATTCTCAAAGGTTTATTTACCTTTTTAAACAAAATTAACTTTTATTTAAAGTTTTTAAACAATCTTAAATTTCTGAGTCCAATTCTTCATTTCAATTTATCACTACTTATATTTTTCAGATTCAAATAAGAGCTCAATACAATTTTATTTATTTTCAAAATTTAATTTATTATTAAATTTTATCTTCCAGTTTGAAGCCAGTTCTTAAACAATTTTAATTTACAAACTCAATTATTCAAATTTATTTTATTTATACAATACCATTCTCAAATTAAGGATTTTTATTAACAATAGGATGGTATCATCCAATTTGTTTTTTTTAAATGTCCATCCATTTCAATCTTTAAATCTCAAACCCGTTTTGAGATTACACAAATCCCCAATTCAAATCAACCATTTAACTTTCCAAGTTAAATTCCAATTTCATCTTAAAATCTTCAATCCAAGTTGTTCATTCAAACTTATTTAACTTCTCCCAAGTTAAATTCAATTTACTTAATCTAGTCAACCTCATTCTCACATTGAATTCCCACTTCAAACTTCAAATTCTTTCCCTTTTATAAGTTCAAAACTTATATCACTTTGGGTTTTTGTATCACATTTCAGGGAAAAAATCAAAACTCAACCTCATAGAGTTTATTTCAAATTATCTTTAATATCATGTATATCCATACATATATACATATTTATTCTTGGCCCTCCCAGCCATGTTTTACAATTTTAAACCACCTTTGGTTTTGAATTCAAATAAATTTTCAAACAACCCATTGTTTGCAACAAGTCCCAATTATCCAATTAATACTTTATTTACTTTTTTTTTATTTCTTTGAAACAAAATTTTCAAATTCTGGGACCAGATTTAGAATTTCATTTTCAACCCATTAAATTTTTAATTTGGTTGTATTTTTATTATTACTTATTTTAATTCCAATTCTAGACTTCAGTTTAGTTGTATTATATTACTTCTTAATTTTAATTTCAATAATTAACAACCAATCACCTTAATATTTATTAGAAGGAAATATTGCTTTATATATCAAAATATATTTAATATAAAATCATCTAAACTCGTTATATAAGAAAATAACAAGTACGCTCTCATATATATATATATATATATATATATATATATATATATATATATATATATATTCAACTCATTCTAGAGTACTACAGACTCTATTAAATGAGTAATCCCCACCAGAGCCAAGGTTCTCGCTTAACCTCTCAGCTCCGATACCAACTGTAACGACCCAAAATTTTCTAACCCGAAAATTCCAGATAGTTATGGAAAAGAAGAAGAGATAGAAGAAGAAGAACAGAAACATCAACAACTCACATTCGCAGCGGATAAAATATAATAATAAAATAATAATAGCTTACAAAAGAATACTATATATGTCGATTACATTTAGTATACATCAGAGTTTCACATTATATACAGTCACTGAATATTTACAATTACCATGTCTCAGATTATCAATAATATAAATACAGCGGAAAATACTTTATACGATATTGCCATCCAGCTCGCCTCCTGAGCTCCAGAACGTACCTACCCTGAAAATCTGTAATACTCGGTCTGACCCGAGCATTGCACCAAAGTAACACCCGGGTCAGGCTGGAAACCAGCATGAGTAAACCCAACTAATATCGAATACCAAGGAAATCAACTTATATAAAACCCGGGGTAACTAAAACCAATTTACAAGAGTTCAATATGTTATAGGCATAATTAATTTCACACATCCATTACCTAAGTGCCCAAGCTTAAATTTAAATAGTCTAATTCCCTTTAACCACTTAATTCCAATATATGAATTTCACATACCAATCTATAGTCGAAGTGTCATCCAAACCCAAATTATCAAAATGAAATACTCACATTTCATATCAGGAATATCATCTCATTCAAGCATCCAATACCATTCCATCATTCATATCAAATTTGATCATTTCCAAATAAACTCAATTTATACTATTGGAATTTATATCCTCAACCATTTATATTTCTTCATTTAACATTAATTAGTTTCAAATCAGTTAACCAACCATTCCTTCATAATTCACCTTAATTAATCACCCTGGATTAATTATTATTATTTTCAATTTTCATTCAAGTAATAACTTTATTTAATTTCACGATAATAATTCTTCTTAACCAAACTCAATAAGTAATCTTAATTACTTCATGAATTAACTATTTAAATTACATTAATCCTCAATTACTTATATTAATTAACTCCTCATAAGTCTCATATTATGGTTTAATTAATCTTAATTAATCGAATCTTTAGTTACTTTCTTAATTATATAAGTTATTGATTCCAATTATATTTCAATTTATCTAGATCTAAACTGATTATATTAATTAAACCACAGTTTAAATCATACTTGATTTATCTCCACCAGAAATTATCACCTTTTTATTTATTTCATTAAATAAATTCGTTCTCCTTAATTAATTATTTTAATTTATCTCTCGATTAATTACACCAAGTAATTATATTATAAATTGCACTAAGTAATCACTTATTAAACCACCCAATGGTCACTCTAATTAATTTAAACTTAATTAGTTAACCCAAATTCATTAATTGATTTAATTAATTAATTATTCATTTTAATTACCTACTAATTTAATGAACCACAAATCATTACCTTTATTATCTTGGGAGACATTTACTTATTTATGATTTAAGTTTAAACCATTTACAACCCAAGTTTCCGAGTCAAGCAACAATCAACTCGGGAATCGACCAAAACCAAAGTCATCAGTTCACAGTGCACATAAATCAGTTCAATCATGCAACCAAATATTTAAATTTAACCATTTAAATTTAAATAAAAATCCAACAGAGTGAGATTTACTCACCTTTACTTCCGATTTGTAAATCCATTCAATCTCGGCTTGGCTTCATGGTTTCGACCTTGTATAAACATTATAATTTATTAATATCGGAAATAATCTCTAAGTAATTTATCATTCAATGAATTAAATTGACAATAATTTAGTTTGAAAAATCATTTGGTTTTAAAACTAAATTTCCTTTACAAATTTATTTTTAGTAACCATAGCATTTTAATAACAATAAATTTTATTCAAAAGTCTTTTATCTCGTTATAAAACAATTTTATTTTAAACATAAATATTCCTATATGTTATATAAATTTAAATGTGGATATATGAGAATATATGCTTATTATTCGTTTATTCTTCACTAAAACAAATGCAAATAAATATCAATCAATAAATAAACTGCGAATACCTCTCAGATAACAAATGAACCCAGGCTACCAATGACCTCGATTCCCGATCATCACGCCCTTAGATCTCCGACGTCGCGACCGATTCTGGCCCAAAACCTAGCTTCACTCGCACACAAACAGAGACCATCGCGACCCCACCTAGATCCTTACGAGCGCACCTCCCTGCCACGAACTAGATCCGATGCTACTCCCCTGCTTCCTCTTCGATCTGCTGCCTCGCGTTCGACAGAACCTTGGATTCTCGAACGAAACAACACGATCGACGAACTATGACATCGACAGAACCGAGGCAGAAAGACATAGAAAAAGAAGGAGGGAGAGAGTGCTGATTTCTGCAATCGACTCGGCTCCTGATTTTTTTTCAAGAATGAGGTGGCTGCAATCTCGATTTCGAATGTAAGGAAGGGTTCGTGGATTTTGAACAGGGAGAAGGAGGCCGACGAATTTCTAGCTCGGCCATTTCCTTGAATTCGATTTCAAATTTTTTTTCTTCTGTTTAACTGAAGGAAAGTAAGGGTTTATAGAAGTAGTGGAAGACAGGAGAGTGGCGTGCTTCAGAAGACGAAAGGGAGACACGATCTGATTCTGAAGATTAGAGAGGGGGGTGAATAAATATCGATTAGGGTTAGCTTCCCACGCACGCTTGCTTGTATAATTAAATATTGAAAATATCCTGTGTCGCATCGTGAAATTGTCGAACCCCGAATCAGACATGCCGACAGACGTTTATAAGGTATTACCCGCATTCTGAACCCAATGGAACATGTTTCAGAGGCTAATATGATCGTATGCGCGAGTTACAGAAGTAAACGATCAATTTTAAATTAAATTGATTCAAATAGTTCTACTCTTTTCGAGCTGCTAGGGTCAAACGACAACTCCAATAATAACTAACTATTACGGATCCAACGGAACCGATTTCGTCGAATTCCGAGACTGTGCCTCGTAAGGCTATTTTTAAATTCAATTTAAACGATATATTTTTAAATTGAACATATTATTTTTAACTTGAATTTCAATCATTCAATTATCTTCAGTATTATCATTATGGATTTTATAAGCCTTCAAATTATTTAAACAGACTTAGAAATTTCAGGTTCAACAATTACCCAATCTCAATTATTAAATTCAATGTTTAAACTATATAATTCAACGATTTAATTATCAAGTAAATATTGATATCTTGAATTCAAGTTAAAATTACCCTTTAAATATTTTAAAATCAATTAATTATTCAAATTTAAATTGCTAGAAATTCCGGGTCGTCACACTACTCTTGGATAGTATGAGTATAGAGGTGGAGGTGTTACACCATGTAACTTCAGAAGAAGGATTAGTCGTAGTTCTAGAAAAGTTGAAGGTAGTGATTGGGTGGAAGAGATCTGAGACTGTGACTAAGGTACAAAGTTTTCTAGGATTGGCTGGTTATTATAAAAGATTCATTAAGGATTTCCCTTGTATTGCTGCCCCGTTGACTAGGTTGACTAGGAAGGGAGAATAGTTTGTTTACGCATAGCAATGGGAGAAGGCATTCTTGGAATGTCAGGATTATGGGTAGGCATAATATTGGTATAGAAGGGCAAAGTAATTGCTTATACATCTAGGCAGTTACAACCCCATGAAGTTCGTATTCAATGCATGATTTAGAGTTGGTGGCAATTGTCTTTATATTGAAGATTTGAAGACAATATTTTTGGGGGAGAGGTTTGAGTTGTATGCTTGCCACTAGTCCTTGAGATATTTGTTCTTTTAGAAGGAACTGAACATGAGGCAACATAGATGGTTAGAGTTCCTAACATCATATGATTTTAGGATAGGGTATAGCTTAGGAAAAGGCAACAACGTAGCCGATGCCTTAAGTCGAAGACAATGAAGTTGTGTTTTGGCAATGTTAGCAGAATGAATGCATTATAAACGTTATCTACGTGTAATGTGCAGTATCGATCTTTAAGCAACGAAAACATGATGTTAGCATGCTCAGAAGTCAGACTTGCACTGGTAGAAAGTTTGCTGAGCTACAGAAGAATGATAAGTTCTATGCAGACACGTTAAGGAATTTGGACTCATGAGTTGAGGCAGTAGAACTGAAGAGAATCAGTGTGGATAAGAAAGGATTGCTGCGAAAGAATGGCAGGTTGTATGTTTCGAGTATTGGAGAACTATTGAAGTAAGTATTGGACGAATGTCATCATTCAAAGTTTACCATACATCCAAGAGGTACGAAGATGTACCGAGATATGAAGAGGAGCTTCTTTTGTGAAGGAATGAAGAAAGATGTAGGACAATATGTGAGAAGATGTCTTACATGTCAGCAAGTGAAGGTAGAACATCAGAATCAAAGTTGGCTTTTACAGCCTTTAGAAGTTCCAATGTGGAAATAAGATTCAATATCTGTGGAATTAATAGATCGATTACCAAGGACAAGGATAAGGAATGAAGCCTTATGGGTCATAGTTCATAGACTAAGTGTGCCCATTTAATTTTAGTGAAGGCTAAGAGGACTGCGTCGAAGTTAGCAGAGATATATGTGAAGATGATAACGAGACTACATGGGGTGCCAAGCACTATTATTAATAATCGATATTCGCTCTTTACTAGTGAATTTTGAAGAAGTTTATAGAAGATATTAGGTACAGAACTGTGCATGAGTACTACTGTACCATCCATGGATAGATGGGCAGACTGATATGGTCAATAAGGTCCTAAAAGATTTGCTGAGAGCATGTATTTTAGACTTTGGTGGATTTGGAATAGAGTTCTTATATCATAATAGTTATCAAAGGAGTATTGGGATGACTCCATTTGAGGCTTTGTACGGAAGACCGTGTAAGTCGCCTACATGTTGTTTGGAAGCAAAAGATAGGGTTGGGTCATAGTTCATAGACTAAGTGTGCCCATTTAATTTTAGTGAAGGCTAAGAGGACTGCGTCGAAGTTGGCAGAGATATATGTGAAGATGAAAACAAGACTACATGGGGTGCCAAGCACTATTATTAATAATCGATGTTCGATCTTTACTAGTGAATTTTGAAGAAGTTTATAGAAGATATTAGGTACAGAACTGTGCATGAGTACTACCATACCATCCATGGATAGATGGGCAGACTGATATGGTCAATAAGGTCCTAAAAGATTTGCTGAGAGCATGTATTTTAGACATTGGTGGATTTGGAATAGAGTTCTTATATCATAATAGTTATCAAAGGTGTATTGGGATGACTCCATTTGAGGCTTTGTACGGAAGACCGTGTAAGTCGCCTACATGTTGGTTGGAAGCAGAAGATAGGGTTGTGTTAGGACCAAATGTTGTAAAGGATGCTAGAGAGAAGGTAAAGCTAAACCGAGCAAAGATGAAACCAGCGCAATCAATGCAAAAGAGTTATACCGACATAAGAGAAAAGAACTGGAGTTCGAAATAGTGGATCAGGTGTCGTGAAGGTTTCTCGGATAAGATGCATGATGCATTTTGAGAAATATTAGAAAGTCACACCCAGATATGTAGAACTGTTTCCGATTATACGAAGGATTTGGAAAGCAGTGTATAAGGTGGATCTGCCTAACATTTTTGCAGGTATTTATAATGTATTTCACATATCATATTTGCGAAAATGCATTTGGGACCCAGGAATGGCAGTTGATTAAATAGCAGTAGAAGACTTGTTTATCAAACTTGATGTGCCTTATGTTCACGGACCGATTCAGATAGTGGACTAGGACAAGACGTGACTTCGAAACAAGGTAGTGAAGCTAGTACGCATTCAATAGAGCCCAGATCGAGAGGACCGCACAAGGGAAAAAGAGGATAAGGTTAAGGGACCTATCCAGAGTTGTTTGTCATAGAGTAGCACATATGCTATGTATTGGGTTGACTGATATATACCATATATATATGTGATATTATGGTTCCTTTCCACATTAGTAGGTATTACTCGTACGTTTGATATATGCATGGATTGGGAGTTCATGGGATGCTTAGGGTAAGCATAAGAGAAAGGACTAGTCTCTAATTAACCTTAACCAAATTTCGGTGAAATTCCTTTAAGGAGGGGAGATTGTAATAACCCTAAATTTAATAACTAATTAAACAAGTTAATTAAAGGAATAAGGTGGGCTAAATAAGAAAGGTAGAGAGGAATGAATTAATAGAAGTAGGTATGAGGGCCCATGTCAAACTTATTGTGCAACAATATAAAATATTCATTTTACTCAAAACTAAAATAAAGGTTAGAGAAACTCTTTAATGGTGGGAGTTCAAGAACTAAAATAAGAAGAAGATAAGCAAAAGCAAGCTAGAAGAGATTAATAAGATTAAAACTATACATCTTAAAGATCTAGATGAGTAATACTTTACCCTTCTAACCCAATTTCCTTATATGTATGAGTTTGGTTTAGATCTAAATGATCTACATATGATGGGGTTCATACGGATTTGCATGTGAAGATCTAAAAGTTTAATGAATGTTTTGTGAAATGAGGAGTGAATATGGGATGCTTATTTATGTTTTTCCTACTTTAGTGATTTTGAAACTTAATGGAAATTTTATATAACGTCTAAATCATGATTTCTGAAGTGGGTTTTCTGTTTGAGGAATTTATTAAGCTTATATAATTTTATACGAATTTTTGAAGTTGTTTAACTTGAAAATAACACGTGAAATATTATTAAAATGGTAAAATATATGTAAACTATGGAAGAACAGAGGATTAGGAATTTTAGAGAATTTTATCTGAATTTTCATTTAGAAAATAAAATGGATAAGTGTCCAAGTGTTACATTGGGGGTAAAGGGAGACTGCGGAAGATGCAAGGGAATAAAATCCATGGAAAAATACACCAATAGGGTTAGGAAAAAGGGAGACAAGATCCAGATTATTTGCTAAAAAGAACACTGCAAATAACAGAAAGTGAAATAAGATCAAATGGGATAACGACACATTTAAAGACATTGTTAGGGATGTCGGAGTTATTGGATAATGGCGTTGGGGCAATGACCCTAAATTTATAAGAGTACCATATTGTAAACATAAAGGAATCATATTGTGCTAATATTTAGACAAGAACACTCAATAAGTAAAGTGTAGAGCGCATGCGCGGGTGAAGGGCCTGCGCTAAAGGGAAAAATGTATAATACTTATAAAAAACAAGTCAATGGGACTTAGGGAGAGGCCAGGTTAGAAAGGGGAAGGGATCCCACATTAAATGAAAAGACAGATTTGAGACGCTGGGTGTGGATGCTCACTCGACACCTAGGAAAGGTGAGGAGAGGCATTCGACTTCCAGGAACTTTGGTGGGGAAGGTCTAGTAGTTCTAAACTAAATAAATGTTTAGAGGCTGCATGTGGGTTTCTTTGCGGTCTACTGCGATTGAGTGATTTTTAGCAGTTTGAAAATAAGTAAAAATTTACTATGGTGGGGTGAAACCAAGCAGTAAGGAAATTTAGTAAATAAATATAGAAGGCTATAGGTGGATGTTTGTTTGTAGTCTAAGGCTCAACTCATTGAATCGTTAAGTACTATGGGTGTAGGGTCCAGATAGTTCGAATAGATGAATTTGGTAGATTACTGCATTGAGGTGATTCCAAGCATTAATAACGAATAAATTTAGAAGTAAACCACAGTTGAGTAATTCCAAGCAATAATAGGCAAGAGACAGACCCTAAAGGGAGGCAAAGCGAGTATCGTGCTAGGGCATAGTATTGAACCATTTAAAGAATGGTTTAAAGAATAAATACGACCTGTAGAGGGTTATTGAAGGAGTAAATGGTTAAGTAATACTATATTAGAGAAGAATCCATAAAGGAAACCAGGTGAGGTCTGCACAAGGAGCGCAGTATTCTGTATGTTGACGTAAAAGCTATCAAAACCAAGAAGGAGGTTGGTCTGTGAAGGGGCTATAGAAGTAAAGGAAATCTGCTTAAGGAAGCATTTAATTGATGACATAAATAAGAAAAAATGCGTCAGTAGATTAAAGTGTTTTACTCATGACATCCACCTTTATTATAGTTAAATCATGGCATGGTGACATCGAGCAATTATAGTTGGGTTTGAGTAGAAGCATAGGAAGTCAAATATCATTCAATAGAGAATTCATTTTCTCGGTTGTATGAGGTAATTATCATGGTCAAGTGTAGTCAACTCACAGTCAAATCTTTTATTATAGCAGTACAGTTAGGAATAAATTTTATTATTTAACCAAGGACTTTGTTTATGTACTAACCGAGTTTAATATGGACAATATTAAAATTTTGGCCATAATAAAATTTCTTATATCCTAAAGTGATATTGTGTTGAGAAGAGAACGTGTGTAAATAATTGTTGCAAAAAGTACCACTTGATTTTGTAAAATTGGATTTTGTCGACGAGATTTGTAGGATTAATGCAAACTGTTACACCACTAGCTAATGTGACATGTAAACATTAGTGTTTTAATTATTCGGTTATTAATCACTAGCAGAATTCATACTCATGAGTCGCACAACCGAATCTGTTTAGTCTTTGAAATACCACCGAATTTAATTCGTTTATAGTAGTTATAAATTAATTAAATTAATTAGTATTTAATAAATATTAGATTATGTTGTAACTCATATATGGAAATAAGCAAGCTTAATAAATACTCGAATTAATTTGAATGTTTAATGTAATTCATCTTAAACAAATTTAAGATAAACATATAACTATAATAATTGTAGCTACATACATATATATATGTATGTATGTGTTTTAATTAACTAACCATTTAATTAATTATTTTACTAAATTAATCAAATTAACTAAATATATTTATTAAAAATTTGAAATTAATTAATTTATATCAAAACATGTTTAAATATATTTTATAACCTTTATAGAAGTTCATTTGATATTTCAAATTTGAAGGAGATGCTTCAACTATGGATGAGTTTGACCAGTTTTTATTAATGACAACTTGACCAAGTTACCACTTACTAATAGATACTTTTTTTTGGCAAGGCCGACGGGGGTGAATGGACCCCGACCATATTATTGCAACACCGAATAGAACATTACAAGCAACAACAAAGAGCAGAAGCTCAAAGAAAACGGAGAAAACACGGTGCAACAAGCACAGAGGAAAAAAAACAAAAAGGAAAAGAAAACTAAAACACAGACAACTATAAAGTATTGGGCACACTTATTCCAAGATCAAAGGCGAACACATACATATAGGGCTCGCTATCATGTAAGATCCATAACTTGAAATTGGAAGAAGTTTAGCAGTGGCATCATCAAAAACTCTACAATTGCGAACTTTCCACAGCATAGATATAAGACACTTCAGCGTTTCTCCATTCCTCTTCTTTCTTTTTTGTTTATTACCTGTTTCTTCATATATTGGTTCCCTTTCAGTTTGATTCTCATTAATGGGAAAGCTTATGTGCAGTTTCATTATCACATTGGACCACAACTGTTGAATGCCATCACAGTTGAAGAAAATATTCGCAATAGTTTCTGGTAGATCACAAAAGAGTGAGCAGTCTGCATTAAGGTTGAAGTCAAAATTAGCATGCTTAGCTTTAGTTAAAGTAGCTCTGATCAATATCTTCCACATAGTAAAATTTTGACTACAGCTACAGATTTTATTCCATGTTCTCTTCCGAGATTTGTTGAGGTTGAGAAAGTGCTTCCACCTCGAGTTTATATAATAAGATTGGCCTTGCATTATGAGTTGGAGTGCCCCCCTGATGTACCATGCACCATTGCAAGACATCATTGGATAACTTTGGCATTAAGAAGCTCAATCTTCATTTTCCTAGTTACTGCCTGCGTAGAAGACAAGTAGTTTGGAATCGTTGCTGATAGGGGAGTTATTTCATTGCTGTCTGTACCATTAAGCATAGGGGAAGTTGATTTTAGAGAGGGAGTTGAGGGAAGTGGATTGGTTGGAGTTGAGGGAGAAGATAAACTGGGAGGAGGTTTGTATGCTAGAGGTGGTTTGATATTGGAGTATATGTGTGGTTGAGTTGAAGTTTGAGGATTTAATTTGTCAGGGGGATTAGTTGGTTTAGCTATGCTTTCTTTTTCATCCCTGTGCATGTCTGCACTTGTTTCAGCAACCCTTTTATTTTTGATGTTCCTGCTTTTGTTCTTATTTTTATCTCCACCTTCAGGACTTTTTTCTTTATCTCTTACTGTTTCACATTCTTCCTCACTTTTGTTTCTACCTTCACTGTTTGTTGCTTTGTCTATAATTGAGCTTTCTGCTTGCTGCCTTTCAGCAGTTTGGGTTGTTTGCATTTGCTTCATTGTTTTATTCCCCTTTTCCTTTTGCCTTGTGTTTTTTTCATCAGTACTTACTACAGTTGGTCTATTTACTCCTTGTGTTCCACCACATTTTCCACTATCACCTTTTCTTACTTCTTGCATTTTGTCTATAACTTCATCGCCCTCCAACCCCAGTAATGCCTCATACATATTAGATAACGTTATTTTTCCAGATGTGCCACTGTCTGTTGTTTTATCATTCCCCATTGTTTCTTTGCTTGTACGTTCAGTATTGGATTGGTTGTTGGCTTCTTCAGTATGTGTTATGTCCTCACAAGTTTCTTTAACCATTTCATTTCGCCTTCTTCCTTGCTCAAATTTTACTCTTTCCTCGTCATTCTTTTCACATTCATCCTTTTCTTTTTCTTTTTCATAATCTACCTCTTTTGTGCCTCCCTCTTTTTGTTTGCTGGAAGTTTCAAACATAGGTATTGTTGTTTTCTTTCTGTTGACACGCTGCCACTTCCTTGAAATTTGCGTTTGAAATGGTTTAACCCTTGTAGAAACATGTACAACTGTACTTGTAGTGTCCATTTTGTCTCCCATTTTTCCAGTAACTTGCACTTCATCTTCTTTGTCGATTATTCTCGTTTTCTTATCGTCACAGCATGCAGTTGTATGTCCAAATTTGTTGCAAATTACACACACATCTGGCCTCCATTGGTACTCAACATATATTATCTGAATGCCACCCTCCACCAATTTTACTTTAAACTCGTTTACTAATTCCTTGTCTGGCTTCACTTCTATAAGACATTTAGCAAAACTTAACCTGTTCTGTTGCTCAGTCACTTCATCCAAACAGAGCAATCTACCCAAATGACTACACAACCAATTAATTCCTAATGGTGACCATGCAAACAAAGGTAGATTATAAAGATGAACCCAAACTGGAACTGAGGTAACTGAACCAGAAATATTACTAACTGCAACATCGTATGGTTTAATTATGAACAATTTATTGTTCATAATAACAGGGTCATTTTGAAGCACTTTACTTCTATCTTCATCACATGAAAAATTGAAGAGAAAAACATTACCATCTGATTTGACTTTAACTGTTCCTTTAAGCTTCCAGATTATTTTGAGCTTTTGTATAACAACGGTATAAGAAAGCGGCTTATCCAAGAAGAAGCCTACCAGCGTGTCTGTCCATACCACAGCACCAGCATCAAGAACATTCTGGGGTGGAACAAGCACATCTTCTTCGTACACAGGAGTAAGATCGACAGGAATGTACTTCCCTGCATTTCTAGGTTTACGCTTAAATAAAGAGGTCCAATTACGTTCAAATTGACTTGGGGGTGTTCCGGTAGGTGATTGCGGCGGTAAAGTAACATCTGGAGGCTTATAAGGGTGGGGTTCAGGTAGGTGTAGAGGGGGTGGAACTGGAAGGGTTGGGGCTAGGGCGGTGGCGTTCGGAGGGGAACCATCGGGATAGGATACCAAGGTTGTCACTGATGAGAGGGGATTGATGGCAAGTTTGGAAGGGGTAGGAGGTACGTTGTGGCAGGGAGATATGGCATAGGAGGAGAGGGAAGGTACAAGTGAAGCATGGGGAAGGACTGGAGCGGACATGGTTAAACTTTGGGGACAGGGAGACTATGTCGCCCTGACCTTTGGTTAGACTGGTTTTATAGTGCCCAGACCACTCATGCCTCATACTTTGTGGCCGCTGGGAATCGATCCGGTGCCACTACAACAAGATGTAGCCACATCCACTAAGTCGTAAACCACTGGACCACTAGTACTTGGCACTAATAGATACTTTACTTAGTCAGACTCAAGATAAATCCCATCTATGGTGCTCTTTGATCATTTCTTCATTAGTAAAGGAATGAAATATAGGTTTCCTACTTGGCATGTTAAGGAGCTTCCGATAACATATTCCAATCACTGTCATGCTATCCACTTTTGTGAAAACCAACACTTAACTCATAGAACTTTTATATTCGAAAATATGTGGCTTTTAGAAAGTAGTTTTTCCATTTTAGACACTAAAAAATGGATTTCTATGAGTAACAAAATATTAGTTATTTGAGCAATATAGTCAAGGTTTTTGTTAGCAAATTTAAGGATCCTAGATTATTTCTTAGAAAATGGTTTAAACATGTTTTTAGAAATATTAATGTCAAAAAAGAAAAACTTTTTTCAGAAATTCTAAAATTAAACAAAGTAGAGGAATCTAGAATACTGAACCTTTCAGAACAAAATGTTCTTTCAAACCTTTAAAAGGGAACTTGATACAGTCATTATGCAAGGTGAAATAATATGGAATAAAGGTTTAGGGTTTAGTAAATGGACGAGGGAGATACGAACACCAAGTTTTTTCATAAAATATCTAATGGTCCCAAGTGTAGTAATTCAATTAACTACTTGCTTATCAATAACGTGAAAATATTCACTAAAATAAGCTTAATAATGCCTTCACTAACGAAAAAGATATTTTGGAACTACCATAAGGAACACAATTAATACTAGCTGGAATGATTTATATCCTGAAAATCCAAGGATTGGTATAAATGATTTGGATATCCCATTCTTAGAAGAAGAGATCTTTAAAGTTATTAATGACAGCCAATGATAGATCGCTAAGTCTGGACGGTTTTGCTATTTTTTGATAAGAAATTTTGACATTTATAAAATCATATATAATCAAAATGTTAAACAAGTCATATAATGGTAATTTACAACTTGCAAGATTTAACTTTGTTGCTGTGAGTTCTTCTTTATAAGAAAGCAGATGCGATAGAGCCTAGGGACTTTAGGCCTATTTCATTAGTAAACCATTCTCTTAACATTATTTCAGAGTCCTTAGCTAATACGTTAAATGCTAAAATGAACAATTTAATTGATATCACGCAATCTACTTTTATCAAGGGTAGAAGACGAGATCGTTATGGACCACGAATTTATAAATCATTATTGTGAAAACAATACCACCAGTGCTCTCTTAAAACTTGATTTTGCTAAAGCTTTTGATTCTATTGAATGGATTTTCCTTAAAATTATATCATTGGATATAGGATTTAGCACCATTTTGGTAGGTTGGGTTATGAACTTGCTCAAAACCGAAAACTCTAGAATAATGATTAACGACGTTTCAAGAAATAAAATTCAATTTAAGTGTGTCCTCAGGCAAGGTGACCTTATGTCGCCCTTACTATTTAACTTAGTACCGGGTGTTTTCACTAGGATCGCAAAGTTATCTATATCAAATCGGATTTTTGATAGGTTAGTAATGAAATCACTAGTGAAGGTCTTTCTATTCTCCAATTTGCCAATGATACCATGATTTTTACTCCCATTTACCTCATCACGTTACATTTTATATGGTTTTGAAAGCAAGGGTTTAAGATTAATTTTGACAACAATACGGTTCTAATATTAAATGATGTTCATATTGTTGAACATCTTACCGTAACAACTACACTACTTAGGGTTTGTGATTAGACCTACTAAGCTAACAAAAGAAGATTAGTAAATAATAATTGATAAAATTAATAGAATTTTTTTTAATTGCAAGCGTGGATTTTCATCAAGAGCGAGTATGATCATTTTAATTACTTTATGCCATTGGCTCTTCCGATTTATTGGATTTTTTATTTTTTATCCAAAACGGAAAATTGATAAATAGATAAAGCTAGAAGAAATTTCATTTGGAGTGGGGATAATTCACGTAGTAGCATTAGCTGTCTCATGACTGGGAAACAATTTGTAAATCCAAAGAGGATGGAGACCTAGAAATTATATATTTGCATAATCTCAACACGTCTTTATTAGAAATTGCTTTAGGAATTAATAATAGCAATGAAAACCTTGTTTGAAAATGAATATTTCGATTCAATGTTATGGTAAACTTATAACCTTCACCATATCACTCCTAATTCCGATAACATGACTCATTTTTGCAATTCCATCTTAATTATTTTTAATATTCACAACCGTGGGATGAACAATATAGTTCATTCAGGCAATAATACATCATTTTGGCATGGCAGCTGGATTTCTGCATTACCTCTTAAGGTTTAATACAAAAAGCTTTTGATATTAGTAATTTCAAAAATGCCCCAATTTCTATGGTGTTTAGACCTTTCAATGAATTTCCTTAGAGCTTTGATTTCAACCATACATTAAAAGGCATTAACCTAACCTTATATACATTAGAAGGCATATCTGAGTAGTTCGAGTCTTCTTCATTGTTGTTTTCTTACATGGGAAAATAATGTTTTTTAATGCTTCCAGTACAAGGCTTTCTAAATGTCTAATAAGCCTCTTCTTCATAGTAACATGCATCGCAAGCATTCATGCATTCATCTATAGGCATGGTAAATGGGTAACTTGTCCTTTCATTGAGCAATTACTAACAACTAAAAGAAAAGAGCCAAGCCCAAAAGTTGAAAGGTAAGAAAATTTTCCATATTAACTAAAATATATCAAAATGTTGATATAAGCACTAATGGAATAAGAAATATTAACAAAAATATTTATATATTTTTTATCATTGTCATAATCTTAAAGGAATAAAAATTTAATGACTTTATGTATTGGTAAATTTTCCATTACCAATCAACGATTTGCCATGCTATCAATATAGAAATATTGTTATACAAATGAAAAAGGTAAAATATAGGTATTCATTTTTGGCATACCAATAGTATCTATATAATGATGGTTTACTCATATTGGTAACGATTACTATTACTATTACCATAACAACATATTATGGACACAAAATAAATCTATATTATACATGACACTATTTATTTTGAATATGTAAGCTCATTATGATCTTTATTCACACATCATTGGATCACTTTCTGATGGATGTATCGTTTATTGGTCAAGTTTCGAAAACAATCTTTCTACTAATAAGGGCATGAGTTTGAACAATTTCCCTAACCCAAGCTATAACATTCCCCATTTTGAAACCTAAAAATGAATATAGACGATGTTGTACTCATCACCATAATATCTTTAAGGGAGAAACTGAGATTAGTTTTTTGAAAAACGTTATGTAGACATAGAAGCTACATGTTAGAGTATTTTGCAGATAAGTCAAATTTTTACATTTCTTAACCGATCCTTATAGTTCATGTTGATTAGTGTGTCTTTATCTAGGAATAGCTTTATTGTTGCTATTTGATCTATGCAAAATTATTCGAGGAAAGGCAATAACATCGCATGTGTTCTTATACTTATTTGATTGATTTATTATATTTTTTTAATAAGATTCTTACTAAATTGTGCATCTCTCAATAACCCTAAAAATGGTATGGGAATTTTTAAAATTTCTATAATGATTCTTAGGATCCATTTATCATATTACTTACAACATTGAGGGTGCTCAACACATTATAATCCCTGTTAATGTTAAGTAACACTTTACCAGCTATATCTCATATATAATTCCTAACAATATATTTGTTTGCTTCTAATCATTTTTACAACCTTGAGGATGCTTAACAAATCATAGAGTACATTAGAGGTAGACCTATCTTTTCATGATAGTCTAAGGGTAATTTTATAAACCTTGAGGGCGTTCAATAAGTATTTTTAAAAGTATAGGGATAATATAAACATCTATATATACATATATATTATAGCTTGAGGGTGCTCAGCAGCAATAAGTATGTATGAACTCTATTTATATTATAAATGATGGAAAAAAACAAAAACATTATTCTAAATTTAAACCTAAAAGAATAGCAACCAACTATTATCGACATTTAAGAGAGAGGAATATAATATCTCATGGTATCATATGCATTTACATTTTTTGTATACTCCCTTAAGTCTACATGGGTGTTAATTCATTTAAGCTCCATTACACACACACACACACACACACACACATATATATATATATATATATGTTTTTTGTGTGTGTAAATTTATCATAATATTCATAGTTTATTAACTTGCATGTAAATTAAAATATAATTCTTTATTAATTAGACCTTGCAATACAACATTTTTATTAATGCAAAACTCAAAACAATTTTAAATTTGCATTCTATAACTCTTTATAAAATTTTATTTAAATTCAAAACAATTTTAAATTATTTATAATATTTAAATATGCAAATTTGAAACAACCTAAAGCACAAAATAATTTTAGACCTTCCATGATGAGTGTACCTTTTGAATGGACCACTTTGATGAGCTAGGTAAGAGCCAAGAGACTAGAGATTTTCTATTCATAAGAATGTTCCTTAATTAGAGTAACTTTCTCCTTAGTTAAAAACCCTTATCTTAGAAACCCATATAATTATATGTTTCAAGTGACTCTCTTACGTGTTGGTTAATTATTCACATTTACAACATGAGCATCGTAAGTGCTATAAACAAAACTAGCATATTTTATGTAAATATCGATACACCCACACGTGTGCATGCGCGTGCGCATGTATAACCATCGTGATTTATGGTTATAAGTGAGATTACAATTTCAATAACATCTCCATAGTATTGTTAAATGGTTTCATAAAGACACATGAATATATTCAAGAAATTTTTAGTCACACTAATATATTTAAATATAAATATATAAGTAAATATACATATATACAGTTGGCAAGATAATGAAATTTGTTTTTTTAAACCATAAATATTTATATACCATTAAACTTAATTTGTATGTATATATATATTATAGCTGAAATATATTTATGTGCATACTTACATATATTTTAAATTTACATTTTATATATTTATATAAATTATCAAAATGTATAATTAAAATTATATTTTTCAAATAAAAGAATTTTTTTAAAAAGAACCCAAAAGGATTTTTTTAATAAGAAAGCAATATCTATTATTTATTTAAAATATAAAATTGGATGTTAACAATTCTTATGTGTACTATTTGAATACAAACATTTTAAAATCCTGAAAGATGGGCGTCTCTATTTATTTTAACAAAATAGCAACTGATCAAACAATGTATCCTAATAAAACAATGTATCCTAATAATACAAATCGTTCCAAACTCATCTATCCGATACTTAAATATAAATCATGAATTAGAATTTGCTTATGTGGCATCAAAAATTTCTATTATTTCAAAATGCTGAACTCGTGTTCAATCAATAATTTTCCATTCTCCAACTCCTACCGTCCTCCAAATCCATTTGTGCCGTACAAATTATTTGTCTATCAAATTCATGATAGCGAGTAAATAGGCTGTTGAACTGCTACTTTCGTTATACTTTCGGTTTCTTCAAAAAAAAGTGTGCACCGAAGTTCTCAAAAGATGCCTAATTGCAAGTTATCGTCCATTGTGAATGATTACTTTAGCAATATCCAGCAGATCTTCCTCCATCAGTCATGTTTGCGTAATTTTCTTCAAAGGCCCAGCAACAACAATTACTCCCTACTCCTAACCGCTTAACTATTATGGATGGGTTCGATTCCCTTTTTGGACCTTATTTTTGAACTTAAGCTAGCAGTTATAATAGAGAACCGCATACCTGAACCAAACCGATCCGAGAAGATCCGAACCCGAACCAAACCAGATGGTTCTTGGGTCAGGTTTAATCTAGATGATGAAGAATGCCATAAAGATCCGATCAAACCCGAACATACCCGACCCAAAAAACCTGACCAAAAAACCTATAAATACGTACATTTTTAGTATTATTACCCAACTGGACCCGAGCCGATCTGACTCGAACCGAAAATCGGATCAAGTCGAATCTAGGTTTAAAATGTATAGTTTGGACCGAACAAAATCCGACAAACCTAGAACCGTGACCTATCGAGTTGGGTCCGGCTCTATCGGGTCGGGTCTAATTGCCACCCTTACTTAAACTACATATGTGTATTTACATCTCTAAATTACTATTTTTATTTGGTTGTCGATTCTTTAGATTTTAATATCAAGTTCTTCCTACTATTTTTGTACATAATCTCGTATGAATCTGGACTTGTTGATAATTTCATTTTCCTTTTGTTGCTGCAATTATTTGCGATTTAGTTCTATATATACTAAAAATCCGAAAAATTTGAAACCCGTCCATATCCATATCCGAAAATACGGATATTATCCGATATCAGAAAAGCGGATGCGAACATTCGATATCCGAAAAACATTTCGGGTGCGGATGCGGATATGACTATATCTGTATCCGAAAAATATCTATCCGATCCGAAACAAAGTAAAGTGGACAATTATATTTGTAACTAAAATAATTACCTATATAAATTTTAGAAGAAATTCACATAACCGTTGGATTTCATAATCACGTCCAACATACATTTAGATAATAAACCCTATTTATATTCATTATTCAACTATCCATGCTTCTCTCCCATTCATTTACCCTTTCTCATGGCCGCACGCTAAAAATCCTAAATCAATCGCACACCCTAAAATCTAATTCGACGCCCTTAGTTCCGCCCCTAAATCGCAAATCCCAGCTCCGTGTATCCAATCGCCCTCATCTCACAGCCAAACGCCCTCTTGCCATGTTGCCGACTTAGAGTGTGGTGTATTGCTCCCGTGATCTGAAGCAAGGATATCTTCATCGATGATTACTCCTGCGATCTGAACTTGTAGGGTCACATGTTGCTGACTTTCTCTTGCGATCTTCTCTGCCTCTGGTATAATTTGGTTTTAAACTCTAGTATTTTTTTATTATGCGTTTGATTTACACTTTTGTTATTTTTGCAATTTTGATTTTAAATAAAACATGATCAATCTAAATTTTGTTTTTACTATGATCGATTACTGTTTGCAATTCGATTCGTGTATCTATAATTAGCATTACATCATTTCTGCGATCTTCTCTTCCATCACGATTAGCAAATTAGCAACTCACATACATCATTCATCTTTTACTGAACTTTTTTTGTAGTCAACGGTTGCATAACTATAATTTGATGTTGACACAGCCATTTATAATATGTAATATCCTGAATGTATAGCTGTTATCATTATGGAGTTACTAGACTTAGTGCTTGAAAAAGAGAGATTATGTAAAGGTCGGGTTTTCGACTCACGAAGGTCGACATTAATACGTCCACTGTATCAACTGCCGAGCAATCGAACGCCGGAAAACCGTACCGTTAGGGTTAAAGAAGAGGTAGAAGATAGAAGAAAAAAGAAAGAAGTAGCAACAGAAACAATATCAGAATCTCACAATCGCAGCGGAACAACATATAATAGATAAATGAATATCTTTAAACAAAGCATTATATCAGTTATTACATTACATCACATTACATTACATTATCAGAGTGTACAACAACCAACAGCGAAAAAGAAATACTATATACTAGTTGATACGCCAAGCTATCCAGCTTGCCTCTTGAGCTCCACAGCATCTCCTGAATTCTAGAATGACCTGATAACCTGACTCTAGACTGCCCGTGTGGAAATAGGTGGGCACCCAGAGTTTAGGAAGGAAACAATAAACTCCAGGTCAGTCATGGGACTGGTGTGAGAACTTAAAACAGTTTATCTTTAAAAATAAACAAAGAAATATTTTAAATTAGATTCACAATGCTTTTTAGAAAATGAGACTACCATAAGGCCTCCCGCACACACACACAATGCAAACACAGAATTGGAGGAGATTTCTCCTTATGATAGTCAAATATGCTTGATACGAAAAAATTTCTTTGATATTATTACTATAAGTGCAAAGTGTAGGAAAACATTTCAAAAGTATAATATAAATCTTAGCCAACATATGACCAATATCGTATGCCTACTATAGCTACCATGTTCAATAGCAGGTTACCGCCACATTCCATGGCAGGTTATACAATTGCAATTGTAAAAGGCTCGTATTGTTTTGATTGGATTTCCAACAAATGGTCGGGCAAAGGAACTTCCCAAGTAAAATAGAACGCCTCTAGAGTGACGTCCCCGGATCCTAACCGGATCTCTTCTACACAAGGCCGGGTTACCCCTAACAGGGTAACAACTGACACGAGCATGTCATCCCCCGGTCGTTTACGACCTTTATCCGAGGATCCTCTCAACCAACAACCACGAAGTAATTATCTGGGCTCTATACCATGATACCACTTATAATCTAGAAGGAAATGACATGCCCTCAGAGGGCGCTATCCTCAAATAACCTTGCTGCCACGACTCCTGTTTCGACCATAACCGGGTTGTGAGGTTCGTCGAAGTATCGTCCATAAAGCTACACTTTTCACAAAGCCATGCATCGATCAACAAATGATCAGCAGCACTCAGCATGTCACACTACCAAATTGGGAGTATATCACTAATAACCATCAACTACATAACCTCTGAGCTCGTACGTCTCAGAGAAGGGTGTTAACGTAAGAGAATAAATTCTCTACCACCAACAGATATGTATTTGAAAGAAATCAGTTTTACATCTCAATTTGTAGTGTCAGACATACAATCCATACAAGTCTATTCTGGGTTCGAACAGAACCAAAGGCACTTCCAAAGAAGTCCTTGCAATCCGGGTATTCACAATCCCGATCGAACTTCCCATCACAAAGGAAATCTCCATACCGTAGCTATCGGTGCAGAGACAATCGATAGGTCATCCTATCGTTTTCACAAATACCCGGTCTTCAACACCTGTGACGACCCGGAATTTTCAAGCAATTAAAAAATCGGAATATTTAATTGATTTTAAGTATTCAATAGAGCAATTTTAACTTGAATTAACGAATATCACAATTTATTCGATAATTTAATTATTGAATTAAATAATTTGAAGTTGGGAAACAAATAATTAGAAGACTTATAAAATTTATATTGATGATATTGAAGATAATAGAAGTTTTAAAATTTAATTAATAGTGATTTATTCAGTTTTGAAATTTCATCGTTTAAATTGAATTTAAGAAACAGCCTTCCGAGGCACAGTCTCGGAATTCGACGAAACCAGTTCCATTGGATCCGTGATATTGATTTATTATCGGATTTCAATTTCTGTAGCATTTGAAGTTGTTGTGTGAGCGTACGACGTGTAAACGCGTTGAAATTTTTATCGAAAATTCAATTTAAATAATGAATATAAATTAGTTGACTGGTCAAGCATTTCACATCAGTTGCTTTCTTTATCACCTTAAGTCAACATCCTATACCTATGCAGCCACCCTACCTCCCTCTGTTAAATCACGTCTCCTTCATCTGGAAGACAATGATTTCTTTCCTTTTAAATACAATGGCCGACACTTCGAGTAAAAACAAAAAAAAACCGAGATGGCTTCTTTGGGTTCGAATCATTCCCACTCCCACTCCTTTTCATATATGCCGAAATCAATCTTTCAAATTAAAAAAAAATTGTCAGAGAAGGAAATCAATCAGCTCGATCGAAGGAAGGCATTTTAAAGGATTCTCGATCGCAGGAGGAGGGAAGGCTCGCGGCATCAACCGCAATATCGAACTCGTGTTCGATCTGAGGGTCGCAAGAATCATCGAGGCGCGGATTTAGGGCATCATCTTGAGCGTCACCGAATCCATTTGAAGATGTTCGAATTAAAATCGAGGCATGGAGTCTCGAAGCGACGACTCTGGTAGGGTTTCGAGCTCAGTCTCTTTCGAGCGAGTGGTGCAGGCAGTGAGGGAGGCGAGAATGTGAAGGAGAGGCACTCGCGAGGGTTTTCGATGTCGTGGAAGTCTCTGTGGCGAACGAAGTGGGATAGCCTCAATTCGTTTCCCAGTAAGGTATATCAATCTGATTTGTTTTGTTCTATATGTGAATCGGGAAAGAAATTGGAAAGAAAAAAAGGGGGCTTTGAAATAGATTGAGATGGGAAGTTTACTGTTAGGGAAATTTCTGTTTTGATATTTACACTAAGAGATAAAATTTTCGTCTTAATTTAAAAAGTGATAGATAAGTAGATAAGGAATATATATATATGGAAATTAAAATAAAAATGTTTAAAATCAAATTTTAATAAAATCATTGGTTGATTAAATTATAAAATGGAGATTTAATTATTCGAATGGTTCAA
This sequence comes from Allium cepa, assembly GCA_030765085.1. Taxonomy (NCBI): domain Eukaryota; kingdom Viridiplantae; phylum Streptophyta; class Magnoliopsida; order Asparagales; family Amaryllidaceae; genus Allium; species Allium cepa. Next base: position 408,113,050 of record CM060939.1, on the reverse strand, counting down.
ATATTAATAAATCATATAAATTGTTTATTCAAGGTCAATAATCGAAAAATCAAGGCAATTTTGGAATGGATTGCAAATAAAAGCAAAGGTGGGTTAATCTCACTCAGTTTAAATTTAAATTTAAATGACTAAATTTAAATAATTGTTGAGTGGTTGGATTGATTGATGTACTGTAGTATGATATTTTGGAATTGGCATATTATATTGTGCTAACATCTGCGGATGCAGGGAAAACGGGTTGGAGGGATCCAACTGGACCCCTCACATTATTTAAATTATTCAATATTCCCTGTTGTGATTATTTGATATCCTATGATGAGCTATGTTGGAATATTTAATGTTATGGTTTGATTGGATATTCGGGTATAATGAATTACCAAAATATATGAATTGGATTGTTGAAAAGAAATTTAAAAGAAAGTAAATTTGTAAGCGAAATAATTATAGAAAGTTTGAATAAATTAAGAATGAATTGAAAAGAAATAGAAGTAATATGAGAATAATGATAAATAACTTCGAGTATGAAGAGAAAAAGAATTTTGAATAAAATGAAATTGATGAATTGTAAATTTAAGTTATATCAATTAAAGAAATAAAGAATTAATTTAAAATTCAAAGTTTAAATTTATTTAAAGGATAAAGAAGTAATTGAGTAATCTAAAATTTTGAAATTTTAGTTAAAGTATTTTTAAATCATAATTAAGAAATGAAATCTGAAATTAATAGATTCTGAATTAAAAGGGAATAAATAGGAAATCAGTTTGGAAATTGATTCAAGAGTATGAAATTGAAATTAAAAGAAGATTGTGAATAAAAGTATATTTCTCTGGATAGCCAAGTACGTTCAAAGTTAATTTTTTTTAATATAAGTGAAAGCTTTAATGTTGTTTTAGAAAAGCACGTTTTAGAAAGTTTATATTTCTAATCTTTTAAATTCTAAAGTAAATATTTTCAAATCTATTATCGTAGTAATTGTTTAAAATGATAACTTAGTGTTTTGTTTTTAAAGGTGAAAACCTAGTTATATTATAAAGTAACCTTATTTTCAAATATTCATATAGTATATATTTTTAATCAATTATTGAAGTAGTTTTAATTTAATTATTTTAAAGTAAATTCTAAAGTAAGTAATTTGTTAATCTTATTATCATTTTAAGAATGATTTAGTGTTTTGTTTAAAGAAGGAAATCAAGTTATATTTATAAAGTAGACTTATTTTAATTTGTTTCTAAAGTATTATTTTAAATTAAGTACTAAAGTAAAATTTTCTAAATTAAATATTAAACATACTTTACAATTAAAGTGTTTTGAAATTATTTTACAAATCTAAAATCTTGTGCTTGGTGATTCCAGTGAAAATAGAAATATTTGGAATTTATTCTGAGAAAGGAAGATAGTTTGAAAACTGTTTCAAAGGAATTTGAAAAGTGAAATATATCTTGTAAAGATATTTTGAGATAAATAAATAATTTGGAAATTATTTATTGGTTGATGGTTGTTTGTGAATATTAATTGATAGTTAAATAACCGACTATCAATATTGGACAAAATGCGTTGATCGTTTCGAAGAGACCGGGATCGCGATTTATTTCTCGAAAACCACTTCGATCCGGTTTGTACGTTTCCGTGAAAAACGATTTTAGACTCGGAGATGGAGCAGTGAAGTGTAAGGGCTAGTCGCTACTAATCCTGAGGATATTTCCAAAATGGATGTAGTAGGAATTGTGCCTTCGGTTCCGTTCGAACCCGGGACGGACTTGTATGGATGAATGCTTGCGAAACATCGTCAGGTAAACGATGGGCATTCTAAGGGATATGTTCTAAAAAGGTAATGCTTAGCCTCAAGCCTCATCAAATGGGAATGACGAAAATCAGGGGTTATGCAGCAAGGCTAGATGGGTAGCACCCAAGCATGGTGAGGTCATTCCAGTCTAGGTGTCCCTTTTTATTTCGGCTAAGTGGGCGGTTGCTGATCCCAACCGCGGGGTGATCTCACTCGGGATTATCCAGTAAGGGGTAGTCCCGGCCTTGTGTTGCAGGGGAGCGGGCGTACTCCTCGGTATGGTGATCTAGGCCCCGTACTGTGACAGGTGGTACCCCAGTGCCTAGTCATTTGTTGGAAATCCATACTCCCTACGATCCTTGTACGAGTTTTGTTTGTATTACCCACTTTGTGGCTAGTAGCTGGAATTTAATGAATGTAACAATTTCGGTTATTTTATAAGTAATTGTATATAGACCCTATTATAATATCAGAGGATTTCTATAAAAATTGTTTTAGCTATCGTAAGGTAAAAACCCGACATGTTTATTTGTGGCGTGGTCTTACGAGATGCTTTTGTTTTCAAAGGATTTTTGAAACTTTAACAATCAATTGGGTGTGATTTTCTCACACTGGTATTCCAGACTGACTCGGGTGTTATTTAACTGTAATGCTCGGGTCAGACCGAGTATTATAGGATACAAGATATGATGATGTGGAGCTCAGGAGATGAGCTGGATGACGATACGTACATTCGTACTTGTTTTATATTTATATATTCCGCTGTTTGAGTTGTTGTGTATCTTGAGTTGTTGTGTATCCATTGTATGATATTGATGTTAAGTTGTGATTGATGTACTCTGATGATGTAATATATAAATAGAGATCTTTGATGTTGAGTAAAGATTATTTAATATCTATTATATTTTATTCCGTTGCGATGGTTAGATTCTGTTGTTGTTTTCTATTTTCTTCTTCTACCTCTTCTTCTTTAACTCAAATGGTTCGTATTTCTGTACAACTTGAGTTGATTTAAGTAGAATAGTGTTGACTCAAGGGGTACGGATTTGCAGGTTGTTACACTTGGTATCAGAGCCAGGTTGGTGATAACCTTGGCTCTGGTGGGAGTTACTCATTTCAAATAGAGTCCGTAGTACTCTATAATGAGTTTGAGCGTATTAATAGATAAGAGTGCGTATTTGTTAGTGAATATAAATTGTTTTAATATTGTGTTGATTGGTTTATTGAGTGGCATATGAACCTTCGCCGGCACAGTCTGGACAACTGTATTGAAGGGGTTTCTAAACACTTGAATAGAACAATCAACACGGTATTGTTTTAAATGTGGGTAAATGAAATAATTTTACCCAATAATATATTTTGATATAAAGGAAAGTTCTTGTAAACTATTTTAGCTAACATATGGTTGCTTGGATGTTAGAAATGATAATATTAAATTATTATCATTGTTAAGTGAAAATTTAACTAGAAATGGAAATGTAACTAAAATTTAAGGAAATAAATTCATTATAAAATGAAATTTATAAATATGAAACATAAATGTAAATTATAAATTGAAATATAATCAAATGGAGATTTGTATAAGCATAAACTATACAAATGCATTATAGTTAAAATTTGAATTAAAATAGAATTTGAAACTTTAAAACCCTGGAGATTTTGGAAGTATTTTGAAGATAAATAGTAATATTGTTGTTTTGGGATATTTTTGAGGGAAAATTGTTTCAAATAAATCTTGGGAAGGGATATAGCATTGAATTCACTTCAGTAGCTGGAAAATAACTTCGGTGATGACTGCAGCATCATCGATGTTCATTTTCGAGTTCTAAGTGACAGATTGCTGCCAAATTAATTTGTTTTGGAAAACCTGTTTGTTTTTGTAATTTCAAAGGAAATTTGTTGGAAATAAAAACCAGGATTGGTTTGAAATTTTTGAGAAGGGTGATTTTGAGATGTTGAAGATTTCAAAATGATTTGAAACCAAAAGTCGGGTGTTTAAAAATCCTGATGAGATAGGTTATAAGCTTATAAATTGAGATGATTTTTAAATCAGGGAAATATAAGCTTGTATGTCGGAAATGTAAATTTAAGGAGAAAGGTTAAAAATGGAATTAACTTGGATGGGGAAATAAAAATTTAACTGGATTACAATAAATTGAATAAGCTGAAAATAATATCCAGTTGTTTTCGAATTAAGTTGAAATTAAATTGAGATTAAATAAATTAAATGTAAGCGATTGAGTTTTAAACCATTCAAATTGAATGAAAATGGTTATAAATTAATTGGAACAGTGGAATTTGTATGAAAATTTTATTAGTTGCTTACGGAAAAATGTTTGGTGTGAATTTCTTTTAGAATTCATGTGTTTAACTATTGCAAATAAGGGAAATATTGTTAAACTTCATATGTATGGCACTTACATGTTTAAATTGAGTAAGTACAGGTACCGGGAAGCCGTGTGGCCGGATTTTGTGCACGCTAACTGCTAAATTAATAAGTTGTTTGCTTAAAATGCTAAATAAGGTATGCCTATGCAATTAGAATAGGAAATATGAACTGTTTTTGATTTTTCCGACCGTGTGGGTCGATGTATATATATTTATCTCTTATGTCAAATTGCAAAAGCTCCTCCGTACAAAGGAGACTCTGCCAAAAAATTTCAAAAATTTTGGGAGTTAGAAAATTTTGGAATTTTTGAAAATATTGTTAACGACAAAACGATTTCAAATTGGAAATTGAAATAAGTTAGTAAATGAAACTAATTAAAATAATGACATGAATTAGTAATAAATGACAAATAAAATTTATATATTCAGAGTTAAAGATGAATTGAATTCATATGTAAATGAAGGAATCAACTTGAATAGAATTAGATATAAACTAAAGTGGTAAGATGAAAGTAAATATAAGAAACACATAAATGATTATACTAACTTAAGTATTGAATGGTGCATTCTTAATTGGAAATCGAATATTACAAATATATTCTAAGATGATATTTGGATTAATAGATATTGACATTGGTAAGGAAGTCAATAAAATGTTTTAAGTTATGTTTGGATATTAGTGCTAAGCAGGATATGCAGGTAATCTAAAGGGAAAGGAGATATGGCTTGATTTTAAACGATAAAAATTTGAAATGCTCGACAAAAAGGTATGTATTTAAATTTGGTGTGGAATTTGATCGGGATTTGGATCGAGCCACTTGGCTTTCTGTTTTCTTTTTGGATTTGAGAGGCCGTAGAGCCATTTTGTAGTTGTACCGAGCTAGCCGCGCAAAGGAGACGCTGGCAAAAAATTTCGGAAATTTAGGGAGTTAGAAAAATTTTGAGGAAATTTTTGATAATTAAAAATTTGGTTTTAAATTGAAACTTGAATGGTTAAACCAATAGTATAGTTTGAAACTATGGAGAAGTTTGGAAGGTTAATAAGAATAATAATGAGTCTTTTATAAGAAGATAGTTAGTGCGATATTGAATTATTAGAAACTGTTTGGTTTAGGGAAATAATAAATGGGTATTGGACCATTCTTCCTAATTAGTAATTTTGGGGACGAAATTCTTTTAAGGGAGGAGGAATGTGACGACCCGGAATTTTCAAGCAATTAAAAAATCAGAATATTTAATTGATTTTAAGTATTCAATAGAGCAATTTTAACTTGAATTAACGAATATCACAATTTATTCGATAATTTAATTATTGAATTAAATAATTTGAAGTTGGGAAACAAATAATTAGAAGACTTATAAAATTTATATTGATGATATTGAAGATAATAAAAGTTTTAAAATTTAATTTAATAGTGATTTATTCAGTTTTGAAATTTCATCGTTTAAATTGAATTTAAGAAGCAGCCTTCCGAGACACAGTCTCGGAATTCGACGAAACCAGTTCCATTGAATCCATGATATTGATTTATTATCGGATTTCAATTTCTGTAGCATTTGAAGTTGTTGTGTGAGCGTACGACGTGTAAACGCGTTGAATTTTTTATTGAAAATTCAGTTTAAATAATGAATATAAATTAGTTGACTGGTCAAGCATTTCACATCAGTTGCTTTCTTTATCACCTTAAGTCAACGTCCTATACCTATGCAGCCACCCTACCTTCCTCTATTAAATCACGTCTCCTTCCTCTGGAAGATAACGATTTCTTTCCTTTTAAATACAATGGCCGACACTTCGAGTAAAAACAAAAAAAAACTGAGATGGCTTCTTTCGGTTCGAATCATTCCCACTCCCACTCCTTTTCATATCTGCCGAAATCAATCATTCAAATTAAAAAAAATGTCAGATAAGGAAATCGATTAGCTCGATCGAAAGAAGGCATTTTAAAGGATTCTCGATCGCAGGAGGGAAGGCTCGCGGCATCAACCGCAATATCGAACTCGCGTTCGATCTGAGGGTCGCAAGAATCATCGAGGCGCGGATTAGGGCATCATCGTGAGCGTCGCCGAATCCATTTGAATATGTTCGAATTAAAATCGAGGCATGGAGTCTCGAGGCGGCGACTCTGGTAGGGTTTCGAGCTCAGTCTCGTTCGAGCGAGTGGTGCAGGCAGTGAGGGAGGTGAGCACGTGAAGGAGAGGCACTCGCGAGGGTTTTCGATGTCGTGGAAGTCTCGGTGGCGAATGAAGTGGGATAGCCTCAATTCGCTTCCCAGTAAGGTATATCAATCTGATTTGTTTTGTTCTATATGTGAATCGGGAAAGAAATTGGAAAGAAAAAAATGGGGGTTTGAAATAGATTGAGATGGGAAGTTTACTGTTAGGGAAATTTCTGTTTTGATATTTACAGTAAGAGATAAAATTTCGTCTTAATTTAAAAAGTGATAGATAAGTAGATAAGGAATATATATATAAGGAAATTAAAATAAAAATATTTAAAATCAAATTTTAATAAAATCATTGGTTGATTGAATTATAAAATGGAGATTTAATTATTCGAATGGTTCAAATGTTAATAAATCATATAAATTGTTTATTCAAGGTCAATAATCGGAAAATCAAGGCAATTTTGGAATGGATTGCAAATAAAAGCAAAGGTGAGTTAATCTCACACGGTTTAAATTTAAATTTAAATGACTAAATTTAAATAATTGTTGAGTGGTTGGATTGATTGATGTACTGTAGTATGATATTTTGGAATTGGCATATTATATTGTGCTAACATCTGTGGATGCAGGGAAAACAGGTTGGAGGGATCCAACTGGCCCCTCACATTATTTAAATTATTCTATATTCTCTGTTGTGATTATTTGATATCCTATGATGAGCTATGTTGGAATATTGAATGTTATGGTTTGATTGGATATTCGGGTATAATGAATTACCAAAATATATGAATTGGATTGTTGAAAAGAAATTTAAAAGAAAGTAAATTTGTAAGCGAAATAATTATAGAAAGTTTGAATAAATTAAGAATGAATTGAAAAGAAATAGAAGTAATATAAGAATAATGATAAATAACTTCGAGTATGAAGAGAAAAAGAATTTTGAATAAAATGAAATTGATGAATTGTAAATTTAAGTTATATCAATTAAAGAAATAAAGAATTATTTTAAAATTCAAAGTTTAAATTTATTTAAAGGATAAAGAAGTAATTGAGTAATCTAAAAATTTAAAATTTTAGTTAAAGTATTTTTAAATCATAATTAAGAAATGAGATCTGAAATTAATAGATTCTGAATTAAAAGGGAATAAATAGGAAATCAGTTTGGAAATTGATTCAAGTGTTTGAAATAGAAATTTAAAGAAGATTGTGAAGAAAAGTATATTTCTCTGGATAGCCAAGTACGTTCAAAGCTATTTTTTTAATATAAGTGAAAGCTTTAATGTTGTTTTAGAAAAGCACGTTTTAGGAAGTTTATTATTTCTAATCTTTTAAATTCTAAGGTAAATATTTTCAAATCTATTATCGTAGTAATTGTTTAAAATGATAACTTAGTGTTTTGTTTTTAAAGGTGAAAACCTAGTTATATTATAAAGTAACCTTATTTTCAAATATTCATATAGTATATATATTTAATCAATTATTGAAGTAGTTTTAATTTAATTATTTTAAAGTAAATTCTAAAGTAAGTAATTTGTTAATCTTATTATCATTTTAAGAATGATTTAGTATTTTGTTTAAAGAAGGAAATCAAGTTATATTTATAAAGTAGACTTATTTTAATTTGTTTCTAAAGTGTTATTTTAAATTAAGTACTAAAGTAAAATTTTCTAAATTAAATATTAAACATACTTTACAATTAAAGTGTTTTGAAATTATTTTACAAATCTAAAATCTTGTGCTTGGTGTTTCCAGTGAAAATAGAAATATTTGGAATTTATTTTGAGAAAGGAAGATAGTTTGAAAACTGTTTCAAAGGAATTTGAAAAGTGAAATATATCTTGTAAAGATATTTTGAGATAAATAAATAATTTGGAAATTATTTATTGGTTGATGGTTGTTTGTGAATATTAATTGATAGTTAAATAACCGACTATCAATATTGGACAAAATACGTTGATCGTTTCGAAGAGACCGGGATCGAGATTTATTTCTCGAAAACCACTTCGATCCGGTTTGTACGTTTCCGTGAAAAACGATTTTAGACTCGGAGATGGAACAGTGAAGTGCAAGGGCTAGTCGCAACTAATCCTGAGGATATTTCCAAAATGGATGTAGTAGGAATAGTGCCTTCGTTTCCGTTCGAACCCGGGACGGACTTGTATGGATGAATGCTTGCGAAACATCGTCAGGTGGACGATGGGAATTCTAAGTGATATGTTCTAAAAAGGTAACGCTTAGCCACAAGCCTCATCAAATGGGAATGACTGAAAATCAGGGGTTATGCATCAAGGCTAGGTGGGTAGCACCCAAGCAGGGCGAGGTCATTCCAGTCTAGATGTCCCTTTTTATTTTGGCTTAGTTGGCGGTTGCTGATCCCAACCGCGGGGTGATCTCACTCGGGATTATCCAGTAAGGGGTAGTCCTGGCCTTGTGTTGCAGGGGAGCGGGCGTACTCCTCGGTACGGTGATCTAGGCCCCATACTGTGACAGGTGGTACCCCGGTGCCTAGTCATTTGTTGGAAATTCATTCTCCCTTCGAGCCTTGTACGAGTTTTGTTTGTATTACCCACTTTGTGGCTAGTAGATGGAATTTAATGAATGCAACAATTTCGGCTATTTTATAAGTAATTGTATATAGACCCTATTATAATATCAGAGGATTTCTATAAAAATTGTTTTAGCTTTCGTAAGGTAAAAACCTGACATGTTTATTTGTGGCGTGGTCTCACGAGATGCTTTTGTTTTCAAAGGATTTTTGAAACTTTAATAATCAATTGGGTGTGATTTTCTCACGCTGGTATTCCAGACTGACTCGGGTGTTATTTAACTGTAATGCTCGGGTCAGACCGAGTATTATAGGATATAGGATATGATGCTGTGGAGCTCAGGAGACGAGCTGGATGACGATACGTACATTCGTACTTGTTTTATATTTATATATTCCGCTGTTTGAGTTGTTGTGTATCTTGAGTTGTTGTGTATCCATTGTATGATATTGATGTTAAGTTGTGATTGATGTGCTCTGATGATGTAATATATAAACAGAGATCTTTGATGTTGAGTAAAGATTATTTAATATCTGTTATATTTTAATCCGCTGCGATGGTTAGATTCTGTTGTTGTTTTCTATTTTCTTCTTCTACCTCTTCTTCTTTAACCCAAATGGTTCGTATTTCTGTACAACTTGAGTTGATTTAAGTAGAATAGTGTTGACTCAAGGGGTACGGATTTGCGGGTTGTTACAACACTGGTCTTTAAATGCTATCCATAACGACATATCATTATTCGGAATGGGTTATATGACACAAAGGTCCTCCCCGGCTAAACCGAATAACTAGCGCTTATTTTACAAATAAGTGTAGCATTCAAATTCAAGCAAATCGCAACAAATACCTATTTAGAGGTCAATATTGATAGTCGATTATTTAACTATCAATGGTTATGCACAACGTCACCAGATTCCAAATAATTTCCCCAAATTATTTATTTCCAAAAAAATATCTTTACAAGATATATTTTTAACACTTCAACTATTTGAAAACAAATTTCAACCAATTTCCACCTTTACAACTTTTGAAAACAAATTTCAAATCATTTCCCTACACGGGATATATTCACAAATATTTATTCATTCTCATTTTAAAATGGTTCATTTAAATCAATCAAATAAATCCTTGCCGATTTATTTTAAACTCACGTTCCCAATCCATAAATTTATTCCCACACTTCAAAAATAAATAAATGTTTATTTTTAAACAAATTTCCCTTTCCTTTATAAATTCCATGATGAATTTAAATTTCCAAATATCCACTGATATACGATTTTCAAATCGATTTCAAATATGCACTTTCAATTTATCTTTAAAATATATAATCTCCAAACATTCTCTTCATATTGGAAAACATTTCCATACTTATTTAATAATAAATAATTCCCAAATCTATTTTTTTTTCAACATTTGGAAAATATTAAATATACTTAAATCACAATTAAGTATATATTTTAATCTTTAAGGAAAACATTCTCTTAAACACATTTATTTGGGTCAAAACGAATGTTGCGTAAAACATCGTACGACAACCCAAAATCACTAGTATTGGGATTCGAAATTAAGATTGATATATAAATCCCAATACTACATAAAATATTTTCTTTCGAAAATCATTTACTATAACAACAGTGTTATAGTCCACCATTTCCTTCTATTTCTCGAAAATGTCTATTTCAACAATGAATGTTGAAATCTATGGTTTTGATACTTAATACATTTTAAAACATCTTTAAATCGTTATAATTTTATTTAAAATATCCCAAAAACATTTCTTTAATATATTATTCACTATCCAAAATCGTGAATATACTTCGTTAACCAAATTGAACATTTCTACACGTTTTATTTAAAGGATTATTCACTGTTCAAAATCGTGGATATATCTCCTTTAATAAGCTATAACAATTAACTTATCAAAATAAGTCGATTTCGGATTTATAAAACAATGTTTATAAATTCCATTTATATTTTATAACAACTTTAACTTATAAAATCACTTTATTAACAGATTCTATCCATATCCCATTTACACGCCAAAATCCAAATTATAAGCAAATTACCTATAATTCTTTATTTACAATTTCATTCATTTTATAATTTCAAAATCGTAGATTTTATTCTTTTATGAAATCCATTTATAATATCATTTTAAAACGTCTTTAAAACTCCTTTATAATTCCATCACTTTGATTTATAAAAATCCAATTTTATAAATTATATATATAAAAAGCTTTTATAATAAATTAAAAATCTCTATTTAAACTATTTTTATAAAATCATTAACGTTATGTTTCAAAAATCACATTTCAACTATATTTCTCAAAAATCATAATTTTTATAACATTAAAATTATAATGTTTATTTATTTAAAATGAATCAATTTCAAAATTTAATAAAACGTATACTTTCAAAAATCACTTTAAAATCCTTTTAAATTTGAAAATCATCACTTTAACACTTTTAGTTTTCCAAAATAGGCCCAATGTTGCAACAACACAAAATATAACAATCACGACATCCAAATCATCATATATCATATGATAACAGAATATATCACAATATCTGTAAATAAATCAATACGGGTGAGGAATCCAGTTGGATCCCTCCAGCCTGTTTCCCTGCATCCACAGATATTAGCACAATACTAATCCCGTTCAATACGGAATATCGTGGTATATGGGATTCGTAAAATATTATCCACTATTATGCGGCGCAATAGGGTCTCATCCGCTATATAATGCGGGAAAATCAACTCCAAATACATATATAATACCAATTCCACATCAAGGTGAAATATCGTGGTATATGTGTTTAATAAATAACTTCCGCTTAATATATGGCGTATAGGATCTATTTCAATACAACGGATGATAATTTATCATTCAAACACACAATCAAGCAATTTTAAATCTAACTATTTAAAATTTAAATCAAAATAATTTCGATTGAGTGAGAAGTTCTCACCTTGCTTTCAATAACAGTTTCAGTGTTTATTTCGAATAAAATTAAACGTACGTTTATTTTACCCAAAAATTTCACTAGCTCCAATCAACTCCAATCCAGCTCCATCGCGTAGTATTCGATAATACGAATCCAATGCAATTCGTTTCATGCGAAACGGACCTCGTATGAAAGAGTTATGATGGTTTAAAGTTTGAACGAATTATAAAATAATTAAATTTACAATTTCTTTTTAATTTTTTAAACCTTAATGAAATCAGGGCCGTTCATTTCTGTTTTGAAGCATCTGGGCCGCGCGTTTCTTCCTCTTTCCCCTTCGTTCCATCTCCAGTTCGAATACGTTGAGGAAACCCATGAAGCCGCCACCCTAAATCGAATTAACGCAACCAACATGACGTTCAAGAATTCGATTAGGACCCGCTATTTCGCGCGCGCGCCTCTGCTCCCCCCACGGCCAGAACCACGCCGAGATCGGCCTCCATCTCGAGCTGAAAACCACGTGTGTACAGAAGCCAAACACGGCTAGTTTGTCATCGATCCATGCCATTAAAAACGATCACAACCGTATGGATCTATAGTTCTCTCAATGCTCTTTAACTTTGCAGTTAGAAGTTTGTTGAATCGATTTACGGATTTGAAGAAATTGGAGGAGAAAGAGATGAATATTTTCGGCCATTAATTTGTTTCTGGCGGCTGTAACCCTAGCCAGGGTTTGAGTGTAAAATTGCGAATTATGTGGCCTTTATAGAAAATTACGCGACACTAATCGCCCGCAATTTTTTCGAACTCCAAATGAAGCGTGCCGCCTGGTGTTTATAATATTTTACCCCCATTCCGAATGTAATGGAATATATATATCGGAAGCCAATTCGATCAAATTTGGAAGATAAGTTTTCGAATCGACTATTTAAATTTAAAAATTCACTCAAATCGATTTCTACGCGTTTTAGCTTGCCCCGGACAAACCGTAAATCTGATTGACACGAAATTTGAAACCATACAATAATATAACATTACGGATCCGATGAAACTAGTTTCGTCAAATCCGAGACTGTTTGAAAAATGGCTATTTTTACTCATCAATTAAATATTAAAAGATTCAATTTTCACAATTTAACTTATAATTCAATTTTAAAATTTCCATAACATTACTCTAACTCCAATATGATTTAACACAATTTTACAAATCAATTTTAATTACATTAAATCCAATTTTCAATTATTTCTGTAATTTCAAATATTAAATTATCGATTTAATTATCCAATTAAATACAGATATTCGAAATAAAATTTATTCGACTTACAAATTTTACTTGTTAATATATAAAAATAAATTAAATATACAAATTTCAAATGACATAAATTCTGGGTCGTTATAGATTAAGGGGAAAGCTGGACTAGTGGTAAATAAAAATTATAAAATAAAGGAGACGTAATTTTCAGATTTATGATTTATTGAAGTTAATGCTTGTATTTGGGAATATTGCAAACTTCTTTTGACTATATCATTAACTCAATTTGTAATCCTGTCTGAATCTAAAAAAGGCTTAAGACCTGTTATTTTTATTCATTCGCTCCTTTTTTAATATTTATGCACATAAAAGTATTTTGCTGTTATACCAATATCATCAATTTTATTTTATATTGTATGTTGGTTTCTTATGTGCTTTGCAGATTTTTGAAAGTGGCAAACACCTCATCAAGTTGTAATACAATGCATCACGGTAAAGAATCTGTACATGTAATAGATACAATTTTGTTTGAAAAATTGTATTAAATATGATGAATATATAAATATGAATCACAATCAATGTGAATACATCATGGTAAAGAAGGTTATTATGTTAGCACTATCAAGTTGTTGTTGTTTATAGTAGCACAAGTCGTTGCCATAAATAGCAGCGACTCGCTGCTACTGTAAACAATAACGACTTGTGTTGCTGCTGTAAACAGCAGTAGTGAGTCGCTGCTGTAATCTCGCTTATAGCCACCGTGCTCTTCTTACGTACACGCTCATGCTTGTGCATAGTAATATACTTTTTACAAAAAGTTTTAGCTACATATGTAATAAACATGACATGAATTGGCGGGTCTGCCTACACTGGAGTTCTCTTCCATCATTAGCCTTCCAGTTATGCAATATTAATGTATCTAGAGATATTAGTCACCTCAAAGATATCCCGTGAAAATAATATATCTATAAATGCCATAGAAGAAATTTTATGATGTTAAATTATTAGTATATAAAATACTATATAATAGGATATGAGAAAATAAAATATGAATTTATTAATAAAATATAGCATTTACATGCAACTGAAATCCGCTTTGAAATTATCATACTTAATATTATACCATTGCAAAATATTGGATTCTACACGTACAAGAAAAGTGTTCTTTGACGTACAAGGAAGATGATGTTTCTATTGAGTAAATAACAAATCATACGTGTTATACGTCTAGTATACCAAAACAGAGACTAATTAATAATAAACTTATCTCACAAATTTACAACTCAGATTTCCACTACTTTGGAATTCTGTATTAGTTATTTTAACAATAAATATGTTGTAATTAATTACAACAACAAACTAACAGCTATAGCAATAATAACTATAGCGATAAATCAAACGTTACACTATTTAAAGAAACAGTACAACGCAGAAACGAAAACGATATATATATATATACACACATACATACAAATCAATTAGAAATCTAACCGGTTGAAGAAGGAAATTTCGTATGAGGCTTGTGGTAACAATTTTCTTAAGACTTTATTTAAAGTCTCCCAAGATATAACATACGTGATCTGCTCGAGATTGCGATATGTATGATCTTCTGTGTGATATGCAAAAGCGTACGAATTGTATATATTAAGATACGAAGAGGAAGAAGAGAAAATTCGGAATTAAAATTGAGTGAGGAAAGTGATCAGGTTTCCTCCTTATTTATAGCCGAATTTCCAATGCCTACACCCGTTGAGAAAAGTAGCATTCCTTCATTTGCAATGCCAGAAAGCGTTACTGTTTGCAACAGTCGCGCCTCTTCGTTTGGCAATAGCCGAAAACTGTTGCTCACAACAGTCGCGTATCTTCGTTTGCAACGATCGAAAATTGTTGTGGTTTGCAAGAGTCGTGTCTCTTCGTTTGCAACGGAGAAACTATTACAGTTTGCAATAGTCGCATCTCTTCGTTTACAACAGCCAGAAACTGTTGCGGTTTGCAACAGTCGCGTCCAATCCAGTAGTCGCTTCTTTTTGAATTTAAACAGTAGAAACCGTTCACTTCTCTACAGCAGAAATATAACATGGTCCATTCTTATTGGACATGCATCCGCACCCGACCCGGACCAAATCGATCAGTCGGATGGGCGGACGGCGGCACGCGCGTATGTTAGTCTATGGCCATTTAGGTCCTCCTCCTCGCACAAAATTACCTGACCCTAAGGGTCAATGTAGGGATTGAGAGTATCCTACATAAACCAAAAAATTAACATATTTTTTTAGCGATGTGAGACATATCTCATTCACCGTTCTTTTGATAATTCTAACAATCTCCCACATGAATGACGATATATGTCTCCCCCACACAAAATGTAATATCACACAGTTCATATGAAAATAATGCTATATCGAGGATAAGTAGATATTTCACTTTGAACCTTCCCTAGTTAAAACTTATCGGATATATTTGGCTAATCGGTGAATTATTTCATCTTGAACCGTCAACCGTTATTGTATAACCATATAATAAGCTTTACAAAGCATTATTTTCCTTCACATCCAATCTCTTGGTTGTGTTCATGTTGATCCTGAACAATTTTTGGTTCTGCAAGTGTTTTTAGAGAATAAAAGCCTTTAATATTCTCATAGCGCTGACCTAGCTCACACTAACATAGGTAATCGCAACCATAAGAGTATCCTACATATATCCCACTTGTTATATTCAAGATATGGTCATCATTAAAAAAACATAGTTCTAACATTTAAAAACTTCTGTAGGCATGCATTTATATTGTGCACCATAGGAATGGAGTTGGACTATGTCCAAGCAAATGCATAACATCTTGAGTTACTCAGAACTGGTTTGCTTATTGATCCTAGTCCGTGGGATCTCCAATCGCTAGGATAGGTTTCCGTATAAGATAACTCTTGTTGGTTTAGGCTTTTAAACTCATTCCCCTCGATGCGTAGTTAATTTTCTCTCTTGATAAACCTTTAGTAAATGGATCCGCTATGTTATTATTTGTTCTCACATAAACTATGGATATAGTTCCATTTTAGAGTAACTGTCTAACTGCGTTATGATATCGACGAATGTTCGTGACTTTCCATTATACACAAAGTTGTGCGCTCTACTTAACGCAGCTTGGTTATCACAGTGTATGCATATGGCCGGTAGGGTTTTGGCCAAAATGGAATATCTTCTAAAAAATGACGAAGCCATTCTGCTTCTTCGTCTGCTTTATCTAAAGCGATGAACTCCGATTCCATAGTGATCAAGCTATGCATGTTTGTTTAGTAGATTTCCATGACATTGCTGCCCCTGCTAAGGTAAATACATAACCACTCGTTGATTTTGATTCCTCTGAATCAGCAATACAGTTCGTATCACTATATCATTCTAAGATGGCAGGTATTTTTCATACTGTAAGGAATAATTTGTGGTATTTTTTAAATATCCAAGCACTCTCATTGGTGCTTTCCAGTGTTTTTTTCCTGGATTATTTGTATACCTGCTCAATCGACTCACTACATAAGCTATATCTGGTCTTGTGTAATTCATGAGATACATGAGACATTCTACTATACGAGAGTATTCCAGTTGCATTACATTCTCATTAGTGTTTTTATGCAGTACTTCTGATGGATTAAAAGGTGTTCTTACTTCTTTAATTCCAAAATTTTGAAAATTTTCAATCACTTTGTGTACATAGTGAGACTGAGATAATTTAATTCTATTAGGTGTTCTTATTATTTTGATTTCCAAAATAACGTCTGCAACTCCTAAGTCTTTCATATCGAAATTGCTAATTAACATCTTCTTTATGGTCTCTATTACCTGAGTATTTGGACCAAATATTAACATATCGTCTACATACATACAAATCATCACATATGGTTGTCCAATTTATTTATAATAAACACACTTATCGTATTCATTTATACGAAAACCATTTCTTATCATGACACTATCAAATTTTGCGTGCCATTGTTTTGGAGCTTGTTTTAGTTTGTATAGTGATTTACTAATCTACAGACTTTGTTTTCATTTCCTTTGGAAAAAAACCTTCAGGTTTTTCCATGTAGATCTCCTTATCGAGATCTCCATTTAAGAATGCTGTCTTTACATCCATTTAATGAATTTCTAGATTATAGATCGATGCAATTGCTATTAGCTATTCTTATAGAGGTTGTTCGTATTACCGGCAAATATGTATCAAAGAAGTCTACTCCTTCTTTTTGACGATATCCTTTGACTACTAATATGGCTTTATACTTGTCGATAGAGCCATCTGCTTTCATTTTCTTCTTGAAAATCCATTTAGAGCCAATAGGTTTTATTCCAGATGGAATATCAACAATTTCCCAAGTTATATTACTTAGAATTGAATCAATTTCACTTTGATTGCTTCTTTCTAACATGAATATTCAGAAGATGATATTACTTCCTTGTACGTTTGAGGTTCATGTTCTAACACATATGTGAAAAAATCCGAACCAAATGCCTTGGAAGTCCTTGCCCTTTTGCTTCTTCTTGGTTCAACTTCTTCAATCTCATGATGAGTTTCATCTTCATATGAATTGCTTGATTCTTCTCTTGTCCTTTTAGGGACATTATTCCCTTCATTCCTTTTGTGCGGAAATACGTCTTCAAAGAATGAGGCATCTCTAGATTCTATGATTGTATTTACATGAATATCAGCTATATCACACTTGAATACCAAAAATCTATAGGCACTACTATTTTGGGCTGGACCTAGATAGTAACAATCTACTGTTTTTGGTCCAAGCTTGATTCTCTTGGGAGGCGGAACTGGAACTTTTGCCAAGCATCCCTACACTTTAACATATTTAAAGCTTGGTTTGTGTCCTTTTCAAATCTCATATGGAATTTTTCCTGTTTTGTTGTGAGGGACTTTGTTTAATATGTGATTAGACATATTTAAGGCTTCCTCCCACAAGTTGGTCGGTAGACCGGAGGTTAAAAGCATGACATTAATCATGTCTTTTAACGTTATGTTCTTCCTCTCGGCTACGCTATTTTGTTGTCGTGGATATGGAGCTGTTGTTTGATGAATTATACCATTTTCGGCACAGAACTGTTTAAATGGTGATTCATATTCTCCACCTCGATCAGATCTCAATATCTTGATCTTTTTATTTAACTGATTTTCTACCTCAGCTTTGTACTTTATAAATGATTTAATTGCTTTATCTTTACTATTCAAAAGATATACATAGCAATATCACGTATAATCGTCAATAAACGTGATAAAGTACTTTTTCCCACCTTTTGTAGGTAACGATTTAAAATCACATAAATCTGTATGAACAAAACCTAGTGGTTCGGTGCTTCTATCAACAGATTGAAATGGTTTTTTAATCATTTTTTCTTCTACACATGTCTCACATTTGTAGTTCTTATCTACTTGGAACTTTGGAATTGATCTCAAGTTTGATAATATTTTCACTTTTTGGAAATTTATGTGCCCCAATCTATCGTGCCAAAGTAAAATTTCATGCTCAAGCAAGTAAGAAACTTCAATTTATTATTAGCACAATCAGAATACATAGTTTTATGGCGTATAACGGCTACATTTGCCTTAAATAGGCCATCACAAAAATATCCCCTTCCGATATACATTCCAGGCTTGGATAGGACCATCTTGTCTGACTCGAACACCATTTTGAATCCTTCTTCGATAGTACTGCACCAGAGATGATATTCTTGCGTATGTCAGAACGTGACCATTCAACTTGATAGTTTTTCCAGTACTAAACTTGAGGATTACTGTGCCACTGCCATCGATCATGGATACTGCAGAATTACCCATATAGAGTTTTTCTTCGTGATCGAATTTCTGGTATGTAAAAAACATGGATTTGTCAGAGCAGACATGACGAGTAGCGTCTGTGTCTACCCACCATTGGTTAGGATTCTGAACTAAATTGCATTCAGATACAATTGCCGAGAAGTTGGACTCATCTACTTCCATGCTGTCTACTATATTTGCCTCTTTGTTGTGTTCTTTTTTGTGTCTGCAATCTCTAGCGGCATGTCCATCCTTTCCACAAACCCAACACTCGCCATTAAACTTTTTGGTTCGTTTGTTATCTTTTGGTTTGTTGTCTGGAGCTTTCCTTTTCTTTTGGAAATTCTTCTTTTTGTTTTTGATCTTTGACCCTTCTGCCACAAATGCCTCCTCGCTTGGTTTTGTAACTCCATGGTTATCTGCCTCAATTTTTAGTCGGGCTATGAGATCCTGTAAAGAGATTTCCTTCTTCTTATGCTTTAGATAGTTACGGTAATCTCTCCATGAGGCGGCAGTTTTTCCGTGATGGCTTCAACCAAAAATGATTCTCCAACCTTATGACCTTCTGCTTCGAGTTCATGAATGATGATTTGCAGTTTATGCAGTTGAGCAGTCATCGGTTTGGAGTCAACCATCTTATAGTCCATGAATTTGTCTACAATGAATTTCTTAAGACTGATATTTTGCGTCTTATACTTCGTGGCAAGTGCATTCCAGAGTGCTTTTGTTGTCTTTAGAGGCCGATATACTTTGTATAGCACATTGTCGAGACAATTTAGAATATAGTTTCTGCATAGAAAATGAGAATGCTTTCACGTATCAACATTTGATTCCTCGCCTGGTGCAGGAATCGGTTCCTCCTCCTCGAGATACCGTTGCAAACCGAGTGTGGTGAGATAAAATAGCATTTGATTTTTCCATGTTATGAAGTCATCACCATCTCCTTTGAATGGATCAGGCCTGTTGTGAGTAGTAGCCTTTGTTGATAGTTCAACTGTTGCCATCTCGGTTTTAGCGAAAACAGTAAAGTCTTGAGATGTTATACGTCTAATATACCAAAACAGAGACTAATCAATAATAAACTTGTCTCACAAGTTTACAACTCAAATTTCCACTACTTTGGAATTCTGTATTGGTTATTTTAACAATAAGTATGTTGTAATTAATTACAACAACAAACTAACAGCTATAGCGATGCTAACTATAGCGATAATCAAACGTTACACTATTTAAAGAAATAGTACAACGCAGAAACGAAAACGATGTATATATATATAAAACAATCAATTAAAAATCTAACCGATTGAAGAAGCAAATTTCGTCTGAGGCTTGTCGTAACAATTTCCTTAAGACTTTATTCAAAGTCTTCAAAGATATAACAGACATGATCTGCTCGAGATTGTGATGTGTATGATCTTCTGTGTGATATGCAAAAGCGCACGGATTGTAGATATTAAGATACGAAGAGGAAGAAGAGAAAATTCGGAATTAAAATTGAGTGAGAAAAGTGATCAGGTTTCCTCTTTATTTATAACCGAATTTCCAATGGCTATACCTGTTGAGAAAAGTAGCATCCTTTCATTTGCAACGCCGAAAAGCGTTACTGTTCGCAACAGTCGCGACTCTTCGTTTTGCAACGGCCGAAAACTGTTGCTGTTCGCAACAGTCGCGCCTCTTCGTTTGCAACGGCCGGAAACTGTTGCGGTTTGCAACAGTCGCGTCCAATCCAGCAGTCACTTTTTTTTGAATTTAAACAGTAGAAAACCGTTTACTTCTGTATAGCAAAAATATAACACGGCCATTCTTATTGGACCCGCACCCGACCCAGATCGGACGGACGGACGGCGCGCGCGTGTGTTAGTTCATGCTCATATAGATCCTCCCCCTCGCACAAAATTACGTGACGTTAAGGGACAATATAGGGATTGAGAGTATACTATATAAACCAGAAAATTAACATATTTTTGGCGATGTGGGACATATCTCATTCACCATTCTTTTGAGAATTCTAACATTATGACTGGTTATAAAACAATTAGCAGCTACGTTTATTGCAACTTGTGCTTCATGTTGAATCTTTTCCATGAAGTGCTGTTGCTGCAGCACCAAGTGCAACAACACTTCCAATGCAAAATACAATATGAGTTTGAAGTTTGATTTATTGCATCTTATTTTTGCTATTTTTTTTTATAGGATCGTGTGAAAAGCTCATGAGTTTGAACATAGAACAAGGAATTAGATGTTTATTCTTCACATTTGCAAAGAAATTGGATGCTTATTTGTCACCTTAGCTATGTTTATTTAGGTTTTACGGTTAATTATTTAAATTGTATAAGCTAATTAATTATGCATTTTGTAACTCTATTATGATTTTGTGTGGATTGTTTGTTGTTAACTTGGAAAATGAAGAATATTAGTTTGTCAAGTGATTGTTATGTGAATGCTATGCATTGTAATTTTTTTGAACAAACTTTTTATTATATCATAAATCTCAATCTAGTTTTTGGATGCAGATTTTCGGATATTTTCAATTATTCGGGAATATCTGCATCCTCTTTTCGGATGCGGATATAAAATATCCACGGATGCAGATACGAATGTCAATTTTTGAATATCCATGGATATCGGCTGCGGATGTAAATTTTAATTTTTCGGATACGGATACGGTATATCCATATCCGTATCTGTTTGCATCCGTTGACAGTTCTAATTGGAGATTGATGAAGGACCTAAGCTTGTCAATAATGGATGATGAAGTTGGAGATGATCAGAAAGACGCGTGGGTTGGCTGACGACGGGGAGGAGGTGGTGGAGTTAGGGATTTGGTTAGTTTTTAGGGAATTAAGACAATGAAGCTGCTCTCGGCCTGGAGTCTTTATATACATTTTTTTCGACGGCTAATTTACGTCGATTTTTCGATGGCTTGTGACCACAACTATATTTTATTTACGAAAACACCACGGAGATCGTCAGCTGTCGGTCAGCTGTCGGTTCATCCGTCGAAAGTTTCCTTCGCTATTTATATGCCTTCAATTATACCATCATTTTTAACAAAAGTCAAGTTGGATGAAAGCTTTAATTTAGAAATTCAAAAAAAATCGAAGCTTCTATAATTCAAACAAAAAGAAGAGAAAGAAAATGAATGCAGTTCTCACTGTATAATGAATTTCTCGTCGGGTTGGGAGAAGAATAATGGAACGTGGAGAATAAAATGACAAAACTGTCCATAATATAGTAAAATATATGTTGAGGGTGTGTGTATTATTCTCCATTGTATATAAGATTATTCTCGCTAACCGACTTTTCCTGATTTGCTGTAAATCGTAGATGAAATGTGAATAATTCGCTATGAGACGACATATATATATATATATATATATATATATATATATATTGGGAAAGTCTATATAGACACAAAATATGGACACAATTGGTGACACAAAGAATCTCCACCATTGGATTGTCCTCTGAATTCCACCTTCCACATAAAGACAGAAAAAATCCAATGGTTCGGATCTTTTGTGTCACCATTTTGTGTTTAATTTTGTTTTCATATAGCTGGCCCCATAAATATTAATAGGGTATTGTATAATAAATTTATTCCAACATAGTCAATTCGTAAATGGAGCATGTGATACCGTATGAGTCGGTCCCATTTGAATGCATTATAAGTTGTAAATTAGTTGACTTCAAATTCAACAACTTCAACATAGTTTCCTACTTCGACAACTACGTTAAAATTCTATACAATTAACAAATAAAAAGAATGTCTTTATATTAACATATATCTGCATCAGCGATTTCCTCAATTGTACCCAGCTTATTAAGTCTTTTACCACCTCGATTCCCCATTTTAAGCCTCATATAATCGTCCCTCTTTTCACCATTAATCTTAACCTTAACCAAAGCACCCTCATCAACGTGCGGCACAACTCGCTTCCTGTTCTTCTTCATAACACGTGCAAGAACACGCCTTGCATTGCTAACCAAACCAGCCATGTCCGAACCAGACAGTCTGTCTTCAAGCTTAGAAACTGGAAGCATGAAATATACTTGATTAGGTTCGACAATAGCATCCAAAGGCAATGCAGGAATGTATGCGTCAAAAAAGAGACTTTGTGAGTTGCATAAGAAGAAGGAGGTGTGCTTTTGGCCGAGCACGGATGATACCGGTACGGGTACCAAGTATTCCTTTAGGGACCCGTTATGGGTTATCACTTTTGAAGTGGGAATGTCCGAGTTGGAGTTTGATGTGGTTGTTGAAATGGAAGAACCCATGGTTTAGGTTGGCGTTGTATTATTTATGGTTATTATAGTTTGGGGACGAAGTGTATATATAGGAGTAGGGGAAATGAGCAGAAGGTTCATGCTTTGGCCAAGTCTAAAGTCAAAAGTCTGTTGACGAAAGCAAAGAGTGTTTTCCAAATTAGCTTCTTCTTCACGTTTTGAGATTACTTTATTCTAGGACCATGTATATACATTTACACATGTAATAATATAATAGAACCAGTCATATCTTGAAATAAAATGGAAGAATAGTTGGCGTTTATTTTGCGCCAGATCTTTGCAACAGAAATTAAGTGTTACCGTATCAAAATTTGATACACGTAATGAAATACAATATAAAGGGCTTAGGGATGAAGCACCATGAAATTTCCAGAAATGACGGGTCAACTAAATTGTTTTTATAAGATGACTTGGGTTTCAAGCAAAAATCGCAAGATGTCAATGTTCAATGGCTCGCAAAATTTCATTCCCGGTGTGTTTCGTTATGAACTATAAGCTGAAATATTTTGTTTAAAGAGTCAAAAGGCAATTGGTAAGTTGTAAGCACCTTCCAGCTGAAGAAACACTTAAGATAAAGTGGCTAGAATGAGAAGACTAGAGCAACTTTGAGTTTAAAGGGCATAATACGAGGTCAGGCTATTCCTCAAAATAGGGTTGATATACAAGTTTTTAGGTTCATGGCCCGATCCATTTTTTTTCATTCCCACACAAATATGAATCACAGTCGATGCAGGCATTACGGTTGGAAAGGCAGCACGCTCGGGGAGGTGACGAGTAGCCAGGCCCGGCCCCAGGGTAAGCCTGGTAAGACAACCGCCTATGACAACTTATCCGGCAGGTGCAACGAGGAGGAGGTAGATGAGTATACTGTTCTGTTGAAAGATAAATATTTTTTTACACGTTGATAAATCAAAAGATGGTATAGTGCAATAGAAGTAATATCCTCATTGGAGTGAGGCAACTTGAGTTCGATTTCTACCATAGTTGTAATATTTTTGCTAAACTACCAGAAAACTGGGCTGGGGCAACAACAAAGCTTGGGCAAGCTCTGCGAGTAGCTATAGTTTATACCATTTACGACTTTGCACCAAGGGTGTAGACAGAGCAAAACGAGTCAAAAAATTTACACGGTCTTGCTGATGGTAAACATGAGGAAACTATGAATTCATACCTAACACTCTAGCTATTTCCTCACATCATGGCTATGACACAGCATGGCTATCTATGCCTTGTTTACCAAACCTTAACGCAATTTAAAAACTACTTCCCTACATCTTATCAACCTCAAATATTTACAAGTTCATTTTCTACTTCTTTTTTACTAATTTTTAAATTGCACGAACCAGACTTTTGTCTATGTCATAACAATGTCATCCTGACCATACTTTTGCAAACTTGGAGTGCATTTGCATATCTCCAATGCTAAACATAATAGAATATCGTCTAAAGCCAAAGTACTTAAGCTAAACAGACAATATTATCTAGATCTATTATGGTAACGGTAAATTTCTCATTATCGTACAATTTCAATCAATTCGTTATCATTTTCAAGTAAAATCGATATAAAGTATAATTAATATTATAACAGTAAATTTATCATTTTCTACACTAAAATTACAGGTAAAAAAATTTCAAAACCAACAATAACTGTATTTTATCAGTCCACTTATGATATATGGGCATTTTTGTAATATTTTATATTATAGGCATTTAAAATCAAACAAATGATTAAATTTAGGTCTGTAATTCAGTTTAAACGATGTTGAATACACTTCTTTTATTTCACATTGATATCTTTTATTAAATGACACCAAGTTATTAATTTTATAGATAAACAGTAATTTACGATTACCAGTGTGGTAATTATCAGTTTAGGGTATACCAGCCATCAATATACCAGTCAATCGGTAACAGTAACGGTAAACTATTTAGCTTAACACTAAAAACGATATGATATTGTATTTGCAAAATAGTAATGGGTAACGATTAGCATAACAGTCCTAATATTACTAATATATCTCACCATGGACAATTATTCATCTTCATAGAAGAATATATTAAACAAACATCACATATTTGATGCACATATCCACTGTCATGGACGCTTGCACCAAAAATGGCGCAATCGCCAATGAATTAGCAAATATTAAAAATGGTGCAAACACCAATGAAGTAGTAAATATGAAAATTTATCAAAGAAAAACGAGAATAGTAAAAATGAACACATAATTTCTACAGCGGTTTAACAAATACTCTGGCCAACATCCACTTTAACTTTGTAATTCGTTTCTAACAATTTTTTTACAAATACCGATTTTACAGATCAGTTGTCTTGGATCGGTGGAGATCAAGCAAATTTATAGATCAACGATCTTGAATCCATGGAGCCCAACAAGATTTTTGTGGAAAAGTGAAAAAAATTCAAAAAAGAAGAAATCATTTTCAAGCGTATATCCCCTAATAGACGAAAATAGCTAAAATTATCTCCATAAAATGCTTCACCACATTCCATATGTTCATAAGTCGTTCCCCTAAAGTTTCATGGTCAAACCAACCGATGACAAGCCATGTATCGGTGTCGATACATGGCTCTTGGATAGATACCGAATTCCTACCTGAAAATTTTGGATGTTTGCTTCGGGCTTGATTTGAAGATTTCCTAAGGTTTCCATTGTAACAACCCGCATATTTATCGATTTTATATTTAAATATTTTATCGTTAATCGGATATTGGTCCGAAAAGCTACTTTTTGCAAACGGTCAAATTAGGACTCGAGACCACTTCCATTGAGTTCGAAATGCCGTTTACAACTTTTTTAATTATAAACATTGATAGGTTTGGAGTTAGTGGAATTTCACTAACTTTTTCCGCTTTGGACTTTGGGTTAGTTTAGCCTATTAAGCCCAAGTTCCAACCCCCTTCTCCTCACTCTTCATAAATTCCTAACTAACTTGAAATTTGCATTAATGGTGAAGAGAATGGGAAATTAAAACTCCAAGCTCAAATTTAATTGCTAATCTAACATTCAACTCCAAATTCAAGTAAAAGATATTGGATTCAAGCTTTGGATTGCTTCTCCATTGGCTTCAAGCTTCATCTTCATCCATTTTAATGAAAAGGTGAGATTTTTATCTCACACTCTTGCTTATAACTATCTTGGACTGTTGGGAATGGTTCTATCACTTTAACATGCACATTTGCATTTGGTTTGAATTGGATTGGCGAAAAACTCCACTTTTTAGTGTTTTTGGTGAATTTCCAGCCTTAGGTCGTTCTGGACCCTTAGGTCGCTCGGGTTCGTGGCTTGCGCACGTGGAAAAGTCGCCTGGACGTTAGGTCGTAGGTCGCTCGCGAGTTAAGCCTTAAGCCGAAGGTCATTCGCGAGTTAAGCCTTAGGTCGTTTGGCCTTTATAACGTTAGGTCGCTCGCGTGTTAAAACTTTAGGTCGCGCTGGCCTTAAGTCGTAGGTCGTCTCCGACCTAATATTGCCTCTGCTATTTCACTAGGTCGCGCGGGCCTTAGGTCGTAGGTCGTGAGTCTCCTAGGTCGTAGGTCACTCGGTCCTACTTCTGTCCCTAAGTCACGTAACCCTATCACCTTTAGGTCGTTAGGCCTTTATGTCGTTAGGTCGTTATACCTATAACCCGTTAAGTCGTGAATACCTTTAGGTCGTGAACACCATTAGGTCGCAAACCTCTTTAGGTCGTCTGTCCCTTAAGCAGTTAGGTCGTTCGACCTGTGATGCCTTAAGTCGTTTGACCCGTGTTAAGTTAGGTCGTAACCCCTTGGGTCGCTTGACCTTGTTTCCTGTTAGGTCGCGTGACCTTGTTTTTCTTAGGTCGTGAACCTTGTTAGGTCGCTCATACTTAGCTCGCGTACCTTCTTAGGTCGCGCACCCCTTTAGGTCGTTAGACCTCGTTTTTGTTTTAGGTCGTAGGCCGCTTGTCTTCGCTAGGTCGTACCGTTTTGGACGGGGCGCTGCCCCTTGGACCCCCACGACCTGACCGGGCAGGTCGAACCCCGTAGCAGGGGCGTTGCCCCCGCACCCCCCCTCCGTAGGGGATCTTATCTGAAAAACATTCAACAGAACTTGTTGAGCTGATTTCCTTGGATTTTTATCACATCTTCGAATGTGATCTTTGTGATTGATTGTTTCTACAATCGCTTCTGTGATTTGTCACTTTAAAATATAAAGGTTTCAATACTAGTAGTAAATATCAAAACTCTTTCAACAAAATGATTTCAACTCTATTTTTAATAACAAAGCTCTTTTCTTAACCCGTTTTCCAATCTATTAGTATATACAAACCTTTACCTCACTCGGATGAGAAATCTAATTAAACGGCTTAGTAAAACAAGTGGTATGAAACGCTTGCGTTTGCTTCGTCGGTTAATTCTTGGACTTGTTCGATTGAACCTCTAGTGACAATTTTATTAGTGAAGATTTACAGTATGTTCGTAAATATTTAAGTTAAGCTAGTGGTTATGGGACATGAAACTAAACTTTTATATTTACTAACTTAGTGTAATTGACATTTCTCGTTGATCATGATGATCATTTTATGATTTAGACTAGCAATTGTGCGATGTCTCTTTGTTTGCAAGGTTAGACTAGACCTCATTGGTGTGATTCCGACTCACACATATCTCTTTGTCCTCAAGGTTAGTCTAGACACCATTTGTGTGATTCCACTCACACATACCTTTTTGTTACGAGGTTAGGCTAGACACCATTTGTGTGATTCCACTCACACCTTTATGCTTTTTGGTTAGCCTAGACCTCATCTGGGTGATTCCAACTCACCCATATGGGGTAGCTTCCCATGGCCTTCGGACCGTCATGTGATAGGCATCTTTCCCTTTTTATGTGATTTCTGGATTTCTTGTGTTGATTTATGGAATTTATGTCATTGACTTGTTATGAGTACAGGTTTAGGGTATGATGCCCTCTTTGGATCTTTGAGAAGATTCTTGTGATATCGATTTATCTCTTATTGATTGATCTTCTGTTGATCATCATTTGCATACTTATAGTAGTATGTCAGTATGGATATTTTATGTTTATGCCATATCTTTTATTTTATACCATGCCATCTGATATTTATAGTTAGACTGATCCGTTTATTATTTTCTTAAATAATACTCGGGTCAGACCGAGATGTTACAGGTGCTTCTGCTTGACTTCTTCCCGGGATTTGCTACTCTGACTTTTGGCTAACTATTTAGATTAGTAGTTTTTTGTTGTATACACTTGAGACATAGACTCATAGTTGTATTCTTTTGTATAGCACGTGTTGCTATTCTTTTGTATTGTTGTGGATCTTTTTGACCATTACTCTGATGTACACTTTCATGTGCTAGTTATATATTCATATCTTCTTCTGCCTCTGTGATATGGATGTCTGTGACTGATTTGTGTTATGCTTATTTCTATGTTTGTTTTCGAAGATTATTTATAGCCACCGTATGATAAGCAATCACATGGATGGTCGCTCCTCAACAGCCTTATTCTCCGTGCTAGTTGACAGCACTACACCGTAGTGTTCTTGGCTAGCGTGGGTATAGAGGTGGGGCGTCACATCCATGCTTGAGTTTTCCTTTGCTCGCTTGGAATCTGACCCTGGGTTTTTGTGTGTATGAATAGAGTCAACTCGGTGCCGATTCATGGTGCCGAGTTGAAAAACTCAAGTCGACTTTTTCGCTCATTTTTTGATATTTTCTTTATCTTACATTTTTATGATGTTTCCCAAGTCCTTGGGTCATTTCTTCATCATTTGCTCTTCCAATTCAATTATTTAAGTCTATTTGAAGAAAGCGGAAAATTCGACCATACCATTTGCCTCCCAAAGCATGTCTTGTAAATGAAAGGTGTGCTTTGCTCAAATATTGGAGTCGACAAATCACTAATAGTTGAGTTCTCTGGCTATTTACTAATCGAGTCGTAGCGAATCGTTCGGTTCCTTTGGATTCACTTATAAATCAAAGCTCATTCTAGACTACTATAGCTAATGACTCGAATCCTTACTAGAGTGTTAGTCACAAATCATCATCGTTCTTCCAGAATTATTATATCGCGTATCGTATGCCAAAAAACAAAGTGCTCCATGTTCGTCCGGGGATTAACTATCATATATCAAAGTAAATGTTATCTCGCGTTCATTCGGGATTTAAGTTTTAACATATAAGTCATACTTATGGTAATCAAAGGATGATAATTGTGTTAGTTCATTACCAACGTTTGAAACGTTAACCGCCTACTATCCTATTATAAGAACACTCAACCGAATTGAGGCAATGACTTTCGTCAATCATTTAGTTATCACAGTTATCAATTAGGATAGTGCATTGGCACATATCGAAGCATCACTATAAATCGTCCGAAATTGCTCAGAATCCCATCATAAATGAGTCTGAACAAATCGAGAAAATGATGTAATGTGATAATTGTTATCAAACCCTTTCAAAGTCAAGTGGCATTCAAATCCAAAGTATAGTTTTAGATTTTTTTGGTTTGTATCATCAACATCAGGTTACCTTTTGATCTCTCTAAATTGTGTAACCAATGATCGATCAAAGTCATGATCTCTTCAGATCATTATTTTAATCCTCGATCTCTTCGGATCGTTAATTTGTGTTTTTGATCTCTCCGGACTGTTAATCTAATCTAGGATCTCTTCAAATCTTTAGTTTAATCTCTGATCTATCCATTGCTAGTTCATTTTGAGCTCTATCTACTCGCTCTTCGACGATGGGGACCCAACGACCAAGAAAATCCATCCACTCAATTTCGGTGGGGGAACTTACTTTTCAAACGAACCTATCCGCTTCTTCGGTGATGGGATTCTCTTTTACAAGTCCAATCCACCTACTCTACGGCAAGAGAACTTACACCTTATTGTTCATTCACTACTAGAAATACAGTATATATATAGCCACGACAGGGTTCCAACAGCCGCCGATGGGAGTTTCCAACGGCTCGTTATTTTTTTAACTTGCCGTTGGTAGCCGTTGGTAACCGTTGAAAATAAAGCCGTTTGCGGCCGTTGGAAGCCGTTGGAAATAATCGCGTATACCTTCAACCAGGCCGAGACTGAAACATTATTCCCTTCTTTCCGAAATTCACCAAAAACTCTTCCTTCACTCCTCCTCCTTTCTTCCTCTCAGCTTCCCCACGCAACCGACAGCCGCTCCAACGCCATCACTCAGCGCCAGCACCCTCTCTCCATCCCTAGAAATCGCCAAAATCAGGTTTTGTCTAAAATCCTAAAATTTTAAAATTTTCTATTTTTGTATTAATTTGTTGTTATAGTTGTATCTAATGGCCTGCTGATTGTTTATTATGCCAAACTAAGTGCTAATTACACTTATTATCATCCAAATGTCCAAATTGTTTGTGTATATATATTATGCATGTGTATATATATATATATATATATATATATGTTTATAATTTAGTGTAACTGCGCATTTGAATTAGTATTAGATTAGTTAGGATTGATTTAAATTAGCATTAGATAAACAAGTACATAATTTAATACACACACACACACACACACACACATGAATTATATATTTTGTGAAATAGTAAAAATCATATAATTCACTATATATTTAGTAAAATAGTAGAATATGAATAAAATAATGCATAATATGCTTTATTTTATATATTTAACAAAAACGGTAACATATAAATAAAATTTAAATCCCTTAGTGAATTTTTGGTCCCGTCTGACAAGTGTTGTATATGATCGTTGTATGAATATTCGTTTTTATTGTAAAACAGACATTCATATTCATCTGACATAATATCTGTTGGATTTATCCCTGTATTGGACAAGTTACGAACATTATAAAGTAATTACGTTTCGTAAATCATATCGTTATAAACGGTTCACAAAATTTCGACGGCATTTCCTTTTCGTTCCTTGTGTACATGCATATGTGTACGATACAAGGAACATAGGAAAGTGCTGCCAAAATTTTGATAAATCATTTATAATGATATGATTTAAGAAATGTAATTACTATTGTGTTTGTAATGGAAAGTAGGATGACCGACCATCACACAAAAGGTACAAATATGTGAAAAAAATATCAAGAAATATCACTTTGTATGTAAATGAAAATGGATTATAAAAAACAGTAAAATCTAAATGTGTTTATCGAATTTGATTAATAATTTTTTTACTATTGATCATAGGTTTTACAGTAGGAAAAATGGTCAATTATTTTATTGATCGGAGCTGGATGTATCAAAGAAGAGAAATGGGAGGCTCAATAAGTAAACATTTTCTTAACGGGGTAAATGTGTTTGTCGAATTTGCTTCAAGTAATATTGGAAACGACGTAGAAATTCGTTGTCTATGTAGTAGGTGCAAATTGTTGAAGCATTTAGTACCGAATATGGTTAGCATTCATTTGCGCCAATATGGTTTCGTAACCAATTATTTGGTGTGGGATCGTCACGGAGAATTTATAACACGTAACGAAGAACAATCAATAGAGGTCATTAGTGATGAAGTTGGTACGACGAATCTCATAGAAAATATGATTGAAGATGCAGCACGATCAATGTTCCCCACTGTTGAAATTAATAACGACGATGTTAATGTCGAAGAGGAACCAAATGTTGGAGCGAAAAAATATATGATTTATTGGATAAGAAACCTCTTTGGAATGGATGTACTAGCGGCACTCAGTTATCGGCAACTGCAGAGTACATTGCAATAAAATCAAAGTACAACCTCACAGAAGCTGGATTTACGGCTATTGTACAAGCTATTAAACGCCATATGCCATCAGATAATTTAATGTGCAAAAATTATTATGAAGTGAAAAAACTTATGTCATCTTTCGGTTTGCCGTATCAAAAAATTGATACATGTCTAAATGGTTGCATGTTATTTTGGAAAGATGATGTCCGTCTTCGGAATTGTAAAATATGTAATCAAGAAAGATACAAACCAAGGGAAAAAAAGGAAAAAAAGTTCCATACAAGTGTATGCATTATTTATCTATCACTCCTAGACTTCAAATGTTATATGCATCATCTGTAACAGCGCATCATATGAGATGGCACAGTGTGAGAACGCCTGAAGAAGGTACGTTAACACACCCATCTGATGGAGAAGCATGGAAGTATTTTGAAAAGAAATATCCCCATTTCGCAGCGGAGAGCCGTAATGTAAGACTACGGTTTGTGTACTGATGGATTTTCACCGTTTTCTCAGTTTGGTTCTAAATATTCATCTTGGCCTATAATCATTACACCTTACAATCTACCCCCGTGGATGTGTATGAAAACTCTATATATGTTTCTCACAATTTCCGTCCCTGGCCCTAATGATCCAACACAGGGTATCGATGTTTACTTACAACCACTAATCGAAGAGTTGAAAACATTGTGGCACGAAGGAGTTGAAACATACGACGTATCGAAAAAAAAAATCAGATGTTCGCCTCTTTGTTATGGACTATTAGCGATTTTTCTGCATATGCAATGCTTTCGGGTTGGAGTACGGCCGGTCGTTTTACTTGTCCTTACTGTATGGAAGAAACATGAGCATTTTCTTTACGGCATGGGAAGAAAATTTCATGCTTTGATTGTCATCGACGTTTTCTCCATATTAATCATACTTTTAAAAGGGACAAAAAAACTTCATGGCTAATAGACATGAGACTTTACAACCACCAACGATATGGTCAAGTGAAGATATATATGAACTTGTAAAAGATTATGCAAAGATACATGAAACCGAGCAGCAAACTGAAATCCAAGGTAAATCGACGTTTCATAATTGGTGCAAACAGAGTATACTCTAGGAGTTGCCTTATTGGAAAAATCTCTTAATCCATCATAACATTGACGTGATGCATAACGAGAAAAATATATTCGATAATGTGTTTAATACACTTTTGAGTGTTAAGGGAAAGACTAAGGACGATCTAAAATCTAGACGTGATATAGATGAAATATGTAATCGTCCTAAGCTTCATATGAAGCCAAATGATACTAAAAAACCCAAAGCATGTTATGAACTATATAACAACCAAGTTAAAGTACTGTTAAAATGGGTGGAAGGATTATGATTTCCAGATGGAATTTCATCTAATCTTCGTAGATGTGTCGACTATAAGAACAGAAAACTGAGTGGGATGAAAAGCCATGATTGTCATGTAATGATGCAAAATTTGTTACCCGTCGCTTTCAAAGAATTGTTGCCCGTAAAAGTTGGAAGGTTATAAAAGAACTTAGTTTATTTTATAAGGAGCTTTGTTCAACTACGTTAAGAGTTGGCCATCTTCGTAAACTTGAGGTAGAAATCCCTATACTGCTCTGCAAACTGGAGAAAATATTTCCTCCGGCTTTTTTTAATGTAATGGAGCATTTACCTGTTCATCTTCCATTTGAAGCACGTCTTCGAGGTCCTGTGCAATATGGATGGATGTATCCATTCGAGAGGTATGTTATTAATACTGAGTATGTAAATGTTAATTTAACTATAAATAAAAATCGATATTGATATGAAATATTTTTTATTAGGTACTTAAATAATTTAAAGAAAAAATTGAGACAAAAAGCTCGAGTTGAAGATTCGATTTGCAAATCATATATCAAAGAAGAAGCATCGTTCTTTTTCTCTCATTATTTCAATGATCATGTGAATATATCATTTCGAAGTGTTGCGCGTAATGATGAGGCCGTTGAACAAGATTCTTCTTCTGAAGCAATGCTATCTATTTTTAAACAGCATGATCGACATGCCGGAAAATGTGTAGAAGTATGGTTAGATGATAGAGATTACCATGTAGCACACACATATATTCTTCTTAATTATCCAGAAGTTGCACCATTTATTAGGTAATTATCAAATTAAAAGTTTTGTTAAATTTAATTTAATACTGCATGTGTAAATTAATAATAAATCAATATATTATGTTTTTGTTTGCAGTATTTATGAATCACAAAATCCAAAAGGCGATGTAAGCAAAAATTTCGCTACTTGGTTTTCGAACTACGTTTGTGATCCTACAAATAATGTGGTCGATGAAGAATTAAAACATTTGGCGTTGGGACCGAAAAGGAAAGTTAAAACGTATCCAATATTTTTCGTTAATGGATATAAATTCAACACCAAAGAATACGGTGCTGAAAAATTAACAAACAATACCGGTGTATTTGTTAAAGGCAGTGATGATCCTAATAATCATATACATGATTTTTATGGCATGTTAACCCAGATTTTTCAATTGACATATTTTATAAGACCCGTAGAGGAAGTTTTTTTGTTTAGATGCAACTGATTCAGCAATGTTCCAGGTTCTGGTATTAACGTGCATCCAAATTATAATCTTATAGAAATAAAACATATCTACCGTTATCAACAGTACGATCCTTTTGTACTAGCCAAACAAGCCCTACAAGTTTATTACGCCTCTTATCCGTCTCTAAAAAGACATAAAGCAGATTGGTCTACGGTTTTTAAAACCAAGGCGAGATTTACATTCGATGGAAAGAATATTTCAGAAGAACAAACCTATCAAGCAGATATCGAGAAAAATGTTAAAATCACAATTACAGACGATCAAACTGATTTTGGACAATTAAATGATGAGACAAATGTATTAGTCGAAGCATTTGAGAGTGTAGAGGAATATAGAACACGAGACCGAGTCTGAATCAGAAAACGACGAGGACTGAGTAATATCCGGTAATTTTTACAACTATTCACGCACACGCATCACATATCATCATCATCGTCATTACATGCGCACTACCAATAAAAATTGACTTTGTTACATGCACCGCATATCATCATCATTTTATTTATGTCTATAATTAAAAATAGATAATTTCAACAGGTATTATGTCAGGCTCCAGACGTCGTAGCTCTTCTCGCTCGGCCAGCGAGGGTAGTGGTGAGCCTCCGGCCCGACCACTTGTATATTTGCAGCCGAAGGCTGATGGAGCGTAAGTATCAAAATTAAAATGATAACAACATAAATTTGTTCATACATGTATATACTTGTCTAAAGCTTTGTTTTATATTTAACACAGGGGATTTGATTTGGAGCCCTCAAGAGTTATGCTTAGCATTTCCAAGCAATCATATATGAGCAGGATGACAGATTGCTGGCCTAAGTGGAGTTAGATCTCTAACCAAGTCAGGGAGGCCATCTGGTAGGATTTTCTGGCGAGTTTATACCACTTTACTATATGAATAAGTATAAATGAACAATTAGTAATATTTTCTCTTTGTACAGGGGAAAGTGGACTTGGCGGAGCCCGATGTCGCCATGGTTCAGCGCCACTGGAATTCAAAGGTCGTCAAAATTACACGGAGGTAATGTCAGCTCTTAAAAAATCGGAAAAGAAACCGAACTGGATGAGCGCTTCCGTATGGGATTCTTGGATGAGTTGGCGGGAGACCGATGAGTTCAAGGTAAATCTACCAAATATATAGTTAATTATTTCGCAATTAGTAAATCTACTATTCAATTTAAATTGCAGGTGGAGTCGGAGAGGAACTCCGCTAATAGAAGTAGGAATCCTGTAACGCATCGTGGCGGATCCAAGTCTTTTCGGCATCACCGTGAGGACTTGGTAAATTTATCAATTACGAATCTAAACCTTATTACATTTTGTATATTAATCAGTTCAGTAATTAGATATGAAAAATTAAAATATATAAATTATTTATTGCAGGAAAGATCGCTTGGACGTCCCGTGTCTATGATGGAGGCATTTACCCACACCCACGCATCAAGACAAGCAGACAATGCTGGCAATATTACATATCAGTGGAATAAGGATGATAAGACGACGGCTGCATATGTATGCATATTTTAAATCTTATTTTATTAATATTGATAAGTTTAAATCATATTCTACTACTTTTAACCTGTAATTGTTTTTTTATTTTAGACAAAGTTTCAGGAGGCACGCGCAGAGCTGCTTTCAGAATCGGATCGCGATGAGTTGACGGTAGAGGAGCAAGACAATATTTTCGATGTTATCATGGATCCGACGCAGCGGAATAGGCACTACGACTTTAGAAACCAAGCGGTAATCTTATAAACGTTGCAATATTATATTTAATAAATTAACCTTTAGATACACTAGCTACATATGATGATTTCTACCTTAGTTAAATCTAACATATACGTGATTTACCATCATGCACAATTATCATTTAATAAAATATGCATTTCCTTGTGGTATATGCATTGCTTAAGATCACGTCATTTACGTTTCTATATTTTAAAATACACATTGCTTAAGAAAATGATTATAATACAAATGTGAACATCTCACATTCTATCTGTAGGTCCGGACAGCTCAAAAGGCGTGTGACAAAACAGAAATAAAATAGCTTAGAGTCATGGTTGAGCAGCTGCAAGAGCAGGACCGTCTTCGCACTATACAAATGGAGCAGCTGAATCAACGTTTAGCGCAGTACGTGCATAGGCATCCCTTCGTCGTCTGATGCTTCCGGTGGTGAGGATGATACTTGAGAGGTATGATGATTATTGTCTTTGTGTTTGGTTATTGTATATATTGACTTTGAGGTGGTGAGGATTGTATTTGATGGTTATTGTGTATATATTGACTTTGAGGTGGTGAAGTTTAAGTGTTTGCACTGTATATTTTGACTTGAATATAGATTGGAGTTGGTGTTGGTGAGGGTTTTGTTGTTTATGTACATATTGACTTGTAGTTTGGTTTGAAAATGTAATGTTTGATGTTAATTTTTGATTGTTTATATTGTTTATGGTATAATGCGTTCGATATGTGATGTGTGTGTGTGTGTGAAATGTAGTGGAAATGGATATATATTGATTATGAGTGGCTGGAAGGCGAATGGATTGCTGTTATAAAAAAATTCACCCAGATTAGCAACGGCTATCAACGGCTCTTTGGTCATTTTATTGCAACGGCTTCCATCGGCTTTTTGCCGTTGGTAGCCGTTGGAAATACCGTTGGAAATACCCCGTTGCTTCCGTTGGAAGCCGTTGTAAAGCGACAATGCTATTCCAACGGCTACCAACGGCCGCCAATGGCTTGGTGCCGTTGGAATAGTCATTCTCTCTTGTAGTGATTGACCTGTCTCTCTGGTCGTGAGAACTGTGTCCAATCACGTTTGAATGATTTCAGGTTTCAAATATTTAGCAAGCAATCATGAGGTTAAACAAAATATATCAATCAAGCGTCCAAAACATCTAATTCTATCCAGATTTCCAACTCAGAACGTGTTTAACGACCGATTGAGATCTCATACACATGTAAGTGGCCTGATGGCAATATTGCATTATTCATTCAAAATAGAAACATAAAGTGAAGGAATCGAACCTGAGTTCCATCTATCTCAATCGTGGTATGATTATTCTCGACCAAGAACCTTGATTGGATCCAGATATATTCGTCATATATGGTAGTCGCTCCTATAGCACCACTGTAGTTTCTGCTACAGTGATCTGATTTCTAGTATATCATTTCGAGTGGTTACTCTGAACCTACTCTTTGATTCAATCCTCCGTCGTGACCCCATTCCAATGGGGCTTTTCAACTTCGATTCCTGTTGTTATGGATCTACACTTTGATCTTCGCTTCGCGGCTTAACAACATTCCTTGGGCGTGCTCCATCAGGCCTTGATTCCATGTCTAGATCAATCATTCCCCGAGCTTTCTTGGTTCAGTGCTAACTTGCAAAGTCATGACTCGATGCTGAGTTGTGATTCTACGAGGGGTTGGCTCCAACTTCCTCTGCTCCATTTGCTGGTGTATTCGTTCCGCCTTCAGCCTCTGGTTCTAGTTTCCAGCAACTCAAGGTGTTCTTTGTTGTCCTATTCTTTAGAGGAATACATCCTCTAATAGAGTTAAGGGTATTCACTAAGGGCAATTATGTAAATTGTTACATATATCTGACTCGATAACCAATCTTGTTCAAAATAAAAGATATTTTTCTTTCTATTATACACTTAATACAATATGTTATATCAATTAATTAATATAATTGAAGTATATTTAATAAAAGAAATCCATACATGGTATGTTTTGTAATTGTGCCTACAAAGTTTTGTAACCATGAGTAATCTATCACAATGAAAATAAATATATCATTTTAAATATTCTTATTCAAGATGTATCGAGACTGAATATTGATGTATTTGTTGTAACTAGAGTACGTAATACTCTTCAAATATTGGACAGTGTATTACTCATAGCTGCTGAGGCACTAAAGGATTACGTACTAATAGTTATTCGACCACGATTAAATACTTACTCGATAGTTTTCTTTTGGTTAATATGTTTTCTATTGGTTAATATAATTAATGTCAAACATAAAATATCGATGTGGCAAAATTACACTGTTCTTCTAACTTGAGAATACTGTTGATGTTCAATGTAGAAGCTTCGTTTTGATTTAGTTAAATTGTGACATGACATCCATCGAATGACTGTAGTTGAATTGAGTGAAAGCATTGGAAGTAAAATACTATTCAAGAGAGGATTCATCTTCTCAGTTATATGTTGCTAGCATCACGGTCAACTGAAATCAATTCAAAATCAAGTTCGGTAGGAAAAGCATTTCGATTAATAATAATTATAACTTTTTTATCATTATAGCTATGGGAAAAATGTTGTCTAATTATTAACATTGTAACTTACTCAAATTCATATTTTGCAATTCATTCCCCGTTTTTCCACAGAGAAAGTGAAGTGTAACTGCTAAAATTGAATTCAAATTCCATTTACCAACGAAGTGGTTTTTCTTTTTCTTTCGGGAAAAAAAAATATAGTTGATTGGGAAGATCATTCACATGTTTACTAGGGTGCGGATGTGTGAGTTGGACGGATGGTTTGTGGTATACATATGAAATTGGTGGCACGTAATATTAAAAAAATCATTGTTACAAGCAAATATTTCCATGTCGATTAAATGTTGTTCAATCGGGACGCTGGCATATTTGAAATATTTTCACATTGAAGCAATAAAGTACGTACAAGTGCAATGGATACTATACGCGTCCAATTAAATTACAATTTTTGGTGGAACAAAAGCATCTAGACAAATGCCAGATACCGAAGAAATACAATGTCAAGAGCCTGTATCCACGTACACCAAATTACATTATTATATATATCTTGACAAACTTAACCATTTAATCAAGTTCGCAGTCCAAAATATTGAAACAAAGTTGAGCATTTAACATCCTAGACAAACATCTCCTCCTCCTTAGGGCCTTAGTTTGCAAAGTATATCATTACATTCATGGCTTATCTCACAAGGAATGAACATTACCGAGCCAAATCAATGTTAACTTCCAAATTAGGGGGAAGACTAGGCTGGGCATCGAACAACAACCCCACGCCATCATCATCTCTTTCAACTCCAGAAACAAGCAAAAGCTCCCTAACAACCTCTTCCATACTGGGCCTCTTCTCCCCTCTCAAAAGCAAGCACTTCCTCGCCAGCTCCATCACGCAGGCCACCTCCTCCTTCCTCCCTTCCTTCATCACCTCCTCCTCCACAAACTCCTCCACCTCCCTGCTCTTCATCGATGACAAGAAGTACATCGCAAGATTGCTATCCTCACCCCTCCTTTCCCCGCTCAGCGGCTTCTGCCCCGTCAACAGCTCCACCAGCACCACCCCATAGCTGTACACGTCGCTCTTGCTCGTCAGCTGGCTTGTCTGCATGTACTCCGGGTCTAAATATCCGAACGTCCCCTGCACTAACGTCACCACCTCCGTCTGCCCCATCTGCACCGCCCTGGATATTCCAAAATCCGAAACCTTTGCAGTCATGTTTTCGTCCAGAAGTATGTTCGTCGATTTCACGTCCCTGTGGAAAATCCTCAACGAGTGCAGGTACGATAGTGCCTCTGCCGTTTCGATCGCTATTCTCACCCTCGTTTTCCATGACATTTTGGTGTTTTTGCTGTGGATGTGTTCGTACAGTGTGCCGTTGGGGACGTACTCGTAAACCAGCATTGGGACCTCCGTCTCCAGACAGCAGCCCAGGAGCCGGACTATGTTCGGGTGCTGAATTTGGGACAGGATTATCAGCTCATTTATGAAGAGGTCGATTTGGGTCTGGTCTATTATTTTGGACTTCTTTATCGCGACTGCAGGCCAGTCTTGGAGGTGGGCTTTGTAGACTGTGCCATAGGCCCCGGTTCCCAGGATGCGGTTGGGGCTGTAGTTGTTTGTCGCCAGTTTTATGTCATCGGATGAAAATATTCTAGCGTGTTCTTGCCCTTTTTGCTTTAGTATCAGGCCTCCGTTTTTTCGGAAGTGTTCTGCCTTTTTGTTTATCAGTGCACGGCGTTTGTAGGCGAAGTAGGACCATAGGGTGACTGCTAGCGTTACTGAACTGATGATAAGAACACCTGACAAAAGTTGCAAAACAATCATTCAGATTTTATTTATTTATTTATTATATTTTATTTAATTCTGCACAAGTAGGAAGAATTCAGTTAGAATTTTATGCTTATTATGTTTTTTTTTTTTAACATTGCTCCAAACATGCAGTTAGAATTTCATTATTACGTTTTTCTAACGTAATAAAAGCATCCAAAACTCCAATATGCACTAAAAAGATTTTAATGCTGGATACTTGCAATTAATTAAGAACCATAAGCACATAATGTGGGAAAACAAAACACTGTTGTTTGTTTTGATGTGCCTAATCCAACACTTACTATAATAAGTTTATCGTGACTGATTATAACCATTAAGCATTAAACAATTAAGCTGTGCTTGTTCTTCTTAGTTTACAAAAACACTCGATAAGCACTGATTTTAATTTGCGTACGCACAGTTAAAAAACTTGAATACAATCCTTATTTTGTATCATGGGTTTAGATTAAAAATAGCATAAGAATAATTATGAATGTACCTATAACGGTTTCGATGATACGGAAAATCTTTCTGCAACCGGATCCAACAACAGTTCCATCACCAGAACTACCGAACGGGCATTTACATTGGAAGCCCGGAACCCGGTTATAGCATTCCGCTTCAGGAACACAAGGGTTAGTTTCAGGATTCAAGCATTCATCGACGTCTCTACAAGAATCAGAATCATTAACATAAGGATTTCCATAGAACCCATCCATACAATAGCAGAGATAGCCGGTGCGGCTCTCTTCGCAGTAGGAATTCACACTGCATTTCAAACATTTATCTCCATCTTCTTCGATCTCCCAGTCCAAACTCATTGCTATTCTCACATCCTTTTCAACATGCCATCCTTTATGGACCAAGAACCCATAACTGCAGTTGAGGCCCGAACCCGAAACGTTCCTGTACCCGAACATGTTTCCTACGCCTAGAGTCAGGTACTTTCTGCCTTTAGGAATGGATGCTTGGCAGAACCCGGATTTTTCGTCGCAGAGGGAGACGCAGCCGCTTGTAGAGTGGCCGGTTTGGTCGTTGATGATGGCGACAGTGTCACATCCGACGGCCACAAAGCGGTTGGAGGAGGAGATGAGGAAAGGAGTGTTATTGGGTACGGATATGTGGGAAAGGTTGCGCGACCCGGATTTGCAATCAGAGGCGATGTAAGGAGTGGAGTCGACAAGGATTTGGCCGTTGGATATGTTGAGGATTCTAAGGGATGAGAGGAAGGGGGTTTGGCTTTGGCAGCGGAGTTGGAAGCCGGGGAGGGAGCAGTTGCCGGTTAGGCCAAACGGATAGTGGATCGGGATCGGCCCACATGAGGAGGGGCAGATTGGGTTAGGGTTTGATGAGATTGGGATGAGGAGGAGGAGAATTGTGTAGAGTAGCAGTTTCATTATTTAGAAAATAAATGAGGAACGAAATACGAAGTTGTGTGTGCGTTTGAGTTTAGATTTTGGAGGGAGAAGTTGGGTTTGGTCTGTTTCTAATTATTCTGGAAGTGGGTGAAATCAATGAATTTGAAAATAATATAAACCTCTGCTCTGATTATTCCGACTAGGAGACAAATCTTTAATTTGAATTTTGGGATTTAGTTTGTTCAATAAATTATTAAATTCTAAGGTCATTAAATATGATGTTCCTACATTAATAAGTAATTATTTTATTTCAACCCCACCATTCGTAAATT
The DNA here is from genome assembly GCA_030765085.1 of Allium cepa. Lineage (NCBI taxonomy): Eukaryota > Viridiplantae > Streptophyta > Magnoliopsida > Asparagales > Amaryllidaceae > Allium > Allium cepa. The sequence goes on along the minus strand of CM060939.1, from coordinate 408,070,778 downwards.
ATTCAATTCGTAAATTATTCAATGTAAAAACATCGATGAAACTTCTATAGATTTCGTTAAGCCACAATTAAATTTTATTTCGAAGAGCTTGAATTTGAGTAAGCATTGATAAGAACAAACAAAATCGAATCAAATTCTAATTGAGCAAAATAATAACACAAATGGCTACAATTTTCAAATTTTACATTATTTTTCAATAGATTTAGCTATATAAAGTAAACTTTTATCAAATTTTAAAATAGTGTAATTGAAAGGATTCTAAGGACATTTAAGTAATTTAGGTAATTAGATGTGTGGCTCCCCTAAATTTTCATATTTGGCATAGAATTTGACAAAACTTAAATCTTGTCATTGTAGCATTTTTTAATTTTTTAGATATTGTTTTAAAAATGATGATGCTATTTACACTTCAACAATTAATAAATTGAAATCATAAAATCTACTTTAAAAACTCAGCTTCAACTTAAAATAGGATTTGAAAGTAAACGTAAACGGTTATGCACCGAGTAATGTAGAAATAGAACAAAATCTAGCCCTCAAACGTAATTATTTTTAATCCCATCAACCACTAATAGCAGAAGTAAATGAGATTAACAACATAAATAAAAATATTTTTACCAGTGACATGTATCATTGTCATAAGTACTATTGTCCAAGTGGTTAAGTGATTCAGGTTTGGTGCAAGAGGTATAAGTTCAAAACTTGTGTAGCTGATTTGAATGTTTATTGACATGTGATATGTTTTCCATGTAAATCAATATTTTTGTAGTCTTGTTAATTTTTAAAAAAGAAATAATAATTAATTATATTTGACCGTAACATATTATTTTATATTATAATTGATTTATTCAAATTTTTTCTTGCTGAAACAACAACAAAAGTAAAAAGGTAAATTCTATTCATACATCAAAAATTACCTAATATACACCTTAATTTTTCAATATTTTTTTTTGCTAAATATCCTTTCTCATAGTTACAACTTCTATTTCTTATAATCCATCAATCTAAAATCTTAAAGTTAATGAAATTTGATTAAATCGATATATTTTGACGAAGAAATTAACGAAATATTCACCATGAAACATATAATATCTTTAAACAAAATTCACCACTAACTACTCTAATTTCTAAGTATTTACAATCTTTTTATAACATTAGAGTTGATATTGTGGAAATTGAGAAAAATTAATATAATAATAAAGCAATTATAATATTTGTAAATGAAATTAATGTTTATTGCGTTGAATTTGACTTAATTTAGGTTTGGAAATTTCAAAGTTTTACGCGAATGAATTTTAGTTTGGAATGAAATTAAAGTATAGCATGTTAAATTTGTTGGAAATTTCGAAGTTTATATGAATGAATTTTAAGTTGAATAATTTTGAGTTTGGAAGTGGGAAGGCAATGAAGATGAAAATAGAGATATTATAAAACAGTGTATTGAAGTAATATTTTGTGCATCAAATTTGTTATAATTTTTTATGCATGTTAAGTAACCGTCGGTGTATAAATAGAGTCAGTAATAATAAATGGATATTTTTATCGAAGTATTAATGAAGATTCTTACTATGTTTCACCATAACACCACGTTTAAGCGACAAATTATTCTTTGCTATATTAATCTCAGTTAGAGCTGCACAATTTAAAAAAAAAATCAATATATAGTTAAATTTGATAACAACTTAGTTATAACCAGATTAGTCCGATTCATATACATATCAAAAATTTAATAAGAAAAAAGATTGGCTATGCAAAAATTCAATGAAAAATGTTTGATTTCGTTGTTCGAAAAGAGAAAGAGGAGAAATCAGGTTACGTTGTTGTTATCCAGCTAATAAACCAAACGACCTCTGAGGGAATCTGAATGTCAAGACGAAAACATAACGACTCGAGAACTTGGGGACATACTTGGAGTAACAAAAGGAGGCCCTAAAAATATGAAGATTAAAGGTGAGAACAAATTTGATCAGTATCGATCAAACATTTGATTGATACCGATACGAAGGGGTGTAATTCTCTTATTTCCTCGACAGTTCATGGTGTTATCAAGGAGTGAAGTACAATAGTGATTGAATCGACACCAATTTGATCGCCAATGTGAGGTCTGCTTCTGAAAGAGTAGATGACCAACTCTAGAACTTCGTAGTAGAAGACAAGTCCCATAAGAGATAAGTCATATCAGTCCAAGATGATTCTTGAAGTGTGGGCATGATAGAAGATATTGAAGAAATTTTATATGGTAAGTGGCACTTTGGAACATAGCCAACATGGTCGGTGCCGATCATATTTATGATCATACCGATATGATTGTTCGTACAAAAATACTTTGCCTTCCTCCCTATCTTCATGGATCTGATGTTTGACCTAGTATCTTAAGATTTGGCGACTCTGCTAGGAAATTGTACTATAAATAGAAGCACTAAGCTTCTGCAATAAGACCTTTAGATTATCTTTAGCCTCCACCTTCTTTATCTTCTATTCTCCACACTACTCTTGTCACTTAAAGCATACTTTTGCTGTTTTAGATCTGAAAACGAATTGCAGAGCTCTTATACTTATGGTGATCCAACCATAATAAGATTAAAGTGGACGTAGACTATAGAATTTGCTGAGCCACTATAAAACTTGTTGTGTTCCTTATTGTTTTTTCTGATATTGTTAGTTCTACCACGTTTTCATTCGTTTGGGGGCGTTGTGCCAATATTTGATTCAGCATTCTTTTGTGCTTTCACCGAGAATACGGCTTCTCTGAGTAGATTTAACTTAGTACTACGGATTAGAGCATCCAAAAAGTTAGTTTCAAAACTTTATTTTTGCAGATGTAAAGTAATGGTCCCTAGGAGATCATGAAGATCTAGAGTAATGGTAGTTGGAAAAGATGGAGATACTCACCACAATGAAAATATTAAACAACTGATGGCTATTTTGCCAGGACCATCTGTCTCATAGGACTTGGTGACGAAGGTTGAATTTGAAAAGATGGCTGAATCGAACCAAAGGATGGTTGACAACCAGAAGGCGCTCCTTGATAGGATAAATGCAGTTATTGCTTTGTTGACCCAGCAATCTAAAAGGCATGGAAAAAGCTTGAGGGATGCGTCATTTTCAAGTTTTAGAGAAGAGAATTCATCTGCATCAGATCGAAACAGAAGAGATGAAAAACAAAAAAATGAAGGAAAGGTACCGGGGCACCATGGAAGACCATAAGAGGAAGTGGTCAAGTTCTGCTCACAGCTAGAGTGATCGGTACCGATCAAAATATGGATGGTCCTGGAGTCCAATTACTTGATGTCGTTAACTTGTCAGACAGTGAAGATAACTTCAGTATACTGACAATGACATTAGGCAGAATGCTTGTATACAGAATGCTAGTGCTCAAGCAAAAACCATAGAACCAGCCAGGCATCATCGAAGATCCAACGGAATGGTTCTCCTAGAGATGGAGATCCCAAATGTCATCGAATGGACTAAGTGCATTTGCAGAGTCAAACACTTGGGGTTGTTTATGATGGTCTCCTTCTGGATAACCAAGCCAGTCAAGAATAACTTATAGATATAGTAAAGAGAGCAATGAAAGAAAATCCACTGAGAAAGAATGAGGAATTGGCTCAGCATCTGACAAGATCTCATCCACTGATGATATCCTACAGGAAGAATATCACAGGAAGTTTGTTATGCTGACGATGTCATCATATAATGGAATAACGGACCCTATATAGCATCTATTGAAATAAGAATGACACATGAATGGTGTCAAACTACCGACGCAGTAAGGTGCATGTGCTCTCCCATATTCTTGGATAGGGTGGGTACGGTTTGGTTTACTCGACGCGCTGAAATCCATATCTACCTTTGATCAACTGGAAAGGAAGTTTATGGATCTGTTTAGGCTCCATACCGCTTGATCGAAAGATTTGATGTCCTTTTCAAGCATTCATCAGGGTAATAGATAGACCATAAAGGATTTTCTAAGTGGATTAAATGTTGTTGTAACAGAAGTAAGTAATCTAAAGGAGGACATTGTGTTAATGACACTAATCTGGAAGATACACCCAGACATAGATTTTAGTGAATGATTGAAGATGAAATAGCCACCAACCATGGAGGAACTTCATCGAAAGGCACTCAGTATGTATGCTTAAAAGAGGTAGATATAGCCACCGAAAAGGCTGTTGAGAAACAATCTATTGAAGTTGTGCAAAGCATCGTCGCTATCAAAACAAACCGGTAAAAGCGTCGATGACGTTACAGGAATGTGGAACCAATAATAAAAATAAAAAAAAAGAGAAATCAAGGCATTCAAAGCAAAAGAGATTGTATAGAAAGCATTTGAGATATTTGAAGTCGAGGAACTATAGTCCGTTGAACGATATAGTTGAAACTATATATCTTGCTACGTAAGGAACCGAGAATTATAAGAAGCTACCTCAGAGGGAGATAATTGAAGTTGAATGATGTTTGGGGAAGTACTACTTCCATGACATTCATAGACACAACACTAATGGATGCCTTCATTTAAGGACGCGATCAAAGACGTGATACGTAAGAAAAAATACGGCAATATGTGAGAGACCAGTAGGATGGCATGCAAAATGCCGAACCTTAAGGGAAGAACACTCGGACAGATCGACCGGACCTAGTGGAGAAGGGCCTAGGCGATCGGATGGTAGGATCGTGATTAATGCAATAATTGAAGAACCTCATCCAATGGAGAAGAGATGGAATGAGAAGGAGCGGAATAAGATATCGTCAAAGCACGTGCCATAGGAAAGTTGTCTTACCGTTGAATATGTAGCTCCGAAAAAACAACCGAAGACGATGGCTGATGATGGTTTTTCAAGATAAAGATGCTGATACGGTGAAAACATTGACGCTTGACCACATGGTGATCACGGCCGTGACAGGGCTAGCAATTGTGCACCGCGTTTTGATTGATAGCGAAAGCTCATTTAATATTCTGTTCAAGAAGACATTTAACTAGATGAAGGTAAGTCCAAAGGACATAAAGTCAGGTAAATCCTGCATTCAAGGATTTATAAGAGAGTCAAAAATGCGTATCTAATGTACAAACCTATCAGTGGAGTTGGCCAATGGTGACCGTAAGGTTGTACGAGTGTAGACATTCGTGATTGTAAATGAATTTTCTACTTATAATGTTTTATTAGGCCAACCAGCCCTTGCCAGCTTCAGCATAGCGCTGGTGCTATGGTGTCTGATAATGAAATTCCCCATGAAGAATGTGGTTTGAGCTATTCAAGACGGCCTTAGTACAGGTCGTGGATGTTATGTCGCTAAGCTCACAGAAGCAAAGCGACGTGAGAAAGAAAAGAATGCAAAGAAACCTCCTTGCATCAGGACTGCGGATGCATGGCAATTAACACCCAAGCCCAGGCTTGGGTCTCATAGCAAGTTCTACAAGTCTATGGATGCTCAAAAAGAGCCGAGTATGCGAAAGCGGCACTAGCAAAGCTGACGATTAACATTCCGATCGATATGGATGATTCTACTTGGACCCTTACGATCATATATCAGCTTAGCTTTAAAATGAGAATGGAATTGGTAAAGTTTCTCCAGGAAAATCTGGATTCGTTTGCTTGAACACATTTTGATATGTGTGGAAAATCGTTGGAGATAGTGTTGGAACTGAACTATCCCGCAACGGAAATTATGGGTGAATTTCAAAAAATTTACCCTATTGGATTTTTTATTGGGCCTATGAAGTCTAATTCATTTAGAACAATTCTAATTTTTTAAAAATAAAATCATATATTTTATTTAAATTTAAGTATTTTGTGATGTAAAGTTAATTTGAATGATTTACTTTATATATATCATATACATATACATATGTGTGTGCATGTGTAACTTGATAATCCATGAAGGTAAACATGCCCTTATATAGATGCTGAGATTTATATCACAACGGACACATTAGCTCATTTCGTATGTATTGTATCTCTAAATATGCGCGTAAATCTATAATGCAAAGTATATTTATATAAATACGTATACATCTATTTAAAATACATTTTATAACTAAAAGTCTCAAAATTAAATATATATATATATAATTTAAAACATTTGTATAAATATTTATAAATAATTAAACATATAAAATTATACATACAAATGTATATAATAATTAAAATTATATGTATAAGGTTAAATAAAATGTATATCTATGAATAATTAATTACATTCAAATACTTGAAATGTAAATATATACATTTTAAAATTATTTCTAGATTGAAATTAGCATAAAAAACATAAAATTATAATTTTATCCTTATTATATATATATTAAACATTTTTGATCATAATAATAAAAAATATTAGTAATCAATATATAAAAAATCAAATTTTAAAATTACGAAAATTTATGATCATAAAATACAGGTTCAAAAAAATTCATCATTTTTTGATATAAAATATTATTTTTAATAAATAAAAGAAATGTTCAACCGAAGTAATTTATTATTAAAAATATTAAATGTTAAAAAAAAGTTTTGAAAATGTTTTCGTTGGTTACTGCATAGATGTAATAATTTTAAAAAATATAAAATCGAATTTTTAGTGCAATAATTATTTTAGATAAAATAAACAATTCAAATAATTAAAAAAAGATAACTTAAAATTATTTATATATATATAAAATTATTTTCGAACATAATAATTCATATTACGTATAAATAGGTGTAAGGAAATATTCTAAGCTGTTTATACATTGTAAATATACATATATGTAATTATATGTTTAAAATATGCATTGGTTTATATATTAAGTTAATATATAAATATACATAAAATAATAACAATGATAAAATTTAATTTTTATAGAAAATTATATTTTTTATACACAAATTATAACACATAATAATATAACCATGGACATAACCAAACTAATTTGCGACAATGTCATATACCTACGAAAATCTCACCTAATTAGATATACAACATTAATATATATACAGATTTGGGATTAATTGATATTATCGTAAAATATGATATGATTACTATAATGTATAAATAAAATACCAATTTATGATGCCTTTGAGTCCACGTGAATCAATGAATTCCCTTTTCTAGTTATGCTCGATCCTTCAGATTGCAAGTCAGGAATCGACGACCTTTTCTATGAAATAGTGTTTTACTTAACTTGAATTGATTTGAGATTCTTAGAACTGATATGGGGATTAATTTCGGCCAGAAAACTTGATAGTTATGACAGCCAAAAGTTGTTTTTGATTAAGGGTTTAGAGATCCATAAATATAGGCTTGTACAAGACAGCTATTAGGACAATCACATTACTTATTCTCTCTTAATCTTAGCCATCCATCTCTATATCTAATTCTAAGTTTTAGCTGCCTCCAATAACTTGTCAAAAATGAAATTTTCAGCCCTAATGATGGGCTTGAAACCCATTTAAGCCCAAGCCAAAATACTATGCAATTAAATCTAATTTAATCGCTTGTCGATATTGTATATCGATCAGTATATTTATAACTGTTATAAATATATATAACATTATTTATTTCTCAAATCATATTCAAATTTTATAATTAATATTTCATAAATATTAATTAATTTATAACAATAATAAACTAATTAAATGGTTCGGTCTTAAGGGAATTCATCATTTCTGTTGTGTAACACTTAGGTGTAAATTTGGTCAGCGATTAACATCGAACTATTCTAATGTTAAAGTTCACAAGTCACTTAGCAGATGATGTGATATTATGGCCAAATTTATCACTTAATCATTTTCGGTAAAAATTCAATTTTAGTTTAATAAGCGTTACCCGGTTGTGACATTTGTTTATACCAATTTTCTTCGTCAAAACTATATCACTTTGGACTTATGGAATTTGGTAATGGTCAAAATTCCAACCTCATCCACATTCAACATTATAGTCCAAATACAAAGTTCTTCGTTCAATAATAACAATTACTATTAACCAAAATGCTCTGCACAGAGACTTTGACTTAACTTGAGTTGATGAGGAGACGAATTCTCCCTTGAATAGTGCTTCACTTCCAATACTTCCACTCGACCCAACTATAGTCACTCGATGGATGCCATGCAATGATTTGACTATAATCAAAGCGAAGCCTTCATATCGAAGATCCACAGTATTCTTAGGTCGAGAGAACCGTGTAAACCAGTCACATCGGTTTGACCTAGTTATATTAACCAACAGAAAACTATCGAGTGAGCCGTTCTAGTACGTAACTCCTAGGTGCCACCAACAGTCATGAGTAATGCACTGTCCAACATTTGGGGAGCGTTCTACATCGATATCCAGTCTCGATGCATCTTGATTAGGAACATTTAAAATGGTATATTTGTTTTTGTGATAAATTACTCACAGTCACAACACTTTGTAACTACTGTCACAAAATATGCATTTGTGATTTTTTTATTAAATATATTTTAATTAAGTTAATTAATTAATATAATCACATTATATCAAGTATATAATAGGAATAAAATACCTTTTATTTCAAACAGGATTGGTCAACGAGTTAGATATATGTAACAAATTACATAATTGCCCCTATGACATACCTCTAACTCTATTGATCTCCCACTTGCACTTGGGGTCCATTACGGAATCTATTTCCAACTTCTCTAATCAGTTTTCTCAAAACCAATTAGTTCGGTCTCTTAATGAATGGGTATGCTATTATGTTTTAATTAACTACTTAGTAGATTAACTCTCTCTGACACTGATAAGCTGCCTTTATCATGTGGAACGATTCGAAGTATGTTTTTCGACTTCTGGCGAGCTTTAATTTCTATAATGACCAACTTAATGACATTGTTATCTTATAACAACATTATAGGATTCTCGACATTTGGAATCACCTTTGGCTCAATTATAATTTTTTGCATTTATATCTATATACATTGGTTTATTATAACGTTATTCAAGTTAATGTTCTCAACGTTTCGTTGAATCGACCACAATCATTTTATTTTGAAACATTTTCATATTAAAGAATTTAACTTGAATTTTATCATTGACATGTCATACTTAATATCACTTATAAAAGTTTGTGTCCAAACGTCCCATCATAATGAGTTCTTTGTTTCTATAAACAATTCTCTAGTATTCCATGTATACGCAAGAACACTTCAAACAACCATTTAGTGATATCAATTTAGATTTTATATTTGCCCCATGTATCAAATACATAAACAAAACACAATATCGTACACAACATAACCTGTATGATAATTTATATTGCTAATGCATAAAGAATCCAACTTACATGTTCTCCTTTTAATAGGGTGCTTTTGTATATCATTTTAGGACAATCCCTATGTATTTTATATTCATCATAAAGGACATCATTTACAATTCAGAATTGAGTATTAAAACAATTAAAGTTGATTTTAATACAAGCATATTGTTAAAATCAACAACGTGTAGTTTACTTATAGTTTACAAATATCAATGTACCTTTTGACGTTCTTTCTTATGAACACACGCTTCCACTTCACTTTGATTGAAAATCAAACTATTTGACATTTTTATCCAAATACTTATTCAAACTCGGTGGTTATAAAATGATACATTCGTATCATTTTTTGGATCATATCCAAAGACTCACAAACCCAATATCGCTCCTATTGACTTCGAGGCATTTTGGGTTAATATGTGTAAATGGCTTACTCTAAATCTTATTAAGAATTTTCCATTTCAATATATAAGTATCAAACATTAAGCCTTATCGAGTGATAATTTTGTGGGTAAATCTGAATTAACTTGAGCACGTTGAATACCGAATCTGTTACACTAATTTCAACATTTGAAATTTGCAATATTATTCTTATCAACATTGCTCATTTACTTCCAACCACATTAGTTTTTCCAATAAAGATACAATCTCGGCCGATGGATCACATCTCTTTGGTTACGACCACCAAAATCATATTTTGATTGCGTATTTGGAATTCTTTCAGATTTGCACATCATACCATATAGTGTCAACAATCTTAATGGTTTTATTGAACAACTAAAGGCAATGTATATTTTCGACATTAATAAGAAACTTATAGTTTCTCTTCGATATATGAGAATACTTATTAGACATTCTAATGCTATGTGTTCATTTAGGTTAGTTAGTTTCACTTCATCTCATATAATCAGTTCCATCTTTGGATCAGATCCAGTTTCATTTAACTACCAAAAATTTCTTAAAGAAATTCCTTAACAATGAAGTTGATATCTTGAAACAACAATTGTTTCTTAGTGCAAATAAAATAGGGATTCATAAACGCTTTAAGAACCTTTTTATTTATAAAACTGATTTTAGTTTACAAAATTATGTTTAAAACATAAATATGTCATTTGATGACAGACCTTTCCAAAAAAAACTTTTTGGAGATTCATACAAGATCCCTCATGAGCAATTATTACGTGCAATCTTTCGACTCGCACAACCTGCCAGCTCCTTGGTCTAGGATATGTTGGTATTTCTTACAAAGACTTATCTTGTATGATTTTGTAAACTGTTGTTTAGATAAAATAATATCAACCTTGTTTAATACTCTTAAGTACATGACCTTATAGAAAGAAACTAACTCAACTTCACTCACAGTAATCGTAAATTGTCCAACAATGTCTGATTACTCCTTATCGATGCATCATTATGTATCTCATGCAGGAGTGACTTATGAGGTCGAATCTATATTCACTTTTAGGTACATTTGGAAATCTTTCCAATATACTCACTTATTCGACCAAAACAAATCATTTATTCTATTGCATGTTATTTTATTTAATTTTCTTTTATATTCTATGATTTTATCATAAACTTACTACATGTGTAGTTAATACACATGTTCATGTTGGTAATAAATCATCGATGAATATAACAAAGTATGTGGAACCCTTTTGCTATTAATAGACTTGTGATTGTATACATCAATATGTATTAATTCAAAGCGTTCACCAACTCTTATGATGCTCCTACTGAATGGGTGCATAGCCGTTAACTGTTTGAGATATAATTAACCTATATCATATGATTCATAATCATTATAGTAAAATTATTTCTTAAAACTACGGATTAGTCTATAATTCCAAAACAACTGTAAATAATATTAGACACATATGTATTTTTGTTGCATCATTTTTACTATGAAAACGAATTCCATAATATAGTTCTATTTGATAATGAATATTCATAATACTCATATTGAAATATAGTTATATCTATTTTTCAGTCAATACCAAAAATAAACATTATTTCACAAATAATGTTCAGCACATTTTACGAAAACAATTTTCGTAATTTGATGTAATCATTAGGTGCTATATGGCATACTCCCACTATTTCCGCCATTACTATAATAGCGCACTAAATTTAAAGGTCCACCATTCACTTAATATTGTTTACCTATTTTATATGCTCAACTAGTTTAAAGTTGAGAGTTCTTTTATCAAATATCTCGAACTCAAAGAAATAAATGTTGTAGAAAACAAATTTTTATATGAAAATACATTTCGGAATAAAAAAAATCATATTTCATATTCTAATATTAAGTATCAATTATTATTACAATTACAGTTTCCAATGTTTCTCTATAAAGCAGAAGTGACTATTCATTCTCGTCATTCCAACTTTACCTTAAATTACATCTATTCTTATACATTCGTTTTTCTTTCAAATGATCAAACTATTCAAAAGAAAACCTTACTACAATATCATAACAAACTTTTTGCAAAAGCGCATTCGATTATTCTTAACATTTAAGACATCAAATATGTTGCACTTTATGTAAACCGACCAAGATGACATTTCAATGATCGAGTTCTTAAATGTATCTCGTAGTTTATGGTTTTGTGCTATATTAACACAATATGATCCTTTTGAAATCATTCAAGCTGAATACATGATCTTAAAATACTGTTTATTGGCTTACTTCGAATGAACTAACTTCATCGAAATATTGTACCACATAAACTATGATTGTTCACCATTTAACATTTATATGTGAAAGTACATAGATCGAATATCCATAGTCTTGAATTGAATTTAGAGTTCAAAAACTCATAAAATGCAATACACAGTCTAAACCAAATAAACATATAAGTGACCAACTTACGAATATATTAAGTAGTTGAAATTAGGCACTTGCATGAGTATAGAAACATTATATAAAATGCAATTAGAATTATTAGTAAGTATATATTATATTTCTATTTGTTAACTTTCAATTCAGTTTGTTTATATATGTTAATTGACAAATATTTTATCAATCATATTAAATGCATAAATTTATCATTGTAGATAATTATAACATTATATAGCATATGTTCTTACAATATTAGAAAGGTTAAATGTTAACATTTTATTTTTCTAATAAGGCTTCCACTAGTCTTTTATGTTTCTCCAAACCCTAAGATGAAACATAGAAGTCTTACAACTTCATTAGTGGGTGTTAGGACTCATTTGTTTTGGTATTCTGACATTAAGTTTACTCAACAAATCATAGCCCCACAAACGCTGCATAACTCCTTGTTGGTTGTATCACATACAACTCCTAACCCATTTTTCCTTGTTCTAATCTCATTTCGACCTTGAGTTTTCTCAATAAATCGAAAGAGATTATTCACTTATACCTACTATATCATGATGGCCTAAGTATAATATATATACCGTGAGTTTGCTCAACAAATACATATAGTTATCTTACCTCATCTATTTAATATATTAATAATACTACGCATAACATCCCTAACTTGAGTTTGCTCAACTACTAAGGAATATGTAGGTAATTTATAATACATATATAGTAGAGAACAACATTATATTGAAGATTCATAGTCTTCAATATATATATTGAGTGATATCGACTTATAGAATAATATATTTCTTATGAAATACGCCAGCGATTCAAGTGTCAGACACATCAAAAATCACGGTATATGTACAATTACATATGTATTTATTTCTCAAGTCTTTTTGGGTTTATTTAATGTTCCACATTTAGTTTATACGCATCTCATATAAGTTTTATTGTTATATAACTTTTATATTTCACATCGCTTATATGATGGCCTTACGTATAATATATCATTAACTAAATCTTATCTAATTAATTTTAATCAATTAACTCTTTAATTAATTTTAAATTAGTGTTCCAATATAACTATTATATTGGACATATCTACTATAACATTTATAGTGCATACTATAACCTTTATATTGTAACACACATATATCAATTTTATTTAATTAATTAACCTTTAATTAATTTATTCAATTAAACTAAAATTTATCAATTTCAAAATTTATCTTGTATACATATATGTATACTTATGTTATCTTAAACATTTTAAAATAAAATAACATATATCAACCTATATAATACATGTATATATCCATTACTTAATTAACGTATTTAATTAATTAATTTCATTAATCTTATTAATAAATTTGAAATTTGAAATTATAATATAAATATTTTTAAACATTTTAAAAATATCATTATCCTTTCAAACATTTTGAAAACTTATGTAGTATTATAATTTTTTATAATAAACATGTTTTATTTTAAATTTAACTATTAAATTTAAAATCTTTAACATTAATTTTCAAAACAATTTTGAAAATTAGTCCAAGGCCCAAATTAAGTTGGCCTTTCCTATTAGGAGCAACTTTTGGGCTCACTTCACCTTTCGGCCCAGGCCGGTAACAAGGTAGGATATAGTACTTGATTACTCAATTTCAATCCTATACATTACCTTTCTAGACATCGTACTAAGTGGGCAAGCTTAATAAGTTAGCCTTAACATGGTTAATTTAAAATGCATAGACTATTGAGCTCTGATACCATTGTTAGAACTGGACTAGCCCACGGCGGAAGTTATGGGTGAATTTCAAAATTTTTACCATATTGGATCTTTTATTGGGCCTATGAAGTCTAATTCATTTAGAACAATTCTAATTTTTTTCAAATAAAATCATGTATTTTTATTTAAATTTAAGTATTTTGTAATGTAAAGTTAATTTGAATGATTTAATTTTTATATATATATATATATATATACATGTATCATATACATATACATATGTGTGTACATGTGTAACGTGATAATCTGTGAAAGATATAACATGCTCGTATATAGATGTTGGGATTCACATCACAAAAGACACATTAGCTCATTTCGTATGCATTGTATGTTTTCTAAATGTGTGCATAAATCTATAATGCAAAGTATATTTATATAAATACATATACATATATTTAAAATATATTTTATAAATAAAAGCCTCAAAATTAAATATACATACATACATATATATATAATTTAAAACATCTGTATAAACATATATACACATAATCAAACATATAAAATTATACATATATATATATATATATGTATGTATATAATAATTAAAATTATATATATATGGTTAAATAAAATATATATATATATATATATATATGAATAATTAATTATGTATATATATATGAATAATTAATTACATTCAAATACTTAAAATATACAGGTAAATAGGCATAAGAAAGAAGTTGTAAAAAATTTAGTCTCGGGGACAACAAGTTTGCTTTTCAGTCTGAAGGACCCTTTTTTGTGTAAACTGAAAATGATAGTTAGAACTAACATTCTGTGATTTACACTAAAAAACGTCTTTCAGCATAAAAAACAAACTTCTTGTCCCTAAAACTAAATTTTTTCTAACTTTTTCCTTGAGCCTAAAAACCCCTAAAATATAAATATATATATTTTAACATTATTTCCAGATCGAAATTATCATAACAAGCATAAAATAATAATTTTATTATTTTATCATTATTGTATATATATATAATAGATAGTTTTGATCATAATAATTAAAAATATTAGTGATAATTATTAAAAAATCAAAATCTAGAACTTACGAAAATTTAGGATAAAAAAATACAGGTTCAAATTTTTTTCATGATTTTTTGAAATAAAATATTATTTTTAATAAATAAAAGAAATGTTGAACTGAAGAATATTGACAAAAAATTCTGTGGATTACTGCCTATATATATATATATATATTAATTTTAAAAACATAAAATTGAATTTTCAGTTCAATAATTATTTTAGATAAAACAAGTAATTCAAATAATCAATAAAAGATAATTTAAAAATATTTATATATATAAAAAAGTATTTTCAAATTTGATAATTCATATTATGTATAAATAGGTGTAAGTAAAATTCTAAGCTGTTTATACATTATATATATACATATATGTAATTATATGTTTATAATATACATTAGTCTATATTTAAATTAATATATATATATATACATAAAATAATTAATAATGAAAAAATTTATTTTTTTACAGCAAATTAGATTTGTTTATATATAAATTATAACACATAATAATATAACCATGTACAAAACCAAACTAATTTGTGACAACTACATATACCTACGAAAATCTCACCTAACTAGATATACAACACTAATATATATACAGATTTAGGATTAATCAATATTAAATCATAAAATATGATATGATTACTGTAATATATAAATAGAATACCAATTGATAATGCTTTTGAGTACACTTGAATCAATGAATTCCCTTCTCTAGTTATGCTCGATCCGTCAGATTGCAAGTCAAGAACCGTCGACCTTTTCTATCAAATAGTGCTTTTACTTAATTTGAATTGATTTGAGATTCTTAGAACTGATATGGGGATTAATTTCGGCCATCAAACTTGATAATTATGTCAGCCAAAAGTTTTTTTGGTTAAGGGTTTGGAGATCCATATATATAGCCTTGTACAAGAGAGATATCACCAGCAACATTTTAATGGCGTTAGTTCCCTCTGCATCTCTCCTCATCTAGCCACGTTCCACCCCTTTCGCTTTCCCCTCGTCTCCCCCTCACCTCTCACTTCGTTTCTTCGTCATCTTCCCCTTATGCCATCGAAGAAAAACCCCTTGGTTGTTCCTTTATCACCAGATCCGGTAGGTTCTTTGACTCGCCCTGGAACTTGTTTCTCTTCGATTGTTATTGCGGCGGCCGTGCCTTCGTCCGCAACTGCGGTTGTTCCATCTGCGACTGCGGCCTTAATTTTAGCATTGGTTATTACTCCTTGTCTCGGCGCTTTGGACAACCTGCCTGTGATGGAATCGACAACCATGGGTAACCCACTTTATAGCCTTGTAACAATTTGGATTCTTCTGAAAACGCTGCACCACTGCTACCCCGCAATGCATCTGAGCCAGGTGATCATCCCCTTTCTCCTCTTTTAGCCACTATGAATAGTGAATCTTGGTCCCAGGACGTTGTTGGTTTGGTCGATAATGATATTGGGCAGAAATTTATACCTAATGAGAAGTTTGTGGCACAAGTAGTGAGTGAAACTGGTGCACCTGATTCTAAGGATACGATGCTTAATTCAAATCCTTTTGGTAATAAGCAGCCATGCATTGTTGGAGTTTGTCTAAATGCCGCTTTACCTAAACCTGTATCATCACGCCCTTGTGCTGTTGCATCTGAAAATTGTTATAGTCCTGTGCATACTCCACTACGTATGCTCCTTTATGGCCGTCTTTGTTCGCCAAATTGCTTATGAACGCGAGTGTTCATTCCCTTCGATGTTTTGATAATGTTGAGATTGATGGTTTTATGTTTCCTCCGAAGGAAGTTTTAGAAGCCGGAGTTGATTATTGGAAATATTATTTGGTTGGTTTCTTCCTTGATTCCAATCTAGCTTATCACCTTGTTAAAGCGCGTTGCAATCAGGTTTGGAAACCGAGGGAGGGTTTGAGAGAGTTCACTATGATAATTCTATGTTCTACTTCAAATTCTCCCACTTTGAGGAAAGGCAATGAATTCTAAAAGCCGACTGTAACGACCCGTAAAATTTCGACAAGTAAATTATTAAATATAAGGGGTTTTGAAGTTTAAATCTTGTAGAAAAGAAAATTTTATATATATAAAAGAGATAGAATTAATACTGGGATGAACGCTAAAGAGAAATTTTAGCAACGACAATTAAAGCTTAATTATTGTTAAATTTAATGAAAATCTAATGATTAAGATAGCGTAAGATGTATACCCTTGTGTAAGTTGAAGATAAGGGAGATTTAAATGTATAATTAATAATGAATTGTAGAAACGGTTATCTAACCTAATTGTTGAAAATTTAAGTAAATTATTAATAAAGAAATAGTGTAAATTGGTTGCACCTGAATTAAAGAATTAAAGACAAGAATTTAAATTTCCTATGTATTTATATATATTGATAAAACTGTAACCGTATGTGAATTAAGGTAGAAAATAAATGGCAGTTGAGGGACAATCAATTATATACAAATTCAAGTGTGATTGAAACGGCCGTTTGAGTTTTATGTAGTGCAAATGGAAATAGTTAAAAGCATGATAATTTCTTAATTGAATATGTTTGTTTAATTAATGCTGAAAGAAACAAAATTGAAAATTTTATTTATAAGATATGAATTGCAATTGTATAATGAAATTAAATTGTTAATTTGTGGATGTAAACATTGGATAAATTAATGGAAGTGAAGTTTTAATGTATGTTGGATAGAACATAGGTGATTGCAATTCGGTAGTATGTATTGAATATAAAGTTCATTCAATTGTGGAGAAAGTTTTAATTAAGAAAAACGTTACTTTAGCAATTATTAATATAGTAACGGAAGAGTGAATATAAATTTATAGTAACATAAAACGTATTGTAAGGTAATAATTAAGTGTAGACTTATAAAATAGATTTATGACAATAAATTTTGTAAGCTATCTATTCTATTAGTTTGTTAAGTTTATTTTGATCAATCTCAATTAATGCACTAAATTATTGCAGTTAGTGTGGATTACATATGGGTAAGTAAAGAATGTGAATCCAATAAGATGTAACCTAGGTAAATTTCCATTCATAATATGATAATTAGTGTAATCTTAAGAATGGAACCAAAGAGGAATGAATTAATTGAGGTTCTAAGTTTTATGTGTAAAGTTCCAAAAAATTGAGATAAGGTAATTTATGCAAATAAAAGATGAAATTTGGGAAATATTTATGTATTGGAATATAAAAGAAATGTTGACTATGAAGTTGAGTAATAATTGATTTATTTTGAGTTGTAATCCAATAAAAATCAAATTTATTAGAATTTATTGCAATTAATTGGATTAATTGCAGTAACCTTTGGAAATTGGAACTTAGTAAAAATAATCTGGATTGGATTTCAAATAAATAGGTTAGGGTGAGTAACTGAATTACATACTATGAATAAGTAAACCAGGAAGATTAAATTTAATTAATATAAAATAGTTGATTTATTGCAAATAAAAGATTATGTAAATATTTAGTTAGGTGGAATTAAAGTTAATTACATAATAAGGTATGAATCCACTGCTAATTTTATTTATGGAAATGAAAAGAGTACCAAAAACAAGCTTTGTCAGTATATTTAAGTTTAATGTATAATAATAAGTTAATGGTAATAAAAGAAGTTTAAACATCTAAATATTCTGTTAATAGAGAGTTGATTTTAAATCTAAGAATATTAAGAAGTAGACTTTTGAATACAACATTTGATCCATCCACTTAAAATGTATAGATAGGATAATCGCTGATTTTTTATTTAAGTGGTGCAAACGGAGATTTATCTATTTATTTGGAATTGGAATTTATAAGTGTATAAATAGGAAATAAGTGAAATTTATTTTTAAATATTCATAAATGAAGATTTAGATGAAGGTGAGAATGGTAATGCTTTAAATAGTAGAGACGTACACAAATCAATGTAGGTAATTAGAAATAAAATGTTGTCGAAACGATAAAACGTTTCTTGTGAAAAATGGATGACATAACGAAAAAGGGTAATGTATTCACTTGAATATAAATTGAAACTTATTTAAGGTATTAGTTACAATGGATAGAGATTTTGGGTAACATTGTAAATGATATGTAAGTAATGCAAATGTATGTCAATAGTAAGGGATTAGGATGAATTAAAAATTTGTAACATAGGAATTACCTGCCTATTTGTTAATAAAAATTTGAATGGTTAGTAAGTGATAATAGAATAAGTGTACATTAGTGGAATTGAGGTAACGTTGGTTTTAATGTTGAGAAAATAAATGGGTATAGTAAAGTTTAAGTGGAATTGTAAGTATGTATAGGGGAATGAATTATTGCAGGGAAATATTTGGTAACCATTGCAATAAATGTAAATTAGTGTGCATTAATATGAAATTTAGTAATAGGTGTGAATAACTTAAATTTCTTCATAGGATAAAGAATGATGGAAATAACGTTTATTTAATATATCGGGATTTAATTGATCATAAAAGGTTGATTGCAAATCAAATGAAAAATGCTTAAATGGGAATTAAGTTATTTATTCATTTGGATTTAAAGCATGATTGAAATTATTGGAAACTGAATAAAACGTTTTATGTTGATTGAAATTTAAGTTGGAAGTAATTAAGATAAATAAAATATGTATAATATGGAATTCAAATGTACATAGAAATGTGGATTTTAGTATGTAAACGTAAATCTATTGAGAATGGATAGAAATTTAACCTGTAATTATTACCGTAATTTAGAATTTTAGTTGAAATTGAAAATTTATCTATGTATTTGGAAATTTATGGAATTGTGAATATATATATGGAAATTTAAATGAAGCATCTAATTTTACATGTGTGAATACGCTTAAAATGCAATGTAAATGTTGAGAAAGAAATAATTTAATCCGTAACGTGTATAATTAATATCCTTTTGGGACCACTTCTGTTTGCACGTTAAAATTCGTGCACACCTATCCTTTTGCGATCTATCTATAAATATGCTGTGATAAACCCTAGCCTCCTTTCTATTGTCAATTGGCTGTACGTTCATTTTTCTTCATCTCTTTCTCTTCCTCAATGGTTACAAAACCTAATCTATCTACAATTCAAATTTTCTAATAAAATTCAAACTCTCCACAAAAAATTCCAGAAAATTTTATGATAAAGTTCTCGAGACACGTAATCTGCTGGTACAATTCGTTTTCTGTTTTGGATATTCGTTTGACCAGAAAAAATTCGACGATGTGCTGTAGCTTTTAGCTGACGTGGCCATTGAAGTTAAGTGGGTTTTGTTTTATTTTATTTTATTTATTTATTTTTTTATTTTTTTGTTTTTTTTTTGTTTTCAAATCGTTTAAAATGAATATCTTTTTCATACGTTCTCCGATTTACGCGAAATTTCTTTTGTTAGGATCGTAATTTAGTTCCGGATCTGATGACGCTGGTTTGGACAGATTTGGGGACCGTCAGATTTTTTGGGTTTAAATCGAATTTAAATTCGATTTAAATTCAAAAGGTGAGTGTTTAAACCCACTCACAACTACTAGAAGCTTTTATGTTTGTTAAATTAATTTTAGAAATAAATAGAAATTTATTTATGAGTATTTGGCATGTTTATTTCACTCATATTTGTTGAATTGCATTTATTAAATTTAACTGTTAATTTAATTTATTTATTGCGTATTAATTGATAGTTAGAATTTATTTGTTTGCCTATAAACTGCTAGTTAACAGTTATATAGATTATTACTGAATATAAACTGTTAGATTAATAGTTGTTAAATTTAATCTGAATAAAATTGCCAGTTATTACCTGTTATATATTATCAAATATAAATTGTTATTGATTGATATTGCTTGATGATTGGGATTGGATGATGGGTGATGTTGATGGATGTTTTATTGTATATCATTAAATTGCAAATTTTCATGCATATTTCCTTTCATTCGGGATTGTGGTTTGAAATGATATACAACCGCAAAATTTTATATCTTTTAAATTGCGGATTGAAATGATAAATATCCGTATCACTTGACCATAGGATAGAAAATTATATACAGGCACCGCGGTCTATATATAACTATTTTAATGTGATTTCTATGGTTTGGATGGAATACGGTTTATAATAATCTTAAATTTTATATTGTATAAATATTTTTCTTCCATATATATATATATATACATATGAAGTTGAAAATTTTGAAATTAAAAGGTGTATAAAAATCTTTATTAAAAATGGAAGAAAATTAAGAAAATGGAGTTTAATAATTTATATCATATGTTTAAATGTTAAGTTTGGAAATTTTAAGATATGATATTTATAATTGGATTTTCCCCAAAATAAATTGAAATAAATATTCTAGTATAATTTGAATTGGGAAAATATATATGTTTTATTACTAGAAATTGAAGTCTTATTATTTATGGATTTTATGTGAATATTCAAGACTAATTAATAGAACAATTGATCTGTTGAAAGAATAAAATCCAATTTTAGTTTGAAATATTGTTACTCAAAATGGATATACGTATATATAAATAAATTGAAGTGGTTTTGGAACTTGAGAGAGATAATATAAATTTTGGTTTAGACTTTAATAAAGAAATGTATTTGTAAAGCCATGAGAACTATTTTCTTTACAAAGTAACATTTAAGTTAAACCATTTATTTCATATACCGTTGAATGTCCAAACCATTCAAGTTTTTTTTTAGAAGTTATGGTTTTAAATTATGATTTTCAAAATATTATGCTTGAAAATATTTGATTTTCAGACGTTATGAAGTTAAAGCATTATGATTTTGGAAAAGAATTATATTTGGGATAAGTGATAAAATATGGTTTTGGGTTTTGAAATGATATCGTATTCATGGTTATGAAATGGAATGTTTATTCTGATTTTTAAAGTATAACCGATTTTTAAATGACCGCGGTGTTATAATAACGATGGGTTGGCAAAGAGACCGGGATCGGATATGGACATACTCTCTGTCGATACCGAAAACCACTTTGACTAACCGTGTACGCGGTGGAGATTCCAGAATGAAGTAGGTGGTGGCGACGTTTCCTGTAAGGTAAATACGTGGACCCGACTCCCGTGAGTTGGCATAAGGTGGCTAAAACAGGAGCGATTCTCAGGCCAATGAGGTCATTCCTCTGATCGGACCCTCCTCTTCGATATTATACTTTGACTTGGATTGATTCAGTGGCCACTTCTATATTTTGATTTTGGGGAGTTAGTCCGAGGTGGGCGGTAACTGCGGCTACGCGTTTCCACCAGCCTGGATAGCAATTGGTATATCTACCCTGGCATTGCCTAGTTGTGCCGTGTCACCTACCATACCGAGCCTTTACTACGAGTTTCTATTTGTGTCGTACCTATGGAGTATCCTCTGGTAGCCTCCCGATCAGGAGGTATTACGGTACTGTATAGACTATTGGCATTTTACGTGTTAAGGTGGAAAATGTAAAGGCTTAACGCTATTTAAAAGTAAGTTTATTTTATAAATAGACACTACTATAATAGCGCAATATACTATATAGTAAATAGTTTAACGGATCCTTAGGAGATGTAAATCCCGAGCATCTCTTGAGTTACTGTACTCATATTTATTTCTGTTAATTTAACTCACATGAGATCTTTTAGTTCTGACTCGAGTGTTTTTGTCTTTTCAAATTCGCTCGGGTCAGTCCGAGCGTTTCAGGATCGAAGATTTTAGCTTTGGAGGACGAAGACGAAGAATCCGTATTATATTATTTATAGTATTGCACCACACTCTAAATTTCCGCTGCATGGATTGTATTGGTATGTGTAACTCTGATATTCATTGTATAAGTAAAATAAATATTTTGTAAACAGTTATCATGAACTGTATATTGATTATTATATTTTATCCTTCCGCTGTGAGATTCTATTTTGTTTTATTTCTTCTCTGTTTTTCTTATTTACCCCATAACAATCCGCCCTTGCGTATGCTTTGAATTGGCACGTGTGTCGGTTTAAAGTGTGCGAAAAGGCGGGATGTTACAGTTGGTATCAGAGCTTTGGTTTAGCGATAAACTTGGCTTTGTGGGGTTTGACTCTTTGTTAATAGGGTAGTAATACCCTATGGGAGTCGCTGAGTGTGTATATATATATGAGAGAGCGTACTTGTTAGTTTTATAAAAGGTTTTATATTGTGTTAATCTGTTCCGTTTTGTATTTATAAATTCCGGTTGACGCATGGGACGCTGTGACATCAATAGGGATTTCTAAACACTTAATAGGACAGACCGACATAATATTTGTTTTAATATAGGCGGATGAAATAATTTTGCCTAATCTATTTTCTATATATATATAAAATAAAATTTTCAAATTATATCTATAATTGGTTGCTATAGATTGGTTGTTAGGAAATAGAGTACATAATAATAGAAATAAAATTGAAGAAAATAGATAAATGAATTTGGAAATTTAGAACTGAAGTTCCGGGGGTCTTGAAAATTCTTTCGAATAAATTTTGGAATATAATAATATTATTTATAAGTATTTTCTAATATAAGTATTTCAATATATTTCAGAAGAATTGTTTTAAAGGAAGATTTTGGAAAATAAGTTTGTACTTCCCTCTCTGTCGCTGGAAAATAAATTTCGGTGATGAATGCACGCATCATCGACATTCATTTTCGAGTTTCGAAGAGGAAAGGCCACTGTAGAAATTTACTGCAAATTTGTTTAAGAGAACTTTATCGTTTGATTATAGTTAAAGTTATATAAGTAAAAAGAATATGTTTATCTACTATTTTAAATAATTTGAAATTAAACCCTGTATTTGGTTCTTAAGTTCCAATCAATCAATAGTTTAATTTAATGTAGAAATTTGAACCTTTAATTAAAGAAAATCTAATACAATAGGAAGATAAGTAATGTAATTAAAACGATTGTAAACAGTTATAAATGAATTAGTAAACTTCTTTATTTATAAGAATTAATGTTATAGGGTAGCAAATCTAGTGTAATTAAATGGTTACTATTATTAAATATAATAGAAACGTAATTACATTCATTTATTGAATGTTTACGTTCAATATGTAATTAAAGGTAAGTTGAAATTTTAATTTATAAAACGAATATATATTTATTGAACCATTAATTAATTAATGGAATTGAGAAGAAACTTGTAAATTTTCACTTACATTTTTAAAACATATATATAACTTACCACGTAATAAAAGTTGAAATGTTAATAAGAAAATGTTAGAGAAAACTTACAAGTGAAGCTTGAGGGAATGAATAATTCACTGAATTTGCTATAATTAATGAGGATTAAATGTATAAACCCAAGTTAAATTGGAAATTTTACTATATAAAAAGGTAAGATTTTAAATAGATGATATAAGCTTAAGTAAATAAAATGGAATACCAATATAATGAATATTGTAATAAATGAAAAATGAAGTTGTAAGTGATGAGGAAATCACTCCATAAATAGAAGAAATAAACATTGTTAAAGGATTGAAGCTAATTGTTAACAAATAAGTATTAAGGATAAATGTAATAAGGATGTAAGTATTAAATAAATTAATGAAAATAAAAAGTGCATAGGTGTAATGCAATAAAAGAAACTTACAAGACCTAAATTAATGGAAAGGAATAATTATAAGTAATAAGTAAATTAACGAAACAAACATTAATGAGTAAATGAAATTTAAAGTTTATGTGAATCATAAAAGGGAAATCAAACAACTAAAGCATGAAATGAATGTATAATAAGTGAATTTGGTTGTTGGTTTGAAATTATTATTGGTTGATTTATGGTTGGTTGGGTAAAGAAATATGAAGTTGTTGGATAAATAAATAATCTATCTTTGTTCCATCTAAGACTGTCGAGTAAAGGATGCACTTGATAGTTATTTTCATTCCATACAAATTTCAAGTTTTGAACCCGAACAACTATTTGTTTGATGAATTAAATGGTTGCTTTGTCTTGTGTATGTATGCTGTTTGTAAGGTTGATGGTTGTTGTATTGATTGGTTGATTTATGGTTGAATCCACTTAAATATTTTACTGTATATAAATTTGTACATTTAAGCTAAATTAACTAATTTTGTAAATTTAAAATATTGATTTCGAAATACTTCTTTTCCCTTCTTTTCCTTTTCGGGGACGAAAAGTTTTGAGTGGGGGAGAGTGTAACGACCCGTAAAATTTCGACAATTAAATTATTAAATATAAGGGGTTTTGAAGTTTAAATCTTGTAGAAAAGAAAATTTTATATATATAAAAGAGATAGAATTAATACTGGGATGAACGCTAAAGAGAAATTTTAGCAACGACAATTAAAGCTTAATTATTGTTAAATTTAATGAAAATCTAATGATTAAGATAGCGTAAGATGTATACCCTTGTGTAAGTTGAAGATAAGGGAGATTTAAATGTATAATTAATAATGAATTGTAGAAACGGTTATCTAACCTAATTGTTGAAAATTTAAGTAAATTATTAATAAAGAAATAGTGTAAATTGGTTGCACCTGAATTAAAGAATTAAAGACAAGAATTTAAATTTACTATGTATTTATATATATTGATAAAACTGTAACCGTATGTGAATTAAGGTAGAAAATAAATGGCAGTTGAGGGACAATCAATTATATACAAATTCAAGTGTGATTGAAACGGCCGTTTGAGTTTTATGTAGTGCAAATGGAAATAGTTAAAAGCATGATAATTTCTTAATTGAATATGTTTGTTTAATTAATGCTGAAAGAAACAAAATTGAAAATTTTATTTATAAGATATGAATTGCAATTGTATAATGAAATTAAATTGTTAATTTGTGGATGTAAACATTGGATAAATTAATGGAAGTGAAGTTTTAATGTATGTTGGATAGAACATAGGTGATTGCAATTCGGTAGTATGTATTGAATATAAAGTTCATTCAATTGTGGAGAAAGTTTTAATTAAGAAAAACGTTACTTTAGCAATTATTAATATAGTAACGGAAGAGTGAATATAAATTTATAGTAACATAAAACGTATTGTAAGGTAATAATTAAGTGTAGACTTATAAAATAGATTTATGACAATAAATTTTGTAAGCTATCTATTCTATTAGTTTGTTAAGTTTATTTTGATCAATCTCAATTAATGCACTAAATTATTGCAGTTAGTGTGGATTACATATGGGTAAGTAAAGAATGTGAATCCAATAAGATGTAACCTAGGTAAATTTCCATTCATAATATGATAATTAGTGTAATCTTAAGAATGGAACCAAAGAGGAATGAATTAATTGAGGTTCTAAGTTTTATGTGTAAAGTTCCAAAAAATTGAGATAAGGTAATTTATGCAAATAAAAGATGAAATTTGGGAAATATTTATGTATTGGAATATAAAAGAAATGTTGACTATGAAGTTGAGTAATAATTGATTTATTTTGAGTTGTAATCCAATAAAAATCAAATTTATTAGAATTTATTGCAATTAATTGGATTAATTGCAGTAACCTTTGGAAATTGGAACTTAGTAAAAATAATCTGGATTGGATTTCAAATAAATAGGTTAGGGTGAGTAACTGAATTACATACTATGAATAAGTAAACCAGGAAGATTAAATTTAATTAATATAAAATAGTTGATTTATTGCAAATAAAAGATTATGTAAATATTTAGTTAGGTGGAATTAAAGTTAATTACATAATAAGGTATGAATCCACTGCTAATTTTATTTATGGAAATGAAAAGAGTACCAAAAACAAGCTTTGTCAGTATATTTAAGTTTAATGTATAATAATAAGTTAATGGTAATAAAAGAAGTTTAAACATCTAAATATTCTGTTAATAGAGAGTTGAGTTTAAATCTAAGAATATTAAGAAGTAGACTTTTGAATACAACATTTGATCCATCCACTTAAAATGTATAGATAGGATAATCGCTGATTTTTTATTTAAGTGGTGCAAACGGAGATTTATCTATTTATTTGGAATTGGAATTTATAAGTGTATAAATAGGAAATAAGTGAAATTTATTTTTAAATATTCATAAATGAAGATTTAGATGAAGGTGAGAATGGTAATGCTTTAAATAGTAGAGACGTACACAAATCAATGTAGGTAATTAGAAATAAAATGTTGTCGAAACGATAAAACGTTTCTTGTGAAAAATGGATGACATAACGAAAAAGGGTAATGTATTCACTTGAATATAAATTGAAACTTATTTAAGGTATTAGTTACAATGGATAGAGATTTTGGGTAACATTGTAAATGATATGTAAGTAATGCAAATGTATGTCAATAGTAAGGGATTAGGATGAATTAAAAATTTGTAACATAGGAATTACCTGCCTATTTGTTAATAAAAATTTGAATGGTTAGTAAGTGATAATAGAATAAGTGTACATTAGTGGAATTGAGGTAACGTTGGTTTTAATGTTGAGAAAATAAATGGGTATAGTAAAGTTTAAGTGGAATTGTAAGTATGTATAGGGGAATGAATTATTGCAGGGAAATATTTGGTAACCATTGCAATAAATGTAAATTAGTGTGCATTAATATGAAATTTAGTAATAGGTGTGAATAACTTAAATTTCTTCATAGGATAAAGAATGATGGAAATAACGTTTATTTAATATATCGGGATTTAATTGATCATAAAAGGTTGATTGCAAATCAAATGAAAAATGCTTAAATGGGAATTAAGTTATTTATTCATTTGGATTTAAAGCATGATTGAAATTATTGGAAACTGAATAAAACGTTTTATGTTGATTGAAATTTAAGTTGGAAGTAATTAAGATAAATAAAATATGTATAATATGGAATTCAAATGTACATAGAAATGTGGATTTTAGTATGTAAACGTAAATCTATTGAGAATGGATAGAAATTTAACCTGTAATTATTACAGTAATTTAGAATTTTAGTTGAAATTGAAAATTTATCTATGTATTTGGAAATTTATGGAATTGTGAATATATATATGGAAATTTAAATGAAGCATCTAATTTTACATGTGTGAATACGCTTAAAATGCAATGTAAATGTTGAGAAAGAAATAATTTAATCCGTAACGTGTATAATTAATATCCTTTTGGGACCACTTCTGTTTGCACGTTAAAATTCGTGCACACCTATCCTTTTGCGATCTATCTATAAATATGCTGTGATAAACCCTAGCCTCCTTTCTATTGTCAATTGGCTGTACGTTCATTTTTCTTCATCTCTTTCTCTTCCTCAATGGTTACAAAACCTAATCTATCTACAATTCAAATTTTCTAATAAAATTCAAACTCTCCACAAAAAATTCCAGAAAATTTTATGATAAAGTTCTCGAGACACGTAATCTGCTGGTACAATTCGTTTTCTGTTTTGGATATTCGTTTGACCAGGAAAAAAATTCGACGATGTGCTGTAGCTTTTAGCTGACGTGGCCATTGAAGTTAAGTGGGTTTTGTTTTATTTTATTTTATTTATTTATTTATTTATTTGTTTGTTTTTTTGTTTTTTTGTTTTTCTTTTCAAATCGTTTAAAATGAATATCTTTTTCATACGTTCTCCGATTTACGCGAAATTTCTTTTGTTAGGATCGTAATTTAGTTCCGGATCTGATGACGCTGGATTGGACAGATTTGGGGACTGTCGGATTTTTTGGGTTTAAATCGAATTTAAATTCGATTTAAATTCAAAAGGTGAGTGTTTAAACCCACTCACAACTACTAGAAGCTTTTATGTTTGTTAAATTAATTTTAGAAATAAATAGAAATTTATTTATGAGTATTTGGCATGTTTATTTCACTCATATTTGTTGAATTGCATTTATTAAATTTAACTGTTAATTTAATTTATTTATTGCGTATTAATTGATAGTTAGAATTTATTTGTTTGCCTATAAACTGCTAGTTAACAGTTATATAGATTATTACTGAATATAAACTGTTAGATTAATAGTTGTTAAATTTAATCTGAATAAAATTGCCAGTTATTACCTGTTATATATTATCAAATATAAATTGTTATTGATTGATATTGCTTGATGATTGGGATTGGATGATAGGTGATGTTGATGGATGTTTTATTGTATATCATTAAATTGCAAATTTTCATGCATATTTCCTTTCATTCGGGATTGTGGTTTGAAATGATATACAACCGCAAAATTTTATATCTTTTAAATTGCGGATTGAAATGATAAATATCCGTATCACTTGACCATAGGATAGAAAATTATATACAGGCACCGCGGTCTATATATAACTATTTTAATGTGATTTCTATGGTTTGGATGGAATACGGTTTATAATAATCTTAAATTTTATATTGTATAAATATTTTTCTTCCATATATATATACATATGAAGTTGAAAATTTTGAAATTAAAAGGTGTATAAAAATCTTTATTAAAAATGGAAGAAAATTAAGAAAATGGAGTTTAATAATTTATATCATATGTTTAAATGTTAAGTTTGGAAATTTTAAGATATGATATTTATAATTGGATTTTTCCCAAAATAAATTGAAATAAATATTCTAGCAAATTTGAATTGGGAAAATATATATGTTTTATTACTAGAAATTGAAGTCTTATTATTTATGGATTTTATGTGAATATTCAAGACTAATTAATAGAACAATTGATCTGTTGAAAGAATAAAATCCAATTTTAGTTTGAAATATTGTTACTCAAAATGGATATACGTATATATAAATAAATTGAAGTGGTTTTGGAACTTGAGAGAGATAATATAAATTTTGGTTTAGACTTTAATAAAGAAATGTATTTGTAAAGCCATGAGAACTATTTTCTTTACAAAGTAACATTTAAGTTAAACCATTTATTTCATATACCGTTGAATGTCCAAACCATTCAAGTTTTTTTTTTAGAAGTTATGGTTTTAAATTATGATTTTCAAAATATTATGCTTGAAAATATTTGATTTTCAGACGTTATGAAGTTAAAGCATTATGATTTTGGAAAAGAATTATATTTGGGATAAGTGATAAAATATGGTTTTGGGTTTTGAAATGATATCGTATTCATGGTTATGAAATGGAATGTTTATTCTGATTTTTAAAGTATAACCGATTTTTAAATGACCGCGGTGTTATAATAACGATGGGTTGGCAAAGAGACCGGGATCGGATATGGACATACTCTTTGTCGATACCGAAAACCACTTTGACTAACCGTGTACGCGGTGGAGATTCCAGAATGAAGTAGGTGGTGGCGACGTTTCCTGTAAGGTAAATACGTGGACCCGACTCCCGTGAGTTGGCATAAGGTGGCTAAAACAGGAGCGATTCTCAGGCCAATGAGGTCATTCCTCTGATCGGACCCTCCTCTTCGATATTATACTTTGACTTGGATTGATTTAGTGGCCACTTCTATATTTTGATTTTGGGGAGTTAGTCCGAGGTGGGCGGTAACTGCGGCTACGCGTTTCCACCAGCCTGGATAGCAATTGGTATATCTACCCTGGCATTGCCTAGTTGTGCCGTGTCACCTACCATACCGAGCCTTTACTACGAGTTTCTATTTGTGTCGTACCTATGGAGTATCCTCTGGTAGCCTCCCGATCAGGAGGTATTACGGTACTGTATAGACTATTGGCATTTTACGTGTTAAGGTGGAAAATGTAAAGCCTTAACGCTATTTAAAAGTAAGTTTATTTTATAAATAGACACTACTATAATAGCGCAATATACTGTATAGTAAATAGTTTAACGGATCCTTAGGAGATGTAAATCCCGAGCATCTCTTGAGTTACTGTACTCATATTTATTTCTGTTAATTTAACTCACATGAGATCTTTTAGTTCTGACTCGAGTGTTTTTGTCTTTTCAAATTCGCTCGGGTCAGTCCGAGCGTTTCAGGATCGAAGATTTTAGCTTTGGAGGACGAAGACGAAGAATCCGTATTATATTATTTATAGTATTGCACCACACTCTAAATTTCCGCTGCATGGATTGTATTGGTATGTGTAACTCTGATATTCATTGTATAAGTAAAATAAATATTTTGTAAACAGTTATCATGAACTGTATATTGATTATTATATTTTATCCTTCCGCTGTGAGATTCTATTTTGTTTTATTTCTTCTCTGTTTTTCTTATTTACCCCATAACAATCCGCCCTTGCGTATGCTTTGAATTGGCACGTGTGTCGGTTTAAAGTGTGCGAAAAGGCGGGATGTTACACCGACCCAATTTTGATTGAAGGGAAACCGCTCATTATTACTACCAGGAATCCGTCAGTTGATCGGGAAGTTGATCAGGTTTTATCTATTCCTATCTGGGCACACGTTTCCCACATCCCTTCTGTACTTCAGCCTCTGATTGGGATTGACCGGCTTGCTGGCCTTCTTGGTAAGGTTATTTGCTATGACGCTAACACTGTGGCCAGAAAGAGTTTATGCCAAAGCTTTGATTAAAATAACTCCTGCTAAACCCTTACCTCTGATGTTAAAAGTCAGACTCAACGTGGGCCATTTTGCTGAGGTCAAAGTCTGCTATAGTTGGAAACCGGAGATTTGTACATCATGTCAGACATTTAGGCATCTTGCAGATGTGTGTTCCGGATCGGAGTCCTATGGCCATGTTCCTTTTTCTGATCGGTTACCACTTCCTCATTCTCCATCTTGGAAATTGGTATCAAAGGTTGTGCCTCCCTCATCTGTCCCGATTACCACTGCTGCTGAGGCTCATATTGATGATTCTCCCGACGCTCCGCCATCTCCTAGTAAGTCACTTTCACCGTTTGAGGCTGATACTACTTCTTTGATGGATTCTAATATTTGGAACCTTGATGAACGGGCATGGCCACATGTTTCTTCTGATATAAGGTACTCTCCTACGACTGACACCTACTATGCCTTTATCAGCGATATTGAGGGAGAGAGTTGTAGTCTTACATATCACATTAAGGGTGAGGGTATGTCCCTTACTAGGGTTGGAGAGATTAGTAAGGCGAACAAAAGTCATTTTTATGATGTAAGTTGGGACAGAAAATTTATATACTCTCTGGATTCTGTGGGCTACAATCTGATTTTGGCTACTCTTTTCTCTGGTTACTCGCATGTTTTTGATCCAGTGTTGGAGGTTAGAGGTGGCAGTTCCTCCTCTTCTGGGGATGCTTAGTCTTGTTCTTTTTAATAGTCTACACACCTCTTTCTAGCTCCTGTGCTTTTATTTTCTATGGTTTAGTCTCTAAACCATTTTAGTTGTTCTGTGCATGTACAAAACACCTGTTTTTTTCATTTATATACAGTGGCACGTCCCACTTTAAGCCGGCTAGTTTTTCTAAAAAAGAGAGATATTTGGACAATCTCATTGCCTATTCTCTCTTATTCTTAGCAATCCATCTCTAGGTCTAATCATAAGTTTTAGTCGCCTCCAATATCTTGTCAAAACCGAAATTTGCAGCCCCAATGATGGGCTTTAAACCCATTTAAGACCACTATGCAATTAAATCTAATTAAATCGATTGTCGATATTGTATATCGATCGATATATTTATAACAGTTATAAATATATATAACATTATTTATTTTTCAAATCATATTCAGATTTCATAATTAATATTTTATAAATATTAATTAATTTAGTTAATTTATAACAATTATAAACTAAATAAATCGTTCGGTCTTAAGGGAATTCTTCATGATGGCTGTGTAACTCTTGGGTGTAAATTTGGTCAGCGATTAACATCGAACTATTCTAATATTAACGTTCACACGTCACTTAGCAGGTGGTGTGACATTATGGTCAAATTTATCGCTTACTCGTTTTCGATGAAAATCCAATTTTAGGTTAATAAGCATTAACCAGTTGTGACATTTGTTTACACCAATTCTCTTCGTCAAAACTATATCACTTTGGACTTATGGAATTGGTAATGGTCAAAATTCCAACCTCATTCACATTCAACTTTATAGTCCAAATACAAAGTCTTTGGTTCAATAATAACAATTACTATTAACCGAAATGCTCAGGTCAGAGACTTTGACTTTGAGTTGACTGTGATATTAACCACATATAACCGAGGAGACGAATTCTCTCTTGAATAGTGCTTCACTTCCAATACTTCCACTCGATCCAACTATAGTCACTCAATGGATGCCATGCCATGATTTGGCTATAATGAAAGCGAAGCTTTCATATTGAAGATCCATAGTATTCTTAAGTCGAGAGAATTGTGTAAATCAGTCACATTGATATTTTCTGTTTGACTTTAGTTATAGTAACCAATAGAAAACTATCGAGTGATTTGTTTCATAGTTATCCAACAACTATTAGTATGTAACCACTAGGTGCCCCCAGTAGTCATGAGTAATATACTGTCCAACATTTGGAGAGCGTTACGTACTCCAGTCTCAACGGATACATCAATATCCAGTCTCGATGCATCTTGACTAAGAACATTTAAAATGGTATATTTGTTTCATTGTGATAAATTACTCACGGTTACAACACTTTGTCACTACTATCACAAAATATATCATTCATGGATTTTTCTATTAAATATACTTTTAATTAAGTTAATTAATTAATATAATCACATTATATTAAGTACATAATATGAAGAAAATACCTTTTATTTCGAACAAGATTGGTCAACGAGTTAGATATATGTAACAAATTACATAACTACCCCTAGGTCATACCCTTAACTCTATCAGATAGAATGTCATGCATTGAATGTGGACCCAAGGTGTCATCTTATAAAGCAAAGAGATGTATTCTAGGCCTGGAGTGATCTGTTGAATTGAAGGAAGAGACGGATAAACTAAAGGCAAATGGCTTTATCTGCGATGCCTTATACCTTGAATGGGTATCATATCCCGTGTTGGTCCAGAAGCCAAGTGGAAATTGGCATATATGCATTAATTATTTGGACCTAAATAAAGCATACCCAAAAGATAGTTTCTCGCTGTCGAAGATAGACAAACTTATGGACTTGACGCCCGAGCACGAACTATTATTCTTCATGGATGCATATTCCAGCTACAACCGAATAGCGA
This sequence comes from Allium cepa, assembly GCA_030765085.1. Lineage (NCBI taxonomy): Eukaryota > Viridiplantae > Streptophyta > Magnoliopsida > Asparagales > Amaryllidaceae > Allium > Allium cepa. Next base: position 408,036,917 of record CM060939.1, on the reverse strand, counting down.
TGCACGTCACAGACAAAGAACATACAAGTTTCTCCATTGATTTGGGTTTGTACTGCTACCAAGCAATGTCGTTGAGTTTGAATAATGCCGGAGCTACATGCCGACGATTGGTAATAAGAAGTTCGAAAATAATATTTGACGGACGATGTAAGTTCATATGAACGATATGCTAATGAAGTCACAGTGATTGACGAACCACATGGAGGACCTTGCTGAAATGTTGGATGTGCTTTGAGAGTATGGAATGAGGCTCAATCAGTTGAAGTTTTCTTTTGAAGTTGCATTGGAAAAGTTTTGGGTTTCATAGTGAACTTAAGTGGCATCGAAGCTAATCTAGAGCAGATTATAGTGTTAAAAGATATCGATGCCCTAAAAATAAGGAGGGGGATGTAGAGCTTGAATAGGAAAGTCGTTGTGTCGAGTCTATTTATTTCAAAATCGACGGACAAGCATATACCGTTCTTTGATGCCCTCAGGAATGAAAAAGGAAATTTCATTTGGACTAAGGAATTCCAAGAAGCTTTCCAAAAATTATTGGAGCATATGGAGAGACCATCAATCTTAATGAAGCATTTGGAAGGAGAAGACCCATTCATTTACTTTACAATTTCCACTCATGCACCGAGTGCAGCTTTGGTACGTAAGGAATCAAAGGTCCAAAGACATGTACACTATGTCAACAAGCGGTTTATTGGAGCAGAAAAGAACTATCCGAAGTTGGAAAAAATGTCATACTTCTTATTGATTTACTCAAGGAAACTACGATCATACTTCTAAACTAACCCGATAAAGATTATAACTGATCAACCGTTGGGACAAGTATTGCATCAACCCGAGACACCAGGAAGATGATTGAAATGGGATATTAAACCAAGCCAGCATGATATAACATACCATCTTAGAAAGATGATACGAGGCAGGTGCCGGTTGATTTCATCGTCCAATTCACCGTTCAGGATGAAGAAAAGGAAGATGACATGGTCCGAGTTTTCCAATAGAAGTTGTATGTAGATAGAGCTTCCAATGAACGAAGTTTTAGGGAAAGAGTGACTCTTGTAACCCTAGAAGGACGAATAATGTAATACGTCTTAAAACTGCAGTTTTTGGTGGTGAACAACGAAGCAGAATATAAATCGTTAATCACATGACTCAAGATAGTAAAAAACCTAAGGATCAGGACACTGCATATATTCAATGACCCCTAGTTGGCGGTTTGTCAAGTTAAGAAGGAATTTCAAGTTGAAGGAGGGAGACGTGCTCATTACTTGATGAAGATGTTCTAATTATTGAATGATATCGAGCATTACACAATGACACGCTATCTCATCACCTTAATCGCCCTCTTCTTTGTTGGATCATAGGTTTTGATTGCTGACAAAAATTCATGAATCTACGACTACGACATCATCCTGACTCAACGACTCAAAGTATGGTTCATATAGTTATATATTTTAACAAGAGTCATCAAATATGTATATAGAGTCTAGTAAGTGCTTTGTTAAAATCTTTCCTCAAGAATCATCATTCACATTCAAATAAACTTGCATGCATATTTTAATCAAAATCAAGTTTTAAAAAAATGCATGGAGTGGGGCTCGAACCCAGGTCACTAATTTAGAAGGCATGTACTCTAACCAAATGAGCTACTGTTGTTTTTGTTTAACAACAGAATTCAGTCGACTGAATAACCTGAGTCAGTCGACTGAATCTGTGCAGTTTAACATACATGCACAGTTTCAGTCGACTGAATTTCCTGCACAGTCGACTGAATTTTGTCCCGAAAATTTTTCTTCATATTTTAAGTCGACTGAATCTCCTACTCAGTCAACTGAATTTAAACCTGCGAATTTTCTCTGAAAAGACACCTTCTTCTTCCCAAGAGTTGCAACCATTCATCAATGGAAATGGAAGCATCTCTTGTTTGCAACCTTTGACAACATATGCATCTCTTCTACAAGTATATATACATGATTCTAACATCATTTAACACATCGAATTCTCTTACTCTAATCTATCTATTTCTTGATCATATTTTCTAAACATTATCAAAGCAATCACTACTCTCTTTGCTTGAATCACTATTTATATTTAATATATTTGATTCATAGCAAATTCATAATTCCTTAATCTTCACAAACATATTTCATATTCTTGAGGATAAGATTATAGGAACATTGTACTACAATAGACTCATTCGTGTTATAAAGAACACAACTAGTCAAAACTTGTTTAGCATTGAGCTTTGAAGTCCTCTTAGGTAGTTTGAGGCAAAGAAATCCCGTTCGGTTGTTCGGGTAAGTTGTGAACCTATTCCTCCGGGTTAAGAGAGGGTTTTGTAGTTAGTGAAATACCTAAGTGAAGCTTAGGGACTGGACGTAGGACAAGTGATCCGAACCAGAATCTTGGTGAGATTTTTACTTACCATATATACATTAACCATATAGCTATTCCATATTACACGATCCTATCAATTACCGTATAGCCTCTTTCAATTGGTATCGGAGCCTGGTATTCTAGAGATCGTAACAACATCCTAGAATAAATGGATACAAAGAGATCTAGTCAAGGCAATAAGAAGAGGAGGAGCAATAAAGAAAAATCAAAGGAGCAAACAAACAAATGCTTCATGGCAAAAGATAATGAGGTTAGTGATCTAACTTTTGATGATATGATAGAAATAAATTCAGAACTTCTAGACACTTTAAAAAATCTCAAAAGAAAATATAAGGAAGCTCTAGAAAATCAGAAGAAAGCAGAATTCGAAAGAGATATGCTTAAAGACGAGAAGAAAATATTAGAAGAAGAACTTGAGAAAATTCAAGATTCACTCTTTGACAATTCTCAACTCGCTCTATTAAGCAAGAAATAGAAGCTCAAAAAGAAAAGAATAATGCTCTAGCTTCTGAGAATCATGAGTTAAAAACAAAAATTAAAATTGTTGAGTTAGATAACACTAGTCTCAAAATTAAGCTTGATGACATTACTAAAAATATTTCCAATTTTAATAAAAGGAGAGAAAATTTATCCAGGATTATTGAAAATTCTCAACCTGCTTCAAATAAGAAGGGATTAGGTTATGTTAAGAATTCAAAAGCTCTCAATGATAAAAGTGGTTTAGGATATAATAAAACTGATCGTAGAAATAACACTAGATATGCTTTCATGTCTAGTAAAAATGATAGTGCTAGTACTAAATTTCGAGTAAAGCCTAAATCCAATTTTTATAGAAATTCAAATACTACTATGACCTATAATGTTGATAATTTCTTTAGAAGTACAAAATCATTAACAGGAAATATGAATAAAAATTATCTAAGTATATGGGTTCCTGTTAATTGGAAAAATAGAGAAAAATACATTAATGATTATTTTGATATGGTAGTTAATAATGAAAATTATATTTATAAAGGTTCAACCACACCCAAATGGGTATGGTTTCCTAAAAATTAGAAAATTATAAGAACCTTGGGTATCGCATGCTTTAAATGTTAATTTTTTCTGATACCTTACATTATAAGTAGTAGTTATTTTGTTTTATATTGCTCTATGTTAACACTTATGTAAAATATATTTTATATCATCATATAAACTCTCCTTTTTGTCGATGACAAAGGGGGAGAAAGATATTGCTCTCTAACACAATTTGCAGGAATAAACCATGCAGCACAGATTAAGGGGGAAAAAGATTAAATAGGAATATATAGCATAGATTCAGGGGGAGAAATCGATAGCACAATTACAGGAAGATATTCAGTGAGAGAGATATTATCAACAAAGCTTGTCAAAGATTCGTTCATAGAAAATGGAGTTGTCATCATCAAAAAGGGGGAGAATGTTGGATCATAGGTTTTGATTGCTGACAAAAATTCACGAATCTACGACTACGACATCATCCTGACTCAACGACTCAAAGTATTGTTCATATAGTTATATATTTTAACAAGAGTCATCAAATATGTATATAGAGTCCAGTAAGTGCTTTGTTAAAATCTTTCCTCAAGAATCATCATTCACATTCAAATAAACTTGCATGCATATTTTAATCAAAATCAAGTTTTAAAAAAATGCATGGAGCGGGGCTCGAACCCGGGTCACTAATTTAAAAGGCATGTACTCTAACCAAATGAGCTACTGTTGTTTTTGTTTAACAACAGAATTCAGTCGACTGAATAACCTGAGTCAGTCGACTGAATCTGTGCAGTTTAACATACATGCACAGTTTCAGTCGACTGAATTTCCTGCACAGTCGACTGAATTTTGTCCCGAAAATTTTTCTTCATATTTTCAGTCGACTGAATCTCCTGCTCAGTCAACTGAATTTAAACCTGCGAATTTTCTCTGAAAAGACACATTCTTCTTCCCAAGAGTTGCAACCATTCATCAATGGAAATGGAAGCATCTCTTGTTTGCAACCTTTGACAACATATGCATCTCTTCTACAAGTATATATACATGATTCTAACATCATTTAACACATCGAATTCTCTTACTCTAATCTATCTATTTCTTGATCATATTTTCTAAACATTATCAAAGCAATCACTACTCTCTTTGCTTGAATCACTATTTATATTTAATATATTTGATTCATAGCAAATTCATAATTCCTTAATCTTCACAAACATATTTCATATTCTTGAGGATAAGATTATAGGAACATTGTACTACAATAGACTCATTCGTGTTATAAAGAACACAACTAGTCAAAACTTGTTTAGCATTGAGCTTTGAAGTCCTCTTAGGTAGTTTGAGGCAAAGAAATCCCGTTCGGTTGTTCGGGTAAGTTGTGAACCTATTCCTCTAGGTTAAGAGAGGGTTTTGTAGTTAGTGAAATACCTAAGTGAAGCTTAGGGACTGGACGTAGGACAAGTGATCCGAACCAGTATAAAATCTTGGTGCGATTTTTACTTACCATATATACATTAACCATATAGCTATTCCATATTACACGATCCTATCAATTACCGTATAGCCTCTTTCATTCTTCTCCTTCAACTCCTTTCTCTTCTTCACCTTTTCCTTCTCTACCTTCATCTCTTTCTCCTCCTTCCTCTCCTCTTCCCTCTTATACTATGTTTCCCATATATTCTTCCACACTCTCTCCTCTCCTTTATCGATGTTCATTTCACAAACCCCATCTTCATCATGCCCTTGATTATCATCGCCGGTCATGAGCGGGGGTAGATGACTTGACAATAGCCCTAGATTTCTTGGAAGGAAGCAAAAAGGGAATGGCATATTCATTGGGATGAAGAAGGCTAAACCGATAAAGCTCACATTAGTAAGAGAAGGAGGGTGGTTGTGCAAAATTCAAAGCTGACAAAGTCTTTAGAGTGCTGGTATATGCATTATTGGAATCTCGGTCAGGATGATCTATGAAGAGTATAGTGTGAGGAACTGAGATGTTGGTTTTGATGACAACAACCTTTTTAACTTATCTTATTACAAAATATATACTAACACTGTTGTCTAGATAGATATGTATATGCAGGATATATACAAGGCAGGTACTGATTATTGAAGACTATACAGTATCAAGATCAAGAATGAAGAAATCAAGTTTGAAGACTCATGAATATCAAGATCAAGATTTCAAGATATATGTCTAGTTTTTTTTGTTAAAACTTCATAAAAGCATGGAAATCTTCTTTTCGAATTTCATTTGGGATGGAACTCATTTCTACCTTCTTAGTGGCTTACAAACCCATGACAAGTAGCTTACAAACCTTCGACAAGTGGCTTACAAACCCACGAACATCCTGGTTTTGTACAAGTTCTCGAGTACTAATGTGATGAGATATTCTGTAGGAAGAAGCTCGCAAAAATACTTCAAAATGGTTTTTCAAAATGATTTTCAAAACTGATTTTCAAAATATTTTAGTCTTAAAATTATCTTTTCAAATGATTTTTCAAAAAGATGTTTTAGCCTTAAAATATTATTTGTTTTAGTTTTAAAATAAACTCTTGTTTTAAACTTTATTTTCAAAAACATATTTTACATTGTTTTTTACATAGGGATGTCGACATCATGGGATACCCCATGTCGACATGGTGGCCGTTGAATTCAAAAGTTTCAATTTTCAAAAGAAGTGTCTATTCGTTTAAATCTCTTTACGAATGGTTATGACCGTTGGTGCTTTATAAATAGGCTTCACAAATGAATTTTTTAACTAACTAGTTTCGTATTTTCTTCACTTCTTCTTCTCCAAAAATCTATATTCCATAATTTTCATATTTTTAAGATCGTGCCAAAATTCTGCCGAATTCTTAAGTGAATCAAATTAGAATCTCATTCTTGTTTGATTCTCTATCCTCTCTTGAAGATCAAAGTGCTATTCAGACTTATAGGATCAATTTGTAATCAAAATTTTATCGAGTCTCTCTATGAGGTGTGGTTGTGTTTGGAAATCAATTGGGTAATCTTGTGGCCCGTAGATCAAGATGAGACAGGAGGGTACCTCAAGGACTTTAGAAATTGAGGAATGTAATCTCGACATTGGTATAATGAAAATCTGTACGAGGTGGTTTGCCTTGGTACAGAACTAGATGTAAGATAACTCCAAACCAGAATAAAATCCGGTGTGTTCTTTCCCTTTACTCTTTTTTGTTTACTTTATGCATCTATGTTTGATTCAGTAATTGTTCTGTGATTAATTTTTTCATTTTTTGTATCATAATTTTAAGTTAGTTCATATAAGTCTTGGAATCCATTAAACACTATTCGCCCCCTCTAGTGTTAAATTACCATTAAGATCCTTAATCCGTGGTCCCTTTCAATTGACATCAGAGCATTGGTTTTCATAGTTTTCATAATCTGAAATTTGAAAATTGTTTTAATGGCTACCAACACTGGTAATGTCAACTCTGGCACTAGTTCTATTATCACTAACACTAGTTCATTTGTAGAAGGCCAGTCTACTGTCAGACCACCATTTTTCAATGGTAGTATTTACACATATTAGGCTTGTAGAATGAAAATTTATTTACAATCTGTAGGATTAGACACATAAAATATCGCACAAACTGAGTATGTTGAACCGACTACCAATTTTACCCAGTGGGCTGCTGAGCAAAAGGGTGTTGCACAAAATAACTCAAAGGCCATAAATATATTATTTTGTTCACTAGATAGGAATGAGTTTAATAGAGTGTCTGTTTGTAAGTCGGTATTTGAAATCTGGAAAACTTTGCAAGTTACTCATGAAGGAACAAGCAAAGTTAAACAGGCTGAAATTTCTATATTAACTAATCAGTTTCAATTGTTTAAAATGCATGCAAATGAGTCCATTTCCGACATGCATTGTCGATTTCAAGATACTATTCATTCACTAATTACAATGGGAAAACGCTTTTCGGAGGAAGACTAAGTCAGAAAAATTCTAAGTTCACTCATTCCAGAATGAGATCAAAAGACACTTGCAATCGAAGAAGAAAATGATATCAGTCTCATGAAAAAAGAAGAATTGATTGGGAATCTGATGTCTTATGAAGCAACAACTAAAGATTCGAAACCAGACAGCGATGAGGAGATTGCCTTCATGAGAATAAACTTTCAGAAATTCCTAAAATATAGAGAAATGAATAATTACAAAAGAAATGATCAAAGGAGTTCCAAAAATAATACGAAAAACGTCAACAATGATAGATGCTACAATTGCAATAAGGTCGGGCATTATAGAAAAGATTATCCATATCCAGATACGCAGTTGTTCCCTCCAAACAATGACTCATCAAGGAAAAGAAAGAAAGCATTCACAGCAACTCTTGATGACTCGGACTCATCATCTAGTGACGATGAAAAGAAGACGGATAATTCTAATCTGTGTTTCACTACTATTCCTGAATCAGATGACGATAGGAGTATGGATCTAGAAATATATATGAATTTACATTAACTTTTATTTTTCTTATTTGAATGGATGCTTGTTTGTTTGCTTTATTGTTTAAAAATTCCTTGAATTTTTAAATTCAAATTTATCCCTTGAAATTTGAATTTTAAATTCAAAAATAATATTATTTTACTAATATTTTAAATATTAAATTATTAATATTTAAGTATTATTATATTTAATGTTATCATAGGAATTATATAATTAAAATATATGATATAATATATATATATATATATGTGTGTGTGTGTGTGTGCGCGCGCGTGTGTGTGTGTGTTTATTAGGAATTAGGAATAGAAACTTGTCCTTTTATTCAATAGGCACATGTCGACATGCCCCTCAGAATTTGATTTCAAAATTTGAATTCAAACTTTTGAATTTCCCTCTGCCTTTTCACCAACTTCAATGCCCTGGAAAGATGTCTCTTGACCAGAGAACATGTCTATAGAATCTCTATTTATCTCACTCTCTTTAACATCACTTTTCACTTTTATTTCAAATTTCAAACTTATCTTCATTATCTTCAACTCTTCTCAAACTTCTTCACTGGCCTCTTCAAGCACTCCTAACAACATTAGGCTTCCAAAATCTGTCAGAAACTTTCTTTTTAATGACCCGAAAGCTATCAAAGCTTACATCAATTATGTAAACTTTGGTAAAATTCATACGGGAAAATTTGCTATTTTTGAAGATTTTCCTTCTTATGAAATTGAAAATCTTTTTCAACAGTGTTATATTCTTAGTTTATTTGATAACAAACAAAATGATTTTGTATGTCATCCAAATCTTGTTAAGATGTTCTATGCGAATTTGAATCGTGGTTTTTATGATGGGGAAGAATTACAAAATTGGAGTAGTGTTAAAGGAACACAAATTTTTTTGGATTGTGAAATTTTGAGAAATATTTTGGTATGTAAGGAAGCGGAATGAATCTCTCGGAATTTGAAATCAATGAAAATGATCGAGAGACATTTCATCACATCTTTGAAGGGGATGACAATTTTGAATTCAAAAATCGTTATTTTCGTCCAAAAGCAAGAATTGTTAATCTTCATATCAACACAGTCTTATACCAAGATCGGTAAACTACAACAACCTGACTTTAAAAGTTTTCAAAGCTCTTTTTGAAATTTTTGGAAATTATGATATTAATTGGGCTCAAGTTATTTTGGATGAGCTAAGACCCAAGAATTTTATTATGGGTGAAAACGCATTATATCATGAAATTTATCTCACCTGGATTTTTAATCACTTTGGAGTTGATTTCAAAAGGGAAGAATTTATAACTAGAAAAGTGTTCAACCATGGAAACATTTCCCTTATGCAAATTCCATTAGTGTTCCAACCATATGAAACACTTACGGAAAAAGAAGAAAGGCTTGCTCATGAAGAAATGGAAGAAATGGAGAAAGAAGAAGAAGAAGAAAAGGAAGGGGAAGGAATGAAAATTGAAGAGGAGGAAGAGGAAGATAAAAAACCTCCTTAAAAAGTATTGAATATCCTACTAATCCCGCTAATCCATCCAACAAGACCATTCTCAATAATCAATGAATTATAGTGGAAATTCAAAAGACACTTAAAAGGTCAATGAGTAAGAAAATGGATAAGATTTCCACTAAAATCGATAAGCTCTTCGGAAAATTAGTAGAAAGCTTGGACTATCATCTTCTTCGTCTTCATCTAACTAGTTTTAATTCATGTTATCTTAAGTTCTATCTTTGTATTTCCTTTATTTTAGTTAATATTATATTTTTTATGTAATGTTGACCAGAATTATTAATGGAATCTTTCATTTCATGTTATTTAACTTCACTTGTCTCTGTAATTTCTTGTTTTTATATTATACAAAATTTAGTTTAATAGATTTGTTCATAATATTCAAAACAAAGCAAAATTTCAATTTAAGCAGAGGCATGTTGACATACACCATCCCTCCATGTCGACATCCAACGGGCAGAAAATAGTTACACTTTCAAATTTCATTTTCATGTAACTAACTTGTGTCTATTCATTTCAAACGACTTTCTACCCCTATTTATATATGTTTCTTCCAAAATAAATTGTAAAACTTCATTTTTAATCACTCTCTTTCAAAATGCTTCCTATTTCTTGAATTATGGCTTCTCCGATTAAGAATCTAAGTGATAATCTTGAAGAAACTCTCACTTCCTTCAAGAATATTCTTACATTCATACTTCATAATCAGCGTCACTTAGAATTGAGTCAAACACAGATGATCAAAGAGCAATAGAGACATTTCAACGCCTTTCGTTGGATGATCTCAGCCCTTAACAAGAACGATCTCGAAGGAAATCCACCAGTCACTCTTGACAAAGATAAAGAAGAATGGGATGCAATCAAAGCAGACCCTATCTTTAGAAAAGATGGATGGGTGGAAGTACCAAGGAATGTCTAGTCATTCTGTATGTTATTTGTTTGATTCGATTGGTGATTTTTAAACTTGATTGACTTAGCTTATTTGGTATGGTTTGTATATATGTTTGGATTGAATAATTACAGTAAATATGATTGGCTGATGATTAATTTACTTTTTGGATTACACTTATGATCACACTTAGCACTTATTACACTTATATATTGTTTACCCTATTTTATTACGGTTGATTATCTTATAACAAGTTCAAGGATTTCAAGAAGTTTTTGTTGACAAAGGGGAGAAGTTATATAAAATAATAGGCTTGGAGTAAGGGTTATATAAAATAATAGGCTTGGAGTAAGGGGGAGTTGTTGGTGTAAGGGGGAGTTATGGTACGATCGAAGTGGTAAGTAATATTTTATAAGGTTGTCATCATAAAAAATGAGGAGATTGTTAGGAACTGAGATGTTGGTTTTGACGACAACAACCTTTTTAACTTATCCTATTATAAAATATGCACTAAAACTGTTGTCTAGATAGATATGTATATGCAGGATATACATATAAGGCAGATATTGATTATTGAAGACTGTACAGTATCAAGATCAAGAATGAAGAAATCAAGTTTGAAGACTCATGAGTATCGAGATCAAGATTTCAAGATATGTGTCTAGTTTTTTTGTTAAAACTTCATAATAGCATGGAAACCTTCATTTCGAATTTCATTTGGGATGGAACCCATTTCTTCCTTCTTAGTGTCTTACAAACCCATGACAAGTAGCTTACAAACCTACAACAAGTGGCTTACAAACCTACGAACATCCTGGTTTTGTACAAATTCTCGAGTCGTGATGTGATGAGATATTCTACAGAAAGAAGCTTGCAAAACTACTTCAAAATGGTTTTCCAAAATGATTTTCGAAACTGCTTTTCAAAATATTTTAGCCTTAAAATTATCTTTTCAAATGATTTTTCAAAAAGATGTTTTAGCCTAAAAATATTATGTTAGGAACTGAGTTGATGATGTTTTGATGACAACAACCTTATATAGTTATTATACTTTACTTTATAAAATATATACTAACATTTCCATATATATATATATATATATATATATGTATGTATGTATATAGGAAGTATATGCAGGTATCATCGAAGACTGATCAGTATAAAGACTCAAGCATCAAGATGAAGATTAGAGATTCAAGATTCAAGACTCTAGAGAATCTAGATTTCAAGATCTCAAGATAAGTGTCTAGTATTTTGTTAAAACTTCATAATAGCACTCTCATCTTTCTTCCAATTTTCTTTTGGGATGGAACCCAATTTCTATCGAAACCAGTGGCTTACAAACCCACGACAAGTGGCTTACAAACCTACGACAAGTGGCTTACAACCCCACGAAAATCAAAACCATTTAAACTACTTTGTACAAGTTCTCGAGTCCTATGGAGGAGCTCTGTAGGAAGGTTCTTGCAATTTCAGTTTGAATAGATTTTTCAAAATGTTTTTTAAATCTGTTTTCAAAATGTTTTAACTTTCAAAATCATGTTTTCAAAAATATTTTCAAACTTTGTTTTAGCCTTGAAATATTCCTCTATTCTGATTTTAAAAACTTCTATTTTTAAAACATCAAAACTTATTCTGATTTTAAATATTACTTATATAATTGACGGTCTATATCAATTATATATATATATATATATATATAATAATGTTTTATATTCATTCTCTATCTTAAAATATTGTTTAAACACTTTACTTTGCTTCAGAGAAGTTTCAACTTGTTTTAAATTCAATTGTCTTTACAAAACAACATCTCTATAATTTTGAACTAAGGGATGTCGACATAAGGGGATACCCCATGTCGACATGGTGACAGTTGGATTCAAAATTCAATTTTCAAAAGAAGTGTCCATTCGTTCGAAAACCTTTTGCCAATGGTTATGACTGTTGTGCATCTATATAAAGGCTTCCAAAACGAATTTTTTTTAACAACTACTTTCTTATTTTCTTCACTCTTTCTTCTCCACCATTCCATATCCATAAAACTTCATATTTTCAAGATCGTGCCATCATTCTGCCAAATTCTCAATAGGAAATCATTTAGATACTCTCTCTATTTGATTCTCCATCATTCTACTAAAGACCAAAGTGCTATTCAGAGTTATAGGATCAATTTGTATTCAAAAAGTCCATAGAGTCTATCCATTCAAAAGGATTGTTATTGGAAAGTATTAGGGTGATCTTGTGTCCCGAAAATCAAGAGAGTTTACCCTAGACTCGGAGATAGGAGGGTTCCTCAAGGCCTTAGAAATTGAGGGTTATAATTTGGATATTGGCTTATAAAAATCTGCATAAGGATATTGCCTTGGTGCAGGACTGGATGTAGGAGGATTCCGAACCAGTATAAAATCCGGTGTGTTCTTTCCTTTTACTTGCTTTACTTTACTATTTGCATTTGTTATATGTTCTGTGATCATTCTATGTTAGAATTCTGTTTAGATTTGTGTTGAAAGTTTTAATTTAGTCATATAGTTCATATATTCTTTAAAACACTATTCACCCCCCTCTAGTGTTATTTCTGCCTTAAGATCCTTAATCCTCATCCCTAACAATTGATATCAGAGCATTGGTTTTCATTATTTTCATAATCTGAAATTTTGAAAAGTTTTAATGGCACAACACACTAATAATGTCACTCCTGTCACCACTACTTCTGTCAACACAAGCACTAACACTAGTTCATTTGTAGAAGGTCAGTCTACTGTCAGACCACCACTTTTTAATGGCAGTAATTATGCATATTGGGCATGTAGGATGAAAATTTATTTACAATACATAAGTTTAGATACTTGGAATATGACACAAATTGAATATGTTGAACCAACTACTAATTTAGCCCAGTGGACTACTAAGCAAAAGATGGTTGCACAAAACAAATCTAAGGCTATGAATATACTATTTTGTTCACTAGATAGGAATGAGTTTAATAGAGTCTCTGTTTGTAAGTCTGCATTTGAAATCTGGAAAACTTTGCAAGTAACTCATGAAGGAACAAGCAAAGTTAAACAGACTAAAATTTCCATATTAACTAACCAGTTTCAATTGTTTAAAATTCATGAAAATGAGTCCATTTCCGACATGTATTGTCGATTTCAAGATATTGTACATTCATTGATTGCTTTAGAAAAGGGTTTCTCAGAAGAAGATCAAGTCAGAAAGATACTCAATTCACTCACTCCAGAATGGGATCAAAAGACACTTACTATTGAAGAGGAAAATGATGTTAGTCAAATGAAGATCGAAGAGTTAATCGGTAATCTAATGTCTTATGAAGTTCAACTACAAGGGAGAAAAGAATCTAAGGCAACGGAAAAGAAATCGATCGCATTCAAAGCAACAACTGGAGATTCAGAAAAAGATAGTGATGAAGAAATTTCTTTCATGACCAGAAATTTCAGAAAGTTTCTGAAGTATAGAAAGATGAATAACTTTAAAAGAAATGATCAAAGGAATTCCAGAAATACTTTGGAGAACAACAACAATCACAACAACAACAACAACAATGGTGATAGATGCTACAACTGCAACAAAACAGGGCACTACAAGATAGATTGTCCATATCCAGACAAACAGACATTTCAACCAAATAACGAGCAACTAAGAAAAAGAAAGAAGGCATATGCAGCAACTCTTGACGATTCAGATTCATCCAGTGATGACGAGAAGAAAACTGATAATTCAAATCTGTTCTTCACTGCTATTTTCGAATCGGAAGACGATCGGAGTTTGGATCAAAAAATAGGTACATATTTATTTTGATTTTATTGGATACTTGCTTGTTTTGATTTTGTTTGCAATTTCTTGAATTTTTAAATTCAAAATCACCCTTTGAAATTTGAATTTTAAATTCAAAATAATATTATTTTAATAATATTTTAAATATTAAAATATTTTAATATTATTATATTTAATATTATTATTGGAATTATATATAGATATAGAATATAGATTAGTTTTCTTAAGATTTTAGGAATTTCTTAGATTTTAGAAAAAGACACTTCTTTTCAAATTCAACAGTCACATGTCGACATGCCAGGATACCCCATGTCGACATGTCCCTCAGAAATTTGATTTCAAAATTTAAATTCAAACTTTTGAATTTCCCTCCACCTTTTCACTTATTTCAAAATTCTGAAAAGATACCTCTTGACCAGAGAACATGACTTTAGAGAATCTATTTAAAATACTTCTCTTATCATCTTTTCACTTTATTCTCATAATTCAAACTTTCTTCATTATCTTCTACTCCTCTCAAACACTCATCAATGGCTTCCTCAAGTACCCCATCAACTATGAGGCTGACCAAATCCATCAAAAATGATCTTTTTAATGACCCGGAGACTATCAAAGCTTACATAAGTTATGTAAACTATGGTAAAGTCAATATGGGAAAATTTGCTATTTTTGATGATTTTCCTTCTTATGAAATCGATCAACTTTTTGAAGAAAACTCCATTCTTAGCTTGATTGATAACAAGCAAAATGATTTCGTTTGTTATCCAAACCTTGTCAAAATGTTTTATGCAAACCTAAACCGTGAATTTTATAATGGAAATGAAGACCAAATTTGGAGTAGTGTTAAAGGAACACTTATTGTTTTGGATTCCGATATTTTGGGTACTATTTTGGGTTGCAAATCTACCGGTATGAATCTCTCGCAATTTCAAATCAATGAAACCGATATAGAGACTTTTCATCACATTTTGAGAGCGATGACCACATGGATTTTAAGAATCGCTTTTTTCCGCCCAAAAGCAAGAATCGTCAACCTTCTTATTCAACACACCATTATTCCTAGGTCGGAAACTACAATAATCCCACCTTAAAAGTGTGTAAAGCTCTTTTTGCTATATTTGGAAAATATGATATTAATTGGGCACAAACTATTTTGGATGAGTTAAGACCCAAAAATTTTACTATGGGAGAAAACACTCTTTATCATGGAATTTATCTTACTCGGATTTTCAATTATTTTGGTGTGGATGTTAAAAAGGAAGAGTTTGTAAGTAGAAAAGTGTTCAATCATGGGAACATTTCCCTTATGAAAATCCCACTTAGATTTCAACCGTATGAAACACTTACCGAAAAGGAAGAGAGACTTGCTCATGAAGAGATGGAAGAAGAGGGAGAAGAAGAGGAAGAAGAAGGGGAAGGAATGGAAATTGAAGAAGAAGAGGAAGATGAAGAAACCTCTTTGGAAAGTATAGAGTATCCACATACACCCGCCAATCCGTCCAACAAAACCGTACTCAAGAACCAAAAGATACTTGCTCAAAACCAAAAGGTTCTTAAGAGATCTATTAGCAAGAAAATGGATAAAATCTCTACCAAGATCGACAAGTTCTTTTGGAAGATAGGCAGGAAACTTGGCTTGTCCTCATCATCATCTTCATCAAACTAATCCTAGCCATTATCTCTCTAGCTATCGTTTATCTATCTTTGTATTTTCTATTTTTTTGTTTAATATTATGTAATGTTAACTACTATAAGTAATGCTATCTTATTATCTGTTTTCCAGCTTTATATATCTCTGATAGTTATTTATTTTAAGTTTATATAGGTCCACTAGTATAAAAATAAACTTAGAAATCAAAAATAACTCAACTTGGTCATTCTGTCTAGACCATGTCGACATGCCCCATCCCCCCATGTCGACATATAACAGTCAGAAAGTAGTTACAATTTCTAACTTCAAATTCTTGTAACTACCAAGCGACAATTCATTTTGAACGGCCAATAACTACTATAAATACCTATTTCTTCCAGAAAAACTTCTCTACCTCCATTTTTATTCATCTCCTCTCATACTTCAACTTATTTCTTAAATTATGGCTTCTTCAATTAAGAATTTAAGTGAAAATCTTGAAGAAACTCTTACTTCTTTCAAGAATATTCTCTCTTTTATACTTAGAAATCAAAGGCACTTAGAATTAAGCCAAATGCAGATGATCAAAGAGCAAGAGAGACACTTCGACACACTTCGTTGGATGATCTCAAACCTTAGCAAAGACGAACCCGAAGCAAATCCACCGGTCACTCTCGACAAAGATAATTGGGATGTTATCAAAAATGATCCTATCTTTGGAGAAGATGGATGGGTGGAAGTCCGAAGGAATGTCTGATCATTATGTATGTTTGTTTGTTTGTTTGATTTGATTTGATTTAGATTTGATTAGGACTTGATTGAATTGTTTACTTAAGTTTGATTTAGATTTGGTTTGTATATAACTTCATATACTATACATGATTGGTTTACTATGTATGATATTGATTGTCAAGTTACACTTATATATATGCTCACACACTTGATCACTTACACGTTCACTTTACACTTTTATTCTATATATACTTGATTATCTTAGAACAGGTAAATCTTTTATTCCTTTTTGCTGATGTCAAAGGGGGAGAAAGTTATAAAAATATATGTGCTTGGTTTAAGAGGGAGTCATGGAGTAAGGGGGAGTTGTAGTTTTAAGAAGAAATCACAGAGTAAGGGGGAGTTATGGTATGGTAAGAATATTTTATAAATAAAGGTTGTCATCATCAAAAAGGGGGAGATTGAAGGAACTGAGTTGATGATGTTTTGATGACAACAACCTTATATAGTTATTATACTTTACTTTATAAAATATATATTAACATTTCCATATAGATATATATACATATATATGTATGTATATAGGAAGTATATGCAGGTATCATCGAAGACTGATCAGTATAAAGACTCAAGCATCAAGATGAAGATTAGAGATTCAAGATTCAAGACTCTAGAGAATCAAGATTTCAAGATCTCAAGATAAGTGTCTAGTATTTTGTTAAAACTTCATAATAGCACTCTCATCTTTCTTCCAATTTTCTTTTGGGATGGAAACCAATTTCTGTCGAAACCAGTGGCTTACAAACCCACGACAGGTAGCTTACAAACCTACGACAAGTGGCTTACAAACCCACGAAAATCAAAATCATTTAAACTACTTTGTACAAGTTCTCGAGTCCTATGGAGGAGCTATGTAGGAAGGTTCTTGCAATTTCAGTTTGAATAGATTTTTCAAAATGTTTTTTAAATCTGTTTTCAAAATGTTTTAGCTTTCAAAATCATATTTTCAAAAGTATTTTCAAACTTTGTTTTAGCCTTGAAATATTCCTCTATTCTGATTTTATAAACTTCTATTTTTAAAACATCAAAACTTGTTCTGATTTTAAATATTACTAATATAATTGACGGTCTATATCAATTATATATATATATTTAAAATAATGTTTTATATTCATTTTCTATCTCAAAATATTGTTTAAACACTTTACTTTGCTTCAGAGAAGTTTCAACTTGTTTTAAATTCAATTGTCTTTACAAAACAACATCTCTATAATTTTGAACTAAGGGATGTCGACATAAGGGGATACCCCATGTCGACATGGTGATAGTTGGATTCAAAATTCAATTTTCAAAAGAAGTGTCCATTCGTTCGAAAACCTTTCGCCAATGGTTATGACTGTTGTGCATCTATATAAAGGCTTCCAAAACGAATTTTTTTAACAACTACTTTCTTATTTTCTTCACTCTTTCTTCTCTACCATTCCATATCCATAAAACTTCATATTTTCAAGATCGTGCCATCATTCTGCCAAATTCTCAATAGGAAATCATTTAGATACTCTCTCTATTTGATTCTCCATCATTCTACTAAAGATCAAAGTGCTATTCAGAGTTATAGGATCAATTTTTATTCAAAAAGTCCATAGAGTCTATCCATTCAAAAGGATTGTTATTAAAAAGTATTAGGGTGATCTTGTGTCTCGAGAATCAAGAGAGTTTACCCCAAACTCGGAGATAGGAGGGTTCCTCAAGGCCTTAGAAATTGAGGGTTGTAATTTGGATATTGGCTTATAAAAATCTGTACAAGGATATTGCCTTGGTGCAGGATTGGATGTAGGAGGATTCCGAACCAGTATAAAATCCGGTGTGTTCTTTCCTTTTACTTGCTTTACTTTACTATTTTCATTTGTTATATGTTCTGTGATCATTCTGTGTTAGAATTCTGTTTAGATTTGTGTTGAAAGTTTTAATTTAGTCATATATTCTTTAAAACACTATTCACCCCCCCCCCCTCTAGTGTTATTTCTGCCTTAAGATCCTTAATCCGCATCTCTAACATATTATTTGTTTTTGTTTTAAAATAAACTCTTTTTTTAAACTTCATTTTCAAATACAAATTTTACATTGTTTTTTTTATAGGGACGTCGACATCATGGGATACCCCTTGTCGACATGGTGGCCGTTGAATTCAAAAGTTCTAATTTTTAAAAGAAGTGTCTATTCGTTTAAATCTCTTCACGAATGGTTACGACCATTGGCGCTTTATAAATAGGCTTCATAAACGAATTTTTTAATTAACTAATTTCATGTTTTCTTCACTTCTTCTTCTCCATAAATCTATATTATATAATTTTCATATTTTTAAGATCGTGCCAAAATTCTGCTGAATTCTTAAGTGAATCAAAAGTTTATCGAGTCTCTTTATGAGGTGTGGTTGTGTCTGGAAATCAATTGGGTAATCTTGTGGCCCGTAAATCAAGAGAGTTTGCCCTGTACTCGTGAGACATGAGGGTACCTCAAGGTCTTTAAAAATTGAGAAATGTAATCTCGACATTGGTATAATGAAAATCTGTATGAGGTGGTTTGCCTTGGTACAGGACTGGATGTAGGGCAACTGCGAACCAGTATAAAATCCAGTATGTTCTTTCCCTTTACTCTTTTTTATTTACTTTCTGCATCTGTGTTTGATTTAGTAATTATTCTGTGATTAAGTTTTGCATTTTTTGTGTCATAATTTTAAGTTAGTTCATATAAGTCTTAGAATCCATTAAACACTTTTCACCCTCCTCTAGTGTTATATTAGCCTTAAGATCCTTAATCCGTTGTCCCTTCCATATAGGAAATAAGTTAGACACTTAGATGAGGAAAATCCAAGTGTAGAAAGGACGTTAGGGAAGGAAACTTACATTTGGGCAACCAAAGGCGATTGAAACCAAACAGACAGTGGATGAAGAAATATTCTCTTTTGAAATAGTTCCATTTATTGTGAAGCGCTTTTATGACCTTACAGCGATTATAAGCCTCAACAATTAGTAGAGAAGGCGAGCTTGCTCTTTTCTTAAAGCTTAAAAGATGTTTGAGCTCTTTAAAGTTGGAAGGACGATTCAATCGCGTCATGAACATGACGTATAGGGAGTTGATTAGAGCGTAACTATAGGGATGCACTTGTAATGGAGCCAACCTAATCTATTGCAAAAAGAACTTAATAAGTTCATTAAAAGGCGAGACAACTCTACTTAAACACATATACTTATTGCATGCAGAGTAACCCTCGGGTGGATTGTGTGCTTGTCGATGGATCTCGGGAAATAAGACCTCATCTTTAGAGATATCATGCTTAAGACAGATAGAATAGAGTGATTCCACGATTAGTAAAGATGGTGTTTGGTTTGGAGGGTTGTCTAGGACTCTCCGGGCACGCTACTCGCTCAATTGAGGAGGTTGATTTTGAATAGGTGTCAATGGAATGATTTGGCCTTGAAGTTCTGATGTAATAGAACGTCTCACTCCAAAAGGAGTAGACGGGAAGGCTTGATCGGTAGAAGAACCGACGTCAGGAGGAGTAGAAGGATCAGAACTGACTCTGAAGCGAGAAGATTGCTTAGTTATTCTGGACAGAAAGCTTGATAGTGAACATAGTAGGGTATGTTTTATCTTAAATATTTGTTTTAGTTAGAACCAATATCATCGATGTGCGGAATTCAACGGATGTCGATGTGTGTTGACCAATTAGGGTCTAGACATCGACCGGGGTAATGTGAAGTGTCAATCTATGTAGCGTGTGCCATATGTCCAAAACATGGTTAACGGAACACTCTGTGTAGATAGTCCACTCGTGTTGCCAAACGAACACCATTGTACAATGGAATTGTGTGTTGGATCTTACCCGTTATCGCAGAGTGAACGATAACAAAATTATTGTTCAAAGCGACATAGAGTCTTCTTTGAGGGATACAAGATCATGTTATAACTTAAAGTATTAATTTGTGTGATCTATTCGAATACCGGAGTGTGTTCTATGCGGTCATTGCTTAGAACTATCTCATTAAAACTTAGTCTGCGATTTGTGCTTAACCAAAAGCAAGGTAAAACTAATTTCATCGTCTTATATGAATGAAAGATTGATGTTGTTTCATAATTCAAGTCGAACAAGGAAAACCCAAAGTCTTTGAGGGTGGTGATGCAAAGTTAACACTAAATGGGGAAGAACTGAAATTAAACCTGAGAGTTTGTGGTGTTAGCTTTGAGTTGACCCATAGCTTTCTTTGGACAACTTGAATCATGAATTTGCAATGCAAAAGTGGTCAGCAACAAATCGAAGCCACCATCACCCTAGCGAAGCTACAAGTGGATGAATCGCAACAAGAGCATGGCAGTGCTCACCCCGACATCACCCCTACGATGGCTACGGCGGTGGCATGAATCCAAGAACCCACCTTTTTCAAGTAGATCTAGAAAAGAAGGGTGGAATCAATGAGGCTGGGGACAAATTGATCAAACTGGTAGGTGGTTCGTCTTAGATGGTGGTAGTCATTGAAGGGATGTAGGCGCTGGCGCTTTGATGTTGAAGTTGAAATGAACGACAATAGGGGTAGGCTGTAAGTCATAAGAGAAATAGGTCAGGGCTAAGCAAAATAAAAGTGGGAGCAAAAGTTTAAATTTCGAGAATATATAGTGCTAGTTGGGGCAAAAAGAAAACATCTCGGTACCGATCACAAAAGTGATTGGTACCGACATAATAAAAATAAAATAAATAAATAAACAAAAAGAAGAAGAAGAAAAAAGAGAGAAGAAAAATCTTACTTGACCCAGGCATGGAAAGATCATCGAAGTGATGTAGATCTAGGCCTTGATGTAGAGAAAGGTATGTTGAGTATTTAAAGCAGTTGAACAGATCCTCTTAGAATGGAGGCTGGCAACACTTCAAGGTGTGGTTGGACGTCCAATAAAATCAATGCAAATGACTCTATGCTGTTTGTCTTGATCCAAAGCATGCTTTGTATTCAATGGAAGCCTACTTTGGGGGACAAGTATTACTCAACTTTTAGATCAAGCGGCTTGTAAGTGAATCTGGACGTCATGACGAAGATGAAACAAATCGAGAATTTAAGGGCATACCTGGAGTAGCAAAAGAAGGTAAAGATTAAAGGTGAGAAAAAATTTGATCAATACATGATTTTGGGCTACAATTCTTTTATTTCCATGGTAGTTCATGATGCAATCAAAGAGTGAAGTACTATAATGCCTAAATCAACACCAAGTTGATTGCCAGTGTGGGGCTTGCTTCTGAAAAATTAGGTGACCAACTCTAGAACTTTGCAGAAGAAAAGTCCAATGCAAGACAAATCTTATGAGTACCAAGATTATTCTTGAAGTGCGGACATGCTAGAAGATATTGAAGAAGTTGTATATGATAAGTAGCACTTTGGCACCTAGCTAACATGTTCTTTACCTATCATGTTTAGCAAACAACAATAAAACTTGTTGTGTTCCTTATTATTTTTGTTGATATTCTTAGATTTATTGTGTTTTTATTCGATTGGGGGTGTTGTGCCAATTTTTGTGTTTTTTTCCTTCTTTTTTTTGAAATTGAAATTGGATACTTTAGGTGCACTACTAGAACTACAGTATATAGCCACGACAGGTTTCTAACGGTTGCCAACGGGAGTTTTCAACGGCTAACAACGGCTCGTTAATTTTTTAACATGCCGTTGGTAACCGTTGGAAAAAGAGAGGTTTGCGGCCGTTGGAAGCCGTTGGAAATATTCGTGTAAACCTGCAGCGAAGCCGAGACTGATTCATTATTCTCTTCTTCCCTAAATACACCAAAACCCTCCTCCACTCCTCCTCCTTTCTTGCTCCCAGCTTCCCCATGCAACCGGCAACCGCTCCGACGCCATCAATCAACGCCAGCACCCTCTCTCCATCCCCAGACATCTCCAAAATCAGGTTTTGCCCAAAACCCTAAAATTTTAAAATTTTCTAATTTTGTGTTAATTTGTTGTTATAGTTGTATCTAATGGCATATTGATTGTTTATTATACCAAACTAAGTGCTAATTACAATTATTATCATCCAAATGTCCAAATTGTTTGTGTATATATATTATGCATATATATATATATATATATATATATATATATATATGTTTATAATTTAATTTAAATGCGCATTTGAATTAGCATTAGATTAGTTAGGATTGATTTAAATCATTTTGTGTATGTTTTGTAAAATATTATACAAACATGAATTAATCGACTATTTTACGAACATGAATTATATCTTATACAAAATATATTAGCATTAGATAAATAAGTATATAATTTAGTATATATATACACATGAATTATATATTTTGTAAAATAGTAAAAACCATATAATTTACTATATATTTAGTAAAATAGTAGATTATAAATAAAATAATGCATAATATTCTTTATTTTATATATTTAATAAAACGGTAACATATAAACAAAATTTAAATCCCTTAGTGAATTTTTGGCCCCGTCTGACAAGTGTTGTATACGATCGTTGTATGAATATTCGTTTTTATTGCAAAACGTATATTCATATTCATCTGATACAATATCTGTTGGAATTGTACCTGTATTGGACAAGTTACAAACACTATAAAGTAATTACGTTTCGTAAATCATATCGTTATAAACGGCTCACAAAATTTTGACGGCATTTCCTTTTCGTTCCTTGTGTACATGTATATGTGTATGATACAAGGAACACGGGGGAAGTGCTGCCGAAATTTTGAAAATCGTTTATAATGATATGAATGAAATTACTATTGTGTTTGTAATGGGAAGTAGGATGACCGACCATCACAAAAGGTAAAAAAAGTGCATAAAATATCAAGAAATCTAACTTTGTATATAAACGAAAATGGATCATAAAAAACAGTAAAATCTAAATGTGTTTATCGAATTTGATTAATAATTTTTTTACTATTGATCATAGGTTTTATAGCAGAAAAAATAGTCAATTATTTTATTGATCGGAGCTGGATGTATCAAAGAAGAGAAACGGAAGACTCAATAAGCAAACATTTTCTTAACGGGGTAAATGTGTTTGTCGGATTTGCTTTAAGTAATATTGGAAACGACGTAGAAATTCGTTGTCCATGTAGTAGGTGAAAATTGTTGAAGCATTTAGTACCGAATATGGTTAGGATTCATTTGCGCCAATATGATTTCGTAACCAATTATTTGGTGTGGGATGGAGAAATTATAACACGCAACGAAGAACAGTCAATAGAGGTCATTAGTGATGAAGTTAGTACGATGAATCTCATAGAGCATATGGTTGAAGATGCAACACGATCAGTGTTCCCTACTGTTGAAATTAATAACGACGATGTTAACGTCGAAGAGGAACCAAATATTAGAGCAAAAAAATATATGATTTATTGCATGCTGCTAAGAAACCTCTTTGGAATGGATGTACTTGCGGCACTCAATTATCGGCAGCTGTAGAGTACATTGCAATGAAATCAAAGTACAATCTCACAGAAGCCGGATTTACGGCTGTTGTACAAGCTGCTAAACGCCATATGCCATCAGATATTTTAACGTGCGAAAATTATTATGAAGTAAAAAAACTTATGTCATCTTTCGGTTTGCCGTATCAAAAAATTGATACATGTCTAAATGGTTGCATGTTGTTTTGGAAAGATGATGTCAGTCTTCAGAATTGTAAAATATGTAATCAAGAAAGATATAAACCAAGGGAAAAAAGAAAAAAGAAGTTCCATACAAGCGTATGCATCATTTACCTATCACTCCTAGACTTCAAAGGTTATATGCATCATCTGTAACAGCGCATCATATGAGATGGCATAGTGTGAGAACACCTGAAGAAGGTACGTTAACACACCCATCTGATGTAGAAGCATGGAAGTATTTTGATAAGAAATATTCCGATTTCGCAGCGGAGAGCCGTAACGTAAGACTAGGTTTGTGTATTGATGGATTTTCACCGTTTTCTCAGTTTGATTCTAAATATTCATCTTGGCCTATAATCATTACACCTTACAATCTACCCCCGTGGATGTTTATGAAAACTCCATATATGTTTCTCACAATTGTCGTTCCTAGCCCTGATGATCCGACACAGGGTATCGATGTTTACTTACAACCACTAATCAAAGAGTTGAAAACATTGTGGTATGAAGGAGTTGAAACATACGACGTATCGAAAATAAAATTTCAGATGTTGGCTTCTTTTTTATGGACTATTAGCGATTTTTCTGCATATGCAATGCTTTCGGATTCGAGTATGGCCAGTCGTTCTGCTTGTCCTTACCGTATGGAAGAAACACGAGCATTTTCTTTACGGAACGGGAAGAAAATTTCATGGTTTGATTGCCATCGATGTTTTCTCCATATTAATCATACTTTTAGAAGGGACAAAAAGCTTCATAGCTAATAAACATGAGACTTTACATACACCAACGATTTGGTCAAGTGAAGATATATATGAACTTGTAAAAGATTATCCAAAGATACATGAAACCGGGCAGCAAACTGAAATCCAAGGTAAATCGACGTTTTATAATTGGTGCAAACAGAGTATATTCTGGGAGTTGCCTTATTGGAAAAATCTCTTAATCCATCATAACATTGACGTAATGCATAACGAGAAAAATGTATTCGATAATGTGTTTAATACACTTTTAAATGTTAAGGGCAAGACTAAGGACGATCTGAAATCAAGACGTGATATAGAAGAAATATGTAATCGTCCTGAGCTTAATATGAAGCCAAATGACACTAAAAAACTCAAAGCATGTTATGAACTAGATAACAACCAAGTTAAAGTACTATTAAAATGGGTGGAAGGATTACGATTTCCTGATGGAATTTCATCTAATCTTCGTAGATGTGTCGACTATAAGAACGAAAGACTGAGTGGGATGAAAAGCCATGATTGTCATGTAATGATGCAAAATTTGTTACCCGTCGCTTTCAAAGAATTGTTGCCCGTAAAAGTTTGGAAGGTTATAACAGAACTAGTTTATTTTATAAGGAGCTTTGTTCAACTACGTTAAAAGTTGACCATCTTCGTAAACTTGAGGTAGAAATCCCTATACTGCTTTGCAAACTGGAGAAAATATTTCCTCCAGCCTTTTTCAATGTAATGGAGCATTTATCCGTTCATCTTCCATTTGAAGCACGTCTTCGAGGTCCTGTGCAATATGGATAGATGTATCCATTGGAGAGGTATGTTATTAATACTGAGTATGTAAATGTTAATTTAACTATAAATAAAAATCAATATTGATATGAAATGTTTTTTATTAGGTACTTAAATCATTTAAAGAAAAAAGTGAGACAAAAAGCTCGAGTTTAAGGTTCGATTTGCAAATCATATATCGAAGAAGAAGCATCGTTCTTTTTCTCTCATTATTTCAATGATCATATGAATATATCATTTCAAAGTGTTGCGCGTAATGATGAGGCCATTGAACAAGATTCTTCTTCTAAAGCAATGTTATCTATTTTTAAACAACATGGTCGACATGTTGGAAAATGTGTAGAAGTATGGTTAGATGATAGAGATTACCATGTAGCACACACATATATTCTTCTTAATTGTCTAGAAGTTGCACCATTTATTAGGTAATTATCAGATTACAAGTTTTGATAAATTTAATTAAATACTGCATGTGTAAATTAATAATAAAGCAATATATTATGTTTTTGTTTGCAGTGTTTATGAATCACAATATCCAAACGGCGATTTAAGCAAAAATTTTGCTACTTGGTTTTC
The DNA here is from genome assembly GCA_030765085.1 of Allium cepa. Taxonomy (NCBI): domain Eukaryota; kingdom Viridiplantae; phylum Streptophyta; class Magnoliopsida; order Asparagales; family Amaryllidaceae; genus Allium; species Allium cepa. The sequence goes on along the minus strand of CM060939.1, from coordinate 408,010,708 downwards.
GAACTACATTTGTGATCCTATAAATAATGTGGTTGATGAAGGATTAAAACATTTGGCGTTGGGCCCGAAAAGGAAAGTTAAAACGTATCCAATATTTTCGTTAATGGATATAAATTCAACACCAAAGAATACGGTGCTGAAAAATTAACAAACAATACCGGTGTATTTGTTAAAGACAGTGATGATCCTAATAATCATATACATGATTTTTATGTCATGTTAACCCAGATTTTGCAATCGACATATTTTATAAGACCCGCAGAGGAAGTTTTTTTGTTTAGATGCAACTGGTTCAGCAATGTGCCAGGTTCTGGTATTAACATGCATCCAAATTATAATCTTATAGAAATAAAACATACCTCTCGTATCAGCAGTACGATCCTTTTGTACTAGCCAAACAAGCCCTACAAGTTTATTACGCCCCTTATCCATCTCTAAAAAGAGATAAAGCGGATTGGTCTACGGTTTTTAAAACCAAGGCGAGATTTACATTCGATGGAAAGAATATTCCAGAAGAACAAGCCTATCAAGCAGATATCAAGGAAAATGTTGAAATCACAATTACAGATGATCAAACTGATTTTGGACAATTAAATGATGAAACAAATGTATTAGTCGAAGCATTTGAGAGTGTAGAGGAAAACGATATAGAACACGAGACTGAGTCTGAATCAGAAAACGATGAGGACTGAGTAATATCCGGTAATTTTTACAATTATTCACGCACACGCATCACATATCATCATCATCATCATTACATGCACTACCAATTAAAAATGACTTTATTACATGCACCACATATCATCATCATTTTATCTATGTCTATAATTAAAAATGAAACTTTCAACAGGTATTATGTCAGGCTCCAGACGTCGTAGCTCTTCTCGCTCGGCCGGCGAGAGTAGTGGTGAGCCTCGTGCTCGACCACTTGTATATTTGCAGCCGAAGGCTAATGGAGCGTAAGTATCAAAATTAAAATGATAACAATATAAATTTGTTCATACATATATATAGTTGTCTAAAGCTTTATTTTATATTTAACACAGGGGATTTGATTTGGAGTCCTCGGAAGTTGTGCTTGGTATTTCCAAGCAATCATATATGAGCAGGATGACAGATTGCTGGCCTAAGTGGAGCAAGATCCCTGACCAAGTCAGGGAGACGATTTGGCAGGATTTTCTGGTGAGTTTATACCACTTTACTATATGAATAAGTATAAATGAACAATTAGTAATATTTTCCCTTTGTACAGGGGCAAGTTGTAAGGAACCAGATTTTTCACGTTCGAAAATCGACATCCATACTTTACATCGTACTCGAATGCCGCAGATCCGACCGTTCAAAATCCGAGTCGCCGGAGCTTATAACACAATTAAGTATACAACATAGCGGAAGAAAAATAATAATACATTGATATACAACATTGCTACAATATCTGATACAACAGATGATACAATAGATATCAATATACATCAGAGATGTGATACAATAAAATAGCAGTGGAACAAATAGACAACACCAGCAATGGAACAATAACTCTAAGGTAGTCTTCAAGAGAGAACTCCAAAACTACAACTCCATCTCCAAGAACCAATCTAGAAATAGCTCAAACTCCCAATAACGATGCACAAAGACAAGCAAGATCAGTCATGTCCAAAGACTGAACTAGTTCCAGATAATCCACTGAACCTAACTATCTGAAAAACCCAACTCTAGACTGCTCGTGTGGAAAATAGTGAGCGTCCAGAGTTTAGGAAAGGAACAATAAACTTCAGATCAGTCATGGGACTGGTGTGAGCAACAAAAATAGTTTATCTTTTAAACACAAACAACAAGAGAATTTTAAAGTAAATTCGCAATGCTTTTTGAAAATGAAACTACCATAAGACCTCCCGCCACACACAAAATGCAAACGCAGAATTGGAGGAGATTTCTTCTTATGATAGTCAAACATGCTTGATACGCGAATTCCTTTGATATTATTATTATAAGTGCACAGTGCAGAAAACATTTCGAAACTAGAATATAAATCTTAGCCAGCATAGACATTCCGAACTATGCCTACTATAGCTACCATGTTCAATAGCAGGTTACCGCCACATTCCATGGCAGGTTATACAACTAAAACCGTACAAGGCTCGTATTGTTTCTTTGGATTTTCCAACAAATGGTCAGGCTAAGGAACTTCCTACTGCCACATGGGATCGCCTCTGGCGTGACGTCCTGAGAACCTATCCGGATCTCTGCCAACACAAGGCCGGGTTACCTCTGTAACTAGGTAACTACTACTCGAGCATGGCACTCCCCGGTCCTTTGGGACCTTTATCTGAGGCGCCTCTAAGCAACAACCACACAGTAAATGAGATTGGAGCAACCACATAAGTTAAATATCAGGGATCCATACCTAATACCACCCTTTACCCGAAGGAAATGACACACCCTAAAGGGCGCGACCCTCATAACCTTGCCGCATCTTTCCTGTTTCAACCATTTCCGGGGGTGAGGTCCTGATGCAGTCTCGTCCACAAAGCTACGCTTCATACAAAAGCCATGCTCTGATCACAAATGATCAACAAATGATCATCAACACACAGCAGCACTCAGCATGCCACACTACCAAATTGGGAGTATATCGCTGATAACCTTCAACTGCATAACCTCTGGGCTCGTACGTCTCAGAGAAGGGTGTTAAGCTAAGAGAATAAATTCTCCGCCATCAACAGAAATGTATTTGAAAGAAATCTGCTTTATATCTCAAAGTGTAGTGTCAGACATACAGCCATACAAGTCTATTCCGGGTTCGAACAGAACCGAAGGCACTTCCAAAGAAGCCCTTGCAATCCGGGTATTCACAATCCCGATCGGACTTCCCATCACTTAGGGAATCTCTATACCGTAGCTACTCGGTGCAAAGACAATCGATAGGTTATCCTATCGTTTTCACAAATACCCGGTCTTCACCACCGGTCTTCAAATGATATCCATATACGTCGAATCACATATTCGGAATGGGTTATACGACACAAAGGTCCTCTCCCGGCTAAACCGAATAGTGAGCGCAACATTTAAAACATATGGATATGGGATTTCAATTAAGTCACAACTTAATAATTCAAAACTTTCTTTCAAATGGTTTAAACCAATTACCATTTTCGAATCTTTAAACAAAAAGATTCATTTCACTAAGTTCACCCATTTTCAAAAAGATCCATTTACGGATTTTAAAACAATTTCCATTTCGATTGGATTAACTCGTTAAATCTTTAAATTAAAGATTTAACTTATAGCTTTCAAATCATTTCCATAACTTAGGAAATCATTTTCATTTTTAACTTGAAATCCTTTTAACACAAATTGGAAGTTCACTTCCTATATGGAAGCTTTTATTATTTGAAAACAAATAGTTTCCGTGTCAGAAAGATCCAATTTTATTTACACGAGTTAAAGCCTTTGAATTTAAATTCAAGTTCCCCAATCAATACTCTTAAAATAGTTTAACCCATATAAACTCACTTATAAGTTGAATAGCCTTTTTAAACGCTAGTTTCCAAATTATAGAATTCAATTTCAAATATTGAATTCGAATTTAAATCAAAATATTTAAATTTCAAAACTCAATCAAGTTATTCAAATATATTTCATCTTTGAAATTCCATTTCAAAAGCTTTTCGCTTTAAACCCAATCCATTTCCAAAACCTTTGAATTCAAATATTCAACTTTGAAAATCATTTCAAAATCTGTGACTTAATCGATTTCCTCGTGAAATCCATATTGGTGCGTGTATAAGTGTGGTCCAGGGGTTTAACACAATAGTGCAATATCATTCAATCATCACAGATCAAACACAGAACTATAATTGATAAGCGATATAAACTATAACGCTTATCGTCCATTCACAGATTCATGGATAATATACAGATGTAAATAAATGAATAAATCATACACGGCACAAACCATAGAACAAAATATCACAGATCAGACAGGACAATCAATTCAAGGTATCTCATACAATACAATCATTCATAAGTAATGTTAAGTATTAATAATCATTTATAAGTAGGATTAATTTAATCGTTTAATCCTAATCAATTCAATTTATTTCCAAGTAAATTAATTACTTATGGATTAATTATCTAATCTTGTTTTATTAATTACAAATCATTTGATATAAATTTATTTATCAAACACTTTAATTAATTAATTTATTCTTAATTAATCATATTGATTAAATTAACCTCTGAATCAATTACATAATTAATTAACCCCTTGATTAATTAGCTTAAGAAATTAAAATTTTAATTACTTATCATAAAGTAATTATCTCATAACCAGAAATCATTAATTTCCAATTTAACCTAATAATTTTCTTAAACTAAATTAATTAACTTTAATAAATTAAAGTATCCAAAATTAAAATAAGTAATTAATCCCTTAATTAATTTAATTAAGTAATTAACAATTTACAATTGATTTTCTTAATTAATTAATTATTTAATAATTCTTAGTTAATAACTTTTATTAACTATTCTTTAAATTACTTTCTAAGGTAATTAACTTAGATCAATCAACATTAATCATTAATTAACCATTTATATCTCATTGATTAATCCTGATTTCATTCTTAATTATGCGATTAATTAATTCCAAATCATAATCTAATTGAATTAATCAATTATCCACCTTAATCACCTTAATAATTTTAATGAATTATAAGTCATTAAATCTTCATTACTTAAAGTAAAACTTATTTACATTTATGATTAAATTATTACTTACAATATGTCTAGAAATATTGATTTCAAATTTCAAATTAAATTTCAAACTTTTAGAATAAATACAAATTTATTTTTAATAAAGTTTAAACAATTCCAACACGTTCTAAATCTCAAGTTAAAGAAATACTTTTGTTATAAAGAAATTTAGAAGAGTAAAAAAAATCAAATTTTCTTCTAACTTCACATATTTAATGTATAATTCCTTTCATTTAAACTTTTGAATTTGTCAACTTTATTTTTTTCTTCAATATCTTGAATTTAAATTCAGATTTTTAAACTTTGATTTAGTCTCTGTTTGAATCATTCCTTCATGATTTTAAATCCCATTCTTTTTCAAATTCAATTTGTTAAAATATACTTTTAATTGCTTCACTTTTTTTTTCTAGTTATTGAAACAATTTTAAATTTAAAACTTTTGTTTTTCCAATCTAAGATCTAACCTAACTTAAATTTATACTTAAACTTTAAATAAAAATTCAGTTTAAATTTGAAAGGAAACAGAACAGGGTTCTGTTTAAACCTGGAAATCAGGTTATACCCGAGCTACCCCACATCTCCTTCGAGTCCAACCCCCCCAAGACTTCGAACAAAACACTGGAGCCACTCGAGAAACTCGAGTATACCTCTCTGCCCAAACCAGTCTTCACCAGGAAAACAATCCATGGCACCGTGCACGTGCACGGCGCCGCCATCACCTCCGGCCCTTTGCAGATCATCGAGACAAGTCGACGATCCTCCCCTCATCAGTTCCCGATCATCGAAACGATGATGAAATCATCGAAGAAAAATCGAGCGTTCGAGCTCGATACAGGAACCAGAACGCAATCTGGAAATGACCTCGTTCTCCCCACCACAACCACCGGAACACGCGAAACTCCGGTCGCGATCTTGTCGTCCTCCCCTCAACCACTTCACAAAGCCGTGCGCGACTCGATGCACTGAGGAACGAGAACGAACCCCAAAACTTCGACGTTTGTTTCACAGACCTTAAACCCTACTCCTCCTTCCAGCCAACGCCACGATGAACTAGGTCACGAGCTACCATTTTTCCCAACCTCGCCATACTCCCTTCCACCTCCACGCGAAGCCCCGGCCTCTCCCATCAACGCGATCACCCACGGCGACCTGAAATGCTCAAATCAGTCGAACACGAACTGCACCTCACTCCCTCCTCTAAAAATCACGAATCTTGTTTTAAAAATCATATTTTTCAAAGATGATTTGAGGCATATACTTGAATCAATATAAAATGACATTTGATTTTTCCCATTATTTAAATTTCAACTGTATTTTCTTACTTACAGGAAATTTTCAAACTTAAAATACTTAAACTTGTTTTCAAAATCTAGATGGTGTTTAACAAACATATCATGTTTAAAGTTTTAAAACCTAACAATGATCTGTTAAGAAAATTAGAATTTTCTTTTATTTCTAAATCTCTGTAGCTTGAATACAGAGAAGAGAAATCAATATACACAAGCACGGTCATAAACAACCCTATACTCAGATATAAACAAAGAAAATATCTCAAAACATACAAAATTCCAGAGAAGGAAAATAACGTGCAACAGAAAAAAATATTTAATCATTTAATTGTGATGTTACTCACTTGGTTTTCAAATGAACAGAGCTTCTATGTTGTAACAGACATAAGAAACTGCTAGCTGAAATCCTCATCCCTTGATCTCTGGTTTGAGTAGATTGTTTAAATTGAGTTGTTGAATTTGTTTAAGTTTTAGAGAATGGTTTACTTCAGATTTCTCTTAGCGTTGAAGATGAATGAAATGAATATGATATTGCTATATAGAGGAAACGAGTTACAGGGTGATAATTATTTTGTTTTGTACAAATATAATCAGAGATATAATTTCCTTCTGGTGGCTGACAATCTATATTTCGGCTGATATAAATCTTGTTCTGGTGGCTGATATTATACATTGTCTGCTAGCATTAATTATATTTGACTTCTTTTTATTTTATCTTGTTTTCTTCTTTTGTAAGCCATTCATATGTATTTAGTTTTTTTTCTTTACATTGTTTGACTCAGCTGATATGATATACATGGTGGCTGATAATCTATATTTTTGTGTGCTTAAGATTCATGCATTTATTGCTTTGTCTTTATTTTCTTTGTGTTATAGATATTTTATTTTTACTTTGTTTCTTGCCTTGCATTACGGCTGAGATGATATTGAGAAGATTTTGTGGGGTGTTAGAGATATTTGCATTTATTTGTTTGTACTGATACTTTTAAATCATACTTGAATGCGTTTGCTTTGCCTTATTACATACTTTATGTTTTACTTTGGTTTTGTTTTATAACTAATACATATATTTGCATATATGTTGTTTGTTTTAGTCTTTTTATTGAGGTGATGCTGCATTTATTAAACTTGGTGGCTGCAGCTTTGTTTTGGTGGAGAAGATATTAGTAAGTACTTTTGTTTTCTTATTTTATTTACAACTTATGTCATTTTTTTATGGATATTTTCTTTTGTTTCATTATCTTCTTTAGTAAGCTTCATAGATATATATTTGTTTTGAAGTTCAATTATCAAACATTAATTTATATTAACATGTTTTACAATTAGATTTTATACTTGTATTTTGCATTGATAAAATTTATTCCATTTTATTTAAAAGAAAACTGTTATTAAAACTAACCATCAATTTACTAATTTACATAAGTAATAATTCTTAAATCCAAATTATTTTTTCTAAGTCATTAGTTCGAATTTTAAATACAAAGTCAATATTTCAAAAACAAATTCTAAAGTCAAATTCAGATTTTACTCATATATACATATACGTATATATTTCAAATTCAAATTTATTCCAAAATTTATTCAAATTTTATATTAACTATTAATTTAAATTCAATTCCAAATTGGGATCATTACAGATTCCCCCTCTTAAAGAAATTTCATCCTCGAAATTTGTAGGCACGAAAACAACAAAGATAGATACACCAAGACAGAGAAACAATTTTCTAGATTCAACTTGATATCTATTCTGCATTTGGCTTACCAATCATAATATCAACAATAGATGCAACAACGAATCTATTTAACACTCACAAGATACTTGGGTCATCAAATCTACGAAATATGCAAGGCACTGGTTAGTTCGAAGGATAACCAACTGTTTGTAGAATATATCGAGACCCAAATGATAGATAAATGGATTTTTTTCCCACAACTTCCAAACATCAGATATGGATTCCAAACTCAAGTCGGAATACCCCAAAGTATATACCAATTTGTCCCTCTTCGGACTTCGATATACACAATAAATTATAATTGAATTTCAAATTTGGTTTTAAACGAAATCGTTTTATCAATTCAATTCAAATTATCCTTCATATTCTATTAATCAAGTTAACTCAATCTAAAATTTCCAATTTATTTAAATTTTTAATTTCTAATTTCCAATTCATATTCATTAAGGTTTAAATCAAAAAATGATAAGAAACCGATGAAGATACGAAGTAAGGATTTCCTACAACGATTCGTAGGGCCATCATCACACTGAAACTTCTTTATGGAGCTGTCACGAAGCAATCAAAAGAATTTGGGAATGAATCAAAGAAAATTGATAGAGAAAGATTATTTCCACTGTTGCAGGATATTGACCGTTTATAGTCGTATTTCCCTGTCCCCTATCTCGTTCTCTTCTTGCACTCATACTCACTATCAGCGGATAGTAAGAGAATTTACTGAGACATTCAAACGAATATCTTAGGGATTACTCATTCTAGGGATACTTCACCCTATCTCTAATGAGCTACTTAATGTGTTATACTCCTGAGCTAAAGTTCAACCTTAGCTCTGATACCAAATGTAACGAACCGGATTTTTCGCGTTCGAAAATCGGCATCCATACTTTACATCGTACTCGAATGCTGCAGATCCGACCGTTCAAAATTCGAGTCGCCGGAGCTTATAACACAATTAAGTAAACAACACAGTGGAAGAAAAAGAATAATACATTGATATACAACATTGCTACAATATCTGATACAACAGATGATACAATAGATATCAATATACATCAGAGATATGATACAATAAAATAGCTGCAGAACAAATAGATAACACCGGCAACGGAACAATAACTCTAAGGTAGTCTTCAAGAGAGAACTCCAAAACTACAACCCCATCTCCAAGAACCAATCCAGAAATAGCTCGAACTCCCAATAACGATGCACAAAGACAAGCAATATCAGTCATGTCCAAAGACTGAACTAGCTCCAGATAATCCACTGAACCTAACTATCTGAAAAACCCAACTCTAGACTGCTCGTGTGGAAAATAGTGAGCACCCAGAGTTTAGGAAAGGAACAATAAACTCCGGATCAGTCATGGGACTGGTGTGAGCAACAAAAATAGTTTATCTTTTAAACACAAACAGCAAGAGAATTTTAAAATAAATTCGCAATGCTTTTTGAAAATGAAACTACCATAAGACCTCCCGCCACACACAAAATGCAAACGCAGAATTGGAGGAGATTTCTTCTTATGATAGTCAAACAGGCTTGATACGCGAATTCCTTTGATATTATTATTATAAGTGCACAGTGCAGAAAACATTTCGAAAGTAGATTATAAATCTTAGCCAGCATAGACATTCCGAACTATGCCTACTATAGCTACCATGTTCAATAGCAGGTTACCGCCACATTCCATGGCAGGTTATACAACTAAAACCGTACAAGGCTCGTATTGTTTCTTTGGATTTTCCAACAAATGGTCAGGCTAAGGAACTTCCTACTGCCACATGGGATCGCCTCTGGCGGGATGTCCCGAGAACCTATCCGGATCTCTGCCAACACAAGGCCGGGTTACCACTGTAACTAGGTAACTACTACTCGAGCATGCCACTCCCCGGTCCTTTGGGACCTTTATCCGAGGCGCCTCTAAGCAACAACCACACAATAAATGAGATTGGAGCAACCACATAGGTTAAATATCAGGGCTCCATACCTAATACCACCCTTTACCAGAAGGAAATGACACACTCTAAAGGGCACGACTCTCATAACCTTACCGCATCTTTCCTGTTTCGACCATTTCCGGGGTGTGAGGTCCTGATGCAGTCTCGTCCACAAAGCTACACTTCATACAAAAGCCATGCTCTGATCACAAATGATCATCAACACACAACAACACTCAGCATGCCACACTACCAAATTGGGAGTGTATCGCTTAACCTTCAACTACATAACATCTGGGCTCGTACGTCTCAGAGAAGGGTGTTAAGCTAAGAGAATAAATTCTCCGCCACCAACAGAAATGTATTTGAAAGAAATCTGCTTTATATCTCAAAGTGTAGTGTAAGACATACAACCATACAAGTCTGTTCCGGGTTCGAACAGAACCGAAGGCACTTCCAAAGAAGCCCTTGCAATCCGGGTATTCACAATCTCGATCGGACTTCCCATCACTTAGGGAATCTCTATACCGTAGCTACTCGGTGCAGAGACAATTGATAGGTTATCCTATCGTTTTCACAAATAGCCGGTCTTCACCACCGGTCTTCAAATGCTATCCATATACGTCGAATCACATATTTGGAATGGGTTATACGACACAAAGGTCCTCTCCCGGCTAAACCGAATAGTGAGCGCAACATTTAAAACATATGGATATGGGATTTCAATTAAGTCACAATTTAATAATTCAAAACTTTCTTTCAAATGGTTTAAACCAATTACCATTTTCGAATCTTTAAACAAAAAGATTCATTTCACTAAGTTCACCCATTTTCACAAAGATCCATTTACGGATTTTAAAACAATTTCCATTTCAATTGGATTAACTCGTTAAATCTTTAAATTAAAGATTTAACTTACAGCTTTCAAATCGTTTCCATAACTTAGGAAATCATTTTCATTTTTAACTTGAAATCCTTTTAACACAATTTGGAAGTTCACTTCCTATATGGAAGCTTTTATTATTTGAAAACAAATAGTTTCCGTGTCAGAAAGATCCAATTTTATTTACACGAGTTAAAGCCTTTGAATTTAAATTCAAGTTTCCCAATCAATACCCTTAAAATAGTTTAACCCATATAAACTCACTTATAAGTTGAACAGCCTTTTTAAACGCTAGTTTCCAAATTATAGAATTCAATTTCAAATATTGAATTCGAATTTAAATCAAAATATTTAAATTTCAAAACTCAATCAAAATATTCAAATATATTTCATCTTTGAAATTCCATTTCAAAAGCTTTTCGCTTTAAACCCAATCCATTTCCAAAACCTTTGAATTTAAATATTCAACTTTAAAAATCATTTCAAAATCTGTGACTTAATCGATTTCCTCGTGAAATCCATATTGGTGCGTGTATAAGTGTGGTCCAGGGGTTTAACACAATAGTGCAACATCATTCAATCATCACAGATCAAACACAGAACTATAATTGATAAGCGATATAAACTATAACGCTTATCGTCGATTCACAGATTCATGGATAATATACAGATGTAAATAAATGAATAAATCATACACGGCACAAACCATAGAACAAAATATCACAGATCAGACAGGACAATCAATTCAAGGTATCTCATACAAAACAATCATTCATAAGTAAGGTTAAGTATTAATAATCGTTTATAAGTAGGATTAATTTAATCGTTTAATCCTAATCAATTCAATTTATTTCCAAGTAAATTAATTACTTATGGATTAATTATCTAATCTTGTTTTATTAATTACAAATCATTCGATATAAATTTATTTATCAAACACTTTAATTAATTAATTTATTCTTAATTAATCATATTGATTAAATTAACCTCTGAACCAATTACATAATTAATTAACCCCTTGATTAATTATCTTAAGAAATTAAACTTTTAATTACTTATCATAAAGTAATTATCTCATAAACAGAAATCATTAATTTCCAATTTAATCTAATAATTTTCTTAAACTAAATTAATTAACTTTAATAAATTAAAGTATCCAAAATGAAAATAAGTAATTAATTCCTTAATTACTTTAATTAAGTAATTAACAATTTACAATTGATTTTCTTAATTAATTAATTGTTTAATAATTCTTAGTTAATAACTTTTATTAACTATTCTTTAAATTACTTTCTAAGGTAATTAACTTAGATCAATCAACATTAATTATTAATTAACCATTTATATCTAATTGATTAATCCTGATTTCATTCTTAATTATGTGGTTAATTAATTCCAAATCATAATCTAATTGAATTAATCAGTTATCCACCTTAATCACCTTAATAATTTTAATGAATTATAAGTCATTAAATCTTCATTACTTGAAGTAAAACTTATTTACATTTATGATTAAATTATTACTTACAATATGTCTCTAAGTCATTAATTTCAAACTTTTAGAATAAATACAAATTTATTTTTAATAAAGTTTAAACAATTCCAACACCTTTTAAATCTCATGTTAAAGAAATACTTTTGTTATAAAGAAATTTAGAAGAGTAAAAAAAATCAATTTTTCTTCTAACTTCACATATTTAAATGTATAATTCCTTTCATTTAAACTTTTGAATTTGTCAACTTTATTTTTATTTTTTTCTTCAAAATCTTGAATTTAAATTTAGATTTAAATTCAGATTTTTAAACTTTGATTTATTCTCTGTTTGAATCATTCCTTCATGATTTTAAATCCCATTTTTTTTCAAATTCAATTTGTTAAAATATACTTTTAATTGCTTCACCATTTTTTCTAGTTATTGAAACAATTTTAAATTTAAAACTTTTGTTTTTCCAATCTAAGATCTAACCTAACTTAAATTATACTTAAACTTTAAATAAAAATTCAGTTTAAATTTGAAAGGAAACAGAACAGGGTTCTGTTTAAACCTGGAAATCAGGTTATACCCGAGCTACCCCATATCTCCTTCGAGTCCAACCCCCCCAAGACTTCGAGCAAAACACTGGAGCCGCTCGAGAAACTCGAGTATACCTCTCTGCCCAAACCAGTCTTCACCAGGAAAACAACCCATGGCACCGTGCACGTGCACGGCGCCGCCATCACCTCCGGCCCTTCGCAGATCGTCGAAACAAGTCGACGATCCTCCCCTCATCAGTTCCCGATCATCGAAACGATGATGAAATCATCGAAGTAAAATCGAGCGTTCGAGCTCGATACAGGAACCAAAACGCAATCTGGAAATGACCTCGTTCTCCCCACCACAACCACCGGAACATGCGAAACTCCGGCCGCGATCTTGTCGTCCTTCCCTCAACCACTTCACAAGCCATGCGCGACTCGATGCACTGAGGAACGAGAACGAACCCCAAAACTTCGACGTTAGTTTCACAGACCTTAAACCCTACTCCTCCTTCCAGCCAATGCCACGATGAACTAGGTCACGAGCTACCATTTTTTCCAACCTCGCCATACTCCCTTCCACCTCCACGCGGAGCCCCAGCCTCTCCCATCAACGCGATCACCCACGGTGACCTAAAATGCTCAAGTCAGTCGAACACGAACTGCACCTCACTCCCTCCTCTAAAAATCACGAATCTTGTTTTAAAAATCATGTTTTTCAAAGATAATCCGAGGCATATACTTGAATCAATATAATATGACATTTGATTTTTCCCATTATTTAAGTTTCAACTGTATTTTCTTACTTACAGGAAATTTTCAAAATTAAAATACTTAAACTTGTTTTCAAAATCTAGGTGGAGTTTAACAAACATATCATGTTTAAAGTTTTAAAACCTAACAATGATCTGTTAAGAAAATTTGAATTTTCTTTTATTTCTAAATCTCTGTAGTTTGAATACAGAGAAGAGAAATCAATATACACAAGCACTGTCATAAACAACCCTATACTCAGATATAAACAAAGAAAATATCTCAAAACAAATTAAATTCCAGAGAAGGAAAATAACAGGCAACAGAAAAATATATTTAACCATTTAATTGTGATGTTACTCACTTGATTTTCAAATGAACAGAGCTTCTATGTTGTAACAGACTTAAGAAATTGCTAGTTGAAATCCTCATCCCTTGATCTCTGGTTTGAGTAGATTGTTTAAATTGAGTTGTTGAATTTGTTTAAGTTTTAGAGAATGGTTTACTTCAGATTTCTCTTAGCGTTGAAGATGAATGAAATGAATATGATATTGCTATATAGAGGAAACGAGTTACAGGGTGATAATTATTTTGTTTTGTACAAATATAATCAGAGATATAATTTCCTTCTGGTGGCTGACAATCTATATTTCGGCTGATATAAATCTTGTTCTGGTGGCTGATATTATACATTGTCTGCTAGCATTAATTATATTTGACTTCTTTTTATTTTATCTTGTTTCTTCTTTTGTAAGCCATTCATATGTATTTAGTTTTTTTCTTCTTTACATTGTTTGACTCAGCTGATATGATATACATGGTGGCTGATAATCTATATTTTTGTGTGCGTAAGATTCATGCATTTATTGCTTTGTCTTTATTTTCTTTGTGTTATAGATATTTTATTTTTACTTTGTTTCTTGCCTTGCATGACGGCTGAGATGATATTGAGAAGATTTTGTGGGGTGTTAGAGATATTTGCATTTATTTGTTTGTACTGATACTTTTAAATCATACTTGAATGCATTTGCTTTGCCTTATTACATACTTTATGTTTTACTTTGGTTTTGTTTTATATCTAATACATATCTTTGCATATATTTTGTTTGTTTTAGTCTTTTTATTGAGGTGATGCTGCATTTATTAAACTTGGTGACTGCAGCTTTGTTTTGGTGGAGAAGATATTAGTAAGTACTTTTGTTTTCTTATTTTATTTACAACTTATGTCATTTGTTTTATGGATATTTTCTTTTGTTTCATTATCTTCTTTAGTAAGCTTCATAGATATATATTTGTTTTGAAGTTCAACTATCAAACATTAATTTATATTAACATGTTTTACAATTAGATTTTATACTTGTATTTTGTATTGATAAAATTTGTTCCATTTTATTTAAAAGAAAACTGTTATTAAAACTAACCATCAATTTACTAATTTACATAAGTAATAATTCTTAAATCCAAATTATTTTTTCTAAGTCATTAGTTCGAATTTTAAATACAAATTCAATATTTCAAAAACAAATTCTAAAGTCAAATTCAGATTTTACTCATATATACATATACGTATATATTTCAAATTCTAATTTATTCCAAAATTTATTCAAATTTTATATTAACTATTAATTTAAATTCAATTCAAAATTGGGATCGTTACACAAGTGGACTTGGCGGAGCCCGATGTCGCCATGGTTCAGCGCCACTGGTATTCGAAGGTCGTCAAAAATTACAGGGAGGTAATGTCAGCTCTTAAAAAATCGGGGAAGAAACCGAACTGGATGAGCGCTTCCATATGGGATTCTTGGATGAGTTGGTGGAAGACCGACGAGTTCAAGGTAAATCTACCAAATATATAGTTAATTATTTCGCAATTAGTAAATCTAATATTCAATTTAAATTACAAGTGGAGTCGGAGAGGAACTCCGCCAGTAGAAGTAGGAATCCTGTAACGCATCGTGGCGGATCCAAGTCTTTTCAGCATCACCGTGAGGACTTGGTAAATTTATCATTTACGAATCTAAACCGTTATTACATTTTGTATATTAATCAGTTCAGTAATTAGCTATGAAAAATTAAAATATATAAATTATTTATTGCAGGAAAGATCGTTTGGACGTCCCGTGTCTATGATGGAGGTATTTATCCACACCCACGCATCAAGACAAGCAGACAATGCTGGTAATATTACATATCAGTGGTAATGCGACGGCTGCATGTATATGCATATTTTAAATCTTATTTTATTAATGTCGATAAGTTTAAATCCTATTCTACTACTTTTAGCATGTAATTGGTTTTTATTTTAGGCAAAGTTTCAAGAGGCACGGACAAAGCTGCTTTCAGAATCGGATCGCGATGAGTTGACGGTAGAGGAGCAAGATAATATTTTCGACGTTATCATGAATCCGACGCAGCGGAATAGGCGCTATGGCTATGGAAACCAAGCTGTAATCTTATATACATTGCAATATTATATTTAATAGATTAACCTTTAGATACACTATACATATGATGATTTCTACCTGAGTTAAATCTAACATATACGTGATTTACCATCCTGCACCATTATCATTTAATAAAATATGCATTTCCTTGTGGTATATGCATTGCTTAAGATTACGTCATTTACGTTTCTATATTTTGAAATACGCATTGCTTAAGAAAATGATTATAATACAAATGTGAACATCTCACATTCTATTTGCAGGTTCGGGCAGCTCAAAAGGCGTGTGACAAAGCAGAAATAAAAGAGCTTAGAGCCATGGTTGAACAGCTGCAAGAGCAGGACCGTTTTCGTGCTATACAAATGGAGCAGCTGAATCAACGTTTAGCGGAGTACGCGCATAGGCATGGTTCCTTCCCTTCGTCGTCTGGTGCTTCCGGAGATGCGGATGATGCTTGAGAGGTATGATGATTATTGTCTTTGTGTTTCGTTATTGTATATATTGACTTTGAGGTGGTGAGTATTGTGTTTGATGGTTATTGTGTATATATTGACTTTGAGGTGGTGAGGTTTAAGTGTTTGCATTGTATATTTTGACTTGAATATGGATTGGAGTTGGTGTTGGTAAGGGTTTTGTTGTTTATGTACATATTGACTTGTAGTTTGGTTTGAAAATGTAATGTTTGATGTTAATTTTTGTTTGTTTATATTGTTTGCGGTATAATGTGTTGGATATGTGATGTGTGTGTGTGTGTGTGTGTGTGTGTGTGTGTGTGAAATGTAGTGGAAATGGAGTGGAAATGGATATATACTGATTATGTGTGGCTGGAAAGCGAATGACTTGCTGTTATAATTTTTTTTTACCGAGATTAGCAACGGCTACCAATGGCTACAAACGGTATTTGGTCATTTTATTGCAACGGCTTCCAACGGCCTCCATCGGCTATTTGCCGTTGGTAGCCGTTGGAAGTACCGTTGGAAATACCCCGTTGCTTCCGTTGAAAGCCATTGGAAAGCGTGAACGCTATTCCAACGGCTACCAACGGCCGCTAACGGCTTGGAGCCGTTGGAATAGTCATTCTCTCTTGTAGTAGTGGTAGTAAATAGTTGTACTATAAGTCCTATATAGTATACGCTTATTACAAGTCAAAACATTTTCAGTGGTTCGAATCATGCACTACGCAGGACCCGAACCTACGACCATTGGGACAGTGGTGTTGAACACGTAATGATTTCGATAAAATGAAAAATATATATGAAAAGATGAGCGTATGTAAATGAATGAGTATTTGATTGAGTGAGAGGATAATGGATGAGAAAGCTGTGTTCAGTGGATTAAATAGCATCACTCTTAAAAAAAAAATCTAATAGTATTACCCATTAATAAATCCAACGGTGCTTTTTTTTTGGGTTAGATGCCGTGATTCACAAAGATATATTTGATAATGCAAAATTTAAACCTTCAAACAAATTTACATTGTTCCAGATTACATTCTGTACATTCTGCTTTTAACATATGATTATGTTTATGTATGTATTGAATGAAAAGAACGAAGTGATAACTTGAAGACAATTTTGTCCATGATATATTCCTCAACCCTCCATTAACAAATTCTATTGTTCAAAACTGCCCTAAAAATATGGAACAATATATTTAATAAATAGGAAAATATCGTAGCCCTAGCATACTAGGTAAAAGCATACAACTCCCTCAAAGAAGGACGAGATTTAAATCCAAGCAACCTCGTTTAATCATATGAAATAACCGACTTGAACTGAAAATGCAGATTATGGAGGACCAGCTTGTGCATAATCTAGATGTTACCAAAGAAGTCGGGTTTACTGGGATTTCAAAAAAGAAGAAAGCTAGAGCAAATAGATTATGGTTTTATTTGTGTTATCCCGCTTTTTGGCAAAGCCGTGATACCAAGAGATTGGCCAAAAACAAAGGACAGTTCGTCTCAGAGATTGGTTGCACTTCTCTTCGCTATGAATATCGATGAATTTTGTCCGAGTCCAGATTGATCCACAATTGATAGGACATGACCAGAAAGATCGTAGAAGTCCGCGTTTCAAATTTCGGGGAGATCCGAGTTCATATGCTCAAGATATCACCAAGAGGAAATAAGGAGGGTAGGCCTTATCTCGAATCCATCAGAGAGACCCAGGGTCGAATCGATCAAGGTTCGAATCCATAAGCAGGAGCAACGTTCGAATCCATGAAGTTTTAGAAGCCTCGACCCCAATTCATAACCATCTTCGAATCCATGGAGCAGAGAACCCTTCGTATCGATCGAACCATGGAACGCTTTGATCGATACGAAGGAACGCACGATTGATCGAATCGAAGGAGTATACCTTCGAATCCTGCCTTCGAATCCATCAAGGCGCTCCTGTCTTCGAATCCATCAAGGCGTTCCTATCTTCGAATCCATGGAAAGCTCCTTTGCTTCGACTCCATCGGACAAGCCCTTCCTTCGAACCCATCAAGGACATGCCTTCATTCGAATCCATCAGAGGTAGCCATGCTTCGAACCCATCCATACCTGCCTTGGTTCGAATCCCTCGAAGAATTCCTATCTTCGACTCCATCCCGTGAAGGTCCTTCGAATCCATCAATCAAAGAAGGTTTCGCATCGGCCAACTACGAGACACTCTGAATGACGCGAAGGACGCGCATAAGGGTACCTTCGAATCCATAACATCGAACCCATCAAATTGTAGCTACTGAAACACAGGGATTTGACCCTATCGATTCGAAGGCTATGGATTCGAAGCGCGCATGTTAACCAGAAATACAATCTTGAATCGATCATAACTTGAGATCTACAAGTCCAAATGCCATGAAATTTTCACAGGAGCTTGCACGAACATAGAAGGACGGCCACGCCAAGTTTCATCCCGATTGGACACTTTTTTGATCGATTCGAACCAAGGGTCGAATCGATCCAAAAGCGGGCCCGGATCTCCAGAATTCAGCCATGTGGGCCCCCTGCACGTGTCAGAAGTGGTCTTCCCGGATTTTAGGAGAAATATCAGCCTCCAACGCCTATAAATAGAGCCCCTGGTCATTCAGAAAGGGGATCGGAGAATTCCTAGAGATAAAGCACGCCCGGACGCCGCCAGAATTACTTCAGAGCACCGCCGCTGCCTTAGACTTCGAATTTTTTGCTTAAGAACTGCTGTACTTAGCCATATAAAAGTTGTATTCTCCGGATATCGAGCAATAAAATAACAAAGCTTCATAGTGGACGTAGGCAAATTGCCGAACCACTCTAAATTGTTGTCTTCTGTGCAATTTACTTTCTGTTACTTGGAGTTTTTGTTAGATAATCCTCATTTTAATTTGCTTTCTTCATTTATTATCTCTTCAAAAACTTCCGAAGAGTGTTGTGCCCAATTTTGACACAAACACTTTGGTGCTTTCACTGAGAAAAAACCCAGTTTTTTCTCCTGCTCCTTGGATCTATCTTCGATACCGGATTGCATAAATCTAAGAAGGAGATCCAGATTTCATATTGAAACTCATTCCATTCTACTCAGATTTGTCAAAAGTCTAGGAAAGAATTCAACATTTCAAGATGGTGAGTACAAGAACCACTTCCAACATTGGTGATCAGGAAGGCCGGGATAGGCAAAACCCCACACAACTACAATCCACTAACCAAGATGCTGTTGGGCACACAGATCAGTCAGGTCCGGTTACGAGGCAAGAGTTCCAAGCACTACTTCAAGAACTAACCCAGAGCAGACAACAGCTAACTGAGCAATTGCGCGCTAATGCTGAGTTGACCAATCAACTAAATCACCAAAAACGAAGAAAATCCAGAAGGGATCAAGCTCCTCGTTCTTCCACCGAAAGCTCCGCTTCCTCAGATTACAATACCCGATCTATCCGTCCCAGGCTAGACGGAAATCATACGCAAGCCGCTGACTGTCAACAGGCAGTAACCGTTGGGCAGATAAGGGTTGGCCCTTCCACCAGCTTCCATACCGGACCCTCCTCCCGAGGAGGCACTATTCCTCAGTACACTGCAGATGGTCGAGCTGCTACAACCGCTGCAGTTGACATAGGGGTTGATGCTCGAGATCATTCCAATCAAAATTATCATCAAAAGGGACAGGCTCCAGAGCCATATATCCCAGAAGATATTGAGCCAAGGAGGCGAGATGAGGATCGTCGACAGCGTCCGATCCCACCTCGCACTATGGAACCCGACCATACTTTGGCTCACCACCCACAGAATTTTCCAATACCAGATTTTTCAGCCATGGTGCGGCAAATGATTCGCGAGAGTCAAGGCCTAACGAATGACGACTGGGGAATCTCCCGGAGTCATACCCCATTTATTGATGACATATTGTATGCTGAACCTCCTCGCCGATTCAGAATGCCAACCCTTCCCATGTATGAAGGAAATTCCGACCCGAATCAACATGTTCTGAAATATGAATGGTCAATGACTGCTGCGAGAGCTGATGACGCAGTAAAGTGCCGCAGTTTTCCTATTTCCTTAGGGGGAATTGCGACAATGTGGTTCACCCGATTACCGCCACGATCTATTTCTTCGTTTGACCAGTTAGCCACTAAATTTGTTGAACAATTTCGCATGCATATTGCCCGACCTAAAGATGTTAATACCCTATCAAGTGTTACTCAAGCTCCCGGAGAAACACTTAGACGATATTTGGAGAGATTCAATGCTGCATGCGCAGAGATTACCAACCCTAATGATAATTCCATTCTAATGGCCCTGACTAAAGGAATCGACCCTGATTCCGAATTTGGAAATTGGCTAGCCGGGAAACCTCCCGCATCGTTGGACCGTTTCTATTCCAAAACTGCTCAATTCTTGAGGCGAGAGGATGCGAAACAGTCTAGGAAGCAGGACGATGCAAGGCCCAGCAGTGAAGGGATTCAGAGTAATGTTGCGATTAAACAGTCTGGAGAAAATTCGGGAAAAGTCGAATTGAATATTCAAAATAAACAGTCCCAGCAATCAAGAAATGGTGATAACCGAAGCAAGAAGCAGAATCAAAGTCGTGGTCCGAGGCGTAGGGCCGCAATGTTTGACAATTATACACCGCTTAACACGTCGCTGGAAAATGTATACTTACAGACTTGTAATACTATGCAATACAAGAAGCCTGCTCCGAAGCCTTCATAGGAGAAGCAAATTCAGACAGGGAAGTTCTGTAGGTTTCATGAAAGTTATGGGCATAATACCAATGAGTGTAGACATTTGCAAGACCTCATTGAAAAGTTGATCAGAGAAAGAAAGTTGGACCAGTTTGTTCGGACACCGCAGTCTGGTGGAGCGGGTCCATCTAATCAAAATCGGACACAGAACCAAGAAAGAAACGGTGAACCTGCTCGCACAGGCGGAAGGTTGGTTATCAATACCATAAGCGGTGGTCCACATCCAGTTGACAGAAGTTGGAGAGAAATGGAGTCATATGCTAGATCAATCAGGCATGTAGACTTTGAATGTTGCAGCAATTCGGAAGACGGAACACCAGCTAAGCAACAAAAGACAATGACTGATGAAATAGTGTTCAGAAATCGAGATGCTGATAAAGTCGAAGCTCCCACAATTGACCCATTGGTTATATCCGCTCAAGTTGGTCCTGCTTGGATGAAGAGGATCCTGGTAGACAGCGGAAGTTCTGTAAATATCTTATTTAAAAGAGCCTATGATTTAATGAAAATGGAAGCAAAGGACTTAAAGCCTTGTCAATCACGCGTCCACGGCTTCAATGGGAGTGCAACAATACCAACTGGAATAGTCGAATTGCCAGTAGAGTTGGGAGCGGGAGAATGCCGAAGAGTTCGGATATTGCAATTTGTTGTCTTAGATATTCCTTCCCCATACAATGCTTTTTTGGGCCGACCGGCCCTTGCCGAATTTTGGCTGCTATCGCCCCATGGTGTTTAACTCTGAAGTTCCCTACTGACCACGGAATAGGAGTTGTACAAGGAGATCAGGCTGCTGGAAGAGCCTGTTATGTTGCTGAGCTACGAGAGGCGCAGCGGAAAGAGAAAGGAAAAGGCGTAGAGGAATCTCTCTGCGCCCGTTTAACTGACGATTGACAACTAGCGCCTGGGCTCCAGCCTGGGCACCACAACCAATTCCAAAAGGATCTCGATCCGAGGGATAATGATATTAAAGAAAAATCTACAGAAAGTCAGGCTTCTCCGACCGAGCTGACCATTGATGTCCCGATTGGTGATGATCACGACGACTCGAGAATATTGAAGATTGGGTCTCAACTTGACCGAAAGACACAACAGGAATTGGTTGATTTTCTCCGGGTGAATCTTGACGTGTTCGCCTGGACACACTCTGATATGTGCGGAATCTCGCCTGACATTGCGAACCACACCTTGAACATTGACCCGCGATATATCCCGGTCAAGCAGAAAAGGCGTAGTATGGATCCAGAGAGATCTGCTGTCCTGAAAGAAGAGGTCGAAAAGTTGAAATCAAATGGGTTCATTAGAGACGCTTTATACCCAGAATGGGTGTCCAATCCCGTACTTGTCCGAAAACCGAATGGAAAATGGAGAACGTGTATCGATTACTCTGACCTAAATAAAGCCTGCGCGAAAGACAGCTTTCCACTCCCCCGGATCAATCAACTGGTAGATTCAACCGCTGGACATGAATTGCTATCTTTCATGGATGCTTACTCAGGTTACAACCAGATACCCATGCATGTACCGGATCAAGAACACACAAGCTTCGTAACCAACTTGGGGTTGTATTGCTACAAAGTCATGCCTTTTGGATTAAAGAATGCTGGCGCGACCTATCAACGCTTAGTCAACCGAATGTTTGCCAATCAGATTGGAAAGACTATGGAGGTATATGTAGATGACATGTTGGTGAAGTCACGATACTCTAGTGATCAAGTGTCACTTCGGAGTCGCATCCGAAAAATTTCTTAGATTCATTGTCAATGCCCGAGGAATAGAGGCCAACCCCAAAAAGATTTGGGCAATCAGAAATCTACAAACTCCGAAAACCATAAAACAAGTTCAGAGTCTTAACGGGAAAGTGGCAGCACTGAGCAGGTTTATCTCAAAATCGACCGACAAATGCCTTCCATTTTTCGATTTAATTCGAAAGGGAAAACGAAACTTCGAATGGAACACAGACTGCGAGGGCGCATTTCAATCATTAATCCAGCATCTTTCCGTACCACCAATCCTCTCAAAGCCTGTAGATCATGAACAGTTATATCTTTACCTGGCAGTATCAGAGAATGCGATCAGTGCTGCATTGATTCGGGAGGAAAACCGAGTGCAGAAGCCGGTCTATTACGTGAGTAAACGATTAACCGGAGCCGAGAGAAATTATCCAAAGCTTGAAAAGTTGGCATATTGCCTAGTCATTGCCTCAAGGAAGCTCCGGCCATATTTCCAGGCTCATCCTATTACTGTGTACACCGATTAGCCGTTACGACAGGTCCTTACGCGGCCTGAGACGTCTGGTAGGTTACTGAAGTGGAACATCGAACTGAGTCAATTCGACATCACTTATACTCCAAGGAGAGCCATTCACGGCCAAGTCCTAGCAGATTTTATAGCCGAATTCACTATTCCTGAAGACTTGCCCGAGACCAGCATATCTCCCGAATACATCTGGAAGATGTACACCGATGGTGCGTCAAACGATCGGTGTTCAGGAGCTGGGATAGTGCTTGAGACCCCCGAAGGACGATCCATATGTTATGCTTTGAAATTCGAGTTCCGCGCAACCAACAATGAAGCCGAGTACGAAGCTCTACTTACCGGACTAAAACTTGCCCGTGATTTGAAAATCCTCGCTGTAGAGATCTATTGTGATTCCCAATTGATAGTGTATCAAGTCCGAGGTGAATATCAAGCCAAAGATCGAAGACTGGCCGCTTATCTAATTCAAGTTCTAGAGATACTTAATCAATTCGATTACTATGCCATTTTCTACATACCCCGAGAGCACAATCAGAAAGCTGATTCACTGGCAAAGTTAGCAAGCACGGGTGAGGCTCAGCAGATGGGGGTTGTTCCGATTGAAACCCTATCATCTCCGAGCATTGATCGAAGGGAGACTGATTTCACATTTGAAGCAACCTCCATCAAGGAGTCGTGGATGACTCCTTATCAAGATTATATCGAGCACGGTGTATTGCCCGAGCGGCGAAGCGAGAAAAGACAAGTTCTGCGAAAGGCTTCACGGTTTGTTATTCAGAATGGAGTCATGTATCGGAGAGGATACTCTATTCCTCTCCTCCGGTGTATCGCACACGATGAAATCAAACGAGTGTTGCACGATGTACACGAAGGAGAATGTGGTGATCACACTGGGGGGCAAGCACTGGCAAAGAAGATACTTCGATATGGGTATTATTGGCCTACCGTTAATCGTGATGCTGCAGATTACGCTAGAAAATGTGACAAATGCCAGAAACATGCTCGAATTTCAAGAGCCCCGCCTACTGGGATAACCCAAATGGTCAGCCCTTGGCCATTTGCGGTGTGGGGAATGGATATCATCGGCTCGTTGCCTCTGGCCAAAGGTGGCGCGAAGTACGCCATCGTCGCAGTTGATTATTTCACCAAATGGGCCGAAGCTGAACCCCTTGCGACAATCACAACAAAGAAAGTAATCAACTTTGTAGTGCGTAACATCATCTGCCGTTTCGGTCTCCCACATACTATCATCACCGATAACGGGACTCAATTCGACAGTGCTGAATTCAAAAATTTCTGTCAACGATTTCACATCCATAAGAAATTCTCTGCAGTAGCGCACCCACAAGCAAATGGTCAGGTTGAAGCTGTTAATAAAGTTATCAAGTCCATTCTAAAGAAGCGACTGGAAAGAGCTGGGGGCAAATGGGTCGACGAACTTCCTATGGCACTATGGGCCTATCGGACGACCCATAAAACCGCAACCGGTCACACCCCGTTTTCCTTATCTTATGGTTCTGAAGCCGTTATTCCGGTCGAAATGGAGGTGCATTCCCATCGTGTAACGTATTACGATCCGAAAACAAACGCCATATTACTTGCTGAATCTTTGGATTTACTCGATGAAAAGCGCGAAGAGGCTGATTTGAGGGCAGCCGCATATCGTAATCAAGTCGCCCGACTGTACAACGCCAAGGTCCGTCCACGAACCTTCGAGCTCGGCGATCTCGTACTCAAAAGAGTCTATCCGGTCCCTTCACACATGAAGCCTAATTGGGAAGGGCCGTATGTGATTTCACAAAAGCTCGGAGATGGCACGTTCAAATTATCAACAGTTGACGGTTTTACCTTGCCGAGAGCTTGGAATAGCGAAAGTCTTCGTCCCTACTACATATGAGAAATTTTACTTATTTACTTTCTGTCAATTTACTTCTTTGCATTTTATTTTAGTATTTTGAGACTTAAGTTTGTAATAAGGCAACTGACTTTGCCGTATTCTTTCGTTTCAGCAATAAAATGCCATCTCTTCGAGCCAGAGCTGTGATTTACTGAATATGACGCACTATATTACAATGCACGAAGGGCTAAGTCCCATCATGAGGAGGGACTTATTCAAGTAGGGAGTGATTGTGATGCGACCAGTCACTCACTAAGTGAAACCCGAGCTCGGGGACAGAACACTACATCAACATTCACGGGGATTAACACACGACAATCCCCCCGCCAACTCCAAATTCCCAGAGTGTGAATTGGAGTATAAACTTCAACTCTCGGTTCCCGAAGCGCGAGTTGGAGTATAAACATTAAACAATTCGTTCCCAGAGTGCGAACGGACTCCAACTTCCCGGAGCGTGAATTGGAGTATAAACATTAAACAATTCATTCCCAGAATGCGAACGGACTCCAACTTCCCGGAGCGCGAATTGGAGTATAAACATTAAACAATTCGTTCCCAGAGTGCGAACGGACTCCAACTTCCCAGAGTGTGAATTGGAGTATAAACATCAAATCCCTCATCCGCAGAGTGTGAACGAATTCCCAAAAAGCCCAAACAGGTGTGACTGACCATCTATCGGCTGACTCCAACTTCCCAGAGTATGAACTGGAGTATAAACGTCTATTACAGGTTCCCGGAGCGCGAACCGGAGCACTCGTGCTAACTCCAAGTTCCCAAAGCATGAATTGGAGTATAAATATAAATTACAGGTTCCCGGAGCGCGAACCGGAGGATTCACATTAACTCCAGATTCCCAGAGCGTGGAGTGGAGTGTAAACGTCAATTCCAGGTTCCCATAGTGCGAACCATATTGCAAAACATCGATAACTCTCAAATTCCCATAGTGCGAACCAAGTTATCGATTACAAGTTATTCTAAGTCCCCAGAATGTGGAAACGTGCTTAAGGTCTGCATTAAACGCACTCAACCACCAAAACACAAATGTTACTCCCCGAGACTAGGGGGCAAAAAAAAAACTAAGTGTTAATCGCTAACCAAAGTGATGTAACGTCCGAAGTTCGGTTATTCATCAATCACAACTCGCGACCAAGATTCTCAAACTTGGCAAATAAAAAACAAACTCTACTTGATGGTGAAAACACCACAAGTACACCAAACTGTTAACTGCAGATTATGTTAAGTCCCCGAAGTGCGGACATGTATACAAGGCTTATAGCATGCGCAGGCAAAAACTAATCAATGCAATACTTAAGCAAATAAGGAAAGAGCCGTTTTCTATTTTATTAACAAACGAAAAAAGAGTTTGATTACATGATAAAACCAAAAACAACTCATAAAGTGGATGCCGGGTCCACACTCGTACACGGCCAACAAAAAGAGAAGTGAAAAGAAATACTGCTTCGCAACTGCATGACAAAACAAAAAGTTCAGTCCTTCTTCTTCCGATGTCTCTTCTTTGGGGTTGAGCCACTAGACCCGCTACCCGGCTTCTTACGAGATTTCTTGTCCTTCTTTGGAGCGTCCTCAGGGTCTGGCATGATATCTACATCTTCCTCAGAACTAGAAGGGACAGAGATCCTTTTTAGAGGGCGAACCGAAGGCGGAGGAGCCGTAGCGGGTGGCGAAGCTTCAACACTAGAAGTTATAACAGTGCTGGTGAGAGAAGTAATGATTGAAGAAGTTAAGCTTGGTGGAGCGACATCGCCTCCAGAACCACCAACTGTCGTAGCCATTTCAGCACTTATCTCAGCAAGAATTTCCTCTTCTCGGATTGATCGATCAGCGCTGGAAACAGGGACGGTCGGTATAAATGAGCTAAAAGAAGAGGTAACACCACCCATTGTAAAGGAAGGGTCAGGGAAAGGTTCACAAGGTTGTTTGAGAAGCTCCTCGATCATCTGAACATCAAACGACACCGAGCTCCCTCCTCCCATCTCGCTGGTAAAAATAGTGGTCGTGATGGCCTCAGTAACAACGGCTCCTAGCGTTGGCTGCGAAACTTGTGTAATTGGAAGTGCTGGCGCATCGCTTTCAGTCGCTGATTAAAACACAAGAGAAATGGTCAAAAGATCGACTACAAGTTCAAAATTCCAGAAACACTTGAAGCAACATTTATAATACCTTCTTTGCTGCGGCTCGTTGATAGAACAGGTTCGGAAGCGGTAGATGTACCGAGAGACAATTCCGGTCGATCCGGATTATAAGCAGGGATAACTTGTGGACCAGCTGTAGTAACGACTCCAGATAGGGTTGGAGCATCGACTGGAACATTCTCACTGTCATGTGCGGCTCCAGAACCTTCACCCGTCTCTACATGATGAAACCCAAGTCTCTCCCTCTCAGCAGAGATCATCGCGTCGTGGAGGAGTTTCCTTTCCTCTTCGTTCAATAAGCGAGATTCAAGTTCAAACTCATCTACAGCACCTTCAGGGAGAGATGCTCTTTTATCCGCCACCAGTTTTTTCCAAGCGCCGAGCAGGAGCGCAGAATAATCTCCGAGCCACGAGAGATTCCTGTGCTCGAGTACATTGGCATTATATGTGTCGAGAAGATCGTCAAATTCAGCTTCTACTCTGAAAATCTCCGCTTGAACTCTCCCTTCTACCTCTGCTTCCACCGCTCCAACCTTAGCAACCGCTGCGTCTCGCTCGGCTCGAAGAGACACAGCTTGCTCACACGCTTCCTGTGCAGCTGCATTAGCATCATCTTTTTCCTTATTTAAGCTGGCGAATTTAGCTTTTAACTCCTCAAGTTCCCTGACCGCCGCATCTCGTTCGGCCTCAACGTTTTTGTATCGATGGCCTAAATCCTCAACTAAAGTACAGTGCGCTTGTTGCATTTTTGCCATCTCAGCCAATGTCTCATCGACCTTCTGTAACGACTCCAGTTCAGCTTTGCGAGAAGACTCCGTTTCAGATTGAAGAACGTCAACGATACGGTTCTTCTGAGCCAAGTCTGCTTCCAAGCTCTCAATAACTTTGGCTCGTTCGAAGGCTACTTTTGAGGCTTTAACAGCTGCCTTGTACCACCCTTTATGTTGAGCATAAAAATCCCGAGTATAGCTGAGGGCAGTGTGCATAGCCTCTTCGGGAATTCTCTTAAGGTTGGGTGGAAAGATATAGGCGTCAAAGCATATCTCTGGAAAGTCTTTTTTCAACTGAGCAATTCTAATAGCCCCTTCACCAGACGGTTCAAGGGGTGCTTCCTCTACGGTTACGGTCGTGGCTGTATCGGTCCTTGAGCGATGTGGACCGGGTTTAGAAATTTGTTGAGATGATTGTTGCCGCGAAGTTTCAACTACATGCACTTGGCCCCTGGACGACGGAGGAGAACGAGAGGGTGAACGATACCTTCGGTCCCTATCAGAATGTTCCTGGCTGGAGTAGTGTCGGGAATGGTCCCTGTCACGGTGTTCCTGCTCATAATACCTCCGCTCACGATCTCGGTCAGAATCTCTGCGGCGAGACTCATAGTAGGATGAAGAATGGTGCACTCGCCGAAGCTTGTCAAGTGTAGAAGGACGATTCGACATAATGCCTGTAAAAAAGGAACAATTCGATTAAGTACCAAGAAAAAACACTACAATGCGTGTGGAAGTCGTGAAGTGTCGTGAAAAGTGAATAAATGCGCAAACCCCCCGACCAACCAGAAGCGTCGATTACACTAACGGGTAAAGAATCGCTTATGTCAAGCGCTCCCCGGAGCTCTTCCAGCCCGGACTCGTGATGGAGAGATACGTAGTTCGGAATGGGAATATCGTCCAACCCGATGAAAAGGTCGCCAGACTGACAAGGAGAAGCACGGGAAACGGTAACCCCAGGTTGGGAACGGGTTACAACTACAGACTTCCGCCTTTTAAGCTTAGGAACAACAGCCTTGCCTTTATGACCCTCTTCTATTCGGGAAAGGTCGGCAGCTATATCAGTATCTGTGGGCGTTCTTTCGTCATCGCTCATTTCTCTTATTACAACGCCAGGTCTTCTTTTTGCCACTTTTTTCTTCTTCCTCGAGGTCGATTTCGCCAAACCTTCAATCACAATACTTTGGCCCGTCTCAATCAAACCCAGTGTCCTTAAGTTATCGTCGGTCAATAGCAAATCTATGTGCCTTAAGTCATGGGGAACCCTTTGCAAGCTTTGAACGACACCCCTATAATGCCCGCCAGCAGGTCTTGAAATGATGGCTGCGAGAGTAGCAGAATATTAATGTAAAGTATTAAGAATGACCACTCAATAACGAATTATGATGCTTACGTCTGGATAACCATCTCCTGGCAAACCCTGGGGGACAACGAACGAAAAACCACTCGTTCTTGAAATAACTAAGCCTGGTCCAAGCCCCAGTCACGACCTGACAGTTCCTGACTGCCTCTAGAAAAGTGAAAGACGGGCTATCACCTCTACTCTTAAAATTGAAGATGTGTCTGATCTCGTTAGGTCTTGGCGGGCGAAAAAGGCAATCCATAAATATGACGAAGACGTTGTTTAGTAGTGCATGCCCGTTGGGATGAAGTTGTGAAGGAGCGATTCCTAAATACGACAACATCTCTCTGATATATTGGTTAAAAGGAGGAAGAGATCCAGCCGCACAAGCATGGCGGTAAAAGGCAGTATATCCCTCAGGAGGGTTGTGTGGTCTATCGCTGGCACTGGGTAATAGAACATCGTCCAAAGATATGTTGTGTTTCGAACATAACCGGCCCAACAGAGACTCTGAGATATTGGATTGAACAGAATCGACAGGATCTTCGATAAATATGGCCTCCGGCAATTCATCCGGGGCCGGGTCTACGACTTCAGGAGGGATGTCCGGGAGCTCAAGCATTGGAAAGGGCGAGCTTTGTGCTTCTTGTTGTTGAGAACTCGAAGACTCCATAATTAACTAACTCACCAGAAAGTGGCGTTAAAAACGTAAAAACCCAAGCATTCCCACGGTGCGGAGTGTATGAATATGTTGTGCAATATAAGTGCTAGAAAAAATTTTAAGCAGACTTTACAAAGATGAAACGAGGCGTCCAAACTACGAAATTTTGGATTTGAGAATGAAAACGACCGTCATCGCTGACCGTCATTTTCACGCCACCCAGAAGCTATTGGCTAGTTCAAGTAATAAACTCGTTGTATTTTGTTTAAGTCATGGTGCCATCGACGAGCTTCAATAGAGATGTCAAGTTAGATTCGATTATGCAAGGCCGAAGCTCGTCGGGGTCAAGTATGCTAAAGATCATTAAGCTCAATGAAAAGTTCAAACTTAAAGTTGGTCATAGACTCAAAAGTTGGAGCCAATCATAGAGTTAGAAATCTCATATGTTCGAACGTTCGAATCGATCGACTCGAATCGATACGAGTCGAAACGAAGACGTTCGAATCCATGCGCCTCGAAGCCAGGAAGGTCGACTCGATGCAGCTTTAGGGTGGAGAAGGTGCTTCGAATCCATTAGCTTCGCGTAACTTCGAATCAATCAACACTGCACGCCTTCGAATCGATCAGGGTATTGACACTTCGAATCGATCAGCACGGTCCTTCGAATCCATCGGTTCGAAATCTCACAATCTTGATCGATTCGAACTACCTATTCCTACATCGATTCGAAGCCTCACCTTCTTGATCGGTTCGAACTACCTATGCCCTAATCGATGCGAAGCAAGGAAGGAGGATAACAACCAACGTTGCCTACACTTCTCCCTGATGACACTCAGAATCGATACGACTTGAATGGCTTCAATCCCCAGATCCATCGAGTCAACCCACTTTAGACCTCACTATCACTCATGGGTTTCGAAAGAGAAGATTGAAGTCGATGTCAAATTTTCAGTTTTCATTGTTCTATACTCGGATCGATCCCTTGACCTACCTGATTGGATTCGATGGCGGTGAGAAACTTGGAGAAATTGGATCGATTCGTGCAGAATGCAGTTGTATCTGACGTTGGAAGACCGTTTCGAAGGTAGAACTACAGTAAAAAGTGAAGAGTAAGAAGTAAAAATGAGGACGGCCTTGGATATTTATATGGATTCCACAGAAAACGCGTGGCTTTTCGACTCCCGGTTGTGTTTACCTCCTACCGCCGGTCACTAGCCAAATCCCATCGATTCGAACAAGCACTCGATAACCCATTGCATTCGAATCCATCACAGTGAAAAGCCATAACTTCGAATCCATCACATGACCGAATCCATATTCCGCTTCGAACCCGTTACCTTCAGATCCCTTGCACGATCGAATCCATCCCAACTTTATCGATGCGAGGCATCATCGATTCAAGGAAGCACTAGGCATCGACTCGAAGACGATCGATTCGAGCAGACGTGACTTCGAATCCATCAAAAGACATCGGGATCAAACAGTCATCCTGTTACAACAACAACGGCCAGTGGCTAAGCGCTACTATACAGCAATCAATCATATCAAGGCAAGGTTACAGTAATACAGCGCACGAGTCTCAACAAAAAGAGGGCAATGATTTTTTCAGAAAGAAATGGCAACTATTCAAAGCACGTCATGTTCCCACAAGACGTACTTTGGGGGGCAAAATGTTATCCCGCTTTTTGGCAAAGCCGTGATACCAAGAGATTGGCCAAAAACAAAGGACAGTTCGTCTCAGAGATTGGTTGCACTTCTCTTCGCTATGAATATCGATGAATTTTGTCCGAGTCCAGATTGATCCACAATTGATAGGACATGACCAGAAAGATCGTAGAAGTCCGCGTTTCAAATTTCGGGGAGATCCGAGTTCATATGCTCAAGATATCACCAAGAGGAAATAAGGAGGGTAGGCGTTATCTCGAATCCATCAAAGAGACCCAGGGTCGAATCGATCAAGGTTCGAATCCATAAGCAGGAGCAACGTTCGAATCCATGAAGTTTTAGAAGCCTCGACCCCAATTCATAACCATCTTCGAATCCATGGAGCAGAGAACCCTTCGTATCGATCGAACCATGGAACGCTTTGATCGATACGAAGGAACGCACGATTGATCGAATCGAAGGAGTATACCTTCGAATCCTGCCTTCGAATCCATCAAGGCGCTCCTGTCTTCGAATCCATCAAGGCGTTCCTATCTTCGAATCCATGGAAAGCTCCTTTGCTTCGACTCCATCGGACAAGCCCTTCCTTCGAACCCATCAAGGACATGCCTTCATTCGAATCCATCAGAGGTAGCCATGCTTCGAACCC
The DNA here is from genome assembly GCA_030765085.1 of Allium cepa. Taxonomy (NCBI): domain Eukaryota; kingdom Viridiplantae; phylum Streptophyta; class Magnoliopsida; order Asparagales; family Amaryllidaceae; genus Allium; species Allium cepa. The sequence goes on along the minus strand of CM060939.1, from coordinate 407,978,314 downwards.
ATCCATACCTGCCTTGGTTCGAATCCCTCGAAGAATTCCTATCTTCGACTCCATCCCGTGAAGGTCCTTCGAATCCATCAATCAAAGAAGGTTTCGCATCGGCCAACTACGAGACACTCTGAACGACGCGAAGGACGCGCATAAGGGTACCTTCGAATCCATAACATCGAACCCATCAAATTGTAGCTACTGAAACACAGGGATTCGACCCTATCGATTCGAAGGCTATGGATTCGAAGCGCGCATGTTGACCAGAAATACAATCTTGAATCGATCATAACTTGAGATCTACAAGTCCAAATGCCATGAAATTTTCACAGGAGCTTGCACGAACATAGAAGGACGGCCACGCCAAGTTTCATCCCGATTGGACACTTTTTTGATCGATTCGAACCAAGGGTCGAATCGATCCAAAAGCGGGCCCAGATCTCCAGAATTCAGCCATGTGGGCCCCCTGCACGTGTCAGAAGTGGTCTTCCCGGATTTTAGAAGAAATATCAGCCTCCAACGCCTATAAATAGAGCCCCTGGTCATTCAGAAAGGGGATCGGAGAATTCCTAGAGATAAAGCACGTCCGGACGCCGCCAGAATTACTTCAGAGCACTGCCGCTGCCTTAGACTTCGAATTTTTTGCTTAAGAACTGCTGTACTTAGCCATATAAAAGTTGTATTCTTCGGATATCGAGCAATAAAATAACAAAGCTTCATAGTGGACGTAGGCAAATTGCCGAACCACTCTAAATTGTTGTCTTCTGTGCAATTTACTTTCTGTTACTTGGAGTTTTTGTTAGATAATCCTCATTTTAATTTGCTTTCTTCATTTATTATCTCTTCAAAAACTTCCGAAGAGTGTTGTGCCCAATTTTGACACAAACAATTTGAATCAAGAACCCAGTCAAAAAAATTTAAGCTTAAGAACAAATAATGTTACGTGTATATAACATTTTTGTAAAGTGATGCTATATGGTTATAACATTTGCTGCAAATATAGCATTTTTGCTCAGACTAAATTTTTGAAGTGGTGTCCTTGGTTTAAAAAATATTCATAACCTTACCACTTTAACTAATTCAGTCTTTAATAAACAGAAAAATATTTCTTAAACTCAGTTACCTGGACTGTAATTAGTTATTGTAGTAACTTAACACTTGCAATCCATTGCAACATGACTCTTTACATACTAAAACCGTTGAACATTTCAAATCAGCAATTCTATATCAAATATAATGTATTCAAAAAGAAAGAGCCTACTAAAACAGAAATAACCTTTGATTTGGTGACACTTGTAATCCAGTACAACATTAACCTTTGATATGGTGAGTATTGCACATTCCTCTAGATTAAAATAACATAGAACAACAGTTACGTTTCGAAAAGAATATTTCATTCAAAGCAAAGTTATCTTTTGGTTTGGCAAAGACTTGTGCAGCATTAACCTCAAACATTTGAAGTGATAAACTGTCCTATATATATATATATATATATATATATATATATATATATAACAATAAATGTATTTAAAAAGAGTTTCTTAAAATCGGAATTACCTTTTTGATCTGGTAACACTTGTGCAACATCAATCTCAAATATAGAAAGTAGAAAACGGTAGCCCAGACAATAGAAGAAACATGATAACTTCACAAAATACTAACTAAACAAATTGATCAAATTATCCTTTACTTGTGTAAAGTACATACATTTCAATACCACCTTACAAGTCAACAAATTTAAGAATTTTCTTTTTCTATAATTTTTTTTACTATAAATTCTTCTTTTCCTAAGAATGCAGTACATATCCAAATGACATGCACAACCAAACGGTCCTCAAATCTATATCAATCCAGTATCAGAATTTGCAACACTAACCACTAAAGGAATAGTCACAGGACTCTCACCCTGAGCATCTCCTACACCTTTCCAAGTCAAAGAACCAAAAACATAATCTTCTGAAGGAGAAAGCACCCTAAATGAGACTTTAAAATCCAATTTCTGTTCAAACCTCATAAATTTAAGTACTCTGGGTTTAACAATCACATCAATGCCGAAAGGTGGAACCACCTCAACTTCGTACTCACTTTGTGGATTTCCAAAATTGGTCACAGTTCTTGTTACCGAATAAGCATGCTTGAGATCTGGAACTGTGATTGAAGGATAGTTAAGATCGGAAGGAGTTTGTTTTGATTTGGTGCAGGTGCTGTTATCTCCTGTTATCTGACGGAGTGACTTGTTGTCATATCCTATTGAGCAAAGAAAAGACTTGTAGTCTGAAGGTTGAATGTCGTATATCAAGCTTGTCTTTAGAAAAGCTTCGGGGACAGGGAAGCCTGAACCATAATCGAATGGGTTGGAGACTTTTCCTTCAGGGTCTGATGTTATGGTTTTGCCTTTCTTGTTCAAGGCAGTTGCTGCATTATTGTACAAGATGCTAAGGTTATTGAGGCAACCATTAATGTTATTGATGCTAATGTTTCCTAGTAGAAAAGTAATTAATATCGAAGGCAACCATTAAGTATATACTTATTGCAACCAGTGTTTTCTAATCGTTTATAATACTTTAAAACTGATATAGAATATTAATGTCATTTGAATCTTTTTCTATTTTTCCACATAATAACTGCATATTATGTACTTGTTGCAGTAATTGTTTTGTAGACATTTACATTTAATAAGCATTAAGATTTTTTATGCTTGTTGAATGATGCTTATCAGATTGAAGAAACATTCAGCAAGTCAAAATGGTAAACACGCTAAGAATTGATCAACGTTTGAAAAACAAACCTTTTGCTCTGAACATACACAAACTAAGAATACAATAAGAATTTGTGAATATGGAAACATAGTAGTATGTTACCTGAAGTCATAATACAAGACTTTATAGCAGCAGCAGACCACGAAGGTTGAACAGTTTTGAACAATGCGACAAGTCCAGTCATATGAGGACAAGACATGGAAGTTCCTGATTGAACATTATATTTCATGCCTTTCCAAGCAGGAGACCATGCCGCTAATATATTCAGACCAGGTGCCATAATATCGGGCTATAGCAAAAATATAAGCATATGGGCATGTTTACAAATTTATTTAATCCTCTAGGCTAAATGATATAAATTGCTGACCTTTAGTATCCCTGGCGTCAGCGAATTTGGACCTCTGGATGAGAATGCAGTCACACGCGGTGCTGCTCGTTTCCCTATTACTGTCTTTGCAGGTAAAATAAGCGATCTAGCCCTCCTTAAAAAGATATTTGCAAGGTAAAAATGATGCTAATGCAGTAAACTGAATAATTGAAATGTGATACTAGTAGTTGAGCAAATGAATCTGTTATAAATTATAACACAGTGAATTCACTGTGTTATAACACATATTTTATGCATTATACCCTTATGCCCTTTGAATTCAATATTTCAGAAATGGTGCAGAGGGGCATAATTGTAAAATAACACAAGCATATCCCTCTTAGTAGTCTAGTACCTTGTGTGATTAACATAAGATAAAATTTTGTCTCCAGTGCGTTTATCCACAACTACTGCTGGTATACCAAATACTGTGGCAAGTCCTGCTTCCATTTCATCAATTAAAATCATTCCTACCGCTCCTGCTTGTCTGACTACGTTACTTTTTTCTGCTCTTGATTCAGATGTACTGCCAGAGTGGCGACAAATGATAACTTTTCCTCTCACTTTTGTTGCATTTAAAGAGCTATCCAAACAATAACTACAAAAACACATGGAATTGAATATTTTCAACTTTTATTTTGAATTGAACTGCTTCTACAATAATCTGATAAACACTTTTCTTAATACCTGGATTGACCGGGTGTGAAATATCCTGCATTTGCTTCTGCTGCAGATATTGTTGGTGCAGGGTCTTTCATTCTAATGGTGTTCAAGCTTGTTCCCTACATATCCAGATGTTGCTTATAATTGGAATTTTTATGCTATGACACTTATGATTTAGGATCTCTTTTTTTCAACAATCTTTGAAGGTTGTTACAAGTTTAATTATTACTATAAGACATCTTACAAATATAGTACACGTAGGTAGAAAGCAATTATTTGTACTGTGGCTATTTCAACTAGTCTAAATACAAATTTCTTCTTTTGAAACAACTTCAACATACCTTTTTCTCCACAAAAAAACGAGCTATAGCTATTAAAAAAGTATTGATGGACTGTCTGAAAAAAAAATTGCAATTATTCTATTTCAAATAGCACCGATAAAATTGATCATTTCAATACCGGGTAAGCAGAAAGTGACAGATGTCTGCAATTAATTTTGAGAAAAAGTTGTATAAATTGGTTTTAGAAAAATTCCATTTTTTGCTCTTATATACATCAATGCAAAAATACGGCACAATATACATGAATTCGCTAAAATGGAATACTTACAATCATCTTAGTCTTGTTATCAAGCTGAATAACTGAAACAAACTCCCGATCCATCGAGCTAGCAGCAACAGTAAAAATCCATGGTGCAACATTCGTGACCGTCTGCCTGCCTCCTTCGTTTCCAGCCGAAGCAACCACAATGATCCCATTACTCATCGCATGAAAAGACCCTATAGAAATGGCATCACTAAAATAGTCGCCTTGAGGAGCCCCAGGGCCCAAAGAGATGGATATCACATCAACTCCATCCTTAATTGCATCATTGAATGCAGCCAACAGATCCGCATCGTAGCATCCAGAGTCCCAACAAGCTTTGTAGACAGCAATTCTAGACATTGGTGCACCTCCGTGGGCCCCTCCAGAAGCTAGGCCATTGAAGTTCATGTTATTTACGAAGCGGCCACTGGCCGTGGAGGCAGTGTGGGTTCCGTGTCCTGCACTGTCTCTTGGGGATTTGAATTTTATTTGTGCTGTGTTTTCTTCCGTTTCGTAGCCACTTAAATAGTAACGTGCTCCGATAATTTTTCTAGAATGTAGAAATTATAGGTCGATTTTACTTTTGTTAAACTTTTCAGTGATTACAGGTGAATAGTTAGAAATGTACTTGTTGCAAGTGGAATCAGGGAATGATTCTCCAGCTTGGCATTGCCCTTTCCATCTTGAAGGAATTGGCGGCATGCCTTCGTCGCTAAAACTTGATGATTCTGGCCAAATTCCTAATATGAATTTTCCAATATTATTTCCATGACATAGATGTAATCAAGAAAAGAAAAAAAAAACAATAAATATAAAAGGAACGTGACTCTATACTGTTATTTCTGTCACAGCTGCACTTTACACGGTTTCTATCAGAATTAGGCAATATTAGTTGAGTTTCAGTTTAGTGAAGGTAAAACAGAAAATAGAAGTGAAACTTCATTTATCTGTAACTGTAAATACAAAATAAACATCATTTTCTGTATATAATGAACAAGACCAAAGAAAGTGATACTTGTTTGATTTCAAACTGATTAAGTTATAAAAGGAATTAACAAAGGAATATAATATATAAGATTGGAGGAATATAGATAGACAGACTATCTAATCATTGCGAAAATTCTAAGATAATTCCTCAAAATAATGAATAGGACGTGGAAACTACTTGTCAATAAAAACATTGCAGAACTAGATGTATTTAGTTGTCCACGCATCATTGTTCTAAATCATCACTTGTCTAATATAGTATGCTAAAAATAACAAATTTGTATACCTGTGTCAATAAAACCAATGATGACATTATCCTGATTTTTTGTGGAAACTCCCGGAATTTCCATTTCTTCATCATTGCTTACACCCATAAAATCCCATGAATGTGTAGTATGCAACAATCTTTTCTGGTTAGGAAACACAGACACCACACCAGGCATCTCTGTAGAACAAATTTAGGACCAAATCCGAAAGGGGGAAATGTTAACTTAAAATTTTCAACATAAAGTAAATTACCAGCAATGTCTAAGGCTTGTTCTTCAGTTAATTTTGCAGCAAAGCCTCTGAAGCCATTATTATAACTGTAAACATGGGATTCTCTTGCTTTCTCCATACTGTAAAACATTTTTTTATATAAAAAATACTGTAAAAGAATCAGTATATTAAATTGGATGGAAATTACCTTCCACCATGAAGAACAGAGAGCAGTTGGTGGTCTTTCTGCATTGAAACTTCATATCGATCGTTGCTTTTACTACCCATGTAAACAACATGAATCTGTAAAATTGTAAACATTTACATATGTTTCTTAGAAGGAAACATAACAAATCATACTTGTATTGAAACAATACTGATTAGTGAAGAAAGAACCTGAGATGATGAACATAAGTACGTAAATGCTATTAGAACAGACAGAAATAGAAGAACTTCATTTGGAGCCATTAAAGTAACAGAAAGTGAGATATGATAACGTAGAGAAATGAATGTGTAATATAGTTATATAGTGTTATATACACACACATGAGGGATGACTTGTATTCACAAGCTACATTGCTTTGTGGAACTGCCAAAGCAACAACTAACCATGTAGTGTTATGTTATGTGTGATTCCAACTCCCAAAAGGTAAAAGAAAAATAAAAACTTCTTAGAATCTCACTTTCTACTCATAAATTCTCTCCTTTTCTAACTTAAAAGAAATAGACAGAAATATAAAAAATGACAGCGACATGTACTTCTCTATCTTCTCTTATTTTGGATGGTACAGGTATTTGTTAAGGTTTCTTACTACTTTCATATGCTTTTCCGATATATATTCTTAGAATAGAAAGACAAACAATCATGATAGTAAGATTAAGGTTATTTTTATTTTGTATGAGACTATATTTTGCCCCACAATTAGGCCTGAGTGAAACCATCAAGATGAATTTCTAGGAAGATCCAGATATCATGGTTAGAGATGTGCCTAGTATCGAAAAAAAATCCATAGAAGGAGATTTCAACGGCCACGTTGGTACAACTAGTGGATGGTTTGAGAGAGTGTATAGTGTTATTGGATATGACGATGGAAACCAAAAAGGGAAGAAATATTGAATTTCGCCATTGCATATGATCTCATAATAGTTAATAGCTTCTTTAAAAAGAGATAATCGTATTTAGTTATGTTGGAAAACAATGGCTAACTTCGGCTGAGTCGTGGACGGAGTCACTTTCTTGAAGACGTTTCGGCGATCTGCTCAACGGTGCAAGCAGTTCGGATCAATCACCGCCGCCTCTAAGATAAAATAGCCTCTCAGTAGTTGTGTTACCGATTCGTTTGCACAGACGAACGGCTCAGTTTGCACTCTCAAAAAGTAATGCTCGAATTTTATGAAAAAGAGGTACGAAAATGTTGGTCTTTTTGTTTTCGTCTTCGTATAAGTTAAGAAGAGGAGGCAGTAAAAGAACGTTACTGGTTTGGGGGAAACGTGGTCTTAAAAAACGGATCTGAGCAATACCGGGTCAAAATATCAATACGGGCTTGAACAGATTTTACCGTTCCAACCCGGTCAAAAACGGTTAATAAATTTGTAGCAAAAATATAAGTGTTACACCACTACAAGCCCGAACCCGAACCCGAGCCCGGCCCGGGTCGAGTCGGTCGGCGCGCGCGCGTGGTGGTCAAGTATGGTCTCCCTCCTCACAAAAGAGCATCATTGGGTGCCCAAAGGGCCCAACTTAGCCTCTAAGAATCAAGTATAAATACTTAATTCTTTCATAAAGTCCTACAATGTGGGACTATTCACAAAACCACTCTTCACACTTAGTCATTTTTAATAATTCACTTGATTTTCAAACACAATTTCCAACAATCCCCCACTTGAATTTTTTAAAAATATTTTCGAGCAATTTCTGAAAACATAAGATTGTGCATAAACAAAGGTGTCGTTCGACTTGAACCTTTGCATAGTGAATAAGATTCAGTTTTTACTAGAGTGACACGTAGTCTTGAACTCTATTCCTGACATCAGACCACACACAATCTTTCTAGAGTGCAATCAAATAAGCCCGTGCATTTATGTCCATGCACGTCTATCCCAGTTTAGTGAATGCTCTAAGAGTTTTGCTCAAAACACCATAGAAAATGGCCAAATTTCCACATTCACATAGGTGAGTCTATCAAGAGTACTCCTGAAGGTAGGTACTCCACTCCAAATGGAGTATAGATCTCATTAAGAGTTTCTATTAACTCATCCTCTAATCACTTCAGGAATACATGCTTCTATATATATGAAAAATGACATGTTCAACTCATATCACTTCACAACTTGTTCTTACCCATTGAACCTAGTTCTTGGGATCTCCAGTCATTAGGTCGGGTTACCATTGTGCGTGACTCAACAATCTAAGCGCAATAATTCCATTTTTCTAGAAGTCGTAAGGACTTTTTCTCTGGCCAATCCTTTCGTCAAAGGATCTGTCAAATTCTCGTCACTGCGTATGTGATCCACTCTAACAGCTCCTGAAGAGAGTAGCTCTCTAACAGTGCTGTGCTTACGACGTATCTGTCGTCTCTTACCGTTGTAATAACGATTCTGAACTTTTGCAATAGCCGCGGTACTATCGCAATGGATCAACACAGCTGGTATCGGTTTTTTCCATAAGGGAATCTCAGCTTGCAGATTTCTTAAGTATTATGCTTCCTCACTAGCTGTGGCTAGTGCTATCATCTCAGGCTTCATAGTAGACTGAGCCAAAATAATTTGTTTCTTGGATTTCCAAGAAACAGCTCCTCCAGCAATGCTAAAGATATAGTCGCTGGTTGCCTTTGAGTCATCAGATAAAGTATTCCAGTCTACATCGGTGTAACCTTCAAGAACAGCTGAAAACTTTTCATAATGTAATCCAAGGTTCATGGTTCGTTTTAGGTATCTCATGACCCTCTCAATAGCGTGCCAATGCTCTATACTAGGTCTACTAGTAAACCTGCATAATAATCCCACGACATAGGCAATGTCGGGTCTAGTACAATCAGTGGCATACCGAAGGCTGCCAATGATGCTCGCATAATCAGACTGTCTTACACTTTCAACAGTGTTCTTGAAAAGTTTTACACTAGGATCATATGGTGTACATGCAGGTTTACAGTCAAAGTAATTGTATTTCTTTAAGATCTTCTCAATATAATGAGATTGATCCAAAGAAAGTCCCTTTTCGAACCTAGTAATCTTAATACCAAGAATTACACTCGCTTCACCTAGATCTTTCATATCAAAATTGGCACTTAACAAAGATTTAACAGTGTTTATGGCATGAATGTTTGATCCAAAAATAAGTAGATCATCTACATACAAACATATTATAGTGCAAATGTCATTTTCAGATTTATAATAAATGCATTTGTCACTTTCATTAATTTTGAAACCATTTGAGATTATTAAATTATCAAATTTTTCATGTCATTGTTTAGGTGCTTGTTTTAAAATATATAATGATTTATCTAATTTGCAAATTTTATGTTCTTGACCAGGAATAACAAAGCCTTCAGGTTGGTCCATATAAATTTCCTCTTCTAATTCACCATTTAAAAAGGCAGTTTTAACATCCATTTGATATATAATTAAATTATGAATAGATGCTAATGAAATTAGTACTCGAATGGATGTGATTCTAGTTACAGGTGAAAAAGTGTCAAAAAAGTCTATATTTTTATCTTTGCCTAAAACCTTTAGCTACCAAACGGGCTTTATATTTTTCAACCGTTCCATCGGGTTTTAATTTCTTTTTAAGTACCCATTTACAATCTATAGACTTACAACCAGGTGTTAAATCTACTAAGTGCCAAGTCTTATTGGATTCCAAGGAATTCATCTCATCATTTATAGCCTCTTGCCAAAAATCGACATCTAAAGAAGATAAGGCTTCTTGGAGGTTTGTTGGATCCTCTATAGTAAAAGTGCAAAAATCCGAGCCAAAATCTTTATCAACTCTTGCTCTTTTGCTTCTTCTAGGTTCAGTTTCCGAAGATTCATTAAGTTCTGTTCTAATAGGCACGGTGTTATATGACATGCCCCCACTATTCCTCAATTTAAAAGGAAATTTACTTTCATAAAAATCAGCATCAATAGATTCTACTATATTATGTGTATTCAGGTCAAAAAATCTATATGCTTTTCTATTAATAGCATAGCCAATAAATACACATTCGTATGTTCTACTTGCTAATTTTATTCTCTTAGGGTCGGGTATACGAACATATGCCAAACATCCCCAAGTTCTAAAGTAAGATACATTCGGTTTATAATTTCTTAAAATTTCAAAAGGTGAAATCTTATTTTTTGATTTAGGGATTCTATTCAATACATAGCATACAGTCAACAAAATATCCCCCCACCAATATTTTGCTGCACCTGAATTTAACAAAATAGCTACAACTAATTCGGTAAAGGTCTTATTCTTTCTTTCAGTTTTACCGTTCATTTCAGGTGAATAAGGTGCAGTTCTCTCATGAATTATACCATTCAATTTATAGAAATCAAGAAATGAACTAGATTCATATTCTGTTCCTCTATCACTACGAAGTCTCTTAATTTTCTTATTAGATTGATTCTCAATTTCAGTTTTAAATGATTTAAACATATCAAATGCATCACTTTTATTTTTCATAAGATATACATAAGTGAAATCAGAGGTATCATCTATGAAAGTGATAAAATAACGGTGTCCATGTCTAGTCAAAGTACCATCTAGCTCACATATGTCAGAATGAATCAAGTCTAAGGGTTCAGAAAATCTATCAACTGATTTATGGGGTTTCTTAGTGATTTTTGCTTGACTACAAAATTCACATTTATCAAAATCAGTTTGTGACATTTTAGGAATCAAATCTAATGTGATCATGTTATGAATTATACGCTTATTTACATGACATAATCTAGAGTGCCAAATATTAAAGTCACACAACATATAAGCAGAACTGGTTACTTTATTAGATTCAACATTCAGTTTGAACATACCCTCACAAGCATAACCCTTCCCTACAAGCATCCCCTTATAAGTCAAAGTATACAAATCATCCCCTGTAACTTGAGTAAAACCAGCCTTATTAAGGAGAAAACCAGAAACCAGATTCTTTCTCATCTCTGGAGTATGCATCACATCTTTCAGAAGAAATGTCTTTCCAGAAGTTAACTTTATTTCCACATTTCCAATGCCTGCAACTGTAGTGGTGTGAGAATCTCCCAACAGCACTTTCTGATCATCAGCAGCCGTGTATGTACTGAACATAGCACGATCATAGCAGACATGGCGAGATGCACCAGTGTCTACCCACCAACCCTCTGATCCACCAACAAGGTGAATCTCAGAAATCATAGCCGTCAAAGGCTCCTCAGCCAGGTTAGCCTGCGGTGCAGGGCCTGGTCCGTTCCTACACTTGCGTGCCATATGACCTGGTTTTTCACAGTTGTAGCACAGAAACAACTGTCCAGAGTCATTCTTTTGGGTCGGTTTCTGTTGTCCTCTTTGGTTCTCTTGCGGGTTCCAATTCTATTTGTTGCGGTTGCAGTTCTGATTCTTAAAGTTTTTTGGATTTGGTTTCAGAACTGCTGGCTTGGACTTTTTAATGTTGTTGTTGGTGACAACAAGCACTTCCTCTTTCTGGTCCTGTTTCCGAGCCTCCTCCTCAATACGGAGGCGAGTGATCAAGCTCTCTAAGGAGAATTCCTTAGTCTTGTGCCTAAGCACATTCTTAAAGTCTTTCCAACCTGGGGGCAGTTTATCAATAATAACAGCAATCTGAAACTGTTCATCTAAGCTCATACCTTCGGAGATGATCTCATGAGCAATTTTCTGAAGCTCATGAGACTGCATCTCTACTGACCTGTCATCTGTCATCTGGTATTTGAGGTAGCGGCTGACTGCATATTTCTTCGCTCCAGCCTCTTCGGTATCGTACTTCTTTTGCAGTGCTTCCCAGATCTCTTTGGCTGACTTGTCAGAATTGTAGTAGTCGTACAGGTCATCGCTGAGGCCGTTGAATATTAAGCTTCGGCATATGTAATCTTGCTCTGTCCAGTTCTGCAACTCCTTTGATTTTTCTGTTCAGGCTCGCATCTGATCTGCATCTGCTTCGTCGTCTGGTCTACTGGGCAGCTGCGGTTTGTCGGTTGTCAGCACAGCCACCACTTTTCTGGTGGTCAGGAAGAATTCCATCTTCTGTCTCCAGCGTTTGAAGTGGAGGCCCTCGAATCTGAAGGGAGCAGCAAAGACCATCGGGAGTTGGAAGAAGGAAGTGGGAGCGGCGGCATCTAGATCTGCAGTAGAAGTCATTGTTGTCGGACGTCTTCAATTGTTGGAAAACAATGGCTAACTTCGGTTGAGTCGTGGACGGAGTCACTTTCTTGAAGACGTTTCGGCGATCTGCTCAACGGTGCAAGCAGTTCGGATCAATCACCGTCGCCTCTAGGATAAAACAGCCTCTCAGTAGTTGTGTTACCGATTCGTTTGCACGGACGAACGGCTCAGTTTGCACTCTCAAAAAGTAATGCTCGAATTTTATGAAAAAGAGGTACGAAAATGTTGTTCTTTTTTGTTTTCGTCTTCGTATAAATTAAGAAGACGAGGCAGTAAAAGAACGTTACTGGTTTGGGGGAAACGTGGTCTTAAAAAACGGATCTGAGTAATACCGGGTCAAAATATCAATACGGGCTTGAACAGATTTTACCGTTCCAACCCGGTCAAAAACAGTTAATAAATTTGTAGCAAAAATATAAGTGTTACACCACTACAAGCCCGAACCCGAGGTCGGGTCGGGTCGAGTCGGTCGGTCGGCGCGCGCGCGTGTGGTGGTCAAGCATGGTCTCCCTCCTCACAAAAGAGCATCATTGGGTGCCCAAAGGGCCCAACCTAGCATCTAAGAATCAAGTATAAATACTTGATTCTTTCATAAAGTCCTACAATGTGGACTATTCACAAAGCCACTCTTCACACTTAGTCATTTTTAATAATTCGCTTGATTTTCAAACACAATTTCCAACAAGTTACTTTAAGCCGTGGCCAACACTCTAACCAGATTGACTTTGTCCTTACTAGAAAAGATGACAAACGAATTTGTGTAGATTGCAAAGTCATACCTGGAGAATGTGTCGTCTCACAACGTCAGCTTTTGATATCCGAGTTTTCCACAAGATAAAAGAGCCAAGATTAGTAAAACGAAATGGTGGAAGCTCAAATAAGACGCCTCATGGATGTTGGATAGAATGATAGGAGAAGATGTATAGAATATGGAAGGAAAAATAAATGAGATGTGGAATGAGATGACAACACGCATTCGAAAAGTGACTACCGATCAAGGTGTCTGAGATAATAAAAGGAAATAAACATAAATCTAAAAATTCGTTGTGGTGGAACAATGATGTGCAAAAGACTATCAAAGAGAAGAAAAAATGCTATAAAGGCTTGCATCATCACAGAAGCGAGGACAATAGCAAAAGTACAAAGCGGCAAAAAAGAATGCAAAGAGAGCGGTGAGGGAAACAAGGGTTCCGACGTATGAACTATATTAAAAGCTAAGTACGAAAGAGGGTAAAAAAAGTCTATATGATAGCTAAGCTGTACGAGAGGAAGAAGAGAGACTTCAACCAAGTTAAATGCATCAAGGATGAGAAAAATAGACTTCTGGTGAAGGACGATGAGATAAAAAATAAATTGAGAGAATACTTCGACAAGTTATTCAATGAAAAAGATGATAGCACTATGATCGAGCTGGACGACTCTTTTGATGACACCAGCATATATTTTGTTCAGAGAATTCAAGAATTCAAGGTAAAGGAGGAGCTAAAACGAATGAAAGCAGGCAAGACGTTGAGACCCGATGACATCCTCATTGAGGTGTGGAGATGCCTTGAAGTTGTACGAATAGCCTGACTAACTAAGTTATTTAATAATATTTTTCAAATCAAACAAGATGCTCTATGAGTCGAGAAGAAGCATATTAGTTTCAATCCTCAAGAATAAAGAAGATAATCAAAATTGCACAAACTACAGAGGAATTAAGCCTATAAGTCATATAATGAAGCTTTGCAAGAGAGTCGTTGAACATCGATTACGAACGATGACAAGTGCTTCAAAAAATCAATTTGGTTTCATGTCTAGGAGTCGACCACGGAGGTGATTTTCTTAATAAGACAGCTTATGAAGAGATTTAGCAGCAAAAAACGGATCTACACATGGTATTTATCGATTTGGAGAAAGCATATACCAAAGTACCAAGAAAGGTCATGTGGTGGGCTCTGGAAGAAAAAAAGTCCCAACAAATTACATTACTCTTATCAAGGATATGTACGATGATGGTGTGACTAGTGTCAGAGCATGTAATGGTGAAACCAATGATTTTCCCATAAACATAGGATTACATCAAGGGTCAGCTTTGAGCCCCTACATTTTTGCTCTAGTGATGGATGAGATTACGAAGAGTATACAAGGCGAAATTCCTTGATGTATACTCGCTGATGATGTGGTGCTGATTGACGAAAATAGAGTAAGGGTTGATAGACAACTAGAGTTGTGGAGACAAACTTTAGAATCAAAAGGTTTTAGACTTAGCAGGACTGAAATAGAGTATATGAAGTGCGAGTTCAGCAATGTCAAGTCAGATGATGGATATGTCACTCTGGTTGGAAAAGTAGTGCCCAAGAAGGAATTCTTTCGATATTTAAGAACAATGTTGAAGTATGATGGTGAGATTGATGAAGATATTAATTTTAAAATTCAAACATGATGAATGAAATAACAACCAGCGTCTGACATTCTCTGTGATAGGAAAATCTCACAAAAGCTTAAAGAAAAGTTCTACAGAACGACAATCAGTCCGGAGATGTTGTATGGTGTAGAATGCTGGCCTACTAAAAGACAACGCGTCCAGAAAATAAGTGTGGCAGATATGCGTATGCTGTGATGGAGCTGTGATTATATAAGACGAGACCGAATTAGGAACAATGATATACGTGACAAACTTGAAGTAACATCAAGTAAAGAGAAGCTGGTCCAACACCTCTTAAAATGTTTTGGACATCTCCAACGGAGATCTCCCGAAGTATCTATGCGCGTTGGAATTAGATGGCGCAACAAATGCTCAAAAAGAGACAGACGACAACCAAAGTTGACGTGGGAGGAAGTAGTAAAAAAGAACTTAAGAGAATGGAATATATCTGAAGAGCTAATGTCGGATAGGGGCGCATGAAAATTAGCGATCCACGTACCAGAACCATGAGCTAGAAGTTTTTTACTTAGGTTTAGTTTAAGGGTAGTGTTACAAGTTTTAGATTATAGGATTAGTGAATAAGAGCCTGAGACGTACTGTTTGGTCTTCGATCTCTATTACTGTTAGTATTATTATCATCGTTGTTCTTTTAATTTCTTTGTCTATTTTTATTAATTATTTTATTTTTATTTTATTTATTATTATTATTATTAGTGTAATTATTTTACATTTTACTTCTTTTATTAATATTATTATTAAATCTATTATAGTTATTATACTTTTAAATTAACTTTATAATTTAGTTTTGTATTTCATCTCTATTCGATTCCAACTTGTTTGGGAATAATAGCTTAGTTGTTGTTGTTGATAAGACTATGATGTAGCCTGTTTATGAGACTTAAAGCGTCGGTATTAATCAATTACGACAAACACCATTGTCCAAGTGGTTAATTGATTTGGTTTTGGTGCAAGAGGTCACAAGTTCGAAACTTGTTTTAGTTTACAACCATATTATATAGGACATTCATATTTATTAGCTCAAGTTCACGTAATCAATTTAGCTTCAATCCGATTTTGTTAGATAACTACCTCTTCACAGATCAAATAAAACGGTGTTGAAGTTTTACAAACACATATCGCGCCACTTCTATTATTTTTCACGACTATTCTTCTTTCTAATTTGTGTCCATTACCCACGAACAATGCGAAACATTCCAACAAACGGTTCTCAGATTTGATGGGTATAAAACTAGGGACACAAAATGAACATTTTGTAATTTAATGCTGCTTTGTCTCATATGTATTTAAAGCTCATGAGCTATCCTTCTGCAAAATCATGTGAGCCAAATACAGGTTGTTAAAATCCATACGATTGTTTCCTTGTTCATGTCTTTTCAAGTTGTACGAAATTTTCTTGCTGATGCTACGTATGGAATGTGAACCTTGATATGTGAACCATGATGCAAAACGTGAGCGAGGTCATATTGGAGGACAAATCTTTCCTTGAAAGAAACAACTAATACATGAGATATTGTATCAGATTTTATTAACTGGGATAAACTCGGAATTTGAAACAGCCGAGTCAAAAATAGTGAGCATTATATAGCAGATCGCATGAATTACTTTGCAAGAAATCATTTGGAAAAACCTTACTCCAATATAACTTAAAAATTAAGAGATACCATACGTCAATAACATGAATACAATTATATATAGAAATGAGAAGTGCACGTCAACTTTATCGTTCATGCTTTTATGCTTGAAAAGACAGAAAGGAAATTTAAAACAAACTCTGAAGTGTTGAGGGATGTATAGTGTGAGTTGTATCACGTTTGATAATTCTTTATACTGTGATGAAACACAAATTATACAATGATCCCTTCTTTTGCTGTTTCTTAGCCAGAAGTGAGTCTAAGATTGAAGTTATTAAAAGGCGTCTTGTAAAATATAACTTTATTAAATAAATAAGAAAAGCAATACGTAGTTGCTTGTAAAGAAAGTTTAAAATTTTGGCTAGCTAAACATGATAAACATAACCCATACTTTTTTTTTTTTTTTGAAAGAAACAACACCCATACTTGTTTTTGTAAGATTAGAGACATTGCGACCGACTGTAATGATGCAAATTTGGAATGTTATTCTATTCAGCCCCCAATTATGTGTATTGCACGTAACATTATTACTTTCTAAATTTTACAACGAATGATCAAATTTTAGCTTTAAACTACACATTAAGACCAATATTTATACTGCAGTATGCTCATTGTTAAATTTAAAAATTATTTGGGGGCGTACAGCAAACTATTCTTGTACAATTTAATACACAATCAATTAACACAAGACGTGCCCATGGTTAAAATAAAAAAATTAATGCAAGCATTAGGAGTTCAGGTTAAGTAAACATCAGCATGCTATGTATTATTTGTCTAATAGAAGTTGGTTTTAGTTGTTACTGTCAAGTATCAAGATATTGCATGTAATAGTAAAATATATCCTCTGCTTGGACCAACAAAAGTACTGCTATAATATTAGCACGTTTTCTCATTTCAGTTATTTTTTCATAGTCAATAAATGTCTGTGATTCTAGTTTTTATTTGGGATTATATGCAATGTCTCCCTTGAAGCATTGCATCAAATGAAGCTTCCAAAAAAAAACAAAACAATATTCATTGCCAACCTATATATTGCTATTCAATTATACTTCGGATAAGTAACTAATTTTATATTGATCGTACGTTCACTAAAATATACTGTTACAGAACTGATAAACATGTTTGACAGGACTGTAGAAGAATTAGTTTCCATGCTAACAAACTGACGACGCTGTATACTAATATATCACACGAAATCAACAATGAAACCATGTTATTATGAAAAGACCTCTGATATGTGGTCCATAAGGTTTAAAAGATTAGACATACAAATGGTTGGGGAGAAAATAGTTACCGACTTACCATAGAAATCCTGGCAAGATTCTGTGTACTCCTTCATTGTCAGCAATATGTAGCCTTGGTACCCCTATTTAATCACATGTATAACCCTGAACATAAAAAATATCAACACGCAAATTTGAATAATAATAAAAAAAACCAGGGTTTTTTCAGTCGTCCGGCAATAGCGTATAAAATACTTTTGCAAGTGACGCATAATGACAATTTACAAAAATTAAATGCAACTCCACAAACGTATTAATACATATTTCATGTTGCAAAAATTACATCCAATAAAATTAACAGGAAATTAATGTTAAGAACAAAATTTCTCAGCATTTTAGCCACAAGAACAGACCTTCGGTGTTTTTTGTCTGAAGGACAACTTTCTTTAGATATCAGTTTTTAATTATTGGTAGCAATTTTTAGATATCGGTTTGTAGTTATCGGTAGCAGTTTTTAGGTATCAGTTTTTAGTTCGGTAACAGTTTTGAAATAATGTTTGTCCTTGTGAATAATTTTAGAGGTTCTTGCGGTTAAAATACCGAGGTCCTTGAAACTAAACATATACGAATTTTTGTGCTTTAAATTAATTCCCCCTAAAATTAATTTATTCATTTACTAAATCTGTAAATACCACAAGTAAAATATATGTCAAAAATTGTGATACAAACTCCCACGCATAAGGTATCAGAGGAAGACAACACAGTAGTAGCAGGATGTAGAGATTACAAGAGTACAATTATATCTCTCGTTTGTATTTCTTATTCTTCTTCTTAATAATCAATCCTACAAAATTTTCTCCTTTTAGAAAATAATAAAATCTCCTCGTGTATGTACACGGTAGTGAAACCACTATAAATCAAGTGTATTATTTTCTTTTATTGTTTGAACTGTGATTGTTTTTAGCCCGTGACTATCTGTTTCTTGTTTTGTCTCACCATCAATCCGGTCCTGTTTGTTTTTCTGCAAGGTTGAGTTTTTTTGTTCCTAAGACGAACTTGAGGGATTATTCCCCATAGGCATCGGAGCGACAAGTTTGATTGAAAAAAGGTGCTAGATATTATGACAGGAGATGAGAAGACTGCAACGGTTGTACCAAGACCCTATGTTAGAGGGACCCATATTGCATCAGGATCTAATTTAACAATAAAAAAAGTGAAACAGTGATAAAGACTTCGAGCAGTGGCAATGGAAGATGAAAACTGTTCTGATGAGAAACGAAGTTCATCCTGTGCTGTTTGCTTCTGAGGCGTTTACTACTTTGCAATTAGCTATGTGAAAATGTTATTTCTGATATTAGCGGTGAAACTACTGCTAATGGCATTCGGACCAAGCTGGAAAATATCTATCTGAAGAATCTTCGACCAACCGTCTGATTTTGTTGAAGATATTTTTCAGCATGAGTATCAGAGATGGTACTTCTATCAAAGAGCATCTGGGTTTCTTTGACGATCTAGTGATGAAGATGAAGACTGTGAATTTGAAGGTAGATGAAGAGCATATGGCTATGAACCTCTTGTGTTCCCTTCCGGAGCGATACACAGGTTTCACTGACAACCTCATCTTTGCAAGAGACACTTTGGTCATTGAAGATGTGAAGTTGAGTCTTTTATCTGAGGACTTGAGGAATCAAATGACAGAGATGGGTGAAGGTAGAGGAGGAAGTAGTAGTCAATGCATATTTGCTGAGAGAGGGAGAGAGGAGAAGAAGAATTGAAATTATAGGATGCATTCCAAATCTAGAAAGCCCGGTAATAATCATAGTGTAAAGTCTAAGATGAAAAGTGTCACCATTGTAAGAAACCAGCCCATGGTAAAAGAGACTGTCCGTATTGAAAAAAGAAGGAATAAGATGGTTCTTCATCATTTGCGGTGGAGAAAGCTATATCTGATGATGTGTTATCTGCAACGGTATCAGATGTATCAAACCATTGGGTGCTTAATTTGGAAGCATCTTTTCATATGACGTCTAATAGGGATTACTTCAGCTCTTTAGTCGATAGAGAAGGAAATGCAATCTTATGTGTAATGATGCTAGTTGTAGAGCCACGAGAGAAGATACAGTGCGGATTAGGATGTTTGACGGAGTGATACACACTTTGACAGGTGTTTGATATGTTTCAAGTCTTCGAAAGTCCTTAATTTCTTTGTGGTAGTTGGCAACCATAGAGTACAATGTCACTTTAGAGAATGATGGTTTGAAGGTTTCGAGGGGTGCTCTTGTTCTTATGAAGGGAAATATGTTTCAGAATTTGTTTTTTGCTTAAGAGAACCACAGTTCTTGGAAAGTTGTGTGTTGGAGTTTATAGTTCTCGTGCTTTGGATGCAGCTAAACTTTGGCATCCCAGGTTGGGTCATATTTCTAAGCAGGGCTTAGAGTTGCTTCGTTGACGGGAGATGATCAAAGGCAACTTCGACAAGTTGGATTTCTGTCAGGAGTGTGTGTTAGATAAGCAGACAAAGATATCCTTTGAAGTTGGACTCCATAGAACAGAGAGGGTACTTGATTATGTGTATACATATATTTGAAGACCAGTTGCTACTGCTTCCATTGGGGGAGTGAAATATTTTTATCACTTTTAGTGGTGATTTTTCTTGAAAAGATTGGGTGTATGTGATGAAGGCCAAATCAGAGAGCTTTGAGAAGTTTAAGGCTTGGAAGGTGCTTGTTGAGAACCAATCTGGTTCTAAGTTGAAGGTGCTGAGATCCGATAACAGCGGCGAGTTTGTCTATGGGAAATTACTCGACTTTTGTAGACAACATGACATTGAGAGACATTTCACTATACCAGGTGATCCGCAATCTAATGAGGTTGCTGAGAGGACGAATATGACTTTACTTGAAAAGGCTCGTTGCTTGAGATTGACGTGGGTTCATTTAGAGGCTTTTTGGCTGAGGCATTATCAACTGCGGCACATATTATTAATCGGATTCCGTGCTCAGCCATAGATGGAAAGATTTCAGAAGAGAAGTGGAGAGGTAAAGCCGTGTACCTTGGTTATTTTCGTATTTTTGATTGTCATGTGTATTTTCACCATACATGTGATGATAAGTTAGAGGCTACAGCGTACAATAGCATCCTCTTGAGATACACAGATGATATCAAAGGGTATCGTATTTGGCACCCTGTCGATAGAAAGATTGTTCATTACAGACATGTTATTTTGATGAGTTAGCAATGTTCAATCCTAAGAAAGATTTACCTACCACATCAGATGTTTCTGATAGGCCTAAGGAGATGGAAGAGATTCCTATTTGACAGCATAGTAATAGAGTTGTTGATGCTGTTGAGAGTGAGATAAATGCGGTTGATGTGACAAAATAGTCCATAGGTGTCTTCTAGTGGTGTTGGTGATTGCATCAGACTGGAGAAAGTTTAGTTCAAGGTGGAGCTGAAAGGAGTTTAGCCGAAGTTGTGCATACTCGGGCCAATCGTAGGACTATCAGGCCGTCTGAAAGATATGATGATTGGTAGTATGCAAACCTTAGTCTTATTGATCAGTTTGATTATGCCCTACATGTGGTTCATGAGGATCTGTTTGACCTTGATGAAGTTTTGAAGTCATGTGACAGTCCAAAGTGGATGTGCGCTATAGAAGAGAAGCTAGAGTCGTTGAAGAAGAACAAGAATTTAGATTTGGTACCTCCTCCTCAAGGAAGCCGAGTCATAGGTTGCAAGTGTGTGTTCAAGGTGAAGGATGATGGAAGATACAAGACTAGACCTGTTGCTAAAAGGTTTTCACAGAGGAAAGAATTGGAGCACGATGAGATTTTTTCTCCTGTAGTGAGACACGCCTCCATCCGTATTTTACTTGCTATAGTTGCCGCTCATAACTTGGAGTTGGAGCAACTTGATGTGAAGACCTCTTTCTTGCATGTAGACTTGGTTGAGACCATTTACATGAAGCAACCAGACGGAAATGTTTTAAATGGAAAAGAGAATTGGGTTTGCAAGCTAAAAAGGCATTGTATGGACTTAAACAGTCGCCTAGATAGTGGTACAAGAGATTTGATTCTTTTACGCTTTTACTTGGTTTTGATCGTAGCATCAAAGACGCTTGTGTGTACTTCAAGCATTTGAAGAATGCTTATGAGTGTATTTACTCTTATATGTGAATGATATGTTGATTGCTTTCAAGGATAAAGCTGAAATTAATAGTTTGAAGTTGAAGCTTAATGCGAAATTCGAGATAAAAGACCTTGAAGAAGCAAGAAAGATTTTGGGTGTGGAAATCCAAATGAATACGAAGTTTGAACTTTTAAGGCTCACACAAAAGGAATATGTTCTGAAAGTGCTTGCTCGATTTAGCATGGAAGAAGCAAAGACAATTAGTACATCAATACCTTTGCACATACAGCTTTCTAGTAGAGGCTCTCCGATCTCGGAGAAGGACAAAGCTTATAAAAAAGAAGGTTCCCTATGCGAGTGCAGTTGGTAGTCTAATGTATGTCATGATTTGTACTAGGCCTGACATTGCACAGATAGCTGGATTGATGGGTAGATTCATGCCAAATCTAGGAAAGATGCATTGGGAGGCAGTGAAGTATATTTTCAGATATCTTAAAGGGACTTCAGACCATGGGCTTGTCTTTTGCAGCAGAGATAAAAATTTCAGCTTGGTTAGATTTTATGATTCTGACTATGCCGATGATAGAGATCAAAGGAAGTCAATCTCAGGTTATTTATTCACCATTGATGGGACCGCTATTAGTTGGAGAGTGAGGTTGCAGACGAGTGTTGCTTTGTCTACTACAGAGGCAAAGCTTATAGCTGCGGATGAAGAGGCTAAAGAGACGCTTTACTTGAAGCGTTTGTTGTGTGATCTAGGCTTCGTGTATGAAGGTATAAAAGTGAATTGTCATAGCCAAAGTACAATTCACATAGCTAAAAATCTGGCTTTCAGCTCAAGGACAAAGCATATTGAGGCAAGAAAGTCCTTTCTTGTCTCTATGGATGAAGAGAAACTCTCTATGGATGAAGATAAGCTTGTACGTCTTTAGAAGGTTCACATAGAGAAGAATACAGCGGATATCTTTATCAAGTCATTACCCATTGCAAAGTTCGAGCATTGCTCGAACTTGATTCGCTTGATGAAGTGCTAGGTGCCACAGGGTGGCACGGGGAAAAGTGAGTTGGCAGATGGAGACGTTTGTTTTCATCGTGGAGATTGATAGGTCCTACTTGAAGATGGTACTTTCAACACTTTGTTGGCGGACGGTGGTCTTGCCGGAGTTCGTTGACAAAGTGCGATGGGTGATGCCTATTCCGAAACTCATTGAGAAAGTATATGTGGTGTCTTGTCCGAGAGCTACTTGATGTAAGAGGATGTAGGTAGAGTTGATAGGCTTGTGGGAAAATATAGTATTAAAGATGGTAAGATTTGCTGATACAATATTTCCAATTGAGAAGATTTGGAAGATATTTGAGATAATTACTCAAATATATATTGCTTCTTTTATAGCATTAAAAAGAGTAACAAATTACCTATGTGAGAAGAAGAATTATTTTCGAAAATTGAGATAATCAATTAATTCTCTAATTAGCATTAAAGAAGCAATCTTATCAGGAGCATTTAAATTGGGAAAAACTGAAAAATCAAATGGATAAATGTTTCTTGTATAAATAGGAGAATTAACGAGACATTGATTTATGACCATAAATCAATTACTTCAACCCCAAATAATAATATCTATGTAAAGGCTGATTAGCATGATGTATTTCTTATCATTCTTCTCCATTATCAATCTTGTAAAACTTTCTCCTCTTAGAAAGTAATAAAATCGTATCTCTCCAAGTGGATGTACACTATTTCGCGGTAGTGGAGCCACTACAAATTACGTGTGTTATTTTCTTTTATTGTTTGATCTATGATTGATTTTAGCCGGTGGCTATCTGTTGTATTTTGTCTCACTATCAATCCAGTCCTATTTGTTTTTCCGTAAGATTGAGTTTATTGTTCCTAAGGCGATTTCGAGAGATTTTTCCCCAACAAAAACTAAATTAAAAATAAAAATAAAAGAAACCTCATTTGTTGCATCTTGCTTTTGACCTTGAGATTAAGTTTGACATTAGAGTGCTTGTACTTTCATCTTTATTGGTTCATAGATCAAGTTATTCGGTGTATTTCCATGGTTGATGTTGGTTTATAAACTTACCGTGCAAAGACAAATTGGATGATACATGGTGATAATCCGTATAAAATGACAAAACAACCCACATGTGCTTCTTCACAAGCTGTACATTCTCATTCCAGCTTACTTCGACAAGGAAGCTTCTCAATATAAATAATTCAAATATAAAATCTATAAATAAAAAGGTCCTGCTCACTGATAGAATATCAAATGCTAAACTTCGATAAGAAAATTGGAATATAAAACTGTCAACACCTAGTATAAGAATAATGCCGAAATAATACGTACTTTGGATTGTGACCTTTCCCTCTTACTGAAAAATTATTGGATCCAGATGGCACATAAGGACCAATTAGAGATGATGTTTTCTGTTAGACAAATGAGTGAAAAACTATGGGCCCTTTCTTCTATATTTCTACAGTCCATCTATCTGGACTAGATATGTTTTCAAGGATAACACAACAAACAACAAAGCATGAAATCAAATTATGGTCAAATAATTCTACAGTTTATATGTCATGAAGTTTTTATGAAGAGTGTCTCCATACAGGCATGCTGAAATGTAGAAAAGGGATGCAAGCATAGCCCATTGAGCATGTAAATTTCACAGCGAAACACTGAACATCGGAATATATTATAACACGCACATATATCAGAAAAGCATTGGTGAGAAATGCGCCACCTAATCAACTTCTTCTTCTTTTTTTTGTTTGTTTATGATAAAAGACCACCGAGACATCAAAATGAGTGCTCAATTGGTTGACGGTAGATGCCGTAGACGAGATTTTAAAGGTCATGGTTTGAACTTCTGAGACATTAACACAAGTGTTGTGCTTGGACAAAGTACCACTTTTACTATAAAAAAAAGAAGAGTAGACTTCTCATATTAATTGTGAAAAGCTTTCTCGCGAGCACTATTATATATATTTTGCATTTATCTAAATTAAGTGTTTCAGCTGATTGGCAAACATATATTGATTATCAAAGTAATCATGCATTCAAGCAATATCGAAAGTCTAAGCCATGCTTGACCGAGCAAAAAAGTCGGCCTTTCCCATGAAAAACAGTCTGGGCTGGACTGCCTCTATATAGGCCATAAGAGAGTTTGTAAACTGAGCTTTTAATCAAGTAAAATGTGTATGCACTAGTTATAGGGAAAACAGTTGTGCTGGTTAACAAGAATAGCAAGGTATTAGTTTTTGATATTAAAAAGCTTAACGGTAAGTAACAAGACATTCCTATAAATAGTAAACAGCATAAGAATTTTTATATTGAACTTGCTAGTTCAATCGGATTTGAAGAGAACGGAAAATGCCAATTTAAATCCAAATCATGGGGTCAGTGTAATCATATGATTCAAATCATTGCTGCTCAGATCCTGCAGCCTGTTGAAGTAGTATTTTCGTTTTTATATTATTGGCATGTTTTTTCCAAAATTATGAATGACATGCTTGGACTGTAATTTTTGGTTAATGGAAGGATATAAATGGATTTTAATGACATGGTTTAATGACGTATCATCAAAAAGATTCATGCCCACTGAGAAAAAAGAAAGTATAAAAGCAAGTGAAAATTTGGATCCGTCTTTTATTTTTATTTTCAAGTTTGATACACGAAAAACCTACGTTGAAAACATGTTTTAAACTACACCCCTATATTATTTTTGACAATTTTGTTTTCATTTTTTTGTCGAAAATCCAATCTTTATGGCCAGAACTATTTTTTATTTTTATTTTTTTGATTTTTTTTTCTAAAAGATTGTTAAAATGATGTTTTTTAAAACATGTTTTTGAGCAGGGACGGCTATGTATTTTGAAACTTAAATATGATGTTTTACAAAAATTTCCTAAAAGAAATGCATAGAATATGCACTGACTTTGCCTTTGAGGCATAGCAACAAGGTGGCACTGCATGCTAAAAGGCACATCGGAATACAAACTATTATGCGGTTAGATTTTAGGGAATGGAAACTTACCTTAGCGTGCATGAATCAAATCCTGACAATGGGAGGTAAAGAGGGGAAAAAAGACACTTGTTAACAACATGAAGTTGACCGCTGCATATTTTCTTAGAAGTTTACAAGTTTGACTTGGGTTAGTAATGTTTTCAGAAAAGAATATAACCTAAAAGTAACCCTACTTTCACTTCCGAACAAACCCCAATCCACATGCCTAAACATTTTGGCAACCAACTTTGTGACTCATACATAATAGGAGCTACATCTATATGTTTCCATTAATATAAACATGTAAGCCAACTCATACAGTAACGCATACTAATATTGCCCACGGACCCAAGAAAAGCATCTCAAACGTTTTAGGTCATGGCCCTGTGGGCTTAGCTTCCTCTAACGGGCTGAGGCCATTAGAAAACTACAACTTTGAATACATTTTTGCTCATACAACTCACAAATGGAAGCTTCTACAGGTGTGAAGCTTCTACAAATTTGAAGCTTGCATTTACAATTTGTGCTAAGGCTCATTTGGCTAGACCCACTTCCTAAAGAGTTTTATAGCAAACAAGACCTCTCAAAGTGTTTTACGCACTTCGATCCAAACATTATACCTCAATAATCATTACATTTGTGTTTCAAACATGTCAGATGGTGATTGCTAAAATAAGGCGATGCAGCTCTTATGACTCTTAGTGAAATCAAATCCTCTTAATGAAATCAAATCGTGCATGATTATCGACATCAATCCTCAAATTCCATATCCAGATTGAAGACTAACATTTAAAATAACCTCTTAATGCTCTGGAATTCGCATATTACCTAATGAATTTCCGGCATTGCCTACTTTTTACAAAGCGAAATAACGTGACACCAAAGAAATTGAACACAGAACAAAAGAAAGCGAACAGATCACCTTTCTTACAGATTGAGGCACGAGCTCCTTTGATTTTGTTACTCCTCGCCCAAATTGAAGCATCTCTCTAATCGAGCTGTTCGCAATCTCCAATGACGCAGAGAACTAAATCGGAATGATCAGCAAAATTTGGAGGGTTTTTCTTTTGTAAATTCCAGCGGTTGATGATACGGTAAACAAACCACGAGCTAGTAAAAATTGAGTGCTGTGAGTACTTTTCCTTTGCTAGGAAGGTCGGGCGTTAATGACCAACAAACAAAATTATTGTGTATACAAAGTACTTTGCACGTGTGAAAAAGGAATTTGTATTAAAAACATTGTTTGCAAGTTTTTTTGGATCTTAGAAACCGAGTTTGATACATTTCTAATATTAATTTTTTATGCAGGTACATGCACAACTCAACAATTTATTGATATGTGAATGAGATTGAGTTATTTTAGAAAATAATAAAACAGGGCAAAGAAATTAATCAACAATTATACTAATATCCAGAGAAATGACGTCCTGTAGTTCGTGACTTGAAAACCTTGCATTGTCTCTCTTTTAAAAGGTAATCAATCGTCGTATTTATATATACAAAAAATTTCTTATCCAACATAGTGATTGTGTGTCCCTGTAGTTCGTAACCTAAAAACCTTGCATTGTCTCTCTTTTAAAAGGTAACCAATAACCATATTAATGTATAGAAAGAATTTCTTATCCACGATAGTGATCGCACTTCCCATTCTTCACAAACCCTCAACACTTGTTGAAGTATAAAACTACTTGAGACTTATGTGTGGATTTCGTATTTTTCTATAGAGTAATATCATTATAAAAGTTTATAAGACCTAATTTGTTGTAATAATTTTTCTCTCTTCCTTTTTCAAGCTATAACATAATAAAAATCCTTCATTACTACTTCGATCAAAAATATCAATTATTATTACCTTTTATTATTTCAATAAAAAACCAGAAATAGAATAACGATAACAATTGTAATAGAGAGCAGCATGATATAATATGCACAAAAATGAAATTAACTTCAATATAAATGAATCGTTATTGTCCTGTTATATTCGCTCACTACAAAATTTAACTGAGAACAAACTCCAAAAAAGAATAAATATATAATTATGCACAACTATATGAGACTATAATATGACAACATGTCAAATGGTCGAGTGTTCCTTGATTTTCTGAAGAATATGAACCTAACAGAAATAATATCAAAGCAAAAAAAAATAAGACTGTCATTTATAGGTAGATAGAAATACTATAAAGTAACATTACAGATGCTTGTTAATTTCCATTTGTAATTTTCCCATGGGTTGAAGATAAGACATTTTGCATGCTTCAAATTTTGTACGATAAGACTGAAAAATATTAATTGTATAAAGTATTTTATGTTATATTTTTACGTATTTATTTGCCTAAAAGAATTAAAAGCAACTGATTCAGTGCAGCTACCACATTCGGATCAAAACACTACCACCATCGGATCCAAACACAACCATATTGCCTCTGTGCGTATTTATTTGCCTAAAAGAATTAAAAGCAACCGATTCAGTGCAGCTACCACATTCAAATCAAAACACTACCACCATCGGATCCAAACACAACCATATTGCCTCTGTGAACTCTCTTCGACCCATTTTACCATCTTGCATTAGATTATAAAATCAATATATTATAAGTTGATAACTTCATATTATGTTATATACAAAATCATAAGGCTTTAAACATTTGTAAAGTTTCACAAAAGATGCAATGTTAGCAATAATGCAACCATGTGAATACACACACACATACATACATACATACATACATATATATACACACACACATACATATACATACATACATACATATATATATACACACACATACATACACACACACATACATATACATACATACATACATACATATATATATATAAAGAGAGACACATACACACACATGCTGTGATGCCCCACCCCGAGACTCACATTATCATAGAGTATTACTGAGTAATATAGTCTGCTAATGCGGAGAATAGGGCTGCTTAGGAGCGACCATTTATAACCGTGTCTTAAATATCTATTGAATATGTCGACAAATGCTCTAAAAAATTTTCAACTCAAGTGGATCGACATATCCAATAAATAGTTAATACAAACTATAGGTGGCTGACGGATTTATCAGAACAAAATATAACACCAAATGTAAATCACATCACAGAACAGCAAACAACAGCTATATACATACATACATACATACATACATACATATATATATATATACAGATACATCCCCCGTGTAATACAAAATGATACACATAAGTGGTATGACGACCACACAATATACAACGAGTTAAAAATATACATATCAGAGTCTACATAAAAGCTACATCAAAAGGGCGATAACAAAACATCCAAGCGAAAGCAGAAAGGCTAAGTCCAACGGGCACCTAACTTGAAACACCTCGGTCTGAAATCTTCTTTGGGTTTAACTTTCGGACATAATTGAAAAGGCTTAATGATCTCAGAATGGTCTAAAATTTGATATACACAAAGTAGAACAATTTATCTATGAACAGGAAAAAGATTCATTGAATTCCGATGTGAAATGCTAAAGATATGAAATTTCAAACATGGGCTCGGGTCATGTTGAATTCTGCCCAGGTCTAAAACCTTCACACACACACACACACACACACACATACACACATATATATTAAAAGGATTTCATATACAAATGAGTTTACATAGTAGTAAAAACTCTTGTAACACAAAGCAACATAATTATATCATATATAGAAAATTACTTAAGTTCCAACATAAATTCAACAGCTACCTAATTACATAGCTTAGAGGAATAAAATTTGGATTAGATATAGAGTTTTTTACCGACCATCATCAAAAATGGTTAGAACCAATGGAGCCCAACTTCATATTTTTAGAGAAGAAAGATGCGTGATGCCCTTTTAGGAATAGATATTCATGATACCAGCTGTTCAATTCATGATACCCACTTTTAATGATTGCTCATCCAATTCTGATACCTATTTTTTTAAGTTTACAATTAGAAAAAATATTGCATGTTTGTATATGTTATATGCATGGTCTTAGTACAGATTTTGAATAGATGTAAATTGAATTCATATGTACTTCAAAGTTTATTAGGAACAATTGTAAATACGTGCATATGATTTTGTGTATGATAAAATAAAAACTTAAGTCTTTATTGACGCAAAAAAGTACGTAACTCTAACCACTATGCAAAATGTCCTCCTTGCTTGTACTGTTCAACAGTCCTTGAGACTAATCCTTACAATCCTCATGAATCATTTTTTGATCCTGACATTAGAACCAAAGCCTAAGTGAGAAGAAACAAAAAAATATGTTATTGCTTCTTAATGGCCCGATAGCGCTAATTTGCATAGTTAAATCTTTCGATGATATATCAAGTATGACAAATAAAACATACACCATTTATGAATTACATTATAAATATATAAATGCTAACATATCATAACCCTACAACTACCTACCCACATATTGAAGCAGAACAATGAGAGACAGTAAATGAAAGAGTTATAAAGGAGTATGATGACGAAAAAGTGAAATGCTTATTATAAAACAATGTCAAGATAGATGGAGCAATAAATATCTCTCTGTAGAAGAAGTTTGTTGTCCATCTTCAATTACTCTTGCTATTTGGCTATCTAGAATTAACTCAAATTTAAAATTTGGACTTGCAAAATGAAAAATTCATAACACGGATAGTTCTGCCATTGTGGGAAAAAAAACCTGGATAAAAATCACCATCCATGGTAGAGATCGATGGTACAGATTATTTTTCTGGGATGTATGAACTAATTTAAGATCCATCTCTAAACAATCAAAAAAAATTCCAAGAAGTTAACTTGTTCACCTTCGTGTAATTCATTCAATACATATATATTTCCAATTATATGTCAAAGAAAATCTAATGTTGTGGGTGCTGATATATATGTGTGTTATTCGAAGTAGCCATTACTTTGGTAGAAAGAAGGACAAAAAAACACGGTAATTAAATAGAGAAAGTAAAGTATAATAGATGATTGCAAGTATGACATAAAGTAGTCTTAGAAGAATCCATCAAGTTAATAATTGCACATATTCATAAGTATAGTGCAACAAATAAATAAGTCTATTTGCTATAAAAAAAACTAAATACATAAATAAATAAGAAGAACCTCACCGCGTCTTTCCATACAGTCAATGAAATGCAACACTTTTTCCTCTTTTGAGACATATTTCATTCATCATACGTTCAGAAAATTAACCGATTACCAAAATAAGAATGATTAAACTTGAAATTGATTCTGAAAATTATAAGAAACAATGTACAATTTGCAAAATAAAGAGGAAACAATGGCATATGGTTCTTCCATTAGGGGGAAAAATTGACCCTAGAGGGAAAGGGATTGGGAAGATGTATGTTGAAAATGTGGATTCTTATTGGAAAGACTATAAATTAGTCGGTAAGAAAATAACTTGATGGAGTAGGTTCTTAAAATCATGTTGAAGACCGTTATGTAGTCTTCCTCTTGATGACATGTACTATTCTTAATTTCAGGAACTACATAAATCTAAAGTTAGTATGGTAACAAAAAAATTAATGTGTTAGCATATTGATCCATTTCCTGTCTGGGTTGGGCTTTTAGCCTTTTTATTGTTTATGTTTTCTATCTATATAAACCTATCTTTGTTTGCTCAGCCGTCTTACTGAATAATATGAATTATCTTCTTCTTCTTATTTGATTTTACAAACGTTTTACAAACGTTTACATGGTATCAAAGCCTCATTCTTGTTTCTGCCTGCTGCCTCGTCGGTGCCTCGTCGCTGTCTTGTCTTCCTGCCTCAACCCGAAACCCTAGCCTGGTATCATCACCTGCTCCAAACCCTAGCACCCACTGAAACCCTAGCCTGTCGTCGATCTTGTCACAAAACCCCAAAGCCCCGTCCCCAGCCTGCAGAAACCCGAGTCCCCAGCCTACCCTAGCTGCCGATCTCCCTGCCCTAGTTCCCCAAAACTAGTTCCCCAAAACTCTAGCCCAATTGATACCTGTCTCAACCTGAAGCAGTTGCTGATTTCAAAATATGGCAGGAGGTGATGATTCATTACAGGCTATTAGTGTTCGTTTAGATGGAAAAAACTATTCTTATTGGAATTATATCATGAAAAATTTTGTGAAAGGAAAACAGATGTGGGGATGTATTTCTGGTGTTATTGTGGCTCCTGAAGCTGCTAATGTTGAATCGATGGAGAAATGGGATACTAATAATTCAAACATCATCACTTGGATTAATAATTCTGTTGAGAATAAAATTGGTATGCAATTGGCTAAGTATGATACTGCTAAGTTTGGGACTATTTGGAGCGACTTTTTGTGCGTTCTAACTTTGCCATTCAATATCAATTAGAGGCTGATATTCGATCATTGTCTCAGAATGATCGAAATATTCAAGATTTTTATTCTGAAATTACTGCTCTTTGGGATCAATTGGCTATGACTGAGGTTGCTGAGCTTAGGTCATTTGCTCCATATATCGCTCGTAGGGAGGAACAACGTCTTGTTCAATTGTTGATGGCTCTTCGACCAGAGTACGAGCATTGTCGTGCGTCCATCCTACATCGTACTCCTTTACCTTCTGTTGATTCTGTTCTACATGAACTATTAGCTGAAGAAACTCGCTTGAAGTCTCAAACTGAGAAAGTTGCACAGACTTCTTCTGCATCTGTTTTTGCTACAGGGATTTTACCAATCCCATCTCAGCGTAACAAGATAAATATCAAGAATGGCCGTGATTGTAATTATTGTAAACAACCAGGCCAATGGAAGAATCCATGTCCTGAATTATTGGCTCGTCAAAAAAATCAAAGTTTTAAGCCAGGTGATAGATCACAACAGCAACAACGCGGTAGCCAACAACAGTCCCTCTCTACTGCATAAGGACATGGACAGTCACGAGGTAGCTCCCAGCCTAGGACTGCTGCATTGGTACATCCTTCCGGTGAATCAGTTGTGGATTCCTCTATGGACTCTCTTGCAGAACAATTTCAGAAGTTCCTTGCTAGCCAGTCTTTGTCTCAAAACATGACTGCTCCTCAATCTCAGCACTTTGCCATGACAGCTCCCTCCATATCAGGTTTGAAATCTCCTTTGTGGATTTTGAATTCTGGTGCCTCATATCATATGTCCCATGATTGTTCATCATTTATATTCATGTCTTTTGATTCTCGCTCACCTTCTATTTTGACTGCTGATGGCACACCTTTGCCATTAACAGGAATCGGTACAATTCAAACCACACACGTTTCCCTCCCAAATGTTTATTGTATTCCTAATTAACTATAAATCTTGTGTCGGTCGGACAACTTTGTGATCTTGGATATCTTGTTCATTTTTCTTCTACTACTTGCTCTGTGCAGGATCCCAACTCCAAGAAGTTGATTGGGACAGGCCGTAGGCAGGGCGGTCTCTATGTTTTGGATGACTTGCACATTCCAAGTCATGCCGCTGCTGTTAGTATTGACCTTTCTTCTTTTCATTTAACTCCATTGTCTTCTAAGTTTTATTTGTGGAATTCTAGACTTGGTCATATTTCAAGCTCTCGTCTTAAATTCTTGTGTAATTCTGGTGTTTTGGGAGACTTACGTTCTCATGATATTTCAGATTGTAGTGGTTGTAAACTTGGAAAATTTTCTGCTTTGCCCTTTAATCAAAGTGTTTCTACTTCCACTGCACCTTTTGATTTAGTTCATTCTGATGTTTGGGGTCCAGCACCCATCCCCACAAAAGGTGGGTGCAGATATTATGTCTCTTTTATCGATGACTATACTCGTTATTGTTGGGTTTATCTGATGAAATGTCGTTCTGAGTTTATTGATATATATACTGCCTTTCAACCATATGTTAAAACACAACACTCTATTATTGTTAAATGCTTTCGTTCTGATTTAGGAGGGAATACACTAAGGGAGACCTTTCTAACATATTCACGGTTGATGGTACTTTGCATCAGACTTCCTGCACTGATACCCCGCAACAAAATGGTGTTGCTGAAAGAAAACATAGATACATTGTTGAAACTGCCCGTTCTATGATTCTTTCAGCTAGTGTTCCAAAAGAATTTTGGGGAGAAGCTGTTCTCACTTCCGTTTATCTTATTAATAAGATCTCAATTTCTCATAACTCTGGTATTTCTCCTCATGCCAAGTTGTTTGGTCAAACTCCTGATTACTCTCACCTAAAAGTGTTTCGTTCCACTTGTTTTGTTCTTCGTCCACACGTAGAACGTACAAAATTATCTTCACGTGTTGCTATATGTGTTTTTCTTGGGTATGGTATTGGACAAAAAATCTATCGTTGTTATGATCCTTCTTCAAATAAACTATATGTTTCTCGTCATGTTTCCTTTATTGAACATATTCCCTTCTACTCTATTCCATCTAGTCCTCATAGTATGACTAAGTCTGATCTTATTCACATTGATCCATTCCCTGCTGATAACTCCTCTGATTCACCACCTCTTATCATTGATACTCCGTCATCCATACACTCTGTTCCTCCTCCTTCTGCGGGTGACACTTTATCCCCTGCTACTATGACTGTTCAAACACCTTCTGTGATGACTGATCCTGTTCAACCTCGCTATCCCACTCGCACACGTAAATCTACTCAATTGTCTGATTTTTCTTACTCTTGTTGCTCTCGGGCTTTTGCTTCATTTCTTGTTTCCATTGACACTTTCTATGAGCCTTCTTCTTACTCGGAGGCTATTCGTTCTCCTGTGTGGCAACGTGCTATGTCTGAGGAAATGTCTGCTTTAGATAAAACTGGTACCTGGGATCTTGTATACCTTCCTACTGGTGTCACGACCCGAACTCGATGTCCAACAACAACATCAAATTCGTTTCGCGGGAGCTTGCAACACCATTAAATGATAAATAACACAGCGGAAATAAAAGATGATATCACTGATATAACATGAATACAATATCTGATACATCAATTTGATACAATGATAATCATCAACATCAGAGAATATACAACATAGAATACAGCGGAACACGATACAATATGAAATAAATCTTCTCAGAATATAATACTGCAACTCTGATCCAAAAAGCTCCAAAGACAAAGCTCCAAAACTCCTATCTCGATCCACTATCAAGATTTCACCAAGCTAAACAAGTCTCGTCCATATCCAAAGAAAACTGAACTAGCTCCAGATAATCTACTGAATCTAATTATCTGAAAAACCAAACTCTAGACTGCCCGTGTAGAAAAGTTTTGAGCACCCAGAGTTTAGGAAATAAACAATAAACTCTGGATCAGTCATGGGACTGGTGTGAGCAACAAAAACAGTTTATCTTATTAAAACATTCAACAAAAGAATTTCAAAGTCAATTCGCAATGCTTTTTGAAAATGAGACTACCATAAGGCCTCCCGCACACACACACAATGCAAACGCAGAATCGGAGGAGATTTCTCCTTATGATAGTCAAAGATGCTTGATACGCATTTAAAAGAACATTTGATATTATTACTGGTGCATAGTGTAGAGAAAATTCATTTCGAAAATAGAGATATAAATCTTAGCCAACATACGATCATTATCGTATGCCTACTATAGCTACCATGTTCAATAGCAGGTTACCGCCAAATTCCATGGCAGGTTATACAACTAAATCCGTACAAAGCACGTATTTGAAGAATGAATTTCCAACAAATGGTCAGGCCAAGGAACTTCCCATTGCCACATGGAAACGCCTCTGGAAGGACGCCCCGAGAACCATCGTTCTCTGCTAAACAAAGCCGGGAATCCCTTTTCCCAAGGGATATTACAAACCCTCAGATATACCACTCCCGGTCCTTTGGGACCTTTAAACGAGAGCTCTCTAACCAACATCACACCATAATAATAAGTGTTTCAACATGAGTAAGTATTTGGGCTCCATACCATGATACTACCCTTTTCCAGAAGGAATGGTCATACCCTAGGGAAGTTATCCCTGAAAACCTTGCCGCACAATTCCTGTTTCGACCATTGCCGGTTTGTGAGGCTCGACGAAGTCACGTCCACAAAAACACACTTTATACAAAAGCCGTGCTTTGGGTCAACAAATGATCATAGAAATGATCACAAAGATAGACGATCAAACAAATGATCCTATCACAAATAATCAACACAATGATCATTTCACAGCAACACTCAGCATGTCACATTACCAAATTGGGAATACATCGCTGATAACTTCAACTATATAACCTCTGAGCTCGTACGTCTCAGAGAAGGGTGTTAAGCTAAAAGAATAAATTCTCCGCCACCAACAGAAATATATTTGAAAGAAATCTGCTTTATATCTCAATATGTAATGTCAGACACACAATCCATACAAGTCTGTTCCGGGTTCGAACAGAACCGAAGGCACTTACAAAGAAGTCCTTGCAATCCGGATATCCACAATCCTGATCGGATTCCCCATCACATATGGAGAACTCTATACCGGAGCAACTCGGTGCAGAGTCAATCGACAGGTCATCCTATCGCTCTCGCAAATACCCGGTCTTCAACACCGGTCTTCAAATGCTATCCATAACGACGTATCACATATTCGGAATGGGTTATACGACCCAAAGGTCCTTTCCCGGCTAACCCGAATAGTGAGCGCAACATTTAAACATATGGATATGAGATTTCGATTAAGTCACAACTTAATAATTCCAAAGTTTCTTTCAAATGTTTTAAACCAATTACCATTTCAAATCTTTTAAACAAAAAGATTTATTTCACAGAGTTCACTCAGTTTCACAAAGATTCATTTACGGATTTCAAAATAATTTCCTTTTCAATTGGATTAACTCATTCAAATCTTTAAATCAAAGATTTATCTCATAGCTTTCAAAACATTTCGATTCTATTTCAGCTTGAAACCTTTTCAACATAATTGGGAGATCTTTTCTTTAAATGAAAGCTGTTATTATTTGAAAACAAGTAGTTTTCGTTTCGAAGAAATTCGATCTTTTTTTATACAAGTTAAATCTTTTGGGTTAATTCAAATTCCCAAAAACAACACTTCAAAAATGGTTTAAAAACCCATATAACTTATTATAAGTTGAATAACTTTTCTTTATATCTTAATTTTCAAATCATAGAATTCAATTTTAAGTATTGAATTCAAATTGAAATCAAAATATTTAAATTCCAAATCTTAATCAAGTTATTCAAAATAATTTCATCTTTGAAATTCTATTTCAATTGCTTTTCACTTTAACCAAATCCATTTTCAAAACATTTGAATTTAAAAATTCAAATTTTAAACTATTTCAAAAATCTGTGACTTAACTGATTTCCTCGTGAAATCCATATTTTGTGTGTGTATGGTGTGGTCCAGAGATTTAACACAATAGTGCAACATCATTCAATCATCACAGATTAAAACAAAGAAAAATAGTTGATAAGCGATATAAACTATAATGCTTATCATCTATTCACAGATTCATAGATAATATACAAATGTAAATAAATGAATAAATTATACACAATTCAATCCACAAAACAAAGTGTCACAGATTAGATAGGACTCAATTTAAAGCATCTCATACAATAAAAACATTCATAAGTAGGGCTAACATTCAATAATCATTTGAAAGTAGGATTAATTAATTGTTTAATCCTAATTAATTCAATTTATTTTCAATTAAATTAACTAATGAATTTATTATACAATCCTGATTAATTTATCACACATCATTTGATATAGATTAATTTATCATACACTTTAATTAATTAAATTATTCTTAATTAATCATATTAATTAAATCAACCCTTTAAACCAATTACATAATTAGTTAACCAATTAATTAATTATTTAATAAATTAAACCTTAATTAATAAAGTTAAATTTACAATTACTAATTAAATTGATTCAAAACATTAATTATCCATTCCAACTAATTTAATTAATGTATTACAATTCATTCAATCTTTATTAAATTTAAGGTGAACTCATTCTTAGTAGTGATTTAAATATCATTTGCAAATACGTTTGAAACCTTTTTATTTCAAACTTACCTTCCTAAATTTCATTTTAAACCCAAGATTTAAAATGAACCCTCATTTATCTTCAGTAAAGTTTTAAAACTAATTTTAAAATCCTTTAAATTACTTGTGGAAGTAATATTTTATTATAAAGCAAATTTTTAAAAGAGTAAAAATCAAATTTTTAAAAGAGTAAAAATCAAATTTAAGTATACTTGAACATTTCACTTAACTTAAAAATATAAATCTATAAAACTTAGTCTATATTTCAAAGTCTAGAATTCTATTTAAATTCAGGTCCAGTTTCAAGTTTTTTTTTTTATTATATTAAATTCTAAAACTCAGAAAAACAGAACAGGTTCTCTAAAAAAACAAGAGAACAGCAATACCCGAGACATTTACTTAATTTACCCGAGTAATACTCGCGACCTACACTGTTCGTTCCCGTGTCACTCTCCCTTTCCACCTTCTCCTTCTTCTTACCTGTTCCTTTCTTCTTCTTCTTCTTTTTTTTTTCCCACTGCTGTAGCACGCGAACACACTCACGCACCCAAGTTTCACCCGAGGCAATTTCCCTTTCGACCCGAGCAGACCCCTTCTTTTCTCGAGTAATCACTCGAGATGAACCAAAACCCCAACCTGCAGACCCCAACGCCACCGTGCACGTGCACGGTGGTTCGCCACCACTTCGGCGACCAACGTCGTTCCCAGCAAACCACAAAACCACTTCTCGTTCGAAAACACAGCCCAGATCGACGCAATAAACATAGAATTGAAATATGCCTGTTCATACGAACAGTGACCCACTCACGACCACGGAAAATTGCCACGTCCCCACAACCTCGTCCACCAGAGACTCTGAATTTTTGGCCATCACCTCGTCGATGTACACTCTTCCTCCCCTCAAGATCGCGTAACACTCGATCGCACAGACAGGGTGAACGAATCAAAAGTACTTGCCCCTCCAAAACTAGGGTTATAAATAAGAATTCATCACAATAGCCACCACAGTGAAATTCATTACTACCAGATAATTTTCCTATCAACTACAATCACTTCTCCATCAATACTGAGGTTCCCTACCTTCCAGATCATTTAGATCATCAGCATTTTCCCAAAAACTAATTTCTGGATAGACCAGAAATACACATTCAAACCCAAACTAGAAATCATGGTTACACTTCCAAAAATCATGATTTAGAGTATAGTTTCAGATTATAAACCTGGAACAAGAAATTATGATGTTTGAATTTTTCAAGTTACAAGGTTTTTCCTGTATTTCTTATACCCCAGATAAACTTCAACCATTTATTACTTAATTTTATATGTTTTTGAACTTCATTTACGTTTAATCAAATCTCTTTTGAATTCCTAAGTCTATCAAAATTTGAAGATGAGATATAGGGATTTTAATCAGATTTTTTTTTCTTTTTCCAAGCTCTGTAACTACACAGAGTTCATATCAGACATTTCATCCACATATATCTACATATACAATCCATACTTAAACACATGCAGGCGTATTAAGAACCACTCCAGAACATCATCAATATGATATCAAAGAGTATAAGCAAATGAAAGTGGGTTTGCTCACCTGTTTTCCAGTAAAGCAAGCTCAGAACTTCAAGTTGAAACAGCAGTTTGAATTTTTCTTTTTGAATCCTGTTTTGCTTTGAATTGAATGATGTTTGATTTTTGTAAATGGTGATGTTTCTTTTTCTTTTGGTTCTGCTGTTTGCTTTTACAGTTTTTTTTTTCCTTTTCTTTCAGGCTGTCTAAATTGGGTTTGAACTTGCTTTGTTTCCTTTGGACTTGAATGATATTGCCTATATATTTTTTTCTGCTGGTTTGCTTACTTATGAACGAACTGGAACGAGAATAAATGCATATACAAAGGAAGTATGCAGTATATTATTTGTACAAAAAGCATGTTAAGGATGCTTGCATTTAATGCAAAGGTATGTTGCATTTATTATTTTGCAATTCAGTTTGTACTTTTCTTTGCCTCTTGTTTATATCTTACTTTCTTCTTGCCTGCATACTTTTACCTTATTTTATTCTTTTATGCATACATGTGTATAGATCTCAGATCTGTGTTTTGCATATGCATGTACAGTTTGCTTGTTTTTAATTTATGTATGTATTTTTATGTTATAGATATTATTATTGTTATTTTTTTTGTTTTGCTGTTTTATGTTTCATTTGTTATCATTTATAGTTTGATTATTTCTCATATTTACTGTTTTATGTTTTGTTTGTTTGCAGTTTTGGTCTTGCCTCTTCATGTTTACAAGCTTACTTTGTATATGCTTTATACAGTTCTTTACTTTATACACAATGGTTTTGTTATGTATGTATATGCACATAGATCATTTTGTTTATTTTATTTACTTTGTATGCTAGCTTTGTTTATGTTTGCTCATATGTACTTGTATTGTATAAAAATAACTCATTTGATTTTTATATTCTGGTTTTGTTTATTTTTGTATTTAATGTTTTATGTTTTATTTGTTTTGTAAATATTACTTTGCATTCAATTTAATATGTTGTTCACCGAGATGTCTTTTACATTGCTTGATTTAAATATGTTTTATAATATAAATGAATTCAATGTTGTTGTTATTATTTATTCAACTTTTAATTTAATTTTCCTTTTCAACATTAACTTTACAACGTATATTTTATTTTATTTTATCTTAAACACTTTATTTCAATTCCAATTCAATTTCATTTAAAATAAGTTTCAAATCCCATTTATAAAATAAATAAATATACATATCTTATCAAATTTTCCAGATCTTCAAACAAATCCATAATTTAATCCAAGAATTCCATTTAAATTTGAAATTTAAATTCGTCTTTAAAACTGGGATCGTTACAACTGGGAAGAAAACTATTGGTTGTCGATGGGTGTATAAGATTAAAACCAAGTCAGATGGTTCTATTGAGCGATACAAAGCTCGTTTAGTTGCTAAAGGATTTGCCCAAGAGTATGGCATGGATTATGAGGAAACATTTGCTCCTGTGGCTAAGATGACATCTGTTCGGGTTCTTATTGCTGTTGCGTCCAGTCGTAAGTGGGACATCTCTCAAATGGATGTTAAAAATGCTTTTCTTAATGGAGATCTTAAGGAAGAAGTTTACATGGTTGCTCCACCTGGTGTTTCTCATGCTCCAGGTCAGGTTTGTAGGCTTAAGAAAGCTCTATATGGCCTTAAGCAAGCACCACGTGCTTGGTATGAGAGATTTTCGAATGTAGTTACATCACTTGGTTTTACCTCTAGTCCCCATGATTCAGCACTTTTTGTCAGATTGACTTCTGCAGGACGTATTCTTCTTCTACTATATGTAGATGATATGATCATTACAGGTGATGACAGTAATGGTATTGTGAGTATTAAAGCCACGTTGTCTCGTTGTTTGATATGAAGGATTTGGGTCATCTACGTTATTTTTTAGGGATTGAAATAGCTTCCTCAGAAAAAGGCTATCTTCTTTCCCAGTCCAAATACACTACTGACATTATTCATCGTGCTGGTCTTACTGATACACGTCATGTTGATTCACCACTTGAGGTAAATGCCCGATATACTCCGACCGATGGGAGTCCTCTTTCTGATCCCACTTTATATCGTTCTATTGTTGGTTGCCTTGTATATCTGACCATCACTCGTCCAGATAATGCCTATGTTGTTCACATTGTTAGTCAGTTCGTATCTTCCCCTACCTCTATTCATTGGGCTGCTGTCATGCGCATTCTTCGTTACTTGCAAGGAACACTTTATCAGAGTCTTTTGTTCCTATCGACCTCATCTTTGGAGCTTCGTGCCTTCTCTGATGCAGATTGGGCTGGTGACTCAACGGATAGAAAATCCACAACTGGCTTTTGTATATTTTTAGGTGATTCCCTTATTTCATGGAAGAGCAAGAAACGGGATGTTGTTTCTCGGTCTTCCACTGAGGCAGAGTATCGTGCTATGGCCTCCACTACATCTGAGATTATTTGGTTACATTGGCTGTTGGAGGATATGGGTGTTTCGATTTCTTCTCCCACTCCTATGTATTGTGACAATAAGAGCGCTATTCAAATTGCTCACAATACTATTTTTCATGAGCGCACCAAACATATTGAGATTGGCTGTCATTTCACTCGGTATCACTTGCTGGATGGAACTATTTCTCTGCCTTTTACTTCGTCATCGACGCAACTTGCTGATTTCTTCACGAAGGCTCACACTATTGAACGTCATAGATTTTTCATTGGCAAACTCTCGATGCTTCTTGCCGTACCATCGCGTGTTTGAGGGGGGATGTTAGCATATTGATCCATTTCCT
Organism: Allium cepa; assembly: GCA_030765085.1. Taxonomy (NCBI): domain Eukaryota; kingdom Viridiplantae; phylum Streptophyta; class Magnoliopsida; order Asparagales; family Amaryllidaceae; genus Allium; species Allium cepa. Next base: position 407,936,395 of record CM060939.1, on the reverse strand, counting down.
GTCTGGGTTGGGCTTTTTAGCCTTTTTATTGTTTATGTTTTCTATCTATATAAACCTATCTTTGTTTGCTCAGCCGTCTTACTGAATAATATGAATTATCTTCTTCTTCTTATTTGATTTTACAAACGTTTTACAAACGTTTACAGTCCAATCATTTGGAAAGATAAACAAAGAAAGAAAAGTGAGTATTTAAAAGAACTTGTTTTTTTTAGGCAGCGATGATTTTTTGGAAGAGAGATTGTTTTTTTGTCAAAGACGTCATCTTTACAGATTTTTCATTCCATACATAACATATAATTGCCACATAAATAAAGATACTTGTAATACAAACTTAAGAAATAGAAAGAAATCGTTAATTTGCAACTATCTTATGGGAGACCTTTGATTTCATGATGGATAATAGGATAAGGAAGTGAAAAATTAAATAAAAATATGTACCTATTGTAAAACTAAAGACGATTATGGATGTATACCTTCGCATTTTAAGTACATGTATTAATTTCAAACATGGACTCTTATCCAAGAAAGCTAATAATATTTCCAGACTGCAAACACATTATATTATATATACATAATTTGTTTATATACATAGTTTATTTAGTGCGACAATTAATTCTCACACTATCATAAGTTTGTTTGATTCGATGCATCACTTTCAAATATTTTATAAGGTATAACGTGTCTTGCATTTTTGATTGAAATGATGAACAAAAATATATCCTTTCTCTATTATCCGGTTAACTTTCACGAAAGCATACGTAAATATTATAAAATACAATACGATATACATAATATGACTTTGTATATACGATCAGAAAAGCTTTGAGGATAACTTAAAGGGGACAAAGATTAAAAATGAACTAATATAAGAAACTAAGCTTATAAACTTTAAAAGCAAGAAACATCATGGAGTACATTATCAAAAGTTGAAAGGAGCAACTTTTCTAAACACTTGCAAAGTAATACAAAGAATCATATCAAAATGCCATGTAAAAGATTATTAAAACCTCTTATAGTGAAGAGTTGTTCAGACCTGTCCTTTTGTCATCCTCTAAGATAACAGCCCTTCGAATTATGTTATGAAACCATAAAACATGCACAACAAATGGTCCAGTTGTATTCAACATGGTCTGCATTATCAAAATCTAAAAAGAGAAAACTTTTCCAAGCATGTACAAAGTAATACAAACTATCATATCAAAAAATCATGTAGAAAATTATTCAAACCTCCTACATTGAAGAGTTGTTAGCACCCGCTATCCTTTTTCCATCCTCCAAGACAACGACTTATGATGAAACTATAAAACATGCACACCAAATGGCCATGGTAGAGTTAGTTAGCATTAACATTAGATAACATATTAAAAAAAAACTCTAAAAATACAAAACTTGGCAATTCACCTGCATAACAAAAGAATAAGGTCCAAGTTCATATGTCCTTGACATGTTCCTAGAAAATAAGTGAATATGATTGTCATGTCCCTGTTTGCAAAAGACCTCCACTGCATTTAAAATAAAGAATTTATTACCCTTTCATATATTACAACCTTACTGGATAATATAATCTGAAGGCAATGCTTTTTTAGTTATCAAACATAGATTCTTAACAGCTTAGTAAGGAGAAAAAAATGTAAACCATAGAAATTGAACTTTCAAATATAAATATTTTTTAAGTAGCTTCGATTCTATATAGTATATTTATAGCAAGTTATGAAATTTTTAGACATTAAAAATCAGTTCCCCTTTTAAGCAAACCAAAAATCAAAGCAATAAATCTCAAAATCAAACAAAATAAAATCTAATAATCAAACACAATAGCAGTTTACCTTGCTCGCAACTTGCTGTTATCTCGTCGGTTTACACTTCAAACCCTAAATTGCAAAATCAGACCAATAAATCACAATAGGTACAACTCTAATTTCAGTATAAAACCTCACCGATTTGGAGGAAGAAGAGAGCACAGTCCAGCCATCAAAGCTGCTTCAGCCTTTCCATCCACTACTCAATGTTAAAACTGTGTTTGGATACGAAAAGCATGATGATTGTGGTTTGTAGGACAAAGGTAAGAAAGGGAATTTCGTGTGAGGCGATCGAGTGATTGGACGGTTCGTGAGAGGTAGTTGATGGAGTGGAGGGTTGTTTAACGGGGAAGAAAACATTGGTAGGAGAAATAGTGGAAACAATAGATAAGAAAAGGAAAGCGAGGGAGAAGCGATTGACTGTAGTGGTGACCAGAACATGTGCAAGAGAAATGACGCATAAGCGCCGTTCCTTTATTTATGTTTATTTCTTTTGTAAGCATATGTAAGGGTCGATTGGAAAGTTCAAAAAAGCTTCACCATATTAAGTGTGTGTGTGTGTATTCATCGCATGCTACGATCGACGGACAACCACCGATCAAGCAAGTGTATGGCCAACGATTAACCATCGATCCAGACTAGACGCGGTAGACTCAAGCATCAAAGCCGATGTCTTTAAAGCCATATTAAATTTAGTGTGCCGGTAAAGGGGTTTTATTGGTCATTTGGTTGCAATCACCGTCGTTCATTTTATTGTATTAATTAATTAAATTTAATTAATTAGTAAACAACGAAGGGTAAAGACTAAATGAGATCAGGTTCGTATAGATTATGTGAACGGATGAATTGAACCGCGACAAGGGTACTTGGTTCTAATATCATTTTAATCTAGTCAAAATTTAATTATATAATTTAATATAATTGTATTCTTAATAATACTATAATTGATCTCACTACAACACTTAATCATCAAGTGACGAAATATTGCAAATTGAATTTGATAGGTTATTTTCCACTAAGTGGAATGACATCGTCGATGAGATTCAACGTCATTTGGTATAAAATTGTCGACACTAAATGGTTTTTATCGAATTTTTCAAAAATATTTAAAAAAATAGTTGTGAATAATTCCATTTAAAAGCATGTAAATCACTACATCTTTCAAAACTATTTTCCATAAAGAGTTGTGAATTTCCAAAAACATAGCTTTTAAATTTTAAATTCAAAAAATGGAAGGAAATAACTTTTTTATTTCGCGAAAATACATTGTTGATTCATGAAGTTTTTTGAAGCATAATCTTCATGATATTGGCTCATCTGATTTGATTCAATTAATAGCGATTGAGTGGACTGATCAAATTAATGATAAATTTTGTATATTTCTTGTGAATATTCATACATTTTTGATAAATTATGGTAGTACCGGTAGCCCCTAAATTGTTGATGGCATTATGAAGCATAATAGATAATTCTAATGGTGTTTTTTAGATATGGCATTAGAAAGAATAGATCAAGGTGTCATTAGCAGTTCACTAAATTTAATAAAGATAAAAGTTATTAAAACGAATGAAAAGTGATGATATGCAGGACAATTTTAATTAGCAACAGAAAATACGTATGATAGTCACATTGGTCGTCAATTATAGTGATATAAATTTCAAACTACCAATTGAAAGACAAGTAATTTTCAATGTTTTTAATGGTGTGAATATGCATCTCAATGGTACGGCTTTTGATTTGAGTCCAATCCGGAACCACCATGTTAATATGGTTATGGATTTAGATTTGACTATCCAAGTCCAGATCTAAATCCAACTCGTTTATTATTAAGTTTGGACACGTTTCATCACTAGTCAATCTTGCTAGTGATTAATCCGATTATTCTCTGTCCAGTATACCAAAAATATGAATGGATGTGTTATTTGTGATCATTTGTTTATCTATGTATCATTTAGTTATGAGTTAAAATGTAGGTTAGAGTATCAATATGGCATGTCGAGTACAAGGATTTTACCCAATGGGCTTAAAAAGCATGATGGATCGAATCGGGTAATAGGTTTGAAATACCGAACAGGTTTGGGTTGAACTCAGGTTATACTTTTATTAATAGGACTCAGATTCGAGTTTTAAGCTACCCCGACCAATTGCACCTATTAATAGGTATTGTTTGCAACCAAATTGGTCACAAACACCTAGAGATAGATTTAATTGGTGGAATAAATGAAGAAATTAAATGAAAACTGAGGAATAACACCGAATATCAAAATAATGTAGCAAAATGCAAAAACAACAAGATTTATAGTGGTTCGACGTTGATTGCCTATGTCCACTTTGAATACTTTCTTTATTGCTTCACAAGTCACTTGATTACAATTACAATCAGCAAGAAATAATAAGAGATTAAGAAAGAAATAAAAGAGATTGGTTGCAATAATGGCCGAGTCGCGCTTGCTAGCCAAAAAAGTCCCTCATAATGGCCCCTTGCCCCTATAATTATAGATGAAGGCAGCCTCCAATCTGACTGAAACTTTGACATCTGGACCCCTTCAACCATATGGGCCCACGATAGGGAGGGCTAGGCCCAACTTTCAATGGATAGGGATCGATACCGATCCCTCCATGGGTTGAGTTTTGGCTAGCGATCCCTATGGTGGCTTTTTTATAGTCTATATTGATGCTGCTCCAAATATCATAGTGTTTGGACTTGTAGTCTTTAGTTCTCATCATGTTTTAGTTATAGCCTTAACCTGGTCAAGGTAATACTGATCCATGCTCCATGAGAGTGCTCTGCCGGTCCAAACTTCTCAAGTTATGTCCTACCGACCCTGCATGAGTCACACCATCGAGTTGATGCCGACCCATTACACTATGCCGACCCATCCTTCCAAATGTTCTATGCCGATCTGAGCACACTGTGCCGATCCAAATACGTTATGCTGATCCACAACTCTGGGGTGTTACTGTGCCGATCCCTTCATTTCCTAGATGTTATGCCGACCCCTCTATGTTTCGTCCATATTATGCCAAGTCGACCATACTATGTCGACCCTCTGTTCCCCTTTTTATTTCATTTGCATCCATCATTCATGCACATCTCCTTTTTTCTTCCATTATATATTTCTTATTCTTTTATTATTTTCTATTTATACATATTTACATATTTTGTTTATTATTATTATTTTATTTTTTATCATTATATATATACATTTTTTTATGTAGGAGGGGTCGGCATTTGGTATGCTGATCTCTCGGTGAATCTATTTGGATAGAGGTAGGCACACCTTAAGGCCGACCCCTTTTTAATATCATGACCGAGTCTCTAAGGTGTGACTGGTTCCTCTTCCTCCTTTCTCTCTCTCATATAAAAACTCGTCCTCCCCTCTCTTCTTTTCCTTCACTTTATCTTCTCCAATACTTAGCTTCTTTTTTCCTTTGTTCCTTGCCTAATTGATCGCTTAGAAAAGAAGAAACTCCCCTTTTAAACCCAAATCTGAGTTAGTGACTCCATTTTTGATTTCCACCACCATCAACTTGCCTTTTATCTAAGTCCCTATCCTCATAATTCATACCAAATAGGTATGACTTCCTCTGATAACTGTATCAATTAAGTCATAGGTTTATGGGTTCACTAACACTCTAACGTTGGGAGAGTGAGTTTGCGGGTTTAGTTAGGTTAGGCAATGCCGAGGAAGGAGAAGAAGGCACTAGAGGAGGAAGGGAAAGGAATAGGGAGTGATGAATAAAGAGGGATAAGAAAAAGAGGAGGTAAAATGAGGGTTCAACATTTGGCTATACTCGGCTATTCGGGGATGCAATGGAAAGAGCTGGCGTCAGGAGTTGGCGTAAAAGTTTGTCCGTAGGCTTTGGTTTAGAAAAGTAGTGTCCGTCCTAGGAAGTTTAAGCATAGGGGTCGGCATCAAGGTTAGGAGGGACTTCAAGAATCGGTCATGAGGTTAACGCATAGGGATCGATATATGCTAATGGAAAGGGGTTAGTGCAACAGGGGTCGACATCAAAGTGACTAGTGAAGCAATAAGTTAAGTGAAGGTTCGGTAGGGAGGTCACATTGTATGAAGGGTCGACCAGTTAGATTTAGGGGTCCGTGTCACTTCCTTGGCATAGGGATCGACAATATCTACGGAGAGGGATCGGTGTCGAGGTTGGGAGAAAAAGGGATCGATGATTTAGCAGAGGGATCAACGTTTACTATAAGAATCAATTCAACCTAGTCATTAAGACACTCAACTGCATATTGCCTTTGTCTAACATAATATGATTGAGAACAATACACTTGCATACTTGGACCAATGGACTTAAGTTTGAACAAACAAATTTCCAACCTACTTAACATGAACTCAATATAAAGTTGGCCCTTGAATAATAGACTTCATAATTCAAAATGTCAACATCTGATCCCAAAGCTTCGATTGTCGAGCACCCTTCACATCATTTAAGACGGTCAGTGATGACGATCTCTCTGGATGAAACCTCCAGTCTTTGACATTTTACTCTTACTTCTCTGATTTTAAACTGCTTATGTTTATTTCATATTGCACTACGCTAGTTCACACATAACATGGAGGGGATAGGTTATCATTTCTAATATTGGTTGTCTATTGAGTATACGTGACATAGATTCCAAGTTATACGAAGTGTTCAACAACAATGTCTTCGAAATCGGCCATGAGATCAAGTTCTGCAACTTTATTTACAAGCCTGCATCGAGTCAGCAAATATAACAAGCAGGGGGATCTGACCCACAAGCAAGTCTTTTTTCTGATATCCCAATCCTTTCTACGGAAGTTATTGACCTAGCTTTCGACATTGTGGAGGATGCCATTATTCTAAACAATCCAGCTAACTCACAGGCATCCAAAATTGGTGAAGCCGCTCTTCGTCGATTATGTTTATCCATAGGATTTCCTTTTGAGACATTTTGGTTCCGTCAAGGCAAAATAAACCTCACTTTCCCCCAACTGGACATACAACATGCAACAAGTTTATGTGTTGGGGCGGATGCGTGCCACCGTTCAACTCTTTTGGTCATGAAATTCTAAGATTCATGGGAATCACTCCTGCTCAGCTACACCTTAACAACTATGCTTTTATCCATGGCACTTTTCTTCTTTTCACGAACGTCTTATTTCATCCGCCAACTCTCGAAGACATCCGATACATTTACAGTTTCAAAAGACGGACCAATAGACCTTTGTACATCTTTCTTGAACCCTTGCCCAAATGCCAGGTCTTAATGGGTGCATGGAATAAGCTCTCCTTATTCAAACACGAATGGTTCTACGTGCGGTGTCCTCCCGGCCGGTTTCGCAAGAAAATGGTTGGAAGGATGTAAGTACTATCTCGGCCTTTGCCTTGTAACGACCCAGAATTTTTGATAATTTAAATTTGGATATTTAATTAATTTTAAATATTAATAAGTGAATTTTTGGAGTCGAATAAATTTTATTTTGAATTTTGGATTTAATTTTGCAATTTAATCGATTTATTTAATAGTGAAATTCCACAAATAATTAGATATTGGGTTAAATATGATTGAAAATGATTTGGAAAATTTTGTTTTATCATATTAAAGTTATAGAAATATTTTGGAACTTTTAAAATTGAATTTGGAGCTAATTTGTAAAAATTGAATATTTTAATATTTAATTATCGACTGTAAAATAGCCAATTTTTGAACAGTCTCAGAATTTAACGAAACGAGTTCCGTTGGATCCGTAATAGTTAGTTATTATCGGATTTCAAATTTCGTTGCAATCAGAGTTGTCGTGTGACCGTGGCAGCTCCAAACGCATCGATATCGTTTAATTTTTAATTCGGCGAGTTAAAATAGCCATTTTTCAAACGGTCTCGGATTTCGACGAAACCAGTTTCATCGGATCCGTAATGTGATATTATTGTAAGATTTCAAATTTCAAGTCGATCGGATTTATCGTTTGTCCGGTACAAGCCAAAACGCCTGAAAATCGTTTAAATCGGTTTAAATTTAAATTGAGCGTTTATTGCCATAACTCACACATACGATGGAATTAGCTACCGAAACCTATTCCATTGTGTCCGGAATGCGGAAAAACCTTAGGATCGCCTGTCGGATCGCGTAAATCGGAGTTCGTTTGCATGCGTAGTTAAATTGAGGAAATTCTATAAATAGGCAACTTTTATCACAAAATAAAAATAAAAAAATAATAAACTAGGGCTTAGAGAACCATGGCCGGCCCTAATTACTTCGACGACCAGAAATGTCCCAACTTCCCCTTCAATTATCTTTCGATCCGATAGCCATTTGCAAAAACTTCAAACTACAAAGATGTCAAGCACACCGAGATCTTTCGATCCAACGGTGGAGATCGTTCGAAACAAGGTAGATCATCGGCAAATTGGGCTGGAAGGTGGTGCGTTCGGCATGCATTTCAAAGCACATGGGGTGGTCGAGCTCAGGGAGCTTTTGGGCGAACATGGGGTTTGGCGAGGGCTTCGAAATGGCGGTGGTATGATGGACTTTCGTCGAGTTTTGATTCCGTTGCTCTAAACCCTAGATGGTGGGAATTGGGTTCATTTTTCACGTTAATAGCCTGGTGCGTGTGCGTTGATCAGGGAAGAAGTGCGCAGGTGGGGGCCACGTGCGTTGGGGGGTGAGGTTTCCTTTTATTTTATTTTTTTTTTTAAATTCAAAATTCAAATCGTGTAACTTTAAAACGTGATAACTTTTGCATGCGAGGTCGGATTCGGACGAGATTTTTTGCGTTGGCTTCGTATCGTCGTGCTCTTCATAATGCAACTGGTTTGGAGTCGATTGGAGCACGTGTGAATTTCGGGTAAAATTAAACGTTCGTTTAATTTTATTCGAAACGAACCCGAAAACGGAAACAAAATCAAGGTGAGAACTCCTCACTCAATCGAAAGGTTTTGTTTAAAATTTTGAATAGTTAATATTGATTGATAATTGTTGATTGATTGTGCTAGTAGATATAGTAGGATATATACTATATATAGCAATATATATATATTGGCATATGTATATATTGGATTTGATTTCCCGCCTCGTATAGCGGATGAGACCCTATTGCGCCGCCTATTAAGCGGATAATATATTTTATAAATCCCATATACCGCGATATTCCACCTTGAAGTGGAATTGGTATTGTGCTAACGTCTGTGGATGCAGGTTAACAGGTTGGAGGGATCCAACTGGATTCCTCACATATTTATTTGTTTATAAATATTATGTTGATTGTTGATAATCATATTGATATATGACACTTATTCCCGTGATTGACCATCTAATGCTGTTGCATCATCGGATTCAAATTTTTAAAAATTAAAATAACGGTTTTGAATTTAAAAGGGGTTTTAAATCGATTTTTCAAAGAATATGGTTTATTAAAAATTTTGAATTGATTAAATTTTAAAATAAATAGATGGATAAATTTTTATGTTTTAAAAATTTATATTTTTATAAAATATAACTTAAAAGAAATTTTTAACAATAATAGGTTTTTATAAAATAGTTAAATTTGGTTTTTGGGGAGTTATTATTATTAATGGTTTATATAAAGGATTTTATAAATGGATGTTTTTAAATTAAATTTATTGAAGTTATAGAATAAATTTAGAAAGTGTTAAGTTGATGTATAACATGAATTTCACTAGGATTTATAGATTAATAAATGTGAAATTTATAAAACGAACGGTTATTGGAAAATTTTAAGTTTATAAGTTATTAACTTATAGAAATGGATTTGGGCATTAAAAAGGGGAATTTTATAGAAATTGTTAATAAATGAAGATTTCATTAGTTAAAATTATTATAAGCCATAAAGAAATCTTGTAAGTGATAAGATTTTAAATTGGTGAAGTTCAAAAGAACGATTTGGGTAAATAGATAATATTATAAGTATTTAACTTATAATATTGATTTTAGTATATAATCGAGTTATGTAAATCGAATTGGACTAATAAAAGGAGATTTCTAAAACGAAGTTTCATAAATAGAAATGGGATGTATGGACATTGTTATAAATCCGAAAAATCAATTTAATTTGATAAATTGAATATGGAATTTGTTAAAGGGGTTGTATTCACTATTTTTGAACGGTGAATGTATTATTTTATTAAATGAACGTGTTTTTGGAAAAGAACGTTTTAAATGGAATTTAAAACTAATTAAAGACGTTTTAAGATATATTAAGTATCGAAATCATAGATTTCAACATTGATTGTTGAAATAGACGATTTCGAGAAATAGAAGGGAATATTTTGAATAGTAGTGGATTTATGTATCCATTTTTATTTCAAATCCATATACTAGTGTTTTTGGGTTGTCGTAACGATGTTTTACGCAACATTCGTTTTTAACCCAAATAAATGTGAATAAAAGAATATTTCTTTAAAGGAATGAAATTAATACTTAACTATGGTTTAAGCATATGGGATATTTTCGAATTGTTGAAAATAAATTGAATTGTGAATTACTTATTTTTAAATAAGTTTAGAAATGATTTTCCAATATGGAATGGAACGTTTTTGTGAATTCACCCTTTAAAGGTAAATTGTAAGCGAATATTTTGGAATCGATTTGAAATCAAATATGAATGGGTATTTGGGATTTAATCCACGTTGGAATTTATAATAGGAAGGGAAATTGGTTTAAAAATAAATGTTGATTTATTTTTAAAGATGGAAATAAAATTCACGGATTGGGAACGTAAGTTTAAAATAAATCGGTAAGGATTTATTTGATGATTTGGAAATTTGTTTTCAAAGGGTATAAAGGATGAAAAATAGTTTGAAATTGGTTTTCAAATGGTTGAAGTGTGAAATTATATCGTGTAAAGATATTTTGGTAAAACAAATAATTTGGGCAATTATTTGGAAGGTGTATGTATATATATCTTGTGAAGATATTTTTGGGATTGAATAATTTTGGAAAATTATTTGGAATCTGATGATGTGGCGCATCTTTATTGATAGTTAAATAACCGACTATCAGTATTTACCCTTGGATGGTAATTGTTGTGATTGTTTGAAATTGAATGCTACACTTATTTTTAAAATAAGCGCTCGCTATTCGGTTTAGCCGGGAGAGGACCTTTGTGTCGTATATCCCATTCCGAATATGTGATACGTCGTTATGGATAGCATTTGAAGACCGGTGTTGAAGACCGGGTATTTGTGAAAACGATAGGATGACCTATCGATTGTCTCTGCATCGTTAGCTACGGTATGGAGATTTCCTTTGTGATGGGAAATTTTATCGGGATTGTGAATACCCGGATTGCAAGGGCTTCTTTGGAAGTGCCTTCGGTTCTGTTCGAACCCGGAACAGACTTGTATGGTTACGTGTCTGACATTACATTTTGAGAGATAGAGCAGATTTCTTTCAAATACATTTCTGTTGGTGGCGGAGAATTTATTCTCTTAGCTTAACACCCTTCTCTGAGACGTACGAGCTCAGAGGTTATGTAGTTGAAGGTTATCAGCGATATTTCCCAATCTGGTAATGTGGCATGCTGAGTGCTGTTGTGTGATGATCATTGGTTGATCGTTTGGATATGATCATTTGTTTGATCATTTATCTTTGTGATTATTGCTTTGGTCATCTGTGGACCCAAAGCATGGCTTTGTTGCACAAAGCGTAGCTTTGTGGACGAGACTTCGTCAGGACCTCACTCCCCGGAAATGGTCGAAACAGGAATATGCGGCAAGGTTATGAGGGTCGCGCCCTTTAGGGTATGTCATTTCCTTCTGGAAAAGGGTGGTATCATGGTATGGAGCCCAGATGCTTACTCATGTTGATACACTATATCTATTACTGTGTGGTGTTGTTGCGAGCGCTCGGATAAAGGTCCCAAAGGACCGGGGGATGACATATTCGTGTAGTAGTTACCTAGTTACAGAGGTAACCCGGCCTTGTGTTGGCAGAGATCTAACCGTAACGTTAGTTCTCGGGACGTCCCGCCAGAGGCGATCCCATGTGGCAGTAGGAAGTTCCTTAGCCTGACCATTTGTTGGAAATCCATTCATCCAATACGTGCCTTGTACGGTTTTAGTTGTAGAACCTGCCATTTAACATGGCAGCTATAGTAGGCATAGCATCATGGTACCTATGCTGGCTAGGATTTATATTATACTTTCGAAATATTTTCCACTATGCACTAGTAATAATATCAAAGAATTTTTCTCGTAGTAAGCATGTTTGACTATCATAAGGAGAAATCTCCCCCATGTGTGCGTTTGCATTGTGTGTGTGCCGGGAGGCCTTATGGTAGTTTCATTTTCCAAAAAGCATTGCGGATTTCAAAATTTAAATTTTCTTGTTGCTTGTTTAAAGATAAACTGTTTTGAGTTCTCACACCAGTCCCATGACTGACCTGGAGTTTATTGTTCCTTTCCTAAACTCTGGGTGCCCACTATTTTCCACACGGGCAGTCTAGAGTTAGGTTATCAGGTTATTCTGGATTCGAGAGTTGCTGTGCAGATTTGGAGGCGAGCTTGGATAGCGTAGTCTATTATCTATTGTATATAGTATTCTTTCCGCTGATTTATTGTTGTACACTCTGATGATGTGATGTAATGTGATGTATGTGTAAAATGTATAGTTCTTTTGTTTTAATGATATTCATTTATCTATTATATGTTGTTCCGCTGCGATTGTGAGATTCTGATATTGTCTTCATATTTCTGTTGGTTGTTTCTGTTTCTTCTCTCTTTCTCTCTTCTTCTACCTCTTTCTTCTTCTTAAACCCTAAAGATTCGGAAGTTCGTTCCTCTTTGGCTGGATTGTGGTGGAATGTTGCCAGCTCAAGGAAGTACGGATTTTCGGTTCTTTACATTTGGTATCAGAGCATGTGGTTAAGCGACAACCTGCTCTGTTGGGTATTACTCATTAGAGATAGAGTCAGTAGTACTCTAGAATGAGTGTGAGTGTAATAATAGATATGAGCGCGTATTTGTTAGTGAATATAAAATTGTTTTATATTGTGATGATTGGTTTATTGAGTGGCATATGAACCTTCGTCGGCACAGTCTGTACAACTGGATCGAAGGGGTTTCTAAACACTTGAATAGAACAATTCGACACGATATTGTTTTAAATTGGGTAAATGAAATAATTTTACCTTGACTATATTTTCTATATAAGAAAATAATTTTTTTCAAGAATTATTGAAGTGTGTGTATAATTGATTGTTTGATTGTTTGAAATATAAATATATATAAGACAATCAAAGTTGTTTGAATAAGTTATATAAAAACGACTATTGTAAAAAGAATAATTGTATAAGCTAATGAATTATAAGTATGGAATTATAATTAAAATGATTTACAATTGTAAAATAATCTTATGTATATAAGAAGTGAAATTTTATAAGTAAGATTTATAAATGTAATTTATAAATAGAAAGAAAACTTTTTGAAAGAATAATTAGCATTGATTTCACTATTGTCACTGGGAAATAATAAGGGTGATGACTGCAGCATCATCAGTATCATTTTCGAGTTTCTATGTGATGGATTTGCTACAATAATGAATTTAAAATTGAAGTTTTGTTGTAATAAACCAATTTGAAATTAAAATTCAATTTGAAATTGTTAAATATACGTGAAAAAGGTTTTGGACTTATAATAAATGTTGGAAGTTGAATAATAAATTGTATAACTTATAGTATGGAAGATGTAAGTGAAACCAATTATTGAAGTGGTTAAACAATTAAGTTAAGTAAAATGGAATATGAATTTGAATATTGGTATGAATTTGACTTAAGTAAAAATTAAATAGAATTTACTTTAGAATTGTAATCCGAATTGGATTGTTAAGTGTAAACTTAAGTTTAATTGAACAAATGATGTTAATGGGAATATAACTTAAGCAAAGTTGAATAAAAATTGATATTTGTATCAAAGTTAAATAATCAAGTGAATTAAATGATGTAAATGGAGTTGAATGGAATATAACTTGAGTAATGTTGAAAGAATTGATGTTGATATCAAAATAAAATGAATAAAGTGAATTAATGAAATCGTTAAATGATGTGAACTTGAGTTATATAAATGAAATTCAATTTTTATATGTAAAAAGAATTGGCAACTGAATTAAAGTATGGATTGAATGTTAATTAATCGAATGTGAATAAGTTGATATGAAATGATGTATGTAAGTGTAAATTCATTTCGAGCTAGTTGAATAATTGAATGAAAATCAGTTGAATGTTAAATCAATTGGAATTAAAACTGTTGAACCAAATTGAATGTAGTGAGAGAAAAACTAATAATTTGGTTTTATTGGATATACATTGGTTGTTATTTGCTTGTTGGTTGATTGTATGTAAATTTATTAAGTGTTAATGAAATTGAATTAGCGCATTTGAAAACTATGTAATTGAATTCAAATTGAAAGTGAAGTAAATAAATTTGAATAGAATTGAATTCGAGTTGAGTTGAAAGTGAACCAATGTGAATTTAATTAGTGAATGTAAACTAATGGGAAATGAATGAGAAAGAATATGTAACTTCAATGGTAAAGCTAAAATTGAGATAAAAAGTAAGTATCGAAATTTTGTAAATGGATTTGGCAAAATAGTTTGAATGTTGGAATTGGATACTGCTATTAGCAGGATATACAGGTATATAATGGAATTGGGATTTTGATTTTGAAGTTAAAAAATTGAATTGCTCGACAAAAAGGTACGTATTTCAATTTTAATATGAGATTTGATGATTTCCTTCTCTAGCCACTTGGCTTTCTCTTTTCTTTTTGATTTTGAGGGGCCGTGGTGCCATTTTGTAGTCGTGCCGATCTAGCCGCGCAAAGGAGACTCTGGCGAAATTTTTCGAAAATTTCGGGTGTTAGAAAAATTTTGAGGAAATTTTGAAGGTTGAAAATTTGAATTTAAATTTAAATTTGAATTGTTAAGTAAACAATGTTGTTTGAAACTTATAATCGGAGTTGAAAAGCTAATTGAAATGATAGTAAATCTTTAATAAAAGGATTTGTGTTAAAAAAATTGATAAAACTAATTGGTTTTGGGAAAATAGTAAACGGATTAAGAATCGTTCTCCTTAACTTGCAATTTCGAGGACGAAATTCTTTTAAGGGGGGAAGATTGTAACGACCCAGAATTTTTGATAATTTAAATTTGGATATTTAATTAATTTTAAATATTAATAAGTGAATTTTTGGAGTCGAATAAATTTTATTTTGAATTTTGGATTTAATTTTGCAATTTAATCGATTTATTTAATAGTGAAATTCCACAAATAATTAGATATTGGGTTAAATATGATTGAAAATGATTTGGAAAATTTTGTTTTATCATATTAAAGTTATAGAAATATTTTGGAACTTTTAAAATTGAATTTGGAGCTAATTTGTAAAAATTGAATATTTTAATATTTAATTATCGACTGTAAAATAGCCAATTTTTGAACAGTCTCAGAATTTAACGAAACGAGTTCCGTTGGATCCGTAATAGTTAGTTATTATCGGATTTCAAATTTCGTTGCAATCAGAGTTGTCGTGTGACCGTGGCAGCTCCAAACGCATCGATATCGTTTAATTTTTAATTCGGCGAGTTAAAATAGCCATTTTTCAAACGGTCTCGGATTTCGACGAAACCAGTTTCATCGGATCCGTAATGTGATATTATTGTAAGATTTCAAATTTCAAGTCGATCGGATTTATCGTTTGTCCGGTACAAGCCAAAACGCCTGAAAATCGTTTAAATCGGTTTAAATTTAAATTGAGCGTTTATTGCCATAACTCACACATACGATGGAATTAGCTACCGAAACCTATTCCATTGTGTCCGGAATACGGAAAAACCTTAGGATCGCCTGTCGGATCGCGTAAATCGGAGTTCGTTTGCATGCGTAGTTAAATTGAGGAAATTCTATAAATAGGCAACTTTTATCACAAAATAAAAATAAAAAAATAATAAACTAGGGCTTAGAGAACCATGGCCGGCCCTAATTACTTCGACGACCAGAAATGTCCCAACTTCCCCTTCAATTATCTTTCGATCCGATAGCCATTTGCAAAAACTTCAAACTACAAAGATGTCAAGCACACCGAGATCTTTCGATCCAACGGTGGAGATCGTTCGAAACAAGGTAGATCATCGGCAAATTGGGCTGGAAGGTGGTGCGTTCGGCATGCATTTCAAAGCACATGGGGTGGTCGAGCTCAGGGAGCTTTTGGGCGAACATGGGGTTTGGCGAGGGCTTCGAAATGGCGGTGGTATGATGGACTTTCGTCGAGTTTTGATTCCGTTGCTCTAAACCCTAGATGGTGGGAATTGGGTTCATTTTTCACGTTAATAGCCTGGTGCGTGTGCGTTGATCAAGGAAGAAGTTTGCAGGTGGGGGCCACGTGCGTTGGGGGGTGAGGTTTCCTTTTATTTTTTTTATTTTTTTAAATTCAAAATTCAAATCGTGTAACTTTAAAACGTGATAACTTTTGCATGCGAGGTCGGATTCGGACGAGATTTTTTGCGTTGGCTTCGTATCGTCGTGCTCTTCATAATGCAACTGGTTTGGAGTCGATTGGAGCACGTGTGAATTTCGGGTAAAATTAAACGTTCGTTTAATTTTATTCGAAACGAACCCGAAAACGGAAACAAAATCAAGGTGAGAACTTCTCACTCAATCGAAAGGTTTTGTTTAAAATTTTGAATAGTTAATATTGATTGATAATTGTTGATTGATTGTGCTAGTAGATATAGTAGGATATATACTATATATAGCAATATATATATATATATTGGCATATGTATATATTGGATTTGATTTCCCGCCTCGTATAGCGGATGAGACCCTATTGCGCCGCCTATTAAGCGGATAATATATTTTATAAATCCCATATACCGCGATATTCCACCTTGAAGTGGAATTGGTATTGTGCTAACGTCTGTGGATGCAGGGTAACAGGTTGGAGGGATCCAACTGGATTCCTCACATATTTATTTGTTTATAAATATTATGTTGATTGTTGATAATCATATTGATATATGACACTTATTCCCGTGATTGACCATCTAATGCTGTTGCATCATCGGATTCAAATTTTTAAAAATTAAAATAACGGTTTTGAATTTAAAAGGGGTTTTAAATCGATTTTTCAAAGAATATGGTTTATTAAAAATTTTGAATTGATTAAATTTTAAAATAAATAGATGGATAAATTTTTATGTTTTAAAAATTTATATTTTTATAAAATATAACTTAAAAGAAATTTTTAACAATAATAGGTTTTTATAAAATAGTTAAATTTGGTTTTTGGGGAGTTATTATTATTAATGGTTTATATAAAGGATTTTATAAATGGATGTTTTTAAATTAAATTTATTGAAGTTATAGAATAAATTTAGAAAGTGTTAAGTTGATGTATAACATGAATTTCACTAGGATTTATAGATTAATAAATGTGAAATTTATAAAACGAACGGTTATTGGAAAATTTTAAGTTTATAAGTTATTAACTTATAGAAATGGATTTGGGCATTAAAAAGGGGAATTTTATAGAAATTGTTAATAAATGAAGATTTCATTAGTTGAAATTATTATAAGCCATAAAGAAATCTTGTAAGTGATAAGATTTTAAATTGGTGAAGTTCAAAAGAACGATTTGGGTAAATAGATAATATTATAAGTATTTAACTTATAATATTGATTTTAGTATATAATCGAGTTATGTAAATCGAATTGGACTAATAAAAGGAGATTTCTAAAACGAAGTTTCATAAATAGAAATGGGATGTATGGACATTGTTATAAATCCGAAAAATCAATTTAATTTGATAAATTGAATATGGAATTTGTTAAAGGGGTTGTATTCACTATTTTTGAACGGTGAATGTATTATTTTATTAAATGAACGTGTTTTTGGAAAAGAACGTTTTAAATGGAATTTAAAACTAATTAAAGACGTTTTAAGATATATTAAGTATCGAAATCATAGATTTCAACATTGATTGTTGAAATAGACGATTTCGAGAAATAGAAGGGAATATTTTGAATAGTAGTGGATTTATGTATCCATTTTTATTTCAAATCCATATACTAGTGTTTTTGGGTTGTCGTAACGATGTTTTACGCAACATTCGTTTTTAACCCAAATAAATGTGAATAAAAGAATATTTCTTTAAAGGAATGAAATTAATACTTAACTATGGTTTAAGCATATGGGATATTTTCGAATTGTTGAAAATAAATTGAATTGTGAATTACTTATTTTTAAATAAGTTTAGAAATGATTTTCCAATATGGAATGGAACGTTTTTGTGAATTCACCCTTTAAAGGTAAATTGTAAGCGAATATTTTGGAATCAATTTGAAATCAAATATGAATGGGTATTTGGGATTTAATCCACGTTGGAATTTATAATAGGAAGGGAAATTGGTTTAAAAATAAATGTTGATTTATTTTTAAAGATGGAAATAAAATTCACGGATTGGGAACGTAAGTTTAAAATAAATCGGTAAGGATTTATTTGATGATTTGGAAATTTGTTTTCAAAGGGTATAAAGGATGAAAAATAGTTTGAAATTGGTTTTCAAATGGTTGAAGTGTGAAATTATATCGTGTAAAGATATTTTGGTAAAACAAATAATTTGGGCAATTATTTGGAAGGTGTATGTATATATATCTTGTGAAGATATTTTTGGGATTGAATAATTTTGGAAAATTATTTGGAATCTGATGATGTGGCGCATCTTTATTGATAGTTAAATAACCGACTATCAGTATTTACCCTTGGATGGTAATTGTTGTGATTGTTTGAAATTGAATGCTACACTTATTTTTAAAATAAGCGCTCGCTATTCGGTTTAGCCGGGAGAGGACCTTTGTGTCGTATATCCCATTCCGAATATGTGATACGTCGTTATGGATAGCATTTGAAGACCGGTGTTGAAGACCGGGTATTTGTGAAAACGATAGGATGACCTATCGATTGTCTCTGCATCGTTAGCTACGGTATGGAGATTTCCTTTGTGATGGGAAATTTTATCGGGATTGTGAATACCCGGATTGCAAGGGCTTCTTTGGAAGTGCCTTCGGTTCTGTTCGAACCCGGAACAGACTTGTATGGTTACGTGTCTGACATTACATTTTGAGAGATAGAGCAGATTTCTTTCAAATACATTTCTGTTGGTGGCGGAGAATTTATTCTCTTAGCTTAACACCCTTCTCTGAGACGTACGAGCTCAGAGGTTATGTAGTTGAAGGTTATCAGCGATATTTCCCAATCTGGTAATGTGGCATGCTGAGTGCTGCTGTGTGATGATCATTGGTTGATCGTTTGGATATGATCATTTGTTTGATCATTTATCTTTGTGATTATTGCTTTGGTCATCTGTGGACCCAAAGCATGGCTTTGTTGCACAAAGCGTAGCTTTGTGGACGAGACTTCGTCAGGACCTCACTCCCCGGAAATGGTCGAAACAGGAATATGCGGCAAGGTTATGAGGGTCGCGCCCTTTAGGGTATGTCATTTCCTTCTGGAAAAGGGTGGTATCATGGTATGGAGCCCAGATGCTTACTCATGTTGATACACTATATCTATTACTGTGTGGTGTTGTTGCGAGCGCTCGGATAAAGGTCCCAAAGGACCGGGGGATGACATATTCGTGTAGTAGTTACCTAGTTACAGAGGTAACCCGGCCTTGTGTTGGCAGAGATCTAACCGTAACGTTAGTTCTCGGGATGTCCCGCCAGAGGCGATCCCATGTGGCAGTAGGAAGTTCCTTAGCCTGACCATTTGTTGGAAATCCATTCATCCAATACGTGCCTTGTACGGTTTTAGTTGTAGAACCTGCCATTTAACATGGCAGCTATAGTAGGCATAGCATCATGGTACCTATGCTGGCTAGGATTTATATTATACTTTCGAAATATTTTCCACTATGCACTAGTAATAATATCAAAGAATTTTTCTCGTAGTAAGCATGTTTGACTATCATAAGGAGAAATCTCCCCCATGTGTGCGTTTGCATTGTGTGTGTGCCGGGAGGCCTTATGGTAGTTTCATTTTCCAAAAAGCATTGCGGATTTCAAAATTTAAATTTTCTTGTTGCTTGTTTAAAGATAAACTGTTTTGAGTTCTCACACCAGTCCCATGACTGACCTGGAGTTTATTGTTCCTTTCCTAAACTCTGGGTGCCCACTATTTTCCACACGGGCAGTCTAGAGTTAGGTTATCAGGTTATTCTGGATTCGAGAGTTGCTGTGCAGATTTGGAGGCGAGCTTGGATAGCGTAGTCTATTATCTATTGTATATAGTATTCTTTCCGCTGATTTATTGTTGTACACTCTGATGATGTGATGTAATGTGATGTATGTGTAAAATGTATAGTTCTTTTGTTTTAATGATATTCATTTATCTATTATATGTTGTTCCGCTGCGATTGTGAGATTCTGATATTGTCTTCATATTTCTGTTGGTTGTTTCTGTTTCTTCTCTCTTTCTCTCTTCTTCTACCTCTTTCTTCTTCTTAAACCCTAAAGATTCGGAAGTTCGTTCCTCTTTGGCTGGATTGTGGTGGAATGTTGCCAGCTCAAGGAAGTACGGATTTTCGGTTCTTTACATGCCTTTAGTTCAAAGATTCAAATGCAACTTCTTCCTTAATCATACTAATTCCTTCAATTCTTTCAGGTGTTCTCCCTCGGCCTGAAGGCGTCAGATACTCCAGGGCTATTGTGGATATTCACGCTACTCCGGTGGAAGATTGAGACATCAAACTCCTCGTCACCGATGAGTCGGTCTCGCTATTTGGGCTGTTAGAAGACATCTGCAGAGTTGGTCCCCTTGGAAGCAGAGCAATTTTGAAGACTATTATTGAGAGAAGGGGAGAAATAAATGAACTCGCGGTGCTCCCTATTGAGGAAACCCAAGAAGGCACCAAAGAGAGGAGAGATAAAGGAATCAAGAGATGTAGGGTCGAAAAATGAAGACGTAGGCCTTAGAAAAATGCCAGCATTTAAAACGTCACACACTAGCCGATTGCAACTTCCCCCGAAGAGGGGAAAAAGTTTGGCATACAGGATATGAAAAAGTAAGGTCGGGGCAGCCCTAAAATCCGTCATAACTCCAATTGAAAAAGAATCATCTTCTCAACAGATGGGGAGCTCGTTGAAGGGACTCTCCAACATTCCAATCCCAGATGACTTATTAAATTACAACTTCACTAACCTCGACGTCGAAGGGCTTAACTCACCCGTGAGAAGCGGCAAAGGCATGCAACCTTCTAACAGAGGAGGAGAAACTCCAATGAGTAAACTTAATGTTACTGTTCCATCAGGGGGAAACACTTGGACGCACGCAAGCACTTGCACTCCACCATTCACTTGTGATTAACTTTTCATATGACACCTCCTAATATGTTCTTATTTGGCTCTTCTACAGGTGCAATGTCTCACTCGCATGCTTTTGATCGCCTCTGTGGCTCTTCCACCTACTATCGCCCGGGTCGGGATTCTAAATCTGGAAGACGCCGAGACAAAGAAGAAGGACGGGACAGAGACTATTATTCTCAAGAATCTTCTTCGTCCAGAAGGAAGTCTCACGCACAGGCTCTGCACCAAATCGATCCATCTAACCCTTATGCTCATAGCAGAGATAAATCCACACATCGAGGTTCCCAAGCTACCGCTCCTTATGACCAACACTTAGGATCATCAAGTACTAGGCAATCACGCGAGCATCGCAAGCATCCAATAGTCACCTCTGAACAGATTCCCCCGGTTCCTGCCCAAGATCCTACCACAATAGAGAAATTATTTGAACTCAAGGCTACCTTCCCAAAAATTTGCTTTGATGGGCTCAAATTCCTCCCCTTCATACAAATTATTCCGAGAAGTGCCAAAGAGAGCTCCCTAGCATGTATGATGATGTGTACATCTAGCACGAAGCGTTTATTCACTTAGCTGAAAAAGTCTCTGAAGTTTCCATTAAGCGCCAGCATGGAATTGATCGCCTTAAGTTAGCGGCCATTCGTGACAAAGATATTATCAAACACCATGATGTTGAGCTGCTCAAATCTAAGGCTCAACTTGTCGAGGCGAAGAAAAATGAGGAGGAAACAGCTGAGGCAGTAATTCGCCTAGAGACTTCACATAAGAGGGAACTGGAGGGTACACTTCAATGTATTGGTACCTTGGCTTTAGAGAAGGACTCCTTACAAAAGAAGAAAGATGTCTTAACCAGCCACACCGAGGAGCTAGAAAAATTATTGTCCAAAGTGAGGGAGGAAAAAGTTGAGGCACAGGAGGATTCGTAGAAATATCGCGAGGAGATTGTCGAGATGAGAAACTTAAAGTCTCGACTTAATGAACAATTCTCCCAAATCGAAGTCTTAAAAGAAGCCGCCCGTGAAGAGGGCAAGAAAGAGGTGCTCGTAGAAGCCAACTCCCGAATCAAGGCAGCGACTGAGTCTAGTAGGGAAGAAATAAAGAACTTATTCAATCCGCTCATTGCCGAAGACAATGCAAAAGTTCTCCTTCACCGTGACTTGACTTTCCTAGGAAAAGGCTATCTCGAATCGCCCGTCGAAGCTTGAGAGATCATTAAAAAGATCAAGAAGAATGAGTTGGAAGTGGAAAAGCTTAATGAAAGGGCGCTTGTGCAAGAAGTGCTCTGTGGAAACGAGCCGTCTGACTTGGCTGTCGCAAAACTTCAATTCGGCAAAGCTCCTACACCGGCTAAGGGAAAGGATGATATCGTAAGGCCTTCTAGAACTGGGCCCTAGGGTCCTCCTCCGATTCAACTGGTTGGCACGTCATCTTTTCAACCCATGGAGGAATACATCGGTTATGATCCATACAATCCTAAACTTAGCCCACACATGCTGTCTCCCATCATTGAAAGGAGCACCTTGGTGACCACCGAAAGTCAACCGAATGCTGATACCATATCGAACTCCTTCGAATTAAGAAAATTGTCATTTCCAGCACATAGTGGCTATAGACTTGTGCTTGCATTTTTATGAACTTTTGTAGGACTTCTCAGGCCTTAATTAACTCCTAGGAGCGATGTCGCCATGGGGCAAGAAGGAAAAGTTGTCGAGGCTCCAACTGATACAAATACTCCAAGGCATGATGCTCAAGTGATTGGGGCACTCGATGAGGACAAGCCTGAAGACCCATCATTTACCGAGGAGCATGATGACGTTATGGTCACGGGTGCTTCAGAGAATACCGCTAAATTCTATATGAAAGAACATATTGAAGAGGAGGAAAAATGAAATGCAAAGTCAAGGGTGAACCTGATGTAGTGGTGGTTGAATATCCTATTCATAGGCCTCTTCTATTCATTCCACCCAGCGGGACAATTCCTATTGCGGTTCCCCCTCCTTCCTCAAGTATCTCCACTAAAGGCGACAAAGGGTCACGGAAAGGGCACTCGGTTGAGTCAACTCGTGAAAAACCAAAAAAGGAGAAGAAGTCGAAGAAATAGTCAGCGTCATGTGTCGCTGTACTTAGTCTGGATACGTTAGGCATGTGTTTGTTTTTCTTTCCTCGTTTCTTCTTGTTTTTTTAGTAACACATGTACGGGTATGGATCCCTAACTTTCGAATAATTCGTAAGGAATTCTTGAGATTGTAAATAAAAGTTTTTGTTTCTTTATTAATCATTGAGTGAATTATACTTCAATAGTAGTGTAATTTCTTCCCGTTTCGAATACTTGTAATAATTTTCACAAGTTTCGTTGATAATTCACTATCTCGATCTCGTAGCGTCTCCGTAAAAGTCATCTTAAGTCATGAGCGATGCTAGGCTGGATCTGTGACTAACGGTTGTATTTTGCTGCCAACAGTTCGATCCTCTTCCATCGAATTAAGATCAGAACTCATGGGATTGCGAATGACTGAAAGCTCACTTATCCACCCATTGAGTTTTCTAGTTAGCCTATGGTTTGGAGATTTAGAATTTTTAATCCGCAGGCAGGGACTTAAGATTTTTTTCAAATCGTTTATAGTCTAGTCCACTTCAGGGACTTAGAGTACTCTGGTCCGCATCATGGACTTAAAGATTTTTGTCAAATCATTTATACTCTAGTCCGCTTTAGGGACTTAGAGTACTCTAGTTCGCTTCAGGAACTTAGAGACTTTCATCAGCTCATTTACACTCTAGTCCGCTTCAAGGACTTAGAGTACTCTTGTCCGCTCCAGGGACTTAGATATTTTCGTCAAATCATTTATACTCTAGGTTGCTTCAGGCACTTAGAGTACCCTAGTCTGCTTCAGGGACTTAAAGATTTTCATCAAATTGTTTGTACTATAGTCTGCTTTAGGGACTTAGAGTACCCCAGTCTGCTTCAGGGACTTAGAGATTTTTGTCAAATCATTTATACTCTAGTCCGCTTCAAGACTTAGAGTACTCTAGTCCGCTTCAAGGACTTAGAGATTTTTGTTAAATCGTTTATACTCTAGTCCGCTTCAGGGACATAAAGATATCCATCAAATAATTTATACTCTAGTCCGCTTCAGGGACTTAGAGTACTCTAATCTGCTTTAGGGACTTAGAGATTTTCATCAAATTATTTATACTCTAGTCCGCTTCAAGGACTTAGAGTACTCTAATCTACTTCAAGGACTTGGTAATTTTTGTCTTTTCCCTACCGTTAATGACCTTTGTTCTTCATTGCAAAAATTGATTTTTGATTCATCTATGGAAATCACCAACCAAGCACACTTACAAAGTTCCCCTTGTTCAATCTCACCGGGGATCGGCATAACTGGTCAATAACTCTATGCATCCGTCCGTACATCGCAAATGTCGATATCAATCAATTCCAATACACACACTTAGCATAACATGCAATAACAGTAGTTTATGCAAAGGAAGCTTAAAGCTTTTATTCATCATAAAAATAGGAACAAAATAACTTGTTTTATTACATATCAAAAAGTCAAATACCAAAGCAAACATTGAAAACAAATACTACTGAAATGTGAAAGGAATTGTCTAGGTGAAATAGCATCGTAAATGCTCGCTCTTCCATGCTCTTGGAAGTGTCACACCATCAACAGTCGCTAGCTTGAAAGATCCTTCTCCAAGCCTCTGTTGAATGACGTATGGCCCTTCCTATGTCGAGTTCATGTGTGACAGGACCAGAAAAATTCATTTCAGGACAAGGTCGCCAACTTTAAAGGTTCTTGGTCAGACTTTATTATTACAGTACCGGGCGATTCGGTGCCAATGTGCAGCTGCTCTCAAATCGGCCTCCACACTCTTCTCATCGATAAAGTCCAATGACCCCAATAAGAGATTTCGGTTCGTTTTGGGATTTTAGGAAGTCACCCGATAGGAAAGGACTTCGAATTCTACAGGAATGACTGCTTCGGCTCCATAAGCAAGAGTGTATGGAGTGTGTCCAGTCATAGACTTACGAGTGGTCCTACAGGCCTAGAGTGCCATAGGAAGTTCATCCACCCACTTGCCTTTAGCGTTTTCCAAATTCTTTTTCAGGATAGACTTTATAATCTTGTTTACAGCTTTAACTTGACCATTCGCCTGAGGGTGAGCGAATCCGCAAATCTCTTTTTAATGTGATATCTGCGGCAAAACTCCTTAAACTCGGCACTATCAAATTGAGTCCCGTTATCAGTCATGATAGTTTGCGGAAGACCAAAATGACACACAATGTTCTGAACAACAAAGTTGATGACTTTCTTGGTTGTGATCATAGCTAATGGCTCCACTTCGACCCATTTGGTGAAGTAGTCGACTGCGACAATTGCATATCTCGCGTCACCTTTGGAAATCGACAAAGAACCGGTGATATCGATTCCCCATACAACGAATGGCTATGGACTAACCATTTCGTGATCTCTATCAGTGGCTATGGACTTTCGTATATATCTGGCATTTGTCGCATTGTCTCACATAATCAGCGGCGTTCCAATTCATGGTCGGCCAATAGTACCCATAACGGAGCATCATTTTTGCTAGCATTCTCCCTCCAGTGTGATCGCCACATTCTTCCTCATGGACTTCTTTGAAGACACACTTTATCTCGTCATGGGCGATACACTTGAGTAAGGGAACATAGAATCCCTTTCGATACATAGTTCCTTCTTACATAATATACCGCAAAGCTTTACGAAGGATTTTTCGCTTTTCGTTCCTCTTCTCAGGCAAGATTCCATGCAACAAGTATTTTTTTTAAATGGAGGCATCCATTATTCCCTTTCGGGTTCCAATTTCGGCACTTGATCAACTTTCATCACATTTATACTTGGGGTATGTAATGTTTTGGCTGGAACCAAGTCCATACGTTGTGCATCGCCAGTGCTTACGAACTTTGCTGATGAGTCGGCTTTTCCGTTCTGCTCACACGGGATATGAGAAATGTCATAGTATTCGATATCTGCCAACAACTCCTGGACTTGGGTAAGATATGGGACTTGGTACACCACCAGCTGCAAGTCGCGGAATATTTCGATAGATTTCACCCCGAACTCTCTAACAAGCTTAAGTCCATCAATTAACGCCTCATACTCGGCTTCGTTGTTCATAGCAGGGAAATCAAGCTTCAAAGCATTGCAAAAGGACCTGTTCTCAGAGGTTACAAGAACGATGCCGGCTCCAGAACAATGATCATTGGGTATATAGCTTCCATCTTACAGTAGGGATTACACCGCTCCCCAGGGGTTTGTCCTGCATGGTAAACTATGCTATGAAGTCTGCCAATGCTTGTCCTTGAATAGCTCTTTGAGGTAGATATGTGATGTCGAACTGACTAAGCTCGATGTTCCACTTAAGCAGCCTTCCAGATGTCTTGGATCGTTGTAGTACCTGTCGCAAAGGCTAATCGATGTAGATGTTGATTAGATGCGCTTGGAAGTATGGGCGAAGTTTGCACGATGCGATTACCAAGCATTATGCCAATTTCTCTATCTTTGGGTAGTTTCTTTCTGCCTCAGTTAATCGTTATTGATGTAGTGGTCTCTGGATCCGGTTCTCGTCATGAATCAAAGCCGCACTTATGGCATGTGGTGACACAACTAAGTAAATATACAACTCCTCATGATCTACTGGCTTTGAAAAAACAGAGGATCTCTCTAAATGACTCACCAAAGCTCGGAATGCGCCTTCATAGTCTTACATCCATTCAAAATTCCTCTTTCCCTTCCTTATCAAATCAAAGAAAGAAATGCATTTATTAGTCGCCCTAGAGATGAACCGACTCAAAGCAGTGACCTTTCCATTCAGGCTCTACACTTTCTTAACAGTTTTAGGTGCTTGTATATCCCGAATGGCTTGAATCTTCTATGGATTCACTTCGATTCCTTGCACGTTGACAATAATCCCAAGAACATCCCTGATGTAGCACTAAATGAGCACTTTAACGGGTTGATTTCCATGCTATAGAATCGAAGGATATCGAATATCTGCGCTAAGTCTCGAATGTGGTCATTTGATTGTCGTGACTTCACAAGCATATCTTCCACATAGACTTCCATCGTCCTCCCAATCTGATCTTTAAACATTCGGTTAACTAAATGCTGATAGGTCACTCCGGCGTTCTTTAATCCGAACGACATTACTACATAACAGTATAACCCAACATCCATGACAAAACCGGTGTGCTCCTGATTTGGGACATGTATCGGGATTTGGTTGTACCCCGAGTATGCATCCATAAAACCTAACAATCCATGCCCCATAGTTGAATCAACTAGCCGATCAATTTTAAGCAGGGGAAAACTATCCTTAGGGCATGCCTTGTTCAGTTCCAAATAGTCAATTCACCTTCTCCATTTCCCATTTGCCTTCTTCACCAGCACAGGGTTAGATATCAATTCAAGATAGAGGGTGTCGTGAATAAACCCATTGGCTTTAAGTTTATCCACCTCCTCTTTAAGAGCAACAGATCTCTCCGGATCCATGCCTCATCTTTTTTGTTTTACAGGGATGCACTTTGGATCAATATTCATGCGTGGCTTGCAATGATTGGCGAGATCCCACACATGTCAGAATGAGTCCAAGAAAATACATCTAGATTTTCTCGAAGAAAATCAGTAAGTTCTCTCATCATCGAAGGGCCGAGTTGTGATCCAATCTTCAACACCCGCGATGGGTCGACGTGGCTGACTGCGATATCAATCGTTAGTTCAGCCGGCGCTGCCTTGGCCTCCTTGGGTTCCTCCTCATCCTCCCTCGGGTCTATATCTCTATAGAATCGACTATGGTACCCAAGCCAAGACTTAGGCACTATTGTTAATCTTCAGTAACTTGGATGCGGATAGACTTGTCCACACCCTTTCCCTTCTCTTTCCGTTGGGCCTCTCCCAACTCAGCCACGTAACAAGCATGGCCAGTTGCCTGATCGCCTTGCACAACACCTACTCATTATCAATTGAAAATTTTAAGGTTAACATCATGGGGCAAGAGCTGCCCGAAATTCAGCCAGGGACAGACGATCCAGAAAAACATTGTATGGTGAATCAATATACAAAACAATGAATGGTAGGATCTGCATCCTCTTACATTCACCTTCTCCCAATTCAACCGGTAATTCGACATAACCTACCGCCTCAGTAGCCGCACCATTGAAACCGTGTATGCGAGCTTTAGATGATTTCAAATCCTTAGCCTCTATCCTCATTTGATCATAAGCCTTCTTAAAGATAATGTTCACAGAACTTCCACAATCAATCAAAATTCTTCTCACTAGAGCGGGGCCAATCATGGTGGAGATAACCAACAGATCAACAGTAGGGGCCTCTACTCTATTAGCATCTCTACTTTGAATACTACATCATCTGTCATTGTATGCTGTTGCTTGGCCAGAGTTCCATCCTCCGTATTTGAACAACATTCAAAGTCCACATGCCTCATTGAACTAGCATAGCACTCCATTTCCTGCCAACTCCTATCCACAGGATGTGGTCCACCATCTATCATGTTTATTACCAATCACCCACCGGTCTGAGCGGGTTCCTCAGGCTGGCATGGAGCTTGCCCTTGATTGGGATTAGACATTCCCTGTCCGCCCTTCTGCGGATTCTTAACAAACCGCTGCAACTTTTTCTACCGAATCAGTTTCTTAATGGCATCATAGAGATGCCTACACTCGTTGGTAATATATTCATAGCATTCATGAAACCAACAATACTTTCTGGTTTGCTTTTGTTCCTCAGTCGACTCTTTTGGACGTTGCTTCCTGTATTGGAAAGTATTATGGGTGGGCAGGTAGATGTTCTCTAAAGATGCATTCAGAGGTGTATAGTCGTTATACATAGGAATCCTTGACCATCACTTTTCGGGCTCCCTCTTCAGATCAGGATTTCCTTCTCCACTCCTTTTCTGTTAACCTAGCTTGTTCTAAACATTGACCTGAACCTTTCCATAACTCTCATCAGATTGCTTTACTGCGATGTTGCTTTGTACCGCTTCTCTGCTCGGCCCTACAGCATTGCTTCTTCTAGACAAACTGGCCTCTTCCTTTCTCATAAACTGGTTTGCCTTTGTATAGAAACGCTCTAGCATGGCTGGCGGTTTTCTAGCCAGCCAATCACTAAATTCGGATTCTGGGTCAACCTCTCTTTTCACAACCATAAGTATGGCATGGTGATTTTGGTTACCGACTTCAGTGGCAGCAACATGAAATCTATACAAGCAGTCCTTTAATGATCGCCCCGAAGCCTGGATTATACTGGATAGCGACATCACATCTTCGGGGCGAGTAGCATGAACTAGAGTTGCTCCATGAATCTTGTAGCTAGCTCGTCAAATCTTAAGATCGTTCATGGGGGTAATCTTATGAACCACATTGTAGCAATCCCAGACAGAGTTATAGGGAAGCAGCTGTGTTTGGTAGCATCATTCGCTCTTGCTGAGTCCATCAACCATTCATACCTCAAGAAATGCTGTCGGGGGTCAGTCTTCCCTTTATAAGCATGCAACGTAGGCATGTTAAACCTCCTAGGACTGTCAAATGTTGTCGGTAAATGGAGTATGACTCCTAGAGACACCCCAGTCGTCGTTTATCAAGCCCTGGTTTTCCCTTATTAGCTGCCTGACCATTGTAGATAAATATGGTGTCTAGATAGATGGTGCCAGGTGGTAGTCGTGCTCCATCCCGTGTGAAAGTTCTAGATGGTGTCTCCGAGGCATTTCACGTCTCCTTATCCAATCATCCTCCAGATGTGTATCCCGAACATTCACTTCATTTCCATCCTGAGGAGGTAGCTAATCGGCATCCAAACGTACTCCAACATCTACATTTCTAGATCCAATACGAGCATGATTCCCCGCATGCATTTGTGGAATCGTGTCCCTAGCCGAGGGGTCAGTGCCAATCCGTATGGAGGAGTCGACACCGAGCTGTCTTGGCAGACCACGTTGGTCGGTGAAGTGTCATTCCATTGTTCCAGCTCGTACTACTTCAACCCTACGGCGCCTACATCTATGGTGCTCGTCCGATGAAGTTAAGATAACTGACGCTGAGTAAGAAGCGAAATCCCTTCTGGCACCTTGGTTTTTCTGTTGAGCAATCTAGTTCATCAAGTTGGTATTAGTCTGGATTTGCTCATTTAGCTACCTACGGCTCTCCATCAGTTCCCTCATCAAGTCATTAAATTTTGGCTCTTGTAACGGAGTCAGTGCGGTTTTGAGCTGTAGAATGCTCCATATTCGCATTATTAGGCCGGTTGCTTGGGCCCCCTTGTTGGACACTAGCGGTTTCATTAGCATCAACATTGTGAGAAGTAGTCTAGTGCGCTTGACCATCTTAGATTCCTTTGCTTAGATCTTGAAGAACCTGAGCAGTATCCACAAGCTTTTGAAAATGAACCTGGATCTCCTTCAAGGGATTTCTTCAATCCAGTAGCAACAAAGGTGATCCTAATAGCCTGAGTTCAATTCTCAGTGAAAGCACCAAAATATGTGCAACCAAATTGGCCACAAACACCCAGAGATAAGTTTGATTAGTGGAATAAATGAAGAAATTAAATGAAAATCGAGGAATAACACCGAATATCAAAAAAAACGTGGCAAAATGAAAAAACAACAAGATTTATAGTGGTTCGACGTTGATTGCCTATGTCCACTTCGAATAATTTCTTTATTGCTTCACAAGTCACTTGATTATAATTACAATCAACAAGAAATAGCAAGAGATTAAGGAAGTAATAAAAGAGATTGGTTACAATAATGGCAGACTCTCGCTTGTTAGCCAAAAAAGTCCCTCATAATGTCCCCCTGCCCCTATATTTATAGATGAAGGCAGCCTTTAAACTGCGGCATCTGGACCCCTTCAACCATATGGGCCCACTGTAGGGAGAGCTGTGCCTAACTCTCAATGGATAGGGATCGGAACCGCCCCTCCATGGGTTGAGTTTTTGCTAGAGATCCCTATGGTGGCTTTCTTGTAGTCTATATTGATGCTGCTCTAAATATCATAGCGTTTGGAGTTGTAGATCTTTATTTCTCATCATGTTTTAGCTATAGCCTCATCCTGGTTAAAGTAACATAAATCCATGCTCCATGAGAGTGCTCTGCCGATTCGAAATTATCAAGTTATTCCTACCGACTCTCCAAAAGTCACACAATCGAGTTGATGCCGACCCATCCTTCCAAATGTTCTATGCCGACCTAAGCACACTATGCCGATCCAAACATGTTATGCCGATCCACAACTCTGGGGTGTTCTATGCCGACCCCTTCATTTCCTAGATGTTATGCTGACCCCTCTATGTTTCATCCATATTATGTCGAGCCGACCACACTATGCCAACCTCATTGGCTTTACAAGTTTTGCCGAATCATTCAAACTTCCCTCAATTCGTCAAACATCCATGCCGATCCAAACTCCAACCAAACTAAATTCCAAAATTCCGACATCCTGCATTAACCATATTTCTACTTTATTTACCTTTGGCTAGATATAATTGTTTAGACATTATATTCTAGTCATGTGGGTGTTGTCATGTGACCATCCTTCCCATCAACAGTCGAGCATGGCCTTCGTAATTAACCTTGTGTAGCCAGGTCAAGGTACCGGGTAACATGTATAAGTGTGGACGATGGTACTCTGAGTAAATAGATGTAGGCCAATAAAATGCAAGTATTTGGTTAAGAGGAATATAAGCTTTAGGTGTGAATTAACTGTAAAGAAAGATTTGAATTAACTAAATATTTATTGACTTGTCCTCTTAGAGTTCAATTTCTTGACATCCATATTTACAGTTGTTACACATGATTTTGGGCTTAATAATATTACAAAACTTAGTTATTGATCTGAACTAAGATTTAAGCATTAACGTCCTAAACTAAAACTCATGAAAAAAGCATTAGAGCAAACCACAAAACACAATAGCGAGTGCCCTAAAATGCCAAATTGATCATCTTCCAATATACGTGCGAAAAGGAACATGATGAAAACTAGGTACAAAGTGAAATTAACTAAACTAGATGATAATTTCCAAAACATGTATGCCAATCTCGAGGAAATTTCATTTAAAAGCGAAGTTACTACCAAGGAAAATAACTTTCCCGTTAATATAATTAGAAATCCCACTAATATCTAACAATTTACATCAAATTCTATCCAATGTTAAAGGAACCGTGCACAGGCTCAACTTATTGTGTCTAGAGTTCACGTAACATAGTAAAAATGTTGATTCAAACTAATTTTAGAAAAGAACCAATCTATGTTATTATGGATAACTGTTTTATATTGCATTGAATAAAATTTAATATAAATCATTTTATTTGAGTTGAAAAATCTTGTTGTATAAATTTAATTGTTTGTGTAGTTAAAATGTTAGTATCAATGTACTCAACATTTATATATTTAAGCTTATTTGCATGTGTGTAGTATTAATAATATAACATAATATGATTGTTAAACAGATTTTTCGTTTGATTAACACCCCAAAATTTTTGAATGCTTGTTCCGTAAGGATATGAGAAAGTTAAATGTATCCGAGATTACATAGAAAATAAGTGCCGAAAGGTAAAAGAGAATAAGATTTATTTTGGTTCAGACTGAGATCCCTATGTTCACTTTGAAGAGTCTACTTCTAGCTTTATTCCACAATTTGGTGTACAAGTACATCAATGACCAAATCCGTCATTATGGTCTTTTGATTAAAGTTTTCTAAAAGGAGTAAGGAATATTGAATGATTGTAGAATGTTAAAAAATCTCACACCAGCCTCTTTTCAATAACAAGTTGTCCTTTGTTTATAGCAAATTTAAGGTTCTCATATTGGTGCAGGTGCTTTCACTTGGATTGATGGGCTGGCTTGCTAAAGGCATCTTTGATTTAAACACTTGTAATCATCTGGTTGAAAGTGATTTAGCGTGGTTTACTGACGTGATGCTTTTGTAATAGCTCCTTGGATTCTTTTGTTTATCCTGACTGTTGATCTAGGATTGGGCTATCTGAGCCATTGGTTTTGAGACTTGTTGAGATGTCTTTGGTCTCGGCAGTTGCTATTCTCGACTAAGCTTGTTGTCCTAGTTGGACAACGGTCTTGATCTTAGTTGCTGATTTGAGTTATGTTCTCCAAACACATGCTCTCGGATACTGAGCCAGATGCTTAAGCTCTCAATGAAAACTAAATAATGGGTCTCGAAATCACAAGCCTAGGAATCTTCTACTCAAATGTTCGTAATTTGCACTTTGTGGAAATTATGATGTAACACATGCCCCCAAAGTTCACCTCATATGGTTGGTATGAGGTAGATTTTGGGAAGAATGGTGTTATATCATGCTTAATACTTGGCTTTTTTGTTTCATTTGCATTATGAAGTTGATATGGAGACTTTGGGCGAAGCAGTTACCTTGAGAACTCTCTGAAGTATTGCTTTACTAAGGCAACTTGCGAAGATTTGACCTCATTTTGAAAATAATTTGAAATCTAACCTTAACGAGAGGGTTTCGAAAATAATTTGAAATCTAACCTCATTTGAAATCTAATATCATCTAGCGGATTTTGAAAATAACTTGAAATTTAACATCATCTAGAGGACTTGGGAACGATTTGAAATCTAACATCTATTAGAGGATTTTGAAAATAACTTGAAATCTAAGCTCATCTAGAAGATTTTGAAAGCGATTTGAAATCTAACCTCATCTAGAGGATTTAAAAATAATTTGAAATCTAACATCATCTAGAGGATTTTGGAAATGGTTTAAAATCTAACCTCGTCAAGAGGATTTTAAAAATAACTTGAAATCTAACCTTATTTAGAGGATTTGTAAAGCGATTTGAAATCTAACCTCGTCCAGAGGATTTTGAAAATAATTTGAAATGGGTGCTTAGAGGCGAAAATACTTTGATGCTATGCTCCAGTCATCTAGACTTAGTCTTACATAGGCATCATTTTTGAAAACTACTAGTGGTGGTATAACGCCTACTTTGCACGCTATTATAAGAACGTGGCTCGTTATATAGCACCATGCATGATACTTTTAGCCATAGCTCACTCTTTACATGACACTATTCGACCATGGCTCACTTTTTTGCACAACACTTTGGATGTGGCTCACTACGTACGTTCGGCATAGCCGACTTCCCGTGACTCACTCTTTGCATGACACTATCGGCCATGGTTTACTATTATTGGGGATTTATCCAATGCATGTTTTTTCTTGACCATGGCTCACTACATTGGAATCTACCCAATTTCCTAGTCTTCTTGGGATTCTACCTAATTATCAATTTTCTTGGGAATCTACCCAATGCATGTACTATGAACAACTCGAAATTTAACCCGTAATAATTAATTCGGTAATTAACTAAATAATAAAATAAATTTGTGAAATTATCAGAATTGAGCCACAAGAGTTGCACCATTGTGTCCGTGGTAATTTTCCGGTCAATTTTCATATATAGAATGTCAGAATCTGAGCTAGTATAGAGGAGAAAAGACATAAACAAAAATCAAAGGTAGAAAAAATATATAAAGGGGGTCGACCATCCCAAGGTCTCGGTTGACCTGGCACTAAGGGCGGTCGACCCCCTACAAGAATGAAGCGAAGGATGTTTTGCCTTCTTTTCATCAATCTGGTCCTTCCATGCTTCTATCTAATGGCTCCTATTCAACCTATGACGCGATTGCATCCTATTCAATTTTCAAATTCAATAACATGAGATCCACTTCTATCCCTATGAATAAGATCCTAGGCCTAACACTTTTTCTCATTCTAGGTTTTCTCTAATTGGGTTCACCTTTCTAAGAAGGACCCTAAGCAGAATAATTTTTCCAAAGAAGAAAATCGTTATAAATTAAATATTTTTCAACTCCAAGTGGATCCGGGAAGAACAAAGGAAGAGCATAGGATCAAAGGTAAGTTAGTAATTATTTTAAGATTTCTTTAAGTAATTTGAAATAACGGGGTTTCCAATATTTGTAGTTTTACTACGATTTTTGGAATAACCTTTTTAGCAGTTTTATCTACAGTTTTTAGAATTATTTTCAGTCTATTTCTTTCTAGATATTCTTTTCGGTTAATTTTAGTTATTTCTGTTAAT
Organism: Allium cepa; assembly: GCA_030765085.1. Lineage (NCBI taxonomy): Eukaryota > Viridiplantae > Streptophyta > Magnoliopsida > Asparagales > Amaryllidaceae > Allium > Allium cepa. Next base: position 407,901,099 of record CM060939.1, on the reverse strand, counting down.
TATAGATTTTCCATTTATTTACATTTATTTGCAGTATTTAATATATTTACTATTATTTATGCGTTATTTACATCTTCTTCCCACACCTTGGATTTTCTTTAATTTCCAGTTTTCTTTTATTTCTCCTTCTTCTTCGCGTATGGATTAGAATAGAACTAACGCGAAATTGGATTAAATTATAAGAATTTTGAAATAAAGAAAGATAAGATGTAAATTATAAAGACTATAATAAAATGGAATTAAGACCGAAATTGTGCATAAATATGATATTGATTGGACTGAATTAAAGAGATTGGCATATTCATAATTATGAGATGTAAATTATAAAGACTGTAATCTAAATGGAATTGGACTGAAATTATGCCTAATTATGATTAGAATTGGACTAATTAATTGGCCTAGTTATAACTTAGAATTATAATTAAAAAAAGAGTAAAAGATGAAAAAGGCTTATTTTCACACTTGCACCATGGGTTAAGTAATAAGCATGATTATAACGTAGGTTATAATAAGAAAAAGAACAGAATAAGGCTTATTTTAAGACTTAGGATAAATTAATAAGCACAAATAGTAGAGAAAAGTGTAAAGGCTTATCTAAACAATTTATCTAAATTAATAAGCAAAGATGAAAGTAGGACATGTACAAAATAGCATTCCCTATTAGATGAAACAATGGTCTCACATTAGCCTGAAGTGAGATGAGGGTACGCTTATGCTAAGAATGGTAGTAATTGGTCAAATCGAAGTCCAGATCATGGGGGATTTGGATAAGGGGAGCAACTAGATATTATTTGGATGATGGACCAGTACCTACAGCATTTTCCCTATAGTTTCTATGGACACATGGTGATCTCACATTAGCCTGAAGTGAGATGAGGGACACACTTATGCTGGATTTTGAGGTAACAAGAAGACCCAATAGGTGGAGAAAAAGTAGCATGGGCATAGTGGCAGTTACGCGTGCGACTTCCATTCTGGTGCTCAGTATAGTTCCAAGCGCTTAGTATGGGTGTCTTTCGTAGATACCATTGCCTTTTGTGTCGGAGGCTATATATGTCATCCGGATCCATAGTGGTTGCTTTATGCATCTTTCGTAGATACCATTGGCTTCTGTGTAGGGAGTTATATAGCGTCTGGTCCGCAATAAGGTTTATGGAGTAGCAAGCCGATCAAAAGGGTAGAATTAGGGTTACATCCAAATTAGAGGATTAGGAATCAGCTTAATCAAAGCAAAAATCAAGGACAAGTGCAAACAATCAAAGTTAACCTATACTATAGTTAATCGTATTTATTTCTGGTTTATCTCTTTCCTATTTCCTTTGTTTCCTTTTTATATACTAGAATTGTTGTAGAGTCTATTACTTTTGCTTTGCTTAAAGACTCTAGTAATTACTATCATTCACCAGACTTTTAGTCTGACCCACTCCTCTATTTTCCCCGTTTTCCCCCTTGGGCAATCAAAGGTAGAGGACAGTAGATTGTAGTTGCTTGGAGATTTCTCAAAAGAGTTTGCTACCATGTATTTCTTTTCTTTCAACTTTTGTTCTTTCTATGTGTTGGCTTATTATGAGGGATATTATATACTCTGATTTTTGAGACTATGAGTTTTTATTTCATGAGACATATTGGATTGTCTAGACATGTATGTGGTATTTGGTATTTGACTTATTTATGATGCAATTATGAAGTTTTGTTTTAATTAAGTTACTATTTTATGTTTTCGCTGTTTTTATCTATTTTTGTCTAATGAATCTTAGTCTCCGTTAGCTTTAGTTATACCTATAACGCGCCATGCCTTTTAATGTGTCCTTTTGGATATATTTAGGGGTGGGGTGTTTCATACTACTTGAACATGGCTCACCACATTGGGAGTCTACCTAATTTTCTAATCTTCTTGGGAATCTACATAATACATGATACTACTTGACCATGGCTCACCATATTGGGAATCTATCCAATTTTCTAATCTTCTTAAGAATCTACCCAACTTTTTAATTTTCAATACTTTACCTAATAATGAACTAAGTAATTGCTGTGTGGCAAATTCATTTACTTTGTGAAATTAAGTAATATTCGTGAGGCAAAATCATGTATTTGGCAAAAGCATGGCTTTGAAACTTGCATGATGCTACTTGATCGGAGTAGTATCATGGCTAAGATGTTTTGATGCATTTTTGAAAATTGCATGATATTACTTGATCACAACAATAATCATGACTAAAACATTTTATTGCACTTTTGGAAGTTGCATAATATTACTTGATCATGGTAACAGTCACAACTATAATGTTTGAAGCACTTAAATTTTAAGAAAACTGGAATCTCACACAACATACCTGGGTTATGTCAAAGAGATGGTTACTTGTTTCGAAATTTTGATAAAGTCTTTATTCAAATAGTAATCTTGTGTCATGATAACGTTTTAGATGCTCGGCATTCCAAGTCTGAGGTTTTATATTGCCATCTAGACTCTTTAATCTATACATTTTCGGAGAGATGACAACATGAATTATTAGGGGTCCTTCTAAGTTAAGGCCGAGAGGTCCATCTGTCGGATCCTTGGTGTTTGGAATTATCTTTCGGAGGACAAGAGTTCCTTTCTCAAATTTTCTAGTCCAAACTCTCTGGTTGTTGCATTCGGTCATTTTTTGAATATACTTTGTTGTTCTTAAAACAGTATGGCGCTGAAGCTTAGGCAACAAATCTAATGACCCCTCTCGAAGCTCTACATTCTATCGTGTATTATAATAATACCTTTAGTGATAGGTGATCTCCAACTCAACTGTGAGCATGGCTTCAAAGCCGTAAGTCAAAGAGAAAGGGGTATGTCACGTCAAGGTCTTGGAGCTTGTTCTATAAGCCCACAAAACAGAAGGCATTCAACTGCCCATTTTCCTTTTACCTTGTTCGATCTTTTCTTCAAACAACCTTGATAGTTTGTTAGCTACTTCCACTGCCCCATTTGCTTATGGATGGGCTATTGGAGAAAAAATATTGATGATACAGTGATCTCGGCAATACTATGCAAACTCTTGGCTCTCGAACCGAGTGTTATTATCCCTAATGATCTTATATGGAAGACTGAATCTGGATACGATATTCCTCGTCTTAAACTTTATTACTTGATGAGAGGTTATGGTAGCTAAGGGTTTTACCACGACCCATTTTGTAACGTAATCAATTGCCACTATGGTATATCTTGCCCCTCACTTAGCAGTCGAAAGGGGACCAATAAGATCGATACCCTAGATATCAAAGTGCTATGGACTCACCCTTGGGGTGAGCTCGCTGGGAGGAGCTTTTGACACTTTTGCATAAAACTAGAACTTGTCACATTTTCTTGCATAGTCAAATGCATCTTGATTTAGTGTTGGCTAATAGAAATCTTGCCGGAGTATTTTCTTTTCTAAATTTAGGCTACCACAATGGTCTCCATAAATTCCATCGTGGGCTTCTTTCAACAACTATTGACCTCCTGAGGCCGTTACACAACAAGAGTATGGGGTTGAGAATCTCATCTTATATAACACTCCATCTATATTACTGAACCTTGGAGCATTATATTTGATTCGTCTTGCTTCAGTAACATCCGAGGAATGAATATCATTGGTCAAATACCGGATGTATGGTGACATCGAATTTTCTTCAACTATTACCCACGTTGTAGATTCACTTTGGGTAGCTTGAGCCTGTGTTATGACTAACACTTTTTCTGGTACCTGTATGCTAGGTTTCCCTAGGACCTGGAATGAAAATAAACACTTTTATATCTCTTGAGCTTGCATAATTTGCTAATGCATCGGCCCTTGCATTCCTGTCTCTAAGGACACTTTTTATATGATAACTCTTGAAAGTTTCAAGTAGCCGCTGTTGGTGAAAAGTTTCACCTTCACCACACTCAACTAGACCGTGAGATAATCTTGCGATTTATTGTTCTTACGATTATGATACGACAAATTTAAGCTTAGTTAAATTCACTTTTAGAAAGAGACTATGTTGCTGAATACTTACACAGTCGAGTAGTCGCACTTCAACTGTTTGTTGAAATGTCAAAATGGATTGATAAATTAAGATGCGGTTGAAAATAAATTGTAGAAATGTAAAAGTACACAGATATTTTTACGTAGTTCGGATTGTGGATAATCCTACGTCCACGGGGTAATCCACTAATTTTATTATTTTTTGTACAAGAGATTTTAATGGCCTTGAGACGTACAATATTTTGCCTTATTTTCTATTCAGGAAGAAGAAGTTGAAAAAAAAAGATCCTCTTCTTTGCCTTATATCTTTCCTTTTATAGCATGAAAACTACATTGTTTATGGTGGTAATCATCTTTCGCATTTTCCTTCGATCTCTGCCCTTGGATTTTGCAACGTGTCATTTATCCATGACGCTCGTACTTTGTACTTAGATTGATGATGTGTTTTAGGCGGGAAACCCTAATACTGGTGGGAGATTGGAATTTTGAAGTGGGATGCCTGAAAAAGTGTGCGGGAAGCCCAAGTCTGCATAGGTTAGCCTCCTCTCTCTTGAAGTAGCAAGGTGCTCCAAGAGCAATGATAAGAGACCTTCTTGGGGCCTTGTTGTGTTGTTAACGCATAAGAATGGGTGCAGTAGTGAAGGTCATTTGGCGTTCAGACCACACCACTGCTAGTATCTTTGGTTTTGGTTTTGACGATAACAACGACATACATTATATAAAATATAGATACTAATGTTTTATCAAGATATACGTATATAGTATATAGTGTAGGATATTAGATAGATGTTGATTAAGAAGATTGTACAGCATCTATCATGAGTAGATTCTAGAAGCTAATATCAAGAGTAGATTCAAGATGATGATAATTGAAGATTCATGAGTATTGAAGAGTTCAAGATTTCAAGATATTCCAGATAAGTTATAGAGTCATAAAATTTTTGTTAAACCCTGATAGTGCTTTCTTGATCTTTCTTGTTCTTTCAAATAAGTTTTAAATATTTCTCAAATATCCTGGTTTTTGAAATAATCTTTTCAAACATCTATTCAAAATATCTCTCAAAATGATTTCTTAACCTTTATATCTACAAAGATATTATATTAAGTTTTTAAGTATGTTTTTATTCTATTTTTTTTTGTATTTAAGTTTATATCTTCCTTATGTTTATTTTTTATATTTATATTTTGATTTAGGTATAATTTATAACTATATTGATTATATATATATTATTTACATTACATTGAATGCTCTTATTAAATCTTTCAAAATTATTTTATTAAGTTTTATTTCAATTAAAATGTGTATAAACTACATTTAAATGATTTTAAAAGTATCAGACTATTTTACCAAGCAATGGATTTTCAAAATAATATTTTTAAAGTTGTAACAACCCGCCTTTTCGAACCCCATAAGTCGACACTAATACTTCCACGGTATTCACATGTCGAACAACTTAGTGTTGGAAAGACAGATTGTCAGGGGAAAGAAAGGAGATAGAAAATAAAAGAAACTAAACAATCACAGAATCTCACAACGCAACAGAATAATATATATTAATCAACATAATACTTTATAAAGCTATTTCAAAAATGATACATTAGAGTCATACTAATAAAATACTACCCTAGGACATTTATAACATCATGTCCCCATCCAATTGATACAAGATACATATAATATAGCGGAAATAAGATAATAACTAGCTATTGATGAAGCCTCCTGCTTCAGGCTCCCCAAAAATGCATCTGTGGGAAAACCCAAACTACTTGGCTGCCCACAAAAATGTAAGCACCTAAAAGTTTTAGGAAAAGAAAATAAAACTCCGGGTCAGACATAGATCTGGTATGAGTAAACTCAAACAACTGAATTATTATATTTAAAACCCTTTTAAAATCAAAGGTATCTCATAAGACCACGCCGCACATAAATGCGGTCGGGTTTTACCTTACGATGACCAAGACACTTTTTATAGAAAATCTAGTGATATTATAATAATGTCTAAGCGTTCAAAATAAATATATGAAAATAGCTGAAATTATTACCATTATTAAATTCCAGCATACTAGGTTCTATAATCAAAACCGTAAAGGCACGTATTGGAGATTGGATTCCATACTACGATAGGGCATCGGGGTACCACCTATCACGGTACACGTCTACCGAGGACCTCGTCGAGATCCCCTGCCAAAACAAGACTGGCCTACCCCTGACAGGATAGTATCGAATATGTCATCACCCCGATTGCTTTGCAACTCTTTTTATTTGAAATCTCATGCATAACTAATCCATAAATATGTAGATGTATCTAGAAAAGTGATGACACACCCTAATGGGAGCGACCTACTTAGCCTTGCTGCTTCTCCCCTGATTTTAATCATTCTCGGCTGACAAGGCTTGAGGCTACACTAACCTTTTGAATAGCAATCCCACTTAGAATGCTAACACTGCCTTCCAGACTGTAATGCAGTGCCAGCATACATCCATGCAAGTTGTCCAGGATAAGAACAAACTGAAGGCGCTACTTTTACTAAATCTATTTTGGAATTGCCCTCAAGACTAGTAACAAGCAGCCCTTGCACTTCAGTGCTCCGTCTCTGATTCCATATTATTCAAGATGTCTTTAGTTCAAAATGCTTGAGTTGGATCGAAGTGGTTTATGGATAACATAACCGATCCCGGTCTCTTTGAAACAACTTTCGATAATTTTCAGTAAATTCAATCCTGGTTCTTTAGGAAATAAACAGACAAAGATAAGAACAGAGTTAACGTCCTTACCATTAGTGGACGGATTTCCTTATCATTTATCCTAGAAGAACGAAATGAGGTTTATACGCACAGTACAACATCATTGGGGATGAGCCATATAACTCAGGTGTTTCTCCTGGATATTTCCAAAGTTATGTTTAGGTCTAGATTTGATAGTCGGTTATTTAACTATCAAGTATACAAACATTCAAACATTGATTTGATTCATATGTGATCCACTAAGCCTTTATTAATTAATCTTTAATTAATTAAAATTCTTTGCAAAACTTGATCGAAAGATCTTTTTAAACATTATTCCCAAAACACTTTACATTCCTTTTATACTTGGATAATAATATAAGCATTTACCAAAAACATTTGGAAAATTCCCTTTTTTCAAATTCCATATTAAATGGCCAAGAAATTCCCTTTCAACACATCACTTACTATAAAACCCATTCACTTTATAAAATTCATTCATTTACCCCTTATAAAAATTCTTTTTATAAGTTCACTTCATATTTGAGACCTCCTTATAAGTCTTCAAACTAGATTCAAACTTCTTCTTAAAATCTATAAAATGATTCATAAAATCTCTTTTTGTGTATATAACTCTTTATAAAATTTTCTTTTTAAAATATATTTGACATTACAAAATATCACTTACAAAATCACATTTTTAGATCACTTTAAATAAGTCCTTTTATTTAGTAAAAGCCTTTTTATTAAACAAGTTATTATTTATAAATACCTTTACATAATAATTATATAACGTGAAAATAATTTATAAACTTTAAAACCCCAAACTGATAAAAGGATTGAAGTTAATTCAAAATCATATTTCATAAATTCAAAAGGAGGCTTAGCAATCCCAATGGTACTAATTTAAGTTACCATTTAATTTCAATTCCATTTTCAAGTCATTCACAATTTATTTACATAAGTCAACATATATGTAAATACACTTCATATCCAAATCAAGAAATAAAATGTCAATATAAACTAACCAGTATAAATATGTCCAAATAACATAATAGCAGGATGGTGATTTGTCCTGCTAAATTGATGTCCAAACAATCAAATAATTTACCTATTGCATAATAAGGATTTATTCTGCTAATACATATGTCCATACAATCAAATAACCAATCTATAGCAGAAAGGGGATTTACTATGCTAATCTATGTCCACAACAATCAACTCACTTACATTATAGCAGAACGACGATTTATTCTGCTAACACATATCCATATAATCAAACCATTTACATAACTCTTTCACAATTGTTTGTCTACTTAATGGTATAGACATTTGAATCCCTTGTGTTCAAAACCATCTTTGAAAAAGAAGCACCTTTAAAACAATTTGATTCTTGGAAAACACAGATTTAAAATGATTAATTACAAGATAAACTCTTATTAAATAATAACTAATCTTTATTAAATTTGAACTTAATTTAATTATACATTAATAATTAATTAGACCTTTAATAAATAATTTATGTATAAATTAAACCATTAATTAATCCTTTATTAATTTATTAAATAATAATTTAAAACCTTTATTAATAATTAACTATTAATTATTCTCAAATTAATTAAGTAATATTTTAATTAAAACTTAAATAATAAATTAAACCTCAAATAAATATTTTTTTAAATTAAAACCTTAATTAATTAAAAATAATTTTAAATAATTGGTTTATTTAAATAATTAACCTCATACTTAATTAATAATTAATTAAAAATAAACCATATACTTGAATTATATTAAAATTAACCGTACTTAATTAAAAATTAATTAAAATTAATCTTATCCTTAAAAGATAATTAATAACTAATCTTTACTTCATTATAATTAATAATTAATCTTATTTAAATTGAATTTTCTAACTTAGCATAAAGTTTTTGGAGCAAAACTAAAGTTAGAGAACATATAGAACTTTTTGTTAAAACAAGGTGGCTAAACCAAGTTTGAACCTAAGGAATCTCCATGTCATTTGATAAGTTCAAGTGTTAATTTTTTAGCATACATCATATACACATGTCTAACAATCCATAAACATATCACCATCATAGCACAACCAAATATCACATCTTTATAACCAAACACTTAAGCCTTCGATTCACAAGTCAAAATCTAAACCACAACTAACAATCCCATACATATATTCAAACCACACTATAATCCCACCAAACAATCAACTTATTTTACCACTAATTAGTCAATACATATAATGGTAAAAACTTTTCTAAAAAGTAAGAAGTTTACTCACCGAAATCTTTTGAAAAGTTGAAACATTTTGGAATTCGGAAAGCTTGGAAAATCACAAAATCTACTCGAAAATAGGTCAAATTCCCCTCGGTTTTTGGATATGCAAATCTCATATTTTGGAAAAGTAGTTAAAAGAAATGTTTTAGAAAATTCTTTCTTCCACAATTTAAAAAAAATAAACACTCAATTTCAATTATTTTTGAGGAAAATATGGTCGAAATAAGAAGGATAATTTTCGGACTTGGATCTTTTAGTCCAAAGACCTTTACAAATAAACGAGATTTTGCATAGCTGAACCTAAAATTTGAAAAAGTGATCTAAAAAAAGTTTAAGCCACTGAAATTTGACATGGTTTGAAAAAATGAAAATCTTGTTATGGAGCATTTTAGAAGAAGTTTCGGTCGGTTGAATTTGGGATAAAAATGAAGAAAGTGGAGCTTAAAACAAGTGATTTAAAACTAAGTTTTTAAAGTAAGAATTTGATTTTTAAAACTTTAAAACCTAAAAACTAAATATAAAAGCCATGGAAGTATTTTTTCCAAGCTTATGAAAGTTTTTCAAATGGAAAAGAGAATGGGAAAGTGAAATAATAATTAGAAAAGTAGTTTATATATTATGTTAACATGTTTAATTACTAAACTACCCCTCGTCCTTACCCTCCATACATATGCTTCCACCTCACCATTCTTGCCTCCTTCCATGAAAATCATGAAAATCTTGTCCCCCTTTAGTACTTTGAGCGAACGTGCATTTATGTGCATAGGTACCATTTTTAAACATGTTTAAACATGTCCCCCGTGATGTGACACTTACTTTTTATTTTATTTTTACACCTATATACACATACATTATACAAGCCTAGCTTATTTAAAAATGTATATGTTTGATTAATACAGTGAGCTCAAAACATTTCCGTTAACTTTCATCCACCAAAAAGTCGAAAATTCGAAAAATGAATTCCGGTCACATTTACTGTTTTTCATCGAACTGTATATTTTGTAAACAAATTTTGAAAAATATTTCACTATCATTATTTATTATTTAAAAGAGTTTTGTTTTTATCATAGAACCTATATATTGAATATTTAAAATTAAATAATATTCACAAATCAAAGGAGTGAAATTTTGGCTCGTTACACTCTCCCTCCTTTAAAGAATTTCGACCCCAAAATTACACCTCAACCTATCCTAGAAAACACTTAACATGATACATCAGTTTGTATGATGTACATAGATCATTCTTACATAAAAGTATGATTCGATCACTACTCGAATACAAACTTAGCTTCCGAATTAGTATCGCTCATCAGATTCTCTAATGCGGACTCCGATAGGTTCCTTGAGTAGGAACCTTTGTTCTCCTTACACAGTTATATACTATGATAGAAAACTTTGATCCCATACCAAAAATCCTCATCAAGTGCTCGCCATCAAAAATCGAGCAATATATCCTTATCCGGAATGGTGTGAAATACCTCAAAGTCATGTATTCGAATTTTAGATCATAACTATATGAAACCAGAAATGATCTAAGTCCAACCTACACACTTCTTTAATTGGTTTCCCTTAATACTAATTCTGTTTCCATTAAATTATTTATGAAAACATTTCATAAAACCAAACTTAGGTTCACTTGGATACTACTCCACTACATCTTAAGAGATACACCCTTGTTTGATTCAACTATTCCATTTTCACTTATCTCCCTATGAAAAATCAAGAGCCAAATACCAGATATTATTTCAATAAATTTTTGAAATGAAACTTTTATATATATTAATCGTAGAAAAAAAAAATATAGCTCGGGTAACTCCAAAATGATACTAAGAAACTGGGCACTACCAAATAGTATCATATATATCTCCCTTACCAAGAAGGGTAATACTCAAGAGAAGAGCTTGCCATCCAAACACCTCCCTTCTCCAATTTTAAGTTATTTTCAAGCCACTTGAACTAATTAACTTAGAAATATCTCTCTTATTTCAAATCCTATTTTTTGAAATAATACTTTACATTTTCCAACAAAACATTATAACCAACTCGCTTTGGTTTCGTTTGGGGTTTGAACTTGTTTTGATTGTATAATGATTAAGAGAATAATTTACTAAGTACTCCACAATGTTTGCCTAGGTAAACATCCAATCGTTACTTAGAAGATTATTTAGATCATCACAAAAGAATCAAGACTCATTCTCCCAAACTAATCCAAAGAAAACACTTTTTATTTAACCTTTTCATTCCCAAAATCTTATACTTGACCCAAAAATATTTTCAAATTATACTACTATTATTTTTCCAATCCTTTTAATACATTTTTCAAATTTTCCAGGATTTTAATCATCAATTTTCAACTTAATTTTTTTCATTAAAAGACACCTTCTTATAAATTCATTTTATAAAATCAACTTTTATAAATCATTTTCCAAATATTTATTTGAAATATTCTAGCTTTTAAATAAACATATTTCATTAAATCAATTTTTACCCCAACATTTACATCGAATGCCTTATGGTCAAATTGTGAAACTTAATTCACAAGGTGTTTGTTTCAATGTTTTCTATATTTCTATTTACCCAACCTAAATCTTAAAAAGGGAAGCTACCTATACACACTAACAATAGTCAATTCTCAAAATGGGCGAGCATGAGTAAACAAAACTTATATGATAATAATAAAATATTATTATCTCCTAGCAAACAACATCTCAAAATACTATAGTATTTTGAAAATCATTCTTTATATATAAAATATATCCTAAGTAAAATTATTTCATTTACCTAATTTCAAAACAATACTATGTCGAATGGCCATGTTCAAATGTTTAGAGATCCTTATCAATAATGTTAGTTACTCGTATTGACCAGAATCCATAAGACACTCAACGGATCAATCAACACAATATAAAACATTTTTATATCACTAACAATTACGTGCTCTTATATATACACACTCAAACTCATAATAAGACATTCAATTACCTTATCTCTTAATGAGTTGCCCCACCAAAGCCAAGGTTCTCGCTTAACCTTGCGCTCTGATGCCAAATGCAAGACTCACCTTTCCAAACCCCAGAAGTCGACACTAATACATCCACGGTATTCACATGCCAAACATCTAAATGTCGAAAAGACAGATTGTCAAGGGAAAGAAAGGAGATAGAAGAAACTAAACAATCACAGAATCTTACAACGCAACGGAATAACATATATTAATCAACATAATACTTTATAAAGCCATTTCAAAAATGATATATTAGAGTCATACTAATATAATTCTACCCTAAGATAATTAAACAGCATGTCCCTACCCATTTGATACAAGATACATATAATATAGCGGAAGCAAGATAATAACTAGCTATCGATGAAACCTCCTGCTTCAAGCTCCTCCAAAATGCATTCGTGGGAAAAACTGAACTACTTGGCAATTCATAAAAATTTGAGCACCCAAGAGTTTTAGGAAAAGAAAATAAAACTCCGAGTCAGACATGGGTCTGGTGTGAGTAAACTCAAACAACTGAATTATATTTAAAACCTTTTTAAAATCAAAGGTATCTCGTAAGACCACGCCACACATAAACACAGATAGGTTTTTACCTTACGGTGACCAAAACACCTTTAATAGAAAATCCAATGATATTAAACGTTCAAAATAAATATATGAAAATAGCCGAAATTATTACCATTATTAAATTCCAGCATATTAGATTCTACAATCAAAACCTTAAAGGCACGTATTAGAAATTAGATTCCATATTATGACAAGGCACCGGGGTACCACCTATCACGGTACGTTTAGAAAATGTACCGAGGACCTCGTCGGATGCCCTGCCAACCCAAGATCGGCCTACCCCTGACTAGATAGTACTGAATATGTCATCACCTGGTTTCTTTGCAACCCTTTTTAATTGAGATCTCATGCACAACTAATCCATAAGTACGTAGATATATCTAGAAAGGTGATGACACACCCTAATAGGAGTGACCCACTTAGCCTTGCTACATCTCCCCTAATTTTAGTCAATGCCGATAGATGAGGCTTAAGGCTATGCTTACTTTTTGAATAGCAATCCCGCTTGGAATACTAACACTGCCTTCCACGCAGTAATGCAGTGCTCACATTCATCCATACAAGTTGTACAGGATAAGAACAAACCAAAGCACTACTTCTACTACATCCGTTTTGGAATCACCCTCAAGACTAGTAACAAGAAGCCCTTGCACTTCAATGCTCCGTCTTCGATTCTATATTCTTCAAGATGTCTTCAGTTCGAAATGCTTGAGTTGGATCGAAATGGTTTTGGGATAACATATCCATCCCGGTTTCTTCGAAACAACTTTCGATAATTTTCGGTAAACTCAACCTCGGTTCTTTGGGAAATAAACACACAAAGATAAGAACAGAGTTCACCTCCTAAACGTTAGTGTACGGATTTCCTTATCATTTATCCTAGAAGAATGAAACGAGGTTTATACGCACAATACAACAAGATTGGGGATGACTGTGCTATTTAACTCACGTGTTTCTCCTAGATATTTCCAAAATTATGTTTAGGTCCAGATTTGATAGTTGGTTATTTAACTATCAAGTAAACAAACATTCAAACATTGATTTGATTCATATGGGATCCACTAAGCCTTTATTAATTTATCTTTAATTAATTAAAACACTTTGCAAAACTTGATCGAAAGATCTTTTTAAACACTATTCCCAAAACACTTTACATATATTTTATACTTGGAAAATAATATAAGCATTTACCAAAAACATTTGGAAAATTCCCTTTTTTTCAAATTCCATATTAAATGGCTAAGAAGTTCTCTTTTCAACACATCACTTACTATGAAACCCATTCACTTTATAAAACTCATTCACTTATCCCTTATAAAAATTCTTTTTATAAGTTCACTTCTTATTTCAAACCTCCTTATAAGTCTTCAAACTAGATTTAAACTTCTTCTTAAAATATCTAAAATGATTTATAAAATCTCTTTCCATGTATAAAACTCTTTATAGAAATTTGTTTTTAAAATATCTTTGACATTACAAAATATCATTTACAAAATCACATTTTTATATCACTTTAAATAAACCCTTTTATTTAATAAAATCCTTTTTATTAAACAAGTTAGTATTTATAAATACCTTTATAAAATAATTATATAACGTGAAAATAATTTATAAACTTTAAAACCCCAAACTGAGAAAAGGATTGAAGTTAATTCAAAATCATACTTCATAAATTCAAAAGGAGGCTTAGCAATCGCAATGGCACTAATTTAAGTTACCATTTAATTTCAATTCCATTTTCAAGTCATTCAACAATTTATTTACATAAGTCAACATATATGTAAATACACTTCATATCCAAATTAGGAAATAATATGTCAATATAAACTAACCAGTATAAATATGTCCAAACAACATAATAGCAGGATGGTGATTTGTCCTACTACATAGATGTCCAAACAATCAAACAATTTACCTATAGCATAACGAGGATTTATTCTGCTAATACATATGTCCATACAATCAAATAACCAACCTATAGCAGAATGGAGATTTATTCTGGTAATCTATGTCACAATCGACTCGCTAACATTATAGCAGAATGAGGATTTATTCTGCTAACATATATCCACATAATCAACCTATTTACATAACTCTTTCACAATTGTTTGTCTACTTAATGGCATCGACATTTGAATCCCCTGTGTTCAAAAACATCTTTGAAAAAGAAGGAATTTGATTCTTGAAAAACATAGATTTAAAACTTAAGACGCCCTTTATAATGATTAATTACAAGATAAACTCTTATTAAATAATAATTAATCTTTATTAAATTTGAACTTAATTTAGTTATACCTTAATAGTTAATTAAACCTTTAATAAATAATTTATTTGTAAACTAAACCATTAATTAATCCTTTATTAATTAATTAAATAATAATTTAAAACCTTTATTAATAACTAACTATTAATTATTCTCAAATTAATTAAATAATATTTTATTTAAAACTTAAATAATAAATTAAACCTTAAATAAATATATTTTTTAAATTAAAACCTTAATTAATTAAAAATAATTTTAAATAATTGGTTTATTTAAATAGTTAACCTCATACTTAATTATTAATTAAAAATAAACCATATACTTAACTTATATTAAAAATTAATCTTGCTCAATTAAAAATTAATTAATATTAATCTTATCCTTAAAAGATAATTAATAACTAATCTTTACTTAATAATAATTAATGATTAGTCTTATTTAAATTTAATTACTTTACCAACTTAGCATAAAGTTTTTGGAGCAAAACTAAAGTTAGAAAACATTTATAAACCTTTTTGTTAAAACAAGGTGACTAAAACGAGTTTGAACCCAAGGAATCTCCATGTCACTTAATAAGTTCAAAGTGTTAATATTTTAGTATAAATCACATACACATGTCTAACGATCCATAAACGTATCACATCATAGCACAATAAAATATCATGTATTTATAACCAAACACTTAAGCCTTTGATTCACAAGTCAAAATCTAAACCACAACTAGCAATCCCATATATATATTCAAACCACACAATAATCCAACTAAACAATCAACTTATTTTACCGCTAATTGGTCAATACATATACAGGTAAAAAATTTCCAAAAAGCAAAAAGTTTACTCACCGAAATCTTTTGAAAATTTAAAACATTTTGGAATTCGAAAAGCTTGGAAATTATAAAATCTACTCGAAAGCAGGTCAAATTCCCCTCGATTTTTGGACATGTAACTCTCATATTTTGGAAAAGTGGTTAAAAGAAATGTTTTAGAAGGACTATTTTCGGACTTGGTTCTCTGAATCCAAAAACACTTCGTGATTAAATGAGATTTTGACATAGCTGAACCCAAAATTTGAAAAAGTGATCTACAAAAAGTTGTAGCCACTGAAATTTGACATGATTTGAAAAAAGAAAAATCTTGATTTAGAGTATTATAGAAGAAGTTCTGGTCGGTTGAATTTGGGGTAAAACTGAAGAAAGTGGAGCTTAAAACAAGTGATTTAAGATTAGGTTTTTAAAGTAAGGATTTGACTTTTAAGACTTTAAAACCTAAAAACTATATATAGAAACCATGGAAGTTTTGTTTCCAAGCTTAGGAAAGTTTTTCAAATGGAAAAGGGAATGGGAAAGTGAAATAATACTTAGAAAAACTAGTTTATATATTATGTCAACATGTCTAACTACCAAACCACCCTCGTCCTTTACCCTCCTTACGTCTACTTACACATCACCATTCTTGCCTCCTTCCATGAAAATAATGAAAATCTTGTCCCCCCTTTAATAGTTTGAGCCATCATGCATTTATGTGCATGGGTACCATTTTTAGACATGTTTAAACATGCCCCCCTATGATGTGACACTTAATTTATTTTATTTTTAAAACTTATACACCTAAGTATAAATACATATAGACATATGTTATATAAGCTAGCTTATTTAAAAATGTATATGATTGATTAATATAAAGGGCTCAAAACATTTTCGTTAACTTTCACCTAACGAAAAGTCAAAAATTCGAAAAACGAATTCTGATCACATTTTCTGTTTTTCATCGAGCTGTGTATTTTTATAAACAAATTTTAAAAAGTATTTCACCATCATTATTTATTATTTAAAAGAGTTTTATTTTTAATATAAAACCTATATATTGAATATTTAAAATTAATTAAATATTCGCAAATCAAAGGAGCGAAATTTTGGGTCGTTACGAAAGTGTTTTTCAATTTTGTAAAGAGGATGTCGACATACTCTATCTATGTATGTCAACATAGTGGCCGTAATTTTTAAAATTCAAATTTGAATGGAAATGTCTTTTCGTCGTATCTCTTCTTGAATGGAAATGACTGTTTTTTCCCTATGTATACCAGACTTCCAAATGAATTTCAAAACATCTAGTTTCTTATTCATCTCCCTTCCTCCCTCTCTCCTATATACTAAATCAAACATACCTAAACTCTTTTGAAATTCAACCAAAATCAAAGTCTATCATCACTAGTTTGATTCTCCTTCATCTACTCTTTGATTTCTCTCAAATCTCTCACTCAAACCAATATCAAAGTGTTATTCAAGAGTTATAGGATCATTTGTTATCAAGATTGAAGATCTTAGTCTGTAAAATTCTGTCAAATCATACTGATATAGTTGTGGGTATTATTGTAGCCCTTAAGATCAATTGGGTATGCTTTGTAGCCCGTAAATCTAGTGGTGTGTGCTTGTAGCCCAGAAATCAAGTGACTCTACCCAAAGGTCGGGATTTTGGATGGTGTGTCTTATATCGAGATTGTATTTGCATTTACTAATTGAAAAGAAATCTGCACATGGAATTGTACGGGAATGGATGTATGGTAACTCCAAACCAGTATAAAATCCTGGTACATTCTTTCCTTTTTACTTTTACTGCATTTACTTTTATTTGCACTTTGATTTTGTGATCCTTAATTACATTATTTCAAGTAGAATCTTAGAGAATTTGTTTTTTTTTTCATATAATCAATTAAATGATAAAGTTAGGGGTATAATCTAAGGGAAATTATGTAATTTGTTACATATATCTAACTTGTTGACTAATCTTTTTCAAAATAAAGGTATTTTCTTTCTATTATATACTTGATATAATCTGGTTATATTAATTAATAAATTTAATTAAAAGTATATTTAATAGAAAATCCATAAATGTTATGTTTTGTGATAGTAGTTACGAAGTGTTGTAACCATGAATGATTTATCACAATGAAACAAATATACCATTCTTAATATTCCTAGTCAAGATTTATCGAGTCTGAATATCGATGTATCCATTGAGACTAGTGTATGTAACGCTCTCCAAATGTTAGGTAGTGTATTTCTATAACTGCCGGGGAGGGGGGACCAAGGGGTAACGTACTGATAGTTATTGGATAGCTGTGGAATGAATCACTCGATAGTTTTCTGTTAGTTATTATAACTAAGGTCAAGCAGAGGATATCGATGTGACTAACTTACGTTGTTTTCTTGACTTGAGAATACTATTGATCTTCAATGTGGAAGTTTCGCTTTGATTATAGTTAAATCATAGCATGGTGTTCATCGAATGACTATAATTGGATCGAATGAAAGCATTGGAAGTGAAAAACTATTCAAGAGAGGATTCGTCTCCTCAGTAATATGAGATTAGTATCACGGTCAACTGAAGTCAATTCAAAGCCAAAGTCTTTAACCAGAGCATTTCAGTTGATAGTAATTGTTATTATTGAATCAAGAACTTTATGTTTGGACTATAAAGTTGAATATGGATGATATTGGAATTTTGAACATTACCAAAATCCATAAATCCAAAGTGATATAGTTTTGAAGAAGAGAATTGGTGTAAATAATTGTCCACATTAGGTACCGCTTATAATAAGTAAAAATAGATTTTACCAAAAGATGTGTAAGCGATAAGTTCGGTCAAAAAGTCACACCACCTGTTAAGTGACGTGCGAACATTTTTTCGAATAGTGTTGGAAACTGGGGTGGCTACAACACAATGTTGGATCTTAAGGCTATTCAGACACTAGAAGTAGTGAAATGTGTATTAACTATTTACTTATGAATATATAACTGTATTTACTCAAATTGCAAACAAAAAAGTAATCAGAAAATAAGTAAGTAATAAAGTAAAATGCAGTAATGTAAATAACACCCGGATTTTTATACTGGTTTAGATTAACCAATCATACATCCAGTCTTGCACTCTATCGTATAGAATTCCACTATAATCGCTTGCTTTCCACGGGTGGCAAGAACACCTTTACAATCTTGGTTTCATCGGCTACAAGGCACACCCTCTTGATTTTACAGGCTACAAGAACACCTCCTTATTACCAACAACAAACTATGGCAAGTGGTTGTATCTTCAATACAGATTCTTGCAGATTCGGTACAATGATCCTATAGACCTCCAATGGCAATATATCTTTGAATTCTTTGAGGAATAGGATGAAATCAAAGAGAGAATGATGTGAATTAAAGTACAACTCTCTGATATTGTGTGGCTTGCAAATCAGTGAAGAATTGGAGTGAAATAGTATCGATTTGCAAGGAGATGTGAAGAGTATGCAATGGATTTATTTTGCAAATGTTTGGAGATGAAGGAGTAAGAGAAAATAAGAATTCTTGATGTTAAAATTCGTTTTAAGAGGCCTTTATATAGTGGTTGAAGAGACGTGCCTTTTGGTGAAGAGATGGAGGGAAATGTCTCTTCATTCAAAATTTGAAATTTTGAAAAACAGCTAGTATGTCGACATCCCCGTACCCCCCATGTCGACATGGGTGTGTTGCAAAATGAACAGCAACGCTAATAAGTGTTGCAAATTTTTAGCATTTCAAATTACCTTATATTTGTGGATTTTTGTGAATCGGTTGAGGTCAATGGTTATTGATCTTCAAGTATAATTGCCATGAGATCTTTAACAAGATATTCTAAGGTTCAACCAACACCTCATCACTTCAAACACCTTTATCCTTCAACATTCTTCTCTAATTGGGTTTTGTTCTTCAATTTCTCTAATTGACCTTTTTCTACAATTCATTTGCTTCCACTATTTTCATATTTATCTCTATAAATGTCTCCATAATATATCTGATATGACTGCATAACTCGAAGATACGTTAGTAGTAATATTTATGTGGTTGTTACAAAACAGGCCATTTGCATCGGTTGTTTACCCCCCTTTTGCATCAGTTCAACATCCGATGCATATGCAGCCGATGCAACAGGCTTAACAGTTTTGCATCAGTTCTAAAACCGATGCAAAACGGTCCTTTTTGCATTTGTTGTTACTAACAACTGGTGCAAAATACGGTTGGTTGTTTGGACACAGCCCTCATGTTGCATTGGTTGCAATGAAAACAGATGCAACAAAGGAACTTGTTGCATAAGTTATTGTTGGAAACCGATGCAACATAAGAGTCTTTGGGTTTAAAAGGCTTCTTTGTTGCATCGGTTTTTTTATAAGAACCAGTGCAAACTAATCCCTCTATTGCATCAGCTATTTATACCTAATGCAAAAAAGTCATTCTTAGAAATCATTATTACAGTACTCAAATAGACAATATATATATATATATATATATATATATATATATATATATATTATTGATTATAACAAACAATTATTGCATGCAATATTACAATCATTCAAAATTAAATTTGATGGCAAATACAAACTGAATAACATAATACCAAAATAAACATATATCAATTATAGTGTTAATAAACTATACAAAATAATGGTTCATACATTCATTTTAGCAGCATAATTTAGATCTTTAGTACAATCATTAAGTGGTATAGTCTTAATTCAGATCTTTAATTAGTACAACCATTAAGAAATAGTATGGTGAAAACTTTAAAAACTTCATGGAATCTTGAAAACCTAAATTTTTAGGCTTCAGCTCAAATTTTTGCAGATCTGCATTAAAAGAGAGCACTAATTTCATTAATCAGGTTATCCAACAAAATTTCAGTATACTAACTTGAATACAGAATAAACTGAAGTATAAATCTAATTCAAAGTCAAATTTAAATGTCATCTTGCACCTTATTTTTTCTGTTAGGGAAAAGTCAATCATATTTTGCAAGTAAAGTCTTGGAAATAAAAGAAGAAGAAAAATGTAATTGAATGATCCAAGGGCATGAAATTCACATAATATTCACGTAAGGTTTAAATATTGTACAGGAACATGTTAAAGTGAAAGTTGCAGTAAACATAGAGCATTATATATTAAAGAAAATTCAGATGGTACTCACGCAACTGAAATTAGCATCAAATACAATAGCATATATTCAAGAAACTTCACACAGTATTCACGCAATTGAAAGTTGTAGCAAACACAGAGCATATGTTGAATTGAAAGTTGCAGCAAACACAGAGCAGTAATTATCTATAAACTAAATCGACGTTAAGCATGGTACCTAAAAAGCAAGCACTGAGGAAAAGTCAAATCTCAAAACTCAAGCAAAGGAGCAAAATCGCCGGTGCCTAGAATTCAGAGAAAGCAAATGACTGAGGATAATTGGTCAGTGGATGCACATAGCCATGAAATAAAAAAATTGTGTACAACAAGGATTAAAAATTACATGATATTTAATGTTGTTAACTGGACTTATATTTGAAACTATTTATTGAACAAATGTATATTTAACACTGACAACTATACACTAACATGGATAATTGGACATTCGTATTACTAATAGGATCCTTCTCCCAATGCTATTGTCCTCGCAAATGTTAAGCAAAGCAAGGACCAATCTTTCATAAGTTATAAAAGAAAATTTGGCGAGAAAACCTCTAAAGCTAAATGAGCAAGCAATGAAATGATACCTAACCATGATAAAACATAGCAATACAAATGTTATTTACATACCGATGCTTTTGAACTCACCTTATAAAAGTCTACAGATGCTTTCGAATCATACTCGCATTCTCTTCTCTCCAAATACTGATAAGAGAAATATTAGTTGAGAACAATTTTTCATTATTACCCACAAAAGAGACATCAACTAGATTACAGGATGATACCTCCATAACCTTCCATTCCATTTCTAAACCTCTCCTGACATAGAAGGCCGTACCCCACTGTTAAATTAACAATCACTACACATTAATTAAACCAAACCATTTCAAATCCTTATTTAGTAAAGCTACCGTACATAATCTATGGTTCTTTACATGATCACCAACATAGCATCAAGTACTCTTGGTTATTTGGATGGAGAGTTTTCAAGAGATAGTAGATTATTCAATTGTACAGCACAGTGTTTTTGTCAAGCTATTCTAGTTGCAAGCAACAAACAAGTTTGAATCAATGTAGGACTCATCATGTTGGTCATTACTGAAACAACAAAAGCTCACATAAAGATAAACATGTGCAGCACTATTTTACAAAAAACTGTAGAAGTTTATAATAAGCTTATGCAAATTTCGTCTTCTTTTTCTTCCAAGGTGCAAGTTCGTGCTAGATGCTTAGGTGTACCCCTATGATCTATGCATGCTAGAGAAAGGAAAAAATAAATGATGGTAATGTAATTCACCAAACTCGATATTGCTTAGTTAAGGCTTAAACTTCAGTTACAAAAAATTACCAAGATGGAACACACCCCTGTAATTCTTGATATATCTAATGATTTTCTCGTCAAAATCAAAACCAGGGTTCCAGACCAATGATCCATAGCCAAATACCCACAACACCATTTTCACTCTGCTTTCCTGTATAATTTCATCGAAGGTTTAAATTTCAAGGCAAAATATACTAGACAATTTAGCACTTGAGTTTTGTAGTAGCAGTGTGAGGGGTACTGGGAGTACCTATAATAACTGTAAAATAGAAGTACTGGTTTTGACAGGTTGTTATAAGGTGTTTTATTAATCGATTGGAACATGCTTCTAAGTTAATCATGCATGATTTTATGATTCAAATTACAGACAAAATTATTTATATATTTGTATAATCAACATAAAACTAAATTGCATTGTAGAAAACATTATCAAAACTGAAAACATTAACAAATATTTATATAAGCTCAGTTTTAGAATAACCATCAAAATGAAAAGCATTGATAAAAAGATTTGGTTACAAAACATCCGAAAGAATTTAACTTATCAAAACTGGTAAGCATATTTTAAGCACTTATGATCAAAAAGTGATACTATCAATTAGATTCCCAAAAAACACACTATTTCTGTATATATAATTGCAATTTAAATGTATATAATCACTTTTATGACAATTTTGTATTATTTATGTTATATTACTCAGGTCCATTCAACTAACATAACAAACAATAGTTGTTCTAAAATAAACTTTCAAACACTTCCAAATTATAGCTTCATATAAAACATTCATTTTGTTAGCTATGATTCTTCGGATATTTTTGATAAACAAATTGACAGTCTACCATAATTCGTTCAATTCAGATTTCTTGAACTGTTTGAATGAACCGAAGTAATAATTAATTGCAAAAGGGATAGATCTAAATTATTGTCTTAGCCATAGCAAGATTAAATAACTTACATAATACAACCACGATCCATAAACTTTGCTTCACTCCCACTAAAATTACAAATCTACCCTTTAAATCTCAGATAACGGTCATCGGTGCCACCCTCGTACTCACCATCGCCACACCACCGTCGACTGCTGCGACTAACTCCGGCCTCTGTGCCAAAAGATTCTGTAAATTTGAACCAGCATTTTGTCATCGTACTCTTTCATTTTTCTGTTTCCGACCCCAAACCCATCAATCTCTTTCCCAACGTACCCGAATCAGCCAGAAATTGCACCCATATTCGCAAACCCTAACATCATCCGCACATAGACGTCACGGATCTTGGCGAAAAACCGCATGATGATGCTACCATATTCTCCTTCTGATGGATTTGAGATGATAGATTCTGATTAAGGAAGAGAGGGTGGAATTTAGGATGAAAGGGTGGAATTTGGGAGGTGAGGATACAATAAAAGTTAGAGACGCTATGGATTTAGGGTTTTGATTTTTATTCGGGGATAGGAGAGAGTACGAAAGGGAGGAGAATGTGTGAAAATGTTTACCGCATCAAATCGGTGGAAAAAAAGGTCCGCCTTCAAAACGCAAAGAGTTCGCGGTAAATTTCTGACAAAATTTTAGAAAGAGAAGAGAGTGTGTAGTTGCATCGGTTGACTTTAAAACCGATATGACTAAAACTATTTGCATCGATGTATTTTTTTGGTCGTTGGTGACAATTGATGCAATTTGATTTTTTATTACCTATTGCTTTTCATGTATCAATTGCAACGGTTATTAAGATAGAACTATTGTTCTATTTGCATCAGTTTTTACTTCAACCGATTCAAATGAGGCGAAGCAATATGCACTTTTTGTACTAGCGGTCATCAAAATCAATACCTAGGTTATTAACAAATAGTTCATATAATCACTGACTGAATTTACACCTTTGACTCGCACAACCGTAATAATGAATTCTCTGAAAAACCACATGATTTAATCAACTTATAAAATGTTGTAAATTGATTAAATTAATTGATATTTGAGAAATATAAATTATTATTTATTTGACGTTGAAAGTTTTTTGTAGAGACCGCCTTTCTTGCACCGAAAGACGAGCCATTAAGGGTGGAAGAAAAAGAAAGATAAGAAGAAAACTAAACAACTGCAAAATCTCACCGTGAATCAGAATAAGATATAATAGATAACATAGTGTATTACATAGTCATTCCATAATAATAATACATCAGAGTCACTATAATACAACTTCAACTGGACAGTTATAATTATCCGTCCATACGAAAAACATAGATCATACATAAACACAGTGGAAATAAATATAATAAGCTACGGTGTAGTCACCTGCTCCAACTCCTTCAAAATGACTCCGCAAGAAACCTGGATCACTTGATTACTCATAAAAATTTGAGTACCCAAGAGTCTTAAGAAAAAGAAAATAAGACTCCGAATCAGACATGGGTCTAGTGTGAGTAAAACTCAAACAACTTAAATTTTATTTTTATAAAACACTTAGAAATCAAAAGTATCTCGTAAGACCATGCCGCACAGGAACACAGAGGGGTTTTTATCTTACGATAACCAAAACACTTTATATAGAAATCCTGTGATATTATCATAATGTCTACGGTTTTCAAATAAATAATTCACATAGCCGAAATTGTTACATTAATTAACTTCCAGCATAATAGGTATACAACTAAGATTGAAAGCACTTATTGGCAAATGGACTCCATACATGACCAGGTAAGGAACTACCTTCCAAAGGTGTACCTCTAAATAAAATACACCCGAGGCCTGACAAGAACATCTTGTACCTCTACTACATAGAACCCGCCTACCACTTGACTAGTAGTACCCAATACATCACCATCATGGTTGGGATCAGCAACCATACCGGAGCATACAAAATGAGTCAAATATCGATTCTACATACGGTGATGACATACCTTTATAGGAGCGACCCACATAGCCCTGCTGCATACCCTGTTTTTGTAATTTTCGATTGATGAAGCCCGAGACTATGTTCATCTTTATTATAGCATTTCCACTTGAAATGCTAACATTGCCTTATATATGTTGACACAATGTTAACACTTATCCATACAGGTTGTTCAGGAGATGAACGAACCAAAGGCACTATCTCCACTACACCCATTTTGGAATCACCCTCAGGGTTAGTAGCAAATAGCTCTTGCACTTCTAAGTCTTCATCTTGGACCTTTCCTTCTCTGTTTCCAATTCGAGCGTTTACGTTAGTTCGAAATGGTTTTCGGATAACCACTAATATCCGATCCCGGTCTCTCCAAACCAACATTCGATAATTTTAAAGGGTCAAATTGCTTATAGTGGACCATTCCACTATCAAGGTGTAATATTTACATATAAACATACACTCCATATACTTAGATTATCATGACTTGCTTATAGAAATTAAACCCCTTGTATTCATCACATTCCCGAAGTGCGGTATTTGTGATAAGTACAAGTTGACTTACTTTCAATAAAACATGTCAACATTTTATTACAACTACTTTAATTCATTTGCTACATAGCGTGGACAAGAGGTCATGTTTTTTCAAAACAATTTTCTTATACAAGGAAGTTTGTTAAAAATAAATAACCGATAGAATTTAAAAGAAAACTTTAAAACAAATAAATTTCCATTTTAATCATAAGTATAAACCCTCAATTAAACCTTAATTAGTCTTAATTAAATCAAAATTAAATCATAAATAATCCTAATTTTATTTACGTTTAAACTTTAATTAAATAACAATTATTTAAAATTAAACCCAAATTAAGTGGATAATTAACCTTTGATTAAATAATTAATTAAATAACTAAATCTAATTTATTAATTAAATAAAATAAACTTTATTAAATAAAATTAATTCCCTTTTTCTTAATTAATCATTATTTATAACTTACTTAATTAAAAATAATTAACTCAGTTAATAATTTTTTAAACTCTAATTATTTAACCTAATTACTTATTTAATTAATAATTAACCAAATTAATTTAAATTAAATTGGTAAATTATTAAATAATTGAAACTTAAACTTGTGAATTGCTTAATTAATTCAAAATGGTTTTCAAAAATAATCCAAAAGAAAACACTTAAAACTAGAAACTGTGAAATTTTCCGAGCTGCATCCATAGCGACAATCGCTATAAATGCAGTTTGCTAGAATTGATTTCTAGGTAAAATCTTTACTTTAACTCTAGCTACTACATCTTTGAAAACACGAATGGAAAAGTTTTGAAAACTTAAAACAAAGGTAAAAACTTGGAAAAACATTTTCAAAAATCCAAAGCTAGAAAATAGCTTTCATTTTCAAATCGAATCTCATGTCCTTTGCGATTTTTCATGGTGCAAACTTCACAACATTTACATCATATACACATGGTTTTATTTTCATAAACATACTACCATAATATCATACCTAATATTACATATTCATATCCATATACATCTCCAACATATCAACCAATTACCAAATCCAAGTTCAAACATAAACATATCATCATATGTCATCAATACGACATGATAATTCAACATAACAATCATCATATTTTCATAATATATAGTCCATTAGAATCAAGTTAATTTCTTTTCCAAAAAAAGTTTTACTCACTGAAATTTTTTCTAAATCAAAGCAACTTTTGCTAGAACTCGAAAACGCTTAAGAATGTTGCAAATTTGAAGCTTTTGAACTCCCAAACACTTGAATTGGGCTCAGCCAACTGAAATTTAGGCTCGGCCTAGGGATAATAGGACCGGCCTTGATTATTTTGGGCTTGACCCTTTTGTTCTTGAGTGGATGAGGTGTTGTAGCATGGAAAAGGAGGTGTTGAATGGTTTGTAGAAGTGAGTTCGTGGATTGAAAAGATATTTCTTTGTAAAATTTTATGGATTTTATCACTTTAGAATTATGAAGAGGATGCCTATTTTCTCAATCTCTTAGGAATTTGAAGCGGCGGAAGAGATTGTAAAATGAAAAGAATAAAAGTAAAGGGGGTATTTATAAGTTTAGGAAATTATTAAAATACGTATAAGTGCTCATATTTAATTATACACATATGCATGCATTGCCATACCTCCTCACCCCTTCACAACCGTGCATTACACCCTCCCTCCCCATACTTCTAATGATTCACTTCATGCACTGTTGTACTTGTGTTGAAAAGGAGCATTTATATATGTATATATATATATATTTCCTTTATAAAATATTTTCTTTTATCCTTATGTATATACACTTAAAAGAGAGCATATACATGCATATGTAACATGTATTTATCATGTTAAAATGGTTTGTATTGCATGCATGTATGTTTAACATAGTGTTATGACCTTTAAAGCAACTTTTAACCAATGAAAAATCGATATTTCGGATAATAACTTCTGTCACGTTTTCTATTTTTCTATGAACTATATATTTTGGTAAACAAATTTTGAAAATTATTATACATCGTTAATTACTATTTAAAATAGTTTTATTTATTAATAAAAATCCATTTAGTAATTATTTAAAATATAATTAAATATTCACAGTGATAAATTTCTGGGTAATTACATTTTTTGTAATTATTTTAATGCATTTATAAAAGTTATATTTGCATACACTGATAAACAATATCGATGTAATTTAAAGATAATTGCATGAAATGATTTATGAAAATTTTATGTCATATGATGACATGATTTATGGAAATTTTATGTCATTTGATGACATGATTTGTGAAATGTTATGTCATTTGATGATGTATGTGTAAAGAAAGGATTGGAGAAAGAGGAAACAATCAAGGGAATTAGTTAGCGAAATTTCAATTAAAGAATGAGAAAAGTTTCATTCTTTCAAATAAAACATATTCGCTAATTTATTTTGTACATATGATTCGCTTTTTCCTCATTCATTCTTTCTCTTTCTCCCCCTAACTTTTCATGGCTGAAAACAAAAATAATGTCCAAAACCTTTTAACTCCAAATAAAAAGGGAACAAATAAAAAAAGGTTCATTAATCTCTTGAAAGGATTGAATGAGGATCTTGAAGACCTAAGAAGATATCATCATTCAAGGTGTGACTATTAGGCAACATCCTGTGGGGAATTCAATTTCAAGGCATGCTTCAAAGATTTGGGTAATAAGATCGATTCACTGAATCTAAGAGCTTTTGATTCATCGTTCGAAATATTCTCTTGGGCAATAGCAAGGTATTCTTGATTTAAAAATTCTTATAATCATTTATAACTAAGTATTACATAATTTTGTCTAATTAATTTATCCATTATCACAATTCCTATACATATATGTTGTCAACATGAGATGCAAACATGATTATATGTACATGTATATATTTGATTAAAACTCTATTATGTTTATATGTTAGGAGATGTAATTTTTTTTTTTGAATTCATAATTGTATTTTTCTTCTTAACTTTAATTTTGACAAATCTCGAAATAAGTTTTATTAGGTTAAGTTTAATCTAAACAAGCAATTTCATATATAACTGTATAATCATATGATTTTGCTAATCAACAAAATTCATCCATATGTTCTATTTAATAACAAAGAAAATTGCAGTTTTTAATATGTGGTTGTTAAAATTAATCATACACGTTTATACATGTTTAATTATTTGCTTACACATTTGTCAAATTAAATTTGCTTACATATTTTATTAGACAGTAATTATGTGATTTAAAATAAAAAAGGAAGTTTTGCTAATTTAATTTGTGCAAGGAAAGTTTATTAAGGTAAAGTTCTGCTAATTTACTTTGTACAAGGAAAGTTTTATTAAGATATTGTGTAACCACATATCTGATTATGTGTAAAGGGAAGTTTTGTTAATTTGTTTAGTGTAAGCAAAGTTTTGTTCATATATTTTGTAACCATATATAAGGCTACACACATATAAACATATATATACACACATACACATTTGTTTTTAACCTCTATATTCATATCATATATATAAATATCTGTTTAGTTATAAAATTATATAGTAATTTAAAGTAATTTAAGTGTACTTGATGTCCATTCAAAGTGTCTTTATGCGTATTTTAAAACTTTCATTTATGGTCATAGGCATGTGGAGTGTAAATAGTTATTTGTTTCTAATTATTACTTATTCAAGGATTGCTTTATTTGGTATTGGTATCCTAAAATTAAAACCGCAATCTAATTTACAAGTATTGTATGGATGGTTAGAAATTCTGACATTTTATACCACAATTATATGAGTATGCATATATATAAATAAATATGAAAATTCATATCATTTATAAACACCACAATATTGCACATTCATAATTCATACTAGAATATATATGGACAAACTTACATTTTATGCCATGTATTAATTGCAAATTAATGGCATTTAATTTATCAATCAATTTAATTAAAGAGAGAGAAATGAAAGTTTCTCACTTCACATAAATAATGAGCCCCTCATTAATTAAATAAGTTAAGAGAAGAAAATAAAAAGTTTTCTTCTTTAAAAAATTTATGCACCGTCATTAATCGAATAAGTTAAGAGAAAGGAAATGTAAAGTTTCCTTCTCTAATAAATTTAATCTGCAACCTTCACACACAAATATTTATATAAGGGTATGTGTGATAAACTCTAATTTATATTCACATTAAATTACAGTGAAACTTTATTTATGAAACTAAATAAAATATTCATTTTATTTAAAGAATTTGGAAAAATCGTAAGTATATTTAGACTTCAAAGGCACATTAAAGATCCAAAATGGTAAAATTTTGAAATTCACCAATTTCTTCCATTGCGGGCTGGGCGAACAATGATATCGGAGTCCAATTGCCTATGCGGTCTAAATTAGTCATGTTAGGGCTAACTAATTTAGCTTGCGCACTTAGTATAATGTCTAGAAAGACGATGTCTAGGATTTGAATTGGGTAATCAAGTACCATGTCCTACCTGGCTACCTGCTTGGCCTGAAAGGCGAAGTGATTCCAAAGGTTGCCCCTGATAGAAAAACCTAATTTGAATTGGGCCTTGGGCTAATTTTTAAAAATATTTTTGAAAATAAAGACTAGATTTTAAATTTAAAAGAAAAATATGTTTATTAAAAAGTTATAATACAACATAAATTTTAAAAATGTTTGAAAAGGTAATGAAAATTTCAAAATGTTTGAAACTTTTTAAATATTAATTTCGAAATTTAAATTTTATTAATAAGATTAATAAAATAAGTTAATTAAATGAGTCAATTAATTAATACTTATATGCATGTATTATATATGTTGATATATGTTATGTTACTTTAAAATGTTTAGTATAATATAACTTTTCACGTTTGTATGTAAGATAAATTTCGAAATTAATAAAATTTAATTAAAATTGTTTAATTGAATAGATTAATTGAAGGTTAATTAATTAAATAAAATACACATATATAGGATATATGAAAGGTTATAGTGTGCACTATAAAGGTTATAGTAGAAATGTCCAACATGAATGTTGTGTTGGAATTATAATATAAAATTAATTAAATTAGTTAGTTAAAATTAATTAAATGAGATTTAATTAATATAATATTATACATAAGGCTATTATACAAGTTAATTAAGTTATATAATAATTCAGCTTATGTAAAATGAATGTATAACAAAGGTGGAACTTTAAAGAAATCCTAAATAGATTGAAGGAATAAGTACACACGTAAATGTACGTATACCATGATTACTGATATGTTCGATACTTGAATCATGAGAGTATTTCGTAAGAAATACATTATTCCATAAGTCACTATCACTCGATATAATATATTAAAGATATTGATCTTCAATATAAAGTTTTCCTTTATCATTTATATATTAATAGATTACTTGTATACTCCTTAGTTGTTGAGCTTTCCTCAAGCTAGGGATGTTATGTGTAGCACTATTAATATATTGAATAGGCGATGTAAGATACCACACATATTTGTTGAGCTTTTCTATGGGTACGTGCATTATATTTAGGCTATCACAAAATGATAAGTCCAAGTGAATAGTCCCACTTTACTTGTTGAGCTTTTCTTAAGGTAAAGGCGAGATTAGGACAAGGTACCAAAGGTTAGGAGTTGTATGTGATACAACTGATAAAAAGTTATCCATCATATGTGGGCCTATAATTTGTTGATCTTTCCTCAAGATCAGAATCCCAAGGCATATGAGTTCTAACACCTATTAGTGAAGTTAAAAGACTTCTATGTTTCGCTTAGAGTTTGGTGAATTATAAAATACTATAGGGAGCCTTATCAGAAAAATGAAATGGTAACATTTAACCTTTCTAATATTGTAAGAACATATGCTAAATAATGTTATAGTTATATACAATGATAAATTTGTGCATTTAATATGATTGATAAAAGTTTATTAATTAATATGTACAAATGCACTAAATTGAAAGTTGACAAATGAAAATATAATACCCACTATTTCATATTAATGTTTTCTATATTCATGAAAATGTTTAATTTTTACAACTACTTAGTACATTCGTAAAATGATCGCTTACATGTTTATTTGGTTTAGACCGTGTGATGCATTTTATGACTTTCGAACTCTAAAAGCAATACAATACTATGGATGGATATTTGATCCATATACTATCACATAGAAATGTTATATGGTGAACGGTCACAGTTCATAATGTACCATATTTCAATGAATATAGTTCATTTGAAATAGGCCAGTAAACTGTACTATAAGATTGAGTATTCAATTTGATTGATTACATAAAAGAGTTCTATATTGTGTTAATTATAGCAGAAGACCAAAACTACAAGATAGATCTAAGAACTCGATCACCAAAATTCAGTTTAATTAGCTTATGCAAAAAGCAACATATTTAATGTCCTGAAATGTTAAGGATAATCAAATGCGCTTTTATAAAGAGTCCATTATGATATTGTAGTAAGGATTTTCTTTTGAATGGTTTGACCATTTAGAAAGGAAAATGAATGTATAAGAGTAAATGTGATTTAAGGTATGGTTGGGATGGAGAGAGTGAATAGTTATTTCTTCTTCATAAAGAAACAACGGAAAGGAGAATTGTAATAATAATGGTTGATACTTAACATTGGAATGAGAAATATGATTTCTATTCCAAATGTATTTTCATGTGATAATTATTTTCTATGAGATTTGTTTCTTTGAGTTCAAGATACTTGATCAAAGAACTCTCCATGGTAAACTAGTAGCCGTATATGAAATAAACAAATCTATATTAAGTGAATGATGGACCTCTGAATTTAGTACGCTATTATTGTAATAGTGAAAATAGTGGGAGCATGTCATATAGCACTTATTGGTTGCATCAAATTATGAAAATTGTAAAACATACCAACATTATTTATGAAATAATGACTATTTTTGTTTATCGATTGAAAAAATAGACATAGCTATATTTCTATGAATATTATGAATATTTTCTATGAAATAAAACTATAATGTGGTATTTGCTTTCATAACGAAAGTGATGCACTAGAAAATACAGAAGTATCTAATATTATTTACAATTGTTTGGAATTATAAACTAAGCCATAGTTTTGAGAAAATAATTTTATTATATGATTTTGAATCATATGATACTTATTAATTATATCTCAAACAATAAAGGGCTATGCACTCATTTAGTGGGAGCATCATAAAAGTTGATGAACTCTTCAGATTGATATATATATATATATATATATATATAGATGTATATAATCGTAATTCTATAAATACCAAAACAGCTTCACGCACTTCGTCATATTCACCGATGAGTCTTCATCGACATGGATATGTTTATTTGATACACATATAGTATGCCTATGGTAAACTCATTGAATATGAAATAGAAGTAAAAATAACATGCGATAGAAATATTCGATTTGATCGAATGAGTGAGTATATTAGAAAAGGTTCCAAACATACCTAAAATGAATAAAAATTCAATCTCAAAATAACTATTTCATATGATACACAATGATGCATTGATATGGAGTAATCGAACTTTGTTGGATAATGTACGATTAGTTATGAGTGTAGTTGAGTCAGTTTCTTTCTATGAGGTAATGTACTTAAGAGTAGTACACAAGGGTATTATTATTTCATCTGAATAACAGTTTACAAAATCTTACAAGATAAGGGTTTATTAGAAAATCCAACATATCCTAGGCTAAAGAGTTAGCAGGTTATGCGAGTTGAAAGATTGCACGTAATAACTGTTTATGAGAGATCTTGTATGAATCTCCTCAAAAGGATTTTGGAAAGGACCGTCATTGAATGACATATTTATGTTTTGAACATAGTTTTTGTAAACTAAAATCAAAACAAATTTATAAATAAAGAAATTCATAAAGCATTTATCAAACCCTATTCTATTTACATTAAGAAACAATTGTTGTTTCAAGATATACCAACTTTATTGTGAAGGAATTTCTTGGAGAAATTATTAGTAGTTGAATGGAATTGGATATGATTCATATATAGAACTGATTGTATGAGATAAAATGAAATTAACTAATCTAAATGGACACATGGCATTAGAATGTCCAATAAGTATTCTCGTACATCAAAAAGAAACTTTGAGTTTCATATTAATGTCAAAATTATATAATCCTTGGTGGTTTAGTTAAACCATTAAGAGTGTTGAGTCTATATGGTATGATGCGCAAATTTGAAAGAATTTCAAATGCGCTATTAAAATATGATTTTGGTGGTCCTAACTAAAGGGATGTCATCCATCGGTCGAGATTGTGTTTTCATGAGAAAGACTAATGCAGTTGGAATTAAATGAGTAATGCTGATAAGAATAATATCGCAAATTTCAATCGTTGAAATCAACATAATAGATCCTATATTCAACATGCTTAAGTTAATTTAGACTTACTCACAAAATTATCACTTGACAAGACTTAGTGTTTTGGTACACATGTATTGAAATAGAAAATTCTAAATAACGATTTAGAATAAGGTGTTTACACATACTAACCAAAAATGTCTTCAAGTTAGTGGGAGTGTTATTGAGTTTGTGAGTCTTTGGATATGATCCATGAAATGATACGAAAGTATCATTTTATAAGCATCAAGATGGAATAAGTATATTGATAGAAACCATATAGTTTGATTTTCAATCAAAGTGCAGAGGAAGCGTGTGTTCATAAGAAAGAACGTTAAAAGGTACATTAATATTTCTAAACTATAAGTAAACAACACATTGTTGATTTTAACGGTGTACTTGTGCTGAAATCAACCTTAGTTGTTTTAACACTCAACTTTAGATTATAAATAATGTCTTTTATGGCGAGTATAAAAGATATTGGGAATGTCCTAAATCGATAGGTAAATACACCTTATTAAATTCTTTAATAAGAAACATGTGAGTTTCCTTATGCATTGGCAATAGGAATTATAATACATGTTATGTTGGTTACAATATCGTGATTTTTTTATGTATTTGATACATGAAAAAATAGCAAATCCAAATTGATATCACCAAATGGCTGTTTGAAGTGTTCTCGTGTATTTATGATATACTAGGGAATTGTTTACAGAAACAAAAACTTCTTATGAAAGAGTGTTTAGAATCAAATGTTATAAGTGATATTGAGTATAATATGTCAATAATAAATTCAAGTTAAGAATCTCTAAGTT
Source organism: Allium cepa (assembly GCA_030765085.1). NCBI lineage: Eukaryota > Viridiplantae > Streptophyta > Magnoliopsida > Asparagales > Amaryllidaceae > Allium > Allium cepa. Next base: position 407,866,367 of record CM060939.1, on the reverse strand, counting down.
GGAAATGCTCCAAATGAAAGATCATGGCTGGTTCAATGAAAAAGGTTAAGTACATCATCTTGAATAGCGCCGCAATAAAAAAAATATAGATACATAAGTGCACAAATTTATAACTAAGCTTATTCCAAGTGTTGGGAATCTCATAACATTGTTATATGATAACAATGTTGTGATATAGTTCATAACAGAACTTAGAGCTTACTAGAAGTCGAGAGATATACTTTGAATTATTCCATATGATAGAACAGTTTATCACCGTCATAGAGAGTTGATTGATAGAGTAGATAATTAAAACATAATAACATACTCGCTCATAAAGGGACTAACCCAATTAGTTTTGAGAAAACCGATCGGAGAAGTTAGAATAAGATTTCATAATTGGCCCCAAGTGCAAGTGGAAGATTGATAGAGTTAGGGGTATACCCTAGGACAATTTTATGTAATTTGTTACATATATCTAACTCGTTGACCTATCTTGTTTGAAATAAAGGTATTTTCTTTCTATTATATACTTGATATAACGTATTTATATTAATTAATCAATTTAATCAAAAGCATATTTAATAGAAAATCCATAAATGGTATGTTTTGTGATAGTAGTTACAAAGTGTTGTAACCGTGAGTAGTTTACTATAATGAAATAAATATACCATTTTTAACGTTCCTAGTCAAGATGCGTCGAGACTAGATATCGATGTATCCGTTGAGAATGGAGCATGTAACGCTCTCCAAATGTTGGGTAATCGCTATGGGAAAAAACCCATCGGATGGCAGATATGCTCCGTTGCCTGATTGCATATCCATCTGTCGTTAAATCTCGTGCCGTCTCATTGCACATCAGACCACAGATATGTTCCATCGTCTGATATGCACTTACAAAACAACAGAAACCATATATTGTCTGATGCTATAGTATCATTTCTAGAATTTCCTATTAGACAATACACACACAGATATATATATATATATATATATATATTGATAATACGCATACCAGTTACACTTATATTATGTTTGCATAATGAAATGAATGAATCACAATTTTATTTAAACAAATAATTTATTTCAAATCAAATTCAAATACAATACAACTTTCACTATACTTACATTTTCAAATACAATACAAGCATTATCACTCTCATATATACAACTTTTCTCTACACTCGCACTCACTCGCACTCATTCGGGTTTATTTTTGATATTGATCTTGATTTGACTTCTCCAGCATATGCCCAGCCATCTCCTATACCTGTCAAATAAAAAGTGCAGTAAAATGTAAAAGGAAACAAACTTAAATTGCAAAAATAAAATTGAATTTGAATATTAATATTGCTTCAGTTTATGGTTTTGTTTTCTCTTCATGTTTTAGACAGGGACAAATCTCATGGACCGTTGCAAAGGTCAAACCCAAAGGTTCAACACAGTTCAAATGTGCACAAGTTCAAGCCCAAGCTCCATCGGGCTCAACTCAAGTGCACATATACAAGTACTAACTAGGAAGCAAAACAATTAAAGTACCTCAACACTGCCTTGAACCAAGCAACAAAACAATCATAATAAACCAGTGTGCATACAATAGTGAGAACACAAATTTCATAGGAAGCAAAACAATCAATCAAAACTTTCAAGATAAAGGAGATGCACACGATAGTGTGCATAGAATAGTCATGGGCAAACAATGACAACTTGAATTTTAAACAAAAGGGCAAGCTTCAAGGGATAAGAACACATCGATGATTCAAGCATCTACGCAGAAATTTAACAATTCAAAATTAGAACAAGTTTGGAAAATTGAATACATCGGTGATTCAAGCACATATACATATATATGTATATATGTATATACATACATACGCAAATTCAAACAAGTTGTCCATCATAAAATTGAACAAGTTATCCATCCTAAAATCAGACAAAAAAGTAAAGCACATGAAAGTAATAAAAAACAGCATGAAAGTAATTAAACATGTACATATACAAAGCCAAAACTAAAACGCCGCCTTGAACCACGCAACAAAACTATCAAAATAAGCCAATACGACAAAATAAAATGGTTCAACTCAAAATGGTTCATCTCAAAGCACATCCATGTATCAGTTCAAAATGATTCACCTTAAATGTTTCAAACTAGTTTAGCTCAAAATGGTTTAGCTGAAAGCGCATCAAGGAAATGCAAACAAGACAGCATATAAATGGCAGCACGTATATCAATGGACATGAATAAAGTAGTGTGCAAGTGCAAGTACATGGATATGGACATGAACAAGGTAGTGTGCAAGTAAAAGAAAATTCACACATATACACACATATATATGTATGTATATACATGGAAGGGTTAGTCCTTGAGATGATGGTTTAGATGACAACAACCTTAGAATAAGATTATAAAATATAAATACTAACATTATAGCTTAGATAGCAGGATCTAACCATGCAGGTACCAAGAATGACGACTGTACAATATAGAGATTCAAGATATCAAGATTAAAGACTCATGAGTATCAAGAATATCAAGAGTTCAAGATTTCAATAATAAGTAATTTAATTAGGAATTTTGTTAAAACTCCTAGAAAAGCACTGGCATCTTAAAATCCAATTTATTCGTGGAATGGAATCCACTTCGAGCCTGTTAAAGGGATGAAACCCTAAGTAGGATGGAACCTACGAAAAATCTAGTGGAACATTGTTTTGTATCCACTAACTTTTATTCAAATGTTTTTTACAAAATTATATCTTATTTTCAAATGATTTCAAAATCTTCCTTTTAAAAGAATCAAAAACATCTATCTTGGTTTTAAACATTTTTAGCCTCAAAATAATCTTTATTTTCAAAATCAAATTATCCTTGGTTTAAGCTATCTTTTAATAATAATAATATATTTAACTTTTAATATTTTTACTTAGATTTAAATTATAGTAAAATTATATATATATATCAAAATATTATTCTTTATATTACTTATGTATTTTAACTATAGTTAAGTATATCTATAAAGTTTAAAATAGTTTTAATACAAGATGAAAGTTATTTTCAAAGAAAAACAAATTACCAAAATTTCCTTAGGCATGTCGACATCCTCAAGTACCCCATATCGACATGGTAGCAGTTTATTTCAAAATTTTAAATTTCAAAGGAAGTGTCTATTCATCGTATTCTTTCACGAATGGACATGGCTGTTGTTCTACTATAAATAGGGGTAGTTTTGAATGAATTTGTATTCATATTTTCTCTGATTTCACTCTTCTTCTTCTTCCACATTTCTTTATACACATTTTTACCATTACTCTGCCGAAATCAACATTGAATCTTGTTAGATCATCTCTGGTTTGATTCTCTATCACTATCTCAACAAGATCTCAGTGCTATTCAGTGTTATATGTTTCTTTGTAATAAACTAAGCGAGTAAAGGTGTGATTATAGCCTGTGAAATCTATCAAGTAAGAAAAGGTGTGATTGTAGCCTTGGAAATCAATTGGGTGAATTTATTGCCCGTGAAATCAAGTATCTCTACCCAGAGGATTGTGAATCTGGAGTGGTGTACCCCGTGGCCTTGAAATCGAGGGTGTAATTGTACAATTGCTTTTGAAAGGAAATCTATACTTGTGTGCAGGACTGGATGTAGGGTAACTCCGAACCAGTATAAATCCGGTGTGTTCTTTCCTTTCTTGCTTTTACTTTATTTCTGCATCTATGTTTGATTCTATGATCATACCTGCGTCTGAATATTGCATATAATTGTGTTCAAGTTAACAAAAAATCAAAAAGATTTAGTAATTCCTTTAAACACTATTCATCCCCCCTCTAGTGTTAATCCTAGCCTTAAGATCTGTATTCCGCATTTCTCACATTTGGTATCAGAGCAAGGTTTTCATAATATGATTTTTGAATTTTTTTTTAAAATGGCCATGTTTAAGAAAATTGTGAATACTAGTTTAAAAATATTCATATCATCATTGTCTCCTGAGTTTGCATATAATCAATATTCAAAGTCAAGTTGTCTACCAAAATTATATGATGTGCACGCAACATGCTTTATGGGTATTGAGGGATCAATCCACAATGGACAAATTGTGTAGATCAAAAAGAATAAATGGATACTCGATAGTGGATGCTTTAGACACATGACTGGCAATCCAGATATGCTAAATGATATAATATACAAAGGTGGAGGACTGGTTAACTTTGGAAACAATTCAAAAGGATATGTGATTGGCATCGGCAAAGTCGGTAACTTTGAAACTCTTATTATTACTAATGTTTTGCTAGTTAAGAATTTGAAACATAATATGCTAAGTATTAGTCAACTTTTCGATAAAGGATATAAAATTAAATTTTAAAAAGATAAGTGTCACATTGAAGATAATAATTCAACCATAATATTTAATGGAATTAGGTAAAAAATATTTATATTCTTAGTATGAAAGTCTCAAATGATAATTTATGTCTTTTGGCAAATATAATTGACCCTTGGATTTGGCATAAGAGATTTGGACATTTGAATTTCAAACTCTTATCTAGACTGTCAAAACATGATCTAGTAAGAGGTCTCCCTAAAATGAATTTTAAAGTAGATAGTCTATGTGATGCATGTCAATTAGGAAATCTTAGAAAAAGTTCCTTTAAATTAAAAGATATGATTTCAACTTCAAACCCTCTTGAATTATTTCACCTTGATTTATTTGGTCCATCTCAAATTTGTCAATAAACCATAGTAAATATGTTTTTGTAATTGCAGATGATTATTCTGGATTTACATGGACAATATTTTTGAAACATAAAAGTGATACTTTTGAATGTTTTAAGAACTTTACAAAAAGGATTCAAAATCAGCTTTCTCTAAAAATTATAACCATCCGTAGTGATCACGGTGGTGAATTTGAAAATGAAAAGTTTGAGGAATTCTGCAGTAAAAAGGGAATAACTCACAATTTTTCATTTCCAAGAACTCCACAAGAAAACGGGGTAGTAGAACGTAAAATAGGACGATTCAAGAGTGTGCGAGAACTATGCTTTCAGATAGTAAATTACCAAAGTATTTTTGGATAGAAGAAGTTGCTACCGCCTGTTATATTTTAAATAAAATTTTAATTGGACCTTTAACTGATAAGACATCTTATAAAGAAGTTCATAGAAAGAAATCTAAGGTATCTTATTTTAGAATTTTTGGAAGTAAATGTTTTATTTTAAATACAAAAGATAACTTAGACAAATTTGATTATAAATCCAACAAAGGTATCTTTTCGGATATTCTAATAGAAGTAAAGCATACATAGTATTTAATTTAAGAACTAACGCCATCGAAGAAACAATGCATGTTTCATTCGTTGAAAATCTCAAATTTTTTGAAGATACAAACGATGAAGAGGATTTAATAACTCAAAATCAAGAGTCAACTGAAACTAATAATGAAATTAGTCATCCTAATAAAAGAATTAAACTTTTGAAAGATCGTCCTATAGAAAATATATTAGGAGATATGCAATCTGTTGTTATGACTAGAAATTAATTAAGTAAAATGAGTAATGTAGCCACTATATCAACTATTGAACCCAAAAATCCAAAAGAAGCATCAACTGATGATTCATGGATTTTGTCTATGCAAGAAGAACTAAATCAATTCACTAGAAATGATGTTTGGGAACTTGTTCCTAGACCTGAAAATAAAACTATAATTGGAACTAAATGAGTTTATAAAAATAAAATGAATGAACAAGGAGAGGTTGTTAGAAACAAAGCCCGGTTAGTCGCTCAAGGTCATTGTCAATAAGAAGGAATAGATTTTAATGAAACATTTGCTGCCATAGCAAGATTAGAAGCCATTAGGATTCTACTTGCTTTCGCAAATCATAATAATTTCAAATTATATCAAATGGATGTTAAAAGTGCCTTTTTAAATGGATTTTTGAAAGAGGAAGTATATGTTGAACAACCACCAACTTTTTGAAAATGAAAAATTACCAAATCATGTTTACAAACTTAAGAAAGCTCTATATGGTCCAAAACAAGCTCCTAGAGCCTGGTATGATAGACTAAGATCTTACTTATTATAATCAAACATTGAAATTGGTAAAAGCAGATAATACTCTTTTTATTAAAAGAAATAAAGATGATATTCAACTAGTACAAGTTTATGTAGATGATATCAGTTTTGAATCAACTAATTTTGAAACGAATAAATAATTTTCTAAAATAATGACAAAAGAGTTTGAGGTGAGTCATATAGGTGAATTAAACTTCTTTTTAGGATTACGAATAAAACAATTAGATAATGGTATATTTATTAGTCAAGAAAAATATGCTAAAGACTTAGTTAGTAAATTTGGTTTGACTATTGCAAGTAGAAAACTCACTCCCATGGCAACCAATGAGTACCTAAGTAAAGGAGATCTCTCGAGAGATGTAGATCAAAAATTATATAGAGGAATGATTGGATCACTACTCTATGTCACTACTAGTAGACCTGATATCATGCATAGTGTTTGTCTCTGTGCAAAATATCAATCCCAACCTAAAGAGACCCACTTAAAAGACGTAAAACGTATCATAAGATATGTTAAACGCACCTTTGATTATGGCTTATTTTACCCTAAAAATGATTCTTCTGACTTAATATCTTACTGTGATGCTGATTATGCTGGTTGTAAATCAGACCGAAAAAGTACAAGTGGAACTTGTCACTTTTTGGGGCATTCTCTGATTTCCTGGTTTAGTAAAAAGCAAATCATAGTTTCTTTATCAATAACTGAAGCAAAGTATATTTCTACTGCTTTGGCTTGTTCTCAAGTAATATATATGCAACAAACTTTAAAAGATTTTGGTTTAAATATCTTAAAATCACCAATTTATTGTGACAATACTAGTGCAATAAATTTATCCAAAAATACTACTACACCATGCTCCAACTAAACATATTGATATAAGACATCATTTTCTCAGAGATAATATAAGTTAGGGAGTAATTACTCTTGATTATATCAATTCTGAGAATCAAATTGCTGATATCTTAACAAAACCCTTAAATGAATCTATATTTACTAAATTAAGAAGAGAATTAGGTATTTATTCAATAACTGAAATATAAAATATAAATAACAAAATATAATTAAAAATTAGATCAAAATAAATCAAATAAGAAAAATATCAAGCACCATGTCGACATCCCCCCTACTCATGTCGACATATAACGATTTTTATTTTTGAAATTTTCCCACCAAAATTCAAATAAGTGGTTATATATTCTTCCTATTTCGAAATTTTGATCATTCTTATTATTCTCTCTCTGTTCTAACTTCTGAAATCAATTAAAAAATGGCCCCCTCTTTCAAATCAAACAAAAATTCAACCCTTTTGTTCTCTTCTCCTTCTACTGGACCATTTCAACGAACTACGCTCGCACGAGTGATAAAAATGGAGGATTCTTTGAAGGATGCACTGCAACTAATGACTAAAATTCAAGTGGTGCAACTTAGAATGACTAAAGAACAAGAACGGAAAGGCAAAATTCTTAGAAATTTGCAAAAGTTTCTAATGGGCAATCGCGCTAATCCGATCTTGATTGATGAAGAGTCTTCAGGAGATCAAGTGCAAGAGGACAGCAAGGAAGAAGAAAAAGAAGCCTTCATGGAAGTAGAGCACGCTGAAGATGATGACAAAGTCGTTTGCGTTGGAGAAGTGTGCTTTGACAAAGATGGAAATCTAGTTGAACAACGTGGAAATTTCTGTTTCCACTACCCAAATTGTTTGGTGCATAGATCTCCCATTTTCAAAGACACACATTAGTTTCTTTTCTCTCTTTCCTATAGGTATATGTTCTTTCTTACATTCTCAACGAAAATGTAAATAAAAAAATATATAATTAATAAATAATTTGTGTTCTTGTATTTTATTTCTCACTATTATTAGTATTATCATATATGGAATCTTAGTTAGGATAGTTAGTAATTTAGGATTAAGTTTTAGTTTTAGAATCAAGCGTTGATTATTTATGATAACACTATCATTATAATCACATGTCATAAAGTATTAGATTAAGGGGGAGTTATATAGTTTGGAGTTAGTTTTTTGTTGATGAAAAAGGGGGAGAAGTATAAAGTAGGACAATTTGGCATAGATTAAGGGGGAGCTATTAATTTTAGGGGGAGTTAATAGGATAGAAGTAATATTTTATAAACAAAGGTTGCCATCATCAAAAGGGGGAAGATTGTTAGTCCTTGAGATGATGGTTTTGATGATAACAACCTTAGAATAAGATTATAAAATATAAATACTAACATTATAGTTTAAATATATATGTATATGCAGGATCTAACCATGCAGGTACCAAGAATGAAGATTGTACAGTATAGAGATTCAAGATATCAAGATTGAAGACTCATGAGTATCAAGAATATCAAGAGTTCAAGATTTCAATAATAAGTAATTTAATTAGGAATTTTGTAAAACTCCTGGAAAAGCACTGGCATCTTAAGATCCAATTTATTTAGGTAATGGAATCCACTTCGAGCCTGTTAAAGGGATGGAACCCTAAATAGGATGGAACCTACGAAAAATCTAGTGGAACATTGTTTTGTATCCACTAACTTTTATTCAAATGATTTTTAAAAATTATATCTTGTTTTTAAAATGATTTCAAAACATTCCTTTTAAAAGAATAAAAAACATCTATCGTGGTTTTAAATATTTTGAGCCCCAAAATAATCTTTATTTTCAAAATCAAATTATCCTTGGTTTTAAACTATCTTTTAATAATAATAATAATATATTTAACTTTTAATATTTTACTTAGAGATTTAAATTATAGTAAAATTATGTATATATATATCGAAATATTATTCTCTATATTTACTTATGTATTTTAACTATAGTTAAGTATATTTATAAAGTTTAAAATAGTTTTAATACAAGATGAAAGTTATTTTCGAAGAAAAACAAATTACCAAAATTTCCTTAGGCATGCCGACATCCTCAAGTACCCCATGTCGACATGGTAGCAGTTTATTCCAAAAAATTGAATTTCAAAGGAAGTGTCTATTCGTCATATCCTTTCACGAATGGACATGGCTGCAGTTTACTATAAACATGGGTAGTTTTGAACGAATTTGTATTCATATTTTCTCTGGTTTCACTCCTCATCTTCTTCCACATTTCTTTATACACATTTTTACCATTACTCTGCCGAAATCAACATTGAATCTAATTAGATCATCTTTGGTTTGATTCTCTTTCACTATCTCAATAAGATCTCAGTGTTATTCAGAGTTATAAGCTTCTTTGTAATAAATTAAGCGAGAAAAGGTGTGATTATAGCCTATGAAATCAATCAGGTGAGAAAAGTTGTGATTGTAGCCTTGGAAATCAATTGAGTGAACTTGTTGCCCATGAAATCAAGTATCTCTAACCAGAGGATTGTGAATCTGGAGTGGTGTACCTCGTGGCCTTGAAATCGAGGGTTTAACTGTACAATTGCTTTTGAAAGGAAATCCGTACTTGTGTGCGGGACTAGATGTAGGGTAACTCCGAGCCAGTATAAAATACGGTGTGTTCTTTCCTTTATTGCTTTTACTTTATTTCTGCATCTGTGTTTGATTCTGTGATCATATATGTGTCTGAATATTGCATACATTTGTGTTCAAATTAACAAAAACTTAAAAAGAATTAGTAATTCCTTTAAACACTATTCACTCCCCTCTAGTGTTAATCCTAGCCTTAAGATCCATATTCTATTCTCATAGGAAGTTCATGCAAAACAAAAAGGGTTGAATTGTAACAAGATTTGCAATTGAAATTGTAACAAGAAATCACGGAGCATACAAACAACTTGAGTATTAAACAAAGCAGCAAGCTTCAAAGGACAAGAACACATCAATGATTGAAGCATCAATATAAAAATTTAACAAGTCAAAATCAGAACAAGTTCTAAAAATCTAACACATCAGTGATTCAAGCACATATACATATATACATACATACATACATACATATATATATATGTATGTATGTATGTATGTATGTATATGTATGTGTATATACGTACATGCATAAACTCTAAAAATCAAACAAGTTGTCCATCAAAAAATTAAACAAGTTGTCCATCAGCAAATCAGACAAGTAACCAATGCACATGAAAGTAATCAAACAGAACAACATGAAAGTAATTAAACATGTACATATACAAAGCCCAAAACTAAAACACTGACTTAAATCAGGCAACAAAAAAATCAAAACAAACCAATACAGCAAAAAAAATGATTCAGCTCAAAATTATTCAGTTCAAAGCACACCTAGGAATCAATTCAAAATGGTTCAGCTCAAAGAACATCCAAGAAATGCAAACAAGACCGCATATCAATGGCAACACATATATCAATGGACATGAACAAGGTAGTATGCAAATGAAAGTACATGGATATGGACATGAACAAGGTAATGTGCAAGTAAAAGAATATTCATACATATATACACACATATGTATGTATGTACATGGAATTTCAGGCAAAACAAAAGGTTCTGAATTGAAACAAGATTTACAACCGAAAGTATAACAAGAAATTACAGTGCACATAAACAAGCTCCGACAAAACAACAAGTGCTAAAACAAGTATCAAAGTGCACAAACAAGGCATCATTAGTGTGCACTGCCTTGACAAGGCAGTGTTATCTGGCTTGTCACAAATTGGACAACAAGTGCCACAAATTGAAACATCTAGCGCGACAAATTAAAACAACAAGTACCATAAATTAAAGCAGAAAATGCCATAAATCGTGATGACCCAAAATTTTGGGCAATACCAATTTGATAATCTTCTTTTATAATCTTTTGAATTGGCAATAGTAATTTAATAATCTCTTAATCTAATTCTTTAATTTGGCAAAATTTATCTCTTTTCAAAGCTAATAAAAATGTATTGTCTAATTATAATATATATATGTATATATATTATGATTTGGAAGTTATGTTTTAATTTAATATAATACCTTTCAAAAGCTATTTAAAAGTTAATCATATATTTTCAAAACACTTAGGGCAAATATTATTTATTTAAAGATATTTTAGCTTAAGTTTAAAATTTAAACAAGATTAATAAATGGTTTGTTTTACTTTCCTTTTAAATTTGCTTGATCTAAATATGATTTGTAAATGTATATAAAAGTTAAAATATAATTCACAAACATTTAAAACATATAAAACATAAGAAAAATATTTAATATAAGGTTCAATTCTTTTTCTTTTAAAATGATTTCTTTTAAAATTACTTAAACTAAAATAGTTTATATATATATGTATATATATATGTACGCATTTAAAAGCTGATTAATAAAAACATATAAAATTATAAACATAATAGATAAAATTATATAAACATAAGAAGATATTTAATAAAGGAATTAAGACATTTGTACGACCATTATAACATGCAAAATACATTTGTAAGCTAAGGATCACTTGTAGTTAACAAGTGGCAATATTGGTTTTTTTTTTGTTTTTTTTGAATTATATGCAAATATATTCATAAAAATGAATTGAGAAACTAGGCTAATTGATTTTCAGTTCAAAAACTTCTCCCATCTTCTTTCATCTTCAAACTAAAATCAAAAGAAAATCAAACCGAAACTTTCAATCTAAAACAACAACATCAACTCCTGTTTCAACCTGAGCTATAAAAGATTCAAGCTTCATCAAGCAAAGATTTTAGATTCAACTTAAACAATCAAATTCAAAGATCAAGCAGAAATTCATCTCAAATAGATTCAAAAAACATAGTTTGGAAGTTCCAGATCTAAGATTATAAAGCCTGCTTCTTTGTTATTTTTGTCGGTGAGTAAATTTTCTTTTAAAAACAATTTTAAATATGTTCTTATGTTTGTTACATGTGATAAATGTTGTAGCAATATAGTATATAATGTTTACATGAATGATTGGGTGGGTATGTTTGGTGAAGTGTTTGTATAGATGTATATATACACTTCTCTATCTTATTTACAAGCTTCAATTTCATATAGGAAAATGCATATCTCCTCATACAATCAAATTTAAGCTTTGATCTTTGAATGAAAAATGATTATAACAGTGTAATATTAATTTTAAAAATGGTTTCAAGATTTTATATTTAGTAATTATTTCAAAAATAAAAAAATACAGTGATGATCTAAATATAAGTTAATAATCAATCATCTTAATTTCAGAATTTTATTATAGAACCAGATTAGTGTTAGAAAATGATGAATAGATAGTAATTTCATGATTTTTAGATTCATATAAGTCGATAAATTCTGAGTTGATCGGGTTTGGGGTTATCGTCGATTGACGACGATCGGTGACGAGTGGAGTGTCCTGACTGGAGCTGGAGGTAGCGGGTAGCCTGGTGGTTAATGGAAAAATGTTTGCTGGATTTTTAGGTGGCTGTCGTGGTCAGGCGACGTCGAACTAGGGTTCAAAGATTGGTTTTGGTCGAGGAGTTAGTCGTGATGTTTTCGATGCCGATGGTGCACCGGAGTGGATCGCATGAGGGAGGATCGACGTTAGGTGTCGTGACACTGCTCTGGACAAAGCAGTGGAAGTTTTGGTGAATGAGATCCTCGGAGCGAGGCGAATTCGTCGAGGTGTTTGGTTCCTGTAGTGTGCTGAGTGGTTCGTTTTTGTTTTGCAGGTGAGATTGTCGAAACGGGAAGTTCAGGTTAGTCGATGGGATGATCATCGAATTATACATGGTCTCGACGAGGTGTCGGAGTCGATCAGACCGACGTGCTCGTGCAAGCATGCATGTTTGTTTCTAGTGAAATTTGAGATCGGGAAGATGATGGGTTTCTTGGGGTTAAGCTCGAGACAATTGAGGTCGGTTCGAAGAAGAAGAGAACGCGAGTGACTCGTGTTTTGATTGGGAATTCTGATGATAGGCTCGGGTTTTCTTTGTAGGTGAACTTGTTTTTAAAACAAAAAAATAAATTTTTATAATAGCAAACTGTTTTAAACAAGTTTTAAAGTTTTTAAACGTTATTAAAATGATTTAGTTTAGCCCAGTTTTAACAATATATTTAAAAAGAATTAGTTTTCAAAGTAAAAATAATTTTTTATTAACAAATTTCAAGGTATTTGTTAACTAAGTTTAAAGGTAAAATAAGTATGAACTTAGTGAACAAGTTTTAGAGTTTTAAATGTAATGAATATGTTTTCAAAGAATTATTAACCGGGATTCCAAAGTAATTTATTACAACAAGTTTCTAAAACAAGTTTTCAAAGATTTAAAACTTTATAGTAAGTGTTTAAAAATTATTTGTTTAAAGGTAATTATATTTAGGTTAATTATGAATTTAATTCCTAAATGTTTTTCAAATGAAGTTTAATGATGTAATTAAGAATTGGTTAAGATAAGTGTATCAATTTTAATTAATTAAGAGTTTCAAATGATTTTGTATAAATTAATTTCAAGCATTTAAATTAAATAAGATTTAATTGAGTAATTAATGAAGATAAAGAATTTATCTTTAATTAATTAAGGTAGTGATTAATTAGGGATAGTTAATTTATGAAATTAATTAAAAGTTAATCACTTAATGTAATTAATAAGGGTTTATTAATTTATTTTAATAATCAAAGGATAATTACTTAATGGAAGTAATTAAGGATAGTTAATGATGTAATTAATTTATGGATCATTAACTAGTGATTAAGGAATAATTAATTAATTAATTAATGTAATTAATTTAAGATAATTAATTAGTTTAATTAATTAAGGATGATCGTTAAATGAAATTGATTAAGTATAATTTCTTAATGTAATTAATAAAGTATAATTACTTAGTGTAAGTAATTAATGAATAATTACCGAGTGTAATTAATAGGTAATTACTGAATATAATTAGTTAAGGAAAATTACTTAATGGAAGCAATTAAATGGAAGTAATTAAGGCTTAATTACTTAGTGTAATTGATTAAAAGGATAATTACTTAATTAATTAAAAGATACTTATTGAATGTGATTTATGAGGTTAATTAATGAATGTGAATAAATAAAAGATAAGTAATCAATGAAAGTGATTTTGGAATTATTAATTAATGTAATCGATTAAGGATCAATGTAATTAATTATAGTTAATTAATTACATTGAAAGTAATTAAAGGTTAATTTATGTGAATGGTTAAAGAATAATTAATTTTTGTAATTAATTAAAGGCTTACTTAATGTAATTAAAGAATAATTAATTAAGGATGATTAATTAAGATAATAATTAAAGGATGATTAATTAATTGGTTTGTAATTAATTAATGTTAAGTAAGCATGATTTAAAGTGATTGAAGTGATTGAAGTAATTAATTTAATTTATTTAAATTAATTGGAAATGGTGTGACTAATTAATCTTGCTTATGAATGAATGAATGATATTAAATGCCTTGGATTATTTGATATCCCTAATATGTGACATGTGCTGCTCTGTTATATGAGATACTTTGGTTGAATTGTGATTAAATGGATTATCTATCTGTGATAATGTGAATTACCTATCTGTGTGTATATAAATAATAATTGAATTGTTAAAACATAAAACAACTTGGCCTTAAAAGACGGCATTAGGATTTCGGTAAGACCGGGATTGGATTTCCAAATTGGATATCCGAAAGCCACATTGATCCAAATTAAACGATAGGTCGTGAAATCTCAAGTGAAGTTCAAGATGAAGACTCGAAGTGTGAGGGCTTTTTGCCATTAATTCTGAGGGTGATTCCAAAATGAGTGTAGCGGAAATAGTGTTCTCAGTTTCGGGATGAAGATTCAGAGTGCAAGGGATATTGCCATTAACTCTGAGGGTGATTCCAAAATGATTGTAGCGAGACAGTGCCTTCGTTTTGTTCGGACCTGGAATGAACTTGTATGGATTGAATGCTTTTAGAACATCGTCATTGGAGGACGATGAGCATTCCAAGATATGTGTTCTAAAAGGTAATCGTAGCCTCAAGCCTCATCAACCGGGAATGGCTAAAACATAGGAGGTGCAGCAAGGCTAAGTGGGTAGCACCCAAGTAGAAAAAGATTTCCTATGTCTAGAGGTCCCTTTTTATTCGACTGTGTGGGCAGTTGGTCGCGGCAACTACGGGATTATATTATTCGGACTATCCTATAAGGGATGGTTCCGCTCTTGCGATGCAGGGGATCAGGATGGATCCCCGATACGCTGATCTAGACTACGTACTTTGACGGGCGGTACCCCAGTAGCCCTGCCATTGATGGAAATCCATTCTCCCTATGTGCCCTTTACGGTTTTGATTGTAGAACCCACTTTGTGGCTACTATGATGGAATTTAATAATGTAATAATTTCGGCTATTTGAATAAGTATTTGTATGTAGACACTATTATAATATCACAGGATTTTATAAGAAATGTTTTGGTTACCGTAAGGTAAAAACCCGACATGTTTATTTGTGGCATGGTCTTACGAGATACCTTTGTTTTCAAATGATTTTCAAAGTTAAACAACTTTAACCCGTTTACTCACACCAGACCTATGTCTGACCCAGAGTTTATTTTCTATTTTCCTAAACTCTTGGGTACTCGAATTTTTACGAGTAGCCAAGGGATTCAGGTTAGCGTTGACGAATTCTAGAGGAGATTTAGAGCAGGAGGCTTCAGTGTATATATATATATATTATGGTTCCGCTGTGTTGATGAATTGTATTGGATTCTAAGTTGTATGATGGACAGGTCTTCAAGACTGTCTAATATGTGATGTATAAGCTGTGTAACTTGATAGATGTTATATATTATGTAATAAATATGTGATTAATATATTTTATTCGTTCCGCTGTGAGAATATGATATTGTTTAGTTCGTTCTTTCCTATCTTTTCTCTTTTCTATCCCTTTCTTTCTTAATAATGATGCGTTTTTCTGTGGAATGAAAGGCGAGTCGTTACATCTGGTATCAGAGCTCTAGGTTTAAAGAATACCTAGGCTTTGTAGTGATATCTATTCTTGAAAGAGCATACTTGCATTTATATATATATGTATGTATGTATGGATGTACGTATCTATCTGATTGGTTGGGTTACCTGTTCGGGTTTGCCAACATGAGTTCTAGAGGTAGAAGAGGCAGTGGTGTGTGTAGCATGACTACCACTAATGGAAGAGGCCCATATGTTGAGGTTGGAAGAGTATCTGCCGAGGCTGTAGATCCAATACTGCCTCGAGTAAGCGTTGTAGCATTAAGTAAGGATTTCACCAGTCTCGGAGGATAGTTTTTTTTAAGGTATGAAGTCCATTGAAGTGTAAGCTTGGTGGCGCTCGTATGAGCAGATTTTCAAGTGTTTGGATCTGTCGGATGAGCAGAAGAAAGTGATGGCATCTTGGCAACTTCAGGAAGGAGCAGCTGAGTGGTAGGACGCAGTGACCATGGATGTTCTCGAAGATGTTTGTCTTGGAGCAAGTTTAATAAAGTATTCAATTATACCCACCATAGGGACGACTCGGTTGTATAGGAATTTTCTAGATATCAAGCAAGGGAATTTTTTCGTATCGGAATATGAGACTGAGTTCAACGAGTTATCGCTATGGTCCTGGTCTTATTGACACACTCCTTAAGGAGAGCGAGATGTTTGTGCTTGGTTTGAAGCCCTAGTTTCATGAGAAGAAGACTGCCATCTTAAGGATTCGTTTATGGAATTGGTTGATACGGCTTTGAGGGTCGAAGAGCTTATGGATTAGAAGTTTTTGGCATATGTGGCAGCAGTGCAGCTCGAAAGTGTTTTGTGTGCCAGAAGGAAGTCATCTGGCTAAGCAGTGTCCTAGAGGTGGAATTTAGAAGCAGCAAGGTGGACCCATTTCTTCGGTGGAGTGGTTAGATAAGCATAAGCTATTCTGATTTGCAAAGAGAGAACAATGTTTTTGGAAACTGAACTGAGGCGGATTACAAAAGTGACTTGCGATAGTTTAAGTGTTCTCTTGGGTAATCTTTTGCTTGGAATTGAGGCATCTTATAAGGAAGTAGGAGCTGTTCAAGTGGTTAGAGATTTTTCGGATGTCTTTGAAGAAGTCAAGGTTTGCCTTAGCATCGAGAGATTGAGTTTTCTTATCGACTTGGTTCCAGGAGCTATACCGGTGGTTCAGATGGGTAGAAGGATGGCTCCTAGAGAGAGGATTTGGTGAAATAGCTCAGGATTTCATGGAACTTCTATGTTTTCTCTTTTATGGATCTGATGAGCCGTGTCTTCCAGGATGTGTTAATCAAGTTTGTGTTCGTGTTCATCGACAGCATTCTCATCTACTCCAGATCAGAGTTGCGCAGCAGTAGCAAGGTAGCAGTTGTGCAAGAGTGGAAGCAACCTCAGACTCCTCGAAAGTTCGCAAATTTATTGGATTTGAGGGTTTCTACAGGAAGTTTATCCGGAACTATTCTAAGATTTCTTCTCACTTGACCAGATGACTAGGAAAGGAGCGAAGTTCAAGTAGACCCCTAGTATGGAGAAGTTTTTCAGGATCTGAAGGCGAGGTTAGCGAGTGCACCTGTTCTGGATTTTTCGGATGAGAGGAGTAGGTTCGAAGTCTACTGATGTTTGTGGAGCTTGTGTTCTGGATTTCGATGGATCTTGGGAAAACCAACTTATTGGGTGGAATCCGGAGATTTCTTGGTCCAGATTTGTTCGAGAGGCTTCTACAAAGGTTGAGATGTTCAAGAAAGGTTGAAGGCAGACCAGGATCGTCAGGAGAGTTATGCAAATAAGGGACGAAGGAATTTGGAATTCGAAGTTGGAGATTTGGTATTTGTCAAGGTTTCTCCGATCGAAGAAGCAATAAGATTTGGTAAGACTGGAAAACTAGCTTCGATATATATTGGACTTTTCTGTGTTCTCGAAAGGATAAGTTCTTTGGCCTACAGGATTGAATTGCCAGTTCGGATAGTTGGGATTCATAATATATTTCACGTATCTCATATGAGGGAGTACGTGTATGATCCATCGCTGATTATGGAACCAGCAGTTCAGGAAGATTTGGAAGTTGAGTCGGATTTATCTATGGTCAGATCCTTTTCAGATTGTAGATCTAGTTGAGGGAGCTCAGGAGCATAGTGGTGAAGCTAGTTAAGGTTTAGTGGAGCGAGGATCCCAGTGATTGTACCTGGGAAACTCTAGATAGTATTAGGAAGTATGTCCTGAATTATGCTAGGATAGTTAGATATGTTGTTAGAATAAATTGGTAGCTATGGCTGTTAGTATATGATTAATATGTATGCTTGCTGTTTGAAAATTAAAATCTTTGCTGGATTATTAAATTATCTTTACTTTTAAATTTCGGGGACAAAATTCTTTTTAGGGGGAGGAATGTGATGACTCGGAATTTTGGGCAATTGCAACTTGATGATCTTCTTTTATAATCTTTTGAATTGGCAATAGTAATTTAATAATCTCTTAATCTAGTTATTTAATTTGGTAAAATTTGTCTCTTTTCAAAGCTAATAAAAATGTATTGTCTAATTATAATATATATATATATATATGTATATATGTATATATGTTGTAATTTGGAAGTTATGTTTGAATTTAATATAATACCTTTCAAAAGCTATTTAAAAATTAATCATATATTTTCGAAACACTTAAGGTAAATATTTATTTACTTAAATATGTTTAGCTTAAGTTTAAAAATTAAAAAAGATTAATGAAAGGTTTGTTTTACTTTCTTTTTAAATTTTCTTGATCTAAATATGATTTGTAAATGTATATAAAAGTTAAAACAAATTCACAAACATTTAAAACATATAAAACATAAGAAGAATATTTAATATAAGGTTCAATTGTTCTTCTATTAAAATACTTTCTTTTAAAATTACTTAAACTAAAATGGTTTATATATATATAAAGGATTAAGATACTCTTTCTTTTTATATACCTCAAGAATTAAGTATAGTTTGTAAATATATAAAGGTAGTTTGTACATATATATACATTTAGAAGCTAATTAATAAAAACATATAAAAATATAAACATAATAGATAAAATTATATAAACATAAGAAAATATTTAATAAAGGAATTAATACATTTGTAAGACTATTATAACATGCAAAATACATTTGTAAGCTAAGGATCACTTGTAGTTAATAAGTGGCAACATTGTTTAAAAATATATGAAATATATGCAAATATATTCATAAAACTGAATTGAGAAACTAGGATAATTGATTTTCAGTTCAAAAACTTCTCCCATCTTCTTTCATCTTCAAATTAAAATCAAAAGAAAATCAAACTGAAACTTTCAATCTAAAACAACAACATCAACTCATGTTTCAACCTGAGCTAATAAAGATTCAAGCTTCATCAAGCAAAGATTTCAAATTCAACATAAACAATCAAATTCATAGATCAAGCAGAAATTCATCTCAAATATATTCAAAACAACATCAGTTTGGAAGTTCCAGATCTAAGATTATAAAGCCTACTTCTCTGTTATTTTTGCCGCTGAGTAAACTTTCTTTTAAAAACAATTTTAAATATGTTCCTATGTTTGTTACATGTGATAAATGTTGTAGTAATATAGTATATAATGTTTACATGAATTATTGAGTGTGAACACATGTATATATAAGGGTATGTCTGGTGAAATGTCTTTATAGATGTATATATACACTTCTCTGTCTTATTTACAGGCTTCAATTACATATAGGAAAATGCATATCTCCTCATACAATCAAATTTAAGCTTTGATCTTTGAATGAAAAATGATTATAACAGTGTAATATTTATTTTAAAAATGGTTTCAAGATTTTATATTTAGTAATTATTTCAAAAATAAAAAAATATAGTGATGTTGTAAATATAAGTTAAAAATCAATCATCTTGATTTCAGAATTTGATTATAGAACCAAATTAGTGTTAGAAAATGATGAATTTAGATATTAATTTCATGATTTTTAGATTATATAAGTCGAGAAATTCTGAGTTGATCGGGTTTGGGGTTATCGTCGATTGACGACGACCGGCGACGAATGGAGTGTCGTCACTGGAGCTGGAGGTAGCGGGTACCCTGGTGGTCACTGGAAAAATGATCGTCGGATTTTTAGGTGGCTGTCGTGGTCAGGCGACGTCGAACTAGGGTTCGAAGCTTGGTTTGGGTCGAGGAGTTAGTTGTGACGTTTTCGACGTCGATTGTGCATCGGAGTGGATCACATGAGGGAGGATCGACGCTGGGTGTCGTGACACTGCTCTGGATGAAGCGACAGAAGTTTTGGTGAACGAGATCGACAGAGCGAGGCGAATTTGTCGACGTGTTAGGTTCCTTTAGTGTGCTGAGTGGTTCTATTTCGTTTCGCAGGTGAGATTGTCGGAACTGGAAGTTCGGACAAGTCGGTGAGATGATTGTCGAATTGTGGGAGGTCTCGGCGAGGTGTCGGAGTCGATCAGACTGACGTGCACATGTACGCGTTCACGTTTGTGTTTGGTGAAATTTGAGATCAGGAAGATGATGGGTTTCTTCGGGTTAAGCTCGAATAATTGAGGGTCGACTAAAAGAAGAAGAGAACGCAAGTGACTCGTGTTTTGATCGGGAATTCTGATGATAGGCTCGGGTTTTCTTTGTACGTGAACTTGTTTTTAAAACAAAAAAATCAAGTTTTATAACAGCAAAATGTTTTAAACAAGTTTTAAAGTTTTTAAAAGTTATTAAAATGATTTAGTTTAGCCTAGATTTCAAAGTATATTTAAAAAGAATTAGTTTTCAAAGTAAAAATAAATTTTTATTAACAAATTTTCAAGGTATGAGTTAACTAAGTTTAAAGATAGAATAAATATGAACTTAGTTAACAAGGTTCAGAGTTTTAAAGGAAATGAATATGTTTTCAAAGGATTATTAACCGGGTGTCCAAAGTAATTTATTACAACAAGTTTTTAAAGCAAGTTTTCAAAGATTTAAAATGTTATAGTAAGTGTTTAAAAATTATTTGTTTAAAGGTAATCATATTTAGGTCAATTATGAATTTAATTCCTAAATGTTTTTCAAATGAAGTTTAATGATGTAATTAAGAATTGGTTAAGATAAGTGTATCAATTTTAATTACTTAAGAGTTTAAAAAGATTTTGTATTAATTAATTTCAAGTATTTAAATTAAATAAGATTTAAATGAGTAATTAATGAAGATAAAGAATTTATCTTTAATTAATTAAGGTAGTGATTAATTAGGAATAATTAATTTATAAAATTAATTAAAAGTTAATCACGTAATGTAATTAATAAGGGTTTATTAATTTATTTTAATAATCAAAGGATAATTACTTAATGGAATTACTTAATGGAAGTAATTAAGGATAGATAATGAAGGTAATTAATTTATGTATCATTAACTAGTGATTAAGGAGTAATTAATTAATTAATGTAATTAATTTAAGATAATTAATTAGCTTAATTAATTAAGGATAATCACTAAATGAAATTTATTAAGTATAATTTCTTAATGTAATTAATATAGTATAATTACTTAGTGTAAGTAATTAATGAATAATTTCCGAGTGTAATTAATGGGTAATTACTGAATGTAATTAATTAAGGAAAATTACTTAATGGAAGTAATTAAGGTTTAATTACTTAGTGTAATTAATTTAAAGGATAATTTAATTAATTAAAAGATACTTAGTTAATGTGATTTATTAAGGTTAATTAATGAATGTGATTAATTAAAAGATAAGTAATCAACGAAAGTGATTTTGGAATAATTGATTAATGTAATTAATTAAGGATCAATGTAATTAATTATAGTTAATTAATTAATGAAAGCAATTAAAGTATGTGAATGGTTAAAGAATAATTAATTTGTGTAATTAATTAAAGGCTAATTACTTAATGTAATTAAAGAATAATTAATTAAGGATGATTAATTAATTTAATAATTAAAGGATGATTAATTAATTGGTTTGTAATTAATTAATGTTAAGTAAGCAGGTTTAAAGTGATTGAAGTGAATGATATTAAATGCCTTGGATTATTTGATATCCCTAATATGTGATATGTGATGCTCTGTGATATGAGATACTTTGGTTGAATTGTGATTAAATGGATTATCTATCTATGATAATGTGAATTACCTATCTATGTGTATATAAATAATAATTGAATTTTTAAAACTTAAAACAACTTGGCCTTAAAAGATGTCGTTTGGATTTCGGTGGGACCGGGATCGGATTTCCAAATCGGATATCCGAAAACCACACTGATCCAAATTAAACGATAGGTCATGAAATCTCAAATGAAGTTCAAGATAAAGACTCGAAGTGTAAGGGCTATTTGTCGTTAACTCTGAGGGTGATTCCAAAACGAGTGAAACAGAAATAGTGTTTTCAGTTTCGAGATGAAGATTCAGAGTGCAAGGGCTATTGTCGTTAACATTGAGGGTGATTTCAAAATGAGTGTAGCTAGATAGTGCCTTCGGTTTCGTTCGAACCCAGTACGAACTTGTATGGATTGAACGCTTTCAGAACATCATCATTGGAGGACGATGAGCATTCTAAGATATATGTTCTAAAAGGTAGTCATAGCCTCAACCTCATCAACCGGGAAAGGCTAAAACAGGCGAGGTGCAGCAAGGCTAAGTGGGTAACACCCAAGTAGTATAAGATTTCCCCTGTCTAGAGGTCCCATTTTATTCGACTGTGTGGGCAGTTGGTCGCGACAACTGCAGGGTTGTCTTATTCGGGACTATTCAGTAAGGGATGGTTCCGGTCTTGTGATGCAAGGAATCATAGTGGATCCTCGGTACAGTGATCTAGACCACGTACTGTGACGGGCGGTACTCCAATAGCCCTACTATTGATGGAAATCCATTCTCCCTACTTGCCCTTTACGGTTTTGATTGTATAACCCACTTTGTGGCTAGTATGCTTGAATTTAATAATGTAACAATTTCGGCTATTTGAATAAGTATTTCTATATAGACTCTATTATAATATTAGAGGATTTTATAAGAAACATTTTGGTTATCGTAAGATAAAAAGTCGACATGTTTATTTGTGGCGTGGTCTTACGAGATACCTTTATTTTCAAATGATTTTCAAATTTGAACAACTTTAACCGTCTACTCACACCAAACCCATGTATGACCCAGAGTTTATTTTCTATTTTCCTAAACTCTTGGTACTCAAATTTTTACGAGTAGCCAAAGGATTCAGGCTAGCTTTGAAGAATTTTGTTGGAGATTTGGAGCAGGAGGCTTCAGCATATGTAAATATTGTGGTTCCGCTGTGTTGATGAATTGTATTGGATTCTGAGTTGTATGATGGACAGGTCTTCAAGACTGTCTAATATGTGATGCATAAGCTGTGTAACTCTGATAGATGTTGTATATTATGCAATAACTATGTGATTAATATATTTTATTTTTTCTACTATGAGAATTTGATATTTCTTAGTTCGTTCTTTCCTATCTTTTCTCTTTTCTATCCCTTCCTTTCTTAATGATGATGCGTCTTTCTGTGGAATGAAAGGCGTGTCATTACATAATTTGAGCAAGGCACAAATTGATATGAAGCAGCGACAACATTCATACTTATATACATACATATGTATGTATGTATATACATGGAAATCTCAAAATATTTGATTCATAAGTTCAAGAATCCAAATGGCAATCAAGGCAATCAAGCTATGGACAAGAAACCAAAGAACATGAAAGTAATCGAACACTTAAGCAAGTTTATGCCCAACCTAGTTTAAGAAATTGAAAGTAACCAAAGCATGTGAAAGTAATCAAACATGAAAGTGTACACTACTTTGAACACTTAAGCAACAAGTTGATCATAAATTAACAAGCATTCACATATACATACATATATACATATGTATGTATGTATGTATGTATGTATGTACGTACGTACATGGAAGTTCAAAGCAGAAACAAAGTGCATTGGGGCATCAAAGATCACATGTATAGCAATGGAGCAATGGAGCATCAAAATAGTCAGCACTTCATTCACTAACTTAGACATAAAGGTTATATTTTAAACGAAAAGGTTATATGCACATATGTACATATATGTGCATTTATACACATATCTCAAAAAAAAAAATCAAAACAGCCAACATATATACAAGCACACTAATATACATATATACACATATGTATATACATGTGTATATATACGTAGTGAGTAGAAATGCTACAAGCATATCATTCAGTGTCAAGCATCAGGCAAAACATTTCATTTCAGTTCAAGAAAAACACTAACGGATAAATGGAAGAATCATAAGTGCAAGGGGAAACAAAAAAAGCACGGGGCAACATGAATATGCAGTAAACAAGTGCAAGTGCTCAGGTGCAGCATGGATATACATGTATATGTAATAAACAATTTAAGTGCGAGTGCGTAAGTGCAAACAAGTGCAAGTTCAAAGCGTACATGTATATGCAGTAAGCATAGAACTTATATAGCCAAAAACAAAGTCAAGCACATGTACATACATATATGTATGTATATGTATAAATGTATACACATACATGCGTAGAAGATCGATGCCCAAACTTAGAAACCAAGTCAAGCACATGTACACGAAAATTCAAATCAGAGATTATCAGAACCATTTAGTAGAAGATCCATAGCTAAAATTACTAGAAATCAAAATTTAAATTCTCAAATCAAAAATATAGGAAATCAATTCCTGTATAAACCTAAATCATCACTGGAAAATAATGGAAATCGAGAATGCTACAAAAAATAAAAAGGGGAAAAAATCATACCAAACAATCTGAATCACTCGAAAAATAAAAGCAATCACACAATCAGTCACTAGTAATCGAAGTGTGAGAGCATCAGAGAAGAAGGAGCACTGTTCGCACTTCAAATTCCATGTGGCAGCTTTCGATCTACATACCCTAATCGGAACAAAGAAAAAACCAATAAGTCAAAATGAAGATCAAAACCCTAAATCAGAACGAAGGCTAGTTTCGGCTGTAGGCGATGGGTATGAGAAGACATCGACGACAGCGGTGAGGAGGGAGATGATTTTTTTAGGCGACCATTTTTTTAGCAACAAATGAAAGAGAGGGAAATAAACTAAAAAAACGCGTCCAAGAAATATTAAGATAATTTTGAGAGGGGGAAACCAAAATATTGGTACAAAGGGAAAACCAAATTTTTAACAATTTCAATCAAACAACGGATAAATATTGTCTACAAACAAATGTTGTCTAATCGCTATTGTGTCACGCAACATATGATTTTTCTCTGTGTTGTTTTAAAATGTGGGATAACAGAAAATCTACCTTATGTTGTGTGATCGCCGTTGTCTGATTCACTGTGTGACATGTTCAATGTATTACTCATGAGTACTGGGGGGCACCAAGGGGTTACGTACCGATAGGTATTGGATAACTATGGAATGACTCACTCTATGGTTTTCTGTTAGTTAATATAACCAAGATCAAGCAGAGAATATCGATGTGACTAATTTGCATAGTTCTCTCTATTTGAGAATATTATCGATCTTCAACGTGGAAGTTCCACTTTGATTATAGTTAAATCATGGAACATCGTCCATCGAATGACTATAGTTGAATCGAGTGGAAGCATTGGAAGTGAAACACTATTCAAGAGAGGATTCATCTCCTCAGTCTCTTGCAAAAGCATTTTGGTTAATAATAATTGTTATTATTGAACCAAGGACTTTGTGTTTGGACTATAAAGTTGAAATGTGGATGATATTGAAATTTTGACCATTACCAAATTCATAAATCCAAAGTGATAGTTTTGATGAAGAGAAGTTGTGTAAATAATTGTCACTATTAGGTACCTCTTATAATAAGTAAAACTAATGCGTGGCCCGTGCTACGCACGCGGAGAGTGATGGTATTGAACTGTAGTTGTAGGTCCATTTGTATGTAGTCCAATTGTATTTTAAAGAAGTATGTGGAGGGTAGGTGAAGTTCTGGCTATTAACCCCTACATCGTTTGTAATACATAGCAAGAAGGAAAAACTTAACAAACCATAATTGAAGTAAATGGTATCTAAAATATTCTGTAGTAGGAAGGTTTAAATGTAAAAGAAATGAAGTAGAAATATGTACTAATGCATAAGTCGTGGTTCGTGATTATTGAGCTAATGTTTTAAAGTCAAAATTAGTTGTTTAACCACGGTAGACAAATTCTGTAAGGGAAAGCTGAGAAGTAGCATTATTTTTTTATGTTTAAAATGAATTTCGTCATGAAGTAGTTCGTACAAAAAGGGAGAGACATTGGTTATACAGTGGCATTTAATTGCGTCAGTAGTTATGCCTGACAACACACACATTTGGATGTAGTTTGATGTGGACAGTTGCATCCGCAATTGAAATCAATTTTGGGTATCGGACATCGTTATCTGTAAATGCAAACAAAAAAATTATATGGGTAGTATATTAATCAGTGACCGGTAAAGCATAGTGAAATTAAAAAAATTTGTTTTAGCGTTTTTTTTTTCAATCTCTTTGATCATATGATTAAAGTATTAAACATAATGGTAATGAAGAAAAGGTAAACTGTTCAATAGGCAGTAATTGGAAGTAATATAAAAGGGACAATCTGTTGAGACATAAAATATAGGCGTAATGTGTGATATAGTGGATTTATACTGTTGTACTGCTCCCTGGTTTGCACCATTTGTATAAAGCATAAAACAAATTCCAACGATCAAGTTATTTTGTATGATCAATCGTGTCTACTTTTGTGCTCAAATATTCGGCCGTAATATTAAGTACTAATTTGATAAGATAATAAGTACATATCTTTTATTGCATCTACATACATATAGTACAAAATATGATCATGAAAAAAAAACCAAAATGGGATTTTGAAACGAGGATGTGTTTATCATCATCAATATTCGTATTTTCTAAATATCAGCCATTTACCCTTTTTTCAAATACGGGTAGTGAATGTCTTTGGATTTTTTAAGAGATTATTGACAACTTTATTAGTAGTCGTTATTTATGTACTTAATACACTGTTAAATTTCAGACATGGTAATAGTAATAAATCCGAACAAATTAAAAACTAATTCAAGATGCAGTCATTATACATATTTTCAAATTAATGAAGCCTGTTAGTTGAAAAAATACTGTTAACTATAATCGCCAAGCTCTGATCTACTTGTAAGCAGGTAAATAAGATTATTAGTTATTGATTAGTAAATTTTACGTTTACCAACAATTTATTAGGGAAAGAAGTAATTGTCAGAAGTTAATGGGTCGTAAAGTAGTACGTATCGTCCAAAAAGGCAATAACGTTTGGTTTGAAAGAGAAATATATATGGAAATAGGCATGGAGAAATTAATAAATAATTTTTAAAGTTGGTCAGTACAAAGCCATGTAACACTGCGTATTGGAGGAAACAAATAAAGTAAAGAGTATAGCCTGCAGATTAGCTATGTTATCGCAGAAGCAAGGTAAGTGTATAAATTAATTTAGTATATGACAAAATAGGAAATGGCTTGAAGATCCACCCAAAATGCTATAATGGTTGATAGTCGTACAATAATGGTTCGTGCAAACTTTCTCCTTATTGCCTCCCTATCCCTTATTACTATTCGTACCTAAAAAGTAAGGAACATTAGTATTGGGACCTTTTTGCAGCCGTACTTTGCTTATACAACAAATGATTATAACTTAGCTTATTACAGTAAAGTGAATATAATCTAACCAAAATGAGAAGGAAGATAGTAGCATTTTGTCTGTAGGCCAAAGTACGTACAGGAAGTGAAAACTGAATGTGGAAACAAAAAATGAAAAGGAGATGCAACAAAAAGTAGTACTATTTGAGGCATGGAATGCAGCAGAGATGTTGCGGGGAAAAAAGGGAAAAAACTGAAAAAAATGGTCTCCATTAAACTGGCAAACTTGTTACTGCAAACCCCAATCACAAATAAATCATATGGTAACAACAAACAAAAATTTGCATGAATACAGAAAGAAAGGGGAATAACTGTAGTACGCCTTTTTTAACCGTTTAACATGGTTTTGCCGTGCAGTAAGTTAGAAGCATATTTATTAAAAAAAGGGAAGCATAATTCGCTATAGCAATATGATAGTTGTTTGTAGCAAATGATGCATGTAATAATGGTGTACCAAATTGATAGCTCATACTGCAGTTAGATTCTTGCATGACATTTAGTTGACAATTCATTTACAGTATAATTTTTTTAGCACAGTGACATCCCTTCTTTGAGAATTTATAGTACGGAGTTGTAGCAAGCACCCACATATTCTGGACCTTGTCACCATCTACTTTATGTACATCATAGTGAGTGAATATATTATGTATGTTATGGGTACTTACATGA
Organism: Allium cepa; assembly: GCA_030765085.1. Lineage (NCBI taxonomy): Eukaryota > Viridiplantae > Streptophyta > Magnoliopsida > Asparagales > Amaryllidaceae > Allium > Allium cepa. Next base: position 407,838,085 of record CM060939.1, on the reverse strand, counting down.
TTCATCGAATCTTAGTACATAAATTAGATGCAAAAGAGTGAAAAATAGATTTGTGAAAAAGTTTGTACTGACCAAACTATATTGCAGTGAAGTATGTACGAAATATATATTAACTGGCGAAAGAAAGAAAAGCTGAAAGAAACGTTTATACTAACAGTGTTTGTGCTATTGCAGAATGTTTATATTAGCAGTGGTCAATAGTAAAGTGAAGTGGGTATATAGGAAACATAATTGGACTGTATTAATAAATGTCATTCGTTACACTGTTTGAAAATACAGGGGTACAAACGGTAGTACACATCTTTAAACTAACATAAACATATACAGTAAGTAAGTAGATTCGGCTTTCTCATGCGTAGTCGAAGGCATAAATTGGTAGAGGAGTAAATAAAGTTGGACAGTTGCAGACGTAACACAGAATTTAGGACTGGGGAGGACAGGGGTAGGATGGTGCTGCGGACGTACTATGATTCATCATGCAATTGCCCTCATGGCTGCCTACTTCTTCCTCTTACTTCCATTCTGTCGTCCACGTTTTTTTTTTGCTTACCATTAGGCAGCTTGTGACAGGTTGGTTCATTCTCTCGTCCAACGGTGTATTCGGTTATGCTACCGTCGTGTAAACAGTCGTCTGTCTCCTACAGTTATGGGTAGTATATATGTTAGTCAGGTTTTGTGTTATGTGGAAATAAGGGTGGAGTGTGGGCTAGAATACAGACCTGTTTTACTTTAATATTTTCTACGTTTGTCACACCTAAGGAAGAAAAGAAGAGTGTTGGTAGGTAAAATGTATATCAGATATCGTTAGAAGAATGGACAGAGCTTTGAGAGAGAGTCATACCAATTTTTGCGACTGTGCTGGATTCAGCAGTTAGCTGTGTACCATCACCTTCTTTTGAATCCTTTGGTTCTAGGGGGTCAGGTCGATCAGAAAGAGGGTTGTTAGGGTGGTGAATATGTGAAACTCTGCTAACAGTGAGCGATTTTCCATGATTCATTATGTCGTACTTCGACGGTTTGAATTCAAACCGAGCTTCCGTACCCATCAAGCTGGTGAATAGTTTATCAATCAGTTCATCACCGTTGGTTTGAAGAAAAAGAAACAGTACTGTTAGGTCGAGTGAGGTAGTGGAGGAAGGAGTGGGACAACAATTGCGTGCTAAGGTTAGACAGTTTGAAGTTAGTAATGTAAAAGGAGAAAATAGTGTGGGTGTAATATGTGTACCGTTTTGGATATATTCATCATCTCATCGACGCTCCTTTTGAGGAGGTAGGCAGCATCTTTTTCAAAAGCAGTCATAGTCGCAGTACCGGTATGGTTAAAAACTTCCATAGAAATCCTATACCTGTGAGGGTATAACGTAATGTAAGGGAGTTGGAAGGGAATGGTAAACTTACTTGTGCACACCTGTTAACTGGATGGGTAATATTGTTATTGCATTTGGAGCAGCTAAAACCGTTGCTTCCTTTGTCACCGTCTTCCTACAAATGGGACAGGAAAGATAATTCCATGTTGATGATGTGTTAGTCCTCATCAAGGTTGCATTTACGACATACTTCTTTGACTGCAAAGGAAGGAGAAATTGAAAAATGATAACCAGAAGGTAAAGGTAACATAGTGATCGAGTTAAAAGACATTGACATACGTGGCAATTATTAGATCCTATGTCGTCTAACATATTAGCTATGGTACTTTTAATTTCTGGGTCGTATGTATTGAAGATCTGGGTCGCTGATGCTCAATTGATGTAACGACACTGCCTTCACTGTCGGTGACACTGAAATGTAATACAGTAGCAATAAGGTTGTGGATGAAATGTACATTAGCAATAGTCAGTAGAAATTAGGTGGACGTATACCCGGAAAGTAATTTTGCTACCTTTGGACAGTCAGTGCTAAAGTATATTTGTGTAGCATTGGTGGACGAAAATGTAAACTCCCCTACAGTTGTTAGTTTGGAGATAAGGTTGATGTTCGACAATGAAATATAAAGGAGTAACGACAGTATACCTTTGAATAGTTTGACTACCATAGAAGTGAATATCACTGACGGTGGTTGTTTTTCTGATTCAATAGCAGTCACGTCTATGAGGTCAGTTTTGTCAGCCCACAAAGTAATAGCTGTATTTTTTAAACTGTGTAAAATTTAAAATGGAGAGTGTTAGTGAGCAAAAATGTTGACGTAAATGTGACGCAATGATAAATGTTAAACCTTCCAGTGTAAACAGTGATCTCTCTTTTAGATGTTTGACATTCGGTCCTTGTTGTCAGTTGGACAACATCTGAAATACTTCGTAGTACCCCACCAACATCTGGTAGGAAGAAGGGAAAAGGAGCAATGTCAAACAAATATGAGTAGAAGTGGTAGTGGAAACGGTAGAATGATAGTATACAACGTGTAGTAGTAGGAAAAGTGAGTGCACCTGTAAGTTGAGCCACCTTATCTATGCGTTGAGCAAGAGTTTCATTATCGACAAAACCAAATTTGTATCTAGGAATATTGTGCAGTGTTGGTTGTAGCTGTTTGACTTTGGTGTCGTTAGGAAAGAGGATCATCAACTCCTCGTCTATTGGACGGTATGTATTCTACGAAGGGTAGACGTTGAACGTTTCAATCTCGTATAAACATTGTTCTTCAAACGTCTGTGAGTATTTGTCGACCAAACTCTTTGGCACGGCAGCATGCTTTTGGTTGCCCTACAATCCACTCGCAGCATGAAAGTAAGCGGTAAATAAAATGTCCGCATAATAAGTGGGTTTACGACTCACCTTTACGTCAAGAAGATGAAAATTTGTCGAGTAAATCTCTTTTGCGGCTTTGGAGATTGAATTCCACATCCTAGATAGTCGTACGTGTATGCGATCCCAGTTAGGACCTACTTGCAACTCAGACAGTAGTTGATATTGGTTCGCCATTCTGATAGCTGTTAACAGAAATGTAAAAATGGTTAACAATAGTGGCAAACAGAATAGTAGTAGAACTGGTAGAAATATGATATTTGCAGTGGGGTATGTGGCATAGAAGGTTTAGTGGGGCAAGGAATTTTATTTTGTTAATGGAGAGGGAAGTTCCCGGGGAGTATACCGTAAGTGGTAGAGTTAAATTTGTTGAGGCCTTGGGTGGATAACAAATGAAAATGCTGAGTTATTTGTACTTGGAAACATTAGAGTATAACTGCTGCGCAGTTTTGAAAAGCCATATTCTCAGAACGTGTACAGAAGTTGGTTTGTTTCTGGGCGTGGTTGATGTAGTTACGTAAGGGAATGGGTTTGACCGGTTGACTTTGGGAAAATAACTGTATCTAATAGACAGCTGCAATGGTGAACAAATTACGTGCAGTTGAACACTTTAGTAGTTGGTGATAACAATTGTCTGTATGTGAAATATTTGGAGTTCGTGTGTGGATTACAGCTGTACTACCTGCACACCATATTTGAAGTCAGTTATATTTTTAATTCTGTATGTAATGATGAGAGAGGAACATGTGAAACAGCAAGGGGTTAGTACGTTCACACGGGAAAAAGGGGTAATGCAGTTGATGGTAAGTGAAGATAAAAATAAGGTACTATGTGCATGATGATGTAAAATAAATGTAAATAATAAGTGAGCATACAGAAATATGTGTATGCAGTTATATGTAACTACAGCTGATGAACCGTAAATTTGTATTTACCTATTTGTATTGAGTACCTTTTCAACCGGAAATTTGTATAGTTTTCTTAGTAAATAATGCTTACATCTTATACGGAAATAAATAAGTCGTATAATTACTGGCTTTTTAAGTAATCTACATGGATAGATTTGTGTTTACAAATATTAATCTTTTACAATTACCAACTAATAAAGGATTTTAGTGGTCATTTAAAGTTTAAAAAAATGGAAAGCTGGACATTAAAGTTTTCAAAACATAATTCAATAACTGTTAGGTTTTAGTTAATATATTTACGAAAAATAAGGTAACTGTGAATATTTGTTTTATTTTCAGCTATGACATATTCACCTTAATGGTTAGAAGCAACATTTCGACTAATAAATTGGTAACTCTTGTCAGATTTGTATATTACAATTATTACATGGAAGTCACATAAAAAAGTACAGTACTTCAATTCTGAAGCATGAAAGGCTCTTTCAATATAAAAAATTATACAGTCCAAAGTTATGGTACGTACCTGAGATGGAATACAGTTTTAGGTTGTGAAAGAAGAAGATTGGTGGAACCGTGAATCTGTTTTTTCGTCTAGGATGATCAATGGAACTGTCTGTATCTAATGTTTGCATCATATAGCCTACCGACCATTTCAGTAAAACAGGTACAAATTGGTACCTCCACTTCTACGTAAAAGAACCTATAATTTACAGTGGTAGTAAATTATAACTGACACAAATTTGTATTAAAAAATGCACTGATTTAGTTCTTTAACGCAAGGTATGCACTGCATTATTGGTTCTACTAAATAAATATTACTCAGTCACATATGTACTTTTGGTGATTCACAGAGTTGCCAGTATACAGTCGTGTATTATTAAACTAAGATTTGCTTGAAAGATATAACCCTCAATATCAATTCCGTAGTACATTTGGAACTGAGTTACTTCCAATAAAAGATTGGTTGAACAATGTGTACTGTAATTACAGCAATCACTAACAATTCAGATGGAAAAATCACCAATGAAGTCTTTATTCGGAACTCAGGAGGACTGATATTTAAACCATATAGTGATTACGTAGAAGAAAAAAAACCCGATTCCACTTTCCTGTAGTTGAGTTTACAGCTAAAGTGCAATAAAATGTAGGGTAGTGCAATTGCATCTAGTAAGTGCCAGGAACACTGACTCCGTTTCATAATACCCATTTACGCAGAATTTGGTCTGTCTCCGTCTAACCACTGTGCATATTAAACAGAGAGCAAGAAAACAGGGGAAAGAATGACATATTTAGTAAGTAATACGAAATGATCTGTGCATCGGAACCAATCCATGAAAAAGGAATTTGTCCGGTTATCATAAATATGACATAAACAGGTGATGTCAAACATGTTTAACAGGTGAAACAAAACTTACATAAAAAATATTAAAACTTACATAAAAAGGAACTGCAAATAAGCTCATTATAAAAAATACCTATTATTTAGTTTATTTCTTTAAAAATTGGTCAGTCGACATTGTATTGTTAATCCAAGGTGTTAGATACCCAGTTTAATACGAACAGAGTTGCTTTTTAGTCTAATCATCAATGTATTGCTGACTGGTTGGGTAATGTTTTTGTGACAATTTGGATGAAATGGATTAAATGTTGATATTTTTTTGTATAGTGGAGTACGTATTAGGTTGCATGCAACACCATTCATAACTGTATTATTATACAGCCGAAGAACTACTTCATATCAGTCCGCAGTCAGTCTGATACTACAACAGGTGAGTAAACAACCAGCCGCATAGTTCGTATGAAAATACAGACGTACATAATAAAATACCTGCTGAGCAGTAAGCGCAGAAGGCGCGGGATCTTCTCCCAAGAAGTCATTGCCAAGTCCCTATCCTTATCACTCTCTCTTCGTAGCAATTCAGTAAACCTGTAAAGTGCACAACAAATTCGTCAGTTGAAGTTGAAGTTGGACACAAATTGTCCTATATTACGAAACCGTACCTGCTATTGAACAGTGATCAGAATGTTATTGTCAATGGATGGATGATGAAGTTGAACTGACCAAGAAGATATAATAAAGTTGAAAATTTTGTTGGCAAGCCTCTGAGACTCATGCCAACAGCAACGAACAAAAATCTGTTACTGAAATGAATTGGCAAACGATAAGAATTTTTTTTTGTAAAAACAAATTTCAGTATCTATTTATATAAGAGCAGGAAATTGTCTTGCACAGAAGATTACCGATTATCGCCATCCCTTCAAAAAGAATGTTCGATGCTTTATATTCATGTTACACATTTGCTCCATGGTTACTGTAATTTACTCCTATCCATTGAGGGAAAAATGAATATTTCATTTTCCACCCTAGGTGGGTAATATACTTCTCATTAATGCCCAAAGAATCCACATGCAGATTTGATCACAAATTGTGTATGTTAGTTGCATGGATGTACACATATTTTATATAATTTTCAAATTTAGCCATAGTTTATGAATATGTAATAAATATTGTTTATATAAATGGATATTAAGTGAGGATGAAGGATGTAAAAAATGTTGTTCAAACAACAAATGTAATGACAAATAAAATTTTAATAGAGAAAACCGTTGTACAAAAATTTGGGAACATCATAAGTTTAAATAAACAACGATTCTATCTTCCTGCATTGTTACTGTTCGATCTACTGCCAACTCCTATAATTTAATATGTAATCTCAAGTGCGAATAAAAATTATTTTAAGGAAGTATTTTTCACTCATCATGAAATAGACGAAAGGTAAGTGAACGTTGACAGTATTAAATTGTTTTTTGCTGGATTTTGAGCATTTATTACTGATGAGCTGTATCAAATTTTGGGGAAATACGAAACGAATAACGTAGCAACAAAACAGGGTAAAGAAAAAAAAATAACGGAGACGTCATTAAGTACTAAGAAGTTTGAGAGTAATAAATTGTTATTTCTTTGAAGCCACGGAGTTGTAACTAAATTAATGTTATATAATTAATTTATTTCATAGATTAAATATTTATATTTTAGTGCATAAATAGCAGTGGTGTATATTTATTTATAGATGAGGAGAATATCATAAACCCAAAAATGGATTCCCTGGATGTCTGTATGTACGATGTGAATGTTATCGAACATCCAAGTGAAGTGAACATAAGATGGGAAGAGCAGTAGTTGAGAATCGTTGCGTATTTTCAACTAAAGAAGATGAATTAATATTGGCTGTATACCAGTGGAAGTAAAACATGTAACAGTATTCTCAACAATGTCTTCCCATTTCCCTGCATAACTTATATACTTAACACCAATTTCAGATATGCATAAAAGATATAAGGGCACTATACAGTCATAGCATAAATTATGCAACTGTAATAATACTTTTTCATACTGTTATACCTTCTCGAAATAGTTATGTTGGTTGAATAATATAATATTAAATTACGTAAGTTATATTTCTGATTTTGAGCTTATAAATGAAGTAAGCTGAGTATAAAGGCATGATATTTAGTCATGGTACTCATATTTGATGCAGTAAATTAATGAAGAAGTTAGATACTATAGGTGACTGGTTATAAAAGAAAGGGAGCAAGACGAGTAAACAATAGCTCCCGGTGCAACCATGGTAGTTGAAGAATCAACAAATCCATATACTTAAATGTAGTGATATCAGTTAAGTAGTAATATTACATGTCTGTAGTTAAAATGATCATATAATGGCAGTTATGGCTGAATGGTTCTCACTCTCTTTTTATTACTAATAATGTGCTAGTGGGGGCCAAATATAAGATAACGTGCAGTACAGTAAATTTGCAGCTCTTGCTGGTTTCAACTGGAAATGAATAACATATATTCTGTTGAATGAACGGCAGAACATAAAGAAATGGGATGTAAATCATCTCCACATAAATGCATAGTTTATTAAAAAATAACACTATAAATTAGCAACGATGCAAATATTACTGTACCACTATAAAACAGTTTGACGTAAATGGTTAAAAAAGCAATGAAGATACGTTTAACATAATAATATCCATAGCGGTAGTAGTTATAAAAATAATAATAAGAAGACAAAACAATTACAGTAAAGTGCAGCTGAGATTGAAGTCCAAAAGGTGAAACAGATATGAGTATCCATTTGTCGAAATATATAAGTAAAACCAAGCGTACTTGAACCAAAAAAGTCACAAAACAAAACGTAGCTAAAGATACCAAAATGGGTGAATAAGCTGATACTTCCACACAAAATAGCACGTACGGATGACACGTTCAGGTCTGAACTGTAGAATGGGAGGTTACTGTTGTTAGCTTGAAACAGAGTATGCCGTAAACAGTACAGTGGACACAGGCTGATAACGTAGAAATTTAAATTAACTCATAGTTAGTGAGAAATAAATGTGTGAATATTGGATGTAACTGACCCACTACATTTTCCAATGCAGTGGACATTAATAAGGTATTGAAGAATGACACACTGTGCACACATACCATCATCCATACGGTTAGTAATAATCGTTACAGATGAGCATAAAACAGAGACCATTTGAAAATGTAGGTATGAAAAAGAAAACAGCCAAAATAGTTAATGAGCTGTGTTAACAATGAATATATCATATCAGTAAGTTACAACTATCGAAGATCAGGTGGAAAAAAATATACAATAGAAATTCAGATAGTAGTAGTGAGGGTAGAGAGTGCATGAAGTACGAAAAAATGAATTTGAACTTTGTAGATGAACAGATGGTAGTTATAAAAATAGATACAACAGAAACAGGTCCTGTAACCATAATTTTTCCCTCTGTTACCTCATCCTAAAAGAAGGAGGAAGAAAGTTGACAGAATTGATTGTGAAAGTAAGTAGTTAAATGCATGTAGTAAACGATGTAAGGTGTGATTACCTGATAAACCGTTGAAAACTTCTTTATATACAATATTTTTGGTTAGCCCACGACGTCCACCCTCCAACTGACCAATTAAAAACTTAATACCCTGGTACGAAGATGCTCTTGATATAGCTACATACAACTGACCATGGCTGAAAACAGGGAGGGGCAAATATATGCCTATATTCTCTAATGTTTGCCCTTGGCTTTTATTTATCGTCAATGAGAAGCAAACCTTTACGGGGAATTGTCGCCTGCGTAACACAAATGGCCATTTTGTATCCGCAGACGTAAGGATGATGCGAGGAATGAGCACCTTCGTACCGATATTAGTACCAGTAATTATTTCTGCTTCAATAACCCTTTCAGCGAGTTGAGTCACAATTAACCATGTTCCATTGCAAAGGCCTAACCGCTGGTTTAAATTTCATAACAACATAATTGGAACTCCTATCTTCAACTGCAGAATGTGGTTAGGTAATCCTGATATTTTTAGAGTGTTAAGAAATTCGATAGGATAAACAGTATGTTGATCGTCCACTTGTTCAGATGAAGGACTAATGGAATCAACACTGAAATAGGACCTTAATTCACCGTTAATTTGAGAAAGGATGTAGGAGTTAATTTCCTCAACAAATTCATTAGTCGTAGCGAGCATGCACCGTGTGTGTAAATAGTCTTTGTCCGGTAACCTATTATGCAAATCAGGATATATCATGTCAACCATATTTTTAAGACCACAATCTCCAACGTCTGTGATATCCCGGAATTTTTGACAATATCAATTTAATAATCTGTATTTAAAATTTAAATTGATTTGATTATTTTTGTAAATAAATTTAAATTGGTTTAATAATCTTACTTTAACAAGCAATTAATTAGTGAATTTATCTTTTAATAAGCTAATAAATTGTTTTCTATTTATAATGTATATGTATTTTTTTTTAAAAAGATGAGTTTGGTTTTAAATTTAATTAATATAGCATATTTTCTAATTATAATATTTTGGTAATAGGGAAATTATGATTTATTTTTGATTTAAGCTTTTCAAAGCTATTTAATAAAATAACTAAATGATTTTAAATACATAAGATAAATGTTTTATTTGTTTAAAATATATTTTAACTTAAGTTTGAATATTAATTTAGATTAACATAAAGTTATAAAAATGTTTGTTTTATTTCTTTTTAAATATTGATTTATAAATGTGATTGTAATTAAATATGAAGTTTAAAATACAATTAAAATATGAAACATTTATTCATTTAAATAACAGGTAATTTATAATCTCTTTTATAAATTTATTTAAGATAATTAAAAATATTATTTTCAAATAAGAAAGTAATGTATTGTTTTTATTTATAATCATACTTGGTTTATTCTTTAATTATTATCTATACATAACTTAGTATTAAAAACTAATTAATTAAGTTTAAACTTTCATTAACACTTAATTATAAATACTAATTACTTAAAGGACATGTGTAAACATCTTAGAAACATAATTTAACATGTGTTAGATGTTTAAATAAGATATTAACAAGTGTTGATACAAGTCTCAAAATTTGTATTTTTATTTTCTTTGATTTTTAATTTATCATGAAAATAAGTTATATAAACTCATGCCATCTTCCTTTCCTTTCCTTTTCTCATTTTTTTCCATAGCAAAGAATTTTTTTTCAGCTATAACTTTCCACCTTAAAAACAATCTTCAAAAACCAAATGCAGATCTGTAACGATCCTCATCTTCAAATGCAAAAACCATTTCCTCCTTCAAAAACCTATAATCAAGCCCTTCATCCTCAAACCTGCAAAATTATTCCCTGTTCATCAATTCAAACTGTATTCCTCAAATCTGTAACCAGCATGCAAATCATCTTCAAAACCCCTGTAACTCATTTTCAAAAAGAAAGTCTGCATTCTTCTAAAATCTGGAAGTTTAGCTACCTGCATGCAATAATCTAAAGCAAGTTATCGACATCAGTAACTCAATCTTTCAGCAATAACATTTAAAAAGCATTCAAACAAGTTTTTAAAGGCAAAACAAATTCAGTTTTAAAGTTTCCAGAAGTTTTTTTCAAACCTGAAGCTCTGCTCATCAAAAATCTGTGAGTAACTCCATTTTTTATTTTAAATTTAAGTATGAAATATGGTTGTTTGATTTTTCTGTATAAATAAGTAGAGTTTTATATCTATTGTTAAATATATTGCTGTGTATATATAAATATGAATGTGATGCATGTTTGTTTACCTAAGTTACTGTCTGCACAGTACAAGCTCAAATTTAACAAAATTTCTTTTCTTTTGATCTGGTTGTTGTTATGACTTGTAGTTGAATGAAATTTGTTTATTACATGATAAGTAAAACTTAAAAATTTATACAAGTTAATAAATGTTTGTACTGCCTGAAGAAAAAAAATATAATAACAAAACAGAATTAGTATAAGTGAAGAATTCAAATGTTATGATTCTATGTTTCAGGGTTATAAATCAAATCATAATACAAAAGCATGATTTTTAAAAACAATATTACAATTTTTAGTGTTAATTCTCGAGAGCAGTTCAAAATTTACTGTATTTTACTTTTGGGGTTAACACAGATGATTTATGTGTTCTATTGAGTTGAATTTGCTCCTGGAGGTGGAGGAGTGATTAGGGATGAGGAGTAAATTATTTGTTTGGGTTGCATTGCATTTTGGTGATGATGATTTTGATTTGAAGCTTGGGAACCCTAGCTTTACTGGTTTATAGATTTTTCTTGGGTACGATCTCCTCTGTTGATCGAGTTCAACTATTTATTGGGTATTGAAAGATGGTGAGTTGTCGAAGGCTTCGCCGGAGATTCAGGGGCAACGGTGGCCGGAGGCACGTGAACGTGGCGTTGACAGGTTGGGTATTGTTTTAGTACTGTCTGTTTCCAGGTTTGGGAAATTCTATCTCGATTTTGATTTCGAGCATTAATTGATGGAATTAGTGAATGGTTGGTCTGAGTTGATGATCAGCGATTGTGGGGAGGTCGCGTAGTTAGTCAACGGTGGCCGGTGGCACTGTACATGTGCACAGAGCAAGGTGATGTTGCTGGTGAATGTTGAAGGGTTCAGTTTTTGGTGGTCTCGCGATGGTCTCGAGGAATTCGGGTTTTTGACTCGAAGTAGGTTATGATTTTACTCGAAGTAATATATAAGGTTGCTCGGGTATATCACTTTGTTTCAGGTTTTTAAACAAAACAGAAACTTGTTTCTGTTTTTAAAATTAAAAGTAGAGTTTAAATATAAACTGGAATTTAAATTGGGATTTAAACTTGGATTGAATCTGAATTCAATAGTTTGAATCTTGGTTTTTGAAATGATTTTAAATTTTGAAATTTAAATTTGGTTTTAACAACTTTTAAAGTATAAAAGAATATTGATTTTAAATTTAAACTATAATATTTAAATTGGTAAATTAAATTTAAAACAAGTTTAAATCTGATTTTTTGAAATCTGGAATTGGTTTTAAACTTTAATTTTTAAAATAAAATAAGTTTTCAATTTAAATTGTTTAATTGCTTTAAAAATATGGTTGAATGATTTAAATTTTAAACTGAAGATTTGTAATGTAAGAAAAGCTTTTAAAAATTTAAGTTAAATCTAGAATGAGTTTAAAAACTGTATTTCAGTTTTTAAATTAAAAGAAATTTTTGAATTGAAATTATTTTTAAATAGCTTGGAATGTTTAGAGTGTATTTTTAAATTAATTAGAATTTAAAAATGAATTGGGCTTAAATTCTTTTGAAACTTCTTTGTAAATGGATATTTCTTTAACATATGTGATAAAAAGGTTTTAAATTATTTTTAAAACCTTGTTTAAATAAAATTGTATTCGTTTTAAAATCTTAAAATTTTAAAATGAAATTTAAAGTGAAATTTAAAGTAAATTTGAAACAAAGTGTTTTTAAATACTTTAAATAAGTAAGAAATTTTTTCTTAAATTAAGTTAGAACTTAAGAATTTGGATTCATTTAAATTATTAAGTTAATTTAAATGGGTAATTAATTATTTAATTAATTAATAATATGGATGATTAATTAAATAATTAATAATTTTTAAATTTGATTAATTAAGACTTAAGATTAATTAATTAAGGTTAATTAATCTGTAATTAAGGATTATTGATCATAATTTAATTAATGACTAAAGATTTATTAATCAATTAATTAAGGATTGATTAAGTTGCAGTTGATAATTAGAGATTAATTAATTGGTAATTAAATATTAATTAATTTGTAATTAATAATGATTAATCTAAGTTAATTTCTTAAGAGAAGTAATTAAAGAATAGTTAATGAAGGTCGTTAACTTAAGATTATTTAACAATTAATTAATGTAATTAATTTTAATAATTAATCAGATTAATTAATTAATAATAATCATTTTGAAATTGTTTAAGTTTAATTATTTAATGGAAGTAATTAATGAATTAATTACTTAATGTAATTAATTGAGGTGAATGTGATTAGTTTAGATTAATTAATTAAGTTTAATTAATTTAAACACTTGATGATTTGATGAATAATTACTTAATGTAATTAATGCGATTGTAATTACTCAGAGAAGTAATTAACTGATAAGTACTGAATGTAATTAAAAGATGTGTTGATAGTGGAAGTAATTTAGATGAAAATTACTTTGAAATTAATCAAGGGATTAATTAGAGAATAAATTAAGGATCAATTTATTCAATGAAGTAATTAAGGGTAGTTAATTACTGGGTGTTATCAATCAAGGGTGATTAATATATGTGGTTAAGTAAAAACTAATTACATAATGTAATTAATTTAAATAGGGAGATTAATTAAAAACGTAATTAGAAATCATTAATTAATAAAATTAATGATGAATTAATTAATTAAGGAATAATTAATAAATGAAGTAATTAATTAATAAAGGATTAATGTAATTAACTTTAATTAATTGATTGATTAAGTAATTAAAAGTTAATTATTGTCAGTGTTAAGCATAATTAACTTGTGTAATTAATTTAAAAGCTAATTACTTATTGTAATTAGGAAATTGTTAATCAGAAATGATTAATTGAAATGAATAATAGGACGGTGATTAATTAATTGATTTGTAATCAATTGATGGTTAAGTAAGCAGGATTATGATGATGAAGTAATTAATTTAATTCATTTTAAAATAAATTAGAGATTAAGTAATTAATTTAATTCATTTTAAATTAATTATAGATGGTGTGATCATTGAATCATTGCTTATATATGAATGATTGATATTGGTTGCCTTGAATGGTTTGTAGTCTCAGCTATGAGATGAGTAATGTTATGTGATATGGACGCTTTGGTTGCATGGTGATGATAATATGGATTATCTGTTATAATGATGATATGGATTATCTATTATGATGTGAATTATCTATCTATCTATATATAGATAATTAATTGAATTGTTTTAAAACTTTAAAACAACTTGGCCTTAAAAGACACGTTTTGGATTTCGATGAGACCGGGATCGGGTTTCCATATTTGGATATCCGAAAACCACATCGATCCAAATTAACGATAGGTCGTGAATCTGAAGTGAAGATGAAGATTCAGAGTGCAAGGGTTATCGTCGTTAACTCTGAGGGTGATTCCAAAATGAGTGTAACGAGATAATGCCTTCGGTTTTGTTCGAACTCGGAACGAACTTGTATGGATTGAATGCTTTCAGAACATCGTCAGGTGGACGATGAGCATTCTAAGTGATGTGTCCTATAAAGGTAATCATAGCCTCAAGCCTCGTCAACCAGGAATGGCTAAAATAGGGGAGGTGTAGCAAGGCTAAGTGGGTCATGCCCAAGTAGGACGAGATTTACCCCTGTCTAGATGTCCCTTTTATTTCGACTATGTGGTGCGGTTGCTGATCACAACTGCGGGGCGGTCATGTTCGGAACTGTTCAATAAGGAATGGTTCCAGCTTTGTGTTGCAGGGGATTAGGAGTGATCCTCAGTACGTTGACCTAGGCCACGTACTATGACAGGCGGTACCCCGGTAGCCCTGCCATTGTATGGAATCCAAAATCCAATAAGTGCCCTCGGTTTTGATTGTATTACCCACTTTGTGGCTAGTAGCTGGAATTTAATGAGTGTAAAAATTTCGGCTATTTCTTATTTACTTGAAAACCCTAGACCTATTATAATATCATCGAATTTCCTGTCAAATGTTTTGGTCAGCGTAAGGTAAAAACTTTACCATATTTATGTGTAGGAAGTCTTACGTGATACCTTTTTTTTCAAAGGTTTTTCAAAAGTTAAGCAACTTTATCCTGTTACTCACACCAGACCCATGTCTGACCTGGAGTTTATTTATGTTTTTCTTAAACTCTTGGGTACTCAAATTTTTACGAGTAGCCAAGAGATTCAGGTTAGCTTTGATGAATTGTGGAGGAGCAATGGAGCAGGAGGCTTCTGCGTGTAGATATATAGTGTTCCGCCGTGTTGGTATCTCTGAGAGGTTTCTTTGTATTGTATTGAGTTGTAATAACTAGACAGGTGTTTATAACTGTCTAGTATGTGTTATATTGTCTGTGTAACTCTGATAGTTGCTGTATACTATGCAATACTTATGTTATTAATATAATTTACTCGTTCCGTTGTTGAGATTATGTTGTTGTTTCTTCTTCCTCTTCTTTCTCTTCTCTTTTCTATCCCTTTCTTTCTTCAAGACGATGCGTCATTCTATGGAAATGAATGGCGGGTCGTCACAGGTGGTATCAGAACGCTAGGTTGAGCAAATACCTAGACTCCGAAGTGGTGTCTATCTTGAGAGAGCGTATTTGTATTTTTAATATATATATATATATATATATATATATATATATTTCTACCTATTTGTTGGGTTACCCGTACAGGTTTTTCCAATATAAGTTATAAAGGTGGATGAGGTAGTGGTGTGTGTAACACAACTACCATTGGTTGGAGTTTGAGTGATGAGGTTGGAAGTGTATTTGACGAGATCGTAGACCTAATACCATCTCGAGTGAGTTTAGCTTGGAGTAAGGATTTCATCGATATTTGAAGGAAACCTGTTAAGGTTCGAAGTTCATCTTTGAAGTACCGAGTTGGGTGAGTTGAGTTTGGATCTGTCAGTTGGGCAGAAGCAAGCGAGTGATGGTATCTTGATACCTCAGGAAGTAGTAGCTGCCTGATGAGACGCAGTGACTATGGATGTTTCTGAAGATGTTTCTTTGGAACAAGAGTAAGGAAGTGTGACTTTTTTGGTGATGTGGCTGAGTCTAGCAGGTCCGAGTTTCTCGGAGAGCTTTGGATTAGGAAGTCTTTGGCATTGGTGTTAGTAGTGCAGCTCGGAGTGTTCTGTGTTGGCAGGAAGTTTTCTGGCTAGGTAGTTTTTCTGAAGTGGAGTTCAGAAGTAGCAGTGTGAATCCTTTTCTTCGATGAATTGGATGGGCTAGCATAAGCTGTTCTGATTGGTAGAAAGAGAGCAGTTTCTTTGGAATTAGGCTGGGTTGATCGCAAAAGTGACTTGCGATAGTTGCGTGTTCTCTTAAGTTGTTGGAGATTTTCCAGATGTCTTCTAGGAAGTCAGAGGTTTGTCCGCATTTGGAGATTGAGTTCTCTTATCAGCTAGTATTCCAGATTGGTATCAGTGGTTCAACTAGTAGAAGAATGGTTCCTAGAGATAGTGTTTGGTGGAGCAACTCAGGTTTCGGAGGAATTTCTGAGTTTTCTTTTACGGATATGTGGAACCATATTTCTGAGATGTGTTGTCCAGTTTGTGCTTGCGTTCTTCATCGGCATTTTCTTCTACTTCGGATCGGAGTTGTGCAGCGGAAGCAGTTTGAGAGTGCATTGTTTGCTTTTTCGGATAAGGAGAAGTAGGTTCTGTCCTTTGTTGTTTGAGGAGTAGAGTTTGAGTTCCTGGTTTTGGATTAATTTTGAGGAGATCACTGTGTTGAGTTGTTTTGATCCAGTTTGTTTCTAGAGGCATCATCAAGGGTTGAGCTAATCAGGAAGGATGTTGGCAGACCAGGATCGTTCGAAGGATTTTTAAGGATAAGAGACGGAGGAATTTGGATTCCGGCGTCGGAGATTTGGTTTTGGGATAAGTTTTTCTCCGATCCGAGGAGCTATAAGTTTTGGTAAGTCTGTGAAGCTAGCTCCGAGGTGTTTTGGGCTTCTTCTATGTTTTGGTAAGATAAGTGTTTGTTCTTCAGAGTTGAGTTGCCAGTTTAGATAACTGGGATTCAGTGTGTTTCACGTATCTTCGAGGTAGTACGTGTTTGATATTTCTGGTTGTAGAACCAGCAGTTCAGGAGGTTTGGTTGTTGAGTCAGACTCATCCGTGGTCTGATATCCTGTTTAGAGTTGTAGATTTAGATGAATAGGAGCTCCATAGCTCAGTAGTTTTGATTGTTTGGATTCTGTAGAGCGAGTATCCCAATATTCATACCAGGGAAACTCGTGGAAATTCTATCCAGAATTTTTATGGATAGTTAGATTTGTTTTGATTGTGTGAATAGGTTACTTTGGTTGTTAGCATATGATTAACATATGCTGTATTTTAAAATTAAATCTTTAATGAGATTATTAAATTACCTTTGTTTTAAATTACGGGGATGAAATCCCTTTAAGGGGGAGGATTGTGATATCCCGGAATTTTTGACAATATCAATTTAATAATTTGTATTTTAAATTTAAATTGATTTGATAATTTTTGTAAATAAATTTAAATTGATTTAATAATCTTACTTTAATAAGTAATTAATTAGTTTATTTATCTTTTAATAAGCTAATAAATTGTTTTCTATTTGTAATGTATATGTATATTTATATATATATATATATTTAAATAGATGAGTTTGGTTTTAAATTTAATTAATATAGCATATTTTCTAATTATAATATTTTTGTAATTGGGAAATTATGATTTATTTTTGATTTAAGCTTTTCAAAGCTATTTAATAAAACAACTTAATGATTTTAAATACATAAGATAAATGTTTTATTTGTTTAAAATATATTTTAACTTAGTTTGAATATTAATTTAGATTAAAATAAAGTCATAAAAATGTTTGTTTTATTTCTTTTTAAAATATTGATTTGTAAATGTGATTGTAATTAAATATGAAGTTTAAAATACAATTAAAATATGAAACATTTATTCATTTAAATAACAAGTAATTTATAATCTCTTTTATAAATTTATTTAAAATAATTAAAAATATTATTTTCAAATAAGAAAGTAATGTATTTTTTTATTTATAATCATACTTGCTTTATTCTTTAATTATTATCTATACATAACTAAGTATTAAAAACTAATTAATTAAGTTTAAACTTTCATTAACACTTAATTATAAATACTGATTACTTGAAGGACATGTGTAAACATCTTAGAAACATAATTTAACATGTGTTAGATGTTTAAATAAGATATTAACAAGTGTTGATATTTTATACAAGTGTCAAATTGGTATTTTTATTTTCTTTGATTTTTAATTTATCATGAAAATAAGTTATATAAACTCATTCCATCTTCCTTTCCTTTTCTCATTTTTTTCCATAGCAAAGAATTTTTTTTCAGCCGTAACTTTCCACCTTGAAAACAATCCTCAAAAACCAAATGCAGATCTGTAACCATCCTTATCTTCAAATGCAAAAACCATTTCCTTCTTCAAAAACCTATAATCAAACCCTTCATCCTCAAACCTGCAAAATTATTCCCTGTTCATCAATTCAAACTGCATTCCTCAAATCTATAACCAGCATGCAAATCATCTTCAAATCCCCTATAACTATTTTTCAAAAAGAAAGCCTGCATTCTTCTAAAGTCTGGAAGTTTAGTTACCTGCATGCAATAATCTAAAGCAAGTCATAAACATCAGCAACTCAATCTTTCAGCAACAACATTTAAAAGCATTCAAACAAGTTTTAAAGGCAAAACAAATTAAGTTTTAAAGTTTCCAGGAGTTTTTTTCAACCCTGAAGCTCTGCTCATCAAAAATCTGTGAGTAACTCCATTTTTTATTTTAAATTTAAGTATGAAATATGGTTATCTGTATAAATAAGTAGAATTATATATATATTGTTAAATATATTGTTGTGTATATAAAAATATGAATGTGATGCATGTTTGTTTGCCTAAGTTACTGTCTGCACAGTACAGGCTCAAATTTAACAAAATTTCTTTTCTTTTGATCTGGTTGTTGTTATGACTTGTAATTGAATGAAATTTGTTTATTACGTGATAAAGTAAAACTTAAAAATTTATACAAGTTAATAAATGTTTGTACTGCCTGAAAAAAAATATAATAACAAAACATAATTAGTATAAGTGAAGAATTCAAATGTTATGATTCTATGTTTTAGGATTATAAATCAAATCATAATACAAAAGCATGATTTTTAAAAACAATATTACAATTTTTAGTGTCAATTCCAGAGAGCAGTTCAAAATTTATTGTATTTTACTTTTGGGGTTAACACAGATGATTTATGTGTTCGATTGAGTTGAATTTGCTCATAGAGGTGGAGGAGTGATTAGGGATGAGGAGTAAATTATTTGTTTGGGTTGCATTGCATTTTGGTGATGATGATTTTGATTTGAAGCTTGGGAACCCTAGTTTTACTGGGTTACAGATTTTGCTTGGGTACGATCTCCACTGTTGATCGAGTTCGACTATCTCATGGGTATTGAAAGATGGTGAGTTGTCGAAGGCTTCGCCGGAGATTCAGAGGCAACGGTGGTCGGAGGCGCGTGAACATGGCGTTGACAGGTTGGGTATTGTTTTGGTACTGTCTGTTTCCAGGTTTGGGAAATTCTATCTCGATTTTGATTTCGAGCATTAATTGATGGAATTGGTGCATGGTTGGTCTGAGTTGATGATCAGCGACTGAAGGGAGGTTGCGTAGTTGGTCAGCGGTGGTCGGCGGCACTATACATATGCACAGAGCGAGGTGATGTTGCTGGTGAATGTTGAGGGGTTCAGTTTTTGGTGGTCTCGCGATGGCACGGGGAATTCAGGGTTTTGACTCGAAGTAGGTTATGATTTTACTCGTAGTAATATATAAGGTAGCTCGGGTATATCACTTTGTTTCAGGTTTTTAAAAAAAACAGAAACCTGTTTCTGTTTTTAAAATTAAAAGTAGAGTTTAAATATAAACTGGAATTTAAATTAGGATTTAAACCTGAATTGAAACTGAATTCAATAGTTTGAATCTTGGTTTTTAAAATGATTTTAAATTTTGAAATTTAAATTTGGTTTTAACAACTTTTAAAGTGTAAAAGAATATTGGTTTTGAATTTAAACTGTAAGATTTAAATTGGTAAATTAGAAATTTAAAATAAGTTTAAATCTGAGTTTTTGAAATCTGGAATTGGGTTTAAACTTTAGTTTTTAAAATAAAATAAGTTTTCAATTTAAATTGTTTAATTGCTTTAAAAATATGGTTGATTGATTTAAATTTTAAAATGAAGATTTGTAATGTAAGAAAAGCTTTTAAAAATTTAAGTTAAATCTAGAATGAGTTTAAAAACTGTACTTCAGTTTTTAAATTAGAGGAATTTTTGAATTGAAATTGTTTTTAAATAACTTGGAATGTTTAGAGCGTATTTTTGAATTAATTGAAATTTAAAAATGAACTGGGTTTAAATTCTTTTGAAACTTCTTTATAAATGGATATTTCTTTAACATATGAGATAAAAAGATTTTAAATTGTTTTTAAAACCTTGTTTAAATAAATTTGTATTCATTTTAAAATCTTAAAATTTTAAAATGAAATTTAAAGTGAAATTTAAAGTAAATTTGAAACAAAGTGTTTTTAAATACTTTAAATAACTAAGAAATGTTTTCTTAAATTAAGTTAGAACTTAAGAAATTGGATTCATTTTAATTATTAAGTGAATTTAAATGGGTAATTAATTATTTAATTAATTAATAATACGGATGATTCATTAAATAATTAAGAATTTTTAAATTTGATTAATTAAGACTTAAGATTAATTAATTAAGGTTAATTAATTTGTAATTAAGGATTATTAATCATAATTTAACTAATGACTAAAGATTTATTAATCAATTAATTAAGGATTGATTAAGTTGCTGTTAATAATTGGAGATTAATTAATTGGTAATTAATTATTAATTAATTTGTAATTAATAATGATTAATCTGAGTTAATTTCTTAAGAGAAGTAATTAAAGAATAGTTAATGAAGGTCATTAACTTAAGATTATATAACAATTAATTAATGTAATTAATTTTAATAATTAATTAGATTAATTAATTAATAATAATCATTTTGAAATTGTTTAAGTTTAATTACTTAGTGGAAGTAATTAATGAATTAATTACTTAATGTAATTAATTGAGGTGAATGTGATTAGTTTAGATTAATTAATTAAGTTTAATTAATTTAAACACTTGATGATTTGATGAATAATTACTTAATGTAATTAATGGGATTGTAATTAATTAGAGAAGTAATTAATTGATAATTACTACATGTAATTAAAAGATGTGTTGATAGTGGAAATAATTTAGATTAAAACTACTTTGAAATTAATCAAGGGGTTAATTAGAGAATAAATTAAAGATTAATTTATTCAATGAAGTAATTAATGGTAGTTAATTACTGGATGTTATTAATCAAGGGTGATTAATATATGTGGTTAATTGAAGATTAATTACATAATGTAATTAATTTAAATAGAGAGATTAATTAAAAATGTAATTAGAAATCATTAATTAATAAAATTAATGATGAATTGATTAATTAAGGAATAATTAATAAATGAAGTAATTAATTAATAAAGGATTAATGTAATTAACTTTAATTAATTGATTGATTAAGTAACTAAAAGTTAATTATTGTAAGTGTTAAGTATAATTAACTTGTGTAATTAATTTAAAAGCTAATTACTTATTGTAATTAGGAAATTGTTATCAGAAATGATTAATTGAAATGAATAATAGGATGGTGATTAACTAATTGATTTGTAACCAATTGATGGTTAAGTAAGCAGGATTATAATGATGAAGTAATTAATTTAATCCATTTTAAATTAATTAGAGATTAAGTATTTTTTAATTCATTTTAAATTATTTATAGATGGTGTGATCATTGAATCATTGCTTATATATGAATGATTGATATTGGTTGCCTTGAATGGTTTGTAATCTCAGCTATGAGATGAGTAATGTTATGTGATATGGACGCTTTGGTTGCATTGTGATGATAACATGGATTATCTGTTATGATGAGATTATCTGTTAGTAATGACAATATTGATTATCTATTGTGATGTGAATTATCTATCTGTGTGTATATAGATAATGAATTGAATTGTTTTAAAACTTTAAAACAACTTGGCCTTAAAAGACACATTTTGGATTTCGATGAGACCGGGATCGGGTTTCCATATTTGGATATCCGAAAACCACATCGATCCAAATTAACGATAGGTCGTGAATCTGAAGTGAAGATGAAGATTCAGAGTGCAAGGGTTATTGCCGTTAACTCTAAGGGTGATTCCAAAATGAGTGTAACAAGATAATGCCTACAGTTTCGTTCGAACCCGGAACGAACTTGTATGGATTGAATGCTTTCAGAAAATCGTCAGGTGGACGATGAGCATTCTAGGTGATGTGTCCTATAAAGGTAATCGTAGCCTCAAGCCACATCAACCGGAAATGGCTAAAACAGGGGAGGTGCAGTAAGCCTAAGTGGGTCATGCCCAAGTAGGACGAGATTTATCCCTGTCTAGATGTCCCTTTTATTTCGGCTATGTGGTGCGATTGCTGATCACAACTGCAGGGTGGTCTTGTTCGAAACTGTTCAGTAAGGAATGGTTCCAGCTTTGTATTGCAGGGGATTGGGAGTGATCCTCGGTACGTTGACGTACTGTGACGGGCGGTACCCCGGTAGCTCTGCCATTGTATGGAATCCAAAATCCAATAAGTGCCCTCGGTTTTGATTGTATTACCCACTTTTGTGGCTAGTAGCTGGAATTTAATGAATGTAACAATTTCAGCTATTTCTTATTTACTTGAAAACCCTAGACCTATTATAATATCATCGGATTTCCTATCAAATGTTTTGGTTATCTTAAGGTGAAAACTTTTCCATATTTATGTGTGGGAAGTCTTACGTGATACCTTTCTTTTTAAAGGTTTTTCAAAAGTTAAGCAACTTTAACCTGTTACTCACACCAGACCCATGTCTGACCCAAAGTTTATTTCCATTTTTCTTAAACTCTTGGGTATTCAAATTTTTACGAGTAGCCAAGAGATTCAGGTTATCTTTGATGAATTATGGAGAAGCAATGGAGCAGGAGGCTTCTGCGTGTAGATATATAGTGTTCCGCTGTGTTTGTATCTCTGAGTGGTTTCTTTGTATTGTATTGTGTTGTAGTAACTAGACAGGTGTTTATAACTGTCTAGTATGTGTTATATTGTCTGTGTAACTCTGATAGTTGTTGCATACTATGTAATACTTATGTTATTAATATAATTTACTCGCTCCGCTGTTGAGATTCTGTTGTTGTTTCTTCTTCCTCTTCTTTATTTCCTCTTTTCGATCCCTTTCTTTCTTCAAGATGATGCGTCATTATGTGGAAATGAATGGCGGGTTGTCACAACGTCGATAAGATATTCAGAAGGTATAGTAATCCAAGAAGGATCATCATCACAGTCCAGTGAAACTGCATCCAAGTTTCCATCTCCAATGTCGAGCATCCACTGTGCAAACTTCTCAACTTTCTCCAGTTCACGGGAGTTGCATGTTGAACGTTGCAGTCTCATGTTTCTTGTGAGGATGAAAACCTTACACTTTGCCCATAGATATGAATTGCTGATGGAAGTGGAGACCACCATCTCTCTAGTACTTTTTGAACTACTGGCAAAGTTTGTCGAAAATCACCTCCCAGTAAAGCCGTCTTTCCTCTGAAAAGCCTGGATGGTCCGTCATCAGTACCAACCTTCATTATATCTTGTAAACTTTTTTCAAATGCCTCGAGGGCATTACGATGCATCATAGGTGCTTCATCCCAAATAATTAAATCAGTGGATTTGAGAAACTATCCTAAAGGAGATTGCTTTGATATGTTGCATGTTGAATTATCATCGACAATGAGTGGAATTTTGAATTTCAAATGGTCATTCTACCGCCAGGTAAAAGTAAGGACACTATACCAGAAGAAGCGACAGCTAAAAATGTCTTCCCTTCTGCTCTGAAGTAAGTGATAATGGTTTTCCATAAAAAATTTTTACCTGTCCCCCACTTCCGTAAACAAAGTAGAAACCACCTTTGTTACGGTTAACAGAATCACGTACAGTGTTAAATATCTTTTCTTGTTCAAAATTTAAAGACGACAGAAGCGGTTGTGAGTCGGCTTTCAACATTTCAATATCATAATCATTTTCAGCTGTTAGTAAGCTATAATGACCTATGAAAATAGAAATAAAGTCCGATTGAGGGATCAAGTTAAATTCTGCTACAGATCTACCACTTTTACTCATTATCTTTTCTAACTCACGTACAGTTTCCAACTTAAGTTGACAGTCATCAAAACAATTAGTTTGTTCCTCGTACGTATGAACGTGACTCCATTCAATATCCTCCGCCAACATTTTCCAATGTCTATTCCAAAGTTGTAGTGGGTTGGATACTTCGCAGAAAAGCAGCAACATAACAAAAAGGTCACGCAGAGACGCTGCAGTTGCCCAACGTGATGCCTCGGTTAAAGCTATGTTCCATTCATTATCGTCTTCAAGTAATCCACATGCAACACACGCACTTTTAAAAGAGTCGTAAACAACGGAATTAACAGTTCTTATCTCTTCATAGCTAGTTGGTCCTTTGAGAATGTTTAAAAGCAAACGTAAATAAAATCGTTCGCCACATGTTGGATGGGCAAAATAAACTCTACCTATTGTGTCCCTTTTTTTCCATGTTGTCCACTTGCCAATTTTTTTGTTCCACATCCATTTTGTAGGAAAATCTACATATGTTAACTTTCATGCCTCCGCACTAATTTTATTAGTTTCCATCCATTCAGTGAAAGTAGTATTGTTAACAGCAGGTTGACATACTACCTCAGCCAAATTATCGTCATCGTGAAAAGCAACGTTTTGCTCTTCAGGTAAATGAAAGTGTAATCGTTTGACTGCAGGTTTTCGATAGTGAATATCAAATTTGAAAATTCTCTAACTTGCTTCTGAAGCTGATATGTAACGACAGTCTATATAAGTCTTTATTTCATCCACCTCTCGAACAAAATTCTGGTTTATAACATTGTTTTCCTCAATTACAACAGCAGCCCTATCGTGGCCTTTGTGATGTATTTGAACAAATTTTAACAGACTTTTCGCGGTTACATATTTCAACATTAATGTGTGCTTGATACTTCACAACTAAACTCACATTATGCGGTATTACCCAACAATTATTTAGATTAACCCCAGATAATGTAGTGACAAAGTTATCAGTGCTGCGTCTTCTGTAATTTGGAAACCCATGTTTGTCGTACGTCATTTCGTAATTGATCGTTTTTGGGTAATGTTTTGAACATTTACCGTTTATCATACATGGGCAGTTAGGATTGTGAATGCCGCATGGTCCATGTACCATAAACTGACCGACTGATCGGTATGCAACAGGATCTGCCTCACGGTCTAGTAATTCAGCATTGACCACCTTATCCACCTCGACTGTCGTTTTTGGTCTGTCCTCCTCCCATACAAACAGCAAGATATGTGCATGAGGCAAGCCACGCTTTTGAAATTCAATAGCGTACAAAGCTGTAAAAATATTAACCAAAATTAATCAATACTGTGACGGTATGTGACTATTTGAACAAAATTTTAGTGCATGATGTGACGGACCTGCATTTAGTTTTCCAAAATGTTCTTTTTCCTTTATGTCATCCATTAATTGCTGTAACTTGATTTGAAAAACACGTGAAATTATATCCGGTCTATCTTCTAATCTTTGACCTGGAATTGTTTTTAAGCACTCCTTAATCTCTGGCCATTGAGAGTTGCATGTAAATGTGATGAAGTAATCCGGAGAACCAGCCCATCGACAAATTGCCATTGCATCTTGGTAGTTTTGAATCATATACCTAGGCCCACCGGTGAAAGAAGAAGGCAAAACCATTCTCCTGCCAATAGACAAAGCCGATGTGTCACCCGCTGCAACTGCATCCTTCAGCCCTTTGTACAGTTCAGACCTGATGTTATGTTGATTATTTCTAATCCAATTCAGTCTGTCCTCCTCAATGCAACAGTATGCATCAACTATTAGCTGCTGGAACAATCTCCCACCATAAAGCAAGGTATTACCATCTCCCTCTATGTATTGCAGTATGTAAGCATAATATTCACGCATGGTTACCATGTCGTCCTTATCGATATTTGATGGTTCGACGGACTGATAAGGTATGTTAAGTCTGTAACCATCCTCTGCATAAGGAAATAAGAGGGGATACTGCATGGCCATAAAACTAGGGTGTTTCTCATCAATTCTCTTAAGCAGTCCACTTTTCTCCTCGATTATGATGTCCGTATAACCTTCACTTCGGCTACTATTCCCTGTAACTAACGCTGCAATCTCAGAAGTTATTGGTATATTGTACTGCCTACCATCTCTATCCCTCCTTTCCAAAAAATGAAGTGAAACATTGGTCAAACTATAACTCTCATAACTATCTCTAGCCATGCGGAACACCTTAGCCAGCTCGTTACAGTCATTGAACATAGATATTAAATTTTTAATAATATGGGGGTTTGTAGACTGGCTAGCGGACAACCCAGGCACGTTAAATCTGTTTGTAACCTCATTGGCTGTGTCATAGATACATGGTTGTGCAAATTTAGCATGCCCCTTGGTGGGAAGCATAGAGCCTATTTTATGATAATTCTGCCTGCTGATTCTAAATACATAAGGACCCCGACCTATGTTCACTGGATTATCAATACGCCCACCTATTGATGTAAATGCAAACATCCCGTTATATACCCGTATGTTCTCTCTGAAATTAGAACTATCACGGCCACCATTGTAATCAAGCAGGTTATGTTAATAGTCAGGGCATTTTTTGTACCGTGGCAACTTAATTTTACCGCCCTTACAACAAATAGAAAACTTCGGATTCATGGGTCTTCTAGACTTCCTGTTCCTTTCTTCGTACCAAACTATTGCATTACAACTTGAGCAAACATAGGTAGGACCACCAAAATTCCATGGCTGCACCGCACCTCCTGTTTCAACAGTTTATGAGTCAGTGTTCGTAACACGAATGTGTACTGTAAAAGTACCAAAAGTAAACAAAGAGGTGGAGGAACAGTTTTAAGTTTAATTAACAGGAAAGTGAAATTTACCGTGTACAACGTACAATATCTGCAGTGGATATTAGCGAATGTAAATACGTTTAAAACGCAATATGTAAATGGGTCATTCCAGGTTATATTATAGGTCGTAAGAGACAGTAAGAATAAGAGTACACCAGTACCTGTGCCTATTTTTGCAAACACACTGATGCATGAACTCGGCGAGGCAGTTTGTCCATTTTTTCCCCCTGTTTTTGTTACAGTGGAAAGCAGTAGTTGTACTGTGTTAATACATGAATGAAATAACAATATGTACGGCGACAGAACCTACCATTACGTCCACTCCGTCTTGAAGTTATATTTGGCCTATAAGACACATCTCCACAGAAGTCGCTTGTACCTTCCATCATTGACCCCTCCTGCTGTAAAACTGTAGTCCTTTTTCTTTTTCTCACGTTGATTGCACCTCTTCTTTCAGCTCTAGCTTTCCTAGCCACAGCTGCGGTTTGCATCATTTATACTTGAGCAAAAGACCGGCAAGGTGTTACAATCGTCAGGCACAGAGTATGTAGTTTGTACAGCATGCATCAGTGGCAAAAAATAGCATTACGTACAGATTACAAATAAATATGGTAGTACTGCACATCAAATTGTTTAACTTGTGACAGCAATGAGGGACAGAATGCAACATGGTTATTTACATACAGACTGTGTGGTCCATTAGTCAATCATACAGTACAAAATAATCGAGTCTAGCCGACAGGCTTGTGTATGTAAATATGATCAGGAGGACATGCAATGCAGAAAACCGTATTTAGTAGGAATATTACGCAGTAATGACGTACAAAATTGAGAAAGAAGACGATTTTAGAATACAGTCCGTATTTTCTACATGGTATGTCAGACGGAAATCTACCAGTTTATATGGTTTGAAGAAAACAGGGAACTTGCAAACTGTTGAAGTAAAAATTAAAAAGTACAGCTACCCTTTGATTTACTGAACATTCAGATTTCAATCTAACTTCTGGTAATAAAATAGGCGCAGCTGATATGGGAATCATCTGTGAAAAGGAATTTAAACATTTAACTGAGCAGGCAACGTCAAAACCTGACGTTACTTCAGTAGCCAATTTAGATGCAAACTGTGCAGGATGAGCAGAACAGAGCTAATTACATTCTAGGTCTGTATATTCATATTCCTAAACTTATTGTTGTTCAACATGATTACTTCCCAGATCCGTGATCAAATTAGCAAACTACCTTATATTAACCTCTGAATACAATTTACTAATCAAGATTTACACCGTTTAACTACTCTCTATACAACATCATCGTACGGATATTTTTTATTAGATCCACAGATAACAAAGAATTTGTGTCGGTACAAAACATAATTAGTATTTAACAATGGTTTGGTAAAATCTAACCTGCTCTATCCACTAACCATAAGTTGTGAAGTAAAGAAAAGTGCAAACACTTGTTCATATAATCAGAGATTCAGTATTGAGAACGGAGAGAACAGAACAACTTAAAATTTAGCACAAAAAAAATAGTCTTAATCTACTCAAGTAGTGATATTCAGTAAGCGTAGATTTAATGTGTGGTCGCTTTTTATATTGACAGGGCACATTCTTAAATATACACTTTTGTTCTATGTTTTTCCCTTCCTAGAACATCTCTGTCAGATTTAAAATCGTTACAAACACCCGAACCGCACCACATTTTGTTGCATCTTTAACGTCTATCAGCAGTGTTAATTGAAATTAGAAAATTTAATATGTTCCATAGACGACATAACATCACTTAGCTTTGCTGTACATCTGGTTTACCTAATGAAAGAACGGATGAGTATGTACATCCATGACCGTACTGTGAACAGTAGGCTGTACAAAAATATAAGGCAAACAGTAAAGCCGTTTGGAAAAAAGGAAAAGTTTAACAACATTACCGTTTGACTAACCACCAAATAATGAGTTAGAATATGATGATAAATAAGCCGTAGCAGTAGAAGTTACGGCAGAAAATGATATCAACTTATATCTTACCAAATTTGGAGAAAGGAATCAGCAAGTCTGTGTTGTAGCAAAGCGATGCAATTATGAAGGAACCACGTTTTTACTATCTGCCAGTGGAGAGGAGGGACAGTTATGATGGAGCAGTGTATATCGCAATGTAAAACCATCAAAGTGGAGTACATAATGATTTGTAATTTGTACAGTATGATTACATAAGAAAAAAAAAGCCGTGTCTCACAACGTTATTTATACCTGAACGTCCGTCTGTCCGGCTAAATACTGCACTTTGGACCAGGAGTGCTTCTTCCACAGGCAACTAATATAACACACATTAAGCGTTAGAAATCAAAGTAATACAACAACAGTTTTTAACAACGTAGTCCGCGTAAGTAATTGTATATTTCAGTGTTAAATTTATGTATGTTACAAATAAAAAGTGATTGAAACTTATATTTACGTATATAACGATCAGTATAATCAATTTAGTTCCAAGTCTTATAACTACAGTACACAGTGATGTGTGAAAAAAATGCTGGGAAATTTGGAATAAAATGTTTTTGGTCATGTGCATAAAATTAAAACAGTGATTAATTCAGTTGAGTTGAACCTGCAGTTCAAAAATTAAATAACACATTCCCAGCAGAGAGGACAGAAGCAGAGTAAACGCATGTACTACACACCTAAATTAGCATCAGTATGATATGAGCAACAACATGCGATCAATCTGAACTCTTATTAACCATGTGTGATATTTATACTGTGGTTGCCAGACATCTGCTAACATTACTATCTATACTGTAAACCTACAGGTTGTCAGAAATTAGCGAAGAACATGTTCACCATTGTGGATGTTAAAAACATATTATTGAGTTGTCAGAATACACAAATTACAGAGTGTAGGTCAGCGCAGTGGTGACGATAATTCCCAACCGCAGGTGTCGGACAAACTTTTTTTGGGTGTAGTTAGCTGAGCTCATGTGAGTAAATTATTTCATATATGCTTCGTAAACTCGCATATAGATATTTTTCAAATGGTAAAATATCGTTACCGTCAAGTTAAACAATAACGTCAAGTTCATGTGTGTGGAGTAAAGTACGATGCATTTAAAGTGGCGTTCAAACAACAGGATGATGCGGAAAAGCACTTTCCCAAAAAGATTTTTTTACTCAGATTGGAATTGAGTATCTGTACTGGGCTGATACAGATGGTCGGAGGGGAAAAATAATATCCCTTAGTTTGTTTGATTATACTGTAAGCACCGTACTGTATGACTATCCATCAATTAATGAGTTCGAATACGATGATAAATAAATACGTAGCAGTGGCATGCATGACAGAAATTGAGATGAACTTATATCGTACCAAATCTGGAGAAAGGAATCAGCAAGCCTGTGTTGGTAGCAAAGCGGTGCAATTTTGAAGGAACCACGTTTTTACTGTCTGCAAATGGAGAAGAGGGACAGTTATGGTGGAGGAGTGTATATTGCAATGTAAAACCGTCACTGTGGACTAAACAATGACTTGAAATTTATACGGTACGCTTATAGAAGAACGGTCGCTGCGTCTCACAGCGTTACATATACCTAAACGACCGTCTGTCCAGTTAAATACTGCACTTTGGACCAGGAGTGCCTCTTCCGCAGGCAACTAATATAACAGACAATAAGTGTTAGAAATCAAAGTAAAATAACAACAATTTGTTACAACGTACGCACTGTAAGTACTTATATATTTCAATGACTTGTCAAAGTGTTAAATTTATGTATGTTACATATAATAAGTGATTAAAACTTATAATTACGTACAGAAAAAACAGTATAATCAAATTAGTTTGGAGTATTATAACTTGAACACAGCGGCGTGTAAAAAAATGCTGGGAAATTTAAAACAAAATGTGATTGGTTATGTGCAGAAATTAAAATAGTGAATAATTCATTTGAGTTGAAGCAGCACGTAGAAAGTTAAATAAACCATTCCCATCAAACAGGACAGAGGCGGAGTAAACACGTGTAGTACACACTTAATTTAATAGCAGTATGACACGAGTAACATGACGCGATCAATCTGAACTCTTATTAACCATGTGTGATACTGATTGCAGTGCAAAAATAGTGAGAAAAGTAAGTTACACTTGTCCGTATGTGTCCATATACGTGTGGTGGTGTCTGTGTGAGTGTATAACTAACATTGCGCCGCTGAAAGGAGCTCATATTACGAAGAGGCATTGGAAAATAAGAAATAAATTATGTTCGGAGTATACAAATCATTAACAGTAGGAAGAAGTCAATATAACCCATTCATATGAATTTGTGACGTAAAATTATGTTGAACAGTAAGTATAGGAGGACAGAAATGAGTATGAATACAATCAGAGGGAATCAGTGAGCAGATAAATACCTTTCCAGGAGTATTAAGTGTTCGTTACTCAGCAGACAGAATCATCCCATTTGAAGACCTGAAAAATAAAGCGGAGAGCAAGTTAGCGGGCTGTATATGGTAAGTTGGAAAAGATACCATAGTATAAATCATATTTTGCAGAACTGTAATGACACACATAATAAGAGGAAATACAGACATTGAAAGGTGAAATGTGAGCATGAGTGGAAGGCATCGTGTTCCTATTGGTATTTACAGTGGTTTCCAGACATGTGTTAACAGTACTGTCTACACCGTAAACGTACAGGTTGTCAGAAAGGTACGAAGAACATGTTGACCCTTGTGAATGTTAAAAACGTATTATCCAGTGGCCATAATACATGAGTTACGGAGTGTAGGTCGAAAAAGTTGTAACGATAATTCCCAACCGCAGGTGTCGTACGAAACTTTTTTTTGCTACATCTAATTGAGCTCATGTTAATAAATTATTTCATATATGCTTCATATACTTGCAACGTAGCTAATTTTGAAACGCTAAAACGTTGTGTTAGAAGAAAAATGTAAACCAATGTTATGCTCAACAATTTCAAGTGGGAACACATTGGGGAAAAATAAGGATGACCCGTTAATTGACTTCCATAATGTTGCATTACCGCTTACCGTTTCATGTACACGCCTCCCATTAGGTGGAAGTAAAAAGGTGTTACATTTTACGCACGTTCTCTGACATCTTCATATAACGTACAGAGGTATGACATTGAAATGGATGACATATAGAAGCGGAGGTGTTCACAGATCATGGTGCAGTTAAACATTAACGTCAAGTCCAAGTATGTGGAGTAGAGTGTGGTGCAGTTAAAGTGGTGTAAATATGACAGGATGATGCAGAAAAGCAGTTTCCCAATGAAATTGTTATACGTAGATTGAAATTAAGTATCTGTATTGGATTGGTACGAATGGTTGGAGGGGAAAAAATGTCTATCATTATGGTTGATCAAACTGTAAGGAGTCACAGCTTCTCCTCAACAATCCATGTCAACTCACCGTCCACTGAAATTAACATAAACAGTTGTATACAGTGGACTGTCGACAATAGAGGGAAAATGGTTAATGGACGAATAGGGCACCGTGAAGTAAGTGAGAATAGCAGAAACACAAGCAGTGCGAAAGGAAAAACATTTGGCCATCCAAACATTGGATATGGGGTAATTCGTTGATGAATTTACATCAAGCCCGAAAATGCAGAAATGAAAGTAAATAAAGTACTGACCTAATTCGAAGCGAAGGTTAAGGCCGCCACCCAAGCCGACGTAGCAGGCAATCTTTGCCGGTTCGACGCGGATAGGAAGTAAGGAGGGAGATGGGGAGTTAGGCGAGATGAGTAGGAGAACCAATTGGGGGTAGTTGTAAATAGGGGCGGCTGAACGACGACATTGAACAGAACGGTCAGTGTTGATTTAGGGATTGTGAGGGGGAGGAGGGCGCTGACGGTGAGGGTAGAAGAGGGGGGAAGCAGAGATTAAAAATAGGCGGTTCGGTGGGTTGGGAATTGAAGGGGAGGGGAATAAGTTGGGGGAGGAAGACAACAACTGCTACGAATTAAAAGTTAAAGAAGAAAGGGAGTCGTTTAAAAAGGACAGGTGGCAACATAAGACTGCCCTGGTTTCTGCTTTTCTATTTAAGTAATAGATTGGATTTTACCAAATGATGTGTAAGTGATAAATTCGGCCAAAATGTCATACCACCTTCTAAGCGATGTGTGAATATTAATATTCGAATAGTCTGATATTAATCGCTGATTGAATTAACGCCTTTGAGTCGCACAACCGCAATGATGAATTCTATGAAAAAACACACGATTTAATTAATTTATAAAATGTTGTAAATTAATTAAGTTAATTGATATTTGAGAAATATTTGAGAAATATTAATTATTATTTATTTGATGTTTGCAAGTTTTTTGTAGTCATTTTAATGCATTTATAAAAGTTATACTTGCGTGCATTGATATACGGTATCGATATAACTCAAAGATAATTAAATGAAATGATCAATGGAAATTTTATGTTATTTGATGATATGATTTATGGAAATTTTATGTCATTTGATGACATGATTTATGGAAATATTATGTTATTTGATGACACACGTGTAAAGAAATGATTGGAGAGAGAAAACAATCAAGGAGATTAATTAGGGAAGTTTTAATTAAAGAATGAGAAAATTTTCATTCTTTCAAATAAAACATATTGTCTAATTCATTCTATATAAACAATTCATTTTTTCCTCATTTATTCTTTCTCTTTCTCCTCTCCTAAATTTTTAATTTCCAAAAATTTTCAATTCCAAATAAAAAGGGATCAAGTAAAAAAGAAGTGGTTCATCAATCTCTTGCAAGGATTGAATAAGGTCTTGAACATCTAAGGAGATATTATCATTCAAGGTGTGACTTCTAGGCAACATCATATGAGGAATTCAATTTCAAGGTGCGCTTCAAAGATTTGGGTAATAAGATCGATTCACAGAATCTAAGGGCTTTTGATTCATCGTTTACGGTGTTCTCTTAGGCAAAAGCAAGGTATCATTTGGATTTACAAATTCTTATAATCATTTATAACTAATTGTTACATGCTTTTGTTTAATTAGTTTATCCATTATCACAATTCTCTATACATATATGTTGTCAACGTGAGATGCAAACATGATCATATGTACGTTTATATTTTGATTAAAACTCTGTTATGCTTATATGTTTAGAGATGTTAAATTTATTATTGAATTCATAATTGTATCTTTCTTTTATACTTTAATTATCGAAAATTTCGAAATAAGTTTTATTATGTTAACTTTAATCTACATAAACAAATTCATATATAACTGTATAATCATATGATTTGATAGCCAACAGAATTTTTTTATATGTTCTATTTTATAACAAAGAAAATTGTAGTTTTTAATATGTAGCTATTAAATTTAATCGTATACGTTTATATACGTTTACTTATTTGCTTGCATATTTGTCAAATTAAATTCGCTTACATATTTTACTAGATACTAATTATGTGATTTAAAATCAAAAGGGAAAGTTCTGCTAATTTATTTTGTGGGAGAAAGTTTTATTAAGGTAAAGTTTTGCTAATTTACTTTGTGCAAGGAAACTTTTGTTAAGGTGTTGTGTAACCATACATCTGATTATATGCAAAGAGAAGTTTTGTTAATTTGTTTAGCATAAGCAAAGTTTTGTTCGTATATTTTGTAACCATATATGTGATTATACATACATATATACATACATACATGCATATATATGTATATATATATATACATATGTTTTTTATCTCTATATTCACACACACATATATATATAGAAAAATTAGTTTAGTTGTAAAATTATTTTGTAGTTTAAAGTGCTTTTAAGTGTATTTAACGTGCATTCAAAGTATCTTATTTATGGTCACAAGCATGTAGAGTATGAATAGTTATTTGTTGTCAATTATTACTTATTCAAGGATTGCTTTATTTGGTGTTGGTATCTTAAAATTAAAACTACAATCTAATTTAAAGCATTGTATTTATGGTTAGAAATTTTGACATTTTATATCACAATTCTTTGTGTATGCATATTTATAAATAAATGTGAAAATTCATATCATTTATAAGCACCATAATGTTGCACATTCATAATTCACACTAGAATATATTTGGAAAAACTTACATTTTATGCCATGTATTAATTGCTAACTAATGGCATTTAATGTATCAATCAGTTTAATTAAAGAGAGAGAAATGAAAGGTTTCTCCCTCCATGTAAATAATGTGCCTCCTCATTAATTGAATAAGTTAAGAGAAGGAAGCGAAAAGCTTCATTCTCTAAATAAATTTATGCACCATCATTAATTGAATATTTTAATAGAAAGGAAATGAAAAGTTTCATTCTCTAAATAAATTTAATATATAACCTTCACACACAAATATTTATATTAGAGTATATGTTATATACTTTAATTTATATTCACATTAAATTAGAGTGAAACTTTATCTATGAAATTAAATAAAATATTGATTTTATTTAAAACAAACTTAGAAAAGTTCCAAGTATATTTAGACTTCATAGGCCCATTAAAGATCCAAAATGGTAAATTTTTTGAAATTCACCAATTTATTCCACTACAGGCTGTCCCAGATCAAGCATTAAACGCTATCCACTCCTCCTCTATTGTTAAATTTGCCTTAAGATCCCTATTCCACAAACTCACACTGGGTAATAGAGAATTCATTTTCAAAGTATTCATTATCTGATTTTTGAAAATGTTTAAATGGCTACCAACACTGGTAATAATACTGTTAGTAACATTGTTATACACTTCTTAGTAACTCATTTGTTGAAGGATAATCTACCACTAGAGCTTCACTTTTTAATGGAAGTAATTACACATATTGGTCATGTAAAATGAAAATTTATTTATAGTCAATTGGTTTAGACATGTGGAATATCACACAAACTGAGCACACTAAACCCGAGACTAATTTTGCACAGCGCACTGCTGACCAAAAAGCAGTTTCACAAAGCAACTCTAGGGCTATGAATATATTGTTTTGTTCACTAGATTGAAATGAATTTAATAGAGTATAATATATAAATCTTCATTTGAAATTTGGAAAACTTTGAAAGTTACACATGAATGCATGAATAATGTTAAATAGACCAAAGTTTCCATGTTAATAAACAAATTTCAATTATTCAAAATGAGTCCAAATCTTATATGTATAGAATATTCCAAAATATAATACACTATTATTACGCTGGATAAAAGTTTTTCTAAGGAGGAGGATCAAGTTAGAAAAATCTTTAATTCACTTGCTCCTAAAGGGGATGAAAAGAATCTTGCAATCGAAGAGGCTAATGACATTAGCACTCTAAAATTAAAGAGTTAATTGGCAATTTAATGTCTTTTGAAGCATAAGTGCAGGGCAGGAGAGAAAGCAAAGAAATAGAGAAGAAATCTATAGCTTTTAATGCAATGACAGATAATTTGGATTCTGACAGCAATGATGAGGAAGAAATTGCTTTCATGATAAGGAGTTTCAAAAAATTTCTAAAATATAAAAGGATGAATAATTTTAAAAGAAATGACAATAAAAATCCAGGAAGCAAAAATAGAAATGGCATTAGATGATATAACTACGATGAACCTGTCTATTTGAAATGAGACTGTCCGCTTCCCGATAAATTGAAAACTATACCAAATACTAATTCATCCAAAAAACAAAGAAGGGCTTATGCTGCAACACTGGACGATTCAGATACTTCCTCAAGTGATAGCGAACCTGATATAGAGAATGCTAATGTATGCTTCACTGCGACATTTAGTAAGAAGTCTGGAGAAGCAAAACTAAAATAGGTACGCATTTAAATTAAAATTTTGAAATTTTCGTGTGTTGATTGGTTTTTGGTTGCTAGGAATAACTTATATATTAATAACAATAGTGGTTGAATAATGTGTGATTATATTTTAATTAACACACACACACACATTTCTAATAAAATATTAAATAAAAATAATATGAAATATATTTTAAATTATTTAGTGTATATATTAAATAATAAATATAAGATAATTATAAGTATAGATAAATAGGAATTATTTGTTAAAGTTTTCTTTTTTTTTTTGAAAATTTCGACCAATATGTCGACATACCCTACCTGCATATGCCGACGTATGTAGGCAGATTTTGAATTTCAAATTCAAATTCATGTTTTGAATTTATCTCCACCTTTTCACCCATACCTATGTTTTAAATAAATGTCTCTTGACCAGAGAACATGTTCTTTGATTCTCTATGTATTTTCTCTATCTCCATCTATTCATTTTTCGCTCTCATTTTCAAATTCTGAAATTATAAACTCTCTTATCTCTTCAAACTACTCTTCAGTGGCATCCTTAAGCAATACTAAGGCAACCATGAGGCTTTCTAGGAAAATAAAATATGATATTTTTAATGATCTAGAAGCCATATATGCCTACATTGAGTATATATCTTTCGGAAAAGTTTTCCTAGAATATTTGCTATATTTGAAAATTTTCCAACCTATGATCTTTTCAATCTTTGTTTGCAAATTGAAATTCTTGGTTTAATCAATGCTTCTCAAAATAATTTCGTTTGTATCCATAATTGGTGAAGATGTTTTGTGCAAATTTAAAAGGAAAGTATTATAATGGAAGAGAATGAGAAGTTTGAAGTAGTGTTAAGGGAACACAAATTGTTTTAAATTATGAACTTTTGGGTCACATTCTTGGATGCAAATATAGTGGAATGGGCCTTTTAACTTTTCAAATTTATTTTCAAAATAGTGAAGTAATCTATGGCATTTTTGGAAGTGATGATGATTTTGAATTTAATAACAAAAACTTACGCCCAAAAGTAAGAAATTTAAGTCTTCTTTTGCAACAAAGTATCACTCCTAGAACGGGAAATTATAATAACCCGACACAAAAAGTTTTTAAGGCCCTTTTCGCCATTTATGGTCAATGCGACATAAATCGGTCTCAAATCATTTTGGATGAACTTTTTCCTAGAAATCTTTCTAAACATGAAAACACACAATTTCATGGTGTTTATCTTACTCTTGTTTTCAATTATTTTGGTGTTAACTTAAAAGAGAGGAAACAATTCCTCGAAAAATATTTGACAAGGCTAACATTTCACTTATGCATATTTCACCCTTTGTCTAGCCTTATGAAACACTTGCAAAAAAGGAACAAATGCTGGCTTGAGAAGCGGAGAAAGAAATAAGAGAAGAGGAGGAAGAGGACGGAGAAGAAATGGAAGTCGAGGTGGAAGAACAAGAAGAGGAGGAAGATACTTCCTTGGAAAGTATCAGTATGCCACCTAATCCATCCAACAAAGATCTTCTCAAAAATGAAGAGAAGGTCATTGACAACCAAAGAAAGCTTAAGGAATCATTCTCGAAGAGATTTACCTCAATTTCCAACAAAATGGATATATTCTTTGGAATGGTCATCTGCAAGATTGGTGGTTCTTCTTCATCTTCATCCACATCTTTCTAGTTGTTTGTTTAAGCTATCTTTGTATTTGGATTTTCTAGTTTGAAGTTTATGTTGAATCTCATGTATCTTTCTTTTATTCCTTGTACTATCCTTATTGTCAATGAAAATTCTATTTCTTATTGTTATACATTGTCAATTATATCTGGAAAGTCATACAAATCTAATAGACAGGTCAAAACAATAGAATTGTAGAGTAAAGTAGTTTTGAAAAATTACTGCATATGTCGACACATGCAAATCATGTATGTCGACATATAAAAGCCAGTTTTTAAAAAAGTTTAAAATTAGAAAATAATAACTACCAAACACCAACATTTCAAATGACTTCTGACCCCTATATATCCCTATTCACTCTAAAAATCATTATTTTCAGTCCTATCTTCACTTTTTTTCATATATAAACTTATCTTTTCAATAATGGCTTCCGTACATCAAAAACTTCGTGAAAACCTCGACTAAACTCTTGAATCATTCAAGAACATTCTTTCTTTCATCCTAAGAAACCAGAGGCACTTAGAATTGAGTCAAATGCAGATGATCAAGGAGCAAGAAAGGCATTTCGATGGATGAATTTTTCCTTGAACAAAGAAGAACCAACCACCAATCCAAAGTTTACCATCAATAAAGATGATGAAGATTGGAATACTATCAAAGCGGATCCAGTCTTCAACGTTAATGAATGGGTTGAAGTTCCCCGAAATGTCCAGTTTAATTAGGTTTGATTGTATATTAATAATATTTGATTTGGTTTGGATTTAACTGGTTTAATTTGCATGGATTTGTTTGAATGGTATGTGATATTAACTTTGTTAGATTGGATGTATATTTAGATTGATTATGATTATTTCATGATTATCTAATTTTATATATCACTTATTGTTTTTGTACAATCAGGTTCATCATCATTATATATAATTCTTATATATATCAATTAATACTTTATTTAGTGGGAGCTAGAGTTAGAATTAGAGTAAGAGTTAGTGTTAGAGTTATAGTTTTATGTGGTTATTTTTGTTGATGACGAAAGGGGAGAAACAGATAAAATCTAGGCATAGATTAGAGTTTTGTAACCCAGGAAGAGTTATATTATATTTTATATATGGAGTTGTCATCATCGAAAAGGGGAATATTAGTACCTTAGGTTTTGGTTTTGATGGTAACAACTATAAACATTATATAAAATATCGATACTAATGTTTTTATGACGACCCGAAATTTTTGGATATTTGAAATTGGAATATTTAATTGATTTTAAATATTTAGAAGTTAATTTTTAACTTGAATTCAAATATTATTATTATTTAGCAATTAAGTTATTGGATTTAATAAACTGAAATTGGGTAAATAATTCAATCTTCAGTTTTCTGTTAAAAATAATTTAAGGGTTGGTAAAATTTATATTGATAATATTGAAGATAGTAAAAGAGTTAAAATTGAATTTGAAGGTGATTTGTTCAGTTTTGAAAATATATCGTTTAAATTGATAGTCAAAAATAGCCTTCCAAGGCACAGTCTCGGAATTCGAAAAACCCAGTTCCATTGGATCTGTAATATTGTATTATTATTGGGTTTCAATTTTCGTAGTGTTTGGAGTTGTGTGAGCGTACGACATATAAACGCACTGAAATTTATATCGAAAATTCAATTTAATAACCGAGTCCAAAAAGCTAACTTCTCGATATGATCGAATTAGGGCTCGAAACCTTTTTCATTATGTTTGGAATAGGGGCATTACACTATAAATGTCTAGCGGCACGCCTCGATAGGGGTTTAAGATTTTGAGGTATGCGAACGAGAAATTCTATAATTAAATATAAATATTTATAAAACAAATCAAACAAAGTAGTTCCTTTCTCCATAAGCTAGTCTAAGTTTTCACGCAAGCTATCCCATCTTTCATTCAATCAACTCGTATTACCTCTAATTCCCTTTCTCCCTCAAATTAAATCGAAACCCAAAAAAAACAAGAGAAAGAAATACATGGCCGAATAAGAAAAAAAACTGCAATAACCCAGTTCGAACGACTTCCTCTCCCTCCCTCCTTTCACGAATCGTATTCGCATAAAAAAAACGCGCAAAACAAATTTTCGATTTCGATTGTCCCCTCCAGTTCATCACTCGTGAAAACTGAAGCTACATCGCAATGGTCTCGTGGGACTTGGCAACGAGTGGCAATGTTCAGGCAAGTATCTCGGCGACAGAGACCACAACAAGGAGGGTTTTAGATTGGCGCGATTGGTGGTGGATCCTCAAGCAAACCCGAGCGATTATGTATCGTGTTCCTAGTTTTCGATTTGGTAAGCTAGTTTGAACGATGTGAGGTTGTTCGATAATCTTGGGGGTTCGCAGCATCGATCAAGGAGCGGAGTCGCGTTCGTGCTCATCTACGATCTAGGGATTCTATGTTTGCGAGGCTGGCGGCGGCATCCAGGAGGTGGAGTGGTGGGCTCGCGGCAGTTTTGGGTGAAGCCTGGCTCACTTCGATGGAGCTGCTGGAGTTAGCAAGGACAGTTTGGGTTCACATTTTAGCGGTGAGGTCAAAAAAATGGGAAACCAAGGCAATAATGAAGTGGATTGCAAATAAAAGCAAAGGTGAGTTAATCTCACTCATCTGGGTTCTATTTAGATATAAATGGTTAAATTTAAATAATTGGTTGAATGATTGAATTGATTTGATGTGCTATATTATATATAGTAGTATATAGTATATATTGGAGTAATTGATTTCCCGCATTATATAGCGGATGAGACCCTATGCGCGGCATAATTGCGGATGATATTATATTTAAAACCCATACACCGTGATATTCCACCTCGAAGTAGAATTGGTATTTTATATTGTGCTAACATCTGTGGATGCAGGGAAACAGGTTGGAGGGTTCCAACTGGATTCCTCAAAATTTTATAGATTGTCTAATAATTCTGTATTGTGATTATTTGATATTCTATGATGAATTATATTGATAATTAGAAATATTGGATGCTATGGTTGAAACTAATATATTTCGGTATACTGAGTTATCAAAATCTATAGAACTGGATTTTTGAAAAAGGGAAATAAAAGATAAAAAATCCTTAAGTAAAATAATTGTAGAAGTTTGAATAAATTGAAGGATAAATTAGAAAAGAATAGAAATGATTTTAAAATTCTAATAAATAAATTCCGAGTATGAAAAGGGGATTTTGAATAAACAGAGAAATAATGAATTTTAAAACTTAAGTGACATTATTTAACGGAATAAAAAAATTTACTTTAAAATTCAAGGTTTAAATTTATTTGAAAGAATAAAGAAAGAATTTGGGAAATATGAAATTGGTATTTATAGTTAAAGATTTTAAATCATAATGAAGAAATAAAATCCGAAGTCAATGGATTTTGAAATAAATGAGTAAGTAAAGGAATTTATTTCAAAATGGAGTGAATTGGAAATCAATTTGGAAATTGATTTAAGTGTTTGAAAATGAAAATTTAAAGGAGAATGTGACTATGAAATTTATAAACTGGGTTATAAAAGCGAAGTGATATATCAATAGATATTTGGAAGGATAAATTTACGGTGGGAATTTATTAAGGGAATGAGTAAATTTGTTTGAAAATAAATAGTGGTTTATTTTTAAAGATGTGAAAGAGAAGCGTATTTCCCTAGATAGCCAAGTACGTTTTCGAAGCAAATTTTTAAGTATAAGTTAAAAAGTTTTAAAGTTGTTTTAAAAAGTATGCTTTAGGAAATTCATTATTTTTAAATGTTTGAATTTAAAGTAAGCCTTTTCCAAATTTATTTTAGTCGAGATTATTTAAAGGTGACTAAGTATTATGTTTTAAAAGAGAAAAATTTATTTTATATTTTATAAAGTAGATTTATTTTAAATATTCTTAAAGTATATATTTTAATAAAGTATTAAAGTAGATTTTCTAAATGTATTAAAGTATATTTTATAATAAAGCATTTTAAATTATTTTAAAAATCTAAAGTTGTGTGCTTGGTGTTTTCAGTGGGAATAAATATTTGGGAATTCATTCAATGAGAAGAGTGTGGTTTGAAAACTGTTTTCAAAAAAGGGTTGAAATGGAAATATATCTTGCG
This sequence comes from Allium cepa, assembly GCA_030765085.1. Classification (NCBI taxonomy): domain Eukaryota; kingdom Viridiplantae; phylum Streptophyta; class Magnoliopsida; order Asparagales; family Amaryllidaceae; genus Allium; species Allium cepa. The sequence goes on along the minus strand of CM060939.1, from coordinate 407,795,677 downwards.
AAGATATTTTGAGGATTAATAAATAATTTGGTGAAACTATTTATGTTGGATGGTTGTTTGTGAATGTTAATTGATAGTTAAATAACCGACTATCAATATTGGCCAATGCACTGATCGTTTCGAAGAGACCGGGATCGGGATTAATTTCTCGAAAACCACTTCGATCCGGTTTGTACGTTTTCGTGGAAAAACGAGTTCGAAGTCGAAGATGGAGCAGTGAAGTGAAAGGGCAAGTCGCTACTAATCCTAAGGATGATTCCAAAATGGATGTAGTAGGAGCAGTGCCTTCGGTTCCGTTCGAAACCGGGACGGACTTGCATGGATGAATGCTTTCAGAACATCGTCAGGTGGACGATGAGCATTCTAAGAGATGAGTTCTATAAAGGTAACACTTAGCCTCAAGCCTCATCAAGCATGAATGACTGAAAATCATAGGTTATGCAGCAAGGCTAGGTGGGTAGCGCCCATTAGGGTGAGGTCATCCCTGTCTAGATGTCCCTTTCATTCGGCTTAGTGGTGCGGTTGCTGATCCCAACCGTGGGGTGATCTTACTCCGGATTATCCAGTAAGGGGTAGTCCTGGTCTTATGTTATAGGGGATTGGGAGTAATCCTCGGTACGGTGAACTAGGCCACGTACTGTGACAGGTGGTACCCCAGTGCCTAGTCATTAGTTGGAAATCCATTCTCCCTACGTGCCTTTACGGTTTTGTTTGTATACCTAGTAGCTAGAATTTAATTAATGTAACAATTTCGGCTATTTGATTAAGTTTTTGTATATAGACCTGTTATAATATCAAAGGATTTTAATAATAAATGTTTTGGTTATCGTAAGGTAAAAACCCGACATGTTATTTGTGGCGTGGTCATACGAGATGATTTTGATTTTCAAAGGATTTTGAAACTTTAATAATCAATTTGAGTGTGGTTTTCTTGTGCTAGTATTTCAGACTGACTCGGGTGTTATTTAACTATAATGCTCTGGTCAGACCGAGTATTATAGGATACAGGAAAGAATGCTGAGAAGCTCAAGAGACAAGCTGGATGGCGAGACGTACTTCCGTACTTGTTTTTTTTAAATATTCCGCTGTGTGACTAGTTATGTATTCAGATTGTGAGGACAGGTTATGATTACTGTCCAGTTGTGTGTTATGTATACTCTGATGATGTAACGTATAAACAGATTTGTTTTTGTGTAAAGATCATTTCTTATCTATTATATTTTATTCCGCTGCGATGGTTAGACTCTGATGTTGTTTTCTATTTTCTTCTTCTACCTCTTCTTCTTTAACCCAAATGGTTCGTATTTCCGTACATGTCTTGAGTTGATTGAAGGAGAATAGTGTCGACTCTTTGGTACGGAACTATGGGTCGTTTCACTTGGTATCGGGGCGAGGTTGGTGATAACCTTCGCTCTGGTGGGGATTACTCAATAAAATACAGTCCATAGTACTCTAGAATGAGTTTGAGCGTATTGATAGATATGAACACGTATTTGTTAGTGAATATAAATTGTTTTAAATATTATGTTGAGTGGAATATGAATTCTGATCGGGTAAGTTGGCCACTATTCGAGAAGAGTTCATAAACACCTGACACGATGAATTGACACAGTATTGTTTTACAGGTGGGTGAATGAAATAATTTTACCCAAAATATATTTTGATATAGAAGAAATATTTTCTTAAATTGTTATATAACTTGGATGTTTGGATGATAATAGTTTAAACAAATAAGATTATAAAATTGGAATGACTTGTAAAATCAAAAAAAAAAATTATATGAGCATAAATTATACAAATGAATTATAGTTAAAATTTGACTTAAATCAGGTTTGAAAATTTAAAATCCCGGAGGTTTTGGAAGTGTTTTGAAGAAAAATAATAGCATTATTGTTTTAAAAGTATTTCTAAAAGGAAATTGTTTCAAATAACTTTTGAGAAGCGATATAGCATTGAACTCACTTCAGTCGCTGGAAAATAATGACTGCAGCATCATCGATGTTCATTTTTGAGTTTCTAAGTGATACATTACTGCCAAATTTATTTGTTCAGAATAACTAGTTTTGTTTTTGAAATTTCAAAGGAAATTTGTTGGGAATAAAAACCAGGATTTTTTTAAAATTTTGAGAAGTGTGATTTTGAGATAATTTCAAAATGATTTGAAAACCAAAGCCAGGTGTTTAAAATCTTGAAATCCTTATTTAGACAATTTAGAGATCATCAGGAGATGAGTTATAAACTTATAAATGGTAAATGATTTTGATAAGGAATATGGGGATTGAATTTTGGAATAAAAATTTAAAGTGAAAAAGTTAAATAAATTTAATTTGGAGAAATTAAATTTTGGAAAATTTAATGGATGATTGGAAGAAATAATTAGTTAATCTTGAATGTGATTGGAATGGGAAAATAAAAATTAAATTTGGATTGAGAAATAAAATTAATTAGAATTAAATTAGCTTAAGCAAAGTTAATAATAATGAGCTGGATTTGAAGTAAGTTCTTACTTAATTTAAATTAAAGTGGATTGAGTGGATTGAAGAGAATGGCACGATGCTAGATTTAACCGAAGTTAAGTTTAATAAAATTGAATTGAAATAAATTTAGTTGAGTTATAGATAATACTGAACGGAATAAAATTCTTACTTAAATAAATAAGTGTAAGCTAAGTAAGTATTGAATTGGAATAAATAAGCTTTGGAAGCTTATAAAAGAATAGAAAAGGTTTGAAATAAAAATACAATCCCTAGTTAAAAGTAAAGTTAAAGTGTGATTGACTATAAATGGATGGAGAAGTATGAATATTAATAAGTGAGCAGCTTACAAAAATGTAAAATAGGAATAAATAAGCCGAAATAAAGGTGTTGGAATTTTGGAAAATGAAAGAAAATACAAACTGGAATTATAAAAAAAATTCAATTCAAGAAAATTTAATGAAGTGATTTTTGTAATAAAATAGAATATTGATTTAAAGGTTGGAAGTAAGCTAATAGCTAAATAAATTATTTGATAGAGTATGTTAATAAAATTTAACTCAGCTAAATAAAATGGATTGTAAGTTAATAAGGAAGTTTGGAAATAAACTCGAATTATAAATAGAATTCGACTTGGATTGATAATGAATTAAAATAAGTGGAGATGTTGTAAAAATAAAATGGAATTGGATTATAATAGAAATATTTTGAGTTACAAATAAAATCCATTTCGAGTATAAATGAGTTAAATATGTGCTTGGATATTATTTTTATAAATTGAGAAGGTGAATTAAAATAAAATGGATGGACTAACTGAATCAAATGGGATTTAATTAGATGAGAATCAAATAGTAATGAACTTAAGTTTGAAGTTGGAATAAATTAAAGTAAATTAACTTAAGTTAAAAATAATTAGAAGCTCGACTTCGAGTAAGAATGGAAGTCCATTAAAAAAAATCTTGGGTTGAATTAATTTGGGAATGGTTAGTAGCATTCAAGCATGGAATGTGTCGAGCTAAATAAAATGGTTGTGAATGAATTAAATGGAAGGAATTAAATATAAACTGAGTCGGAATCAATTTAAATTGGTTATAAAACTTAAGTAATTATTTATTCACATGGATATCATCAAATCGCATAGAAATAATTGTCGTTTGATGAAAATGAGATTAAATAGAAATTCTATGGATCGGTAGAAGTAAATAAATTGATTTAAGATCAATTGAAGCGAATATGAGTTTGTTTTGCTTAAAAATGAATTGAATGTAAGCAATTGAGTTCTCAACCATTTCAATTGAATGAAGTTGTATATGAATTGGTTGTAAACAATTAAAATTAATATCGGAACCCTATAAGTTGCTTATAAATATTGTTTAATCTGCATTGCTTATAGAAACTCGTATGTTTACTAGTTAAATATGTAAAATGTTGTTGAGTTGCATGATTTTGGCACTTACATATTTAAATTGAGTAAGTACAGGTACCGGGAAGCTGTTTGGCTGGATTTGGTCGCGCTAATTGCTAAAATAATAAGCCGCTTGCTTAAAATGCTAAATAAAGGAATGCCCACACAATAAAAATAGAAAATATGAACTGTTTTTGTTTTTCCGACCGTGTGGGTCGATGTATATATATTTATATCTCTTGTCAAATTGTAAAAGCTCCTCCGTACAAAGGAGACTGCCAAAATTTTCCGAAATTTTTGGAAAAAGATTTCGTTAGCGACAAAATGATTTCAAATTGGAATTGAATATGGAATTTTGGAAAAGGAAATTGGAACAAATTGTTTAGTTGAAACTTTAGAAAGGAAATGCACAAAATGATTTTTAATGTTGTAATTGGACATTATCGCTAAATAGGATATACAGGTGTGTTAAGGCAAAATAAAATTAGTTTTGATTTCAGAGGATAATTTGAATTGCCTGACTAAAAAGGTATGTGTTTAATTTTCCGTATGAAATTTGGTGATTTTCTGGTCTAGCCACTTTGATTTTGTTTTTCTTTTTGAAATTTAGGTTCTCGTAGAGGCATTTTGTAGTTGTACTGAGCTAGCCACGCAAAGGAGACGCTGGCGAAATTTTTCAAAAGTTTAGGGAGTTAGAAAATTTTTGAGAAATTTTGAAAATTTAAAACTTGGTTTTGAATTATAGTTTGAATGGTTGAATAAGTAAAGTTATTTGGGACTTATGGATAAGTTTGGAAAGATAGAAAAAGGGTTAGTGTGTCTTTAATAAAAAGATTGTTTTGAGAATTGTTCGATTTTGAAAAATAAATGGGTATTGGATCATTCTTCTTAACTAGCAATTTCGAGGACGAAATTCTTTTGGGGGGGAGGAATGTGATGACCCGGAATTTTTGGATGTTTGAAATTGGAAATTTTAATTGATTTTAAATATTTAAAAGTTAATTTTTAACTTGAATTTTATTATTATTATTATTTAGCAATTAAGTTATTGGATTTAATAAACTGAAATTGGGTAAATAACTGAATCTTCAGTTTTAAGCCTGTTAAAAATAATTTGACGGTTCGTAAAATTTATATTGATAATACCGAAGATTGTGTTTGCACCAAAAATGGGCAAACACCCTTCGGAAGTTTTTGAAGAGATGGTAAATAAAGGACTTGAATTGGAAATAGGGACTATCTAACAAAAACTCCAAATCACAGAAAAATGAATTGCGCAGAAGACAAGGATTTAGAGTGGTTCGGCTATGCGCCTACGTCCACTATGAAGTTTTTTTCACTTTATTTCTTAATACTTGAAGATTACAAGTGCTTTTCAGCAAATTACAGCGGGAAATGGACTTAGACTCCAAATTGACAGCAATTGAGGCAGCATGGAGTGATCCTGGCAGCGTTTAGACTTGTTCTTCTTCCCCAAATTCTCCGACCCCCCTTCTGAATGACCACGGGGCTCTATTTATAGGTGTGGAAGGCCAAAATCCCGCCTAAATCATGGAGAGACTGCTTGGCACGTGACGGGGGACCCACAGGCCCGAGTTCTTGAAGTGCGTGCCCAGTTTGGGATCGATTCGAAGTGAACTTCGAATCGATCAAAAAAATCGTCCAATTGCGATGAAACTTGGCGTGGACGTTCTTCGTCATGTAGACAAACTTCTGTAAAAATTTCATGGGATTTGTATCAGTAGATTTGGAGTTATGATCGGTTCGAAATTGGGTGTTCGTCATGCTGGTTGTTTCGACTCCACTGATTCATTCGAATCCATATGGTTCGAATCCATATGTTTCGAATCCATATGGTTCGAACCCATAGGGTTCGAATCCATAGGTTCGAATCCATATAGTTCGACTCCATATGGTTCGAATCCATGCTTTCGTATGCGATGTGGATGGATTCGAAACCGATGGCTGATGGAGTCGAAACTGATGGATTCGAAGCTTCTGATGGATTCGAAGCTCCTGATGGATTCGAAGCTTGGATGGATTCGAAGCTTCTGATGGATTCGAAGTTTCTGATGGAGTCCAAGGTGCTGATGGAGTCGAAGCTGATGGATTCGAAGGCGATGGAGTCGGAGCCTCTGATGGGTTCGAAGTAGTGATGGACTCGAAGTTAAAGGATGGATTCGAAACTGATGGGTTCGAAACAGATGGTTTCGAACATGACGGGTTCGAACAGGATGGGTTCGAACATGGTGGTTTCGAACATGATGGGTTCGAACACGATGGGTTCGAACCAAGCAATGTGCACCGTCTCATCTTGAATCCATCATAACTTGAGCATACGACCTCGGATCGTCTTGAAATTTGAAATGCTGGCTTCTATGGTCTTTCTTGTCATGCCCTATCAATTGCGGCCCGATCCGGGCTCGGACAAAATTCATCGATATCCATAGCGAAGAGAAGTGCAACCAATCTCTGAGACGAACTGCCCTTTGTTTTTGGCCAATCTTTTGGTATCACGGCTTTGCCAAAAAGCGGGATAACATTTTTCCCCCCAAAGTACGTCTTGTGGGAACATGACGTGCTTTGAATAGCTGCCATTTCTTTCTGAAAAATCATTGCCCTCTTTTTGTTGAGACTCATATACCGTATTGCCGTAACCTTGCCTTGATATGATTGATTACTGTGCGACTGTGCTTAATCGTTGGCTGTCGTTGCTATAACAGGGTGAATATTTGATCCCTGTGAATGTTCAAAATCGAACGTTAGTTCGTTATGTGTGCACATACATTAGCTCCGCCCTTATTAACGTCGTGTGTCCATGAGTCATGTCGGTCTTTGTTTGCTGCCGAACTCCGTCCCGGTTTTCTCCTGAATCGATTTTAGATTCAAGCCAACGTGTTGCTAATTAGTGGTTTTTGATGGGTTCGAAGCTTAGAGGGATTCGAAACTCCCGATGGATTCGAAGCTTAGATGGATTCGAATCAATGATGGATTCGAGGACCCTGATGGACTCGAAGCCCTTGATGGATTCGAAACTTGGATGGATTCGAATCAGTGATGGGTTCGAAGACTCCGATGGATTCGAAACTGGGATGGATTCGAAAGTGGTCGTTCGAACCGATGGGAGTTGAAGTGACACTAATCCCTCTTGGAATCCGTATAAATATACGAGGTTGACTTCATTTTCACTTTTTACCTTTTACCATTGTTTTAGCTGCTTCTCTGAATCGATTTCCCAGAGCCAAATCAAACGTGCTTTTTCACGAATCGACCAAATTCCTTCTAGCTTCCATTTGTGATCAAACTAAATCAGGTAATCAAGGGGTCGATTCGGTTTTGAGAATGATAGATTAATCTTTTTTGGCATTGATTCAACCCCTCCTTCTGGAAATTTTTGGAGAGTGACGAGGTTTGAACGAAGTAGGCCGACTCCATGGAACTGAGGAATGCAAACCTTTGAGCCGTATCGATCAGGGGTGCGCGCTTTGAGTTGGTTTCGAATGGGTAGCTTCGAACCGATGATCGCAGGAGAACACAACAAAAAAGGCGTGCTGTGATGGATTCGAAACAGTGGCATTCTGATCGATTCGAAGGAGCTCACTACTGATCGATTCGAAGCAATGACACGTTCATCGATTCGAAGGAGTTCAACTCCGATGGATTCGAAGCTAGGTGGGACTTCGTGGATTCGAACCGCCCTTGATGGATTCGAAGGAGCCCGACTTTGATGGATTCGAAGTCAGGTGGGGCTCCATGGGTTCGAACCGCCCTTGATGGATTCGAAGGAGCACGATTTCGATGGTTTCGAAGCTCCATGGATTCGAACCGCTCTTGATGGATTCGAAGGAGCCCGACTTTGATGGATTCGAAGTCAGGTGGGGCTCCATGGGTTCGAGCTGCGCTGATTCGAGGTTCACCGATCTGACTCGTGTCGAATCATGTTGATCGATTCGAACGTTCTTGCTTCTGAACTATGACCACTTTTAAATCGAACTTTTAACGAACTCACTAAATTTTTAGCATATCTGATTCCGACGAGCTTCGTCCTTCGCATGATCAAAGTTGACCTGACCTGTCTTTTTGAGCTCGTCGATGGCACCGTGACTTAAACGAATCCACACTTGAATCGGCCAGCAGTATCCGAAGGACGTGAAAGCGACGGTCAGTGATGACGGTCGTTTTCGTTCTCTGATTCAAAAGCCTAGTCGTTCAGATACCGCGTTTTACTCTTGTAAAATTTGTTTTAGTTATGTATTCGCATTGCACGACATATCCATATGCTTCACACCGGGGAATATACGGGCTTTCTTCGTTTTTTAACGCTGCTTTTTCGTGAGTTAGTTAGTTATGGAGTCTTCGGGTTCTGAACAACAAGAGTTACAAAGCTTGCCTCCTCTGATGCTAGAAATTCCAGAGATCATTCCTGAAGTAATAGATCCTGCTCCGGACGAATTGCCGGAGGCCTTATTTATCGAGGATCCCATAGATTCCGTCCGATCTAATATTTCTGGAGCATTATTGGGTCGGATATGTTCGAAGCATAGCTTATCCCCGGATGATGTTTTGCTACCGGGAGTTGATGATAGGCCTCACAATCCACCCGAGGGCTATACTGCTTTTTATCGCCACGCTTGTGCGGCTGGAACTCTCCCCCCGTTTAACCAATATATCAGGGAGATGCTATCGTTCATTGGAATCGCTCCCGCACAACTTCACCCTAACGGACACGCGTTACTGAACAGTGCTTTCATCTTATTCATGGACCGCCTTTTTCGTCCGCCTAGGCCAGCTGAAATTAGACATATATTCAACTTCAAGAGCAGGGGTGATAGTCCATCGTTCACCTTTCTGGAGGCAGTTAGAAATTGCCAGATTGTGACGGGAGCTTGGACCAGACTCAGTTACTTTAAGAATGAATGGTTCTTTGTCCGATGCCCCCCAGGATTCGCTAGGCGATGGCTGTCCAGACGTAAGTATCGTAAATCGTGTTAGCCTTCTTTAATGGTCATTGTCACCACTTGAACTGACATCAGGGTTTTTTTTTTTTTTTTTTTTTTTGCAGCTATCATATCAAGGCCAGACGGTGGTCGATACAGAAACATCATCCGAAGTCTACAAAAGGTTCCGAGTGACCTGCGGCACATTGACTTGGTCTTAACCGATGATAACTTAAGGACGCTGGGCTTAATTGAGACGAACCAGAGTATTGTCGTTGAAGGGTTTGTGAAATCGGCTCCGAAAGCAAAGAAGAGGACCGGTGTAGCGATAAGAGGAATGGGCGATGATGAGAGGACGCCTACTGACACCGGGCTAGCGGCTGATTTTCCCCAAGCAGGAAAAAAAAGGAAAGGCAAGGCCGTTGTTCCTAAATTTGCGAGACGGAAGTCCGTAATCGTGTCTCGCTTGACTTCTGGAATTATTTCTTCTGACTCCGCTCTTTGTCAATCAGGAAACATTTTCACAGGGCTGGATGACGTTCCCATACCGGAGTGCGTTTCTCTTTATCACAAGTCCGGGCTGGTTGAGCTCCGGGAAGCGTTAGACATAAGCGGGCTTTTACCCATTAGTGCAGTCGAAACTTCTGGTTGGTCGGGGGCTTTGCACATTTGCATACACTCTCATGACACTACATGACTGCTTCACTCGCCTTATTGATTTTTCCTGGAACTTAACTGAACTGTATCTCTTTTCCAGGTAACATGGCTGGTCGTCAGACTACATTGGACAAACTCCGGAGAGTGCATCACCCCTCAACCTATTATGAATCTCGTCGTGGAGGCCCCGACCGTGATCGTGACCGGAGGCAATATGGCCAGGTGTATTATGCAAAGGATCATCGCCGTGGTAACTCCAGCCAGGAACGATCGGACAGAGATCGTAGGCATCGCTCCCTATCTCGATCTCCTCCGCAATCCCGAAGTCATGTCCAGGCATTCGAGCCTCTGCGACATCAGTCATCTTCGCAGGTTTCGAGGCCTGAGCCACATCATTCTCGAACCGGGGTCGCAACGTCTATATCTGGGGAGGAGACCCTTGTTGAGTCTTCTGGCGAAGGGGCCATCAGGCTTGCACAACTGAGGAAAGATTTTCCAGAGATTTGCTTTGATGCTTGTATTTTTCCTCCCAATCTTAAAAGAATTCCCGATGATGCCGCGACTTCGGCGCTCAACTATACCCGTGACTTTTTTGCTCAGTACAAAGAATGGTACAAAGCGGCTGTTAAGGCTTCCGAAGCTGCCTTCGACCGGGCCCAAATCATTGAGAAGCTAGAGGCCGACTTGGCTCAAAAGAGTCGCATCGTCGACATACTCCAATCTGAGGCGGAATCTTCCCGCAAGGCCGAGGTCGAGTCGTTACAGAAGGTTGATGAGACATTAGCTGAAATGGCGAAAATGCAACAGGCACATTGTACTTTAGTTGAAGACTTAGGTCATCGATACAAGAACGTTGAATCTGAGCGGGATGCGGCAGTGAAGGAACTAGAGGAGCTAAAGGCTAGGTTTGCTGACATGAATAAAGAAAAAGACGACGCGAACGTGGCTGCGCAAGAGGCGTGTGAGCAGGCTGTATCTTTTCGGGCCGAGCGCGATGTGGCAATTGCAAGGGTTAAGGAGGTTGAATCGGAGTTGGAGGATAGAGTCCAAGCAGAGAGGTTTAAAATGGAGGCCGAATTTGACAATCTTTTGGACACATATAATGCCAATGTATTGGAGCATAGAAATCTCTCCTGGCTAGGGGATTACTCGATGCCTCTCTACAATGCTTGGAAGAAATTAGTGGAAAACAAGAGGATGTCTTGTCCGGATTCGGTATTAGATGAGTTTGAGCTCGAGTCACGTCTTCTCAGCGAGGATGAGAGGAGGACCCTTCATGAAGCAATCATTTCTGTTGAAAAAGAAAGACTTGTCGTCCATCGAACGGAGGTTGGCGAAGGTTCGGGTATCGTGCACCATAGCGAGAATACTGAAGTCCCTGTTTCGACTTCACCCGAAGCTGCTGCCGTGGTTGATTCACAAGTTATTCCCGCCTACAATCCGGACCAACCGGAACTGTCCTCGGGCAAGACGCTCGTCCCCGAGCTTGTTCAAGCTCCAAGGCAAGGTAAAGTAGGTATTTCCCTTTACGTCTTAAAACATTGATTTTCGAGGGAATTTCTTGGTCTGATAGCTCTAATTTTGGTTGTTTAGTGACCGAGAGTGTCGCATCCGTGCTCCCTGTCCTTTCGGCTTTACATCCTACACGTGGAGTTATTGTCACCGAGGCGATTTCAACTACCGCCATGGTTGGTGATACGGGAGAAGGAGGCTCAATATCATTCGATGTTCAAATGTTTGAAGAGCTATTTGGTCATCCTCTTGACCCCATGCCCGACCTCTCTTTTGTGACGAGCGGAGCTGCTTCTGTTTCTGGCTCGATCGTGACGACCACCGGCGTACCTAGCGCACCTCAACTGTCTCGAGAGGAGGAGATTTTAGCAGAGATAAGTGCCGAGATGGCCAAGACAGTGACAGTTGGCCCCGATGGTGACGCCGTTCCTTCAAGCTTATCTTCTCTAATGATGATTTCTCCTGGTGGCACAGTAACCGTCTCGAGTGTTGCTGAACAAGTATCCGTTACTGCTCCCGTGCCCCTGGCTCGTCCTTATAAAAGGATCTCCATCCCTTCCAGTTCTGAGGAAGATGTTGATATCATGCCGGAACCGGAGGATGTTCCAAAGAAAGGCAAAAAGTCTCGTATGAAGCCAGGCAGTGGGTCTAGCGGCTCAACTCCGAGGAAGAAGCACCGGAGGAAGAAAGAGTGAGCCCCTCGCTTTGTCGTGAGATTTACAGATAACAATTCTTTTGCCTTTTCTTTTGTTCTTTCTTGGGCCATGTGTATGTATGGATGCGGCCTCCACTTAATTGAAACATCTTTACTTGCCATGTAATCAAACTTGTTTTTGTTGGTTGATGAAATGGGAAGTTACACTTTTCTTCTTATCTGAATGCCTTGCTGTATTTGTGTTGTATCTGCTTGGTATTTATATAGCTTCGTGTCGTGATTTAATGAATGAGTCGGATTCTGAGTATATTATCACTTAAGCCAGCGATTAGCACCCAGCTTTCTGCCCCTTAGTTGTGGGGAGTAATACTCATATTCTGGTGGCTGATTGCGTTTATTGCAAGCCCTGAACACATGCCTCCCCCCCTTCTGGGGATTCATGACAATTTGAGATTGATAATCTGTCCTGCATTCCAGGAATCTGAGGGTTATCGATGTTTACACTCCATTCCACGCTATGGGAATTGGGAGTTGATATTGATATCTCGGCCCGTATTTCGGGAACTTCGAATTGTTACTTGTACTTTGATTCGTGCTTCGTGGATCTGGATTAAATGTTTATACTCCAATTCGTACTCTGGGAAGTTGGAGTCCGTTCGCGCTCTGGAAACAGCTTATTGGATGTTTTATACTCCGATTCATACTCTGGGAAGTTGGAGTCCGTTCGTACTCTGGGAACGATTTATTGGATGTTTTATGCTCCAATTCACATTCTGGGAAGTTGGAGTCCGTTCGCGCTCTGGGAACGACTTATTGGACGTTTTATACTCCAATTCACACTCTGGGAAGTTGGAGTCCGTTCGCGCTCTGGGAATGACTTATTGGACGTTTTATACTCCAATTCACACTCTGGGAAGTTGGAGTCCGTTCGCGCTCTGGGAATGACTTATTGGACGTTTTATACTCCAATTCACACTCTGGGAAGTTGGAGTCCGTTCGCACTCTGGGAACGACTTATTAGATACTTTATACTCCAATTCACACTCTGGGAAGTTGGAGTTAGTAAAAGGATTGTCGTGTATCAATCCCTGTGAATGCTGGTATTGTGTTTTGCCCCCGAGCTCGGGTCTTATTTAGTAAGTCACTGGTCGTATCACAGTTACTCCCTATTTAGATAAATCCCACCGTGTGATGGAATTTAGCTCTTCGTGCAATGTGATATTATGTGCTATTTTCAGTGAATCACAACTTTTGGCTCGAAGAGATGGCGTTTTATTGCTGAAACAAAAGAAGCATGACAACATCAGTTGCCTTATTACAAGCTCAAATTTCAAAATGCGAAAAACAAAATGCTAAGGAAGAAATTGATAGAAAGACAAATAAAGCCTGTTAGGTGTAGTAGGGACGGAGGCTTCCGCTATTCCAGGCTCTTGGTAAAGTGAGACCATCAACGGTCGATAACTTGAACGTGCCATCTCTGAGTTTTTGTGAAATCATATACGGCCCTTCCCAATTTGGGTTCATGTGCGAAGGGACCTGGTAAACTCTTTTGAGTACCAGGTCGCCGGATTCAAAAGTCCGTGGGCGGACCTTGGCGTTGTATATTCGGGCGACTCGACTTCGATATGCAGCTGCCCTCACGTCGGCTTCTTCACGCTTCTCATCAAGCAGATCTAGGGATTCAGCAAGTAATATAGCATTCGTTTTCGGGTCATAGTATGTCACACGGTGAGAGTGAACTTCCATTTCGACCGGGATAACTGCTTCGGAGCCATAGGATAGAGAAAAAGGGGTGTGTCCGGTCGCAGTTTTGTGAGTTGTTCTGTATGCCCACAGAGCCATTGGTAGTTCATCGACCCATTTGCCCCCGGCTTTCTCCAATCTTTTCTTCAATATAGACTTGATAACCTTATTGACGGCCTCGACCTGACCGTTTGCTTGTGGGTGCGCTACTGCTGAGAATCTCTTATGGATGTGAAATCGCAGACAGAAATCCCTGAATTCAGTACTGTCGAATTAGGCTCCATTATCGGTGATAATAGTATGCGGGATACCAAACCGGCAGATGATGTTGCGCACCACGAAGTTGATCACCTTTTTTGTTGTTATTGTTGCAAGGGGCTCAGCCTCAGCCCATTTGGTGAAGTAATCAACCGCAACTATGGCGTACTTTGCACCCCCTTTAGCTAAAGGCAATGCACCGATTATATCCATCCCCCACATTGCAAATGGCCACGGGCTGACCATTTGGGTTATTTCAGAAGGCGGGGCTCTAGGGATCCGAGCGTGTCTCTGGCATTTATCACACCTCTTGGCATAATCCATAGCATCGCGGTTAACGGTAGGCCAGTAATATCCGTTTCGAAGTATTTTCTTGGCAAGCGCTTGCCCCCCAGTGTGATCGCCACATTCTCCTTCGTGCACCTCACGCAACACTCGCCTGATTTCGTTATGCGCGATACACCGGAGAAGAGGAACAGAGTAACCTCTTCGATACATAACTCCGTCTTGAATGACAAATCGTGACACCTTTCGAAGAATCTGTCTTCTTTCGCTTCGTCGTTCGGGCAGTGTGCCATGCTTAATATAATCTTGGTAGGGAGTCATCCATGATTCCTTCTCGGATGTAGCTTCTAATGTGAATTCATTTTCCGTTCGATCAATGCTCGGAGAGGATAATGTCTCGACAGGGACGAGTCCCAAGTGTTGAGTTTCGCCTGTACTTGCCAGCTTTGCCAATGAATCGGCTTTCTGATTGTGCTCTCGGGGTATGTAGAAAATGGTATAATAATCAAACTGATCCAGTATTGCTCGGACCCGGGCTAGATAAGCGGCTAGCCTTCTATCCTTGGCCTGATATTCACCCCGAACTTGACATACCACCAACTGGGAATCGCAGTAGATTTCCACAGCGATAATTTTCAGGTCTCGGGCCAACTTCAACCCGGTGAGCAAGGCTTCGTATTCAGCTTCGTTGTTGGTTGCCCGAAAATCAAACTTTAAGGCGTAGCAGATGGATCGGCCCTCGGGGGTCTCAAGCACAATCCCTGCGCCTGAGCATCGATCGATGGATGCGCCATCAGTGTATAGTTTCCATATATCTTCGGGGGAGTCACTAGTTTCGGGTAAGTCTTCAGGAACAGTGAATTCGGCAATGAAATCTGCCAAGACTTGACCGTGTATGGCTCTCCTTGGAACATATGCGATGTCGAATTGACTCAGCTCAATGTTCCACTTTAGTAACCCGCCAGACGTCTCAGGTCGTGTGAGGACCTGTCGTAACGGTTGGTCGGTGTATACAATGATAGGGTGAGCCTGAAAATATGGACGGAGCTTCCTCGAGGCGATGACTAGGCAGTATGCCAACTTTTCTAGCCTTGGATAATTTTTCTCGGCCCCGGTTAATCGTTTACTGACGTAATAGACTGGTTTTTGTATTCGGTCTTCCTCACGAACCAATGCAGCGCTAACAGCGTTTTCAGATACAGCCAGATAAAGGTATAATTGCTCGTGATCAACAGGTTTTGAAAGAATCGGTGGTGTGGAAAGATGCTGGATTAGTGATCGAAACGCGCCCTCACATTCCGTAGTCCATTCGAAGTTTCGTTTCCCTTTTCGGATCAGATCGAAAAAGGGTATGCATTTATCTGTTGATTTCGAGATGAACCTGCTCAGCGCTGCAACCTTTCCGTTGAGACTCTGAACCTGTTTTATGGTCCTCGGGGTTTGAAGATTCCTGATTGCCCAGATCTTTTCGGGGTTGGCCTCTATTCCCCGGGCGTTGACGATGAATCCAAGGAACTTTCCGGAAGCAACCCCAAAATGACATTTTAATGGATTTAGCTTCATCCCATATCTCCGGAGGACATCGAACATTGACTCCTAGTCCTTGACATGATCAATGGAGTATCGTGATTTTACCAACATGTCATCCACATAAACCTCCATGGTTTTCCCGATCTGATCGGCAAACATCCGGTTGACTAAGCGTTGGTAAGTTGCTCCGGCATTCTTTAAACCAAAAGGCATGACCATGTAGCAGTATAGTCCTAGGTCAGTTACGAAGCTTGTATGTTCTTGATCGGGCACATGCATGGGTATCTGATTGTACCCGGAGTAAGCATCCATGAAAGACAATAATTCGTGTCCGGCCGTCGAATCCACAAGTTGATCGATTCGAGGAAGTGGGAAACTGTCTTTTGGACAAGCCTTATTTAAGTCAGAGTAGTCGACGCACGTTCTCCATTTTCCATTTGGTTTGCGGACAAGTACAGGATTGGATACCCATTTCGGGTATAAAGCATCTCGGATAAACCCATTCGTCTTTAACTTATCGACTTCTTCTTTGAGGGCGGCAGATCTCTCTGGATCCATACCGCGTCTCTTTTGCTTGACCGGGATGTATCGCGGGTCAATATTTAAGGTGTGGCTCGCGATGTCCGACGAGATTCCACACATATCGGAGTGCGTCCAGGCGAATACGTCTAGATTCCCTTGGAGAAATTCGACCAATTCCTGTTGTGCTTGTAGGTTTAGCTGAGACCCAATTTTCAATATTTTCGAATCGTTATTGTCATCAATTGGAACATCGATCGTCAGCTCGGCTGGAGAAGCTTGATTTTCTTTGGATTCATCATTATCTTCAGTGTCTCGAGGGTCAAGATCCTTCTGGAATTGGTCGTGGTGCCCGGGCCGAGGCCCAGGCGCTAATTGTCAATCGTCGGCAAAGCGGACGCGGAGAGATTCCCCCACGCCCTTTCCCTTCTCCTTCCTTTGCGCTTTTCGTAGTTCAGCAACATAACAGGCTCTCCCGGCAGCCTGGTCCCCTTGAACGACCCCAATCCCGTGGTCAGTAGGGAACTTTAGAGTCAGACACCACGGGGCAATTGCTGCCCTAAATTCTGCAAGGGCTGGTCGTCCCAGAAAGGCATTATAGGGTGAATGGATATCCAGGACAACAAACTGTAATATTCGGACTCTACGGCGTTCTCCGTTTCCCAATTCTACCGGCAATTCCACCATCCCGGTGGGTATATTAGCACTTCCATCAAAGCCGTGGATCCTATATTGACAAGGCTTTAGATCCTTAGCTTCCATCTTCATTTGATCATATGCCCCTTTAAACAAGATGTTTACTGAGCTTCCACTGTCTACCAGGATCCTCTTCATCCAAGCAGGACCAACCTGTGCGGATATGACCAGTGGGTCTATGGTCGGGGCTTCGACTTTGTCAGCATCTCGGTTTCTAAAGATGATATCATCCGTCATCGTCTTCTGTTGTTTAGCCGGAGTCCCTTCATCAAGTGTACTGCAGCTTTCAAAACTTACGTGCCTGATCGAATTGGCGTATGATTCCATTTCCCTCCAACTTCGATCCGCTGGATGAGGGCCACCACTGACTGTATTTATGACCAACCTTCCGCTTGTACGGGCGGGCTCTTCCTGTTTTTCTTGGTTCTGCGCACGATTTTGGTTTGACGGGCCCACACCGCCGGTTTGTGGTGCTCGCACAAATTGATCCAACTTCCTCTCTCTGATCAGTTTTTCAATAAGGTCTTGCAGATGCCTGCAGTCATTGGTGTTGTGTCCATAGCTTTCGTGAAATCTACAAAACTTCCCCGTTTGAATCTGTTTCTCCGATGATAATTTCGGAGTCGGCTTCTTATATTGCATTGCATTACAGGTTTGTAGATATACGTTTTCCAATGTCGTATTCAGTGGTGTATAGTTTTCAAACATTTGCGCCCTACGTCGGGGGCCACGGTTCTGATCCTGCTTCTTATTCCTATTATCGCCATTCCTTGGCTGGGTTTGCTTGTTCTGAATATTCAACTGCACCCTTCCTGAGCCCTCTCCTGACTGTTTAACCGCCACATTGCTTTGAACCCCCTCCTTGTTAGGCCTTGCGTCATCCTGCTTCCTAGATTGTTTCGCATCCTCACGCCTTAGGAATTGGGCGGCTTTGGAATAGAAACGATCCAACGACGCGGGAGGTTTTCCAGCTAGCCAGTTTCCAAAATCAGAGTTGGGGTCAATCCCCTTAGTAAGAGCCATCAAGATTGAATTATCATTGGGGTTAGTGATTTCTGCGCAGGCGGCGTTGAATCTTTCCAGGTATCGCCTGAGTGTTTCCCCGGGAACTTGAGTGACACTAGATAAAGTGTTTACGTCTTTAGGCCTGGCGATGTGCATACGGAACTGTTCGATAAACTTGGTCGCCAACTGGTCAAACGAGGAGATAGACCGTGGTGGTAATCGTGTAAACCACATTGTCGCAATCCCCCCCAAGGAAATAGGAAAACTACGGCACTTTACTGCATCATCAGCTCTTGCAGCAGTCATTGACCACTCGTACTTTAGAATATGCTGGCTAGGGTCGGAGTTTCCTTCATACATGGGCAAAGCCGGCATTCTGAATCACCGGGGAGGCTCAGCATATAATATGTCATCGGTGAACGGGGTGTGACTTCGAGAGATCCCCCAATCGTCATTCGTCAAACCTTGACTTTCGCGAACCATTTGGCGGACCATAGCTGAGAGATCAGGTGTTGCTGTATTTGAAGGGTGTCGAGCCAAAGTGTGGTCGGGCTCCACAGTGCGAGGTGGGATCGGGCGCTGTCGACGATCCAAATCTCGCCTCCTTGGCTCGACATCTTTCGGGATATTCGGTCCTGGGACACGTTACTGTGGGTGGCAGTTTGGACTGGAGTGATTTCGGGTGTCGACTCCTGTGCCAACTGCGGTGGCTTGGTTATCCGCGGTGTGCTGTGGCACAGTGCCTCCTCGAGAGGAGGGTCCCGTATGAAAACTGGCGGAGGGGCCAACTCTTATTTGCCCTACAGTCAATGTCTTCCGGAGGCCAGAAGCATGCGCATGATTTCCGTCTAGCCTGGGGCGCGTAGATCTGCCGTTATAGTCGGATGAGGCAGAGCTTTCCGCGGAAGAATGCGGAGCGTGGTCCCTCTTTGATCTCCTTCGCCCTTGATGGTTTAGTTGGTTAGCTAATTCAGCATTGATACGTAGCTGCTCAGTTAGCTGTTGTCGGCTTTTAGTCAATTCCTGCAGTAATGTTTGGAACTCCTGTCTTGTAACCAGACCCGACTGATCCGCTTGCCCAACGGCATCCTGATTGGCTGACTGTAGCTGTGCGGGATTCTGCCTATCCTGACCTTCTTGGTTACCAATGTTGGAAGTGGTTCTCGTACTAACCATCTTGTAGGTTAGATTCCTATCCTAGATTTTGAGCAAACCTGAAAAGAATGGGTGGAATCTGAATTTGAAGTCTGGATCTCCCTCTTAGATTTGTGCAATCCGGTATCGAAGATAGATCCACGGAGCGGGAGAAAGAACTGGTTCTTTTTCTCTCTCAGTGAAAGCACCAAAATGTTTGCACCAAAAATGGGCAAACACCCTTCGGAAGTTTTTGAAGAGATGGTAAATAAAGGACTTGAATTGGAAATAGGGACTATCTAACAAAAACTCCAAATCACAGAAAAATGAATTGCGCAGAAGACAAGGATTTAGAGTGGTTCGGCTATGCGCCTACGTCCACTATGAAGTTTTTTTCACTTTATTTCTTAATACTTGAAGATTACAAGTGCTTTTCAGCAAATTACAGCGGGAAATGGACTTAGACTCCAAATTGACAGCAATTGAGGCAGCATGGAGTGATCCTGGCAGCGTTTAGACTTGTTCTTCTTCCCCAAATTCTCCGACCCCCCTTCTGAATGACCACGGGGCTCTATTTATAGGTGTGGAAGGCCAAAATCCCGCCTAAATCATGGAGAGACTGCT
The DNA here is from genome assembly GCA_030765085.1 of Allium cepa. Taxonomy (NCBI): domain Eukaryota; kingdom Viridiplantae; phylum Streptophyta; class Magnoliopsida; order Asparagales; family Amaryllidaceae; genus Allium; species Allium cepa. Next base: position 407,776,243 of record CM060939.1, on the reverse strand, counting down.
TGGCACGTGACGGGGGACCCACAGGCCCGAGTTCTTGAAGTGCGTGCCCAGTTTGGGATCGATTCGAAGTGAACTTCGAATCGATCAAAAAAATCGTCCAATTGCGATGAAACTTGGCGTGGACGTTCTTCGTCATGTAGACAAACTTCTGTAAAAATTTCATGGGATTTGGATCAGTAGATTTGGAGTTATGATCGGTTCGAAATTGGGTGTTCGTCATGCTGGTTGCTTCGACTCCACTGATTCATTCGAATCCATATGGTTCGAATCCATATGTTTCGAATCCATATGGTTCGAACCCATAGGGTTCGAATCCATAGGTTCGAATCCATATGGTTCGACTCCATATGGTTCGAATCCATGCTTTCGTATGCGATGTGGATGGATTCGAAACCGATGGCTGATGGAGTCGAAACTGATGGATTCGAAGCTTCTGATGGATTCGAAGCTCCTGATGGATTCGAAGCTTGGATGGATTCGAAGCTTCTGATGGATTCGAAGTTTCTGATGGAGTCCAAGGTGCTGATGGAGTCGAAGCTGATGGATTCGAAGGCGATGGAGTCGGAGCCTCTGATGGGTTCGAAGTAGTGATGGACTCGAAGTTAAAGGATGGATTCGAAACTGATGGGTTCGAAACAGATGGTTTCGAACATGACGGGTTCGAACAGGATGGGTTCGAACATGGTGGTTTCGAACATGATGGGTTCGAACACGATGGGTTCGAACCAAGCAATGTGCACCGTCTCATTTTGAATCCATCATAGCTTGAGCATACGACCTCGGATCGTCTTGAAATTTGAAATGCTGGCTTCTATGGTCTTTCTTGTCATGCCCTATCAATTGCGGCCCGATCCGGGCTCGGACAAAATTCATCGATATCCATAGCGAAGAGAAGTGCAACCAATCTCTGAGACGAACTGCCCTTTGTTTTTGGCCAATCTTTTGGTATCACGGCTTTGCCAAAAAAAGGGATAACAGATTGTAAAAGTGTTAAAATTGAATTTGAAGGTGATTTGTTCAGTTTTGAAAATATATCGTTTAAATCGATATTTAAAAATAGCCTTTCGAGACACAATATCAGAATTCGACAAAACCATTGGATCCGTAATATTGTATTATTATCGGGTTTCAATTTTCATAGGGTTTGGAGTTGTTGTGTGAGCGTACGACATATAAGCGCGCTGAAATTATATCGAAAATTCAATTTAATAACTGAGTCCAAAAAGCTATCTTCTCTATACGATCGAATTAGGGCACGAAACCTTTTCCATTGTGTTCGGAATAGGGGCATAACACTATAAATGTCTAGTGGCATGCCTTGATAGAGGTTCAAGATTTTGAGGTATGCAAACGAGACATTCTATAATTAAATAAAAAAATTATAAAACAAATCAAAGCAGTTCTTTTCTCCATAAGCTAGTCCAATTTTTCACGCATGTTATCCCCTCTTTCATTCAATCAACTCGTATTACCTCTAATTCCCTTTTTCCCTCAAATTAAATCGAAACCCAGAAGGAAAAAAAACAAGAGAAAGAAATAAAATGGCCGAATAAGAAAAAAACTGCAATGCCCTTTCTCGTTCGAACGGCTTCCTCTCCCTCCCTCCTTTCAGAGTCATTCACGAATCATATTCGCATAAAAACAAAAGAAGAAGACGTGCAAAACAAATTCTCGATTTTGATTGTCCCCTCCAGTTCATCACTTGCGAAAACTGAAGCTGCATCGCAATGGTCTCGTGGGACTTGGCGACGAGTGGCAACGTTCAGGCAAGTATCTCGGCGGCAGAGACCACAACAAGGAGGGTTTTAGATTGGCAGCTGTTGGTGGTGGATCCTCAAGCAAACTCGAGCGATTTTATATTGCATTCCTAGTTTTCGATTTGGGAAGCTAGTTCGAACGATGTGGGGTTGTTCGATAATCTTGGGGGTTTACAGCATTGATCAAGGAGTGGAGTCGCGTTCGTGCTCGGCTACGATCTAGGGATTCCATGTTCGCGAGGCTGGCGGTGGCATCCAAGAGGTAGAGTGGTGGGCTCGCGGCAGTTTTGGCTGAAGCCTGGCTTACTTTGGTGGAGCTGTTGGAGTTAGCAAGGATAGTTTGGGTTCACATTTTAGCAGTGAGGTCAAAAAATGGGGAAACCAAGGCAATAATGAAGTGGATTGCAAATAAAAGAAAAGGTGAGTTAATCTCACTCATATGGGTTCTATTTAAATTTAAATGGTTAAATTTAAATAATTGGTTGAATGATTGAATTGATTTGATGTGCTATATTATATATAGTAGTATATAGTATATATTGGAGTAACTGATTTTCTGTATTATATAGCGGATGAGACCCTATGCGTCGCATAATAGCGGATGATATTATATTTAAAACCCATATACCGCGATATTCCACCTCGAAGTGGAATTGGCGTTTTATATTGTGCTAACATCTGTGGAAGCAGGGAAACAGGTTGGAGGGATCCAACTGGACTCCTTAAAACTTTATAGATTGTTCTAATAATTCTGTATCACGATTATCTGATATTCTATGATGAATTATATTGATAATTAGAAATATTGGACGCAATGGAGGAAATTAATATATTTCGGTATACCGAGTTATCAAAATCTATAAAATTGGATTTTTGAAAAGGGGAAATAAAAGAGAAAAAATCCTTAAGTAAAATAATTATAGAAGTTTGAATAAATTGAAGGATAAATTGGAAAAGAATAAAAGTGATTTTAAAATTCTAATAAATAAATTCCGAATATGGAAAGGGGATTTTGAATAAACAGAGAAATAATGAATTTTAAAACTTAAGTGACATTATTTAAAGGAATAAAAGAATTTACTTTAAAATTCAACGTTTAAATTTATTTGAAAGGATAAAGAAGGAATTTGGAAAATATGAAATTGGTATTTATAGTTAAAGATTTTAAATCATAATGAAGAAATAAAATCTAAAGTCAATGGATTTTGAAATAAATGAGTAAGTAAAGGAATTTATTTTAAAATGGAGCGAATGGAAATCAATTTGGAAATTGATTTAAGTGTTTGAAATTGAAAATTTAAAGAAGAATGTGACTATGAAATTTATAAACTGGGTTATAAAAGCGAAGTGATATATCAGTGGATATTTGGAAGGATAAATTTACGGTGGGAATTTATTAAGGGAATGAGTAAATTTGTTTAAAAATAAATAGTGGTTTATTTTTAAAGATGTGAAAGAGAAGCGTATTTCCTTGGATAGCCAAGTACGTTTTCAAAGCAAATTTTTAAGTATAAGTTAAATAGTTTTGAAGTTGTTTAAAAAGTATGTTTTAGGAAATTTATTATTTTAACTGTTTGAAATTTAAAGTAAGCCTTTTCCAAATTTATTTTAGTCGAGATTATTTAGAGGTGGCTTGGTAAAATGTTTTAAAATAGAAAATTTTAGGTTATATTTTATAAAGTAGCTTTATTTTAAATATTCTTAAAGTATATATTTTAATAAAGTATTAAAGTAGATTTTTCTAAATTTAAATGTTTTAAAGTATATTTTATAATAAAGCATTTTAAATTATTTTAAAAATCTAAAGTTGTGTGCTTGGTGTTTTCAGTGGGAATAAATATTTGGGAATTCATTCAATGAGACAAGTGTGGTTTGAAAACTGTTATAAAAAAGGGTTGAAATGGAAATATATCTTGCAAAGATATTTTGAGGATTAATAAATAATTTGGTGAAATTATTTATGTTGGATGGTTGATTATGAATGTTAATTGATAGCTAAATAACCGACTATCAATATTGGCCAATGCGTTGATCGTTTCGAAGAGACCGGGATCGGGATTAATTTTTCGAAAACCACATCGATCCAGTTTGTACGTTTTCGTGGAAAAACGAGTTCGGAGTCGAAGATGGAGCAGTGAAGTGCAAGGGCTAGTCGCTACTAATCCTGAGAATGATTCCAAAATGGATGTAGTAGGAGTAGTGCCTTCGGTTCCGTTCCAACCCTGAACGGACTTGTATGGATGAAAGCTTTCAGAACATCGTCAGGTGGACGATGAGCATTCTAAGAGATGAGTTCTCTAAAAGTGACGCTTAGCCTCAAGCCTCATCAACTAGGAATGACTGAAAATCAAGGGTTATGCAGCAAGGCTTGGTGGGTAGCGCCCATTAGGGTGAGGTCATCCCTATCTAGATGTCCCTTTTATTCGGCTTAGTGGTGCGGTTGCTGATCCCAACCGTGGGGTGATCTTACTCAGGATTATCCAGTAAGGGGTAGTCCCGGTCTTGTATTGCAGGGGATTGGGAGTAATCCTCGGTACGATGATCTAGGCCATATACTATGACAGGTGGTACCCCAATGCCTAGTCATTAGTTGGAAATCCATTCTCTCTACGTGCCTTTACGGTTTTGTTTGTATACCTAGTAGCTGGAATCTAATAAATGTAACAATTTCGGCTATTTGAATAAATATTTGTATATAGACCCTATTATAATATCAGAGGATTTTAATAAGAAATGTTTTGTCTATCGTATGGTAAAAACCCGACATGTTTATTTGTGGCGTGGTCTTACGAGATGCTTTTGATTTTCAAAGGATTTTGAAACTTTAATAATCAATTTGAGTGTGGTTTTGTCACACTGGTATTCCAGACTGACTCGGGTGTTATTTAACCATAATGCTTGGGGTCAGACCGAGTATTATAGGATACAGGAAAGAATGATGAGAAGCTCAAGAGACGAGCTGGATGGCGAGACGTACTTCCATACTTGTTTTTTTTAAATATTCCGTTGTGTGACTAGTTGTGTATTCAGATTGTGAGGATAGGTTATGATTACTGTCCAGTTGTGTGTTATGTATACTCTGATGATGTAATGTATAAACATATTTATTTTTGTGTAAAGATCATTTATTATCTATTATATTTTATTCCGCTGCGATGGTTAGATTCTGATGTTGTTTTCTATTTTCTTCTTCTACCTCTTCTTCTTTAACCCAAATGGTTCGTATTTCCGTACATCTTGAGTTGATTGAAGGAGAATAGTGTCGACTCTATGGTACGGAACTGCGGGTCGTTTCAGTTTTATCAAGATATGTATAGTACATATTGTAGGATACTAGACATGTGTTGATTAAGAAGACTTTACAGTATCAAGAGTAGATTCAAGATGTTGATATCAAGAGTAGATTCAAGATATCGATAATTGAAGACTCATGAGTATTGATGAGTTCAAGATTTTAAGATATTCCAGATAAGTTATAAAGTCATAGAAATTTTGTTAAAACATTGAAATTCTTAATCTCTCACTCTTTCTATTTCAAATAAGTTTTAAATATTTTTCAAATATCTTGGTTTTCAAAATAATCTTTTCAAATATCTATTCAAGATATCTCTCAAAATAATTTATTAACCTTCTATATCTACAAAGATATTATATTAAGTTTTTAAGTATTTTTTCATCTGTTATATTTTTTTGGTATTTTAGTTTATATCTTCCTTATGTTTATTTTTGATACTTATATTTTGATTTTAGATATAATTTATAACTATATTGATTATATATATACATATATATATTATTTACATTATATTACATACTCCTATCAAATCTTTCAAAATTATTTTATAAAGTTTATTAAGTTATATTTTGAGTAAAATGTGTATAAACTATATTTTAATGATTCTATAAAGTATCAAATTATTTTACAAAGCAGCAGATATTCAAAATAGTATTTTTGAAGCGTTTTTCAATTTTGTGAAGAGTATGTCAAAACACTCTATCTAAGTATGTTGACATAGTGGCAGTAATTTTCAAAATTCCAATTTGAATGGGGTCGTATCTCTCTCGAATGGACAAGACCGTTGTTTCCCTAAATATTCCATATTTCCAAGCGAATTTTAAAACATCTACTTTCTTATTCGTCTCTCCTTCCACTCTCTCATTTTTTATATAAAAATATACCAAAACTCTACCGAAATTCAACAGAATTAAATTCAATCATCACTAGTTTGATTCTCCTTCATCTACTCTTTAATTTCTCTCATATCTCTCACTCAAACCAAGATCAAAGTGCTATTCAAGTGTTATAGGACCAATTGTAATCAGAATCAACGAAAACTTTGTGAAACTCTATCAAATTGTACTGCTCTTCTTGTGGGTGTGATTGTAGCCCATTACATCAATTAGGTATGCTTAGTAGCCGCTAAATCTAGGGGGAGTGCCTGCATCTCAAAAATCAAGTGACTTTACCCAAAGGTTGGGATTCTAAAGGTGTGTCTCGTTGCCTTGAAATCGAGATTGTATTTGCATTTACAAATTAAAAAGAAGTATGTACAAGGAATTGTGCGGGACTGAATGTAGGGTAACTCCAAACTAGTATAAAATCATGTTGTGTTCTTTCCTTTTTTACTTTTACTGCATTTAATTTTATCTGCACTTTGATTCTGTGATTGTTTCTATGATTGTTAATTACATAATTCCAAGTAAAATTTTAAAGAATTTGAAAAGTATTCATATAATCAATTAAACACAATTCATCCCCCTCTAGTCTTAAATTAGCCTTAAGATCCCTATTCTGCCGAGTCACAACTACCCTGCGGCCACTCTTACTTCCTTTGCTTAATTTGTCACCTTGTCGGGTCATGATGGGGGATTCTTCCCATTCTGTGCTGAATTGTTTCCATGGCTGTTGCCGATGAGAGATTGAGCAAAGGTGATTTTCACATATTTCCATTGCCTGTAAGGTCTAGTATTTGTTGAAGCATAATTTGGGTGATTCTTTATATAACCCTTGTAGAGTGCTTTCGGCTCTACATGGCATTGTCTAGGTTGCCTCATGTATATGCTTGTATAGACCCATTCATGTAGGTGTTTGACGACATGTGAATATAGTTAACTTGAAACCTCGCATGCTAGCCTCTTATACTTTGGTTTTGTATTCTGGTTTGGCATCTACTTTTGAATGCAGTCAATGCATCTTGTTCTGTCTTTTATGCACATACCATCTATCTTATATGGCTTTGATCTTATTGTAGAAGGTTTGGGTGTGGTTAGAAGCTATGACCTTAAGCCTACTCTTTTCTTAGTTCTATTGTCGTAGGGATGGTTTCTCTACCTTAAAGTAGTTATCTTATTTCTTTTCTCTATCATTTGTGCTAAGAACGAGTGCAACACTTGCTTCTTAAGTCTGCGACGACTGTAGGTTGGGTAGACTTATCACCTTATGCACGCAACCTATGTCTCCACTTAGTCACGTCTAATGTATTTTTTTGACGCTGGGAATATGTCTTTTTAGCTGCAAGTGCATTTAATGCTTTAGTACACGTGTCAACGTCTTGTTGGACCATCTTATAACAGCTATTCAATATTCCTTTTTGTCATTCTATGTTGATTTTTACCAGTCATTTATACACATTATTTTCTATAGTATCCACGTTTAACCTAATATTTGATCATTTTAATCATGTGCTATAATTCAAACTCAAGTGCTTCTTATTTCTTTATCTTCCCCAAAATATTCTTTATCTTCTCACTTGCAAAGAGTTAGATTAATTTTCAAATTTAGGGGTAATTTTGTAGGTTAAAAATAGGATAAGCCACATTAACTCTCGCTCAATATTTCTTTGAAATAACATTTAGGGTTTTTAGCATGGATCTCTCTACTTCTTCTTCTTTTTTTCCTTCTTATGAAATCACTCATCTGAAGGATGCTATTAGGATCCTTAAGCAATTCGTATTCCATGGGTATGCACCTAGGGCTTTGGAATCTCATGAGCAGATGGACACTTCGTTGGAAGGTTACATCGCCATTACTTTTGAGCATATTCGATGTGTGTTTTTCTTCTTATGCATTGGGTAATCAATGAATGGCTTGCCACTTTAGATATTGCTCCAGTTCAACTTGCCTCCAATTCTTATAATTTTTCTTTGACAACTTTTTACCTTTATGATGACAATGGTATTAACCTGACTAGCGAGGAACTCCGATTCCTTTCTGAGGTTAAAATAAGTCCTCGAAAGGAAAATAGGGGCTTCTTTTATATTCAGGCTAAAAATTTGTTTTTGACAGGTCCCCCTAGCAAGACTGAACCATGGCTCAGATTCTATTTCTTTATTCTGAATTACGATGGATTTCCCTCCTTTTCCCAAGATTATTTTGTTCATGCTATCTCTTCAAAGGCGACTGCGTGGTTATACAAGTCCCATAGGAGTCAGATTAAGGGTTTGCCGATGAATGTCAGGAAAATATGAAATTTATTTGTCGAGTCGAAGCTGAGAGATTATGGTTTGCTATGCCCATACCATACATTTTTAGGAGCAAATTTAAGCTTGCTCCTTATATACATGCAATTGGAAGGGTATAAATAGTTAGTAACTAATGTCGAGAATTTCCATACCCATGGTTTCAATTTTTTGCTATCTTTCTTTCTATAGGTAACATGGATAAAAATATTGTTGCTAAACTTTCACAAGTCTCTGGAGGCAAAGGAGAAGAAGAAAACTACTTTGAAGAGGCCGCTTGTAGGGTCTAATAATCCTTCTATTTCTTTTAATAAATCTAACACTTAAGAAAGCACCCCACCTTTGCTGATAAGGATGTCCTTACCGCTCAAATTCTCACATCTTCAGGATTGATTGGTTTTTCTTCACCGGGAGAATCTGTTCCTGATGTCGATGGTTTTGCTGCATTTGAAGTTCTTAACTCATTTTTGATGAAGAACATTAGGAGATCTACATAACTTCCTCTCGTTCTTTCTTCTTTACCTTCTGACGTGCCTCCGCTGCTATTTTTTCAGAATTCGAGAAGCTTTGGTCTTATGTGAGCGATCATGTTTTCTCCTTATCTTATTTTTCACTCTACGTTAGCTTGTTACGTATGTTGTTTTATGTTTTTCATTTTTGTAATCTTCGACCTTGATGATGAGGGCTCCTGAATTAGGGAATGTGCAATACCTGCTTTCGGGTCGAGTTACCAAGCTTAAAGCTGATCTTGCTGCGACCAATGTTGCACTGGTTGCTTCTAAGGTTAAGGCAGAGGAGGAGATCAAAATGCTTCGAGAGCAGGCTAAGAAGACTGAGAGGGAGGCTAAGGTCGCTGAAGAAGCTCAAGCTAGGAAGGAGCATAAGCTAGAGGAAAGGGACGAGATCTTGTCAGAGTTAAAAAGGATCTGGAGAAATATGAGGAGGATCTCGACACCATCACTTCGAAGGTCACCTACGGTTTTTGTGTTGTGGCCAGATGTCAATATAAGGTGGAGGTTAGGCCTGACTTTTTGGATGATGAATCTATAGCAGACTCAATTTTTGTATTCCACCAGAATAAGTGGAAGGCTGAGGAGGATGTTGATCCTTGGCGTTTTGATCATGATTCTCAAGGAGAAAGGAAGCATCTATGGTAGATCAAGGAAACATGCAACTTGAAGAGCAAGACCAACTTGCCAAAAAGGTTAACTCTGCTTCCTTAATAGATTTAGATTAATAATCACAGATATCCTTTTGTGTTTTTATATTTGAAGTTATGAAGTTCACTTTGATGTTTGTAATATGACATGAAATTTGTAATGTTTTAAGTGATTGTGGTTCCCTTTATTTTTTTTGTTTAGTATCTTGGGAGAATGTGTGTGCAAAACTATTAAGGGAGACTGAGGCTAGACTCAAGAAAAACACATTAGACCGTCTTTGGTTATCAACAACCCTGGCTAAACAAGAAACGGAATTAGACCAAACTCGCCTAAATCTTAACAATGAGATCACAGAGTTATTTTCTCAAATTGATCAAGTGGTTCGAGAAAAGAAGACCCTTGGTGATTTTGTTTTGCTCTGATAGCATCATGCGTTTGAGAGCGGTTCTTTTCCATCAGATAGCTCTAATCCAGAGCGGTTTAGGCTTAAGTTTAGAACTTTGATTGATGACTAGTCTTCTCGTGTCTTTACAAATTTATATAAGATGGTTAAGTAGGTATATGCAACAAACGTTATGATTTTAAGGCTTGTCTGCCATTAGCGATTGAGTTAACTAAGTTTTATTTCAATTAAATTTGATTCCACGTCTATTATTATTCCAATCCTAAAGGGTTCTGGTACCGTTGAGGTGGATGATGCTCTTGAAGATGAAGTTGTTTAACTCAGGTATGATGTTGAAAGGCTCGAAACAGAGCTAAAGGTTAACTGTTAAGAGCTTGCAAAGGCTTGAAGTGTAGAATGTCAGTATGGTTGTAATAATAATTTTCTCACATGGTAAGAAGTTGCCACGTCTAAGTTGGAAGGGATTGAATAGACTGTATGGATGAGGGAAGAGCTTTATGATATTGTCTATAGGGAAGAAATTGTCAGATATGAGAAATAAGTGGAGGAAATGTCAGTTGAGATCGCCAGACTACATGGCGACCTGGAAGCTTCTGAGCATAGAAGGTCGATTGAGGTGTCGCAATCAGATATTGCTTTTATTCCTCTGATGAGTTTCGAATTTTCTTTTCTTTATGGTGACGGATAGAAGGTTATTGCTAGGAGATTTTTTGGTTATTTCTTAGGTGAGAGTAAGAAGACGAGGGCTCAATTAATAAAGATCTTAAACGATACTAGAAGAAGGGCAGCATTAGAAGTGTACAAACTTGAGGGTACACCGCTGTCCTCTGGAGATAGCGTCACTTCCTACTCGAATAAGCTTGAGCAAGAGAAGGCTAGGAGTAAGAAGGTTGAAGCATGTTTGCAACATTCCCATGGTGTTTTGGAATTTTTCCGCCCTTTACTAGATTAAAATTTTCTATGTGATAAGGAGGATTTTGAAATGACAACCAGTTCGAAGGAGGACCCTTGAGCAGGAGCTCGTTATGACCTTCGAAAATCCATCGCTCAGACTTAGTGTTTTATTATCATAACTTCAATTTTAGGAAAACACTCTTGCGACATTTAACTTGACTTAAGATGGGAAAGCAGTTTTTGTAATCTCACATTAATTTGTTTCATAATATCAAAGTCGGTTGTTTAATATTCATAAACAGAAATCTATAGGAGTTTTGGTAATTCTAGTTTGCCTATTTATATTGTTATTTAGTTGTGATCTTATTCGACCTTATTTAATTAATTCGTGTTACTTAGGATTCAGAGGTAGATGTTCTATGAAAGAAACTAGACTCTACTCAGCTTAGAATAGAGGAGCTGGAAGATTTATTAAAGAATGTTGAGAGCATATATACAACCGCGTATACGTTTGTGATCAAAAAGCAGAAAGGAAATATTACTGATATAGATAGAGAGATGGCATTGTGTATGAATGTAAACGAAAATTCTTCAACAGCCCCAGCTTCACGTGTCCTTCTTGGGTTAGTCCCTGAGCTTCCATCTAGAGCTGACATAGTTGAGATCCTTAAGTGGAAGAATGATGTGAAGGCTCATTATGAGGCCAAGATTAAAGAGTTAGAGAACTACTTAAAGGGGTAGCTAGGGACATCGGATACTGTAGTTTCCCTATTCTTGTCCAATGAGGATGCGTTCTTTGGTCCTTCCCCTGAGAGTGTAGAGAAGTCAAAGAAGCAACTTTTGTGTGATATCAATAGAGTTAGAAAAATGGCTATGGAGTGAATAAATGTCTTAGAAAACAAGATATATAGTTCATAATGTGAGGCCCAATTGGACTCCACTGAGGTTTCCTAAGATGGAAAGGATCAGGCATCCCTTTTGGATGAATTTCATAAAGGGAAGTTAAAGACCAGAATAGAAGAAATCGGTCGACAACATGCGATTGATGTTTCTAGATATTTCTGACCTTGACTTGAGTTGTCCTTTATGTACCATCGGGCTAACTATGAATACAAATCTGCAGATTAAGGAAACGTTTGGGCTAGTGCTAATTATCATCCATGCATGGCATATCACCGATCGGGTTGTGGCCGAGTCTCTCGTTCTCGATTAGCAGTGGTGATTACAGAGCTGAAGGGCTAATTTTATTCTTAGCTCATGATGATGTATTTTCGTAGATCAGAACAATGTGGCATGATCACACTTTGATTAAATTTGTAATTTAACCTTTTTAAATGTAGTGTTCTCTTTGTAATATGACTTGAGTGGTAATTTTTATAAACTACGAATAAGTGTAGAACAAGTAATATTATTGTAAGATCCATAGCTAAGTATTGACAACTCAGTTTTCTATTGTATAACTAGCGAGACAAGAGTAGTATTCGAGCTTGTACCTTATTGATAATACATTCCCTATGATGTACTCATTTGCATTCACCTAAGATATGTTTTGGAGAGTAGTGTATGTGTCCTTGATCATGACTTGATAGGTCATGACTTCTCGGTATTTGCAGATGCAATCTGATCCTTTGCCAAGTTAGCTGTAGGTTGGATATGAGCGGATCCCAATTTTGATGATGCATGCGTTAAGATCTGCTCCTTATTCCAAAAACGAAGTGTCTGTAGTTGGGTATGATCTGCCTTCCTTGTTTTGACATGCTTCTCTATTCTGGGGACGAAAATGTCTTTAGCCGTACGCTTGGCTGAGTATTTGACCTACCCCTTTTCTTGGACGAAAATGTTTTTGAAACCTACCGCCTGTTCTGCAGGCGAAATGTCTTTTCTGACCTACACCCTTTTCTGATGTGAAAATGTCCTTAGCCATGTGCGTGGCCAAATATCAGACCCACCCTTTTCCTGGGGTGAAGCGTTTGTTTTGACCTACCTCGGGTTCTAGGTGAAAATGTCCTTATCCACATACGTGGCCCAATATCAGACCTACCACTGTCCTGGAGTTAAACGTATTTTTTGACCTACCCGAGGTTTTGGGGCAAAAATGTCCTTGGCCGCGAGCTTGGCATGACCTACAACTTATTCTAGGGCAAAATGTCATACGTATGCTGAGCTGAATTCTTCTCCAACATCACCGTTCTCATTGCAGATATTATTTTTAGGTGAAATCATAACTTTGGAACAATGATAGCAGACTAAGAAGAGTGAATCATCATGCTCTAGGCATGGTCATTCTGATTTCGGGAGTATATTTGACTAAGAAGTCAGGTTGTGATACAACCTACGATCACATTCGCATGGTATTTTTTTGAACTGGTTCGGGAAGTCTAATGTTCGTACATCCAGTGTGGTATGTCGAAATAACTGACATAATTGTTTTTTATACTAGTTCAGACAGTCTAATATACCTACGACTAGTCATTATGATTTGTCATCTTAGTAACGTTCATAACAGAGCAAGGAAAAAATTCATCCTGCCTAGAAAAATATTTTGGCTGAAGAGCTAGAGCCACGTTGATGTAGATCTAATTGCGCAGGGTCAGTATCGCCATTCCTAGTGTTGAGAGTGCCATTTTTCCTATTGATCTAACGTTTTGCTGAACCAGTGACCAATGGTGGTGGACTGTAAGGGTGCAGATAAGAGTGTGTGTGTGTTTTACAAAGAAATAATACAATAACTTTACACTAGTTCTTGTTGGCTGGTATCCATATGTCCAGTTTATTACATTTATATGTATTTTTTTTTTGCACAGAGTTGGTTCGTGGCTCAGTACACTTTGTTATTGGCTTGGGACCTTTATTGAAGTATTGGGTGCTTATCTTTGTAGTTGCTGCTCTGATGCCAGCTCCTCTCTTGGAATTTGAATTCATCCCACTATAGAACTTTTTTGACTACACAGCTCTGCTTATACCTCAACATAGGTAAGGAAGCATAAGAAATCTATCCGCGAGCATCTGGATTCAACTTCGACGAGGAGGAAGTAGTGGCCAATCATTCAAATCTATGTGCATCTCAATCACTTCGGCCTGCCGCTTGCCGAGGTGATTGAGATATATGTTATAGGTAAGGAAGCATAAGAAATCCATCCGCGAGCATCTGGATTCAACTTCGACGAGGAGGAAGTAGTGGCCAATCATTCAAATCTATGTGCATCTCAATCACTTCGGCTTGCTGCTTGCCGAGGTGATTGAGATATATGTTATAGGTTATGGCAACAGAACACCATGTTATTGTGACTGGATTTTCTTGGTTCCAGTTTTGGGTTCCATGCTCTGACCCAAACCGTCATCAAAACCAATAAATACCTCCCCATCCATGTTCCTTCGATAATCATTGATTGACATGGGAGAGCGACAGACGATTGGTAATTGTTGTTGAACGCAATTCCACACACCATGGATTATTGAGTCATTTTATCAGGTAGCTTGTGGCTGGTCTCACCACTCCTAATTTGGAGTGTGTCATGACTATTTATCTATTGCATGATACACACAATAGACAAGTAGGGGAGGTGAGTCAATGTTGAAATAGAAGACGAAATTGGAGGGTTGCTGGAATTGGATGAGTGGAGGAATGAAAAGATAGAGGGATGGAGGATGGAGGACGGAGTGACAAAGGGACAAAGGTTTAAGAGGCCCTCTTTCTAGCGCCAAAAATATTGGTGAAAATTTTCATCTTCACCACACTCGATTGGATCGTGAGATAATCTTGCAATTTATTGCCCTTATGATTAGGAATCGATGAATTTAAGCTTAGTAAAATTTACCTTTAGGAAGCGATTGTGTTATTGATTGCTTACACAACTAAGTAATCACAACTCAACTGTTTTTGTAGTGTCAAAATGGATTGATAAATTAAGTTGCGGTTAAAAGTAAATTGCAAAATTGTAAAAGGACAAAGAGATTTTTACGTGGTTTGGATTGTTGATAATCCTACGCTCACAGGGTAATCTACCATCTTTTATTATTTTTTGATGCAGGAGATTTCAATGGCTTTGAGCCGTATAATATTTTCCCCTTTTTTCTAATCAGGAAGAAGAAGTTGAAAAAGAAGATCCTCATCTTTAGCCTTATGTCTTTCCTTTTATGTAAGAAAAATGCACTGTTGATGATCGTAATCGTCTTTCAAATTTTCCTTCAATCTCCATCTTTGGATTTTTCCATGTGTTGTTTATCCGTGATGCTCGTACTTTGTACCTAGATTGATGACGTGTTTTCGGTGAGAAACCTTAATACTAGCGGGAGATTGGAATTTTGAAGCAAGTTGCCTAAAAAAGTAGGAGGGAAACCTAAGTTTTCATAGGTTGGCCTCCGCTCTCTTGAAATAGCAAGCTACTCCAAGTGCAATGATAAACGTTCCTGGGGCCTTGTTGTATCATTGAAGCATAAGAATGGGTGCGGTAGTTAAGACCATCTAGCGTTCAGCACTACTACAAAACAGGACATTTTCGTCGATTGTTTACCCCCTTTTGCATCAGTTCAACATCCGATGCATATGCAACAGATGCAACAGGCTTAACTGTTTTGCATCAGTTCTAAAACCGACGCAAAACGGTCCTTTGTTGCATCGATTTTTTATAACAACCGATGCTAACTAATCCCTTTATTGCATCAATTATTTATACCTGTTGCAAAAAAGCCATTCTCGGAAATCATTATTGCAGCGCTCAAATAGACAATATATATATATATGTCATTGATTATAACAAACAATTATTGCATGCAATATTACAATCATTCAAAATTAAATTTGATGGCAAATACAAACTGAATAACATAATACCAAAATAAACATATATCAATTATAGTGTTAATAATCTATGCAAAATAATGGTTCATACATTCATTTTAGCAGCATAATTCAGATCTTTAGTACAATCATTAAGTGGTATAGTCTTAATTCAGATCTTTAATTTGTACAACCATTCGGCATACCTTAATGGACAATAAAACATAGCTTAATTGAGAATAGATTCCCAGAAATTAACCATAGACTATTAAAAGGCATATAATCATACATACATCCATTGAACATAATTTACAATTATCTAACCATAATATGCAATTTAAGTAGCGGCGACAACCTGGACTTCTTCTCTGACATTAATAGCAGCAGCAGCACTTCCAAGCTCAATGAGGGTTCATGAACTACCATATCTGCACAATTCGAAATTAGCATAGAAAACGGAAATCAGTCCACCAGTAGCCTAAGGGCCAATATATGGATATATTACGGTCTTGTATTATGTAACAGAAGCACAGTCGAGGTCACCACCTATCCATTCCATATCAAGGACTCTATCATGTGACAACATCCATAGAAAACCTGTAGCAAGAGTTTTACCAGAAGAATGCATGTGTTAATTACTACAAGGGAACCTGCTGAATGCCTGAAATAAAAAAAATTCATAACCATGACCACTAAAGAGATTATAACTTGTTATTCTTCCATTGCATTATAACAATTAAAAAATATATAAAGGCAAGAATTCAACTGAATTATGTTTAAAATACTGCAAAATTAACGAATTGGCAGACTGAAGGAATTTACGGCTTACCCCAGTAGAACGACTTTGTCTGCACCTAGCAAATCTATGAAAGAGAGCGTAGCAAGCACGGAGAAAGCCATTGAATAATAATTGGATGGCTCAGATTCTCCGCCATAGTAATCTGAAGTTCTGTTAGTCAATCCAATGCCAGGGCGGTCGTAAGCGAGAACTTTGGCCCCAACCATAAAACCATGGAGCAATAGTATAGGCAATCCAATAGCATTGTCTTCATCATCATCATCGTGCTTGCATTCATGTACTTTGTGATGAATCTTAACTCCATTGAATTCATGGAAGAGTGAGTCTGAATCTCCAAGTTTTGTTGAATCTTAGAGGTCATCTTGTTCAACACCCGCTACACTCATTGGTGTGAGACATATTCTTAACACATAACGTTACAACATTAACATATAAACAGATCTGTTCTTTCTCTCTTCCCTTCTTTTTTTCTTTTCAAACAGATCTTTTTTTGGAACCCATGTGGGACTAATAAAAATGCAATCACAAACCCACCCTTTTTCGGATTGTGAAGTAGGAGGAAACATAGAAACTTCCAAGCTCAACAGAAATTAGCATCAAATTGAGCACTCTGAGTCACTAGGCAGTAGCAAAGCGAAACTTCCAGTACCACATGTATTATTCTCGTCCACCCATTTTTACACAAGCAAATCCAAGCGCGAATGGTAGCGCAGGTCGATGGCAACAGTTTCAAGTGTTAAATCTAGTTCAAACAACTCCAACAGTGGAGCGCAAGTTCAAGGCGACACATTTTGTTGCTAACTCTATATCGACTGCAGATTAAAATTTAAGTGTACATCAAAATCCATCCATAATCGGTCTGTAACAACTCTCCAGATCGTCATTACAGTTGCATATCGAAGAGGAGAAATTTAAGGGATTGCTGCGAATTGTATATGAGAAATTGGAGGAGAAAGATAGAGAGATGTATCTCAGTTTTGCGATTAGGCCTGTATTTTATTTGAGTTTGGAATTAATGCTGAAGATGGAGATGAAAAGGAGATTTGGTTTAAGTTGGACTGTAAAATTATTTGGCGGAGAAATGAAAATTTAATGGAGAAATGAAAATTTTGAGAACAAAATTTTTAGCGGCAAACAAAAATTGGGTAGGAAAGTGAAGACCGGTCACTTAAATTTGGGATTGAAGCAATAATATTTATTTAGATCCAAAGAAAACTTGCATATGAAATAGGTATAGAAGAAAATATCTAAACATGCATGGAAGTAATAATTTACAGCTTAATGTTTGTATTTTTCAAATTTTGAGTTTTTAACAATAAAATTAATTATTAATTATTTCATTGTAATTATTCAATAAAAATTATTAGTTATTAATTATTAATTATGAAAAGTAGCTATTAAATACTACTTCTTATTTTTAGTTATTAATTATGAATTATTTAATAGTAAGTATTTAATAATAAGTATATATTAATTCTTAATTATTATTTGTTATTACTAATCGTTAATTATTAAATATATTTATTACAACTTTTCAAAAAAATAGTTGTTAAAAAATCATATGTAATTGTTAAACATTAATTATTATGTATATATTATTAGTTATTAGTAGTAATTATTAATTATTAACTAGTAATTGTTATATTTAAATTTGCATGCATATATTATCAATTATTAATTATTTAATTATAACAGTTTAATATTAATTATCATTTGCTAATTATATTTATTAACTGTTAAATATAATTAATAAATATTAATTATAATTTACTAATTATTAATAAATGTTTATTATAATTCATTAATTATTAATAAATATTAACCGGCAGGAAAAATCAATTGTTAAAATCCTTTATTATAACCATCATTTTACTAACATTACAAATTAGTGATTGCCTGTGAATTATTACCTTAATGTAGTTGCATAGGTTGACTTTAAAACCGATGCGACTAAAACTATTTGCATCGATGTATTTTCTTTGCTTGTTGGTGACAAGTGATGCAAATTTGATTTTTTTATTACTTATTGCTTTCCACGTACCAATTGCACCGGTTATTAAGATAGAACTGATGCAAATAGTTCTATTTGCATCAGTTTTTACTTCAAACAATTCAAATGAGGCGAAGCAATATGCACATTTTGTACTAGTGCAGACCACACCACCCTATGGCTGCTCTTACTTTCTTTGCTTAATTTTTCACCATATCGGGTCGGAATGAGGAACTCTTCTCATTTTGTGTGAATGTTGGTTAGACAAGTTTAAGATTTTTGTGCTATCTAAATTGTTTCCTTAGTTATTGCTGATGAGAGATTAAGAGAAAGTGAGCTTTACATTTTTTGTTTGCATGTAAGGTCGAGTCTGCGTCGAAGCATAGTTTGGGTTATTATGTATATAGCCCCTATAGAGTGATTATGGCTCTGTATGGCACTGTCTAGGTTGCCCCTTTAGACCCGTTCCTATATGTTTGACAGAATGTGAATATAGTTAACTCGGAACCTCGCATGCTAGCATCTTATGAATTGGTTTTTTTAATTCTGGTTTGGCCTATGCTTTTGAATGCGGTCAATGCATTCTACTCTGTCTTTTTGATGCATATAGTGTTTGTTTTATATGGCTTTGATCTTACTAAAGAAGGTTTAGGTCTGGTTAGAAGCTATGACCTTAAGCCTGCTCCATGCTCAGTTCTGTTGTCGTGGGGATGGTTTCTCTATCATCAAGTAGTTATCTTATTTATTTTCTCTGTCATTCATAGTAAGAATGGGTGTAACAACTACTTTGCTTGCTTAGCAAGAGAGAAATCCTTTGGTATCGGGCTTGATAGTGACAAGAACTTGATTAACTACTATCCGAGAGTCATTGTATATCCTAATTTCTAAGACCTTGACAGAAATTGCCTTTCTTAACCTAACGATCAAGGATTCATAATCGGCTGCATTGTTGAGTGTTGTGACTTTTCTATTGATTAGAAAAGCATAAATTTTAATTAATTCTGCAAAAGCATAGGCATGTAGTATGCAGGTCGAACACATGGAATTATGTTTTAAAATATTTGAAATCACTTTTTAAATCTTAGGCGTGTTAAACAAATTCGATGGTGGATCTTGAACAGAAAATGAAAACAATAATATACTCCAAATTGATTTCGAATCTAATCAAAATTGCAATCAAAATATAAAATTGTAGAAATCAGAGCAGAAATTAAAAGTGCTTAAAAGAAAATAATAGAGCAAACAACTGAAATAAAATGAACTGAATTTTTTAACTAACAGGAAAGAGTGCAAAAGATAACTAAGAACAAGAATAAACAAATTGCTAAATCTAATTAACAATCCTACATATTCTGTTCGAAATAAAAACACTACTGAAATTAAACTAAACTAGAAGAAGAATGTGGGGTAAGAGATGATTTTCCATATGCATTTTCTCTCTATTTAAAGACTTCAGCCTCCAAAAATAATCCTTCTATTTAGGTCCATGTGCTTGATATTTCGAGAATAGTAAGGCCACCTCACTTTGAATTGGTCTTTGCTTTGTTATTTGATTAACAAGTGGCCTTGCTTTGAGAGATTTTTAGGCTAAACTTTGAAAGTGTATTTTTAATATTTGCAATTGATTTCTTGCATGAATAGTACACATGTTAGTGACGTGAGATGCATTTATTCATGAACGATATGTACTTTCTCTTCGAATTATTCGGTACTCAAAATGTTGCACTCTTTTTTTGCGTGTCATTTGAACCATTGGACGACACAACCGATTAATTTCAACGTTGCACTTCGGAATCTATAATCTGCAAAACCACAACAAAATACCAATATAATACAGCTTTATTAAAATAAAACTATATGAAACAAACGGCTTAAAATGCAGAAAAATACGTTCATCAAATACCCCCACACTTGAACTTTATTCGTCTTTGAATAAACGAGAAAATAAAAAACTGAATCCTTTTTCATAGGAAACACGATTGCATTTAGCGTATGCAACAGGCCGTTAAACCTCTAGGTGTCCCTAGTAGGACGAGTGGTGTCTCGTGAGGGTTTTCAGCGGATACCACCCACAAAATCCAAATGCAGTATGTGATGATTCTAATGTACTACATGAATGCAAAATTTTAAACAAATGGAGACTCGATTTACTTCTGTGTAGTTGCAGCCAAGGTTTAAAATATTAGATCTCGGTCACGTTTCGTCTCGGAATTTTTGCACAAGTTATCTCGTATCGGGAGAGATCTCGGATGAGATGAGTACATATCGGGTGTACATCTCGGATTGACATCTCGGGTCTTATGATGCATCTCGGGAATATCTCAAATGTACTTATGTGTTTGAAATTGATGTGTCAAAAATTTATTTAATGGCTATAACTTTCTTAGTAAAATTAAAAATGGTAACATTCTTGATTTACATGGAAAAAGGAATATTTTTAGAAGAGTTGTAGTTTGATTAGCTTAATTGATTTGGTAATAATTGAATAACATCCTTTTATTTGAACATAATAAAGAAGTAAAACCTTTCGCTATGACTCATTAAGATAAAAAGTAAAGAATATGTTCAAGAAGTTGGTAAAATTATAATTAGATCGAGTAGTTTCTTTTGAATCAATATGAAAATAAAAAATATTATGCAAAATAAGAAAAATGTATAATTTCGGGTGAGATCTCGGATTGAGATTTTGATCCATATTTCGGATGAGATTTGAATATCTCGGACGAGATGAGTGTCGAGGGAGATATGGAGGATATTTGATGTATCGTCTCGTTTAAGTGTGAAAATGAGATCTCGGATGAGATCTCGAGCGATATATAGGAGATTTAAAACCATGGTTGCAACAAAATAATGTATATCAGTTTTAGTCAACTTCTTCAAATTTTTGGTTCCTCACTAATCACAAATTTCAATATAACTCAAGTTTCCATACATTAGATTCTAGTTTGGCCAGTTGTTTCGGTCGATAGCATAGTGCAGCCATGAAATAAATTCTTCACTGTTAATCACAGTTTTTTTTCAAAATGATATTTTTCATTTCCATTTGTATAACAAGCCGAATCAATAAAGTCAATAAGTGTTTGGGTTTCAAAGCTTAGTCTCTCTTTACTAATTTTTTTTTTAATTTTTTTATACACCTAACTTTTGGACCAAGGTATACCACCCATGCACTGCCTCGCGGGTTTACGTGAGAGTTGGGACAGAGCTTGGCGGATTGTGCAAACCGACGCTGACTATGTTAGAAAAGGTCGGTAATCCTTAGGTGATTATTTATTTAATTTCTTTATACACCTAATTCAGAATGCTGAGGCCAGATATACCATCCATGCACTGCCTTGCGGGCTTACGTGAGAAGAGTACAGAGTGTGGCGAGTGCACACACTTTCATAAGTGTGCACACCTATTGACTCTAGGTGTTTCTTATTAGAGTTTTTTTGAAATTAACTAAAGAGAGTTATGCAGATCAACTTAGCACCACTTAACTTTTATGATTTGAAATATCAACGCATGTACTTTAAATCTGCCCTTTTTTTAAACAAAGACTACAGTTTAGAAAGGATTTCATAACCATCACCTACAGATCCCCCTATATACTAACCTCACTATTATCGCTTGTAATTTAACTTTTCATTATGCATTTAAAATTAGCGATTCACAAAAATTTTCAATAATTGACTTCAACTGTTTACTTACTTTGTCTTAACTAATTAAAAATAAATCAAAGTCTTAAAAAAATGGAAAATGAGATGAAGCTTGAAAAATGAAAAAAAATTGAAAACAAATAATGAGATGAATTTTTTGTTTAAATGATGCCACACTGTGAAATATGAACAAACAGTATGAGATATGCATCCCCCCACACTAGAATGAGATAGTGTCCCAACTGTCAAATAGAATGCAAATGCAAAATAAAAAAATATACAACCTAATATGTACAAGATAGTGAGTGGCTTATGCCGAGTAGCTAGGTTCATGGAGATCCACGAACTCATTGTCCTCGTGTCGTTCAAACTCTAGAAATGGCTTCAAGCGTTGTCCATTGACCTTTGAAATGGAACCGTCCCTAGGATTTTCAATTTCAATTGCACCACAAGGGTATACTGTTTTCACAATATATGGACCTGTCTAACGGGATCTCAATTTTTCCGAAAATAAATGAAATCTGGAATTATATAAGAGAACTTTCTGACCTACTTCGAATGTCTTACGAAGTATGGATTTATCATGATAAAATTTAGCTTTCTCTTTATCAATCTTTGCATTTTCATATGCTTCATTTCTTAGTTCTTCAAATTCTAACAATTGTACTTTACGATTCGACCCGGCTTTTTCTATGTCAACATTAAGGTATTTGATTGCCCAAAGTGCGCGGTGCTCGAGCTCAACGGGTAAATGGCATGCTTTTCCAAAGACTAATCGGTATGGTGACATTCCTAGATTGGTTTCATAAGTTGCGCGAAATGCCCAAAGGGCATCTATCAATTTAGATGACCAATCTTTTCTGTTGGAGTTAGCCGTCTTTTCAAGAATTTGTTTAATTTGTCTATTGGAAATCTCGACTTGACCGTTGGTCTGTGGATGATATGGAGTAGATAGTTTATGAGTGATAGAGTATTTCTTAAGAAGAGATTCAAAAGCATGATTACAAAAATGAGAACCGTTATCACTTGTAATGGCTCTAGGTATGCCAAAACGGGAAAATATGTTTTCTTTCAAAAATTTGACAATAACTTTACTGTCATTCGTTCTGGTGGGAATGGCCTCAGCCCATTTAGACACATAATCTACTGCAAGTAAGATGTAGATATTTCCAAAAGAATTAGGAAAAGGACCCATGAAATCGATGCCCCAAACATCAAAAATTTCGATGACAAGGATTAGATTTAGGGGCATCATGTTACGTTTGGAAATACGACCTGTTTGCTGACATTTAGCGCATTTGGAGCAAAATTCGTGGGCATCACAAAAAAGAGAAGGCCAATAAAAACCACACTGTAACACCTTGGCAGTAGTTTTCTTTGCTCCAAAATGTCCTCCACATGCTTGATTATGTGAAAAAGAAAGGATGCTATGGAATTCATGTTCGGGGACAAATCTACTTATGATTTGATCGGTGCAATATTTGAAGAGATAAGGATCGTCCCGGTAAAAGTTTCGAACATTGGAGAGAAATTTTTGTTTATCTTGTTTTAACCAATGGGAAGGTGTTTCATTTCTGACAAGATAATTTACGATGTCCGCGTACCATGGTGCACTGGAGAGGGAAAGAATTTGTTCATCGGGAAAATAATCGTTGATTTGAGCGTTATCATAGTTTTCATGAACAATACGAGAAAGATGATCAGCTACGATATTTTCAGAAACATTTTTATCTCATATTTCTAGGTCAAACTCTTAAAGAAGGAGAATCCAACGGATCTAGCAGGGTTTGGTATCCTTTCTCGTGAGTAAATACCGTAAGGCGACATGATCGGTGTAAGCTATGACCTTAGAACCTACGAGATATGATCTAAACTTATCGAGGGCAAAGATAACTGCTAAAAACTCTTTTTCTATGGTTGAGTAATTCAACTGAGCTTCGTTAAGAGCTTTGCTAGCATAATAGATTACTTGAGGATTTTATCGATTCGTTGACCTAAGATGGCTCCAATGGCATAATCAGAAGCGTCACACATTAATTCGAAAGGCAAAGTCCAATTTGGAGGTTGGATGATAGGTGAAATGGTCAAGATCGATTTGAGGGTTTCAAAAGACGTTTTACATTCATTGGAAAATTCAAATTTAACATCTTTAGCCAGAAGATTCGAAAGATGTTTTGAAAATTTTGAAAAATCTTTAATGAACCTCCTATAATATCCTGCATGGCCGAGAAATGAGTGAATGTCCTTTACGGACCATGGAAGAGGAAGGCCAACAATAAGATCAACTTTAGATTTGTCAACTTCTAGGCCATTTTTAGAGACAAAAAGACCTAAAACTATTCCTCACTTAACCATAAAATGACATTTTTCTCAATTAAGAACAAGAGATTTCTCCTTACATCGCTTTAAGACACGTTCTGAAGGAAGGAGGCATTGATCAAAAGATGACCCATAGACTGAAATATCGTCCATAAATATTTCTAAGAAATCCTCCACCATATCAGAAAATATACTCGTTATACATCTCTGAAAGGTAGCGGGAGCATTACAAAGACCGAAGGGAATGCGACGATAAGCGAAAGTTTCGAAGGGACATATGAACATTGTTTTGTGTTGGCCCTCTAGCGTAATGGGAATTTGATTATAGCCGGAGTAACCATCAAGAAAACAATAATATTCATGACCGGCTAAGCGTTCGAGCATTTGATCAATGAAAGGGAGGGGAAAATGATCTTTTCTTGTTGCTGCATTGAGTTTTTGATAGTCGATGCAAACACGCCATTTTGTTTTGACTTTTGTCAGGATAAGTTCGTTCACAGTGATTCCAGACTTCTTGGACACAACTTGTATCGGACTTACCCAAGTACTATTAGAGATAGGGTAGATAATGTTATTGTCTAAACATTTAATAATTTCTTCCTTTACCACTTCTCTCATATTAGAGTTTAATCGCCTTTGAGCTTCGCAAGTGGGTTTAGCCTCATGGACTAAATGTATTCGATGTTTAACGATTGATGGACTAATTCCCTTAATGTCAGCGATTACCCATCCTATTGCCTCTTTATTTTCCCTTAAAATTTTCAAAAGTTGTTCTTCTTGGTCCTTAATGAGATCGGATGCCAGGATTACAGGGAAATTTTCCGAAGAATCTAAGTATGCATACTTAAGATCGTTTAGATGGTTGAGGTCTAATTTAGGGCATACTTCTTTTGAGGCTTCAATAGACATCAACTGATCGAATTCTAGTGAATTATGAGAAGAGCCGAGCAATGTACCCATCTTCATTTAAATTGGAATTAAAATGATCTAGGCACATGTTAAGAGACTCCGTAATGTCACTAAAATTATTTTCTACAATTGTTTGGATCATGTCAACTTCTTTTGTTTCAAGATCCCTTGGTTGTCTGTTAAGATTGAAAATATTTAGTTCAATGGTTAGGTGCCTAAAGGAAAGTCGGAGTTGACCATTCCGACAATTTATGATAGCATTTGATGTTGCTAAAAATGGACGACCTAATATCAAGGGATCTGACAGTTAGGATTTGAGACAGGTGCGGTCTCTAGGACTATGAAATCGACTGGGAAATAGAATTGCTCGATTTGTATCAAAACATCTTCAACTGTGCCCAATGGTTTTTTGACAGATCGACCAGCTAGTTGAATTGTGATGTTTGTAGGTTTTAATTCCCCTAGTCCAAGTCGACAGTACACAGTATAAGGCAAAAGATTCACACTCGCTCTAAGATCGAGTAAAGCATGACTAATGTGAGTGTTACATATTTTACAGCAAATTGTAGGACAACCGGAGTCCTTATACTTGATTGGGGAGGGATTTGAAAGAACAGAGCTAGCGTTTGCAGTTAGAAATGCAGTCTTAGGAACGTTAGTGGCATGTTTCTGAGTACATAGCTCTTTCAGACATTTGGCATATTGAGGAATTTGCTCGATGATATCAAGAAGTGGAATATTGACTCAAACTTGTTTGAAGATTTCAAGAATTTGGTCAAAATTAGCGGGCTTCTTCTTTTTGTCGAGTCTATGAGGAAATGGAGCTATGGGTTTATAGACTCGTTCGGTAGTGTTTTCATTCGAAGAAGAAGGTATGATATTAGAGGGTGAAGATAAGGGCGCTGAAATGTTGGGGTTGCCAACATCAGAAAGCGAAGAGTGGTCGGGATTGCTGACCTTAGATGAAGAATTAGAGTTGTTTGGATTGACAACAGGGGGTGTTGACTGAGTTTCAGAATTTTGAACAAGGGAAGACTTAAGAAGGACGTCGGGGTTGCCGTCATGGTTGCCCACCTTCTTTCCAGACCTTAATGTGGTGACAGCATTAACCGGATTTACATCTTCGTCCTCACAAAGATTTTCTCCTCGAGAATTGTACTTTAGATTCACTTCGGGTTGACTAGGCAATTTACCTTTCTCATTGATTTTCATGAGATCCTTCATCATTATCAACATTTGTTCATTTTTTTAGTGATTTTCTCAATTCTCGCATCTTGGTTAGTGATTTATTCATTTTGTTTGGTGAGTTGTTTTTCCAATCGAGCAATTTCTTGTGAAGGCTGAGAAGGTTGGGTTGATGGATTGAAATTAGGATGCCTATATGGTTGATTCGAAGGTTTTGTTTAAGGAGTGGGTTGAGAATTTTGAGAATTAGAAGTTGGGGATCGATAATTCGGATTCGGTATCATCGGATACATATGCGATGGAGTAGCCGCATTGTTAGGATTTGACCATGAAAAATTTGGAAGATGCTTCCAGTTAGGGTTGTATGTGGATGAATAAGGAAGGTTTTGAGCTATAGCATTGATTTGGTCTTGTGTGTAGTAATGAGGCGGTCCTTCTCCTTCTTGAGGAATTTGGGCATCTATAGGAAGATGTGATGGGTCAATGGCATGTACTCCTCTGTTTGGAGTACGAATTGGAACACGAATTGTTTCCCATTGCATATCCTTTTCCGAATACTCTTCCAAAAATTCCCAAGCTTCCTCGTCTGTTTTTGTCATGAATTCTCCTCCGCACATTGATTCGAGTTGGGATCTTGTTTGATAGTTAAGCCCTTCATAAACGATTTGGCACAAAACGTGTTTAGGGATTGCATGATGTGGGAAACTATATCACAATTGATTGAACCTTTCAAAATATTTTGAAAAAGTTTCTCCTTCATTCTGAGAGAATTGGTTGATTTCAGTTCGAATTTTAAGGGTTTTGTGGAAGGGAAAAAACTTTTTCAAAAATATAGTAACGAAATTGTCCCAACTTTTAATTGAATTTTTAGGAAGAGAATTAAGCCATCTTTTGCGAATGGAATAAGCCTTAGTTTGATGTGTTCATTAGAAAGTTGTTGCATTTTAGTTGTAGAAGCGTATAATTCAAATTCACTAAGAAATTCATATGCATTTTCAGACCGAGTGATTTTGGTACCCCGTGGATAAAATAATATTTTAGCTCGAAATTATTTCCTTCGGCGGGTGGAAATGAAATAACCGAAGGTTGAACGGTCCTAGTTGGAAAGCATCTGTCTCTAAGGGATAATGGTCGGTTCTCATGTAATTCATTATGGGCGACAGAGAGCATCTTTAGTCCGCCTGACGTTAGAGTAATAAACAGACGAAGACGTTCCAACATGTGATTTAGGTGACGATTTTGGTGAACTGTGGTGTGAACTGTGATTACTCATATTCATTTGATTTGAAATTTCTGTTGATTTGTTTAATGAGATATTTTGGCTTTCTAAACGGTTAAAATTATTTCTTTCCCAAATGCGCATAAACAAATCAAGATGTAGTAGACAAAAGTAAATTTAAACCGTTTTTAGTTGGGCACCTATGGAGCAGAAAATTACTTACAGAGGGGTATGATAATTCGTCCAGTGCAACTGATCAGTGCTAGTGATTCAAACTCCACCGTTTACAATTGCTCGATCCCTGTTGTTGAATGGCTGAAATTTACTTAGTTGAAGCTATTTGATTTGTTTGATTGCTGATTACTTGATGCTTTTGACTTGACTCACGTGAATCTGCAAATGCGAACAAAATGAAAAGCAACAAACGGTTTAAACGAAAGCACAGGGTGAAAAGTATAAAGTGGCAAGGTGGCACTGGAAAGGAAAAAAAATGAAACGCACAATTTAAAACAGAAGCTATGAATCACGTGAATCACAAAAGAAAACGAAAGGAATTTCATGCAAAAAGTTAAAACGAACTTGAATGTGAATGCCTGATGATACGTGAATCAAGAAATGAATATTGTGAATGCTTTGATACGAGATTGACTAGCGGTAGAATCAAATGGATATGTGATAATAATGCAAGCAGCGAGTAACAGAAACGTAAATGGTTAGAAATAAATGCAGAACTAAGATGAATGCAATCGTGAAAAATGAACTTTCTATGTGAAAACAAATACCAGACTTGCAACGTGAAACAAACTAAAACAGAAATGCAAAAACTAATGCAGCGAAAAATACCAGACTTGCAACGTGAAACTGACTAAAATAGAAATGCGAAAACGAATGCAGCGAAAAAAATGATCTAACATTACAAATTAGTGATTACCTGTGAATTAGTACCTTAATGTAGTTGCATAGGTTGACCTTAAAACCGATGCGACTAAAACTATTTGCATCGATGTATTTTCTTTGGTTGTTGGTGATAACTAATGCAAATTTGATTTTTTATTACCTATTGCTTTCCACGTACCAATTGCATCGGTTATTAAGATAGAAATGATGCATATAGTTCAATTTGCATCAGTTTTTACTTCAACCGATTCAAATGAGGTGAAGCTATATGCACTTTCTGTACTAGTGAAGACCACACCACCCAATGGCTGCTCTTACTTTCTTTGCTTAATTTTTCACTATGTCGGGTCGGAATGAGGAACTCTTCTCATTTTGTGTGAATGTTGGTTAGACAAGTTTAAGACTTTTATGCTATTTAAATTGTTTCCTTAGTTATTGCTGACGAGAGATTAAGAGAAGGTGAGCTTTACATTTTTCGTTTGCCTGTAAGGTCGAGTCTGTGTCGAAGCATAGTTTAGGTTATTATGTATATAGCCCCTACAGAGTGATTACGGCTCTATATGGCACTGTCTGGGTTGCCCCTTTAGACCCGTTCCTATATGTTTGACAAAATGTGAATATAGTTAATTCGGAACCTCGCATGCTAGCATCTTATGAATTGGTTTTTTAATTCTGGTTTGGCCTATGCTTTTGAATGCGGTCAATGCATTCTACTATGTCTTTTTGATGCATATAGTGTTTGTTTTATATGGCTTTGATCTTACTAAAGAAGGTTTAGGTCTGGTTAGAAGCTATGACCTTAAGCCTGCTCCATGCTCAGTTCTGTTGTCGTGGGGATGGTTTCTCTATCATCAAGTAGTTATCTTATTTATTTTCTCTGTCATTCATAGTAAGAACGGGTGTAACAACTACTTTGCTTGCTTAGCAAGAGAGAAATCCTTTGGTATCGGGTCTGATAGTGACCAAGAACTTGATTAACTACTATCCGAGAGTCTCTTTATATCCTAATTTCTAAGACCTTGACAGAAATTGCCTTTCTTAACCTAGCGATCAAGGATTCATAATCGACTGCATTGTTGGTTGTTGAGTGTTGTGACTTTTCTATTGATTAGAAAAGCACATATTTTAATTAATTCTGCAAGCGCACAGGCGTGTAGTATGCAGGTCAAACACAGGGAATTGTGTTTTAAAATATTTGAAATCCCTATTTAAATCTTAGGTGTGTTAAACAAATTCGATGGTGGATCTTGAACAGGAAACAAAAACAATAACATACTCCAAATTGATTTCGAATCTAATCAAAATTGCAATCAAAATATAAAATTGTAGAAATCAGAGTAGAAAATAAAAGTGCTTAAAAAAATAATAGAGCAAACAACTGAAATAAAATGAACTGAATTTATTAACTAACAGGAAAGAAGGCAGAAGATAACTAAGAACAAGAATAAATAAATTGCTAAATCTAATTAACAATCCTACGTATTCTGTTTGAAATAAAAATACTACTGAAATTAAAACTAAACTAGAAGAAGAGTGATGGGGTAAGAGATGATTTTCCATCTGCATTTCTCTCTCTATTTAAAGACTTCAGCCTTCAAAAATAATCCTACTATTTAGGTCCATGTGCTTGATATTTGAAGAATAATAAGGTCACCTCACTTTGAATTGGTCTTTGCTTTGTTATTTGATTAACAAGTGGCCTTGCTTTGAGAGATTTTTAGGCTAAACTTTGAAAGTGTATTTTCAATATTTGCAATTGATTTCTTGCACGAATAGTACACATGTTGGTGACGTGAGATGCATTTCTTCATGAACGACATGTACTTTCTCTTCGAATTATTCGGTACTCAAAATGTTACTCTTTTTTTGCATGTCATTTGAACCATTGGACGGCACAGTCGATTAATTTCAACGTTGCACTTCGAAATCTATAATCTGCAAAACCACAACAAAATACCCGTATAATACCGCTTTATTAAAATAAAAATATATGAAACAAATGGTTTAAAATGCAGAAAAATACGTTCATCATTGAGAAAGCGAGCTTGAGTGCGCAATAAATTTGGTGGTTGTCTGGGGTCACCAAGATACAGCCGGCGGTTCCCCTTGTTTATTTGAGGCTCCGTCAACATAGAGTTGCTAAGAGAGTTGTTTATTCTCACTGTCTTCTTTTTCGGCTTCGTTTTCGAAACCAATACATTCGGTATCCAAGTTAGCTAGTGCTTGACTCTTGATTGCTATCCTAGGCACATATGATATCTCATATTGGCTAAGTTCTATAGCCCACTTAATTAACCTCCTCTTTGTTTCGGGTTTACTTAAAATTGGTTCAAGTGGTTGATCCGTGAGGACCTTAATAGGATAGGCCGGAATATACGGTCGAAGCTTCCTTGCTGTGAACACTAAGTTATAAGCTAGTTTTTCAATTACTGGGTATTTCTTCTCAACTAGACCTAACCTTTTGCTTACATAATATATGAGTCCTTGGATCCCATCATCATCTCTTACTAAGGCTGAACTTATGGCCTGTTCCTAGGCGGCTAATAGAGGAACATGGTTTCTCTATCTATCGGTTTAGACAATACTGTGGAAAAACTTAAATGCTTTTGTAGGTTTTTGAATGCATTCCGGCATTCATCTATCCATTTGAAAGTAACATACTTCTTTATAGGTTGAAGAATGGAACATAGTTGTCAGTTGATCGACTTATGAACCAGTTCAAAGCGATCTTTCCATTTAAGTTCATTAACTCCTTCCCATTAGTTAGAGCCTTCATGTTTGTTATGGATCTTATTTGATCCGATTTATCTCTATCCCTCTAGCACTTACTATAAAGCCTAGAAACTTCCCAGATTGTATTCCGAAGGTAC
The DNA here is from genome assembly GCA_030765085.1 of Allium cepa. Classification (NCBI taxonomy): domain Eukaryota; kingdom Viridiplantae; phylum Streptophyta; class Magnoliopsida; order Asparagales; family Amaryllidaceae; genus Allium; species Allium cepa. The sequence continues at coordinate 407,744,961 of CM060939.1, read as the reverse complement.
ACTTCTGAGGGTTTAACTTCATCCGATATTTAGAAAGAGCTTTAAATGTCTCCGCTAGATCTAAAAACATGATTCTCTGATTCCTTAGATTTAACTAACATGTCATAAACATACACTTCCATATTTTGACTTATCTGATTGGTGAACATTCGGCTGACTAACCTCTTATATGTTGCCTCTGCATTCTTAAGACCGAAGGGCATTACCTAGTAATAAAACCAACTCATGTTAGTTAAGAAAATCGTATGTTCCTCATCCGACTTAAACATTGGAATTTGATTATATGCGGAATAGGCATCCATAAACGAAAGTAATTGGTACCCACTTATAGCATTTATTAACTGATTGATTCTTAGCAGAGGGAAGCAATCCGTTGAGCAAGCTTTGTTTAAATCAGTGAAGTCAATACAAGTCCTCCACTTCCCATTTGGTCGGATTAGCGTTTCATTTTAGATGGTAAATGTCTCGGATGAAGTTATTCTTTAGCGACCTTTCAACTTATTATAGTTATGCTTGAAGAAGGAAATTCATTCTTTTCTAATGGATGGATGAAAATTGTACCTATCTTAACTATCTTAGACTTATCATTTTCATTGAGGCACACTTCTTCTAGAGCTTTGGCTGTTGAAGCTGTCTCCATCTCTTGTCTTGGATCGAGATCAAGCTTAATTTCTTCTTCTCTCGAAATTTCCTGTATAGCATGAAAAATCATTCACTTTTTCCCAAAAGACATTCTACTTTGTTCCCATCCTATCTCATTATATTCTCTTTGATAGCTTGATATGTAGATTAGTTCCCCAACCATGGAATCTTCTTGCCATGGGAAAATTCTTAAGGGTTTCCTATGGCTTTCCATGAATTTGGAACTCATGGTATTAACTCTTTCCTTAACTTCGAGAGGAGTAGGTTGGCTAATTTTGACATTGTTCTCATAAGATGAAGTTTTCCCTTTATTGATCATGTTCAAGCTTTCATAATACAGTTGCCTTGAGATCCACTGATCTCCCCTTACAAGCCCTTCCCTTATCTCGGTGGAAAACTTTAATAGTAAATGCTTAGTAGACACATACTTATCCATGGTGTCAAGAGCCGATCTTCCAAAGAATGCATTGTACACTAAGGGGGTGTTCATAACAACAAAGGTGGTCTAGAAGATCTTATGGTGAGGATCACTTCTAATTTTGACCATCATATTACACTCTTCGAGAGGCATGGTTCCTTCATCATTGAACATATATATGGGGGCTTGATTGGATTTGAGTATACTTTCAGGAAGTCTTATCTTATTGAAAAGCGTGTTTAAAGATTATGTTAACAACAGCTCCAGTGTCAACCATTATCTTTGCAAGCTCTGAAAGTCTAATTTGAGCCATGATAACAAGACATGGAGGGAGGGAGGCGGCAGACACCTCACTTGTCGGAGTCACCAAATATAATCTTTGGCCCAACCTTATTTTTTTCTCAACTCTTTTCATCTCGTACACCAGGACATCTTCACTTCTAGATTCATTAATATACCTTTTCCAACTACCAGTACTTACTCCAACAATGTAGGGTCCTTTAAAAATGATGCCAACAAATTTCCAAGGAGCTGATAAAGACCTTTGAGTCAGAAACTCATTTAAATATCCTTTTCTGATAAGCCTGTTGATGAAGGACCTCAAAAACCAACATTCTTCAGTGTTATATCCATTCTTTCGATGGTAGCTATAATAATTTCCCCCTTGGTTACTTTCTGGTTCCTTTCCTCTTCTTGAAGGATATAAAATTCGGTCATGAGTCATAGCATAGATTTGAGCATATGAATGAGTTAGGGAATATGCTTCGATCACGTGAAGATCCTTATTAAATTTTTTAGTTGAAATGAACTTCTTGTTGTCACCACTACATTTTAGATTCTTTCTAATAGTTCCCTTCGATTCCTCAATTCGAATTTCTCCTCAAGCTTGCAAAAAGAACTCTTCGAAGATTTGCATTCCTGGCTTAATAGATTGTCCCAAAATGGGGTATTCCTCCATAATCCTAAAGTGATAGCAACCAATTTGGTTTCATCCATCATGCCCTTGCATCGGGCCGCCATATCATTAAATCATTTGCAATAATCCTTTAGAGATTCTTCCTTCCCTTGCCTAAAATTGATGATTAAGCTTAGTCATGTCCTAGGGTCTTTTAAGGTAGAGAATTATGTCAAGAATTCTATGGTTAGCTATTCCAAAAAACTAACAGAATTTGGTGGATAGCTTTGGAACCATTTCAAGGCGGCTCCACTAAAAGTCGTGGGCAAGTACCTGCTTTTGATCTTGTTTGAAGCCCGAATTTCTTGTTCATATTAGCGATATGATCTTTAGGATTGGATGTCCCATAATATGAATATTTTAGGATCATGAATCCCAGAGGCATTGGAGCTTTCATGATTTCTCGAGAAAATGGCCGAATCTTTTGGAACTTCATTTTAGAGTCAAGATTAGATCGACCCTCTTGTAAATTTTGTGCCTGCTTTAATAATTTTATTAACAAGGCTTTCATTACTCGATCCACACTAAGTCTTAGAGTTTTGGCTTTAGCATTTTGAATTTGTGGCCTATTTTGTTGCCTTCCTTTGAAGTTTACCGTTTAGGGACTTAGACTCAGTGGCCACTCAGGAGATCCCATTCTTGCTGTCTTTGTAGTCTCGACTTTCTTAGCCACTTACATGGATCCAACTTCTAAGGCCTCATTAGTCATTAGTAACTTTTCAAGGTTTCGGTTGAAAGTCAGAGGGTTCTCATCTTCCTTAAGCATAGCTGAAACCTTTATCTCCAGGCCAGCAAAAGTGTTCTCAACTTCGGTCTGATAGTTATCTAAGCGTTATGCTAAGTCAAAAATGAACTTCAACATCATTTTTTGAAACTCACTTTCGGTAGGGACTGGGGTAGTAATCTCGTCAGTAACGGTTTGATTAGTTTGGTCCGCTTAATTCCCTTCATTCACATGCAGTTCTTTGGCTCCTTAATCTTAGGTAGGGGAGCGAGGTGTCGTTTGAGAGGATGACTTTAAATTCATGCTTGATCAAATGTTTGAGTTTACTGGATTAGAAGAAAATAAAGGTTTAAGGGGGCCCTCCTTTTAGCTCCAAAAATGTTAGTGTAGAATTTTGTATACACCAATACCCCAAGGTTCGAAGGTATAGCTCCGAAAGCTGGTTGCATTATAGGTCTCGGTTATGAAATTATTGAAATGTGATATAATTAGGCTAGTATCGTGGGACATTGAACTATAGACTTGTGATGTTAAACGAGAAGAAGGTTAATTTCTAAAAGGAAAATAACACCAAGAGTTTTATAGTGGTTTAGGCCAAAAGTCCCTACGTCCAATGTCCTTTTCTTATTTAATTACTCCTATATAGTCGAGAGGCTGATTACATTGAATCTAGGCATTTTTGCCATTAATGAGCTTCTGAATAGATCTCTAATATAGGAAAGTACAATATAGTTCTCTTCTTTTAATATGCCAGAAGATCCCTTGCACCTTGGGATTGCTGCCTATTTATAGCCAATATGCCATAACGCCATTGGTGGAGAGCCTTTTTTTTGGATTGATGACCTGGCTTGCTATGTACGGATTAGATTTGAATGCTTGTTATCATTTGGTTGATTACTTTTTGATGCGGATTGCTGTCGTGATGCTTTTATATATGGTTTCTTTGATTCTTTTCATTTATATTGACCGCTTATCTCGGTCTGAGGTTATCTAAGCCGTTGATTGTTGATACTTGTTAAAGGACTTGGCTTCGGTAACTGCTGCCCTCGGTCAAGCTTCTTATTTTAGCAAAACAACGATCTTGACCTTGGTTGATGCTTTGATTCATGCTCTCGGATCACAAGCTCTTGGGTACTGAGTTTTGCACGTATGCTCTTGTTGGAAACTAAATAATGGGTCTTGGAATTACAAGCCAAAGAACCTTCTTTTCAAGTATTTGTAATTTATATTTGGTAGAAATTATGGTGTAACACCTAAAAAAATATACATACGTAATTGTTATCCCACCTTTTGGCAAGTCCATGATACCATGGATTAGCAAATGGATTACGTAATCATGAAAGAAGGAAGCCCGAAGAGATGATTATTAGGATCAGAGATCAGTTATAAGAAAGGTTATGGATGATAGTTGTTACTCGGTATTCTGACCCAGCTATATTGGACTGACCGCACAAGGAAAATTCGACTGTTGTGGAGAAGGATGACTACAGAACCATGGCCATAGGACCCGGAAGTAGAGTTCAGGTGGTTATACGAATCCCAGATTGGACGAAGTTGATGGATAGACAATGCATGATGCTAAAAGTATGGAAAATAGCTTGGATTAATAAGAGATAAGCATAGCATGGTAAAATGATAAGAATCGACATAGTCATTTAAATGGATAGTCAACATGGATGGAATATTAGAGGAATCAGCATAGGTGATGTCGTCTAGTTTGACGTGATTTATTAGTACTCAAAGGATTGACATAGGTGGTGTTGCCTAGTTCGACGTGATTTGTTAGTACTCAAGGGGTCGACATAACATTTAGGATGAGGAGGGGTCGGTATAATACTCTAAAGGGTGACAGATTGGTATAATCCTATAGAGCTAAATAGGGTCGCTATATTGTTAAGTCATAAAAGGGGTCGACAAAGCATTGTGAGATGTTAGGGATCAGCTAAAATAGAGGGTTCAGCATAATCTGGTTGAAGTAGATGGATCGGCAGAACACAATGGAATCATAGGGATCGACATTACGTAACGCAAAGGATAAGCATGTAATAGGGTTCGGCATGTGAAGTTTGGAGCTAAATGGAAGGGTTCGGTAGGAATGTTTTCAGAGTGGATCTAAATCCAAGATCGATCAAAAGTACGAGCTCCACATATCCAATCAACATGATACTTGAAGAGCCATCAGGTCTAAGCGTGAAGAAGCCACCAAAAGGATCGCCGCCCTAAGATAAACAAATGGAGGGATTGGTACCGATCCCTCTCCATTGAGATTTGGGCCTAGTCCCCCCTATGGTGGGCCCATATGGATAAGAAGGTCATGTAGTCAAAGTTCAGAGAGATTGGTGGTTGCCTTCACTTATAAATACTAGCCCGGGGGGTCATTCTGAGGATCTTTACACTGCTGGTTACATAGCTCTTTTATTGTAATCAAATTTCTTCAATATTCTCTTACTTCTTACCATTTTCTATTGTAATCAAGATTATAGTGAATCAATAAAGAGAATATTCAAAGTGGACGTAGACAATCAACGCTGAACCGCTATAAATCTTGTTGTTCTTATTTCCGTTTTGGTTTACTTATTATAGTGCTATATTCCTCTATTTTAATTTAGTTTTCTTCATTTATTTCTCCATACAAACTTATTCTTGGGTGTTTGTGGCCAATTTGGTTGCAAACAATAGTCAAGCAGATTCAGACAAATGACATCTCAAAACTGGTTAAGTATGGATTGGCACTTCCCTAGGAAAGGGATTAGATCAGATTACTTCTCCTAGGCAGGGGACTGCATTTGATCAATATGGATATATACACTCAACTCAATAGATCAACTCATTAAAGATCGATAGGTCACTCCAGAAAACACCTAGGGAACTATGTAAACAACTCATGAAATAGGAAGAGGATGTCATGGGGGACTCCCATGACCGATTATCGAGCTCCACTCTCCCATATTAGAGTATCGACACCGATTCCCTAAAGTGGGCAAAATGCGGCCCATTTAAGGAGCTGGGTTGGCCTGATCTAGAGGTTCTGCATGCAGATTTTCAGCTAGAAATTTCCCCATCTTCCCTTATAAATATAACGAATATGGCACCCATTTGGGGATCTTCTTCTTCTTCTTCTTCTTCTTTTTGTATCTTCTTCACTATGGGCTACAGTTTTCCATTTTTACTACTCACATTTAAATCATTGTAACTGTAATTAGCAATATAAATAAAAGGAAAATCTTTGGAGTGGACGTAGGCCGAAGTCAGCCGAACTATTATAAAACCTCTTGTATTCAATACTTATTATTTTAATTTTCTATTCTTCATATTTTGTTCTATACTTCACTCTGTTTGGAATTGGTTATTGGATTTTTGGTGCTTTTACTTTATTTGGGTGTTGACAGCCATTTTTAACGTCAACATTTTGGTGCTTTTACTAAGAGGACTTGCACCTGCAATTTAAAAGCTAAGATCTTAGATTTGGAAGCTTAGATACTTGGATCTAGGAAGCAATGACTAGGCAATCAATAAGGAGACCATTGGAAGATAGTAGTCACCATGGGGGAAGTCAGGAGGCTACCTCAGGAGATGGAGCCAATCAACCCTCAGTCTACTTCGCTAGGGACGAGATTGAGACTGTAATGGAGGCAATGTAGGAGCGGATGATGAAGAGACAAGAGGAAATGATGTAGAATTTCCTTAGAAAAATCAAAAAGGATAGAGAAGGTGCAACTTGCAACCTAGATCAAGGAGTTATAGTAGTAAGAGTTGCAGAAAATTAGAATCAGGAGCATGGAAATTGAGTTAATAGGCAGGAGGATAGAATTAGAACAGCTGGGGGCAAACTCTGGGCAAGTAGGAGGGATAGGCACTGATCCCCTAGGCTTGGAAGACACACCCCTGGGTCAAGCTGGATCAAATATCGGTAGGCCAATGGTCGGTGTTGTGCAGTTTGATGTGGATCAAAATACGGATGCACGTCTGGAGGAGTACGTTTTGGAATACCCTCATGGAGTTAGAGGAGGCCGATAATATGTATTGGAGGCCACCAACGGACAATAATTAAAGTATGGCTGAGCTGATACAATGGATAATGAGAGGCGGATTTCCCAACAAGTGTCTGGAAGATGTCAATTGGAGTCCGTTCACTCCGAATATCAAGCAAGCAAAGAACCCCCCAAAGTCAAAATTACCAACACTGGAGTGTACGATGGATGATCGGACCCTACAATGCACTTGATGAGGTATATCCGACATATAGAAGTGCCAGAGGCATCAGAGGAAGTCATGGCGAGGTGTTTTCCACTTTATTTGACGGAGTTAGCAGTGCTCTGGTTTAGGCAGCTAGAGAATGGTTCAATCAGAACATGGAACGAGTTGATAGATTGGTTCATGAGGTAGTTTAGGGTCCACATTTCGAGACTTAAGTGTGTATTAACATTGGCGATACTGAAGCAATGGACATGAGAGTCCTTATGGAGTTTCTTGACAAGGTTTAATGCGGTAGTTGCTTCGGTGGATCGGCTAGATCTATCAATGGTCTTAATTGGGGTGGTATCCCGAACTACCGAAGATATAGATTTTAGGATTTCATTGGAGCAGGATCCACCAATGGATCTTGGGGAATTTTTCCACAAAACTAAGATATTCTTACGATAGAGGATGCACGAATCGATAAATAGGAAGTAAATGTCATGCGAGGTGAAGGACCATCTGGAGAAGGGCCTAAGAAGGATAAGGGAAAAAGGAAGCTAGATAATGGTTATGATGAATCACAAAGGCAAAGGAAAGAACGGGAATCAAATTTCTCCACTTACGAAGATTGAAGGAAAGCTTGGAATGGATTTATCAAGATACAAAGGGACAACTCTTCCTATTGGAAACTGGAGGGGTCCAACGAAGTGGGAAAGTAGATCTGGAAAGTATTGCCTATTCCACGAACTAGACAGGCATACTGCAGACGATTGCAAGAACTTATGAGATATGGTTGAGGAACATGACAGGGATGGCGGGCTACCATGAGGACTTGGGCTGCGCCAGTGGAATAGGAGCAACTACCATCCACGTCCAATGGAAATGGACTTTGATCGAGGTCATAAATCATCATCTCTCGATTGGGATGACATGAACTAAATAAATAATAAACTTTACAATAAAGCGGCTATGCACTTACACATGTACGGGATCATAAGCGGTCCCTAGGCATGCTCTGAGAGGCAATGAATAGCAATGCCCAGAGAGGAAGTACTTAGTTTTTGCTTGTTTAAAGCTTAAATTTAATGAATGGATCTTAAAACGATTAAATCTGCACTAATGTGATGAACAAAACAAGTCACGGTCGTCCTGGCCGAAGAGATGGGCCAATAATTGGAAGGTTCGAGTCCCTTCATTGGAAAGTGACAAGATGGATTCATACGCATTGATCAAGCCCTCAAATGGAAAGTCGAGGATGGAAAAAGGAAGCTAGTATGAAATTGATCGCCTTATATCCCTGACCGGAGAGATAGAGATCAGAGTGCAAGAAGTGAGTTGCTTCGCTAGAGAGCAATAGGATCGACTTACTTATCATTTTCTCCCTTTTGTCGGAGAGTGATTGGATTGGGTACAACAATGGTACTTTGAGACCATGATCAACTTAGAAAGGCGAGGACATCACTTTATGTTCAAGGACACTAGAGTGTAGGAAGTAATGTCACTTTGCCAGAGAGCGACAGGGCTAGCTTACTTGTCGTTGTTCCACCTTCACCAAAGATTGACAGAATGAGGTCCAGTAAGAGCTCAGAGTGGCTATGATTTGTCCAGGAGGATCAAGACATCATTATATACCCCTGAAGGGTTGGAGTGCAAGGTGTAGGTTGCTTCGTCGAAGAGCGACATGATCGGCCTACTCATCAATAAGTTTGGATTGGACTTAGCAAGGGTCTTGAGAGACCATCAATTGGTCCAAAGAGACTATAAACTTGGATGATGATGCAGATATATCGCTAATTGGCTTACTAACTTCGAGGATTTCAAACGGTTATGGATTTGGATATTGACCTGGAGAGGTTATGGATTTCACTAACGACTCGGAGAGGTCGAGTATTTGGATAATGTCCAAAGAGATCGGGGCTTTTGATTTGGAGAATGATCGGGTGAGATCATGGATTCGGTTATCGGCTTTGGATGGATATGGACTTGGCTAAGGATTTGGAATAGTTTTGGAATTGATTATCGACTCAAAATAGCTGTGGGTTTCACTAACAATCCAGAGAGATTGAGGATTTGGCATCAAAATCTAACTCCCAAGCGAACATAAAACAACTTACAACAATTTAGTTTGGCAACGGAATGGATTCTGGATTGGAATATTCGATTAATGGTGGATTTCAGACTGATGGCAATTCAAAACGCACCTTCCTATCACAAGGCATGTTTTGGGGGGTAAGTGTCTCCTTTTGGCAAGGCCGTGATACCATGGATTTGGCAAAATAGATTTTTTGATCATCAAGCTAGGAAGCTCAAAGAGATTATAAGGATTGGAGATCAGTTATAAGCAAGGTTATGGATGATAGTCAAGCGAATTATAATGAATGGCATCTCAAAATTGGTTAAGTATGGATTGGCACTTTCCCTAGGTAAGGGATTGGATCGTATTACTTCCCCTAGGCAGGGGATCAGATTGGATTACTTCCTCTAGGTAGGGGATCATATCGATCATTATGGATATAGACACTCTCAACTCAGCAGATCAAATCATCAAAGATCGATCCGTTGCTCTAGAAAATGCTTAGGGAACTACGAAAACAACTAAGGAAATATGAAGAGGATGTCATGGGCGACTCCCATAACCGATCATAGAGCCCCACTCCCACCACATTAGGGAATCAAAACCGATCCACCTATAGGGATTGACATCGGTCCCTCAAAATGGGCCCAATGCGCATGGATTTTAGCTGAATATTTGCCTCTCTTCCCCTATAAATACAGTGGATATGACACTCATTTAGATCTTCTTTTTCCTTCTAGATGTTCTTCTCTCTAGTCCACACTCTACCATTTTTTTTCTCAGATTTAAAACATTGTAACTTTAATCAGCTATATAAATAAAAGGAAAATATTTAGAGTGGACGTAGGCCGGAGTCAACGGAGCCACCATAAACCTCTTGTGTTCATTCCTTATTGTTTTAATTTTTTGTTCTTCATATTTATTCTCTACTTCACTATGTTTGGAATTGGTTATTGGATTTTTGGTGCTTTCACTTTATTAGGTGTAGGCACCATTTTTGATGTTTATAGTAATACACACATACACACACACACATAGTTACTGGGATTTATAACCCCCTACGCGCGCGCGCACACACACACACAAAAATATATATATATATATATATATATATGTGTGTGTGTGTGTGTGTGTATGCATATATGTGTATGTGGTTATAAATTCCAACGACTATATATATAGTTGTCGGGATTTTTAACCCCCCCCCCCCCCCACACACACACATATGGTATTTGATATATATTCATGTTACAAAGGCAAATATGTATACACACATATATATCATATATGCATATAAAAATACTCAACCACTTTATAATTATATACTTTGTATATTTATTTATTTTACATATATATTTTGTTAATGTATTATTATCATGTTAAATATATATGTATATGTTGTCTAAATATATTGAATTATATAAAATATATGCGTGCAAATGTTTTCTCTACATAATTAAAGTATCCATTTAGACGAGCGTTACAACACGTGCTTCGTACGTGAATTGTTTTTATACAAATTGTATAATGTTTAATCATATTTTTGTGTTGAAATAAGGTGCAGTTAGTTTTATTTTTTATTCCTAGGTTGCGATATGTAATTTTTTTTAATTTTTTTCAATTTTTATTTCTGTTATTAATTAGTAAAGATTAAATTTCTAATGGAAATTAATTTATTAGATCCTACTTATAAGTGATATGATTTGATTTGGTAATATTTGTAGAGGGATGTTTTGAATTTGTGAGAAAATTTTATTTGTTAGATCCTATTTTTAAATGATATTTAGATTTGATCTTGTAGTATTTGTAGAGGGGAGTTTTGAATTGGTAAAGTAATTTTAATTATTAGATCATATTTTAATGTGATAGTGAGACTTTAATAATACTTATAAAGGAGCATTTTAGTAGTTCACGTTGATACCAAAAAGGGATAACATGAAAGGTATTGCAACTATTATTAAAGATATTTCACATACAAAATAGTACCCTTGAAGATATTTATTATCTCAAGATAATTGATTACGTATAGTCAATATCTTGTCTTACTATTTGTGATCTTTAATTTATTTAAAATTTTAACAAAATATTTATAATAATAACATCTAACATTATAATGTATGTGTATGTGTACATATACATATATATTATCGTTTTCCCAAAAATTGAGAAAACACCTCCAAGTCGTTTTTTTGTAGAACTTTGAGTAAGAGGTGTGAATCACAACTGTTATATTTGTATTTTAGATGTTTTGTAGAGAGTAGATCATTAAAAAAGAAGTAGATAATAAATTGTAGTAAATTAAAGAACGCAAAAATTTATAGTAGCTCGGCTATAATGTGCCTACTTCCACTGTCCATTTCCATTACTTTAGCACAGACTTTGGTATAATGCTTGGAATACAAAATACAATGATCTATAGCTCGAAAGTAGGTAAGGTATAGCTCTAAGAAAGTCTATTCGGCTATATCTATTCGATGGGTCTTAACTCTCTCAATTTTCCACCATTATTATTCCAGCTTAGGTATTTATAAAAGTAAAGATACATGTAGGCTAGGTCACTAGTCCTGCTAAAATAGGCAATTTCCATACAATATTTGTTCGGTTCGGTCATAGATGTTCGATTGCTGTGAGTCATTCTATAGCATCCTCCACTTTGAAACCCAAAGAAGGACCCAATATATTGTAATTACCTTGGAGTTATCTTTTGGCAATGAAATGATATTTGTTATATACATCACAACAGTTTAAATGAACAAAGTAGCTGATAAATTCATACATACTTAACTTCTCAAATTTTTCCGTAACGTGCCCATGTAGGATCAAAAAATAATGCAACTTAAATAATAGTGTCATGCCAGACATATGAAGATGTCAACATGAACACATCATATAATAGAACAAAAACAACATTTATATCACCCAAGCCTCCTGTTTCATCTTCGAAACTCTTCATTCGTATTCCTAGAGCAACCTACGTAAATCCATAAACTTGGCCTACTCAGGGCAGTACACATGAGTTTATAAGGAGAATAATAATAAAAACATGAATCAAACGTCAAGTCGGATATGAGTAATATATTACCTATGTACAATATATAGCGAAACATTATCTCTAAAGCATAGGACGAGTTTTTCCTTCTATATTGTTGAGCCTACATTCAAGCACTTAATCATAAATATAAATCCTTATTCAATTCCTAAATGTATTATACATGCTATGGTACCATAACTATAATTAATAGCCATTTCACTCGGTATTTCGTTCAGTCCTCATTAGCTTTTCTTTCCAAAATCGAAGCTACAAAGCCTTTGGCTGCCACTAAGACCTTATGCTTACACTGCTTCCTTACTTGCTACTAGTTATGCTTTCGGTTTCGATCGCCACTCATTCCTTACATCTGCGCTTTCATATTTCAGTTGCCACTTGGGCTTATACCTATGCTTTCGTGTTTTGACCGCTACTCAAGCCTTACACCTATGCTTTCCATTCTTAGCTACTAGACCAAGCGTTACACTATCTACCGAATACTGCCTTAGTCGCCACTCTATTCCTTACACCATCACTTTCGTGTTTTGAATGCCACTCTAGGCCTTACTCTGACACTTTTGGTCGTGGTTGCCTCTCCAGGCCTTGCATCAACTTTCTCATACTTCGATTACCACTCAAGCCTTACACCAATGTTTTTGGTTCTTTATTATAACTACCTACATTTTCGACCCCTAAATGTCGATACTAATACATCCAAAGTATATGTCGAGCACCCAAGTGCTAAAAAGACAAATTGTTAGGGTGAAAAAAAATTGAATAGCATAAGAAAGAACACAGTATTATAATCTCATAAGCAAAAAGATAATATACAATATCCAAAAGGACAATACAAAGGGTTAATCCAAGATACAGAGTAATTTCAGAGTTACAAAAGTGTACTATCATCAGCCTGGACAGTTATAGCTGCCTTTCTCCATAATTTTGATACATACAAACAATAGTGCAATGAAAATAAATTAGGTAGATAGGTAGAAGCTTCCAACTCTTCTTCTGAAGCTTTTAGGTTTCCACAGCAAATTATGCTTTACTCAGCTTTCTCGAAAGATTACTCAAGGAATTAAGAAAAAAAATAAAACCATGGGTCAGACATAAGTATGGTATGAGAAACTTAATAAACATGCATCTATATAACAGTATCTTTTAAAACCATTCGAATCACCATAATGGTTTTCACCCTTAAAATGAACCAAACCATACGGTAAGTAAATATAACGATATAATAGATAATGCATAAGGTGTAGAATATAAATTAAGAAGAGTCGTGCTACTTGCATCTCACAAACATCAATATTAGAAGTACAATTAAAACCACTAAGGTTCGTTCGCATATGGGTTTCATAAAGGTCTCCTCATTACATCGAGGCTGACCTCCTGACAAAGGTCAGAAGCTATCTTCTGAAGCGACATATATGTCTAGATAAAATATATCACAACGTAAACATAACCGGTCTACACCCAAACATGTGATATCGAATATCATCAATTCCAGCTAGAAACATCGATAAGCATCTCTAGATATGGACTTGATATACCCATGGGTTAGTTAAACCTACTAATTAGGCATCCTACTCTTTTTCCTGCCATTTTCGATGGTGAAGTCATGTTTGGCATCTCTCACATGAGTCTTCATCACTCGAATAGATCATGAATCTCTATATGGATTCTAACATAAGTTGTTCGATGAATGATAACGTTGACCTCTACCTTGGACTTAACCTTAGGATCAACAGTTCAACTCTATAACATTTGTAAAAAATGTTAATGATGATCTCTGCCTTGGATTTAACCTTAAGATAGACAATTCAACTTTATAACATTTCACTCCACAACCGCTTCCAAAACATAAAACTCGTTTATTAGTTTTGAAGTGGTTTTGGCTAGTAATACATAAGTACATTTATCCAATCCCTGACTCTTCAAAACTAAATCAGTGCATTTCCACTTAACTTAAATTTGGTTCTTTTAGAAGTAAGCGAATGATATAAATGAGTCCTCCTATGGGGGTCTCGTATATATATGTTCTTAAAGCAAAAGACATTTCATACCAATGAGTCCTTCACGAAGGATCTCAAACAGTATGAAGTCATAAAGCTTTTACACACTTCTAAGTTATTTTGGTCAAGTTCGATAGTCGACTAATCGACTATCTAGCCTAAAAAGCATGGAAGATGGAAATCAAGTCATATATAGGACTTATATACTTATCACCATTTCCGACCTTCTCAGCATACACTATCTCTCGGTCAAGAGTGAAGCCAGGTAGGTTAGAGCACTGGTTGCATCCAAGCTTTACCTAGACACCTCATTCGTTACTCTCATAGATAGAAAAATTCTACTTTATTAGCTTTTAGTACTAAATATAAGAATAATACTTTCTATAGACGAATAAGCACACAAACACGATCGAATCACATAAGCGACTTATAATCCAATTTTTCAAATAATAATACTTTTCAAATACTTATTTATAATTTAAAACCCTTTAAAAAGGATACATACATACATACATTTATGTATGTGAGTGTGTGTGTATCTATACAAATTTATTAATATCTTAATAATATTTTAGAACAATTTAGAGGACAATATATGACATAAACCTTTTTGTACTATAATAAAACATTTAACTAATTTTATAAATTACATATACATAAAAATACTTTTAAAATACTTATAAATATGTTTTAAATATCCATTAAAAATATTACTTAAGGTTAACTAATTTAACATTTGTTGAAACTTATAAAAAGCTTATTTTAAAATGCATGTTATCAAAAGCATTTTTTAAAATGGATGTTTTAAATATAAATAAACTCTTTACTTTAAAAATTTATAATTAATTAAAAATTATATATAAACTTCACCATTTTAAAAATACTCTAACATATGTTATTAAACACTTTTAAAGTATTATAGAAGAATAATTGTTTAAATGTTACTTTAAAACCATTTAAAGTTTCAAAAAACAAACCACAACACTTTTAGAACTACTATCAAAAACTAGAAATGGCAAGAGAGTGTTGTAGTGGGAAAAGTGTTGCAGTTTGATGTTTTTTCCACAAAACCAGTTTTATGTGCTTTTAACTTTGACCAGTTTTCAACCTGCTACAAATTGATTTGAAGTGCAATATTTTATAATAGTTAACATACTCATAGCACATCCTAACCATGTCAGGAAAGACATAAGGACATATTTAAAAAATTCTACAAAAATCCGCTAAAATAAGGGATTTCAAAATGCTTTTGTAGCGACCTTTCGCTATACAAACTATTCCACATTCAATTCAAGCCAATCCTAATCCAACCAAACACATATACTCAATGTCATGGCCACATCAATAAAAGTGATACATAACATAGAGTTGTTATTTTCTTTCAAAAGTAAGTATGGTCCATATATGTAACTTTAATTAGTCAATGTCTTTACTATAGTTTTAGCAAGCATACCATACATATCAATTCAAATGGCAAGTTAATCACTCTTTCCTAAGCTTACAACTAAGCACAAGCCTCTACTTCAGCACCACTTCCCACCTCAACCAAAATAAGCTCCAAAATCCCTCCTTCCCTTCAAAATGCTCATGGCCTAGCCTAGAAAGGCTACAATTTCTCATGGCCCTTGTATTTTTGGGGTTGTGTGCTCCAATTCTTCAAGCAATGAGTTGTTATTCTTTATTACTATGTTGTGTTAGGCCTATAGCATGAGGTTGACAAAGTTCCTTTGTGATTTAAAATTGTTTATATGAAGAGAAAAGAGAATGAATAGTACTGTTCTCTATGTTAACAAATTAGCTAACCCTTTTTCTAACCACTTAAGGGAATCAAATAGGCTTTTCCAAGAGGTCCCCAACCACCTCCTTCTTCAAGTGGTTTGCTTTATACCTCATTCTTCATAAAATATCTTCCAGTAAATATCTCCACCTTATATCAGCCATGGCAACATCAAGGTGGTTAATTAATCATAATCCACCCAAAGATTTTTAGTTTCTAATTAACTACCAATTAGTATTCTAAGAAATCCCAAAAAGTTCAGATAACTTCTATCAAGTAAAAAGTTATTTATCTATGAAACGTTTTTCAACCACATTATCAATATTTATTCAAATATTTATTTTTGTAAACAAGTTTCAAATTTTTTTACCATCATGTTATATTAATTGAAAGGAGTATAACAAGGTTATTGAATCAACTTTATAACACTTAGCCATATTCCAAATGCTTAGATATTCGAAGATGAAGTGTTTAAAATTACGAGTCGCTACAATTGTTGCCACATGGGGCCTTACTCCATCTATTGAATTCCTTACATAGTCATTTATTTATTAGGTTTTAACCTTAGCAATTCATTAAGTTACTTAAAGTTTTGAGAATTTCTTTAGCTTCCAAACCGCTAGAATCATCTATGTTATACATTACATTTCATAATGTTCTAAGTACTTGAAACGTCCATCCTAGACCTTAGTATAAACTTCTCCTACAAAAGCCAATAGATTCCAGTATTAAATTTCCATCGGAAGTTAATTAGTCTAGCAATCACTACTCTCGGTCTCATATAAGGCAGCACGATTTATGTTTTAGTTTCATTTTGTCATCTTGTAGAATTTTATTGCTAGGTCCTAGAAATTACGTCCTCTACCAATGATTCCTCTACTTCCATTGTATCTCGCCTTTGGCTCTCAGCTCACACCTTTAACTTATTATACTTAAACTCATGCTTAACATTTCTTACTTCTCATTACTTAAATCTTACATTTAGCATTGTTGGAAATGGCCTGGTCCACAGTGGGTGAAATGGGTAAATTTCAAAAAACAGTTCCTAATTGGATCATAGTGGGTCTATGTAATCTAATCTAATATTTAATAGTAGATCTAATCTAGTTGTTTAAATAAAATCATATTTTATTTTGCTATTTTTTTATTTACTTAACTATATTAACTAAGTATAATACGTGTATATATGTCTTTGCACAAAAAATGGACAAACACCTCCAACCAACTTTCATAGTAGACAAAACAAAGAACGAAACGAAGAAAGAGTAAGGAACACTAGGGTTTATAATGATTCAGCCATAATGGGCTTACGTCTGCTATTTTTTTTATTTCTTTCTCTTATACTTTTGATATTACAAGTAAATGATGAAGATTATAGTGATTTATAATGAAAAATTATGATTCAGATGCTACGTGCAATTGATTTTGTAGCTCAGAGTCGTATAGATTTCAAAAAGTTGTTGTTTGAATATCAAATGCTTGAGTATTTGTAGGCACGAAGAGGTGGTGCCATTAATTATGATATTTCCTTGTATATCTAGCCTAGAGGGAATAATCCTGATAATTTGGAATATTCTTGATTATTTTCAAATATATGTAGATTTCATTCAATTTATACGGTGCTCGTTTCAGCTAAGAAATCGGTTCGGAGGGTGTTGGTTCGGCTAGGATGGATATGGAAAAGTTATTGCCAAGTTCATGTGCTTTCCTATTTGGCTTAGACCCCTTTGGTTCGATGAGACTCCAAACTAAGCTTGGCTTGGAAGATCTAGGATTGTCTTCATCCAGTCAGTGCTTTCCTTGTTAGTCCAATTAGTGCCTTAAGTGCACGGTTCGTTGAGTGATCAACCACCAAACAGAAGATCCTGTTCGGTGGCCTAGGAGTACCTAAAAAAAGTCTACTTGGGACGACAACCACCAAGCAGAATATCTTGTTCATTAGGGTACGGAACAGAAACTTCTGTTTGGTACTTCAACCACCAAACAGAGGGGAGAAAGTCTGCTTTCTCCACTTTCCTCCAAGCTCTCTACCTTGCCTTGGTACTTACCCTACCCACCGTGTTACCTTTCTCTTAACCGAGCCATGTTGTCTTCCAAGCTCCAATTCCCTTGGTCTTGTAAGCAAAATCTCCCATAATACTCGCCCCCCAAAGTTAATCCTGTAGACTGCGAGGTTGACTTTGTTAAGTAATCTCTTCACAAATCCATCAGTAATCTACCTTTTATTCTAGCTTAGTCCAGCATGCTTGTAACTTGGTGGCTTGTTTCTGTATGTTACTCGTCCAGTGCCCATGTTAGTTCGATGCCTATCTGGTTGGTTCTTGATAGGGTAGTCTACTCCTCTATATAAGCTTTGAACTTTATCCCACCAGGCACGTTCTTTCACTTTCTAGCCTTCCCTGAAACAAATGACCTTTCATCTCCCCAAGCTGCTATTGCTGTGCCTCCTTGCCAAAGCCTCCGACCCAAGGCCGATCCATGATCTAGTAAGCATCCCCTCTCTATCTTAGCACTTACCATTGCTTTGCATGTCATTTAGCTTATCCTAGGGTTTAGCTTGGAATTTGGCCTGGGGATTTTTGATTCGTCTTTGCAAGTGTACGGTTTGTAGTCGTTCGGTTGACTTTCGAATAGAAATGTTGCATTTTTTATATTAAACATGCATGCACACATGCACATACGCGAACACTTCCACTCTTTATAATCATGTGTGAGATGATCTGTCGTGCTAGATAGGAATATCGAGATGTCGCCATACCCGCTCTTCTACCTCTGGAGTCCAAGTTCCTTCTAATTCCTTCCCTTCTAGTCTTTCTCAATCGAGAAACCGATCTAACCAACCCAGTTCTGCTTACTCTCTTGTTCAGGGTATGGACTATTAGAGCTGTTAATAAACCCCATCGATTTTGATGCCTTCAATTTGACAGCCAAGCAACTTGATCTTATTGTGGTTGCACACGGTATTCCTAAGGAAGATCTTCTTCTACTACCCCGAATAGCATGCTCATGCTCCTTCGGAGGGAAATATGGTCTACTCCCGCTACCACTGTCTGATTGGAGCTCTGCCTCCTCTTCCTCAGTGAATCGCGAGATTCTTTGTACACTTGAAAATCGTTCTGTTCCAGCTGCATCCTAATGGGTATGCCATCCTCACTAGCTTGCACTCTTTCTTTATGAGGGAGTTTCAAGTGCCCCCAAATCATCGCTAGAATAGATTTCTATACGTTATAATAAGAAAGTTAGAGGGCTCTCCTTTCATTTATCTCGAGGCGGGAAGCAAGTTCAAACCGATCGAGAACTTATACTCCAAGTACAACATGTTCAAGGGGGAGTACTTCTTTGTTCAGGACAATTTTACATGTTTCCCCTAGTAGCATTCGGGATGTGGGTATTTCTCTATTTTTCCCCCCGTTATTTTATAAAATTATGAGCTAGACATTAACTCTTTTGTCTCTTCCAAGCGTAGTGAAATTGGCTGAGGGGAAGGATTTCGAGGACATGTTGCACAATTTACAGCAGATTCCTAAAGATTTTCGAGAGGTTTGTCACCTTTTCAATGATTTAACTTAAGGCAGCTTCGATTGTCGAATTTCATTCGCTCAATCAAAAAGGGCAGGAAAATCTCTACTTAGAAGCCTGCTAAGGCCAAGAAAAAGAAAGAATCGACTACCGTGAGACAAGAGAGGCAATATCCTCCCATATTTCTAATTTTTGTGTTGTTTTGACTGTTTATCCTACCCCACCATGCTAACGGGCTCATAGGAGCCGAAGTTAGTTATGTTCAAGATAGTTCATATTAGAAGTGGCCGAGCCGATTAAGGACCTTATAGGAGTGAGAGGATTACAATATTCATACAAGGATGGAGGAAGAGGAAGGTTCTTTCCCATGATAGTAACCGCACTTCTTCAGATCACGGTGAAGCCCACTCTTTCGAGGGCATCGGTTTGGCTACCTCGCCTAACCCCGAGGTGGATGAAGCCTTACACCTCGCTTTTGGTCTTGAGGAGGAAGAGGAAGAGGCTTTCACCCTTAGAGATATTAGTGTTTCCAGTTACCTTTTAGATTCGGAACTTGGGATCAGCAATGGGGACTCTACATCCATCATGGAGATCCAATAACAGTTAGAAACTCATAAGGACCACAAGGATTCATGCCATAGGTACATGCTCTTGTATCTACACTTGCATAATCACACACTCATGCCACATTCATTTATTCTTTAAGTGTTGGCCCTATCCTTAATCAAATGCATTTTTGCTACTGTAGGTGGCATGAGTTCAATGAGAGAAATTAGCATCCATGGTGAAGCAGTTAGAGTCGAAGGTGACCCCAAAGGAGGTAAAGCAGGCTGTGGCTTCGTTGGAGCCAAGCGAAAACATCGAACTACCAACTATAAAGCTGGTGACTGGGGAAGTAGTCCACTATCGCCTGATTGGGGACAAAGGAAACCATGGTCCCAACAATGACTCATGGAAGAGGTCCCATTTTCCTTGCAGTAAATCAAGTTCTCATACTCCGATCAAGCACTCCAAGTTTCCTTGGCACTATCCATTCCATTTGTCTAATTTTGATGCCTCTAAAAAGTAGGCGAAGATCGATAATAGAGGAGTAATAGTCCTTGCTTGAAGATAAAAGACAAGGGAAAAATGCTAGTGGGAGCAACCATCATCACCGATCCCTCCAACCCATGCTTCAATGAGTTTCAATAGCCTCACCAACCTAGAGATCCTCTGGCCTACCTGCTCGTCGAGGAGCCACCCCTCTTTCCTTCACTGGGACAATCGATCTTCTTACCAACAGGTTGTGTAGCGTCAAGGCCTTGTTTGAATACCATGCCAAGGTTATTAAGATGGGAGAAGAAATCAGCAAAAAGAATGTTGAGCATAACTTAATAATTTTCGACTAGAGGAAGCAGTTGTACGAGAAGGAATTGGACCACAAGAAAGTGGTAGAGGCGCTAGAGCAATCTCAAACCAGTGAGATCAATAAGCATGACAAAGATATTGAGGAGCTTACTGCTACTTGTTTCCTGGAGATTTGACCAGGCCACTTAGTACTCGGCATATCCACTGTTCGACTCAACTGGTTCGTTCGGCTAAAGACTTCGTTCGGTCAAGATATCGCTCGGCATCCAGGAGCGGTCGGCCAAAGGCATCGTTCGGCTAAAGACTTTGTTCGATCAAGATATCGCTCGGCATCCAGGAGCGGTCGGTCAAAGGCATCGTTCGGCATACCAAGGACGTCCGGCATCTCTGGGCGCTTGGCACCTAAAGAACGTTCGGCATTGGATAGCGCTCAGCATCAAACGTATCGTTCGGCATACAAGGGACGTTTAGCTTTCAAAGATGGCTCGGCATTCTCCCCAGCATGGCCGGCTTCGATTGTTGCTCGGTCTACTCTTCCCACACAACAAACGCACCATTCGGCAAGAAGAGGATGGTTCGACATTTAGCCGTTTGGGCTGTTCGGTTCGGCACACAGAGAGATTGCACTATTTGGGCCGAGATATTCAACTTCGAGGCCTACCAGGGAAGTCCAACCCAACTTTGTCTATAAATAGAGAGGCATGGGCACAGTGAAATGGATTTTTTTTCTGAGAACACAGGGGAGACTCTTCCATTTTTATACTCTCTTCTTCTTCATTCAAACTTGTATTCAAGCGATTGATTTTCGGATTGTATCTGTACTCAAGTAACGGGGAAAGCAATAAAGATTAACCTCATAGTGGACGTAGGCAATTATGCCGAACCACTATAAATTTGGTGTTCTTATTCTCTGCATTTAAATTTATACTACGTTCTCTATTTTAATTTACTTTCTTCATTAATCTCTCTACACAATCTTTCTAAGGGTGTTAGTGACTAATTTTGGTGCTTTCACTGAGAGTTGAATTCTCAGGCTATTAGGATCTGCTTTGTAGCTACTGGATTACATAAATCCTCCGAAGGAGATCCAAAATCATTCACAAGGAATCTGTTGATTCTACTCAGAGTTACAACCAACAACTCTACCAAAGGGAGACCACGAACCAGATCGACCTCTCAAAATGCAGATGTCCATGAAACTGCTAGCGTACAACAAGTTGGACCTGGAAATCAGCAAACAACCAGAGGTTCAGGGCCCTCCACCCAAATCCAAGCAGAAGTCGTTTCCCGAACGGAGTTCAATGACTTGATAAGAGAACTCAAGGAAAGTAGAAGGCAGCTTGCAGAACAGATTCAAACCAACACTAACCTTATGACTCAGCTCGCTCAGCAGCAGCGCCATAATGCTAGATGGAACCCTGCCCCTTATTTTGAATCTAATAGCTTAACCTCAGCAGACAAACCTCCTAGGCGTAGACACCGTAAGGACGAAGGTGCACAAGCAGACATTTGGAATCAAGCCCGCGAAGAGACCGGGCACCCGAATCTCCAAGACCCAAATCAGGCGGGACACCGACCCGCACGGTCCCGTGGAACGGAACCCAACCTTCCATCCTCCATACAAACTCCGGACTTAACAGCTATGGTAAGACAGTTGATGAGAGAAAACCAAGGCTTGACCAATGAATATTGGGGAGTGTCCAAAAGCATACCCCCTTTACGGATGGTATCCTGCAGGCTGAGTACCCTAAGAAGTTCAATATGTTGACTATCCCAGCCTACGAAGGGAATACTGATCCCAGGAAGCATGTGATGAGGTACGGATGGATGATGGATTCTGCAAGAGCTGATGATGAAACCAAGTGTAGGTGCTTTCCAATCACTCTGTCCGAAATCGCCACCATGTGGTTTACTCGACTTCCCCCGCGATCTATATCCAGCTTTGATGAATTGGCAATGAAATTCATAGAGCAGTTCAGGATACACACCACTCGTCCAAAGGATGTGATATCCTTATCAAGCATAATCCAAGCTCCGGGAGAGTCATTGAAAGCATACTTGCAGAGATTTCATGTTGCTGCTATTGAAGTGAGCAATCCAAACGGCCATGCTATTTTGATGGCGGTAATGCGTGGAGTGGATCCAGACTCTGAATTTGGAGATTGGTTGGCGGGAAAGCCCCCAGCCATGCTAGATCGTTTTTATTCGAAAGCTTATCAATTCATAAGAAGGGAAGAAGCTCGATGGACGAGACAGGACAAGGAACCGGGGCCTGCTCAGGAGACTGTGAAAGGTACCGTCGCAATGAAGCAAGTTGGCGATAATTCGGGAAAAGCTCAAGCCAACATCAAAAACAAGTCTGGACAGTCTAAAGGATCCGAAGGTGGAAATCCTGGGAAGAAAAGAGAGTCGGGGAGATGGAAGTCAAGGAACCCGACCTACAATGAATACACCCCGCTCAACGCATCACTTGAGAACATCTATTTGTCAACTTGCAACACTTTCCAGTATAGAAAACCACGCCCAAAGGAATCAACGGAGGAACAGAAGCAGGCTAGGAAGTACTACCGCTTTCACGAGTCTTATGGGCACAACACAGAGGAGTGCAGGAACCTCCATGACGCTATTGAAAGGTTGGTTAGGCAGAAGAAGCTGCAGGAGTTTGTCAAAGACCCACAAGATCGAAGACAAGAGACGTCAGACCACGGACATGGGCCTGCTCCACGTCAACCAGAACAACCTGCTCGAACTATGGGTAGATTGGTTATCAACAAGATTGCGGGCGGACCTCATCCT
The DNA here is from genome assembly GCA_030765085.1 of Allium cepa. Taxonomy (NCBI): domain Eukaryota; kingdom Viridiplantae; phylum Streptophyta; class Magnoliopsida; order Asparagales; family Amaryllidaceae; genus Allium; species Allium cepa. Next base: position 407,721,487 of record CM060939.1, on the reverse strand, counting down.
ACTGATAAGAATTGGCAAGAGATGGAGCGATATGCTAACTCTTTAAGACATGCAGAGCATGAGTGGTGTTCGAATGTGGAGGATGGGACTCCTGCGAAACAGCAGTCAACGATGGATGATGATATTGTATTCAGGAGACGAGACGTGGTAAGGTGGAGGCCCCTACCATCGACCCGATGGTCTTATCTGTGACAATCGGGCCGGCGCATGTGAACAGAATTCTAATTGATTGTGGAAGCTCCGTTAACATCATCTTTAAGAAGGCATATGACCAAATGAAGCTGGAAGCTAAGGGATTGAAGCCATCCAATGCTAGAATCCATGGCTTTAACGGCACAGTAACGAATGCAGTGGGATACATGAAGTTACCAGTTGAACTAGGGCAAGGCGAGCGTAGGAGGGTGCGAATCCTACCATTCATAGTGTTGGACGTTGACTCTCCATATAACGTATTTCTAGGACGTCCAACCTTAGCAGAATTTAGGGCAGCATTGGCCCCTTGGTGTCTGACATTAAAATTTCCCACAGACAGTGGTGTTGGAGTGGTACACGGCGATCAGGCGACTGGACGCGCCTGCTATGTGGCTGAGCTGAGAGAGGCTCAACGCAGAGAGAAAGGAAAGGTTGCAGACCACTTCGTCCGCATCCGAAACGCTGATGATTGACAAGTAACGCCCAAGCCCTGGCTCGGGCAACATTCTCGGATCTATAGAGACATAGATCTGAGAGACGATGATAGGGAACCTAGGAAAACCAATGCAACACCAGCGGAATTCACAATTGACATCCCAGTTAGCCCGAGCGACCCATCACGAATTCTTAAAATTGGCTTGCAATTTCGACCCTTTGGCCGTTGAGAACCTTACTGATTTCCTCTGAGCGAATCTTGATGTTTTCGCCTGGACACATTCTGATATGTGCGGGTGCGGGATTTCTCCTACGATTGCGAGTCATATGTTGAACATAGACCCGAAACATGTACCTGTGAAGAAAAAAAGGAGAGGCATGGACCCGAAGAGGTATATGGCTCTCAAAGAGGAGGTGGACAAACTCAAAGCCAACGGGTTCGTCTGTGACGCCCTCTACCCTGAATGGGTATCTAACCCGGTGCTAGTAAAGAAAGAAAATGGAAAATGGAGGACCTATGTTGATTATTCCGATTTAAACAAAGCATGCCCTAAGGATAGTTTCCGTTGCCTAGGATTGACCAGCTGGTCGACTCAACTGCTGGACATGAGTTATTATCATTTATGGATGCGTACTCTGGATACAATAAAATCCCAATGCACCTCCCAGACTAAGAACACACTAGTTTTGTCACGAACATGGGATTGTATTGCTATGTAGTAATGCCATTTGGATTGAAGAACGCAGGAGCGACTTACCAACGCCTGGTGAATCGAATGTTCAAAGATCATATTGGTAAAACAATGGAAGTCTATGTGGATGACATGCTCGTGAAGTCACGGTAGTCAAATGACCACATCCAAGACTTAGCGGAGATGTTTGACATACTCAGTCATTATGGAATGAAGATCAATCCGTTGAAGTGTTCATTTGGCGTAGCATCAGGAAAGTTTCTAGGATTTATTGTGAATGCCCGGGGAATCGAGGCTAACCCAGAGAAGATTCAGGCTATCCGAGATATACAAGTGCCCAGAACCATAAAACAGGTACAAAGCTTGAATGGAAAGGTGGCCGCGCTAAGCCGATTCATATCCAGGGCCACAGACAAGTGTATTCCTTTCTTCGATGTCATAAAGAAAGGAAAGAGGAATTTCGAGTAGACATCCGACTGTGAGGAAGCATTCCGAGCTCTTGTAAGGCACTTGGAAAGTCCCCCATACTGTCAAAACCAATAGACCATGAAATGTTGTACATATACTTGGCTGTATCCCAGCACGCTATCAGCACAGCCCTGGTTCGCGAGGAAGACCGGGTCCAGAAGCCCGTTTACTATGTTAGTAAACGCTTGACGGGGGCCGAAAGAAATTATCCAAAGATTGAAAAACTGGCCTATTGCTTGGTAATTGCATCACACAAGCTTCGCCCGTATTTTCAGACACACTCAATCAGCGTTTATACTGATCAGCCTTTGTGACAGATACTCCAACGACCGGAAACTTCCGGAAGGATGTTAAAATGGAATATTGAGCTAAGTTAGTTCGACATCACCTACCTGCCGCGAAGGTCCATACAAGGACAGGCACTAGCTGACTTCATTGCTGAATTCACTACAACAGACGAATCAAACGATCATAATGTCATACCTCCCGTTCGATGGAAGATGTATACCGATGGGGCATCTATGGACCGTTGTTTGGGGGTTAGCATAGTTCTTGTAACTCTTGAAAACCAATTGGTTTGCTACGCTTTGAAGCTCGAATTCATAGCGACGAATAATGAAGCCGAATATGAAGTGTTGAGCGTCGTCTTAAGACTTATTAAAGAACTGAGAGTAAAATCGGTTGAAATCTTTAGCGAATCTCAACTGGTGGTGTACCAAGTGCGAGGAGACGAACAAGTAAGGGGGTAGAGACTTGCCCTATATTCGGTCCGAGTTCTGGAGCTGCTAGCGAATCTCGAGTACTATGGTATTTCACAAGTCCCGCGTGAGCAAAATAGAGCAGCCGATTCGTTGGCAAAATTCGCAAGCACTGGTGATGCGCAGCAAATGGGATTATTCCCTGTTGAGACCCACCATGCCCCGAGCATAGATATGATGGAGGTAGATTTCGCGTTAGAAACAAAAATCAAGAAGGAATCGTGGATGACCCCAATCAAGCAGCACCCGCTATTCGAGATCTTTCCCGAAGAAAGGAGCGAAAGGCGACAAGTCCTTCGTAAGGCTTCTCGTTATGTAACGCATGACGGAATAATGTATCGAAGGGGATTCTCAACCCCATTACTCCGACGCATTGCCCATGATGAGATAAAACGAGTCCTGAAGGAAGTCCATGAGGGAGAGTGCGGTGACCATACTGGGGGGCAGACATTAGCGAAGGAAGTCTTCCGTTATGGATACTACTGGCCAACTGTGTATCGGGATGCCGCAGACTATGCGAGAAGATGTGACAAATGCCAGATATATGCAAAAATCCCAAGAGCTCCGCCGATGGAGCTCATGCAGATGGTTAGTCCCTGGCCATTTGCAATGTGGGGGTTGACCTAGTCGGCTCTCTACCCATATCCAAAGGTGGAGAGAAATATGCAATAGTGGCAGTCGACTACTTTACCAAATGGGCAGAAGCAGAGCCTCTGGCCACAATAACCACCAAGAAGGTTATTAATTTCATCGTAAGAAATATCATATGCCGTTTTGGCCTTCCACGGACCATCGTCACAAACAGTGGAACTCAATTCGAGAGCAAGGAGTTCAATTGCTCACCCGAAAGCCAACGGACAAGTGGAAGGCATAAACAAGATAATCAAGTCCATATTGAAAAAGTGTCTGGAAAAGCCGAGAGGCAAGTGGGTGGATGAACTTCCAACGGTGCTTTGGGCCTATAGAACCACCCACAAGACCACGACACACTCCCTTCGCATTGGCATATGGCATGGAAGCTGTCATACCCGTGGAACTTGAAGTTCCATCACATCGGGTAACTCATTACGACCCCGAGTCGAACCAGAATCTTTTATTAGAATCGTTGGACTTCATTGACGAAAAGCGCGAAGAAGCCAATTTGAGAGCGGCCGCATACAGACATAGAGTCGCTAAATATTATAACAAAAAGGTCCGACCGAGAATTTTTGGTGTGGGAGACCTCGTTTTGAAACGAGTTTTTCCTGTCCCATCTCATATGAATCCCGCACGGGAGGGTCCATACGTCATCGAATAGAAGCTTGGAGAAGGAACTTTCGAGCTATCGACCGTCGATGGTGCGATGCTCCCTGAGCATGGAACAACGAGCACTTGTGGCATTATTATACTTAGTCTATTTCTTTCATGTATTAGCTGCATTTATTTCCAGTATGCTTTTATTTCTAGTTCTTGGCATATAATAAGACAATTTACCTTGCTCTCATTAATAAAGGCTTGAAGCCATCTTTTCCATGAATGACTAATGTCTCTACAAATGATGATCCTATGACAGGCAAATAAAATTATGTTATTCCGGCTGACGTACGAACGCGCATGGACACTTAAAATCTCCAAGTCCTCGGAGTGCGGACTGGAGTACTCTAAGTCCCCAGAGCACGGACTGGAGTATAAACGACTTAAAATCTCCAAGTCCCCGGAGTGCGGACTGGAGTACTCTAAGTCCCCAGAGCGCGGACTCGAGTATAAACGACTTAAAATCTCCAAGTCCCCAGAGTGCGGACTGGAGAAAATCTCCAAGTCCCCGGAGTGCGGACTGGAGTACTCTAAGTCCCCGGAGCGCGGACTCGAGTATAAACGACTTAAAATCTCCAAGTCCCCGGAGTGCGGACTGGAGTACTCTAAGTCCCCGGAGCGCGGACTCGAGTAAAAACGACTTAAAATCTCCAAGTCCCCGGAGTGCGGACTGGAGTACTCTAAGTCCCTGGAGCGCGGACTCGGGTATAAACGACTTAAAAATCTCCAAGTCCCCGGAGTGCGGACTGGAGTACTCTAAGTCCCCGAAGCGCGGACTCAAGTATAAACGACTTAAAAATCTCCAGGTCCCCGGAGTGCGGACTGGAGTACTCTAAGTCCCCGGAGCCGAATCAAGTATAAACGATTTAAATGACCAAGTCCGCTGAAGACGGACTGGATATGAATGACTTGAAGTCATCGAGCCTTCGGCGTGCGTATTAGAAAATATTCTAAGTGCTTGGAACGCGGAATAAAAAACAGATAGCTCTCAAAGAATTTCTGAGCTATATGAAGATGAACCGAGAGGTCTATTATATTCACAACAGCTTGGATTTGAATCACAATCACAAAGAAAATTGAAGAGCCATGGAAAGACAGGAAAACTAAATTTTATTCATCGAAGATAAGTTTCCATTACAACTCCTTTGAAGCTCGGAATCAAAAGTTTATTTACACAAACTAAGAAAACAAAAGTACTTGCATAATCTAAACTGACTCTCGTTGAACGAGAGTAATGATTACTTCTTGTGCTTCTTCGCCTTCTTCACCTCCATTGTCTTCTTAGACGACTCCTCTCTTCCACGTTTACCCTTGGTACCCTCCTTTGATGGAGGAGTGACAGCCGAAGAAGTATGAGGGACATCCATGGGTTTAGACCTGCCAAGGAGAATGATCTTCAGGGCTTATTCAAAGGATCGTCGGGGTCCACGGCTTGAGGTTCGACCTTGATCTTGGTCGTTTCTCTCTTCTCTTTCTCCAGCCGCTCCTTCATACTCAACTCAGATGTGTGTTCGGAGGCGCCTGTGATCTCTACTTCATAACTCCCCTCGATAGGAGAAGAATTCTCAGATTTGTCTTCATCTAGCGCCCCAATCACCTGAGCATCTGGTTCGGGAATTTCTCTTGCCTGACTAGCCTCACCTATCTTTTCCTCCACCTCCTTGGCGACATCGCTCCTCGGAGTGGGTCCGGGATCAGAACGACCTACGTGAAAGCGTGGAAAATAAGCGTTAGAATATAATAGTCCTAGAATGACGATATTTGGAATTTTAAAGTGAAGAGTTATCTACCAGCTTCCGGCAGGCTCTCAGCCGTCAAGGGGGTCTCACCCTCCGGAATGGAAGACAAAATATGGACGCCAAGGCCGGGATCCTCCGGATTATAGCCGATATGCTTCGCAAATGGATCGAGTACCGGCCGATTGGCCGATCGAACAGGCACATGAACTGGAGGCACGACCTCGGATGGGCCGATAATAATTTCTTTCCCTTTCTTTGAGGGGGAGCCTTTGCAATAGACAGCTTTGGCCGCCGACAAGTCCGACGGCTCATTTCCCTTGAGATATTCTTTTATCAATGCCCCCTCATCAATTTCTTCGGTGTCGTGCTCGGCTTTCCTGATCTCTATCAAAGCCTCCCATGCCTCGGCTAAAGATTCAAGATAGCCCTAGCCCAAAAAAGTCAAGTCTCGATGCATGAGAACACGGGGGTTGAATTCAGCAATTAGCAGGTCAAACATGCTTTTGACCTCTTCCCTGCCCTCTTCTCTAGCCGCCTCGAGATGCAAATCGATATCTACGGACGCTATCTTCTTGCCCTCTTCTCGGGCTTCACTCTTTATCGCCTCAACTTGGGAAAGCTCGGCCTAAAGCTTTTCCTTTAAAAGTCGAGTAGCAACGATTTTGTCACAGTACCATTGTGACTCTTCTTGAGCAACCGTTTTCTCTTCCCTCTCCCTACGGAGCTGCTCCTCAAGTTCTTTGACTCGGAGGCTGAGTGCGTCCCATTCCTTTTGAATGGAGTCCTTCTCTAGAGCGAAAGCCCCACATCGTTGAATCGCCTCGTCAAATTCTTTCTTATGAGTCGATTCCAGACGAGTGACGGCCTCAGCAGTGTCCCTGGCGCTCTGATGGGCGGCCTCAAGCTCGGACTTGAAAGTTGCGATTTCTTTGTCCTGAACCTTAGTGATGTCTTTGTCGTGGATATGCTCAAGCCTCAGGCAATCGATTTCATGTTGGCTCTCTACGGAGACTTCGGATAGTTTTTCAGCCAAGTGAACAAACGCATCGTGTTGAACATAGACGTCGTTTGTACAGGCGATGGCGCTCTGCTTGACGTGTCCGGGGATAGGATGAATCGCCGGGAAGAATTTTAGGCCGTCGAAGCGGATTCTCGAAAATTTATCTTTAAGCTCGGCCAGTCTCTCCGGTACTGATGGGTCCGTTTCAGGAGCGGAAGGAGACATCTTTGAAAGTTCGGCTCTCCTATGAGAATCTCGGGACTGTCGAGTGGAAGAGGAATCAGAGTGTTGGTCCCGGGGAGCATCAGGTTGCGACTCTTGTGGCCGCGCTTGTCTTTACTTTGCTCCACGTGAGAAGAGGTATCATGGTGGTATATTGGCTAATAATAAGTCTTTCTTCGAGATGGCAAGTCCCGAAAGTGATAGTCTTTATCGCCGTCACCATCCCTATCTCGACGTCTCTCGGAACCCGAGTCCCGTCCAGAGTGATGAAGAACAGACAAACCATGAAGGCGATCGAATCCATGTGAACGCCCCATACCACCTACACAGAATTCGAATAACTGCGAATTAGCAGAGAGTAGTGTGGCGACAAAAGTCTAAGCAAAAATTGAAGTGCAAGTGTTCGTGTGTGTCCTAATGTTTTCCCCCAACAGACCAGTCGCTTTGCTAATAGGAGTTTTCACTCCCTGACTCTAGGTTGGAGCGCCCGCGTCGTCTCTGATGGGCGAATGAAGTTTGAATGCCTCCGGATCGTCAAATTCATAATTGTGCAGATCATTCGGAATGGAGAGGTTCGATAAGCCTTTAAAGAACTTTCTACGTGCTGCAAAGAAGCCTCTTTCTCCGTCAGAATAAGCGTAACTTTCGAAGTTCCGCCAACCTTCTCCTTTCTGATCTTGTACGTCAATCCATTTTTCCTCTATGAAGGAGAAGATGACGTTTCGATATCGTACACTTCAACTATAGGATGTTGGGCTGAACCCAAATTCTCACCTTGTGCTTCGAGTGTTTCACCCTCTTTGATTTCCCCTTCTTCTTGTACATCAGGGGTGTGGCGTGCTGACGACTCAGCTAATTTTTTTCCTTTGCCAGAGACCGGCCTGGGTACAGTAACGCCTTCGGGAAGACTTACCCGGCGACCTTCTGCTAACAATCCGAACCTTGATAGTGACTCATTTGAGATGAGAGTTCGGATGTCTCGTTCTTCGGCGGGAAGAGCTCTAATAGCTTCAACGGCCTCAGAATATTCGCGGCCGTCAGTACGTGGATTGATACATGAGAAGATGAAACAAGAGTTAGAATAGGCATAGCTTCGACCAAAACATGAGTATCTTTCCAACAAGAAGACATACTTCCTTTGACCCATCTCCTCGTGAAACCAGGAGGAAACGCACATAGAACCATTCCTATTTGTACAGGGAAAACTTGCACCACGCCCCGGTTAAAATTTGGCATTTGTGGTGTGGCTCAAGGAACACAAAGGAGGGGCTATCTCTCCGCTTCTTGATCATATAAATATATCTGATGTCGCCAGGAGTGGGAGGCCTAGAGAAAACGGTCATGAAGAGTATGTAAGTGCCATAAATGAAGGCATGACCGTTTGGGTGCAGCTGTGACGGGGTGATGTCGATGTATTGCAGCACATCCCCAAGAAACAAATTGAATGGTGGCACACTGCCAACCCAGCACATGAATTTATTGCACATTGTGTATCCGACTGGGGGCAAGTGTGGCCGGTTGAGCCCCGATGGAACCAGTACGTCATCGAAAAATATTCCATGGATGGAGCATATTCGCCGGAGCGCAACTTCATTGATTTTTGAAGCCTGTGAATCGACAGGGTTGTCTAAGAAAATCGATGCCTCCAGGGCATCGGGGGCTAAGTTATGTGCAGGAGAGGTTGACGGATTTGAAACATCTGCAACTTCCTGTCGAGGGGATGGTCCCGGCCTGTCAGAGATCGTGGCGGAGCTGGATTTTTTAGACATCTTCAATAAATAGTGAATTCGGCTAAGCACCTGTGTGAATTATACTTGAAAAACGTTCGACGTTAGAATTAACAACACAAATATTCCCCCCATGTGGTGTGTGAACTAGTGTGGTTAATCATATATAAGTGCTGAAAAATTGAAAGTCACAGAGTTAATAACATAAAATTGAGCTTCGAGTCATCACCTTCGAAGACCGTCATCGCTGACCGTCTCCAAAAGCCTGCATTATGGTGTTTACAGTTTCGGATTCAGAAAATGTTAAAAGAAGTTATCCGGTTATGTCAATTTAAGTTCAGGTTTATGTCTGCTGAAACTAGGAGGTTGCCAGTCCAAATCAGTTTGATATACTAGTATGCTGGAGTTTCTGTCCTTGTTTTGTTATGTGATTAGGCAAGGCAATTGATCGTTCGGCCTAAGTATGGTTCGACATTTACGTTCGTTCGGCCTATGTATGGTTCGGCATTTACGTTCGTTCAGCCTAAGTATGGTTCGACACTTATGTTCGTTGGCCTAATTATGGTTCGGCACTTATGTTTGTTCGGCCTAAGTATGGTTCGGCACTTATGTTTGTTCGGCCAAGCTGTTGTTCAGCCAAACTACCATTCGGCCTAAGTAACGACCAGCCTAAGTTTTGCTCGGCCAAAATAACGTTCGGCACCCTTCCTCCATCCTTCTATTCCTTTCTTTTCTCCCAGTCTCGTTCGGCACGAAGAAACCAAGCCGAACCACAATACATCACCCGATAACTCCCCTACATGTTCATCCCTGGCCAATTCTTCCTTCCTTCCCTCCTCATCATTCACCCTAAAAATATTCTGATTGAGCTTCGATTCCCTATCGGCTACAGTTCCAACTTATGAACTCGAGTCTCGCATTAAAACCTATTTATTAGGGGAAAGGATTTAGATGGAAGGATCGTTACCTAGCTAGCGAATCAAGACTTGGAGGAATCTGGAGTTAATAAGCACGGCTCTGGTTAATGTCGAATGGATCGGGAAGGAAGGTTAAAACACTTTGGAGGCTGTTAGCAGGTAAAATTTGTAAGTACGAGATAGCGGAGGTTAGGAGTGAAAAGAGAAGAAGGAGGAAGACACTAGCCTTTATAGGGGAGAAGAAGAAGCTGAAGAGACTGTGACCGGTGGAACCGGTCAAGATCACATCGTTCGACATCGGCATACTTAGTCGCTCGGTATAACGTGGAGCGTTCGGCCTCGGCTACATTGTTCGGCACACACCTCCACAACTGGTATTCACAAGAAAAGCAACCCCCAAGAGTGATGGGCCAAGGTTCGAGGCGGAGCATGGAGGGTACGTGATTCAAAGCGTACTACGTTCGGTCACGTAATACACTTTGGGGGGCAAGTGTTTCCTGGAGATTTGATCAGGCCACTTAGTACTCGGCATACCCACCGTTCGGGTCAACTGGTTCGTTCGGCTAAAGACTTTGTTCGGTCATGATATCGCTCGGCATCCAGGAGCGGTCGGCCAAAGGCATCATTCGGCTAAAGACTACATTCGGTCAAGATATCGCTCGGCATCCAGGAGCGGTCGGCCAAAGGCATCATTCGGCATACCAAGGACGTCTGGCATCTCTGGGCGCTTGGCACCTAAAGAACGTTCAGCATTGGATAGCGCTCGGTATCAAACGCATCGTTCGGCATACAAGGGATGTTCAGCATTCAAAGATGGCTCGGCATTCTCCCCAGCATGGCCGGCTTCGATTGTTGCTCGGTCTACTCTTCCCACACAACAAACGCACCGTTCGGCAAGAAGAGGATAGTTCAGCATTTGGCCGTTCGGCCTATTTGGTTCGGCAAACAGAGAGATTGCACTATTTGGGCCGAGATATTCAGCTTCCAGGCCCACCAGGGAAGTCCAACCCACCTTTGTCTATAAATAAAGAGGCAGGGGCACAGCGAAATGGATCTTTTTTTTGAGAACACAGGGGAGACTCTGCCATTTTTTATACTCTCTTCTTCTTTATTCAAACTTGTATTCAAGCGATTGATTTTCGGATTGTATCTGTACTCAAGTAATGGGAAAAGCAATAAAGATTAACCTCAAAGTGGACGTAGGCAATTATGCCGAACCACTATAAATTTGGTGTTCTTGTTCTTTGCATTTAAATTTATACTCTGTTCTCTATTTTAATTTACTTTCTTCATTAACCTCTCTACACAATCTTTCTGCGGGTGTTAGTGACCAATTTTGATGCTAACACTACTCACACCAAAGAACAACAACAAATAAAGAAGGAGTGTTCCACCAATACCAAAAACAACCAGAAAGAATATAATGCTAAAGCTACTTGCTTCTTCGAAGACAACAGAAATATCAAGGATAAATTAACTAAGAGGTTGGATGAACTCTAAGTTGTAGCTGAGTAGGTGGAGCCAGGCCTTGTGGACTTGGAAAAGAAGGTGGTAGAGTAGGGAGTTGTGCGAGTTTCTCTTCAAGCAGAAGTCCAAGCCTTGATCGTAGGCAAAAAGGCCAAATATTCCAAAGCTAAAAAAACTCCAAGCAAAATGTGTTAGGCTGAACAAGCAGTTGAAAAGGTGGAGGGACACTAAGAGGAGATCTACTGGATGTTCATAGAAAAGAGTCTGACATGGATAGACGATTATGAGAGGTCATGGTCTCCATCCATAAGCGGTTGATTAAGAAGGCAAAAAATGCTAGTGAGCAAGTAGTTCACCATTCAGTCTTGAAGCCGTTGATGCTCGCTTCTCAGTGAAGGAGATGGAGGCTAACCATCTGGGTTATATCAAATTAACTAAAGATTGAGAAGGCTCGAAAGGAAGAAACGAAGAAGAAGAAGAAGAAGAATGGTGGCTTGAACTCTAAAGTGGAAATACAAGGTCGGGCTCCTAAACCGATTGTTTATCCCTTCATGCATGATGTTCCACCAACTGTTATCCATGTTTCTTCAGATCCATCTATAGGAAGCCGGCCCATGGAAGCTCTTCCTCCTTCGACTCATATTTAGATCCCCTACGATGCTTTCGGTCTCCTAAGGGAGGTAGGATTCTTCTTTAATGTCTGCGAGCTACTACTCGGTTTGAGTGGGGCTATGCTCGATAGTCCTCTTTACTTCTGTGTAGGCGACTTACTTATAATAGATTCGGCTACTCCTATGACTACTTCTGATGATCCCTCCTCGAACATTATGCCCTTAGGCCCCATCGATCCTCCAGTTGATAAGGCCTATGATGAGATGATTGCCGCTCTTTAGGAGGATACTGATATTGAGATTACGAGCAATTCGGACCGTAATAGGAGTTCAATAGAGAGGTAGTTCTAAAAAAAAGTCTTGGCGAACTTCTTTACGAACATGGCCAGAGTGAAGCTTGAGGCTATGGAGGAGTTGAATCTTATGAAGAGGAAGTAGGTTGAGCTTAACACCGCTGTCGCTATCAAGAGGAACGAGGCGGAGGAGAAAGAGAAAAAAGAGGATGAGCATAAAGGCTCATATGAGTACAAGGGCTCAAAGTGTCATTCCAAGCACTATATTTCCAAGTCTAGTCAACCCAATCTAGGTTGAAGTGATGACCATTTCTACCTCTTATCCGCATTTTGCTTTTTGTTGACGTCGCCCATACCATTCATATAGAATTTATTTTTGTATTAAACATTCCTATTCGCGCATGACCAATTTTGATGTGTTTGTTAAGGTCAAGCATGTAGTGTTTCCTAATACTTTGTGATTTTTTCCTTATCAACACTTGTATGTCTGAAAATATTTTCATATTGCAGTTTGATTGTTTTAGTGAACTCTGCTTTGCCTTTTATTGAATATGATGCAATGTTTAAATCGCCTTAGATAGATTTTCATTAGTTTTGGCTATCTATTATTACTGATCTTATCTGCATTCTAGGGAAGATGTAACACCTCCACTTTTATACCTATACTATCCAAGAGTATTACAAAGTAATATTATCCGATAATACGGAGAATAAGATGATATGGAGTGCACATGTGAATATTCCCTTAGGCTAATACTGGCATATGTTTAAGAACCAAATATAACTCACCAATAAACGTACACAGTATCAACACAAAGCAATGAACGTGTGTTCCTCTAGGATGGAACAATACACAATATACAAAAATACCAGAGATCACAGAGTAATCGCAGCGGTAATATGTATATATACAATATTCTATATGTGTCCAATGCACCTGAAAATAATATACATACAAGAAATTATATAATACAGAATGATAATCTAAAATACAAATTATCTAGTCTCCTTTATGCCTAGAAAATACAAGCTGGTCTCAGTCATTGTACTTGAAATATCTTGGACTGACCCGAGTATTATATAATAATAAACGGGTCAGACCATATCTAAATCCAGGGTCAATAAACAATTGAAACTCTGTGTATATTGGGTATAAATATAATAATATCATCTCAAACAGTCTAACATCTTATGATGTAAATACACTATAAAACCTAATATAAAAATGTCATCGCTCATATATATAAAATTTTTATCAAATGAGAAATCTAGAAAGAACATCAAATGGACGAATCATCTATATACAGAAATCATCATCTAAATCGATATTTAATATGAGATAGCTTACCGAATCATCCAAACCATATCCAACATCACATAAACCATAAATGTAAATCATCCACAAAGTAAAACACCAATAATAAAGCAAGGCTATCTCAAAAATACCAAATCTTCAAAGGGTATGGATATAGGAGGATTGACTACATTATAGGCTCAACCAGTCTCTAGTCTAGTCAACTCATTATAGGAATGAGACATACATTCCAATTCATGACCCACATGGATATCATAAATCTAATGGGAGACTGACAGCCGCCTACCGTAAGACCGCCCCAGGAACACAGGTATTCTTGCCAACCATAGAGTAACTATTTATTCTTATAGTCTTCAAGATATATGCCAATCTGCTACACTCACATACCCTGAACCAAAGAGGGAGACTCACAGCTGCTTAGTGCAATCCTGCTCCAGGAACCTAGGTCTACTCGGCTACCAGAGAGTATCGTCTATTCCTATAATCTTTAGTTACCTCGACAGACATCGTGACCCCATCCACCAATGGCTCCTCTATGCATAGCACTGGTCACGATCCTACTTTGCCCTTAATGGTAACAGACTACTAGCCTATGCGACACAAAGGGTTATAGGCAACAACCCATATATTACTACCAATAATGTAATACACATCAAATGGATATATATAACTATGGTTTTTATGGATTTGGGGTGCAACCCCACGATTAGCCCGTCAAGGTGGATATTGGCCAATCTGGTTCACTTCCGTAAAATAAAGGAAGCTGGACACAGTATGGATGGTCATATAGTACCCATACCCTATAGCTACACATATCTCTAATAGCAGGTTAACATGTAGTTCTTATAAGCCAACCATAACAATACGATACTCCTCAACGAGTATCACATATACATCCCATTTGAGTGACATTTACTTGTAATGAATAATCAAACAAATAACATAACAACATCCCATACCATGGTATATTATTCGAATAACTATTCAATGCTCATAAACTACACACAATCCACACTAGATATCTCTATATGACAAGTCCGATAAATAACCGAAAAAGTATTACCGAATGCCTTATCCAAATGATATTATTAATCCGTCCATTCTAATTTCTCGTCACACGAAAATGAAATATAATACACTCATATCAAGATGGTCATCACCGTATAATGCTAATGAATCAAATCAACTTAAAGGTGAATCACTCATATATCAAAAATCTGTATAAGATATAAGAAATTAAAAGGTATACAAGTTATACTTAAATCCCCGTTTTAATTCAAACATTGTAATAAAAATAAAAAGGTTCATTAAAATATTTCTTTAAAAAATAATCAAATATAAAGTTTTATAACACCCAAAATCATTTTGTAGAATAATTTCATATCCGAGAGCATTATTAAAACCATTCAACTACATAAAATCATCAAATAAACTAATTCCGAACCAATTAATTTGTAAAAGGGAAAATAAATTTCAAAACTCTTAATTATATTTTATAATCAAAATCCCCTTTTGAAATTACCTTTAAAATCTTTTAAATATTTCACAATTTGGCTTATTTTCAAAATAAGCTTATAAACTCAAGATCCCCTTTTATAAATATTTCTTAGATCCATTTTATTAAATATACACATTACAACAAAATTTCCCTTCATGAAAATATTATTAAAAACCTTTCATTTATACTTATAAGATTTCATACATTCCAATATATTGGAAATTCTCTATTTTATTTTTAAATCAACTTTTATTTCTAAAGCAATTCTCATAAATGATTCCCCAAAGATTCCAAAAATATTATAAAACAAAAAACAAAACAACAATATAAATTTTATCGTGTGGCTGAGTTGAATTCCATCGAATTTCGGTCATCGATCCATTGTACACACAATTTAAAATGCAAACAGACGACATCTCCTCTGCTTTTTGGCCACACATTATTAACCTCCAAAATCATATCTAATATTGCAACAATCATTTCGATATCACAAACAACCAATACAACTAATAACCCAAATAACATTTGAAGCAAGCAATTTAATCGAGATAATAATATATAAGTTGCAAATGGAATTAAACATAGTTGTGAGTGAGAAATACTCACCTAGATAATGTTTAAAATTTCCAAATTAGCAACCACATCACTGCAGCCTTGGACATAGCAACTTGCCTTCTTTTACGAAGTCGAATCAATTCGCTCAGCCTCCCATAATGTGCACACATGTCCAGTTCACAAGCGCTGCACCACTACACTGTCTCCAATAGTCTGCCCTCACTCAGTTCACCCCCACCTCGACCTATGAATGTTGCAATCTTCACCTCGTCGACACCTCCAATCTAAGCTCAATATCCCTTTATCATCGTGCAACATCCACACATCACCATGTTAACGTGTCTGTCTTCCCAAATCGCATCGCACACAAACATTAGCTCAACCTCGCCATCACCCTATAGCCCACGCCATACACTAAATCACGCGACCCAACATTGTGTCGCTCAGCCTGGTAGCACATGTGCACCTCTAGTCTTCTAACCAGGTCGCGACTCCACTCATCAACGACTGCAAATTCCCTTGTTGAGCCATTGAATCGAGCGCGATTCAATTCTTTTTTTAATAATATATGATCGCCGTTTTTAATTCTGGGGAATTCGGCTGAAGTCGAGAATTAGGTAACAGGTTGATATATTGAAGTAGGAAGGAAGATTAGTGAGAAAGGAGAAAGGTGTAGTTTAAAGTGGGCTTGGGCTTTTGTTTATTAAGGAATACTTTAAAATTTTGTATTTAGCTTATATGTTTACTCGTTTACTTCTCTTTTAAGTAATTCTTTCCTCCACTATTTATTTATTTATTTACAAATAAAACTCTAATCTAGTATAAATAAATTTACACCTCATTCTACAAATCATATTTTGATAATGACAATTTCCTTGGATTCGATGTCTTTTTTTTTTGTCACTATTTTAATCACATAACAATTATTTACATTCTAAACTATTTCTAATCGTTTAAAATGATTTATTTGATTTCAGTAAATTATCCAAAATGAATTTACTAATTTAATTCAATTTATTAAAACAAATGCTTTTATTAAGTAAAATTTAATCATGTAAAATATTATCTCCACAAATAATATTTTTTTAAATCGAGTTCAAACATTTTACTTTAATGAATTTATATGTTATTATTATGATGTAGAAAGTAGGGTTGTTAAAGACTCTCCTCTTTATGAAAATTGTCTTCTCGCAATTTCTTATGGGGAGACGTCCAACAACTTATACCCCGACTTCTTACTTATCTTCAATCTTCTTTCAAACTAAACTACTTAATCCTCTATGTGACTCTATCTTTAGTTTTCATATCGTATGCTACATTTAAACAGATTCAATTCAACGACTTTCTATTCTTTGCATATAATAAAAATGTTGTGAAATACTCTAAGGGTCAGATTTTTTTCAATTTTTTTTTTAGTCTCCTTTGTGCAGAAAACGTTTTGAAAAATAAAAAACATATATATACACACATCCCAATCAATTCGGCATCCCGAAACATGGGGTAACAATATATATCACATATACCAATTTTTCGTAAAAACATGCCTCTTTATTATCATTTTAAGCAAGTTTGCTTAATTTTAAGCCAGAAAAAGGTGAGCAAGTCTTGCCAAGTAGTCCAATTGTGCTTCAAGTGTACCTTTCTCAAATCAGTTCAAACATTAGCTTTATATGTAAAGAGGTACGATAAGTATATACAACCATTAACTATAAAAATACGTTATATTTTTGTTAAGCCACTTCCGACAAACCTCCAAAGGTCTAAATCACAAAATTAGACAACGGTATTAAAGAGTGAAATGTTTTGTAGTGTGTTAGCTTTCCAAAACATTTTTCGAATTGCACAAATGTCAAGTAGATCATGAGTTATGACAGCTTCTACATCGATATGTAATTTAGATTTTACGGAAATCACATTTGTGACCATTAGACCATCAAAATTTTGCTAAGTACTTGAAATAAAAGTTCTTGCTTAAACTTTTAGCTTTCCGAAATGGGTAAAATCGTCGAAATGTGATAAATCGTTTGAAACTTATGGTCGAATGAAGTCGACGCTATTCTATAAGAATTTCAATTTCCGGAAAGCAATATCTTTTGAATTTAATTCATGTTCTAAATCAGTGTTGTTTTCAAAATTTTACATTGCATTATTACAAAATTAATTCTCTAATAGTATAGCCTAGTAAATTCAGGAGCTCTTAGTTTCTACTTCTGGCCAACAAATTTCACTATGTATTCGTTTGAAAAACTCACAAATTAGAAGTATTCTTAGAAGTCGCTGCCTAACATAGTGCAACAACAACTTGGCTGTCATATTTTGGATACAATGTAGTAGTTTTTTACTTTCTAGTTTCTAACTCAGCATATACGATGCCATCGCTTTGTTAGTGTAACTCTGTGACCTCAACATTTATCTTTCTTTCTTTTTTCTTTTTTTCTTTTTTTTTTTTTGCACTCTCCTCTTTTTTTCACCATAAATCATGTTAATATTGAAATGAAATTTTATACATTGAATAGTATGAGCATCAGATATGCAACAGCATCACAAACGTCAAAGAAATACATCTTTGTAAAAGTTAGGACCAAACCATATTGAATTGGAACATTGAATGGTATAACGAATTTTTTTTTTCCCTTTTCGCTTGGATGTAATATTATTTTTTAAATGGAACATTGAATGGTATAACAAGAAATGAAAAATGCTGACAGACATCAAAGAGTACTTTACTCAGGGTGGATACCATCTTCACTGCCAAACATTAACAAAACATTGGTTATATATTAGATGCACAGCAGACTATTCCTCTTCAGACGAGTGGACAATAAAAAGCTTCTTGCATTCTTTTGGCTTAGTGATGTCAGAAGGGCTACATGGGTATATTATCGTTTTAAAGTTTGGTCTGTACCAGACTGCAACACATTTCTGAAGCTTAGTTTGAGGCATTGCATAGATATCTCTGTAATGATTTATTACAAACATTCAAAATGTTTTGATTATCCAACCTTCACACTTAGTAGTGGATGTCCTTGTGGTGACTGAGTTATGAAATGCATGTTCAGAGCAATGGTTTATTAAAGCATGGGCTGATTCTTTCTAAGCTATATTCGTATGTATATTTAGTCCTACAAACTAGAATGCCGAATACAAAATTCTTGTTCATTGCACCTTCAAATCCAATCGCACTTGTAACTTCTTTGCTGTGATGTTAAGCTGGCTTATTTCTCAAGTCTGGAGCCTTGATCATCTTTTGAAATTTGAGGTTTTTCATTATTTTCCAGCGCAACTTTTTAGCTTCTGAAGCAATTTGATTAAGAACCGTTATAACCTATGTTAGTCCTGGTAACTTGAAACAATTTGTATATAATCAAAATCCAATATTAGGATCCAAAAGGTCAACAGCACATCGCATGCGTTTGATCTGTCTATTTGCTGTAAATTTATTATATAATGTGTTGTTCTAATTTGTCTATTTGCTGTAAATTTATTTACCAATTGCCAATATGTCGTGTTGAAATGTCTCATAGGGTTTAGGAATCTCTATGGATAACGTTGGTCGGACGCATCGACTAGAATTTTAAAGCACCGAACGGACAAATTAACATCAAATAAACTATTTAAACATTTTCAATCACTCGATAAAATCAGACTCATATTTTATCAAATATTTCCTTATATGAATAAAAATATTTATTTTCAAAAGTTTGAATTTACATTCCATTCAACAATCATTAATAACAATACACTTCACTACACATTCACAATATCAAATCACTCTATTAATTTAATTCGATTTTCCTTCCGACATTTTTAGACTAAGCCTAATAAAAAATATTAATTTAATCAAACACGTATCAAACAAACAAACGTCTTCAACGGAAAACAATTTATTAGCATCCGCTACGCATCGTCAATCTTACTTGATCATACTACTTAACTTGCCATATGGAGGTTTATTCACTATCACTAATACTGACACTACCTATCAGGCTAACAACTCTTCGTTTTCTATCACCATCAACAACTCATATCAACTACGAGACAAATACACCAAAGAAATAGGGATAATAATAATAATATATATCAAAAAAATAACATGTACGATCCCAGATGATTACCCCAATAATCATCGTATACTCCTACCATCCCTTAAATATAGGATAATTACCTAACACGCCCTAAGGGGTCAGGGACTCTAAGTCTCACCTAAGGTCAATACTTGTGTCTCTTATATAAGATGTATTGTTCTAAACCCGCTCTAATAACAACTGCAACATCCTACCTTTATACTCATACTATACAAGAGTATTACAAAATAATATTGTCGTATAATATGTAGAATAAGACGATATATTGTGCACACATGAATATTCCCTTCGGCTAAATCTAGTACGTCTTTAAACATCGAATATAACTTACCAATAAACGTCACGGTATCGATACAAAGCAATAAACACGTGAAACAATACACACTATATCGAAATACCAGAGATTACAAGTCAATCGCAGCGAGAATACACATAAAAATATATATTAAATATGTGTCCAATACACGTCACAATCATACACATACAATAGACTATATAATATAGAATGATAATCTAAAATACAAATTATCTAATCTCCTCTACACCCAGAAAATATAATATTGTCTCACAGTCTTTGTAATTGAAATGTCTCGGGCTGATCCGAGTATTATATCAATAATAAACGGGCCAGACTATATCTAATCCAAGGTCAATAATAATATAAAACTCTATATATACTGGGTATAAATATAATAGTATCATCTTAAACAGCCCAACATCATATAATGTAAATACGGCATAAAACTTATAAAAATGTCATCACCCATGGATATATAAAACTCGTCAAATAAGAAATAATGAAACAACATCAAATGGATGAATCATCATATTCAGAAATCATCCTCTCAATCAATATATAAAGTGAGACAGCCTATCAAATCATCCAAACCATATCCAACATCACACAAACCATAAATATAAATCATCCACAAAATAAAACAACAACAATAAAACAAGGTTATTTCAGAAATACCAAATCATCAAACAGTATGGAAATATGAGGAATGACTACACTTTAGACTCAACCAGTCTCTAGTCTAGTTAACTCAATATAGGAATGAGACATATATGTCAATTCACTACATATACCATGAATCTAATGGGAGACTCACAACCATCTACCGCAAGCCAGCCCCAAGAACACAGGTACACTTGCCAACCGTAGAGTAACCATTTATTTGTATAGTCTTCAAGGTATATGCCAATCTACTACACTCGTATGATCTGAACCAGATAAGGAAACGGATAGCCGCCTATCACAAGCCTGCTCCAGGAACCGAGATATGCACCTCTACCATAGAGTACCATCTATTCCTAAAATCTTCAGTTACCTCAACATACATAGAGACCCCATTCATCAGTGGCTCGTTTACGCGTATCTCCGATCATGACCCTCCTTTACCCCTAATGGTAAAAACTATTGGCCTTTGCAACAGAATGGGCCATGGGTAACAACCCACCTACTGCTACCAATACTATGATGTGCATCAAAGGGACATATAACTACGGTATTGCGGATCTGGAGCGCGTATCCACGATCAGGCGGCTAGAATGGATACAAGCCAATCTGGTTCACTTCCGAAAAATAAAGCAATTTGGACACAATATGAATGGTCATATAGTACTCATACGTTTTACCTACACATATATCTAATAGTAGGCCGACACGCGACTCTCATAAGCCAATATATAACAATACGATACTCCTCATCGAGTATCACATATACACATGAGTGTAATCCCCATTTGAGTGACATTTACTTGCAATAAATAATCGAACAAATAACATAATAGTGTCTCATGCCACCGTATGTTATTCGAATAATTATTCAATGCTCATAAATTATACTCAGTCAACATTAGGTATCTCGATATGACAAGTTTGATGAATAACCAGAAAAGTATTACCGAATGCCCCATCCCAAATGGTATTACTAATCCATTTAATCAAATTTCTCATTATATAGAAATGAAATATAGTACAATCATATCAAGGATGTCATCACTGTATCATACTAAATTCATCAATCAAATCAACTTAATGGTGAATCACTTTTTTATCAAAAATTTGTATAAGATATGAGAAATCAAAAGATATACAAATTATACTTAAATCTAATATTAATTCAAACATTGTAATAAAAACAATAAGGCTCATCAAAATAATTTTTAAACAATTAAATCAAATTTTCAAATATAAATTTTTGTAAATTTAAAATCATTTTATAGAATAATTTCATTTTCGAGAATATTATTAAAACCATTCAGTTATACAAATCATCAAATAAACTATATCCAACCCAACAAATCTATAAAAAGGAAAATATATTTCAAAACTCTAAAAATATATTTTTATAATTAAAACCCCCGTTCGAAATTACCTTAAAATCTTTTAAAATATTTCCCAATTTAGCTTATCTTCAAAATAAGCTTATAAACTCAAAATCCCCTTTTAAAAATATTTCCTAGATCCATTTTATTACATATACACATTACAACAGAATTTCCCTTCATGAAAATATTATTAAAAAGCTCTCGTTTATACTTATAAGATTCCATTCACTCCAATATATTGAAAATTCTCAATTTTATTTTAAATCAACTTTTATTTCTAAAACAGTTCCCATAGATAATCCCCGGACGCTTTCAAAAATATTATAAAATAGAAAAATCAATAAATTGTCTAAAATAAAATTCATGGAGCAAAATTATCTAAAATCAATAACATAACAACAATATGAATTTTATCGTGTGGTCAAGTCGAATTCTATCGAATTTCGGACGTCGATGCATTGTACCGACGATAAATAAACATTACAAATTAAAATGCAAACGGACGACGTCTCCTTTGTATTTTGGTCATCCGACAAACAAAAATCTCCATTATTAATCTCCAAAATCATATCTAATGTCACAACAATCATTCCAATATCATAAACAACCAATACAACCAATAGCCCAAACAATATTTCAAGCAAGCAATTTAGTCGAGATTATATATATATATATATATATATATATATATATATATATATATATATATAAGTTGAAAGTGTAATTAAATATAGTTGGGAGTGAGAAATAGTCACCTAATTAATGCGCAAAATTCCTAAATTAGGGAGCACTTCACTACAGCCTTGGACATAGCAATTCGCGTTCTTCCACGAAGTCGAATCAATTCGCTCAGCCTCCCGCAATGTACACACATGTCCAGTTCACAAGCGCTGCACCACCACATTGTCTCCAATAGTCCGCCCTTAATCAGTTCACCTCTACCTTAACCTATAACTGTTGCAATCTTCACCTTGTCGACACCTCCAAATCTGAGCGCGGAAATCCCCTTATCATCATGTGACATCCACACATCAGCACGTTAATGCACATGTTTTTCCCAAATCGCATCACACATGCAACCAGTAACTCAGCCTCGCCATCACCCTACAACCCACGCCACACACTAAATCACATGACCCGACATTGCATCGCTCAGCCTGATATCGCACGCGCACCTCCAATTGCCTAACCAGGTCACGACTCCACTCATTGACAGTTGCTCCTCCCCTATTGCTCCTTTGAATCGAGCGCGATTCAATTCTCCTTCTTTTTTCTATATTTTATAATATGTGGACGCAATTTTGAATTTGGAGAGTTCGGCTGAAGTCCAGAATGGGTAATGGATTGATATATTGAAGTAGGAAGGAAATTTCACGAGAGAAGGTGAAAGGTATAGTTCAAAATGGGCTTGGGCTTTTGTTTATTAAGGAGTAGTTTTAAATTTTGTATTTAGCTCATATATTTACTCTTTTACTTCTCCTAAGTTTTTCATCTTTTGTTATTTATTTGCAAATAAAATTCCAATCTAGTATAATTAAATTTACACTTCATTCTACATATCATATTTCGATAACAACAAATCCGATGTCCGCTTATTTTTTGTCACTATTTCAATCAAATAACAATTATTTACGTTCTAAAATATTTCCTAATCATTTGAAATAATTTATTTCATTTCAATAAATTATCCAAAAAGAAGTTATTAATTTAATTCAATTTATTAAAATAAAATCTTTTATCAAGTACAATTTAATCGTATACAACATTATCTTCACAAATAATAATTATTAAAATCGAATTCAAATGTTTTATTTTAATTAAATTTGTATGTTATTATTACCACGTAGAAAGTAATGTTCTTAAAGAAGAACTGACCCAGCGACCCTCAGGATAGGTTGGGTTCTTCTTCTCCTTCCACAAGTTCGAAGCCATTTGACAATGTGAACTCTTTAGTAGTGTAACTTTGTCGTTCCATTGTCAGAAGGAAATTATAGGTTGATCATCAACTGTGGACACCCGAATAGGGATCACCCTGGTCCATAATTGATTGTCGAGTAGTTTGTGTCGATCGTCAATGACGGGCACTCATTTCGCGGTCATGTCCTGACCATAGGCTAATCGGGCTTGCTATTGTCGGGAAAGAAGTTTTGGCTAATCGTCAACGACGTGCACCCAATTGGCGGTCATGTCCTGACAATGGTCTGATCGGGCTTACTGTAACCAACAAAGAAGCTTGGGCCGATCATCAACGAAGAGCACCGCTTGGTGGTCATGTCTTGACCATGGGCTGATCGGGCTCGTCGTGGCCGACAAAGAGGTTTGAGCCGATCGTCAGTGACAAGCACCCATTCGGTGGCCATGTCTTGAACATGGACTGATCGGGCTCGCCATTGCCAACAAAGATATTTGGGTCAATCATCAACGATGAGCACCCGCTTGGTAATTATGTCATGACCATGGGCTGATCGAGCTTGCCACTACCGGAAAAAAGGTTTGGGTCGATCGTTAATGTCGAGCATCCACTTGGTGGACATGTCCCGACGATGAGCTGAGCGGGTTTGTCGATGTCAACAAAGAGATTTTGAGGGAAGATAACACAATGATTGAGCTTGGTTCCTAAGTCGAGGAGTTAGGTTTTCAGCATATGCGATATCCCTTTAAAATTTCTACGTTAATCCAACACAAGTAGTTGATAGCACAAGGTTATGTTTCTTATTGATTATCTGTTGAGACAAGATTTCAAGGAAAACACACCCTATTAGAGTTTTTTTTATAACGACTTCAATTATAAAACTTCAATAAAATAAAAATGACAAAAGTTCAAGTAAAATAATGATGAAGGCGGTGTGTGTTCCAAGCCTTCCTGAATATGGCTCCATCTATGATACTGAGGACGAATGCTCTACTTCCTAAATCCTTGTGAATGACAAACGGTCCTTCCCAAACTGGATCCAATGCCCCGATTTGGGGAATATTCGTTTAAGCACCAAATCCCTTACCTTGAGCGGGGGGTGTTTGACCTTAGCATTGTAATGGGCAGTAATTCTTTGTATATATATGCTTCTGCCTTTATAGCGAATTTTTTGCATCTTTCATCAACCAAGTCATGCAACATGTTCAATAACTCCTCATTCTCCTTTGGGTCATTGTAATTCCTTGTCTGATGGTACTACTATCTCTACGAAACCCTTAAGCCAATGAGAAAGTAGTATGACCTTTATTGCTTTGAAAGAAGTACGATAGACCCATAATGCTAGAGGAAGCTCGTCCACCCATGCTCCTTTCGCTTTCTCCAACCACTTCTTTATGAGAGTTTTCAAAACCGTGTTGACCACATCTACCCGCCCGTTAGCTTGTGGGTATGTTATAGATGAAAAACTCATCTTTATCCCATGATGCTGGTAGAGCTCAACAAACTCCTCACTATTGAACTGCTATCTATTATTCGAAATAATCCAAAAAAGGAATTTCGTACCTACATATCACATTTCAGATTAAGAAGTTTATGTCCTTGGCCGTCGACACTTTAGTAAGGGGCTCCGCTTCCACCCACTTAGTAAAGTAGTCAACTACCACTATGGCGTACTTAGCTCCTCCTCGAGCCATTGGAAGCTTCCCGATCAGGACTATTCCCAAACCGCAAAGGGCCAAGGGATGACCATATGAGTTAGCTCTATTGGGGGTAGCCTGGGAATCATAGCAAATTGCTGGAACTTATCACACCTCTTCTCATACTCCATTACACCATGATTCAAGGTCGGCTAGAAGTATCCATACCACAACACCTTCTTTGCTAAAATCAGCCCTTGTGTGATCTCTGCAGCTCCCTTGATATATGTCTCCGAGTACCTATTCGGCCTCCTGCCTAGCAATGCATCTCAGCAGTGGTTTCGAATATCCTCTCTGATACAGCAGTCCATCCTGGATACGAAGCATGGTGCCTTTCGTAGCATCTTCCTACCCTCATTCCTATTGTCGGGTAGTATTCCTTCACTCAAGTAACTTACCAATGGGTCATTTGGATCTCCTTACCTCTAATAGTTGCAACCACACTTACTTTCTTGAACCCGGGTCAATGTAGGGTCATAATAGGTAGCAATCCTAATAGAGACTCATCTCCCCAACTTGCCAACTTTTCTAGCTCGTCTATATCTTGATTTTCCTTCCAAATGTGCTTAACCATGTAGTGCTCCGTCCTAGTAAGCACGTCTTTAATCTTTTCCATATAAGATTTCAAGCGTTCTCCTTTGGCCTGGAATTCCCAAGCCTTGATTCACTACCAACCAAGAGTCGCTATGAACATGCAACGACTTGATCCCTGGCTCCTTTGCTAACTTTAGCGCGTCTATTATAGCCTTATACTCCAACTAGTTGTTTGTTGCTTTTGAATCCCAATCCAATTGCATAAATCAACTTCCTTCCTTCGAGGGTCAAGAATATTACCCCCGCACTAGAGTCATGATTATTAGATGCTCCATCAACATACACTCGCCACTTGAAAGAATCCCCCTTCTAGGGCTTTACTTCTTCGTTTCAAATAGTAAAATCTCCAAGAAAGTCCACTAATGCTTGCCTCTTGATTGTAGTTCGTGGGTGATAGGTTATCTCATATTGACTCACCTTCATATATCATATCTACACCACCTTTTGATTGTAGTTCGTAGGCTACCTTAGGGGTTGGTCCATGAGCACCCGGATAGGGCGTGACTGGAAGTAATGCCTTGGTTTTCTAGATGCGATCAACAAACAATATAACAATTTCTCCAGTTTAAGATACCTGGACTATGGCCCAGTGAAGCGCTTGCTTATGTAGTACACATGATGTTGTACCTGGTCTTTTCTCTCCGACCAAAGCTAGGCTCAAAGCATGATGTGACACTATAAAGTTGATGTGAAGATCTTCCCCCTCAACTGGTGTAGGCAAGACCAATGTCTTCTGCAAGTGCTCTAACGGGTTTAAGAATGTAGTCAGACAATCATATGTCCACACAAACTTACCTTTTCCCTTTTTGAGCTCTTTACAGAATGAGACGCACTTGTATGTGGCTTTGGATATAAACCTGCTCAGTGCCGCTACTTTCCCATTTGAACTCTACATTTCCTTCCGAGTTTGGGGAATTCTGATGTCTCATTGTGCCCAGACCTATTTCGGATTAGCCTCAATCCCCTTTGCATGGAGAATGAAACCCAAGAATTTTCTAGACGCCACTCCGAACGAACATTTCAATAAGTTTAGCTTCATGTCGCATCTATGAATAATTTGAAACAATTCGTCCAACTGCAGATGTGATCTCAACCCCTCTTGACTTTACCAACAAGTCATTACATTAACCTCTATGCTTTTGCTAATCTGTCCGACGAACATCTTGTTTCCTAGACGTTTGTATGTCGCTTTCGCATTTATAAGTCCAAATGGTATAACCTTATAGTAGTAGTGCTCCGGGTCGGTGATACAGCCGCTATGCTTCTGGTCGGGAACATGCATTGCGATCTAGTTATACCAGGAGTAGGCATCCATAAAGGATAGAAGCTTATGCCTAGTAACTAACCGATCGATCCCGGTGAGCGGAAAGTAGGACATGCATTAATCAAGTTAGTGAAGTCTATACAAATCTGCAATTTCCCATTTGACCTTTTAACGAGGATTAGGTCTTCTGTCCATTCTGGTTATAATGATTCTTGAATGAAGCCATTTTCCAATAAGGTTTTTACTTCTTCATTCAGTGGCATCGATCATTTCGGGCCTATACTCCTTTTCTTCTGCTTCATAGAAGGTTTCCTTAGGTCGATGTTTAGGGAGTGACAAGAAACTAAGGAAGAAATCCTACACATGTCTGCATGGATTTGGCGAAGTCCTAATTGTCCCATAGAAAACCAATCATCTATATCTTTAGATACCTCTTTAGACTGGATCCAATTTTTGTAAGTTTCGTAGGATCACTATCATCAACTTGCACAGACTCCAACACCTCTCTAGGCTCAGTTGCAGCCCTCTCTCCTCCATCTCTCGGGTCAAGCTCGTTATGAAGATCTCTTGTAAACTCAAGAGGGCGGCCATCCTTTAATTGTTATGCGAGGGAGTTCTTGGCGTAGAAGGCAATTTCTACGCCTTTCCTATTCTCTCTCCATTTATTCTCCTGCAGCTCTACAACATAACATTGCCTAACCGTGACTTGGTTTCCTTTCACCACTCATATCCCGCTGGCCGTCAAGAATTTCATCGTCAAACATGATGAAACCACTACTGCATGAAAATCAGATAAGGCTGGATATCTTAGGAAGGCATCATAAGTTGGGAATCCATCCAGCAACATTAAAGATTGCTTTCGCATGGCTGATTGGGGTTGGGCTCCTACCTCAACAAACAAATCCAACCTCCCTAAGGGTATGGTGCCTTCTTTTGTTAAACCATGTAGCCATTAGTTGCATGGAATGACATCTTCCATGTACAATTCCATATTTTCGAATGAGTCTTTGAATAGAATATTCCTTGAAATTTCATTATCTACCAAAATTCAATGTACTTCTAGTAGGCTCTGCATGGTCGTACTCACAATTGGATCTATATGTGGGTATTGCTTCCCACATAAGTCATTGTCATAAAAAGTTATCACCTCCTGCTCTAAATAAGGAGTCTTAGCATTATGTTCTTCTCTTATTATACATACGTAGGCATCTCCATTTTTCAAAGACTTTGCATACCTCTCTATCTCACACCGCCTCCTGTCTGCCATATGAGGTCCCCCTACTATGGTATAAATTACCAGCCTTCTATCTTTTCGACGGTTGGCTGTAGACCTTCACCTCCATTTCCCGACAGGGGCTATCTCGAGCTTGCTTATCAGGAGTGACAAGTGCCTTTAGGGTCTTGATGTACTGCTCCAGCTTCTTTTTCCTGATGCATTCCTCAATTAAGTCCGCTAAATGGTGACTTTCATTGATGTTATGTCCATGAGACTCATGGAACCTGCATACATCCTAGAGATTCTTTTAGCCTCTGTTTCTTTCTTCGAAGCAGGCCTATTGTACTTAAGCTTTGCTTATGTGGCCAAGTAGATGTTCTCTATAGTATCATTCAGGTCCGCATAAGTGTCAATTCTCATGCTAGGATTAAATCTCCTTCGATCGTTTTCTTACCAAAGAAATTGCTGGATTTATTATTTTTCATTTTTCTCCATGCTACCCTCTTCACCATTCTTAACTATAACATTCACACTACCGGAAGCTCGTAATGGCTTAGTATCAGCTTACTGCCTTAAGGCAGCTTCCTCCAATCGCATATACTTCGCGGCTTCATAAGAAGTCCTGAAGGGTGGCTGGTTTCTCTTCAGTTAGTCTTTGAGCCATCTTTGAGTCACAGTGTACACCTCCACACATTTCCATCAGGGTTAACCATCCTCAACGTTTTAAACATTCGTAGCTACAGCGTTAAAGCAACTTAAATATTGTCGTAGAGTTTCGCCCTCCTATTGTTTAACATTTGACAAGGAATATGAGTGCTTAAGCTATTCTATGGGTACCCAAAAATGACTGATGAACTTCTCCTTTAACATCTCCTATGAATGAATTGAGCTGAGGGGACGGTGAAAAAACCACATAGTTGCTAGGTTTGTCAAGAACAACGTAAAGCACTTGCACATGACATCTTCTATTGCTCCACTCGTAAGCATATGCTATGTATATCATTGTAAATGCATTATGGGATCGGTTAAGCCTTGATAAGGATCGATAGTGGGCATTCAAAAATTCCTCGGATTTTAAGCAGTCTCTATTTCCACAGTAAATGGGTTGCTGACTCTCATGCCAATTCCCTGCTCCATTTGCTCTCGATGAACATATTCTCCAATATTCCACACCACACAGTTATTTGGCATTAGGGATGACCAAGAAAGAACTAACCTCTCCATTCAAAGCAAGGGCTTCTATCATGTCTCCTTTGATAACTCGTTCTATAATCCTAGCTGCGTTCTCTACTCTGAGATCACTTACGTCGGTAAGCCCATCTTTCATCAGCTATTGGTTCAGCCAAGTTTAAGAGCATTGCTTAATAAATGTGGTCTAGCCAAAGTCGCCCCTGGTCCATCACCTTCCCTATCTGGTTCGGTGTCTGACTGGTCCTCGGGTGCGGCGTACAGTTGAGCCCCTGCTTTACCTGCTTCCTCGACATTCACTCGTCCTACTCCTTGATTTTCCTAGTTAGATTTGCCACTAGAGTATGATCTCCGTTGATCATCTGGTTAGTGTTCTCCCCTAATTTCAGTGTTGTGTGTGGTTGGTTATGCCTACACCAAGCATACCATAATTTGATCCACAATAGCTTACTGTTGGGCATCGAGATGAGTATCAAAGTTTTCCACAACTCTGTCTAAGTCGCCTCTAGTAATGGCATCTGGGACTAGAGTACTAGAAGAATGATTATCCTATTCTACCATGTCATAGTTGGCACCCCTATTGGTAGTGCCTACCTTGCTATTAGATTTAGGAGGCATGTTGACCATAGATTCCCTTCTCAATTAAAACACCAAAAAAGTTTGCATAAAAAATTGTCAAACACCTCCAATCGATTTTTCATAGTAGAATAAAAGAAGAATAAAAGGCAAAAAAAGTAATGTACCCCAGGGTTTATAGTGGTTCAGCCGTAATGGGCTTACGTCCACTGTTTGTTTTTGTTCCTTTCTCTTATACTTTTGATATTACAAGCAACTAACAAAGAGTATATGATTTATAATAAAAAACCATGATTCGAATGCTTTGCTTGATTGATTCTATAGCTTGGAGTCTTGTAGATCCTAAAAAGTTATTATCTGGACGTCAAATACTTGAGTATTTAAAGGGACAAAGAGGTGGTGTCATTAATTAGGATATTTCCTTGTATAACTCGCCAGAGGGAATATTTTCGAGAACCTAGAATATTCCTGATTATTTCTATATATATATATATATATATATATATATATATTTATTTCCATGTATACATTGCACAGTTTGGCTAAGAAATTAGTTCGGAGGTTGTTGGTTCGACTAGGATGGATGTGGACAAGTTGTAAGACAAGTTCGTATGCATTCCTATTTGGTTCGGCCCCCTTTTGTTCGGTAAGGCTCCCCCTTGGCTTGGCTCAGTAGATCTAGGATGGTTTTGATCGAGTGAATGCCTCTTTCCTTAGTCCGGTGAGTGCCTTAAGTGCATTCTTCGGTGGCTGACTAACCATAGAGCAAAAGATCATGTTCGGTGGCTTGGGGATACCTAAAAAATTTCAGTTCGATACTTCAACCACCGAACAGAAGATCTTGTTTGGTGTCTTGGGTTACTGAGCAGAAACTTAAATTTGGTACTTAAATCATCGAACAAATGGAAGAAAATTTTCTTTCTCCCCAGTCCTCCAAGCTCTTTGTCCTTCCTTTACCCTTGCACTACCTGATGTGTTACCTTCCTCCTGGCCAAGCCGAGTTTGTTTTCAAAGCTCTAATTACCTTGGTCTTATGGGAGAAATCTCCCACAATAATAATAAATATATGATGTATATATTCACACATGAATTGATAACATAGGGTAAAAAGTGACCTACATAGTAGTATTTAACATCAAGAAAACTGTCAAATAATATACGTCCTAAGCAGAAATATCATAAGTACCTTTAGGTCTCAGGGTGTCGTAAGAAAAACTATAAATAAATCCATTTTATCTAGTATTAATTTAGAACTTGATGACATAACACACAATAACATGGTTAATATATACATATGTGTATAAGATTTATATCTATAATGTATATATTGGCTATATATTTATATTAATTGCCTTAGTTAAATTTTTTAAAATAAATATTTATACATAAAATAATTCAAAGTAGTCCTAGGAAAAAATTCAAAGTTATATATATATATATTAATAAGATGCATTTTGATTTAAAATATCTAATATATTTTAACTAGGTGAAAATTTTAAATTCAAATTTAAAGTTAAGATATCCTAGTTTGACGAAGTAAAAAAAAATTCAAATTCATAATTAAAAATATCTAAGTTTAACTTGGTAAAATACATTCAAATTCAAATTTAGAAAGTTATTAAATAAAATATCTTCAATTAATTATAATGTTTGTAGTATGCACGTCATAACATGCCCTCAAAGCGAGAGAGAAAACATCTAAATCTCACATCATCTATAGCACGTGCACCATCCATGTGTCACCCATACTTAATCAAATCTACATGGGATCGGCTAAGCCATTATAAAGTTGCATCGTTGGCATTACAATCTAGGTCTTTCGGTTAGCCCATACTTAATCAAAGCAACGCTAATTTCCTCCGTGAATGTGCTCCGATTAGCCATGGAAACCCATCCATCATCATGCTTTGCTGATTCTCTTGTGACAATCTCTTAATCGTATCTTCCAATAATTCATTGATGCCAACTTTTCACCCTGAGTGATGAACGCCATGTGCATTGCCCTGTGTTCAACTAGGCAAATGCTCACGGTTAGCCCTATGAGATCTAGGTCTTTCAATTTCTATGGAGTTCATTCATAGAGTTTTCTAGTGGTGTTGGCGTGGATTATGTCCACTTCGTACTGGCAAAGTAGTGTTCTCTTCCGCATCTCTAGCTCGAGGATCAGTAGCTTGTCATAACTAACATTAACTTCTTGCAACTTGGCCTCAAAGTCAGATAAATTCAATGCCTCGTGGGAATAGTCTGCACAGATCTTTCTAGAACAGCCAGTACGATTCATTTCAGATCGGTCTGTACCAATCAATATCCCAATTTGGATAATGACTCCAATTTTCATACCATTTTCTTCTTCTCCCAAACAGCCTATCTGTACATATTATACTTTCCTCAATGATTTTACTTCGACGAGGATAAACTCTCCTTATTAGCATTTGAAGGCGAGTATTCTCTTTTATTTTTTCTATGCTTTTACGTCTCCTTTTGCTCCTGGGGTTGGGATAAATACTTCTTCATCTCCTCTATAATGGAATGTTGATTCTCCATCACTTTCTTATTCATTTCAGGCATCATTCTATCCAACTTAGCCTTTGTTGCCATCTTTGGTGCACTTGAAGTATCTGCTTAAGTTGGTTGAGCAGTTTCCTCTTCGTACCGAGAGCTTTCATCATCGCCTTAAGTAGTAGCTCTAGATCTAGTACTTCTATCCTCCTTTAGAGCCATTGGATTTTGGATATGTTTGTAGCCAATCTTCAATCTATGATTGAGAAATTCATCCTCGGTGAAATCACATAAAATATTTGCATGTCAAATGGGAAAACACCCCAATCAGTAAAAATGAAATTCAAAACCGGTATGAATCAAAAGAGAAAAGAGAAAGGACATAAATTTTAAAGTGGTTCGGCTCAAACCTTAAACCTATGTCCACTATCAATTTTATTTCTGATGAGACCTATAATTACAACCACTTTTATAATAAAATTAGTTCTTGTTACTAGTTGATTTTGAGAAATGGCAACAACTCGGTGAAAAAACATAAAGAGATTATAGGGCCAAAAAAATCCATTTAAGCTAATGTTGTCTTCCTATTTATAGACAATTTGAGCAAGAAAATCGCTAAATAAGCAAATATCTCCAAATTAAATTATTGCTCAAAATTTTCACAAGTAGCCAGTAAGCCAATTAAAGGAATTTGCCTTTGATATTCTGCCGACCCAAAAAGTCTGGCCTAAGCCCATGTTAATATCAAGCCAACTTTTCTATTCAATAAGACACCAAGATAAGGTTCAACCACTTCACACTTAAACAAGTTCTGGACTAGGTTTGGCTCGATCTCGACCGGCTCCTTATATCGAACTTCTTCCAACCGTATCTGAAAGCCAACATAATTCGCTCGGCATCACATCAGTTGTTGGTCAGCTCCTATCCAAGCCAACTCTAGCAGGCAACATAAAAAGAAAGAATGGCCTTGGCATGGCCCGTCTTTCAGCGTGGCATCAGTACAACCAACTTTAACTGGCATCAGGCCTTCCCCTGAACACCGATGCATTGTCGTTTACCCATCTTCCCCAGATAGTCCTCAACAAGATTCCAAGTCTCTTTCATATTGCTGATAGTCATTGGACAACTCAACGATGGAGGCGCTCAAGTGAATGATAAGGTTGTCCATCCATTCATTTGAATTACCATAGTTGGGTAGTTGAACAAATGTGGCTTACCATCATCATTAAATGTGTGTTTATTGTAAATCCACGCATGGTTTAGGGAGGTATTAAGTACTTTCTCATCCACCGCCTATCATATGGTATACTTTACAACTATCAACCAACTACCTCTACAGTCAAATCAATAGTCAGTTACTTTTCCCATCAACTCTATAGCATGATCTCAAACATCCACCGTCCACTTTAATTACTATAAATACCACTACTTTTCAACTTTAAAGGGGTTGAGATCTGGTTGAAACATTCAAGAATCTCAAATACTATGCATAGTTAAACGCTCTTGTTACCACATAAATCCTGTAAGTCTTAAATAATCCCTTTTTTCTTATTATTCTCTTGTAATTTCATGTGGTATAAAAAAAATATAGTAAGAGAGCTTCACAGTGGAGTAGGCAGCTTTGCTGACACTCTATATCTTGTGTTATTTACCTTTCAGTTGTGTATTTAAATTCTAATTTTCACTATTTATAGGCCTAGTGAATAGCAAGTAATCTTTGCTTTTCACTATGCACTCTATCATTCTGAGGTTAGCTAAAAAACTGGTCAACATTATGGCACTAGAAGGAGGGCCTCCCACTAAAAGCTTTCCCCTTTGCACACCTTTTAAATCCACATGACCTGATACAACTTTTTACAATGGACAATTCTCCACCGTTCGAAGGTAACATCCCTAACATGCACCAAACCAACGACAACACTCTCACTAGTGTTGCCCGGCCCAACCTTGACTCCAACGAAGAGATCTAGCATGTCATGCTACTACAGCTATTAATCGTGCGTCAACTAGCATACAAAGTAAATGGCTTAAGGATGTAGATGGATGCTCAAGCCATTATGAACTTTGTCCCACCAGATCCTCCAACGGTCGACCTGGTTGAACTGCTTGCTCACATACCAATGCTTCTCGGTTGTTACGATCCCCGAAACACTACCGAGGCTATAACGACCCGAAATTTCACTGCTTTGATTTGTGAATATTTAGTTATTTTAAATACTCAAATAATAAGTTTTATAATGAAAATAAAACGCTTTTAAATGATAAAAAATAATGGTGAAATAGTTTTCAAAATTTATTTACAAAAATATATAGTTCGATGAAAAACTAAAAATGTGACCAAATTTGTTTTCGGAATTTTCGATATTTCATCGGCTGAAAGTTGTCGGAAATGTCATGACACTTTGGTCCACACATGCACACATTTTCAAATATTTTGAATGGAAATGCATATGTATGTACACTTAACTATGCATGTGTGTGTATATATATAAGATATGATTTTATTATAAAAAGTTAATATATTATATAATATAAAGTTAATATATTATATAATATAAAGATGCTTTTCCCGACATAAGTACAATTAACTACAAAACATGTTTTAACATGTTGGAACATGAAGTTTCAGAAGGAATACAAGTTTGGTGAGGTGGCATAAGGTGGTGGAGGGTAAATACAAGAGGCGTTTAAATAATTTATTCATTTTCTTACTTATAAATAGCCCTTTCTTCCATCCATTTTCCTCCTCTTCCTTCTATCATATCTTTCCCTTCTCTAATTCATATGGAGAAATTATTTTTTTATAAACCATGTAAAATTCCAGTGGCTGCAACTTCCATTGGTACCACTTCTTCAAGTTATGAGCACGGCTATGTCAAATATGCATTTCTTTCAGACTAATTTTTTGGACTTAGATTTTCTAGCTGGAAAATAGCACTCCTTCCTTTGACCGTATCCCCTCAAAACAGATCCAAATTGAGTAATTATTTTTGTTAAATGATAGGAAAAAGAATTTTCAAGAAATTTTTTGACCAGTTTTTAAAATTCTGAGAGTAACATGGCTAAAAGTCAAGGATAAATGACCCATTTTCGAGTTGATTTTGGGATTTTCCAAGCTTTAAGTTCTAAAGTATTTCAAGTTTTCAAAAGAGTTTGGAAAATTTGGTGAGTAAAGCTCTTTTGTTTTAAATTTGGTAGCTTTATGATTTTTGTTGCTTGGTAAATAAATTAATTGCTTGTTGGATAAATATGATATTGATTTGAATATGCTTATGAATGTCTGCATATGGCATGGTATTAGACTTGAATTTGAAATCTAAATTTTTTATAATGGTTTAAATTTAGACCATGGTTAAGTTTAGGGTTTGATATGATTTTGGATATTATGGCTAGGTATAACTTAGATATTTGATGAAAATGTTAAGGCTGTTTGGACTTTTGTTCGTAATGATGACTTGAAACCCTTATGTGTGAATTACGTAAATATGTTTTGGAATCAAAAAGTGTTTTCAAGTTTTGTTTTAGTTTACAAAACTTTTACTTTATGTTTTCATAAAGTTAGCAAGTTTTCAATGGTGATGAATTCAAAGTAAAGTAGGAAGCATTTCCAAGAAACGAAATCCATAACGATAGTCGCTATGGAGGTAGTTTCGATTAAAATCTGAAATTTTCAAATTTAAGTTTTCATACTTGAAATTATTTTGTAAATGTTTTATAAACCTAATAATAGTTCAAAAAAGTTAAATAAGGATTTAATAATTAATTTTAAGTAATTAAGTTTTTAAAATTAATAATTAATTAAGTATTAAACAAGGTTTATTAACTTTAATT
Source organism: Allium cepa (assembly GCA_030765085.1). Classification (NCBI taxonomy): domain Eukaryota; kingdom Viridiplantae; phylum Streptophyta; class Magnoliopsida; order Asparagales; family Amaryllidaceae; genus Allium; species Allium cepa. The sequence continues at coordinate 407,685,109 of CM060939.1, read as the reverse complement.
AATGAAGTTTAGTTTCTAATTAATTATCTTTTAAAGATAAGATTAATTTTAATAAATTATTAATTAAGTATAAAGTCAACTATTTATTTATTTAATTAATCAAGTGTTTAATTATTTTTAATTATGAATTAAGTAAGGTTTTAATTTATAAATAATTATTTATTATAGGTTTAATTTATTATTTAAGTTTTAAATAAAAATTAATTAATTAATTAATTGCGATTGATTAATAGTTAAGTATTAATAAAATTTTAAATTACTATTTAATAATTAATAAAGGATTAATTCAGGGTTTAATTCATAAACAAATTATTTGTTAAAGGTTTAATTATTTATTTATAATTAAAATAAGATCAAATTTAATAAAGATTAATTATGATATAATAAGAGTTTAACTTGTAATTAATATTTTAAAATGGTGTTTTAAGTTTTTAATCCTTAATTTCAAAAATCAAATTGTATTTAAGGTACTTCTTTTTCAAAGATGGCTTGAACACAAGGAATTCAAATGTCTCTATTAAGTAGAAAAGCAATTGTGAATGAATTATACTGTGAGTGGTTGTGCGGACATCTATTAGCAGAATAAATCTCAGTTCTCTTATAAAGTAATTGATTGATTATTGTGGACATATATTAGCAGAATAAATCCTCTTTCTTCTGTAGATTGGTTGTTCGATTGTATAGACATATATGTTAGCAGAATTTCTAGTATAAGTTAATTGTCTGATTGTTTGGACATCCTTTTAGCGGGAAAAATCACCATCCTGCTATTATTTTATTCGGACATGTATATGCCAGTTAGTTTGCATTAACATGTTATTTCCTAATTTGGATGTGAAGTGGTATTTACATATATGTTGACTTATGTAAATAAATTGTTGAATGATATGAAAGTGAAATTAGAATTAAATGGTAACTTAAATTAGTACAATTGGGTTTACTAAGCCTTATTTTGAATTTATAAAGTATGGTTTTGAATTAACTTCAATTCTTTAATCAATTTGGGTTTAAAGTTTATAAATGATTTCAAGTTGTATTATTGTTAGCGTCAAAATTGGTCAATAACACCCAAACGCCGTTGAAAGCACCAATTTATAGTCACAGATAAAGTGTACAGATAAAGTGTATAGAGAGTATAAATACGAAGAACAATCAAAATTAAAAAGAAAGCAGTAATAACAGAGAATTTATAGTGGTTCGGGCGACTTTGGCCCATGTCCACTCCAGAAATTTCCTTTTTGTTGATATCAGAATCAATTACGGTTACAATCCGAAGTTTTTAAAACAATAATGGTAGAGTAGCCTTAGTGGAGAAGATGAAGAGAAACAGAATTAAGATCCCTTTTCTAAAGCCCCATCTACTGTATTTATAGGCAAAATTCAGGTTACTAGGCTTCCTGAGTGAACGGGGCCCACCAAGACCATAGTCGAACCCAAATCCATCATCACTGCCAACCTTACGTTGTTAATATGCGGACCCGAAGTTGCCTTGAAGATGACCTAAAGAAAACCCATCTCCGACTCGAAGCAGATTAGTGGCCGACCCGAAATAGCCGTCGCCTCCTCCAATGTTGACCCCATGTTGACTTTACCATAGCCGACTCGAGCTTCATTCAACACCGACCCAAGTCCTTTTCCATGCCGATCCCATAGCTTTTCCAACCCCTGAATAGAATTTCAATCCTTTGAACCAATTGCCGACCCGAAGTCCTTCCACTACCGACCCGAAGAATGTCGATCCCATGCCCAAGCTCCTATGCCGATCCCAAAACCTATTGTCGACCTAAACATACACATATGTCGGCCCGAGTCAAGCTTCCACATGTCGATCCCATAGTTCTTGCCAACCTGGCTCCAACGTCGAACCAAAGAAACCTGAATGGCTACCCTATGGAAAACTCACCGATCCGATGACGACTCGAAGCGCACCCTATCTTGACCTAAAGCAGCTCTCTAAAAAACCCGAAGCAAGCCCAAGTGTGACTCGAAGTAAACTCCGAACATCCCGAACCACCTTAACTTTTCTCGAAACTCATATTTCGAGTATCCCGCATCTTTTTCCCATCGACTACGTCGAATCCCATCTTCATAATCATGTTTATCATCCATAATTGATCGTCTATCCATCAAGTCGAGTCAAACCTGCTATATTTTAGGCTCGATATTGAAGCAATCGATTTAGTTAAATCCTCCTGTCTACGGTATTAGGCTGGTTAACATGTGCCTTCTAAAACATGCTTTGCGGTAGGAAGGCATGTTTTGAATAGCTTTTAATCCATCATCCAAATTCCATATGTTATCCATAGCCATACCATCTGATCCATAACCCAATCGATTTTATTCAAGTGTCACTGTCGTATCCTTATCCAAATTCACGACTGCTCCGAGTCGATATCCGATCCCTATCCAATAACCAAATCCTTATCCAATTCCACATCCATCCGAACTAGATAATTGAGTTATAACCCATCCATATCCAATAACCATATCCTGACCTCTCTGGGTCGATATCCTAATCAGGGATCGCTCTGGACCATAGCCAATCCTTTGCCATTCAAAGCCGAAATTCGAATCCATAACCTCTCCGAGTTCTTACTAAGCGCAACCTGCACTCGACCACCTGTATCAAGCAACACTTTGGTGTTCCCGGTTCAGTATCCCTGAATGCTAAGTAATGCCGTGGCTTTAGTCCTAAGTTGAATCCCAGTAGCTCCGGAGCATTGCCAAGCATAGTCCATGCTCGACGACTTGAAATAACAAGTGATAGATAATATGGGGCCTAAGTCCAGGACGATTCCTGGTCTCTCCAGACCCTTGCTGAGTGTAATCCATGCTCTATGACCAGAATAAGCTGACCCACCATGCTCGGACGAAGCGACTTACCCCTTGCCAGGCATAATCCATGCCTGATGAGCTTTTAGCCAAAAACTAGATAAAAAGTCAATCAAAATCCAATCCAAAATCTAGATCAAGCCAAAAACCAGAAATTCAAACAAAGAGGAAAATGCTCAAACTAGAATCCAAATCAAAAAACAAAAAAACTAGGAGCTCAAACCAAACTCCAAAACCAAATCAGAAAAAGCAAGTGTTCAAGCCCAAAAGAAAAAAGATTTCACAAACCAGAGCGTCACGGTTTATCGTCATCTCAGAGCATGCCTAGGGGTTATCTCCGTTCTTGTACATGAGTAAGTGACTTAGTCGTTTTCCCAAAGTTTGTTACTTATTCCAAATCATCACGATTAGTTGATGACCAATCGACCACCATTCTTGGGCCTCACGCCATCGTCGTTCGAAGTGGATGGTGGCTGCTCCTATTCCACCGTCGTATTTCTAGTTCTGACATATTGCCGCAACTAACCATTCCTTACGTGCTCCTCGATTATATCTTTTAAATGCCTACAGCTGTTGGTATCATGTCCGTCCATGTCATGAAAGAGAATGTGCCTTTCGGATGCCCTCTCGTGTTCTGAGGCTTCCCTCCTTGCCGGCCTTCGATAAGGAAGACGAACTCGAGTTTCCATGAATATCCGCTCCAATATTTCATTTAATCATGTGAAAGTGGAGAATTTTGGTTCTCCCCAGTGCTTCCTTGCCCTGCCAAGTTCATTATCCTACTTCCTCTTCCCTTTGTCCTTATCTTTACCCTAGCTTTCATCGGATGGTTCTCCATCCTTAACCATGTTTACTTCCTTTGACCTCATATCCAAACGTACATACTCTTGTCGAAGAAATCTCTTAGCTTTGCGAAAGAATTCCACGGGATCGATTAGTGGGTCCCGTATCAACGATACGTTGAAATCTGAATTATCCCTAACTCTTGACACCGCCGCCATTAGAACCATTGATGGATACAATGGAACCACCAAAGTAATTGCTGCACTAAACCAAGTTAAAAAAGTCCTGAGCAATTCTCCCATCATCTGCTTCACCGATGTCAGTGTCATCACATTCTTCGGCCTTTTGATATGAACTCAAAACTGTTTCAAAAACCTGTCCACCAATTCTATCCATGTTCCAATAGATCCATCTTCCAATTGTCTAAACTACATAACAGCTACATCGGTCAAGTACATAGGGAAACACCGAGCCATAACCTTTTCTAATGCCCCCAGCACTTACATATATCTTGTGTACCTAATCAAATGGTCCGTGGGATCCGTCTTACCGTTGTGTACTTCCAGAGTGGGCAACTTGAAATCGGGTGGATTCCTAGCCATCCTGATGTTACAAGTAAACAGACTTTGTTTACCCGCTCCAAATCCCTATTTGTCAGACCTCCGCGAATAGTTCGCCTGATAATGTTAGCTAATCCAGTGTTACCTACCAAGGGTTTCCCCCCATCTACATTTCCTAACCGCCCTCCAAGTCCTCGAAGGAATTCTGGTACATACTTCATGTCATGCACTCCTATATTCCTATTGGCGTCGGCTGCGCAGCGTCATCGGGTATCACTCCATGGATTGGTCCAGCATTACCTGGCGAGGATCCCTCGAGTTTGGGTCCATCTAGATTGATAGTTGTTTACTGATTGGGGGCTTCCCCTATTGAACCACTCCATCTGCTTGCCTGTTGAGTCCTTCTGATCCAACTCCATGGATCTGAGCTTCTGCTGTTCCTGCCTGTCCAAATTGTCTAAGAAGGGTCTGCATCTTTTACTCTTGCCTTTTCATCAACTGCTGCTGCATAGAATCCGTCATAATCTGCATCTCGTCCCTAGTGATGTAGATGGATGCCTGGCCTGATTCAGCTCCAGAAGAGGCCTCTTGACTTCCCTCTTGATTGCTCCTTTTTGTCACTTGTCTCCTTGTCAATGGCCTAACCATTGTTCCTCCCAGAACCCGAGTTCCTAAGCTTTCAAAATCAAAATCTTCAATTCGAAATCCTCGAGTAGTAGCTTTCTCAGTAAAAGCACCAAAATGTTAGCGCCAAAATTGATCACTAACACCCAAACCCTATTAAAAGCACCAATTCACAGTCACGGATAACAGATAGAGTGTATGTAGAGAGCATAAATATGAAGAACAATAAAAATTAAAAAGAAAGTAGTAATAACAGAGGATTTATAGTGGTTCGGCTGACTCTGGCCTACGTCCACTCCAGAAATTACCTTTTTATTGATATCAAAATCAATTACGGTTACAATTCGGAGTTTTTAAAACAATAATGGCAGAGTAGCGTTAGCGAGAAGATGAAGAGAAATAGAATGAAGATCCCTTTACTGAAGCCCCTTCTGCTGTATTTTTGGGCAAAATCTGAGTTACTGGGCTTCCTGGGTGAACCGGGTCCACCAAGACCATAGTCGAACCCAAATCCATCATCATTGCCGACCCAAAGTTGCATCGAAGATGACCCAAAGAAAATCCATCTCTGACTCGAAGTAGAACAGTGACCAACTCGAAATAGCCTTCGCCTCCTCCAACGCCGACCCCATGTTGACTTTACCATAGCCGACCTGAGTCCTTTTCCATGTCGATCCTATAGCTTTGCCGACCCTAGAATAGAATGTCGATCCCTTGAACCAGTTGCTGACCCAAAGTCCTTCCACTACCAACTCGAAGCATGCCGATCCCATGCCCAAGCTCCTATGTCGATCCCATGCCCAAGCTCCTATGCTGATCCCAAAACCTATTGCCGACCTAAAGATACACATGTGCCAACCCAAGTCAGGCTTCCACATGTCAATCCCATAGTTCATGCCGACCTGGCTCAAAAGCCAAACCGAAGAAACCTAAATGTTGACCCCATGGAAAACTCACCGATCCCATGACGACTCGAAGCGCATCCTATACTGACCCAAAGCATCTCTCTCAAAAACCCAATGCAAGCTCAAATGCGACTCGAAGTAAACTCCAAACATCCCGAATCACCTTGACTTTTCTCGAATCTCATATTTCGAGTATCTTGCGTCTATTGCCCATCGATTACGTTGAATTATGGCTTCATAATCATATTTATCATCCATGATTGATCGTCTATCCGTCAATTTGAGTCAAACTTGCTGTATTTTGGCCTCGATATTCGAGCAATCAATTTAGTTAAATCCGCCTACCTACGGCTTTGCCAAAATGCAGGTTAGCAATTATTATTTTATGAGGTTATTTATAAGTAATAACTTGTTTATAAAAGGAGATTTTACTAAATAAAAGGGTTTTCTTAAATGAAGGATTTATAAATTATTTTTAGAGATTAGCAAAGTGTTTCATAAATTAATTTAGGAATTTATAAAGTGAGTTATAAAATTATTTTGGAAGTTTATAAGTTGTTTGAATTATGAAGTGAGCTTTTAAAATAGGGAATTATTATAAATAAGAGGTTGGGTTTATAACAAGTAACTTTTGTAAAAAAAGGAATTTGAAAAGAGGAAATTTTGCCAAATGTTATGGTAATATACTTATACCATTGAGATAAGTATATAAACGTTTTACAAGTGTAAATGGATGTTAAGGGCTTTAGGAATAGTTTTTCGAAGAGATTTTTGATCAATTTTGCAAATTATTTTAATTAATGGAAATTAATTAATAAAGGCCTGGTACATCCCATGTGGAATCAAATCAATGGTGAATTACTATTTTTGATAGTTAAATAACCGACTATCAAATTTGGACCAAAATGTAACTTTGAAAATGTTTGCGCCAAAATTGGTTACAAACCCCAGAAGTAGTGAAAGCACAATGTTTATACACAAATCCCCAATATCCAAATATAGATCTCAGATCCAGGCAAGGTAGAGAACAAAAATGAAGAAATAGCAAAATTAAAATGTAAGAAAGCAAGAAAAAACACAAGATTTATAGTGGTTCGGCTATCTCCGGCCTATGTCCACTTTGAATTGACTCTTTTTATTCCTTTTGTATTGAGATTACAATCACAAGCCTTTGAATATCAATGTACAAAATAGCAGAGTTTCTGCATAAAGAGCATAAAAAGATCCCTTTTTAGTTGCCATAGGACTGCTATTTATAGTTGTAGATTCGAAAATATCTGCCTTAAAACCAGGAATACCTCTTCTCTTGCACAAGAGGGCTCGCTAGATCGATCTGGAGTGATTTTGGATTGATCCGAGTACAATTCGTATCGATCCATAAGTGGTTCAATCAAGATGAAATCGATCATGGAGGTTCTTGAGTGCATAAGGAAGCTTCTGTGAAAATTTCATAGCGTTTGGATCCATGGTTTAAGAGTTATGATCAATCCAAGTTTGCGATTGTAAGCAGGCTGATGAATTCATATCGATACGAACAAATTTTATATCAATTCACAGTCTTTGTACCCATCATTTGTGACCATAACTTTCACATCAATCCGCTTCTCACACCGCGATCCATGCTTTGTGCTCCATCTTGACCATTTCCTTCATATCGATCGATAAGAACTCGATAGATACGAAAATGGTTCCTGATTCATTCGTATCCACCCAAAGCTATGTTCCTTCATACCGATCCAGTACTGCCGCCTTTTGTATCCATCAATCTACTTCCCTTTTTATATCGATCCCTACTTACCTTCTTCATATCGATCCAGCCTTTGTTTCTTCGTATCCATCAGCTGTGCCTTTGTTCATATCCATCAATTTGGCTTCATCAATTCGTATCGATCAATGATGGATCGATACGAAATGCCTTCCAAACTCCTTCAACTATCGCCTCATGTCCATGCTTTATTCCTACTTTTGCATCGATCCCGAACGTCATGTTGAAGTCATATGAGTTCGCACCCATCCAACTGCTTCATCCTTCGTATTGATACGAACCATATCGATACGAACACCATCCATCGATTTGAAGTGACTTATGCTGATCGACACGAACCATATCGATCCAAAGTAGATAACCAAACCCATCATTGATCGATACTAGCGGTATCGATAGGAAACCGTTCCTTTCCAAAATTGACCCATCCATATCATAAGCATTCGAACTTCGTTTGACCTGAAATTTGACGTGTAGCCTCTCCAAACCTTGTTCATCATTACCAATCGATCCTACCTTGATTGGAGTTCAATTTAATTTTGATGGCATCGATCATAGCCTTGTTTTCAATCGATCTCCATTCCTGATATCCATCCCTTTTGGCCAATTTTTTGGTATCTCGGCCTTGTCCAATAGGCGGGGTAATAGAAAATATCCAGGAGAAACGCATAAGTTATATAGCACAGTCATCGCCAATGATGCTGACTGTGTATATAAATCTTGTTTCGTTCTTCTTGAGAAGATGGTAAGGAAACCCATCCACAAACGGTTAGGATGTGAACTCTGCTCTTATCTTTTGTCTGCTTATTTCCTAAAGAACCGGTGTTGATTTTATCGAAAAATATCAGAAGTTGTTTCGAAGAGACCCGGATCGGATATTTTAATCGAAAATTACTTCGGTCCAACTGAAGCGTTTCAAACGAAGACATCTTGAAGAATATGGAATCGTAGAGGGAGCAATGAAGTGCAATGGTTGCTTGCTATTAATCCCGAGGGTGATTCCAAAATGGACGTAGTAGATGTAGTGCCTTTGGTTTGTCCTTATCCTAGACCAGTTGTACGGACTAATGTTGGCACTGCATTACTGCCTGGAGGGCAGTGTTAGTATTCCAAGTGGGATTGCTATTCAAAAAGGTAAAACGTAGCCTCAAGCCTTAAGCCTCAAACTTGGAATGACTAGAACATAGGAGAGGCTGCATGGCTAAGTGGTTCGCTCCCATTAGAGTGCGTCGTCACCTTTCTAGATTTTATACATATTTATGGATTGGTTGTGCAAGAGATCTCAATAAAAAGGGTTGCAAAGCAACCGCAATGATGATATATTCAGTACTATCCAATAAGGGTAGGTCGGTCCTGCATTGGTAGGGGATCTTGGCGAGGTACTCGGTACATTTTCTAGATGTGTACTATGATAGGTGGTAAACTGGTGTCTTGTCATAGTATGAAATCCATTCTTCAATAAGTGCCAACAGTTTTGATTGTGCCCAACTTTGTGGAAATGTGAGATGCAAGCATTTCAGCTATTTTCATATTTTACTTTGACCTCTAGGCATTATTACTATATCATTGGATTTTCTTTAAAATGTGTTTTGGTTATCGTAAGGTAAAACCCTGCCCGTGTTTATGTACGGCATGGACTTATGAGATACCTTTGATTTTAAAAAGGTTTTAAACATAATAATTCAATTGTTTAGATTTACCACACCAGACCCATGTTTAACCTAGAGTTTTATTTTCTTTCCCTAAAACTCTTCGGTGCTCAGATTATTATGGGCAGCCAAGTAGTTCAGGTTTCCACAGATGCATCTTGGAGGAGCTTGGAGCAGGAGGCTTCATCGATAGCTAGTTATTATCTTATTTCACTATATTATATGTATCTTAGATCTATTTAGGCAGGAACAGGCTTTTATAACCGTCGAGGGAAGAATTTGTATTATTATGACTCTGATGTATCATTTTGGAGAAGACTTTGTAAAGTATTGTATTGATTAATATATGTTACCATTGCATTGTGATATTCTATGATTGTTAATTTCTTCTTATCTTCTATCTTCTTCTTCCACCCCAAACGATCGATTATTCTGGCACTTGATTGCTCGACACACAATATAGTGAACGCCTTAGTGCCAATTTTCGAGGGTTGAAAATCTAGTTCGTTACATTTAGTATCAGAGCGTAAGGTTAAGTGAGAACCTTATCTCTGGTGGGGTAAACTCATTTGAGACCGGGTAAGTGAGTCCCTAGAATGAGTATGAGTGTATATATTATATGAGTGCGCATATTTATTAGTGATATAAAATGTTTTATATTTTGTTGATTTATCTGTTGAGTGGCTTAAGAACTTTGGTCGAGACGTGGTACGCCATGGTGGTGATGGGCATGCCTAAACACTTGAACAAGGCAAACTGACACAATATTGTTTTGAAATTGGGTAAATGAAATAATTTTACCCAGAAATATATTTTGTATATAAAGAATGGTTTCAAAATGGTATAGTATAATATTTCAAGGTATTGTTGTTAGGAGATAATTATATTTTGTTATCATCATCTAGGGTTTGTTTAGTCATGCTCGTCTAGATTGAGCATTGATTATTGTTAGTGTGCATTGGTAGCTTTCCTTTTTAAGATTTGGGTTGGGTAAGTAGAATTAGGGAAAACATTGAAATGAATACCTTGTGAATTAAGTTTCATAATTTGACTATAAGGTGTTTGATTGATAACGTGGGGTTAAGTTTGATTTAATAAATATGCTTATTAAAAGCTAAAATATTTGAAATAAATGTTTGAAAAATTTTAAAAAAATGTTGATGTTTAAAATGGATTTTTTTTCGACGTAATTGATGAAGAAAGATGCTAAGTCATATTGACTCCTAAGAGCGATCAAGCATTTAATGAGTTGAAGGAAAAATTGACTAGCGCTCCAGTTTTAACTAATCCAAGTAGGAGCAAAGGGTTAAGTGTATACATTGATGCTTATAGAACCGGATTGGGAGTAGTACTGGCGCAGAATGGGAAAGTCATTGCATATCCAAGTCGACGATTGAAACCACATGAAAAAATTACAGTACACTTGATTTGGAGATTCAGGCAGTTGTCTTCACACTAAAGATGTGGAGACATTATCTTTTGGGTAAAAGTTCGGGTAATACATGGATCACACGTCATTAAAGTTCCACTTCGCCCAGAAGGATTCAAATTTGAGGCAGCAAAGATGGTTGAAGTTTCTTGCTTCTTATGATCTGGATATTCTATACACCCCTGGGAAAGCGAATGCTGTTGCAGATGCTATTATAGGAGTGTTGCGACGGTTGCCAACTTAGAAGTCAAGCCAGTGCTGATGTAGAGGAATGCAGCTAGTCAAGAAGAATATTTTGGCTCGACTGAAGAAGGATGTCCAAGAAGGTATTGTTTCTAGTTTTGAGATTGATTCCTGAGGGATATTGGAATGAACGGGTGTATTTGTGTTCTGAATGTTAATGGTCTTAGAAGACAAGTGTTAGCTGAATGTCACCGATCAAAGTTTTCTTTCCATCCATGGTGACCACGATGTTGAAGGATATGAAGAAAGTTTTCTAGTGGACGGGGAAGAAGCGAGATGTTTCAATCTTAGTGAGTCAGTGTGCAAACTGCCAGCATGTTAAGAGTGACCAATAAAAGTCAGTCAAGACTGGTTCAGCCACTTGAAATTCTAAAGTGGATGTGGGAGTAGATCTCGTGGATTTTATTGATAGACTTCATAGATCAAGAAGAGGGAACGAAGGTATTTGGGTTGTGGTAAATTGACTGACCAAGCGTGCTCATTTCATTCCTGTTAAGCCGATTAAGACTGTTAATAGTCTAGCTAGTTCGTATATGAAGGAGATTTTGAGACTTCATGGTATTCCCTATAGTATTGTTAGTGACCGAGACCTAGTATTCACTAGAAGGTTCTAGGAGGGACTGCAAACTGCTTTAGGGATCAAGTTGAGTCTAAGTACAACTTACCATCCCCAAGCAAATGGGAAAACGGAGAAAGTGAACCTGATCTTGGAGGATTTGTTGGGTGCATGCATTCTCCACTTCAGAGGTTCTTCGGAAGCTCATGTACCCTTGGTCGAGTTCACTTACAACAACAACTATAAGGCAAGTATCAGCATATCCCCTTTTGAAGCTCTTTATGGTCATCCGTGTCATTCTCCCCCATGTTGGACTGAGTCTGGTAATAGAATTATTCTTCGACCTGACATGAACTTAGAAGCATGTGAAAAGGTAGATAATATCCAAAGGACAATGAAGGAGGCGCAAGGTCGCAGAAGTCTTATATGGGTCCAATGCGCAGGAATCTTGAGTTGTTAGTGGGAGATTCGATGTTTGTGAAGGTTTCTCCATTGAAGAGTGTTGTAAGGTTTGAGCAATTAGGGAAGCTAGCCCCTCGATTTGTTTGCCCTTTTTCCATTCTAGACTGGGTTGGAAGACTTGTTATAGAGTGAAGTTATCAGATAGACTATCTGATGTGCACAATATATTTCACGTATCTCATGTACAAAAGTATGTACACGACTCTTAAACGATAGTGGAACTAGCCCAACAGGAAGATTTGGAAGTTCATTCTAACTTGACCATTCTTAAGCGGCCTATTTGGATCATTGATCGAGATATAAAGCGACAAAGGATGAAAGCTGTAAATCTTGTTAAGGTTCAATGGAGTAAGGATGATAAGGATTACACTTGTGAGATAGAAGATAGTATGAGGGAAGCTTACCTTGAGTTGATGTTAGGATAGTGTTTGTTTTTGATTTAATTGCTTAGTGTGTATCTGTTGTATGGTTTTGATGATATATACATATATATATACACACATACATATATGCCCATTTGAGTTATTCTGAGTTATCTCCTTATGTGTGAATTTTGGAATTACACATACATAAAATCAATCGAAAATTATTTTGATTGAACATAATTATTTTGAAATGTAAATAACTTTTGTATGATTGAAATAGTTAAAAATAATTTTGTTTTGTAATAGTACACTATGTGATTAAACAAAATTAGCGGGCATCAAATCGAATAAAATTGGGTGGTTATCGAAGTATATTTAGTATAATGAAGTATAAACTAATTTAAATCAAATTAAAATTTATTTGTAAATAAATTTAAGAAGTTATTAAAAGAAAATAAGAAATGAATTACATTAAAACCAAAGCTCAGTTAAGCTCAAACCCTATTAGCCTAAAATCTTTTTTCTTGTTTCTGACTTAAGCCCTAAAGATAAAACCCGTTAGTGCCTAACCCCACATCCTTTAGATCAATCGAACCCAATCACCTTTCCTAAATTAAAAAGTATAGAAAAAATATTTTCGTAGACTGGCTTTGGAGGCGCACGATGTTCGACAGTTGATTCAAAGGCGCAGCCGCAACCTTGAATCTTACACATAAGAGGGATGCGATGCTATATTGCAATCTAGAAAGTTATATACGTTTGGTAGAGATCGAGAACTGAATTGAGGATGGTGGTATGCGAGTTTGTTGTTGGCGAGCTGAAGATTGGTTAATGACATGGAGGTGCTGACTTGGGAAATGCATGTGTGATGTGGAGGAAGTGGTGATATCTGGTTAGTGGTGGAGATGCTTGATGCTGGCTGGGCTGTTGGTGGAATGAGAGGCGTAGCTGTAAAAGATGGTGATTGTGGGCATAATGGTGAAGGGCAACAAAGGTTGTTTCGATCATTCTTGCTTGGAATTTTGGTGGGTATTTCTCACTCGCAACTATATTTATTTCCACTCATATCTTTATATATATATATATATATCATTATTTCGATTATCTATGGAATTTCTTCGTTTAATTGGTTGTTTGCGGCTTGTTGATTGGATAAATTGTTTGATCGGGATATTCGATTGATTGTTGTGATATTGGATGTTATTTAGCATTTGATAGTGGAGTTTTGTGTTTGTTAGATGCATGAATGTAAAGGAGATGTTATCCATTTGCATCATAGTTTATGTAATTTATTTATATTCTGCGTAGTGTATCGATGGTCGAAATTCAATGGGATTTGACTCGACCACACGATAAAAATTCATATTGATGATTTTGGTGGCTTTACTATATATTCATATTTTTGGACGTTCCACTGATTTTTTGGTTTTAAATATATTTTAAAGCTCCAACAAAATTATTTTTGGTACTAAAATTAAATTGGAGTATATTTATTAATAAATAGAACTGAATGGAAAGTCAAATCATTCCTTAGAAAATTATTTTGGATATAAAAGTTGTTTTGAAAATAATTTATTTCTAAACATTAGAATATAAAGTGAAGGCTTAGAATATAAATTATAAATTATAGTTTGAAATGAAAGGAATTATTATTGAGATTTATAAATTTATTTTGAAGTGTTATTCAGTTATAGAAAATTATGCAATATTTTATATTATTGTTTTGATTTGTAAAGTGAGTTTGGATGTTTTGAAAAAATATGTATAAAGGATTTGGAAATGAATTTTTATAATTAAATCTTGTATTGGAATGATTTCAATAAAGGATATGATTTATAAAGTGTTTTTGAATATTTTAAATTATATAAGTAAAGATTTGAAAATGAAATTGGTATTTAGATCATTATTTTAGATTCATAATTTATAGTTAGAAATAAATATAATTTATTTAAAGTTTATATATATTAATTATGAAATAATAATCAATTACAGAGAATTACTTTTGACTTATATAAAGTGATTCTGAATATTACACACACACACACACTTGAACACTTGATTTGATTATAGAAGAAATACTTTGGCGAACTTTATTATTTTAATGTTTGAATTAAAAATTAAGATTTGATATATGGTTTCTACGTCTTTATCATTTTTCTATACAAATTTCAATATTATGAATGACTAACATTGATTTTTATTTGATTGGTGATTTTGATATGATATGGTAACGATATCATGCTATTTGATTTTGTGATATTTCGTTCTATGTGACGAGAAATCTAAATAAATAGAGTTATAATAACGTTTGGGATGGGGAATTCGATAATATTTCTCTGGTTATTCTTTGGACCAGTTACTTGGAATATTGTGGTGATTGATGGAGTTTATAAGAAGTGAATAAACATTTCAGTATCATCTGGTGGTATGGGACGCTGTTGTGATATTTATTCGGTTATCCATCGTAAGTAGATGACACTCACGTAATATGGATATGTGGATACTCGTTGCGGTGGGCCGCATGTATTGCTATGTGTCGGTAATATTATTAAGCTATGTGGCAGCAATATTTATAGTCATGTGTCGGCAATATTATCAAGCTATGTGGTAGCAATATTTATAGTTGTGTGTCAGCAATATCAAGCTGTGTGGCAGAAAGATTTATAGCCGTGTCCCGACAGCCTTATCGCGGTGGTCGCAATATTTCTGAGTAGATATGTGTTACCTATTGAGTGTTGATACTATTTGTTTATCTACCTTGTCCAACTTTCATTATATTACAGAAGTGAATCGGATTAGCTAGTATCCACTCTGACGGTCTGATCGTGGTGGTCGTGGCCTGGATCCATGACGCCCTTATTGTTGTGCGCCTTAGCTGTGTGCAACTTTGCTATGTTTTTGCCTTTGTGCCACCTAGGGCGGCAATCAGTTACTATAGAGCAATGTGTTGGGTCATGATTGATGTAGAGCATAGTCCTGCAACATATTTATGTCATGCGGTGGATATTTTTATTATATCGAGGGGGAGATAACGGATGACTGTAGGAGCAGTTTTAGATGGACATATGTTGGGCTCCTGGAGCAGGCAGACTGCTGCAATTCCCCCATCTAGTTCAAGTGTGTGTGGTAGCTACATAGACATATACTATTTATATTCCTACCTGAGGCTATGTCCAAGAAATGGTAAGTCCCTATACTTATCATCATGCAATTGATAGGAAAACGACCTATCCATTCTAGGCAGACGGCCCATTCTCTTTAGATAGACGACCTACTCATTATTGATTTTATTTGGCCATTGCCATATGCTAGTACAAACCTTTTATTTGATTTCTGGATCCTGATGATGATTTTTGGATATGGGTGATTCACTCATTTGATGTTATTTCATGACTTCTGATTTGATGAGCTTTTATATGGGTAAGGAAACCTTTATGCTAGGTTTTGTGATGTTCTTCATTATAAGATATTTAGGGTTTTTTGAGACTACATTATTATATTTACACCCAACATATACTAGGTTCTATATGTATATTGACCATGGATTTTGGTGTGGTCTGAATCGTTTATTATTTATATAATACTCGGATCAGTCCGAGACAAAGAACAGGGACAATGAGATTAGCTTGTATTTTCTAGGCATAAAGAAGACTAGATATTCAGTATTGTAGATTATAATCCTATACAGTATAACCTCTTGTGTTCATTATTATGATGTAGATTGAATATATTTTGTATATTATATATTAACGCTAAGGTTGACACTGTGATTTTTGATATTTATTGCATTTTGTGTATTGTTATATCTTGGAGGCACATGTATTATTGCTTTGTGTTGATAATATGTACGTATAGGTAAGTTACTTATTCAATTTTCAATACGTGCCAGTGTTAGCTCAAGGAAATATTCATGTGTGTACACCATATTGCCTTATTCTTTGTACTATCCGACGGCATTACTCTGTAGTACTCTTGTATTGTTTGGGTATAGAGATGGAGGTGCTACATATCCTTTTTGCATCTATTGGGCCTGTGAAGTCTAAAGAGATTTTAGATCCAATCTAAATGGTGTTTTAAATAAAATCCTTTATTTTACCCGACTGGTTTGCAAACATTTGAATTTGATATTTGCGCAAATTAGTATATATTAAATATACTCTTATATATGTATTTTTGTATGATTGTTACATGTTAAATTTAGTTTTGACAGGGAAACATTTCATTTCCTTCTCTTAACTTATTCAATTAATTTATGGTTTAATTTAAAGAAAGAAAACTTTTCATTTTTATCCCTTTAATTAAATTGAATAATTTATCAAATGACATTAACGATATGTTCATAAATTAGCGTATTTCAAATATACTCATATATGTATTTGTGTGTGACTGTTGCTTTTTAAATTTAATTTAGGGAAGGAACCCTTTCGTTTCTTGTCTTTATTTAATTAATGAGGGACTGTATAGTTTCAATTAGAGAGAGAAAATTTTTCGTTTCTTCCCTTTAATTAAATTAAATAATTTATTAAATGGCATTAATGACCAAAATTATACTTGGCAAATTATGCGTGTACATCCAAATATACTCTAATGTAAATTGTGTAAGTGCAACATATCATAGTATATACATAGTTATGTGTATGTGTTTGGGTGCTGTGATTACACTTCAATGGACACATTTGCCCCATATATATGTATTGGCCATCTAAACATCATTTAAATTATATGTACGTGCGTGTGTGTGTAACGACCCGTAAAATTCGATGTTTAAAATGAATTAAATTAAAAAGATTTTTTTTTTAATTTAGAAAGAATAAAAATCTTATAACTTATATGGGAGCGAATATAGAAATTAGATGTATCAATTATAATTAAAATCAACAATATAAAATTTATATTGCAATTAATTGAAATAGTGTAAATTGTCATACTTGGTTATAAGTTTAATATAAGAAACAAAAGGGAATGTTGAATTTGTGAATTACCAATAAAAATGTTAACTAGAATGGAATTCGAATTTATATAATAATGAAAAGTGTAAATTTTTTGCATTTGGGTATAAAATTTAAAATATAAGTTAAAATGAGTAGGCATTTAATTTACCGATGGAATAATACGTTGATTAATAGTAATTGTATGTAAATTAAGGTAGTAATGTTAATGGCAATTGATGAATAACCAATTTAATGTAATTCAAATTGATTGAAACGACTGTTTAGGTTAAAATTGATTGTAAATAGGAATATTTGGAAATAAACTGAATATATGAAAACAAAATGTAAGCATTAAATTAAATTAATGAATTCAAATTATAATAAATGGTCATTGAAAAATCAGTGTTCTGCAAGTAATTATAATGTTGTTATTGATAATAAACGTTACTTCAATGATTATTAATATAGTAACGGAAGTGTGAATGAAAACTTAACAGAAACATGAATTTATTTTAAGGAAACAAGAGATATATTGTACAAATTGATGAATTAGTATAAATTTAATGGTAATAGGATAAAATCAATATCATATATGTCATTGCAATATTTGTTGTAAACTATAAACCTATAAATGTGATTTAGGGTAAATAGTGACCGTTATTATTTGTTACCAGTTTACTTAGGCTATTAAGCTGTGAGTGGGAATCAATTGAAATTTGAAATGAAACTTGGTATTACAATTATGAGTTTAAGAAAATAATTATAAAAGATAAATGTAATAAGATGTTGGGTATTTTGTAAAGTAATAAATGATGCAATTTGTGGTAATATGTGGTAATAATGTAAATTTAAATTTAGGTATTACGTTAATGTAAATTTAGATAATATGCGGTAAGAATGTAAATTTTATTCATAGAGTGCTAATGGATTTAATAAATAGAATGAAATCGAGATGAATTAATAAATTAGGAGTATAAATTTTAATAAATGTGTGCATTGATTTATAGTGGGATTTAAAAGGCAATTAATAATTTAAAGGTTGATTTATTAAGAAAACAATGTGTAATGGATGGAAATGGAATAAGTGTAGTGTAATGAGAGTTGTTGTAATAATTATTTGTAAAGAATTAACTTACAAATATTACAAAATGTATAGTGGTGACAATTGGTGTTGTTACCAATTTAACTGATCAATTTCAAATAAATGTAAACAAAATGTTACATTAATGTGGAATAAAACCATAATTGTAGTGTGAACGTAATAAAAAGAAATAGAAATGTCAATTGTATTCATAATGTAATGATTGCTTTAATAGTAAGGAGTGAAAATCAAAATAAAAGAATATAAATGAATTAGTTTTGTAAAAGAGTAAAAATATGTTTATTTATTTGAAATGTTTGTCAGCTGAAAGATTGATTATAGAGATGAGTAACTATTATTTAGTGAGAAATGTGTAATTTCTATTTGTATCCAATAATGTAAATATGTTTAAATTACTATCAGATAGGAAAAATTGTTTTACTTCTTATTACATTCATTTAGTCCATTTTGAAACTTAATCAACTGAAATAAATGTAATTGAAAATTTCTAATTAATAGAGAGAGAATACTAATTGTAAATTAATAAGTGTAATTAAAAACAGCTTATGTTAAAATATAAGGAAAGTTTTGATTCAATGGAAAAAAAAACATTTACATCAAATAAAATGAAGGTTTCATCTGTGAATGTAAGTTTAATTTCATTAAAATAAAGAAAGAAAGATTGATTTTAAAGAAAGAAATATATGTTTATTTGAACTGTGTTTTAGCTTACAGACTGATTACAAGAATAGGAAAATAATCTATTTATTACTCTTGTGTATAAACAATAAATTTATAAACGTGTTTAAATAAACAATTGTTCTATTTTTTTAATCCATTTTAGTTGTTTGTTTTAAAATTTAACTTTGTAAGTAACTGCAATTAATAATTCAAATGTTTCAATTAAAAGGAAAGGAAACGTTTATTGCAATTAATAGATTTAATAAAAGAAACGCACGTTTTTGTATTAAACAAAAAGGGTGTTTTAATGGTAATAAGAGATCATTTTGGGAAAACAAATCAAATGTTTTCATTTCTAAGGTAAGTATAAAAATTTATTATGCGTAGACAAAAAACCTAAATGCGTAGAAATTCGAATATTACTTGAGTTAATGAAGTTAATTTGGTTACGTTTCAAAAAAAAAATTGAATTTCAAAATCTTTTATTATTAATTGTTTCACGAACGTTTTAAAATAGTTACCTTACTATTAATACTTGATCCGTTTATTTCTCCATCTGTTTAATACTTGAGCACTTTTAGGTTGTATTTAATTCTTGCCACCTCATTTTCACGTATACAAAATTCTACCTTTGTTTGCAAACTTTTCCATTCCTACGTACATTTCCTTATGTATTATTAATACCTGAAGCTTTAATAATAAAACGTGACATTTATTTTTGTCCCTCCACATTCATTTCCTAATTATAAATAACCTACATCTTATTTCTTCTTTCTCCTAACACCACATATTCAAAAGCTCTTATTCTTGCAAATCCAAAAGCATTCTTTTATAAAAATGATTTTTTTTTCATTTTCGTACACTTCCTGTCCTCATCTTAGTTGTTCTTCAATCTTTTCCTGAAGCCTCATCTTGAGAAAACGTAAGTATTAAATTTTTTTTATTTATATATATTTTTAACGCGTACTAATTTTTATTTTAACAATATTTCTTGTAACATGAATATCTTTTGCATATAAACTTCGATTCACGCGCGATTTCTTCTGTTGGATTCAAATTAATATTCCGGACAACATGAAATTGATTTAATTGAATTTGGAGATCGTTGAGTTTTGCGCTTCTGTTTGGACTTTTATGGGCTAAAATCAAAGGTGAGTGTTTTAACGCACTCACAACTTCTAAGATTTCTTATGTTTGTTAAATCAAATTTTGATGTGATTTAAATTTATCTATGATTGTTTGGCATATTTTAATCATCCTCTCAGTTTAATTGCATTTATTAAAATTGTTATTTAATTATTCATTTCATATATAAACTTCCAGTTAAATTTATTTATTTATTATTGCATATAAACTGCCAGTTAAACAGTTATTAAATTTATTATTGAATATAAACTGCTATTTAATACCCGTTGTTTATTTTCCATTCTATATTGATGCTATTGTTTGAATTTGATGATGATTGCGATAAATGGTTGATGGTTGATATTGGATGAATAGGTGCTGTATTTTATATTGTTATAAACTGCAAGTGATCATGCATTTTCATTTCATTCGGGATTGCGGTTTGAAATGATATACAACCGCATTTTATTTTTAAATTGTGGATTGAAATGATAAATATCTGTATCACTTGACCATAGGATAGAAAATTATATACAGGCACCGCAGTATATATATATAATTATTTTTGAAATAATTTTTCTATGGTTTGTAAAGAAATATATGTATGGTTTTATGAGATATTGATTTCGAATATTTGATAAAGGTTATTTTATATATAGTTAAATTCTTGGTTTTAAGCTATGTATAAAATTGTGTAAAGTATGAAGTAAGTTAATAAATAAAAAGTTGATTTTATTAAAATATATTATGGATAAGTGCTTACTTACATTATATTCTAATATAGAGTTTATATTGATTTTTATAAATCAAAGTTGAGAAGATAGTTTTGAAATTGATTTGAGATTTTATTTAATTAAGATCTTATTGAAATTTAGATTTAAAGAGAACATAGTGTTACAACTAAATTCGGGTTTAAGATGATTTAAGTGAATATATCTAATCTAAATAAATTGAGGAATATTCAATTATTGAATTTGAAAGTTTTATTTAAAGGATTCCGGATTATTAAGTAAGTATTTCAAAACTAAATAATAGTAAAGTGAATTTGGCATATATATATGAATTAAAAATTTAGTTTTGAAATGGTGGAATATTTATAACTTTGAAATATATGGAAATTTAGATGGTTTACTTGGGAATTCAAATCTGTATTTGGAATTGATTTGAGAAATTAAAAAGCAAATTTACATTATAAAGTAATTTATTATTAAACCATTTAAGTATTGAAAATTTGGTTTCGAAGCTATGGGTTTAAGGTATATATACTTGAAAGTACTATGATTTTTGAAAAAAGATATATTTGAAATAAAAATGAAATCATATTGATTTGGGTTTTAAAATAGAAATGATATCGTAAGTATATGGTTTTGAAATGGATATTTTATTCTGGTTTCAAAGTAGAAAATATTTTGAAGAGACCGCGGTTTATAATAACGATTGGTTGTTAAAGAGACCGGGATCGGAAGTTGTCATACTCTCTGCCAACTTCGAAAACCACTTTAATAACTGTGTACGCGGTGGAGATTCCAGAATGAAGTAGGATGATGGTGGCGTTTCCTTTGAGGTAAATACGTGGACCCAACTCCCGTGAGTTGGCATAAGGTGGCTAAAACATGAGCGATCGCCGGGTTAAGAAGGTAGCCCCTTTTATCGGACACATCCCTTTGATATTCTACTCTGACTTTGGATTTATTCGGTGGCCACTTTTGATTTTTTTGATTTGGGGGTGTGGCTCGAGGTGGGCGGTAGTAGCTGCTACGCGTTACCACCGACCTGAAAGCGTAATTGGTATATCTACACTGGCATTGCCTAATTGTGCCATGTCACCTACCCTAGTGCGCCTTATACGATTTTGGTTTTGTACCATACCTATGGAGTGCCCTCTGACGACGCCCAGTACGGGGGAGATTACGTTACGGTATAGACTATGGGAATATATATTATGTGTTAAGGGGAATATTGGATCACTCCTTAACGCTATTTCAAAGTAAGTTTATTTACTAATAGACACTATTATAATAGCGAAATATTACTACATAGTAAATAGTTTAACGGATCCTTAGGAGATGTGAATCCCGAGCATCTCTTAAGTTACTACACTCATATTTATTTCTGTTGATTTAACTCACATAAGATATTTTAGTTCTGACTCGAGTGTTTTGTCTTTTCAATTCGCTCGGG
The DNA here is from genome assembly GCA_030765085.1 of Allium cepa. NCBI lineage: Eukaryota > Viridiplantae > Streptophyta > Magnoliopsida > Asparagales > Amaryllidaceae > Allium > Allium cepa. Next base: position 407,662,937 of record CM060939.1, on the reverse strand, counting down.
TCAGCCTGAGCATTTCAGGATTTGAAGACCTTACTTCTGGCGGACGAAGACGAAGATTTTATTACTATTATATATTATATTAGTCCACATTCAAATTGTTCCGCTGCATCGTTATTTATTCTTTGGTATGTGTAACTCTGATATATATTGTATAAGTGATCAAAAGTTTTCGTAAAACAGCTTCATGAACTGTTTATTTGATTATTATATTTTATCGTTCCGCTGCAAGATTGTATTTTGTTCTTTTTCCTTTCTCTGTTTTTCTTATTTACCCCATAACAATCCGCCCTTCCATATGGTTTGAATTGGCACGTGTATCAATTTAAAGCGTGCGAAAAGGCGGGATGTTACAATGTGGTATCAGAGCTTTGGTTTAGCGATAAACCTTAGCTTTGTGGGGTCTGACTCTTTATTAATAAGGTGGTAATACCTTATGGGAGTCGCTGAGTGTATATATATGAGAGAGCGTATTTGTTAGTGTTATAAAAAGGTTTAATATTGTGTTAATCTGTTCCGTTTTGTATTTATAGATTCTGGTTGATGCATGGGACGCTATAACATCAATAGGGGTTTCTAAACACTTAACAGGATAGACTGACATAATATCTGGTTTTAATATAGGTGAATGAAATAATTTTGCCTATTATATTTTCTATATATATATAAAGTAAATTTTCATAAAGGTTACATTTGGTTGTATTATATTGGTTGTTAGGTAATGAAATTTATAAATAATAGTTGAAATAATATTTAAAATAAAATAAATCAAATAGGAAATTTAGAACTTAAGTCCCGGGGTTTTGAAAAAATTTTTTGAATGATTTTGAAATATAGTAATAATATTATTAGAAGTATTTTGATATAAATATTTAAAAGAATTGTTTAAGAAGATTTTGGAAGAAATAAGTTTGTACTTCCCTCTCTGTCGCTGGAAAATAATTTCGGTGATGGCGGCCACATCGTCGACATTCATTTTCGAGTTTCGAAGGGGGAAGGCCACTGTAGTAGTTTTACTGCAGATTTATTTTGATAAACAAATATGAATTTTAATTGTTTTAAGTTAAGTTGAATATATATATATATATATTGTAAGTATATGCATTTATCTATTATTTTAAATGATTCTTGGATAAAAACCTGGTATTTAATTCTCAAGTTTCCGTTAATTAATAGTTTCAATTAGTGTAGTGAAATGGAATTTAATTAATAATTGAAACCTTTAATTAAAGTAAGTGATTTAATGCTAAGTTATAAATGGGATTAAAAGAAAGTAGAAATTGTAAACATATGAAACAAAGCTGTAATTATTGAACATTAAATTAAATTGAAAGATGAGGTAAAACTTGTATAAGTTTCATTTGCATTTTTCTTAACATATGTATAAACTTACCAAACGATGTAAAATGTTGAAATGTTAATAAGAAAATATAATGGAAGTTGTACGAGTAAACTTATGAATGAAAGTGGTCAATGAATTTCTTTAATAAATAAGAATTTGATGTGGAAATGGTTATAAACTTAAGTATAATTGAAATACCACTAATTAAATATAATGGAAGGCAGGTATTATAAGTAAGAAATTTTAACTTAAGTAAATAAGTTGAAGTTATTTCTAAATAAAATGGTAAGAAATAAATGTAAAATAAAAAGATAAATCATTATATGAAAGAAAAGAAATCAAACAACTAATGTATGAAATGAAATTAATAATAAGTAAATTTAATTTGTTGTTTGGAATTGTTGTTTGTTTTGGTTTATGGTTGTTTGGGTAAGGATACTTTAAAATTGTTTGAATGAATGAATAATCTATTTAGTTTCACCTAAGACTGTTGAGTGAAGGGTACACATAGTAGTTACTTTTCATCCTGTACAATTTGAAGTTTTGAACCCGAACAACTATTTGTTTTGTTGATATGAATGAATGATTGATTTGTGGTGATTTTAAGTAATGGTTGTATATTGATTTGTTTGTTGATTGGTAAAACAACTTTAAATATTTCATTTTTTATAATTTTTAACCTTTTTAGATTATATAAGTGAAATACAGGTTATGGAAGCAATTGCTACTGCAATTGGTTTCATAATATAAGCGTAAATTGCCCGACAAATAGGTATTTTGGATTACGGTTAATAACGTTATTATATTATTTTCCCGTGTGGGGATATATATTATTTTGGAAAAAATATGTTATATATTGTTATATTTGATATTATATTTTCTTACGAGCCTCTCCGTACAAAGGAGACTCTGCCGAAATTTTCCGTAAATTTTGGACTTGGAAAATTTTGAAAATATTTCCAAACTATATTAATTTAAGTATAAAAGATCTATTGGTTATAAATTAGTATATTTTATTTAAATTAATTAATTTTGAAAAATGTATTTGTCTATAAATTAAATGTTTTAAGTAAGATATTTGGATTTCATAATTCTTCTTTTCCTTTTCGGGAACGAAAAGTTTTAAGTGGGGGAGAGTGTAACGACCCGTAAAATTCGATGTTTAAAATGAATTAATTAAAAAGATTTTTTTTTAAATTTAGAAAGAAATAAAAATCTTATAACTTATATGGGAGCGAATGTAGAAATTAGATGTATCAATTGTAATTAAAATCAACAATTTAAAATTTATATTGCAATTAATTGAAATAGTGTAAATTGTCATACTTGGTTATAAGTTTAATATAAGAAACAAAAGGGAATGTTGAATTTGTGAATTACCAATAAAAATATTAACTAGAATGGAATTCGAATTTATATAATAATGGAAAGTGTAAATTTGTTGCATTTGGGAATAAAATTTAAAATATAAGTAAAAATGAGTAGGCATTTAATTTACCGATGGAATAATACGTTGATTAATAGTAACTGTATGTAAATTAAGGTAGTAATATTAATGGCAGTTGATGAATAACCAATTTAATGCAATTCAAATTGATTGAAACGACTGTTTAGGTTAAAATTGATTGTAAATAGGAATATTTGGAAATAAACTGAATATATGAAAAAAAAATGTATGCATTGAATTAAATTAATGAATTCAAATTATAATAAATGGTCATTGAAAAATCAGTGTTCTGCAAGTAATTATAATGTTGTTATTGATAATAAACGTTACTTCAATGATTATTAATATAGTAACGGAAGTGTGAATGAAAACTTAATAGAAACATGAATTTATTTTAAGGAAACAAGAGATATATTGTACAAATTGATGAATTAGTATAAATTTAATGGTAATAGGATAAAATCAATATCATATATGTCATTGCAACATTTGATGTAAACTATAAACCTATAAATGTGATTTAGGGCAAATAGTGACCGTTATTATTTGTTACCAGTTTACTTAGGCTATTAAGCTGTGAGTGGGAATCAATTGAAATTTAAAATGAAACTTGGTATTACAATTATGAGTTTAAGAAAATAATTACAAAAGATAAATGTAATAAGATGCACAGAAATGTTGGGTATTTTGTAAAGTAATACATGATGTAATTTGTGGTAATGTGCGGTAATAATGTAAATTTAAATTTAGGTATTATGTTAATGTAAATTTAGGTAATATGCGGTAAGAATGTAAATTTTATTCATAGAGTGCTAATGGACTTAATAAAAAGAATGAAATCAAGATGAATAAATAAATTAGGAGTATAAATTTTAATAAACGTGTGCATTAATTTATAGTAGGATTTAAAAGCAATTAATAATTTAAAAGTTGATTTATTAAGAAAACAATGTAAATGGATGGAAATGGAATAAGTGTAGTGTAATGAGAGTTCTTGTAATAATTATTTGTAACGAATTAACTTACAAATATTACAAAATGTATAATGGTGACAATTGGTGTTGTTACCAATTTAACTGATCAATTTCAAATAAATGTCAACAAAATGTTACATTAATGTGGAATAAAACCATAATTGTAGTGTGAACGTAATAAAAAGAAATATAAATGTTAATTGTATTTGTAACAACCCGCATATTTTACGATTGAATACTTAAATATTTTATTTAAAATAATTCATTGTTAGTTGGATTTGTGTCCGAAAGGCTACTTTTTGCAAATAGTTGAATTAGGACTCGAGACCACCCCCATTGAGTTCAAAATGATGTTTGTGACCTTTTTGAGTATAAACTTTGATATGTTTGGGGTTAGGGGAATTTTGCTACTTTTTCAATTAGGGATTTGGTTTGGTTTCAGCCATTAGACCCAAGCTTCACCCCTCTTCTCTACATTACTTCATTTCTATTTCCTAATACTCAAGTTTTAGGAACAATGGAGAGAGGAATGAGAAATTAAAACTCCAAGCCCTAGTTTCCATTTGCAAATCAAGTTCTAGCTCCAAATTTATAGAAGAAGCTTTGGTAAGCCTCCTCTTCTTCTTCTCCAACTCATTCTCTTACCAATTTCAGAAATTCCTAAACCTAATTTAGGAAATGTTTCTCTTTTAAGCGTAGATTCAAGCTCCTTGGGTTGGAATTGAAGAGTGTTTGTCGTCGCCATTGCTCTATAGTTTCTTCTTCATTTGTTTTGGGTTTAAAGGTGAGATTTTTATCTCACATCTTAGTCTATAATTATCTTCGATTGTTAGGTATGAATTCCTAACACTTATTCTAGTGCAATTGATTATGGTTTGGATTGATTTGGTGTATATTCCAAATTTTGGTGTTTTGAAATCAAAATCTATGAAAATCCTATTATGGATATTTGGACATTGATATTTGAGGCGTATCGAAGAGTCGTTAAGGCTAGGTTGTCGCGTGGCGTAAATCCTTAGTCGTCATTTGCTCGTCCGATCGCTTTCGATATTCATTTGGCCATTTTTGGTCGAGGTTCAGGAAATGCTCTGAATTCTAGTTTCAGACGTCTGAATCTGGAATTTCAGACGTCTGAATTGGCTCGATTTCAAACAGAAAGGAAATAGGCTAAAAACACCTATTTCAGACGTCTGAAACATTTGGTTCAGACGTCTGAATTACGTTCTGGAAAACTTCTAATTTTTCAGATTAAGACGTCTGAACCACCTATTTCAGATGTCTGAATCTATTGTGTTTTGCCTGCTTGCCTATTTTGTTTAAGAATTCCAATTTTATCGATTCGTGTTGATTCCCTCTTGTTGTTATCATCTATTATCGACTTTGATGACATTTTCTTTGGGATTTTTGGAAATATCTATTTTGATGGACTTGATATCGATTTCTTTGGAATTAATTCACGTCTTCGTATGTGAATTTTAGTGATTGATTGTTTCTACAATCATATTTGTGATTTGTCACTTTAAAAATATAAAGTTTTCAATACTAGTAGTAAATATCAAAACTTTTTCATCAAAATAATTTCAACACTATTTTATTACAAAGCTCGTTTCTTAAACCGTTTTCCAATCTACTAGTATATACGAACCTTTATCTCACTCGTATGAGAAATCTTATTAAACGACTTAGTAAAATAAGTGGTATGAAACGCTTGTGTTTACTTCGTCGGTTAATTCTTAGACTTGTTCGATTGAATCTCTTGTGATAATTTTCTAGTGGAGACTTACAGTTTGTTCGTAAATATTTAAGTTAAGCTAGTGGTTATGGGACATGAAGCTAAGCTCATATATTTACTAGCTTAGTGTAATTGACACTTCTTGATGATCGATGATGATCATTTTGTGATTTAGACCAGCGATATGCTACGTTTCCTTGTCCACGTAGGGGACGGTACCTCGTTTTATTGAGTTTTGTCTCATTTCTTTTATAGGCTAACGACCTATGAATTATTTGGAGTTTCGACTCAATTTTTGTAGGCTAGCGACCCATGTCCTTTTATGGAGTTCGGTCCATCGGACGTACCTTTGTACTACGTTGTGGTACCAACTTATCAGGATCATCGGGCGTACCATTGTTCTACGTCGTTGTTCCGAATTATTCGAGTTTCAGGTTCCTCGGGCGTACCGATATTGTACTATGTCGTTGAACCGGCTCTATGGTTAGCGACCATGGGATAGCATTCCGTTTGTGATACACGTGTTGGTGAGTTTTCATGCTCCCGTTTTGTGATAGGTCTCCCCCTTTTTGTGATTTCTGGATTTCTATTGATGATTTCTAGAATTTGTGATCCACCAGCTTTTATGATTGGCATCGATATGATGCCAGTATTTGTGACTTGGTGAATAAAACTAAAGAGTATGACATTCTTTTGATTTTTGAGAAGATTCTTGTGATATTAATTAATCTCTGGTTGATTTTCAATTACATACTTATCATAGTATGGCTTTATGCTTATCATACGTTTTTGTCATATCTCTTACACTATATCATTTTATCTGATATTTACAGTTAGACTGATCCGTTTATTATTTTCTTATTAAATAATAATCGGGTCAGACCGAGATGTTACAGGTGCTTCTGCTTGACTTCTCATCTGGGATTATTATCCTGACTTTTGGCTAACTACTTAGATTAGTAGTTTTTGGTTGTATACATTTGAGATATAGACTCATTGATGTATACTTATTCTTTTGTGTTGCACTTGTAACTATTCTTTTGTGATATTGTGGATCTTGTTTAACCACTACTCTGATATACACTTTCATGTGTAATATTCATATCTGTTTCCTCCTTTGAGATATGAACTTCTGTGACTGATTTGTGTTATGATATTTCTATATTTGTTTCCGAAGATATTATAGCCACTGTGTAGTAGCTTTGAGTTTGCATCGGTATGTTGGATTCTTGAAATGCAAGTTATATTTTTATCTGGCATATCGGTACTTGCACAAAGCAATTACACGGATGGTCGCTCCTCAACAGCCTTATTCTCCGTGCTAGTTGATGGCATTACCCTGTAGTGTCCTTGGCTAGCGTGGGTATAGAGGTGGGGCGTCACAGATTGGTATCCCAGCCAAACTTTGGAACAATGTAGAATAATTTAACAACATCGTCCTAAGTCCATCTAAGGAGTCGTGCCTTAGGATTTTATTCGGGTCTTCGAACCGTTTTATCCTATTTTCTTTGTGACGGCTTGTTTTATCAATCATGATTGTTTGATAATTATTTTGTGAATAACCTTTTCCTTCTTTCTTTCTTTCTTAAAGAAGAGAAATGGTTAGACCTGGCCGTCCCAGCACCGGTCAATCTAGTGCTACTCCCCAGAATGGAGTATTTATGTCTACCCAGCAGCTTTTAGATCTCGTGAAGTCTGCTCAGGCTGCCGGACCCAATTCAGGGCCTACTCACCCTAAGTCTGAATTTGTACGTTTGTGCAGTGACTATACCAACTTGGGTGGGAAGCCATTTAAGGGTTTCGAAAGCGTCATTCAAGTCCAAGCTTGGCTCAAAACATGCGATCGCATCTTTACTCGCATGAATCTAATTGATCTTCACCGTGTCCAAGTGGCTTCAAGTATGCTCTAAGGAAGAGCATTAGATTGGTATGAGCTTCTTATTTCTGAAATTATTGAAGCGGATCTTACTTGGGAGAAATTCCGGGAACGATTCGAGTTAAAATTTGTGCCAAAAGCTGAGAAGGTGACATTGGCTCGTCGTTTCATTGACCTTGTTCAAGGTGAATCCTCCGTGGCAGACTATGTCGCATCATTCGAGTCACTTTCTAAATACGGGGTCGAATATATAAATACCCCATTGAAGAAGAACCAAAGATTTGTCTTTGGCTTGAACAAAAATCTCAAGAAGCCATTACTTCTAAAGTTAGAAGTTTCTTTTGATCAACTTGTTGATATCGCTCTTCAACTTGAAGAGGCAGATAAAGAAAGTGATGTTGAAGTTGTGGGTGCCAAACCAAAATTCAACAACAAGAAGAAAAGCCCTATTAAATTCATAGTCCTTATCCCAATAAGAAAGGGAAGCAAGCAACTCCGGTGGCAAAGACTTCTGTCCTTAGTAGTGGGCAATGCTACAATTGTGGTTCTAAAGACCATTATGCCAATAGATGTCCGAAACCTCTCTTTTGTCGCTATTGCAAAAGTTTAGGTCATCTTTTATCCTCATGTCCCAAACTTCAAGGCAAGAAGGAGGGAAAGTTAAATGTTGCACAAGCCTCTAGCAACACTTCTCATGGTCAAGGCATTTCTCATTCTATCCTTGATGGCATTATTTTATTTCGTGATCAACCTATTCGAGTTCTTTTTGATACGGGTGCGTCCCATTCTTTTATATCAAAGGAACTTGTTGATACTTTTTCTTTAAGTGTTGTTGCTTTAATGACTTCTTTGAGAATTGCGAATCTGGTTGGTGGATCCGCAACAATTAGTTTACTTTGTAAAGATGTCGAGATTATTTTGTGTGATTTTTCTTTCCGAGCCGATTTGCATGTCATGCGTTATTTAGGCTTTGGAATGATTTTGGGAATGGATTGGCTTAACCGCTATGAAGATCAAATCCTATGTCCTGAGCGGACTATTCATCTTCGACATTCTCAATCTGTTAAGCAGATTTCTATTGATCTTAAAGATTCGGATTCCAGCTTGGTTGCATCTTTATATTCTTAAAATCCTCATGATGACGATAATGATGATGAGGAAGTTGTCATTTCTATTCACGTTGTTCATGAATTTTCCGACATATTTGAGCCTGTTTTAGGATTGCCACCTAAGCGAGCAATTGAGTTCAGAATTAATCTCATCCCTGGAGCTAAACCTATCACTCGTCCTCCTTATCGCATGTCCAATAAGGAAAATGAGGAGATGCATAAACAATTATCCGAATTGGAGACGAAGCAATTTATTCGCTCTAGTTCCTCGCCTTGGGGAGCTTCGGCTATTTTCGTGAAGAAATCCGATGGTACACTTAGACTTTGCGTTGACTACCACAAGCTTAATGATCTTACTATCAAAAACAAATATCCTTTACCCTGGATTGATGATCTATTCGATCAACTTAGTGGTGCTAAAGTCTTTTCACAGTTAGACTTAGCAACCGGTTTTCATCAGCTTCGTATTGCAGAGGATAACATTCCTTTGACATCATTCCATACTCGATATGGATCTTATGAATGGCTTGTTATGCCATTTGGTTTGACGAATGCTCCGGCTTATTTCGTTTACCTTATAAATAGAGTTTTCAAAGACTTCCTCGATCGATTTGTTCCCATCTTTATTGATGATATTCTTGTGTATTCTAAAACCGAGGAGGAGCATGAAAAGAATCTTCAGATTGTGTTGGAAACTCTTAGGATCAATCAATTAAAAGCAAAATTTTCTAAATGCCACTTTTGGAAATCTCGTGTGAAGTTTCTTGGTCATATTATTTCCGAATCCGGAATTTCCGTGGATCCTTCAAAGATTGAAGCGATTCAAAATTAGAAGAGACCGGAGAGTGTGACGAAGATCCATAGTTTGCTTGGATTGGCAGGTTATTACCGCCATTTCATAAAAGACTTTTCTAAAATTTCTGTGCCACTTACTAGTTTGACAAAGAAGGGAGTTAAATACATTTGGTCGGACAAATGTGAAGCTTCTTTTAGAAATTAAAAGAACTCCTTTCCGATGCTCCTATTCTTGTTATTCCCGAAGGGAATCAAGATTTTATTGTTTATACCGATGCTAGTCGCGTTGGTTTGGGTGCCGTTCTTATGCAAAGAGAACGTGTTATTGCTTATGCTTCTAGGCAATTGAAGCCAGCCGAGACTAGATATGTCACTCATGATTTAGAGCTCGCGGCTATTGTTTTCGCTCTTAAAATTTGGCGTCGTTATCTTCTGAGAGAGAAATTTGTTCTCTATACAGATCATAAATTTTTGAAGTATTTATTTTCTCAAAAGGAACTTAATTTGCGTCAACAACGTTGGCTCGAGTTCCTTGCATCTTATGATCTTGACATTCTTTATACTCCCGGAAAGGGAAATTGTGTTGCCGATGCACTTAGTCGTAGGCAGCAAGCGGTTCTATGATGATATCCGAGTGGAATGATCTCGGAATTTTATCCACTTATGAGATTCGAGATCGTGAGTCCGATTTATGTTCATCTTTGTCTTTATGTAGCCTTGAGGCTCATCCTTCTCTCTTAGACCGCATTATTGAAGCTCAAAAGCTAGATCCCGAATTGGCTCTTCTTAGCCAAAGTTGTATAGATAAAATTGGTATTGAAAGTTTGAAAGACTTTGATATTGATTCTCGTGGCGGCATTCGAAAATTTGGTAGACTTATCGTGCCAAATATTAGTGATCTTCGTAAAGACATTTTAGAAGATTCTCATCGTTCTAAATTTACCATTAATCCTGGTAGTAGTAAAATGTACGCGGATATGAAGCGATTTTATTATTGGGAGGGAATGAAATCTGATATTGCTAACTTTGTTAAGCGTTGCATTATTTGCCAACTTGTCAAGGTCGAGCATCAAAGGCTCGGTGGGTTATTGCAACCTTTAGAAATTCCAATTTGGAAGTGGGATCAAATTTCCATGGATTTTATTGACGGCCTTCCCCGTTCTCATTCGGGCCATGATAGCTTATGGGTGATTGTTGATAGACTTACTAAATCCGCCCATTTTATTCTCGTTCGGTCTAACCGAACCATTCCTCTTTTGGCCAAGCTCTTTATTAAAGAAATTGTTAAATTACATGGAGCTCCTACTTCTGTTGTTAGTGATCGTGATCCATTGTTTACTAGTGGATGTTGGAAGAGTCTTCAAAAAGCTTTAGGAACGAAGCTTAATTTTAGCACCGCTTATCATCCTCAGTCCGATGGACAAATCGAGCGTGTGAATCAAACTCTTGAAGATCTTCTTCGTGCATGTGTTCTTGATTTTGGTGGAAGTTGGGAAGATCATATTTCTCTTGTTGAGTTTTACTATAATAATAGCTTCCAATCTAGTATTGGTATGACACCTTTTGAGGCACTCTATGGAAGGCCATGTCGATCTCCTTCTTATTGGCCTGAGGCCGGTGTGAAGCTGTTTTTAGGTCCAGATTTTATTTGTGATTCCACAGAAAAGATTGACCTTATTCGCCATAGGATGAAAGAAGCTCAGAGTAGGCAAAAATCCTAGGCCGATAACCGAAGAAGGAAATTAGAATTTTCTATGGAAGATTTTGTGTTTGTTCGTGTTTCACCTATGAAGGATGTTGTGCGTTTCAGTCGATCGGGAAAGTTAGTACCACGATATATTGGTCCATTTCCCATCACCGAACATATTGGTTCCGTGGCTTATCGCCTCTTATTACCGGCTCAATTTTCTGCTATTCATGACGTGTTTCACGTTTCTCAACTACGGAAATGCCTTCGAGATTCCGATTCTATTCTTGAGCCCGGTGTTGTGGAAGAAATTGAAGTTTCACCTAATTTAACTTATGAGCAACATCCTATTCAAATTTTTGCTTCGGAAGTCAAACGTCTTCGAAATAAAGATGTCCCGCTTGTGAAAGTTCAATGGTTCTCAAATCCTAAAGATTGCTCTTGGGAATCTAGAGAATTCATCGAGCGAACACATCCGGACTTAATTTCTCGTGCTCTTTGAGGTGAACTTTTTTTTTTATTTCAAATTTCTTTTGTGTTTAATATGCTTTTATGGTTGTTACTTTATATTTTCTTCTTAATATTGCGAGGACGCAATTTCTTTAAGGAGGGGAGTCTGTAACAACCCGCATATTTTACGATTGAATATTTAAATATTTTATTTAAAATAATTCATCGTTAGTCGGATTTGTGTCCGAATGGCTACTTTTTGCAAACAGTCGAATTAGGACTCGAGACCACCCCCATTGAGTTCAAAATGACGTATGCGACCTTTTTGAGTATAAACTTTGATATGTTTGGGGTAAGGGGAATTTTGCTACTTTTTCAATTAGGGCTTTGGTTTGGTTTCAGCCCATTAGACCCAAGCTTCACCCCTCTTCTCTTCATTACTTCATTTCTATTTCCTAATACTCAAGCTTTAGCAACAACGGAGAGAGGAATGGGAAATTAAAACTCCAAGCCCTAGTTTCCATTTGCAAATCAAGTTCTAGCTCCAAATTTATAGAAGAAGTTTTGGTAAGCCTCCTCCTCTTCTTCTCCAACTCATTCTCTTACCAATTTCAGAAATTCCTAAACCTAATTTAGGAAATATTTCTCTTTTAAGCTTAGATTCAAGCACTTTGGGTTGGAATTGAAGAGTGTTTGTCCTTACCATTGCTCTATAGCTTCTTCTTCATTTGTTTTGGGTTTAAAGGTGAGATTTTTATCTCACATCTTAGTCTATAATTATCTTCGATTGTTAGGTATGAATTCCTAACACTTATTCTAGTGCAATTGATTTTGGTTTGGATGGATTTGGTGTACATTCCAATTTTTAGTGTTTTGAAATCAAAATCTACGAAAATCCTATTATGGATATTTGGACATTGATATTTAAGGCGTATTAAAGAGCCGTTAAGGCTGGGTTGTCGCGTGGCGTAAATCCTTAGTCGTCATTTGCTCGTCCGATCGCTTTCGATATTCATTTGGCCATTTTTGGTCGAGGTTCAGGAAATGCTTTGAATTCCAGCTTCATACGTCTGAATCTGGAATTTCAGACGTCTGAATTGGCTCAATTTCAAACAGAAAGGAAATTGGCTAAAAACACCTATTTCAGACGTCTGAAACATTTGGTTCAGACGTCTGAATTACGTACTGGAAAACTTCTAATTTTTCAGATTCAGATGTCCGAACCACCTATTTCAGATGTCTGAATCTGCTGTGTTTTGCCTGCTTGCCTATTTTGTTTAAGAATTCCAATTTTATCGATTCGTGTTGATTCCCTTTTGTTGTTATCATCTATTGTCGACTTTGATGACATTTTCTTTGGGATTTTGGGAAATATCAATTTTAATGGATTTGATATCGATTTCGTTGGAATTAACTCACGTCTTCGTATGTGAATTTTAGTGATTGATTGTTTCTACAATCATTTTTGTGATTTGTCACTTTAAAAATATAAAGGTTTTCAATACTAGTAGTAAATATCAAAACTCTTTCATCAAAACGATTTCAATACTATTTTATTACAAAGCTCGTTTCTTAAACCGTTTTTCAATCTACTAATATATACAAACCTTTATCTCACTCGTATGAGAAATCTAATTAAACGACTTAGTAAAACAAGTGGTATGAAACGCTTGTGTTTACTTCCTCGGTTAATTCTTAGACTTGTTTGGTTGAATCTCTTGTGACAATTTTCTAGTACAGACTTACAGTTTGTTCGTAAATATTTAAGTTAAGCTAGTGGTTATGGGACACGAAGCTAAGCTCATATTTTTACTAGCTTAGCGTAATTGACACTTCTTGATGATCGATGATGAACATTTTGTGATTTAGACTAGCGATATGCTACGTTTCTTTGTCCATGTAGGGGACGGTACCTCATTTTATTGAGTTTCGTCTCATTTCTTTTATAGGCTAACGACCTATGTATTATTTGGAGTTTCGACTCAATTTTTGTGGGCTAGCGACCCATGTTCTTTTATGGAGTTCGTTCCATTCGACGTCCCTTTGTACTACGTTGTGGTACCAACTTATCAGGATCATCGGGCGTACCGTTGTACTACATCGTTATTCTGAATTATTCGAGTTTCAGGTTCCTCGGGCGTACCGATATTGTACTACGTAGTTGAACCGGCTCTACGGTTAGCGACCATGGGATAGCATCCCGTTTGTGATACACGTGTTGGTGAGTTTTCATGCTCCCATTTTGTGATAGGCCTCCCCCTTTTTGTGATTTCTGGATTTCTATTGATGATTTCTAGAATTTGTGATCCACCAGCTTTTATGATTGGCATCGATATGATGTCAATATTTGTGACTTGGTGGATAAAACTAAAGAGTATGACATTCTTTTGATCTTTGGGAAGATTCTTGTGATATTGATTAATCTCTGGTTGATTTTCAATTACATACTTATCATAGTATGGCTTTATGGTTATCATACGTTTTTGTGGTATCTCTTATTCTATATCATTTTATCTGATATTTATAGTTAGACTGATCTGTTTATTATTTTCTTATTAAATAATACTCGGGTCAGACCGAGATGTTACAGGTGCTTCTGCTTGACTTCTCATCTGGGATTATTATCCTGATTTTTGGCTAACTACTTAGATTAGTAGTTTTTGGTTGTATACATTTGAGATATAGACTCATTGATGTATACTTATTCTTTTGTTTTGCACTTGTAACTATTCTTTTGTGATATTGCAGATCTTGTTTAACCACTACTCTTATGTACACTTTCATGTGTAATATTCATATCTGTTTCCGTCTTTGAGATATGAACATCTGTGACCGATTTGTGTTATGATATTTCTATATTTGTTTCCGAAGATATTATAACCACTGTGTAGTAGCTTTGAGTTTGCATCGGTATGTCGGATTCCCTCTTGAAATGCAAGTTATATTTTTATCTGGCATATCGGTACTCGCACTAAGCAATTACATGGATGGTCGCTCCTCAACAGCCTTATTCTCCGCGCTAGTTGACGGCATTACCCTGTAGTGTCCTTGGCTAGCGTGGGTATAGAGATGGGGCGTCACAGTATTCATAATGTAATGACTGCTTTAATAGTAAGGAGTGAAAATTAAAATAAAAGAATATAAATAAATAAGTTTTGTAAAAGAGTAAAAATATGTTTATTTATTTGAAATGTTTGTTAGCTGAAAGATTGATTGTAGAGATGAGTAACTATTATTTAGTGAGAAATGTGTAATTGCTATTTGTATCCAATAATGTAAATATGTTTAAATTGCTATTAGATAGGAAAAATTGTTTTACTTCTCATTACATTCATTTAGTCCATTTTGAAACTTAATCAACTGAAATGAATGTAATTGAAAATTTCTAATTAATAAGAGAGAGAATACTAATTGTAAATTAATAGGTGTAATTAAAAGTAGCTTATGTTTTGTGAAAATATAAGAAAAGTTTTGATTCAATGAAAAAAAAACATTTACATCAAATAAAATGAAGGTTTCATCTGTGAATGTAGGTTTAATTTCATTAAAATAAAGAATAGAAAGATTGAATTTAAAGAAAGAAATATATATTTATTTGAACCGTGTTTTAGCTTACAGACTGATTACAAGAATAGGAAAATAATCTATTTATTACTCTTGTGTATAAACAATAAATTTATAAACGTGTTTAAATAAACAATTGTTCTATTTTTTTTATCCATTTTAGTTGTCTGTTTTAAAATTTAACTTTGTAAGTAACTGCAATTAATGTAATTCAAATGTTTCAATTAACAGGAAAGGAAACGTTGATTGCAATTAGTAGATTTAATAAAAGAAACGCACGTTTTGTGTTAAACAAAAAGGGTGTTTTATTGGTAATAAGAGATCATTTTGGGAAAAAACAAATCAAATGTTTTCATTTTTAAGGTAAGTATAAAAATTTATTATGCATAGACAAAAAACCTAAATGCGTAGAAATTCGAATATTACTTGAGTTAATGAAGTTAATTTGGTTACGTTTCAAAAAAAAATTTGAATTTCAAAATCTTTTATTATTAATTGTTTCACGAACGTTTTAAAATAGTTACCTTACTATTAATACTTGATCCGTTTATTTCTCCATATGTTTAATACCTGAGCACTTTTAGGTTGTATTTAATTCTTGCCACCTCATTTTCACGTATACAAAATTCTACCTTCGTTTGCAAACTTTTCCATTCCTACGTACATTTCCTTATGTATCATTAATACCTGAAGCTTTAATAATAAAACGTGACATTTATTTTTGTCCCTCCACATTCATTTCCTAATTATAAATAACCTACATCTTATTTCTTCTTTCTCCCAACACCTCATATTCAAAAGCTCTTATTCTTGAAAATCCAAAAGCATTCTTTTATAAAAATGGTTTTTTTCATTTTTGTACACTTCCAGTCCTCATCTTAGTTGTTCTTCAATCTTTTCCTGAAGCCTCATCTTGAGAAATGTAAGTATTAAAATTTGTTTATTTATATATATTTTTAACGCGTACTAATTTTTATTTTAATAATATTTCTTGTAACATGAATATCTTTTGCATATAAACTTTACTTCACACGCGATTTCTTCTATTGGATTCAAATTTATATTCCAGACAACATGAAATTGATTTAGTTGAATTTGGAGATTGTTTAGTTTTGTGCTTCTGTTTGGATTTTTATGGGCTAAAATCAAAGGTGAGTGTTTTAACCCACTCACAACTTCTAAGATTTCTTATGTTTGTTAAATCAAATTTTGATGTGATTTAAAATTTATCTATGATTGTTTGACGTATTTTAACCATCCTCTCAGTTTAATTGCATTTATTCAAATTGTTACTTAATTATTCATTACATATATAAACTTCCAGTTAAATTTATTTATTTATTATTGCATATAAACTGCCAGTTAAATAGTTATTAAATTTATTATTGATTATAAACTGCTATTTACTACCTGTTGTTTATTTTCCGTTCTATATTGATGCTATTGTTTGAATTTGATGATCATTGCGATAAATGGTTGATGGTTGATATTGGATGAATAGGTGCTGTATTTTATATTGTTATAAACTGCAAGTTGTCATGCATTTTCATTTCATTCGGGATTGCGGTTTGAAATGATATACAACCGTATTTTATTTTTAAATTGCAGATTGAAATGATAAATATCTGTATCACTTGACCATAGGATAGAAAATTATATACAGGCACCGCGGTATATATAAATATATAAAATTATTTTTGAAGTAATTTTTCTATGGTTTGTAAAGAAATATATATATGGTTTTATGAGATATTGATTTCGGATATTTGATAAAGGTTATTTTATATATAGTTAAATTCTTGGTTTTAAGCTATGTATAAAATTGTGTAAAGTATGAAGTAAGTTAATAAATAAAAAGTTGATTTTATTAAAATATATTATGGATAAGTGTTTACTTACATTATATTCTAATATTGAGTTTGTATTGATTTTATAAATCAAAGTTGAGAAGATAGATTTGAAATTGATTTGAGATTTTATTTAATTAAGATCTGATTGAAATTTAGATTTAAAAAGAACACGGTGTTAGAACTAAATTCGGGTTTAAGATGATATAACTAAATTCGGGTTTAAGATGATTTAAGTGAATATATCTAGCCTAAATAAATTGAGGGATATTCAATTATTGAATTTGAAAGTTTTATTTAAAGGATTCTGGATTATTAAGTAAATATTTCAAAACTAAATAATAGTAAAGTGAATTTGGCATATATATATGAATTAAAATTTAGTTTTGAAATGGTGAAATATTTAAAACTTTGAAATATATGGAAATTTAAATGGTTTACTTGGGAATTCAAATCTGTATTTGGAATTGATTTGAGAAATTAAAAAGCAAATTTACTTTATAAAGTAATTTATTATTAAACCATTTAAGTATTAAAATTTTTGTTTCGAAGCTATAGGTTTAAGGTATATATATTTGAAAGTACTATGATTTTTGAAAAAAGATATATTTGAAATAAAAATGATACCATATTGATTTGGGTTTTAAAATAGAAATGATATCGTAAGTATATGGTTTTGAAATGGATATTTTATTCTGGTTTTAAAGTATAAACTTTTTTGAAGAGACCGCGGTGTTATAATAACGATTGGTTACTAAAGAGACCGGGATCGAAAGTTGTCATACTCTCTGCCAACTCCGAAAACCACTTTAATAACCGTGTACGCGGTGAAGATTCCAGAATGAAGTAGGATGGTGGTGGCGTTTCCTTTGAGGTAAATACGTGGACCCAACTCCCGTGAGTTGGCATAAGGTGGCTAAAATAGGGGCGATCGACGAGTTAAGAAGGTAGCCATTTTATCGGACACATCCCTTCGATATTCTACTCTGACTTTGGATTTATTCGGTAGCCACTTTTGATTTTTTTGATTTGGGGGTGTGGCTCGAGGTGGGCGATAGTAGCTGCTACGCGTTACCACCGACCCGAAAGCGTAATTGGTATATCTACCCTGGCATTGCCTAGTCGTACCGTGTCACCTACCCTAGCGCGCCTTATACGATTTTGGTTTTGTACCATACCTATGGAGTGCCCTCTGACGACGCCCAGTACAGGGGAGATCACGGTACTGTATAGACTATGGGAATATATATTATGTGTTAAGGGGAACATTGGGTCAATCCTTAATGCTATTTTAAAGTAAGTTTATTTTACTAATAGACACTATTATAATAGCGAAATATTACTACATAGTAAATAGTTTAACGGATCCTTGGGACATGTGAATCCCGAGCATCTCTTAAGTTACTGCACTCATATTTATTTCTGTTGATTTAACTCACATAAGATATTTTAGTTCCGACTCGAGTGTTTTGTCTTTTCAATTCGTTCGGGTCAGCCTGAGCATTTCAGGATTTGAAGACCTTACTTCTAGAGGACGAAGACTAAGATTTTATTACTATTATATATTATATTAGTCCACATTAAAATTGTTCCACTGCATCGTTATTATTCTTTGGTATGTGTAACTCTGATATATATTGTATAAGTGATCAAAAGTTTTCGTAAAACAGCTTCATGAACTGTTTATTTGATTATTATATTTTATCGTTCGCTGCAAGATTGTATTTTTTTCTTTCTCTGTTTTTCTTATTTACCCCATAACAATCCGCCCTTCTGTATGGTTTGAATTGGCACGTGTGTCGATTTAAAGCGTGCGAAAAGGCGGGATGTTACAGTGTGTATATGTTTAAATATGTTTCACACAGATATATATATATATGTGTGTGTGTATGTATGTATGTATATGTATATGTATATATGTATGTATTGTCAATGAGTCCTTTAGAAGTCTAAAATTATTCAACCAAGATAACTGTTATGAATTCAGGATTTATTACCATACATGCAATGATTTGATTTGGTAAAAGAATTTGAAAATATATCTTAATTTATAAATCCAAACATAACTCATATGCATATGTTAGTTATTTAAAGTAGGATAAAATGCATATATTTTATAATTAATAATAAATTTTCAAAAGTATATTTAAATTAATAACGATATTATGTTGACTTATGTTCATTTATAGGTCAATATAATTCTCCTTTATTATTAGTATGTAGAGATACAAAATATGTATTTTTTATGAAACCTTTTATTGTAAATTATTTTAACATATATATAGAAGTGTACACACACTCACATGTGTGTGCATGTTTGTATATATTTATGTATATGTATGTATCTTACAATAAAAAACCAATGTTGAATCAATAGAAACTACCATCGACAAATGAGCAAATAAAATATAAAACAACAAATTAATTACCAAATATATATTTAGATAAAAATAAAAAGAAATTATCATTATCAAATCAAAACCAATTTAAATGATAATATATTGTAATACTTGGAGATATACACTTGTATATTTATGACCGACAACAAATGCATATTGTAACACCCCATACATAAACGATAGTTAATAAATAATTATAAGGCTCAAAATGGAATTTGAGAAAATAACTGAGTTTGGCTACAAAACATGCACCATTGTTTTCGTAGCGATTTTCTAAGCAACTTTCATATTTGAAGTTTTGCGATCCGAGTTCAAAACAAAGGAGTTATCAGCATTTGAAGTTTTCGGAACGAAAATAGCTAAACAACGGAAAATAGGAAATAAATAATAATAAATATAGGACCGCACTGGTTGACCCCCATACTTAGACCA
This sequence comes from Allium cepa, assembly GCA_030765085.1. NCBI lineage: Eukaryota > Viridiplantae > Streptophyta > Magnoliopsida > Asparagales > Amaryllidaceae > Allium > Allium cepa. The sequence continues at coordinate 407,643,286 of CM060939.1, read as the reverse complement.
GTTGATCGCTTATAAGGGTAGTCAATCGGTCGAGGGGCGATGGCGGTTAGGGTTGAATATTGACTGAATGACCCGTTGATTATTTTTATCTAACAGATACAATTGATTCGAGCGCCTATAAATACAGGTCCATCCCTTCACTTTTCTTCTCATGTTTTCTAATTAAACAACAAGCTTTGCTATTTCCCCTTCTCCACTATTTCTAGAAATTATAAAACTATTATATATATATATATTGAGGAATGGTAGAAATAAAAGAGAAGAAGCAAAGAAATGAATCATCCTGCGAAAGAAAAAAGTAATTTCTCTAATTAGAAATCTATATTTCACTTTATTTCTAATTAACCTTGGATCTCTTCTTAGATATGCAATACAAATTGTATGTATATATGTTTTTATACATATCCTTTTGGATTGGAAAGGTAAAAGGAGTCAAGTAATGGGATGAATTCGGATTTGGTAGATTTGGTGAAAGAGAGTGGGAAATTATACGATTTGTATACAACATTGAAATTTATATCATTGATTTTATTTATTATTATTCTTATGCAAGATCTGTGGAGTTGTAGGCATAGGAAGATGGAATCTCACCTACATATTCTATGAGTTAGATAATTGGAATAGGAAACCCTAATCTGAAAATTTGGAAATCAATCGCTAAATTTGTTAAAGTAGAATATTAATAGAGTTATAAAGTTTACTCTAGATTTATAGTTGGGTTGTAAAATGTTAGTATTAGTTTAGATTGTCCTAATTTAACTTGGAACATGAATTTCTATGTTTTAATTTATTAGGAGTGGGGTCTAATTTAGTTATATCTATTTCCTTGTAATTTCCAAAAATTATCTAATTCCACAAAGTTATAAAAAGTGTGTCATTTGAAATAATAAAGATATAACAAAAAGGAAAGAGAAGTGTAAAGTACGAATATTCTTCTCCATAGTTTGCACTTTCTATTTCAATAAAAGAAAAGAAATAATTCTTCGTAATCTCAAACAAATTTTGGGTAATTTATAGGAAATTATAATGGTACTCATTTTTTGGATGGATAGCTCTAATAAAGTTAAATGTAGAAATCAATATTCTGAAATTCCTAATTGTAGAAATTAATGTGATAGGAATATATAAATATATATGTGTGTGTGCATATATATGTGTGTGTGTGTGTGTGTGTGTATAACTGTGCATACTGATTAATATATATATATAGCATAATATATGTTGATGTTCGTATTAGTTATAATTAGGACATCTAGTTATAAATAACATAGTAACTTATAAAATTAGATGGTGTAGATGGAAAAGAGATAGTAACTCCAAAATTAATAAGGCAATAAATTTGCAGTTAATAGGGAGTCATAATAATTAGATGGGGACATAAACATGTTTAATAGGACTAGTTAAAGGATTTAATGTGGCACTTATAGGCAAATAAAATAGGCATAATACGATTAAATCCGAACGAGTAAATAAATGTCATTAGGGTTGTCCAATTTTGATATCAATAACCATTTATTGCAGACAATTGACATTTATTAGATATAAGAAGGAGACGAGGATTATAGGGAACAAGCATATAAAATAGGAATAATTACATAGTGAAAAAGTGTTAATACTATTAAGTACATGTATGAGGCAATATAATTTTCATAGTAGGAAATAATATAGCCTTAATTATATGATTAGAACGAGAGTTAATTAGTGGGTCTAGCCCAACACTTATGCGTAAGATAATTGGTTGGTTTAGTTTAGTAGGTTGGGATGCGAGATCAACAAAGTCACACAACCAGAAGTATTCCCTTCACCTAGAGGCTACTGGCAGTTGTGTATACTTACTACTGATGTGGGACATCTCTAAACATAAGACCCGTAGGAAAGGGATATATGTTTGCGTATAGGTGTGGGAAAATATACTAAGGGTTCGCCTCGGATTTGAAGTATTAAATGACTCAATACCTAGGGATGTCAAGGGTTACTGTGGGGTTGAGTTATTAAATGGACGTTTGATATGCCTCTTCCCTATATAAGATGTCTTAAATAATCTACGATGGTCATTAATAGGGAAATGACATATGCTTCTTTTCTAACAGGAGGTATTAAGTAGCTAGGATAGGAATTTTCCTTAACTTACATTAGGTTAGTCTAAATTGGATTTCGGTTGTGGGAGGTTAGCAGGCTGTGTCGGTGCTGTTGTTAGATCGGTATTTAGCAGTAGGGTTGGCATATAGGCATTGACCACCAGTAGTCCTGCATGGTCATAGTAAAGACTTGGGTTATGCCTTGATAGATTTCATTTCTTACTAGTGTAGAATCTGTACGAGAACACAAAGACCTTAAAGTTTTATTTAATTGTTGTTTGTTATTTATTTGGTTGAGGTGGGCTAGTTTTGACCCTTAAATGAGTCTTTGAGATGTATTAGTAATACGGTAATTAAATTATAAAGCCTTATCTAGGGTACATCGGTCTCTGTAGTTAGGATTGATTAACTAGCTTTTATGTTGTAGAGGGCCCACTTTGTGTTTGAGGTATTAAATGGCCACAGGGTCTGCATCTTCCCTATTTAAGAAGTATTTAGTAACCAGTGTTTTTGGGTAGTACAACATTTAGATATATATGTGTATATGTGTGTGTGTTTGTATATAAGCATATATATATATATATATATAGTTATACGGTGGAGGAGGTAGGCATAACGTACATGCATACAGGATTGAATGGATTAGCCATGAATAATAGACATAACGCTTAAATGGAAATCAATTGACATAAATTAGTGTTATGGGTAAAGTATATGGGTAAAGTATGTAATTTTCTCGTTACCAGAACGTTGTTCTGACCCCTCCTCATTACAACCCATAAGATAGATTTAAAGGGATATGCTACTGATGCAAGAAGGGAACGGTAAATGTTGAAGTCCTCTCATTCATGCACATCGCTGGCAAGAAAAGTAGATAATCAAGCAGTAATATTGATTCCAAGGTAGTAGCCTTAGTCAATACATATGTTATATTATATTTCTCTGTTCCACGATGAGTTTATATTGATTATTCTCTAATATAGTTATGTTTATTACAGGTTACCAAAACCAACGATCCGTGTCCTAATGGACTTGGGTTTCGATTTGGTCGAAATTCGAACCCATTAAGGTATGGCTGTTACACATATTTAAATCAACCAGAGTGTATCAACCACTAGATCTACAATATCATGTAAAATACAGATAATAGCTGATTGAATTTACCTTGTTGATATTGCCTTTTGATTTGCAGCTTAAATGAAGAAGGCTTCAAGATCCGGTTGAATCACCTATAGAAATTACAACAATCGGAAGCAACATTTTTATATTGATTTGATTTTGTTTTGGGAAATTTTTGTGGCTTAAGGGACGTGAAATTTCAATTGAGAATGTTAAGCAATGAAGATGAAGCTAGGGTTTAGAAGGAGAGTGATTAAGAGTGGCAAGTGAATGAAAGATAAGGTATTTATAGAGGGAACCTTCCTTAACCTCCTCCCTTCATTTTCTAGATCCAGCCTTGGATTTCAAGCTTTTTTTCTTATACGCATCTATGAATGAGCCTAAATAGGCCATAAAATATTCCAAAACCCATTTAGTAATTAATCTATTTAAATTTAATTTAAATGTTTTATCAATATCATATATCAATACGTACCTATATAATTTTATATACATACTTTATCAAATACTAATGGCATCCAAACAAATCTAATTTTTTTAATAATTATTATTGTGTAATTATCAATTAATTTAATTAATTTAAAACGAATATAAATTAGTTAAATCATGTGATTTTTCGGAGCGTTCACTATTACAGTTGTGCGACTTAAAGGTGTAAATTCAATCAATGATTAATAACGAACGATTAAAATGTTAACGTTCCTATGTCACCTTAGCTAGTGGTGTAATATTTTGGCTGAATTTATTGCTTCCATATCTCTTTAATAGAATCCAATTTTACCGTTGTAAAATATACCTGTAGTAATTATTAGATACACCGGTTCTTTTCATCAAAATTGTATCACTATGGACTTAAGGAATTTTGTAATGGTCAAGATTCCAGTATCTTCATATTCAACTTTATAATCTAATCACAAAGTTCTTGGATCAATAATAATAATAATAATTAACCGAACTTCTCCGGCCATATATTTTGACTTTGAGTTGACTTGTACTAACCCCATATAACTTAGGAGATGAATTCTCTCTTGAACAGCATGTAACTTCTAACACTTCCACCTGACCTAACTATAGTCGTTCGATAGTCGTCGATCCATGATTTAACTATAATCATGGCAGAGCTTTCATATTGAAGATGACGGTATTCTGAAGTCAGGAGAACTGTGTAAAACTAGTCACTTTGATATTTTTTATTTGATCTTGGTTATATTAACCAACAGAAAACAATCAAGTGAGACTTTCAATGGTTTTCAAGTAACTATTGTACATAACACCTTGATGCCTCAACGGTCATTAGTACCTAGTCAAAGTATGTTTCTTAAATTCTAGTGAGCTCTTATCATTTCATTGTTATCACATAGCAATAAAGTAGTTATTATCTGGCCTTTCGACCTGACAATATTTAGTCAGATTAGACAAGTCATACATAAAAATTATTGAAGCAAGCGATCCAAAAAGATAACTAGAAGGCCTAGGAGAGCGCTCCAACCATGCTCATAAAGCCAAGCCTAAACCATCATGGAAAAAGAAGAAGATTGCCCTGCTAAGTATATGGTCAGTACCGAACCATCTATGGTTCGGTACCGACCCATAACACTTTATGGGATTGGTCCCATCTTCTCACCACATTCTAGCCAAAGGTCCTAAAGCCTATTCCAAGCTCTATATCATTGTTTGCGTAAAGCTCCTTATCATTCTTCTCAACCACTTCGGATAAGCAACATCAACCTTCCACTGACCCATAGAATTCGCTAAGCTAGCCACGTCTTCTTCTTCAACAATTGCCGAAAGATCATGGAGAACGTGGTTTTAGACATGCTTGAGGCTTTCCCGCCAATCTACACCTATAAATAAACCATGAAAGTCTTCATTCGAGGGATCTTTTTTTTTACTTTCTAGCACCTATACTCAATTCTTGTAATCACTTATTGTTCGGTGACGTACCATAAGAACATTTGTTGTACTTTTAGTAATAAAAAGATAAGAATTGTTGAGTGGACATAGGCACACTTTGCTGAACCACTCTAAACTATTTGTCTGCTGTTTATTTCTCTACATAATCCTACCGATGGTAGTGCCACTTTTAACACTAACATTTTGGTGTTTTCACTGAGAACCGATATTCTCAAGCATGTTTGAAGCTATCATCTACTATTAGATTGCCTAAATCTGAGATATAGATCCAGTTTTTCTTCATTTTACAACTCCCTACCACTCAGATTTTCAAAAAATCTACGTAAGTGCTTGTTAGTATAGCACCCAGAAGAGATTGTTCCACCACTTCACATACCGCAGAAAACGTTTAGGAGATCAATCCCCAACTTATTGAAGAAATTCCGTAGCCAATCGCTGTGGAGGTTCATAACCCATCTGATGTGGTTACCTAAGTTGAAATGGATCGTATGATGAAACAAATAGAAGACAAGCTTCAAGAAAGTCACAACGAATAAATGCACAGACAAAGTAGAGTTTTGACTTGCTAAATCAACCGATCAGTGGTCACAGAATGAGTAGGAAGGATAGAATGCCTTCTAGTTCAGATTCAGATAGTTCATCATCGGAGCACATGCATGGAGATGGAAAACATAAAATGCTAAGTAAGACGATGGAAAGTCAAGATAGAGTATGGGTCGATACCAATCAAGGAATATGGGTCGATACCGATCCATTGAGGACGTTCGGTATCGAAGCATCATCTATGGGTCGTAACGGTCAACTTCTCAAAAATGTTGCTTGTTTAGCTTCTGGCTGTATAATCGATGCTCAGGATATTAAAGATCAAGCGCATATTGTAGGTCCGCCTCAAATGAGTCATCAAACTGCCGAATGAACGGTTCACCCGGAGTAAGCGGAATGCAGGTATTATGAAACAAACCAAGAGCATTTACCAAGACAAACATTTAGGGCATATTATATTTACCACCATTTGGTAGAACCAACTGAACTAGATTTAACCAAGTTGGTCAGAAGAATGATAAGTGAAAGCCAGCATCGCACTAATGATGATTAGGATACCCCACTAACATTAAATTCATTTATAGAGAATATTCTACACGAGGCATACCCACGGAGGTTTATGATATGATAATGCCATCTTATAATGGGAAGACTGATTTGAAACAAGATTTGGTAAAGTATGGTTGGCATATGGATACTGTTAACCCACCTTTTAGCAAGGTCGTATACAGCGGATTTAACTCAATGGACTGCATGGTTATTGAGGCTGGAATATTATGGATTTGATTTGAATGGGTGGATGGATGATCAACTATGTATAAAAAATATGAATATGAAATCAGGATTCAGCACGGTTGATGGATAAACGATGATGGGCACTTAGAATATGGATTTCGGCAAAGGTCGGGTTGCTTTGGGTCAGCCAAGAGGTTGTTTCTAGTCACCATGTGGTTTGCTTTGGGTCTGGAAAGTGTTTACTTTAGGTCATAACAGGATTTACTTTGGTCAGGATAGAACTGGTATTACTTCGGATTCAGCTTCGAGTCGGCGTAGCCCATACTTGGGCTCTGCATGAGGAAAACTTCGGGTCAGCATTGGACATAGGGGTCGACATAAGGAAATGGAGCTTGTGGTCAGCATTGCTTTATCTAGGGGTCGTCTATGGGATTACTTTGGGTTGTTTTGGGTGCTGCTTTGGGATTGACTTTGGGTCAGTACTCGGGTCGGCATTGAGGAGTTTGGATAGGGTCGGCATGCATGTTACTTGGGGTCGGCATTGGACATAGTGGTTGACATAAGGAGATGGAGCTTGGGTTCGGCATTGCTTTAGCTAGGGGTCAGCTATGGGATTACTTCTGGTCGTTTTGGGTGCTGCTTTCGGATTGACTTCGGATCAGCACTCGGGTCGACATTGAGGAGTTTGGATAGGGTCGGCATTCATGTTACTTATGGTCGGCATTCATCTTACTTTGAGTCATCCACAGGTTTGCTTTAGGTTTGCACTGAGTTTTCTTTGGGTCGACATGTTGTCTACTTCAGGTCGGCGTATTTGGACGAGTTGGGCTCGATGGTCGCGATGGTCAGGCCATGTAAGTGAGGAGGCCCTATAGATTTCACCTATAAATATAGCAGGCGTGCCTTCAGAAAAGGGATCTCTATTCTATTTCTCTTCATCTTCTTCCATAAAAAGATACTCATCCATAGTTGTTCTAGAATTCCAAATTGTAACTGTAATCACATTTCACGATAATAAGAAGGAAATTTTTAGAGTGAACGTAGGCTAGGGTTATCCGAACCACTATAAATCTTGTCTTTTTTACTGCTTTCATTTTAATTTTGATTATTCTTCATACTATACTCTCTACATGTACTCTATATGTGATCTGTGATTGGATATTGGTGCTTTCACTTGCTATTTGGTGTTGGTGGTCAATTTTGACACCAACATTTTGGTGCTTTCACTGAGAAATCTAGCACTCAGGGATTTGGAAGCCTAGATCTTGGATTTGAAAGCTTAGGAACTAGGATTTGGGAAGCTATGGTTAGGAAATCAACATGGAGACAAAGAGCAGAAAGGTGTCGTCATGAAGGAAGTTAGGATACCTCCTCAGGAACTAATCAGATCTCCATCTTCATCACCAGAGATGAGATGGAGATGATGATGGATGCTATGCAGGAAAGGATGCTGAAATGATAGGAGGATATGATGTAGAACTTATTTCGATGGATTGGACAAACTGGAGCGCAAGACCAAGGGAATATAGTAGCGGGAATACAGGAAATGTGGATCATGGAGTTAGAGCTGCAGGAATAGAGGAAGGCCAGAATTAGAACCAAGGAAACAAAGCCAACATGATGCAGGATAGAGCGGAACCACAAGGAGCTACCCCTGATCGTTCCACACTCGAGGGCACGCCCTCGGATCGTATCGGCACGATCCAGGCAGGATACCAGGCAGTACTATGTAGTTCGGCACTAATCGGGATATGAATGCTCGTTCAGAAGGGCAGGTTTCAGGATTCCCTCGTGGACTCAGGGATAGGATGGGAATGATGATCGGAGACCATTTATGGATGCTAGAATAGCTGGAAGTTCGAATCTTGGACTTGGAGGGGAATTTAGCAAGCTTAGATGTGGATTGGATTAGCCGGGGGCAAACCCTGACCAAGGAGAATGGATCAGCATAACTCCCCATGGAACTGGAGGCATGGATTTAGATGGCTTTGTTTGGAAATGGACAGCGGTGATGGAACAAGAGCAACTATCATCCGCTACAAATCGGATCTAGCCCGGCTTAAGGGAAAAGGTCGTCGGCTCTTTATGGTATGGAATAAGTAATAAATCCCATAGTAATGCGGCTAAGTCACTACACATGTACGGGATCGAGGATGTTCCCTAGGCCTGCTCTGAGATGACGATGAACCATGGCGCTTGAGCTTATGAAATCTTGTTTTTTCTGTTTACTACAAACTTTGGTTTTCCAGGTTATGGTTATAGTACCAACCAAGAGACGGGGCAATAACCGTGAGATATGAGTCCTTTCATTGGAAAGCGACAGGATCGACTCGAATTCGGATTAAGTCCTCGAATGCAGATCGAGGCCGGAGTAGGGTACCCCACGGATTAAGTCCTCGATTGGGGATCAAGGTCGGAGTAGGAAATCCCATAAATTAAGTCCTCGGTTGGGGATCGAGGCCGGAGTAGGATACCCCACGGATTAAGTCCTCGATTGTGGATCGAGGCTGGAGAAGGATACCCTACATATTAAATCCTTGACCGAAAAGTCAAGGCCGGAGAAAGATATTTAGGATAAGTCTTCAGCTGGGGATCGAGGCCAGAGTAGGATACCCCACAGATTAAGTCCTCGACTAGAGAGTCGAGGCCGTAGAAGGATATACAGGATTAGTCCTCGAGTAGAGAACAAGGCCGGAGTAAGATACCCTACGGATTAAGTCCTTGACTGGAGAGTCGAAGCCGGAGATGAAAAACCATGGATAAGCCCTCGACCGGAGAGTCGGGGAAGGAGTTGGATAAAATAACCCAGAGTGGTATATGGATTTGGACCAGGAGAGGTCCCGACTTTGGATACAGGAGCTGGAGATGTCCTGGCTTTGGATTTGGACCCGGAGAGGTCCAGATTTGGAATAGACTCTACTAGGTCTTGAATTTGGACTATAGGACCCGGAGAGGTCTGGGATTTAGATAAAATGATCCAGAGAGATTGCGGATTTGGTTAATGGATTTGGGATGGATTTAGAACTGGATATCGACTCGAAACAGTCATGGATTTCGCTAACGATCTAGAGAGATCAAGGAATTGTTTGGTAATGGATTGGATTCAAGGTAGGATAATATGGTGATCAATCGATTATGGGGTTCGGATTTTGGACTTGTAGCAATTCAAAACATGCCTTCAATAGCAAGGCATGTTGTGGAGGGCAAAGCGTTAACCTGCCTTTTGGCAAAGCCGTATATAGGCGGATTTAACTCAATGGAGTGCACGGTTATCGAGGCTGGAATATTATGTGTTTGGTTTGAATGGGTGGATGGATGATAAGTTATAGATAATAAATATTAATATGAAGTCAGGATTCAGCGCAGTCAATAGACAAACGATGTCGAGTACTTGGAATATGGATTTCAGCAAAGGTTGGGTTGCTTTGGGTCTGTCAAGGGGTTGCTTCGAGTCACCATGTGGTTTTCTTTGGGTGAGGAAAGTGTCTACTTTGGGTCATAATAGGATGTACTTTGGTCAGGAAAGCATTGGCTTTACTTCGGGTCTATCTTCGGGTCGGCATAGCCCATACTTGGGGTCGGCATCAGGAAAACTTCGAGTCAACATTGGAGATAGGGGTTGGTATAAGGAGATGGAGCTTAGGGTCGGCATTGCTTTAGCTAAGGGTCGGCTATGGGATTATTTCGGGTTGTTTTGGGTATTGCTTTGGGATTGACTTCGGGTCAGCACTCGGGTCGGCATTAAGGAGTTTGGATGGGGTCGGCATTCAGGTTACTTGGGGTCGGCATTAGGAAAACTTTGGGCCAACATTAGACACAAGGGTTGGCAAAAGGAGATGGAGCTTGGGGTCGGCATTGCTTTAGCTAGGGACCATTTTGGGTGCTATTTTGGGATTGACTTTGGGTCAGCACTTGGGTTGGCATTGAGGAATTTGGATGGGGTAGGCATTCATCTTACTTTGGGTCATCCATAGGTTTGCTTCAGGTTTGCACTAAGTTTTCTCCGAGTCGGCATGTTGTCTACTTTAGGTTGGCATATTTAGACGAGTTAGGCTCGATGGCCGCGATGGTAGGCCCATGTAGGTGAGGCGGCCATATGACCGAGATTTCACCTATAAATACAGCAGGTGTGGCTTCAGAAAAAGGAATCTCCATTCTGTTTCTCTTCATCTTCTTCCACAAAAAGCTACTCGGCCATTTCTATTCTGGAATTCCAAATTGTAACTATAACCAAAATTTTAGGATAATAAAAAGGAAATTTCTAGAGTGGACGTAGGACGGAGTTAGCCGAACCACTATAAATCTTTTCTTTTTCACTGCTTTCATTTTAATTTTGATTATTCTTCATATTGTACTCTCTAAATATACTCTATCTGTGATCTGTTATTGGATATTAGTACTTTCACTTGCTACTAGGTGTTGGTGGTTAATTTTGACGCCAACTGATACTGCAAGGGCTTTTGATGTAGTGAAATCCCGTTGCTCCTTATTTTTCTGGAAGGAGTGGCAACGATGTGGTTTACTTGACTGCCGCCAAGATCCATATCATCTTTTTATCAATTGGCAAAAAAGTTTATGGAACAATTTCACATGTATACTACAAGTGCAAAAGATGTTATGTCAGTTTCTAATCTCTTTCAACTAAAGGGAGAGTCGTTAAAGAATTTTCTACATAGATTTCACACCGCAACTATAGAGGTGAGTAATGCTTTGGACAATGTTGTTTTGATGGCACCGATTAAGGGCATTCATCTGGAAACTGATTTTAGGAAATGTTTGGAAATGAAACCCCGATCAATGATGGATATCTTTTGTAGGAAGGCAAGTTAGTTTTTAGGCTTCGAAGAAGCACATGATCATCCTAGAAGAGGTAATACTGGGGATGCAGCTGAAATAGTATAAAGAAACTTGCTGTAAAGCAATTTGAAGGGAGTTTTGACAATGTTGATGTGAATGTGAACAATCAAAGTAGTGAATAAGGCAAGAGTGACGATGGAGCCCGAAATGAAAAGTCTGATCCAGGGAGACGACTTAGGATCCTAAAATATGACAACTATAATCCATTGAACAATTCCATTTAAAACATTTATTTGGGAACTCAATAAAAAAGACAATATCAGAAGCTGACTCCGAGGGAGTCAATTGAGAAAGAAAAGAAGTCTAGAAAATTTTCCATATTACATGAACCTCATGGTCGTAATACCAATGAGTGCAGACATTTGCATGATGTAATTGAGGAATTGATCAGAAAAAAGAAATTGTAGGATTTTGTTCAAGTCTTGTAGGATGGTGGATAAGGATCTTCTAACCCCTAGCAGAGGTAAGTTAGGCCTGGTATCAATGAGCCCAGGTAGCTTGAGAAACATCTCATTATTAATACAATCATACATAGACCGCATCCAACTAAGGAGAGTTGGAATGAGACAGAGAGGTATACTGGTGCTCTAAAGCATACTGTGACTGACAGTTGTTCCACCATTGAAGACGATGCTCCAGCAAAACAACTCAAGTTTGTAACCGACGATATCATTTTTTATAATAGAGATGCAGATGGGGTGGAAGCTCTAACTATTGATCTTCTTGTTATTTTGGCCATGATTTGTCCTGCCGTTATGGGAAATTTTTTACTTGACCATGGGAGTTTGGTCAACATCCTGTTTAAGTTGGCCTATGACCAGATGCTTCTAGAGGCATAAGGCTTAAAACCGTGTAAATCTCAGATCCAGAGATTTAACGGGACGGCTACTGAGCCAGTGGGTTGTGTGGATCTACCGGTGGTTCTTGGAGAAGGTCGTAAGTGTGTGCGAGTTATGCCTTTTATTGTACTAGACATTTATTCTACCTTTAACACTTTTCTAGGCGGTCCGACCCTTAGTGAATTCAAAGCAGCCATATCTCCTTAGTGCTTAACAATGAAGTTCTTAATCGAAAATGGTGTAGGGATCATTCAAGGAGATCAGGAGCTTGGTTGAGCTTCAGAGGAGAGATGAAAAGAGAAAGGAAAAGCTATGGAGGGAGCCATCTACATCAAAGCTCTAGGCACATAGAAACCACCGCATAGGCCCTAGCTTGGGCAGCATAATCAGTTCCATAAGAATATGGATTTGAGGAGAGAGCCAAAGGATGGAAGAGCTGCACTAGCTGAGCTAACAGTCAACATTCCATCCAGTCAGGATAACCCTACACTGGTCTTGATGATCGGAACATAGCTTCGCATGAGGGTGATGAAAGGATTGATTGGTTTTCTCTAGGCAAACCTAGATGCGTTTTCTTGGACTCACTTCGATATGTATAGGATATCGCTGGAGATAGTGAGCCATGGGTTGAATATTAATCAGAAATGCGTTCTTGTTAAACAGAAATGACGCAGCCTGGGTTCAAAGAGATCCACTGTACTTAAAGAATAAGTGGAGAAGTTGAAGGATAATGGCTTCGCAATGCTTTATACCCGAAATGGGTAGTAAATCCAGTTTTGGTGAAGAAGTCAAATGGGAAGTGGAGGATAGGTGTTGACTATTCTGATCTAAATAAGGCATGCCATAAAGATAACTTTCTACTTTCGAGAATTGATCAGTTGAAGGATTCAATAGCTGGACATGAGCTACTATCATTCATGGACACAAATTTTGAATATAACTAGATTCTGATGCATATACCGGATCAAGAACATGCCAGTTTCATCACCATATGGGATTATACTGCTATTTATTTTGGCCTTCGCATTGAAGAAAACTGGAGCGGCCTATCAAAGGCTGGTTAACAGGATGTTTAAAGATTAGATGAACTTGTGAAGTCAAGGCAATTAGGGAACAATGTTGATGACTTTGCTAAGATGTTTGGGGTCCTCTGGAAATATAGGATGAAGCTCGATCCCTTGAAATGCTCGTTTAGCATTGCGTTAGGAAAATTCTTAGGATTCATTGTGAATTCCCATAGAATTAAAGCCGATCTAGAGTAGATAAATGCGTTTAGGAATATGGAGGCTCCGAAAATGGAAAGAGATATAAAGGTTAAATGGAAAATTTGTCACCCTAAGTCGATTCCTCCCTAGAGCCACTGATAATTGCATCCTTTTCTTCGATGTGATTAAGAAGGGAAAAAGTCCAAAGGGAATAAGGACTTTCTCTTGGACGTAGGAGTGTGCAGATGCATTCCAAAACCTGGTAAATCACTTAAAGAGACCTCCTATTTTATCAAAGCCATTTGATGACGAGGATTTATTTATATATTTGGCAGTGTCGGTACACGCTTTGAGCGCCGCACTCATTCGAGAGGAATCCCGAATCCAGTGACCAGTCTATTAAATCAGCAACTGATCGATAGGAGCAGAAAGAAATTATCTAAAGTTAAAAATCTTGCATACTACCTGTTAACCGCTTCAAGGAAGCTCTAAAACTATTTCCAGGCTCATCCGATCAAATTTCTTAACAACCTTCCATTGCGGTAAGTCTTGTAGCATCCGCAGACTTCTAGAAGGCTATAGAAATGGATCATTAAATTGAGCTGATACGATATACCTTATCACCTTCAAAGAGCAATTCAGGGTCAAGCTTTGGCAGATTTTATAGGTGAATATACTGCACGAGATGGTATCTCAAAGAGCAGTGGTGAATAGAATGTTAGGTGGAAGATGTACACTAATGGTGCATCTAACGAACGATGTTCTGGCGCCCTAGTCATGATAGAGGCTCCTGAGGAACATTCGATATGTTACACCTTGAAACTTGGTTTTCCTGCAAAAAATATTGAAGTAGAATAGAAGGCCTTGATTGCAGGACTAAAAATTGCCAAAGAATTGCGAGTTAAGACCTTGCATTGTTTATGTGATTCCCAGCTGGTGGTATGTCAAGTATGGAAGGAGTTTCAAGCAAAAGGCGTGAGGCTAGCTCCTTATCTAAACCGAGCCCTTGAGCTACTTAATGATATTGAATATTGCATGATAATGCATATTCCTAGAGAGGAGAATGCAAAGGCCGACTCTTTGGAAAAATTGACCAGTTCTGGAGATGCACAATTCATGGATCCCATCTCAGTAGAAGTATTGTCATCTCCTAGCATCGACTAGATGGATGTTAATTGGGTCTTGGAGGCTGAACCTGAGAAGGAGTCATGGATGACTCTAATAAAGAACTCTTTATAGAAAGGAACCCTTTTGCATAGGAAGAATGAAAGATGCCAACTTCATCATAAAATTGCCAGATTCATTATGCAAAAAGGAGTGCTATATAGGAAAGGATTTTCTATTCCCATGCTTTGATGTGTCGTCAACGGCGAGGCCAAGCGAGGCTTGAAGGACGTTCATGGAGGGGCTTGCGGTGGCCACACTAGGGGGCAAAACCTAGCGAAGAAGATCCTTCGCTAGGGGTATTTCTAGCTAACTATTAATCGAGATGCAGCTGATTACACAAGAAAGTGCGATAAATGCCAGATATTTGCCAAGATACCGAGAGCCCCGCTAATGGAGATTACTTAAATCGTTAGAATTTGGCCATTTGCAGTTTGGAGAATCGATACCATTATGTATTGTTGATATCCAAGGCGGGTGCAAAGTATGTTATAGTCTGGTTGATACACCAAGTGGGCTGAGGCGAAACCGTTAGCCACTATCACAACAAAGAAAGTAATCAACTTCATTGTTAAAAATATCCTCTGTCATTTTAGCATTCCATAAATCATTATTTTTGATAATAGACCCAATTCGATAGTGTTTAGTTCAAAGACCTCTGCCACCGACACCATATCGAGAATAGATTCACTGTGGTAGTGCACCCCTAGGTGAATGGACTGGTCAAAATAGTAAAAAAAGATAATCAAGTCCATTGTAAAAAGTGGCTGGAGAAGGCTAAGGGCAAATGAGTCGATGAATTACCATTAGCACTTTGGTCTTATTGAACGACCCATAAGTTAGGGACTGGCCGTTCTCCGTTTGCCTCAACTTATGGACCAAAAGCTATGATTCCGATTGAACTCGAGGTATTTTCTCACTGGGTGACTCACTATAATCCACAGATAAACGAGAAACTCCTACTGGAATCTCTTGATATGTTTGATGAGAAGCGCGATGAAGCTAATTTGAGGGTAATTGCATATTAAAATTGAGTCGCTTGGTATTACAACACAAAGGTTAGAACTCAGACCTTTGAAATAGGCGACCTCGTTCTTAAACGGATCTTTCCTGGCTCTGGAAACTTAGATCTGACTTGGGAACGTCCGTATGTAGTAGAGCAAAAGCTTGGAGACAACACTTTCAAGCTAGCAACAATGGACATTTCTGACATTTTATAAAAAAGAGATGACTTTTAAAGCTAATAAATCTATTAATAGACGATTTGACACTGCGAATGGTGTAATATTTAAACATATTTGCAAATGAACATTGCGAATATGCGGTTGTCCGGAGATAAGTTGTTATCTCGCCTTTTAGCAAGGCCGTGACATCAAGAACTTGACTGGAAACCAAAGATGGTTTGTCCAAAAGATTAGGAAAACTTAGATTAACTATGGATATTGATAAATCATGCTAGAGTTCGGATTGAGCTACAATCGAAATTATATCAGTAGCAATGCTATGAAAGCAATGTTCCAATTTTCAAGTCAATCGGAGTTCGTATGCTCAAGATACTGATTCATCAAAATCCAAGCGAAACACTGCATTCGTATCCATGGAAGACTCATTCGTATCTACCTCGCTCCTCTATCTTGTAACCATCACATACTCATCACTTTGTATCCATGAAGAAAACAATGCATTTGTGTCCATCCTCTCAAAAGACCTCTTTCTTATCCACTTATAGACCATTGGTTCGTATCCATCATGGTCGACTGTAATTCGTGTCCATGGAAAGATGCAATACATTCGTATCTATCTAATTTGTAACCATAACCATGCAACAACCTCATTTGTATCCATAAAGTTTCCAGTAAACTACAACCAGTTCGTATCCACGAAGAAACCTTGTCGCGTATCCATTGCATGAGAACCCTCCGTATCGCTTACCCAATTCGTATCGACCAAAAATGATCGACGCGAAGCACTACCTAGAAGCATCGGTACGAGTTGGAGCGACAGCTATCGATACGAGGAAGGATTGGAAATAATCGATACAAAAGACATGCGTTCGTATCGATACGGAGAAAGTCATCTACAATCGATATGAAATAAGATGTCCCGGATGGATTCGAACAAGTGTAAAAACCTGTGGATATGAACGAGGCCTACAAAGGAGGAAGACTCGATCACTTGGCATGAAAAGTGGATCGATCCTAAAATGTAGCGCCACGTCATCTAGTCAGTACGTGTAAGCATGGACATGAACAGAACAATATGAACGCGTATAGATACAAAGTCGACAGCATATTGAAAATCCAAAATTGCATCGATCATAACTCAAAATCTATATGTCCAAATGCCACCAAATTTTCACAGAAGCTTGCCTACAACCTCAAGAATGTAACTGATCCATCCCATCCGAAATGAATCAATTATTGATTGATACGAATTCCAATCGTATCGCTCTGATATTAAGTCGAAATCACCTGAACTCGATTCCGCAGGCCCTCCACGTGAGAGAAGAAGTCCTCCGAGATTTAGGCGAGATATTTGCTGCCAACGCCTATAAATAGCGACCCTAAACCTATAGAAAATGGACTTTTGGCTTCTCTACATTGATACTCTGTGGAATTCAATCATACTTTGATTGTACTGTTGTAATCCACTTGTAACCAGCGAGTTATAATCAATAAACAACAATCTTTTCATAGTGGACGTAGGTCATACGCCGAACCACTCTAAAATTCTGTGTTTCTGTGCTTTTTCTTACCTGTTGATTGGTGTGCTTGTTAGATCTGCATCATTTTACATTTACCTTCACTTTATCTCTTCAAACACACCCTAAGAGTATTGTGCCCAATTTTGGTTCAAACACTTTGGTGCTTTCACTGAGAAAATCCAGTTTTTCTCCTGCTCATTGGATCTACTGCCGATTGCAAGAATCTAAGGAGAAGATCCAGATCTCAAGCCTAGAAGTTCTTCCATCCTATTCAAATTTGCATCAAGTCTAAGCGAGAACTTCGTTATTCACTATGGCCTGTACTAGGACTACCTCAACCGTTGCAGATCCAGAAGGAAGTGATAGGTAGAACCCCGTGCAACTTCCCTCTGTAGACCAAAATCGCTGTTGGACCTTTGGATCCACAAGACCCTGTCACTAGGGAGGAGTTCCAACTACTTATGCAAGAGCTGACCCAAAGCCACCAGCAGCTTACCCAGCAGCTCCGTGCCAACATGGAGTTAACTAATAGGTTGAACCGAGAAAGACGAAGGAGATCTAGGTGAGAGCAGGCTTCCTGTTCATCTACTGAAGTTCAGCTTCCTCTGATTACAATCATAGATCCATGCGCCAATTCTTGGATGGAAGCTATGCGCAAGCTACCGGGCATCAACGCATTTTGAATCTTGGACAAGCGAGAGTTGGTTCATCAACTAGCCACAGACCGGGCCTTCCTACCAATGAAGGACAATTCCCTATCGTGCTACTGACAACCACGCTACTGCTACCATTGAGTTGGAAGCTGACATATGAAACCAAATAGATCTGAACCTTCGTTAACATGACAACACTCCTGAATCCTATATACATGAAGACCTAGAGCTAAGGAGGCAAGGTACAGACCGTCGACCATGCTCGGATCATCCTCACATTGTGGAACCCAACCACACCTTGGCCCAGCATGCCCAGAATGTACAAATGTGAGACATCCCGACAATGATCTGCCAGATGATCCGTGAGAGTCAGGGCCTCACCAATGACGACTGGGGAATCTTTCGGAGTCATACCCTTTGCACCAATGACATCCTTTATGCTGAACCTCCTTGGAGATTTAGAATGCCAACTCTGTCTTTTTATGAAGGGAGCTCTGACACTATCCAGAACATTTTAAAGTATGAATAGTTGATGAATGTCGCACGGGCTGATGATGTGGTCAAATACCAAAGTTTCCCAATTTCCCTAGTGGGCATCGCGACTATGTGGTTTACTTGCCTGCCACCCCGATCTATTTCATGTTTCGACCAGTTGGCTATGAAGTTTGTCGAGCAGTTTCGCATGCATGTTACAAGGCCCAAAGATGTTAATATCTTGTCCAATGCCACTCAAGCTCTCGGAGAGACACTCAAACGTTACCGTGAGAGGTTCCATGCTGCTTACGCAGAGATTAGTAACCTTAATGATAATTCCATAATAATGGCACCGACTGAGGGAATCAATCCTGATTCCGAATTTGGTAACTGGTTAGCTGGAAAACGTCCTGCATCATTAGACCGTTTCTATTCCAAGACAGCTCAGTTCTTAGGGAGAGAGGATGTGAAATAGTTTAGGAAAAAGGATGACGTAGGGCCCAATGTGGGACGAATCCAAAGTAACGTCGTTGTGAAACAAACCGGGGAGAGTTCTAAAAAGGTGCAGTTAAATATATAGAACAAGCGAAAACAACAGAAAGGCGATGGAAATCAGGGTAAGAAGCGGGATCAGAATCGCAGACCGCGATGTAGAGCTCCCATGTTCGATACATATACTCCTTTAAATACATCCTTGGAGAATGTGTACTTGTAAACTTGTAATACTATCCAATATAAGAAACCTACTTCGAAGCAATCGTTAGAGAGTCAGATTCAAACTGGGAAGTTTTGCAGATTTCACGATAGTTATGGGCACAATACAAACAAGTATCACCATGTATAGGATATTATCAAGAAGTTGATCTGAGAAAGAAAGTTAGAGCAGTTCGTTCGGGTGCCACAAGCTGGAGGTGCGGGCCCATCGAATCAGAATCAAATACCAAATCAGCTCAGACCGGAGGAAACCATGCGCACTGGTGGTAGGTTAGTGATTAACACTGTTAGTGGTGGTCCTCATCCGGCGGATCAGAACTGGAGAGAAATGGAGTCGTATGCCAGCTCTACTAGGCATGCGAGCTTTGAATGTTGCAGTAGCTTGGAAGATTGGGCTTCGGCCAAACAACAGAAGACGATGACAGATGACATCGTTTTATGGGATAGGGATGTCGAAAGAATCGAAGCCCCTACTATTGATCCATTAGTTATTTCATCTCAGATTGGTACTGCTTGGATGAAGAGGATCTTAGTGGATAGTGAAAGTTCATTGAACATACTCTTTAAGCGAGCCTATGATCACATGAAGATGGAAGTGAAAGATTTGAAGCCTTGTCCGTCTCATATTCATGGCTTCAACGGAAGTGTGAATATACCAACTATAATGGTGGAGCTACTAGTGGAGTTGAGGGTTGGAGAACGCCGAAGAGTCCGGATGTTACAGATTGTCGTGTTGGATACCAATTCACCATACAATGCTTTCTTGGGTCGACCGTCCTTAGCTGAATTTAGGCCTGCTATCGTCCTTTGGTGTTTGACTTTGAAATTCCCTACCGACAATAGAGTCGAAGTTGTTCAGGGAAACCAGGCTGTTGGACGGGCCTATTATATTGCTGAGCTGCGGGAGGCACAACGAAAAGAGAAGGGAAATGGAATAGAGGAATCTCTCTGCATCCGCTTTGTAGATAATTGACAGTTAATGCATGGGCCTTATCCCGGGCTCCACAACCAATTCCCGAGAAATCTTGACCCAAAAGATAATGAAAGCAAGGACGAAGTCAAAGACAGTCAGGCTTCTTCGGCAGAGTTGACGATCGATGTTCCGATCTATAATGATGACAATTCCAGAATGATAAAGATTGGATCTTAGCTAAGCCAACAGATGAAGGAGGAATTGGTTGAATTTCTCTGGTCAAACCTCGATGTGTTTGCTTGGATGCACTATGACATGTGTGGGATCTCGCCGGACATCGTGAGCCACGCACTGAATATTGACCCACAGCATGTCTCAGTCAAGTAAAAAAGGCACGGTATGGATCCAAAGAAATCTGCCTCCCTAAAGGAAGAGGTAGATAAACTCAAGATTGATTTAAAGGAAGAGGCCCTAAAGGTTGTCCAACCCTGTACTTGTCAGGAAACGTAACAGGAAATGAAGAACTTGCATTAACTACTCAGAATTGAATAAAGCTTGCCCTAAAGGTAGTTTTCCACTTCCCCGGATTGATCAACTTGTAGATTCAATAGCCGGACACGAGCTCTTATCTTTCATGGATGTATATTTCAGATACAATTAGATTCACATGCACCTACCCGGTCAGGAGCACACTAGCTTCGTCACCGATCTGGTACTTTACTACTGCACAGTCATGTCGTTTGGACTCAAAAATGACAGAGAAACTTTCCAACGGCTAGTCAATTGAATGTTTGCTAACCAGAACGGAAAAACTATAGAGGTATATGTGGACAACATGCTTGTAAAGTCAGGATTCTCCAATAATCATATTAAAGACCTAGAAACGATGTTCAACATCCTTCGAGAGTATAGAATGAAGCTCAACCCGTTGAAATGTCACTTTAGGGTCGCATCCAGAAAGTTATTTAGATTCATCGTTAATGCTCGAGGAATCGAAGTCAATCCTGAGAAGATCTGGGCAGTTCGAAATGTCGATACTCTAAGAACCATAAAACAAGTGCAGAGCCTCAACGGGAAGGTAGCTGCACTGAGCAGGTTCATCTCAAAATCCACTGACAAATGTATTCCTTTCTTCGATCTTACCAGGAAAGAAAAGCGAAACTTTGAATGGACCAAGAATGTGAAGGCACATTCCAAGCACTTGTTCAACACCTATCCACACCATCTATTCTATAGAAATCTATCGATCATGAGAGATTATACATCTACTTGGCTGTGTCAGAAAACGCAATCAGTGCTTTGATTCGGGATAAGGATTGGATACAAAGGCCAGTCATTACATCAACAAACGACTAACCGGAGTAGACAGAAATTATCCAAAGTTGGAGAAGTTAGCTTATTGTCTTGTCATTGCCTCGAGGAAGCTTCATCCATATTTCCAAGCTCATCATATCACTATCTACACCGACCAGCCATTACGACAGGTCCTTACGCGGCCTGAGATGTCTGGTAGGTTACTCAAATGGAATATCGAGTTGAGTCAGTTCGACATTACTCACACACCTAGGCGAGCTATTCAAGGACAAGTCCTAGCGGACTTCATCGTCGAATTCACTATCCTAGAGGACTTGACCGAAACCAGTGAATCTCCCAAATACTTATGGAAGCTATACATGGATGGTGCAGCAAATGATCGTTGTTCAGGAACTGGAGTTGTACTTGAAACTCCAGAAGGTCGATTTGTATGTTATGGCTTGAAGTTTGATTTCCGTGCAACCAATAATGAGGCAGAATACAAAGCTTTACTGGCCGGAATCAGACTCGCTAGAGACTTGAAAACTATTGCTGTGGAGATTTACTGCAATTCATAATTGGTCGTGTGCCAATTCGGGGGAATACCAGTCCAGAGACCAAAGAATGGCTGCTTATCTTGCTCGGGTCCAGAAAATATTGAATCAGTTCGATTATTATGCCATCTATTGCATACCCCAAGAACACAATCAAAAGGCCGAATCATTGGAAAAATTTACCAGCACTGGTGAGGCATGGCAAATGGGACTCATTCCTGTTGAGACACTATCTTCCTCGAGTATTGATCAAATGGAGACCGATTGGGTACTTGAAGTCATACCCGATAAGCAATCATGGATGACTCCATTCAAGAACTATCTCGAGCATTGGACCCTGCCAAATTACAGTAGTGAGAAAAGACAAGTTCTTTAGAAGGCTTCGTGGTTCACTATTCAGAATAGAGTCATGTATAGAGGAGGATACTCCGTTCCTTTACTCCATTGCATCACCCACGATGAAATCAAATGAGTACTACATGACGTGCATAAAGGAAAATGTGGCGATCACACCAAGGGCAAGCTCTTGCTAAGAAAGTGCTCCGATACGGTTCTTACTGACAGATTGAAAATTGCAACGCATCAGATTATGCCAGGAAATGCGACAGATGTCAGAAGCATGATCGGATTCCAGGAGCCCCACCTACCGAAATAACTCAAATGGTCAGTCCATGACCGTTCGCAATATGCAGCATCGATATTATTAGGTCTCTACCTCTGGCTAAAGGTGGCGTGAAGTACACCATCATTGCAGTTGATTACTTTAACAAATGGGCGAAAGCCGAGTCCCCTTGCTACTATCAAGACGAAGAAAGTGATCGAATTTGTGGTACGCAACATTATCTGTCGATTTGTTCTCCCACATACCATCATCACTAACAACAGAGTCCAATTCGATAGTGTCGAATTCAAGAATTTCTGTCGGAAATTCCGTATCAAAAGAAGTTCTCTACAGTTGCACACCCTAAAGTGAATAGACAAGTCAAAGCTGTTAACAAAGTTATAAAGTCCATTCTGAAGAAACAATTGGAAAAGATTGGGGGCAAATGGGTCGACGAACTCCTATGGCCCTATAGGCATATCGAACAACCCACAAGTCCGCGACCGGCCACACTCCATTTTCACTTTCCTATGGCTCAGAAGCTGTTGTTCTAATCGAGTTAGAAGTACCTTCTCATCGTGTCACGTACTATGATCCAAAAACGAATACCATGTTGCTTGCAGAATCTTTGGATTTATTAGATGAGAAACGTGAGGAGGCTGATTTGAGGGCGGCCGTGCACTGAAGTCGGGTCGCCCAATTATACAGTGCTAAGGTCCGACCCCAAACCTTTAAACTTGGTGATCTCGTGCTCAAGAGAATTTACCTGGTCCCTTTGCATATGAAGCCAACGTGGGAAGGACCGTATGTTATTCAACGAAGACTCAGAGACTGGACATTCAAATTATCAACCGTCGATGGTCTCACTTTGCCGAGAGCTTGGAACAACGAAAGTCTTCATTATTACTACAAATAATAGGCTTTGTTTATTCATTTTTTCATCTTTTCTTTTGCAATTTGTTTATGCATTTCAAAATATGAACTTTTAATAAGGCAACTGATTTTGCCATACTTTCTTATTTCAGCAATAAAATGCAATCTCTTTGAGCCAGAGTAGTGATTCTTAAAATGCGTCATGCGACCATCACAATGCACGAAGACCTAAGTTCCATCCAACGGTGGGACTTATTCAAATAGGGAGTGACTATGATACAACCGGTCACTCACTAAGTGAAACCCTAGCTCGAAGGCAAGCTATCACACTGAAGCCAAAAAGGATTGATACACGACAATCCTCTAACTAACTTCGACTCCCAAAGTGCGAGCTAGAGTATAAACTTACAAATGTGTGCTCGAAGAGGGTAGAGCCATCCACCTAACAACTTCACCCGTGTTCAATCCAAGCTCGAGGAGGATGGATCCGTCCATCTAACGACCTCGCTTGTTAACTCAGGGTGGATGTGACCCGATCGTATACGATCCTGATAAATCTATCATTTCCAGAGTGCGAACAAAATCCTAAAACTCAAAACAGATGTGTTCGACCTTTTGTTGACTAACTCTAGGTCCCCAGAGTGTGAACTGGAGTATACACTTCAACTGGGTGTGACTGACCACCCATAACCAACTCTAAGTCCCCAATGCGCGGACTGGAGTATAAACTTCAATTGGGCATGACTGACCACCCACAACCAACTCTATGTCCCCAAAGCATGGACTAGAATATAAACTTCAACTGGGTGTGACTGACTGCCCATAAATCGACTAAGTCCCCAGAGTGTGGGCATAAACCTGATCACTAAAACAGGTGCGACTGACCGCTTGAAAAACAACTTAAGTCCTTGAAGCATGGACGTAACTTTAAACATTAAGAAGACATGATAGACCGCCTACATGCGAGGTTAATCCCCAGAGTGTGGATGCGATTGTCAATAAGTGAGCGAGTGTAACCTGACCACTCGAACTCATCTCTCCACCATTTAGTTTCGACAGAGTAAAGCTAAAAATGTCGAAGGTGGAAAGCAACCACTGTTCGACCACTTCGACTCATCCTCAGGACAAGGGGCATAACTTCAGCACTAACTACTAATTGAGGCAGTACAATATATATGATCGAGTTAGCGTTTGGTGACGACCCGAAGCCATGACTCCGGGACTTAACAACCGAATGCAAGTCCGATCTAGAGACTGATGCTTCGCAAGTGTGTCGGAAGAAAACTCGAGTGATGTAACACTAAACGAATAAACTCGGAGTTGTGCAAAGAACAAAAGGTAATTCTATTTCATTTATCCTTTAAAAGAAAAATAGATACAAGGAGTCTATGCCGAAAAATCCTACTAGCAGGGGCCGAACCCGCATCTATACACGGCCTACAAGAACGAAAAGAAAGCTCCTAACTTTCTGCTAAAAAAGGATGCCAAGGTTCACGCCTACTCCTTGGGCTTCTTCTTCTTATGCTTCTTCTCCTTTGCAGTCGACCTACTAGAGTTGCCACTATGATGCCGCTTAGAGCTTTTGCCTTTACCAGGCTTGTCCCCGGTCGGGGAAAGTATCGTGGTCTCCTCCGTAGACCTCACCGGAATCGGGATGCTTTAAAAATTCATGGTCGGAGGGACGGAGGCACTTTCCATATGAGAGGATACTAAAGGAACCCCAGCAATGATAATCGTGCCACCCGGAGAGATCACGAGTAAAGAGGCTGAGCATGGTCCTTCCATTCCACCTTCTGTGGTGCTACCTATTGTTGCGCCTGCCATCTCAGTGCTAATTTCTGCCGTTATTGAATCGTCATGAGCTGCTTGAGTTTCAGACAGGATGCTGGCAATCAGAGCTGAAGAGCAAGCCGCGAATGCACTTTCACTCATAACAAATGGTAAGTCAAAAAATGGATTGCTGTAGGTGCCTATGAGCTCATCCATTATTTTCTCGTTAAAAGTGAAAGCACTCACATCAACTTCCCTAGCCGTAGCAGTAGTAGTGGTCGTCGCCGCCTCCGTTACGATAGCCTCCTGCTCTTGGTTTTATTCTTGGGTTGTAGGGGGCATGGTCGGTGCTGCTTCTATAACTGAATGGAGATAAGAGAAAATATTATAAATTTCCTTTAATAATATCCCAAATTTTGAATGAGTTCGAGAAGTGTTCGGAATACCTTCCTCAGGTTGGCTCGAGGCGAGGACAGGGGTTCCTCCTGAAACGTGCACGCGGGTTAGAGATAGCTACGGCTGATCTGGATCATAGGTCTACACAGGTAGAGGATCAACTACAGGAGTGGATTCAGGCTGGGTTTGCAAAAGAATCTCAAAGATTGTATCGTGATACTCAACACCAGAGCCCTTTCCAACCTCTAAGTGCTGAGTAGAAAGCTTTTCTTTCTTAAATGCAACAGGGGCGTCATGGAGAAATCTCTTGTCTTTCTCATTCAACACTCGTTTTTCCAGTTCAAATTCATCTAGGGATTCAATATGATGTTCTGCCTTCTCATCAGCCAAAAGATGGCTTCGTGCACTACGTAAGTGAGTTGGACAATCGTCGAGCTAACTCAAGTCACGGTATTTTAGAATGTTTACAATATAGGTGATTAAAAGATCTTCGATATCACGCTCAATTCTGGCCTCCGTTGTCCTGGCATCAACTTCAACCCTAGCCTCGTCCACCTTGGTTTTCCTGCATCCCGCTCATTCTGAGCCTCCACAGTTTAGTCGCAGGCCTCTTGAGCGATCTTATTTGCTTCATCTTTTTCCTTAACAACTTCGTCGTATTTGGCTTTAAGCTCTGCCAGCTCTTAGAGTGCTTTATCTTTTATAGCAGTGACTATGGCGTTCCTGTGGCCCATATCATCTACTAACTTTAAATGCTCCTGCCTCATCCACTCCAACTCCTTATTGGCCTTCTCAACCTTTTTCAGAGCCTCCTTTCGGAATTCCTTAAAGTATCATTCTCTTCAGTAAGCGCTGTGATGATCTGATCCTTCTGGGTGATGGATTCTTGTAGTTCTTCGATTTTTTTCCCGCTCAAATGCCACATCTGAAGCTTTCTCGGCAGTTTTCTTCCACTCTCAATATTGGCCAAAAGCGTGATAGACATGATCATGAATGATTTTCCTGCTCTATCTGGAAGCACCATCAAATTTGGAGGAAAATGGATGCCGTTGAAGCATATGTTCGAAAACTTTCTTTTCAGTTGGGCTATCATGGTGGCTCCCTCACCTGTCAACTCTGTAACCGACGAAGTAGCTGCAATAGAGGTGTCCACCCCGGTTGTATGGCGATGTTCGCTGGGTCTTGGAATTACCGGAGGCACCGATTGGCGTGAAGTCGCAATAGTCTATGTCCCCGAACTAGGAGGTGGAACGAAACCCTGGGTGGAGGAGAGCATGATTGGGAGTGGCGTCTATCTCGCCTCTTTTTTTCTCTTTCTTGTTCCCTCCCCCTTTCCTTGGCTCTCTCTCACTCTATCGTAATAATCCCTCTCTTGACTAGAGTGGCGGTGTTCATAGTCAGAATCACGCATACGAGGTTCCCTATATGAAATGGAAGATTCGCGTGCTGTGCGGAGACTACCAAGCATAGACGGTTTCTTCGACATCGGGTCTGCAAATTAAAAGAAAGGCAAAGTTAGTTATCTTCGAAGAATGGACAACTTGTGAATATTGAGTGTGTGATGTCATGAAGTGTGTGCATGTATGTGTTGACCCCCGACCAACCAATTGTATCGGCCATACTCAAAGGAGTTGCCTCGCCTAAATCTAAAGCGCTTTGAAGCCCTTCTGATCCTGTATCTTGTTGGAGCAACACATAGTCTGGGATTGGAATATCTGCAAGTGCTTTAAAGGGGTTATCCATGTGCGAGGAAGGAGCCTTCGAAATTATAACACCGGCGGCTGGCAGAGAAACAACCACGGATTTCCGTCTCATAGATTTGCGAAGTTTACGAACAACCGCCTTGCCTTTCCTTATCCTTTCTGAATGTCGAGGACTATCTGAAGGCTTGGCTACGGGTTCGTCTTTGGTGGGCGTATCTTCTTCGCCACCTAGCTCAGCGATTACAATTCCGGGCACTCTTCGTCTAGCCTGTCTTGTCGGAGCTGCCATGTGAGATCCTTCAAGCCCTATGTTATAATCTCCTTCAATCATCCCGACGGCCCTTAGATTTTCATTCATAAGCACCGCTTCGATCTCTCTAAACTCACCCGGCACGTCATGAAGGGTCATGACGATTTCCCTATATTGAGCACCTTCGAGTTGAGGAATTAGAGCTGTAACGAGGAAATAACATTAAGCCCAGTATTAATGGAGATTAACCAATTAGTTGTTGGAGGAATTGAAACACTTACGTATATTTAGCCACCGTCTAGCGAATCGTGGCGGGCACCAAATGTAGAACCACTCGATTTTGAAGT
This sequence comes from Allium cepa, assembly GCA_030765085.1. NCBI lineage: Eukaryota > Viridiplantae > Streptophyta > Magnoliopsida > Asparagales > Amaryllidaceae > Allium > Allium cepa. The sequence goes on along the minus strand of CM060939.1, from coordinate 407,615,587 downwards.
AGCTAAGTTTGGTCCAAGTCCCAATCAAAATTTGACAATTTTTGGCTCCCTCTAAGAATGTGAAAGAGGGATTATCTCCCTGACTCTTTACGTTGAACAACAATCTGACTTCCTCTGAAGTCGGGAGCCGAAAAAGGCGCTCCATAAAGATGTTGAATAGGCTGTTCAGAAAAGAAAACCCGTTCGGATGCAACTGTGACAGGGCAATCCCTAAATAAGATAACATATCCCGGATATACCGATTAAATGGTGGGAGTGTCCCGGTTGTATAGGAAAATCTATTGAAAGCAGTATACCCTTCTGGAGGAGTATGCGGCATATCGCTTGGCCCTAGTAGTAGGACATTATTCAATGATAGCCCATGCCTCAAACAAATTCTCCCCAACATATCTTCGGAAACATTGGATGGAACAGAATCTTGGGATTCCCAATGAAGGTTGCTCCTCGTAGCTTGTCCGGAGCTGGATTTGTGACTTCGGCCGCGATGGCCGGTATCTCTATTATCGAAGGAGGTGGAATTTGAGACTCCTATTGCTATGAACTCCCATGTTTCATAGCTAATCAACTCATCAAAAACCATCTTTAGGCGACAATAATCCTATGTGTTCTCCAATGTGAAACGCATGAATGTGTTGTGCAGTGCAGTGCTGTGAGTTCCTTGAAGGGATTCTACGAAGATTAATAAAGTATTCAAACGACGATACTTTAGAATTCAACCTGAGTGACCGTCATCATTGACCGTCAAAACCGTGCCACTCAGGCTTCGAAGACCGATCCAAGTTAAAGCTGGTTGAAATTTTGTCCAGATACCGTTCCATCGACGAGCTTTGAAGGGCAGTCAAATATGCCGTGAAATGGTAAAGTCAAATTATGCAAGGCGAAAGCTCGTCGGATTCGTACGTTCAAATGTGCAAGAAGCTTCGAGTTCGTTAAAATTCAACTCGGATCAATCACCAAAACTCCAATTCGTATCGATCGAAAAAGGCATCCATATCCATTAAATGTGTGAGTTCGTGTCGAACGAAAAAAGTGCATTCGTATCGATCCTCTAACAAACAATTTCTACCGATAAGGTATGCTTGATTTCATATCTATCATATGCACCACCTTCGTATAGATCAACAAGTCCGAGCCTTCGTGTCGATCATTTCGAATCGATACGATACCTTACCATCGATTGACACGAAGATACTCCACCTTATCGATACGAAATCTAACAACCCAAATTGATTCGAACGCTCCTAATCCAGATCAATAAGACTCATCCTCCCCCCTTTACCAATACGAAAAGGAGGCTAGACAACCCTTCCATGAGCTCCTTCATGTCCCTTAATTCCTTTTCTTCTCCAACTCCATCCAAGCCTCGTCCTTTCCACCCTCGACCTCGCTCCGGCCATCCATAGTCACCACACCACCATAGTCGATCATGGAATCGGTAGAAATGGCCAGAGATTATGTGTCTCATTATTTTAACACAAGATTCATTATCTAATTACCTAAGTTCAATAAATGATTAGAAGGATTCGAGGCTTAATTCAATTCGAAGGAAAAGGCGGCTTGAATGTCTTTCAGCTCGGAGCGATACGAATGGAAGAGAATGAGAAAGTGGAAAAATCTACTAAGTATCAAGCCTTATATACTATAGAAATGACCATTCGTCTCCCAGTGGTCAAAAACGGTTGAAGCGGTCGATGGCGCGATCGATATAGGGGTCATTTCGTATCCAATGTTTGACCAAGGAAATTCCAACACCATCGATTCAAAGCGACTGCTCTTATCCCTTGAGCGACCGAGACAAGGCAAATGTGAATCAAGTTTCTTTTGTACCAGATAGCATATCGATACATAATGAAAGGCAGAGGGTTATCTGGATTATTTAAACTGATTCAAGGCACATCAATACAAGTCGCCCATGTTCGTATCCATCAACGTGAAGCCCATTAAGGCTTGTATCCATCGACACGAACGACATTGAACGCCAACCAAATTCGTATCGATCGCCATCGATACGAAAGCAATTTTTTCTAACCTTTTATATTGATCCAGAAGAGGATCAATACGAAGAAAAACTCTAAAAACAGCTATCAAACGTCGTTACAACTTGAATTTCACATCGATTCAGGAGAGAATCGATATGAAATTCAATACAAAAAAACTGGCAACGGCCCGTGAACGTACGAACGTTAACACGAGTTAGGTTAACATGCGTTTAGGTGTATGATGAATTAACATTCAACTTTCAAAATTCACAGGAATCGGATGCTCACCTGGTGACAATCGCAACAACGAACAACATGTTTCTGGCGTTCAACACTCAGCTACAATAGTGCACATTACAATCATTGGTAGTCAACGATTCAACATTTATATTACGTAGAAACAATCAAAGGTTACATCTTTTGGCGAAAAGACAACAACTATTCAACAAATCTAGTAGAACCTTTCAAACAGAAGATCGCAACTTTTCAAAGCACGTCATGTTCACACAAGACATTCTTTGGGGGGCATATGTTATCCCGCTTTTTGGCAAGGCCGTGACATCAAGAACTTGACTAGAGATCAAAGACTGTTCGTCCCGTAGATTGGGAAAAATGACGTGCACATAAATGTGCAAATTTTTACCACCATATTTAATCTATTTAAATTAAATAAATGATCATATTGGGTATTTTAACTTGTATAAACCAAAAATTCAAATTATTTCAAATCGCCACATGTTCACCTTCATCCAAGGGAAAACTGGTCTTTTTTGTGCATATATTAATTTTCTAAAATTCAATTGAAAATTTATATGTTGTTTTGTAGGAATTTAAATTAAAATACAAGTAGCTTCATGAAGATATGCATGCACAAAAGGAAACAAAGCAAATGATGGTGAAAATAATTCAAACTCATGAACATGGAGGACCCCACCTACCCACTTACCTTGATTTTCAATTAGGAGCTAATGCACATGCTAAAAGGCCATTAAAGATTCACGTACATTTAAGTAGGGATTAAGACATGCTAATGATTACTTGGTGGCCACACTACCTCAAGGGTATTTTGGGGATTTCCCAAAAAAATGAATTAGGGTTCTAGCTTGTATAAATACCCCATATCTTCATGTAACCCTCTCTTCCTCTTAGTTATTTTTAGTTTAGAATCAAAAAATAATAGACGAGCTCTCTTTGTCTTTTCAAGGCTACTCAGCCATTTTTATTTCGTGTACTTTTCCTTTTTTATGCAATGTTTATTAGTGTTTTATTTTACTTAAATGCTCTCTTTCTTTCATGCTAGTAGTGTAGATTTTATGCTACGCAATTAGATTAGTTCTCTTTTCCATTAGCTTGCAATTTTATTTTCTTCTTATTTCATATTGCTTTCTACATTTGTTGATATTATAACAAATATGTGAGGCTAAACCCCTTCAATTTAGGGGTAATGAAGATCTCTTGAATCATGTAGATGCAACATAATTTTTCATTTATGTCTCTTTTATGCTTAATGGAAAGTTAGATGTTTCTGTGATTTTGCGTTTAATATTGAGATTGATAGCTTATGTTGTTCAAAACAAATAGGCTACGGTTAGTCATATGAATCACTAATTACCTCTTCATCTACATATGATCATGATAATGGAAGTGGATTTAAAATCTGAATTTGGTGGTTTATGTTTCTAATTCAATAGTTAATAAGCCATGCTTAAAATAGATTCTACTTTTAATTTCATATCATTTTCATTAAAGTTAGTAAGTGGATTAGAGGGTGCATCAAAGTTTGACGGTTTAAATTTGTTAATTAATAACACAATTAGGCCATGCTTATGGTAAATGCATCAACTAAACTCACAAATGACAAAAAAGAGATCATGTTTCATTATGTTGATTTATATGATCTTGTGAGGGGATTTGCCTCTAAATTGCTCTTTAATCTCATATTTTTATTCTCCTTGGTTTTAGTTTGTTTTCACTTTATTTAGTTAGTTAACAATCCCTCAACTTTGTTTTAATTTGATTGAATAAAATTTCAAAGTCTAAATAATTCCCAATGGATTGACCCATACTAGCATACGTGCTACAATTGTAACCCATGTGCTTGCGGTTAAATTTTAATTTGAAATTCGTTCGGCTATTTTCTAATCTGATAGAATTTCCGTCGACGAACAAAAACATAGATTAACTATGGATACTGATAAATCATGCTAGAGTCTGGATCGAGCTACAATCGATATGATATGACTAGCAATGCTGTGAAAGCCAATATTCCAAATTTTAAGTCAATCGCAGTTCGTATGCTCAAGATATTGATTCATCAAAATCCAAGCGAAACACTACAATCATATCCATGGAAGAAGACCCATTCATATCCACCTCAATCCTCTATCCCTTAACCATCACATACTCATCACTTCATATCCATGAAGAAAACACTGCTTTCATATCCATCCTCTGAAAAGACCTCCTTCTTATCCATTGAAAGACCATTGGTTCATATCCATCATGATCGGCTGCAACTCGTATCCATGGAAAGAAGCAATACATTCGTATCCATCTAATTTATAGCCACAACCATGCAACAACCTCATTCATATCCACCCAGTTTCCAGTAAACTACAACCAGTTTATATCCATGAAGAAACTTTGTCTCGTATCCATTGCATGAGAACCCTCTGTATCGCTTATCCAATTCGTATCGACCACAAAAGATCGACAAGAAACACTACGTTTGGGCGAGAGCTGTTGATAAGAGGGAGGAATGGAAATAATTGATAGAAAAGGCATGTGATCGTATCGATATGAAGCAAGCCATCCACAATCGATACAAAACAAGATGTCCTAGATGGATTCGAACGAGTGTAAAAACCTATGGATACGAACGAGGCCTATGAAAGAGAAAGACTCGGTCACTAGGCACGAAAAGTGGATCGATCCTAAAATGTAGCGCCACATCATCTGGTCAGACGTGCAAGCATGGATACGAAGTCGACGGCACACTGAAAATCTAAATTTGCATCGTTATAACTCAGAATCCACAAGTCCAAATGCCACCAAATTTTCACAGGAGCTTTCCTACAACCTCAAGAGTGTGCCTGATCAATCATGGATCAAATCTAGATCGATATGAATTCCATTCTTATCGCTCTGATATTAAGTCAAAATCACCTGAACTTGATCCTTTGGGCCCACCAACATGAGAGAAGAAGTCCTCCGAGATCTGGGTGAGATATTTGCTGCCTACGCCTAAAAATAGCGACCCTAGACCTATAGAAAATGGACTTTTGGCTTCATTATGTCGATACTCTATCGAAATTATGATCATATTTTGATTGTACTATTGTAATCCACTTGTAACTAGTGAGTTATAACCAATAAGCATCAATCTTTTCATAGTGGACATAGGCCATACACCAAACCACTCTAAAATTGTGTATTTCTATACTTTTTATTACCTATTGATTAGTGTGTTTGTTAGATCTACCTCATTTTACATTCACTTTCTTCATTTTATCTCTTCAAACACATCCGAAGAGTGTTGTGCCCAATTTTGGTACAAACATAAGTGTCGAACACCTCCTCTAACCCTTGACTTGTGGGCAGGAGTATATATATTCAGTATATATTCAAAATTCAAAGGCTAAACAAGATAGTTTACTACTACTTCTCACGCCCTAAGTTTGGTAGAGCACCTAAGTCTTATCCGAAGTGGGTAAGATCTTACTTACAAATATCCTAGAAAAGGATATTTATACCGCTATGTCGAGCAGTTAACCGTGATCGATTCCCGAAGTTTGGTATGGTCATCGATGTCTAGAGAGATATCCAGGTGCCTTATCGTCCTTCATTCATGAAGGACAAAACAAGCTGGTGACTTATCCTAGCAATGATGATGGCAAATGGATCACAAAAGACATTGAATGTAAAGAGCATTTCTCAAACACTTAAAAAAATTCACATAAGACTTAAACCAAAAAATTCTTTATTTCACAGCCAAAATAATTGCAAGTGTTATTAAACTTAAAGCCAAAAGCAAGAGCGAAGGCTGAATCTGAACAACACTGGACAAAAAGCTAAAAGGTTTTGAAATTATAAACGGCAGCTGTGGAATAAAAACAAAAAGGAGATGAGCGGTTATTTCTTCTTATGCTTCTTTCCTTTATTTCTTCGTTGAAGGACTATCCACCTCCTTTTCCTTCGAGATTCCTTTGGCTTCCATGTCCTTCACTTCGTTGGCCCTTTACTAGAGAGCTCTATGATGAAGGAGTGGGTGCACTCTGGGTATTGCTAGCCACAGGAATAGAGTCAATGGGTGAAGCAATGGAAAACAAAATTGGAGATGAGTCAATTGGTTCTTGCTTGATCTTACTTATATCCAAGACTCATTCATTTTTGAATCTCCTACATGGTGAGTCTTATGGCAGGCCCTAAAGTCACCATCATCAAAACATCCTTGTTAACCTAAATCTCTTGAGACCAACTAGTCTGTTCTTCATCTAACGCCTTGATCTTCTGCGCATCGAGACTGAGGTCATCAACAACTAGTGATTAGTCGGGATCGTCCCAGAGATGGATACGGCCGTTGAGTCTGTCGTGGTTGCATGTGGGTCTGGTTGGGGCTTTCGTTAAGAAGATCTAAGATTGTAGGCTAACCTAAAATTTGAGAAAGGTGAAATGAAAGAATAGCAACGTTAATCGACGCCCTCTCAAAATTCAGTGGAGTCAATGATATACCTTCACCCGAGTGTGGTTGTGAACATGTAGGAGTACCATTCGACTTTCCTTCCTAGATGGGAGACAACATGCTAGGCCTATGAGATTACGATACCATTGGATTGTACCCAAAATCCAATGAAGCGACAGAGGCGGCCGGTGGCCCAAAGTTAAGGTCATAGTAATACCTTGAGGAGTGGTGCAGAACATTCAGCTTGGCCCCTTTGAGTAATGGCAGCAAGCTTAGGGTGTAGAATGTGCTCGCCGGCTTTAAGCACCTCTATTTCCTCCTCTCTCAAAAACTCCTTTTCCAACTCCTCCAGGCCCACCTCACCTTTCTTTGAGCGTTTTTTCTCGTCAATGACTAATTTCTTGCAAGCCATCACCACCATGGTGCAGGGATAAGACTTACCAAGCCATATTAGGTCTATAAACTTAAGAACATTAGCATTGTAATTTATGATGAATGGATCAAAGTTATCTTTAATTTGTCTCTCTGTAGAGGCTACCTACTCAATTAGCTTTATCCAGTTCCTTATCTCTTTCTCTATGCGCAACATCTCTTTCTTCACGTGCATCAAGTAAATCATTACAATAGTTATAGGCAATTAGAAGAGCCTCATCTTTCTCTTTCTCTTTCTTCTCTTTCTCAAGTTGCCCCTTTAACGCTTTAACCTCTTTAACCAGATCATAATTTATGTGGTTAATGGATTCCATTTTGATCGTGTGGTTCTTTCATTCTTGCTCAATCATAGTATGTAGGTCCTTGAGCTTTTGGTTAGCCTCCTCTTTCATCTTCTTCAACTCTGCAGCTTCCTTATCGAGATGGGCAATGTTTGTGATATTTTGGTCCTCTATGAGTTTCATTCCCATGATTTCAACTTCCAATTCCTTAGAGTATTCTGATATTCTTTTAGTCAACCTTTTCCAAGTGAAATACTATTCGTAGATATCATTAGCATAAGCAAATATCTTGGCCTGGTATCACTCAAAAATATCCTTTTGCTTAGGGAAAACTTGCAAGTTTTAAAATTAATCTTAGAAAAGCTACTCTACAAATCAGCTACCAGAGGGATTAAAGAGGTCAACCGCTCTGCTAGTACAGTAGGCTATTTTTCAGGTTGTTCAGCCGGCTTCTCAACAGGTGCCTTATCGTACTTGCATCGAGAGGAATCAGATGCAGTGTACTTTGTTGGGTGCTAAGATTGCTGAGAAGTATGGGATAGCGTTGGATGCTTGGCAAGACGAGAAATATGAGACATGTCATCACGTGGATGATTGTCTTGGCAACTAGAATGTCTCTCTGAACCCCTGGATAGGGAGATGTGGAACTAGAATGATGCTTAGACGATGAATCATGCAGCTTATAGTCTTTCTCTTTACTTTCATGATCCTAGCTCAAGTGTTGGCTAGACTTAGACCCATGGCCACACTTATGAGGCGATATAGTTTGTTTGCACCTCGGGTGATACCCCGTGTGTTCCTGGAAATCATCATATAATCCATGATGGTCCATAGAATCTGCACATGAAAAAAGGACTTGTCAGTCTTGATATGATTAAAATGCCACCGAAACTGATTAGTATGATGTTTGTGTATGTGTGTGTTTATGCCCTGGTATCCCCTAACGGACCATGGGTTATAATTTTTCTGACAAGGGTGGTCACCCCTGCCTTTGTGGAAGGAATGTCTTCATTGAAGCGAATATGTGATGCAACATCCCCGAGACTTATTTTGGCCAGACCATACGATTCGATCATATCTGGAATGGCACTGAAGGCAACATAAGGGTCTTTAGAAGTTTGTATAAGAGTCTCGACTACGGGCCTAACTGGAGGGGGGAAAATTAGAGTCTTATTTTTGGGAAGGTTAATATTAGGGCTTTTCCTCTAAAGAGGTTGCTGATCGCCATCATTGTCGCCTTCTTCATCATGCCCCTAACACCTTCTTCTTTGCCTCTAATTTCACCCTCTTTGATGGGCGCCCGAACGTCAATAGTCCCAACTACTGGACTTTGGAGTGGGGGCATCGGTGATTCATCTTCATCATTCCCAGTTATTAGTTTATCCTCCTCACTGACTGTGACAATCAAAGTAGGAAAGACACTATGGTTAGGTCAAATAAGTGGTGAACCAAGAGATCTTAATTAGTAAGCAACAACTTAGCCCTATTCTCTACTACAGGGAGTGCCTGAAGTTTTTTCACAATCTCAACCAAGGTAGCACTATTATCCCTGCGTGGAGCATCTACAGAAGGAAAAAGTCGATTAGAAATCACGAAGTCAAGGATATGAATTTATACCTGAAATATGAGAACAAAAACTTACACCTGGATAGCTACTATTGCGCGATCCCATGAGGACAACAAATAAAAAAGAACTTCTCCTTAAAATAACTTAACTTGTTCTAGGTTCCAACCACAACTTTGCACACCTTGGACGACTCTAAAAAGATATGAGAAGGACTCCCTTTATGATGCTTGAATCTATACAAGTATTAGATCTCTTGAAAAGTCGGGACCTTTTGAAAGTAACGGGCAAAGATGATGTATAAGAAGTTGAGAAAAGCATAGCTGTTTGGGTGGAGTTGAGTAGGAGCTAACTTTATTTGATGCAAAATTTGTCTTATGAACAGGTTAAATGGTGGAACTCCCCCTAACATGCACATGTACTTATTACAGGTCGTATATCCTTCTAAGGGGGGATGGGCCCTTCAAAAATAGGTTGGGACCATCATGTTATCCTATGGAATGTTGTGCTTCTCACAGGTCCTCCTAAATGATGCCTTATCAACTTTGGAGGCAGTGAAATCAATGGGATCTTCCAATACAACCATGTCTAGGAGTGTGTTAGGAGCAGGCTCCACATATAGGTAATGATGGGCTCTCCCAAAACTCCCTGAGTAGGTTGATCTCCTTCCTTGATCTCCTTAAGGAATGTCAGGTTGAACATCAGGTTGGGCCAGAGTTTGTTGTTTTGAAGACAGTCTTATTGAGCTATATCATGTATCAAACTCGTTATATCTGACAGTTAATGGACCAATGATTTGAGAAGAGAGACGCTCGAAACATCTATTAGTCATAACTATCAAAAGTTAACACATAAGGGATATTAGATTAATTAAGATGAAAGTCTAGTACAGTGCTATGCAATGTCATGAAGTGTGAATGTCTGGTATCGTGCAAAATTTCATGTGAAAGTTCAGAATACCGCCTGAAGTAACCTTCCTTGTTGACGTCCTGACAAGCCACGGGACGTCAAAAGCATGCCCTCAGAGTCTCTTGGAATTTGGAATGTTGGATTCACAAAATATTGGTCAATGATGAGCCAAAAGGAAGAAAGAACCGAAAAATCCACTATGTGGATGGTTTGACACCGAATCATTATAGGAGATTTTCGAGTTCTTTATCTCCTTCTTCTTCTTTCTTTTGGCACGAACACCTCGACCCCTCTTCCAGATCCAAGCACACTCCTCAACGTCGCTCATCCCTAATCGTTAATCTCCATCTCCATCTACCTATGTGTGCACATTAAGTTCAATTTATTGGTCTTGCTCTGATTTAGGGATTCGAATCTGAGGATTGAGGCAAAGCAAAACAACATCTTGGCCTATGGGTTCGTTTGATGGTCAAGGTCAGTCAAACGAAGATTAGGATTGTAGGGAATAGTAGAGAAAGGCGGTGGAAATTTTGGTGATGGACGACGATAATTCGATTCGAGGGCAAGAATTTTTTGATGGTGGAATAGAAAGCTTAAAATACGACAATGAAGTAAAGAGAAAGAGGTGCAAGGGTCGATCGCTTTTTATAAAGATTGAGGCTTGATTTTCAGCTAAGGAATTTCTCCATTCCTAAGTAACTAGGTCGGTACCGAACCATAATGTTTTAATATTAAACGATCGAATTATAAAAAAAAAGGGAAAGAAGGAAAGCATAATTCAACATGTACAGACGCTCATCTATGCTCTTATGCTCTCAGACTCCAACAACCATATGCATGTTTGTGCTTTTGTCTATATACGGACAAGACAGTCATTTCGAAAGTTTAAATGAAAAGGAATCTTAATCTGGAAGTTCTAGAAATGAAAATATTCGAAAATGCTAAACATAAAGTAACAAGTCATAAAGATAATTTCCAATTTTATAATCCCAAATGATGTTGAAGCGTCACGATGAATGGGAAAAGATATGGTTATTCACAGGACTAGGTCAAAGGATAATATCTGTTCAAAATAGGACTTGGGATTCAGTGCGACGATCCTAATCTAACTCGATTCAAAGTACATCACGTTTGAAATGAGATGTACTTTGAGGCAAGTACTATCTAGCCTTTTGATCCGACAACATTCAGTCAGATTAGACAAGCCGTACACAAAGATTATCCAGGCAAGGGACCTACAAGGATAACAAGAAGGCCTAGGAGAGCGCTTCAACCAATCTCATAAAGCCAAACCCGAAACATCATGCAAAAAGCAGGAGATTACACTGTTAAGTATATGGTTCGGTATTGACCCATAAAACTGTATAGGTTTGGTCCCATCTTCTCACCACATGCTAGCCAAAGGTCCTAAATCCCATTCCAACCTCTATAACATCATTTATGTAAAGCTCACTATTGTTCTTCTCAAGCACTTCAAATAAACAACTTCAACCTTCCACCGACCCATAGAAACTACCGAACTAGCTACGTCTTTTATTTCAACAACTATCGGGAGATCATTAAGACCTTGAGTTTGGACATGCTTGAGGCTTTCCCTCTAAACTACACCTATAAATAGACCATAAGAGGCTTAATTTGAGGGTTACTTTCACTTTATAGCACCTGTACTCAATTCTTATAATCACTTATCGTTCGGCCACGAATCATAAGAATATTTTTTGTACTTTCAGCAATAAAATGTAAAGAATTGTTAAGTGGACATACGAACACTTTGCCAAACCACTATAAATTGTTTGTATACTATTTATTTCACATTTTCAATTTATATTTTTCGTCACTTTTATTTCTCTACATAACCCTACGCATTAGTGCCATTTTTGACACTAACACTTGTGTTCTTAATACTTGGAATCACCCCTTGCTTAGTTATAAATATATATATTTTTATTTATACATTGCTTTTATTGTGGTATTATTCCAGGTTATATAATTAATCTTTTCATTAGATTAGCCATAGTGTTTCCTTTGGAACATTTCCAACTTAAAGTTCCTTGATAGGTTTGAACTTGAATTTAATATTGATATATTATACTCGATATCACTTATAAAGTTCGGGTTCAAGCTTCCTTCATAAGGAGTTTGTTATTTCTATAAACAATTCTCAAGTATTTCGTAAATACTCAAGAATATTCTAAACTAGCATTTAGTGATCTTAGTTTGGATTTGATATTTTCTTTATGCATCAAACACATAAGAAAATTACGATAACATGCACAATACAACATGTATGATAATTCCTACTGTCAACACATGGGGAATTCATCTTACATGTTCCATATTAAATTTTTTAATAAGATTTATTTGCATAACTTTAGGACATTCCAAACCTCCTTTATACTAATTATTAAAGATATAATTTACAATTCCAATAACGAGTATTAAACAACCAAACTATTACTAAGTATTAAACAACCAAACTATTACTGATTTTGACATAAGTACATCGTTAACAATCAGTTGTATGTTATTTACCTTTTTAGAAATAATTTAGTACCTTTAATTCTTTTTTCATATGGACACAAGATTCCTCTGCATTTTGACTTAAAATCTAATAATTTGACATTTATATCAAAATCTTACTCTATTCTATGCTTATAGAATGATACTTCATATCATGTATTGGATCATATCCCGAAAACCCAAAAACTCAACAATGCTCCCTGTGAAATCAAGATAATTTGGTTGTTATATGCAAATAGTCTATTTTAATTCATTATTTAGAATTTTCCATTTCAACACATATGTATCAAACACAAAGTCGCACAAAATGATAATTTTGTGAGTAAATACGATTTAACTTGAGCACGTTGAATAAAGAATCTATTATGATAATTTCAATAGTTGAAGTTTACGATGTTATTCTTATCAACATTGCTCATTATATTCCAACTATGTTTACTCTTTCTATTTGAAGATGCATTCATGACCAATGGATTATATCCCTATGAGTACAACTACGAAAATCATATTTTAATAACGTACTTGGAATCCTTTTTACATTTGCGTTTCATACCGTACTATAAAGTCAGTACTCTTAACGGTTTAATGGCAGTTGAGGATTATCCTTTTGAATTGATAAGAAACTCATGGTTTCTCCTCAATATGTGAGAATATTTATTGAACATTCAACCGTGTTGTGTTCATTTCAGTTTGGTCAACTTTATTTCATCCCTCGTAATCATTTCTAAGGATTCTATCGATATCCATTTTACAACCAATAATTTCTTAAGGAAATTTCTTTAGTGCGAAGTTGGTATTTTGACATAACGGTTATTTCTAAGTGCAATGGAACATATATTCATAAACATTTTATGAATTACCTTATATAAAACTGATGTGGTATTAGTTCACAATATTGATGTTCACCACATAAATAAATCATCCAACCACTATGGTGCCTAAACTTCTTTTGGTGTGATTCTCACAAGATCCCATACGTACAATTATTACGTGCTATCTTTTGACTCACGCATCCCACCAACTCCTTGGCCTAGACATGATGGGTTACTCATAAACCTATATCTTGTATGATTTTGTAAACTATTTTTAAATGATATTGATTTTAACCTTGTATACTACTCTTAAGTACACACCTTAAAGAAAGAATTTAACTCAACTTCACTCTTAATCGTACTTTCTCCAACAAAGTTCGATTATACTTATCGATACATTAGGATGTATTATAGGAAGGAGTGACTCCTAAGATAGAATTTATATTCATTTTAGGTACGTCTAGAACTCTTTCCAATATACCTACCCATTCCATCAAATCGAATCACTTTGTAGCATGTTATTTTATTTACTTCCATTTTATATTTGATGAACTCATCATAGACATGCACTATATGTATCAAATACATATATTCAAGCTTGTGATAATTCATCGATGAATATAACGAAGTGGGTGGAACCTTTTTGGTATTATTATACTTATGATGGCATATGTGTGTGTGTGTATCAATCCGAAGAGTTTATCAACTTTTTTGATGCTCCCACTCAAAGGGTGTTTTGCGTTCAGTTGTCTGAGATATAATTAACCTGTATCATATGATTCATAATCATAAAATAAAAAATGTTTCTCAAAACTATGGATTAGTATATAATTTCAAAATAATTGTAAATAATTTTAGACACTTCAGTGTTTTCAAATGCATCACTGTTGTTATGAAAACAAATACCATGGTATAGTTTTATTTCATAACGAATATCCATAATTTTCTCATTGAAATTAAAATATGTCTATTCTTCAGTCATCAACGTAGAACATATATTATTTCATAAGTAAAGTGTGATATGTATTATAAAAACTTGTCATAACTTCATGTAATCACTGAGTGTTATGTGGCATGCTCCTATTATTTTCATCATTATTATACTAGCATACTAAATAAGGAGGTTCATCATCCACTTATAGACTATTTACTTTATATACTGTAACCAGATTACAGCGGGGAGTTCTTTGATCAATTATCTTGAACTCAAAGAAAAATCTCATAAAAAATAATTTTCTATATGAAAATACATTTTGGTACATCTTATTACAATCTTAAGTATTGATTATTATTTTACAATTTTTGTTTCAGATGTTTCTTTATGAAGCAGAAGTAACAATTCACTCTCTTCATCCTTGTTGAACCTTAAATCATGTCTACTCTTGTACATTTTTTTATTTTTAGACGATCAAACCATTCAAAAGAAAAACCTTATTACAATACCATAATTAACGCTTTACAAATATGCATTCGATCATCCTTAACTTTCAAGGCCATTAATTATGTTGCAATTTATGTAAAGTGATCAAAACTGATGTTTCGAGGATCTAGTTCTTAGATCCTTTTTGTAGTTTTGGTCTATGTTACATTTAACACAATATGATCTTTATTGTAATTAATCAAATTGATTATTTGATCTTATAATATGGTTTATTTTCTTATTTTGAATGAACTAATTTCATTAAAATGTCGTGCATTACGAACTATGACTGTTTACCATTTAACACTTATATGTGACAATATATAGATTAAATATTCATAGTATTTTGTTGCTTTAGCGTTCAAAACACATAGTATGGAGCTATGCAATTAAAGCACTTAGCGGTTCCATAGTTGTGGGTGTGTAAAACATTATAGCAAGGTCAAGCGGAGAAAAATCAGGGATATAGCGGAGGTGCAAAAAACTTTCATAAAAAATTAAACCAAATATTTATAGTTAATTTATTCTCATTCTCACATTATTTTTAAGGATAAAGAAGTATTATTTAATATTATATAAAAAAACCGAATAATATCATGATTTATGTAATCCGAATTTGGTGACTATAATTAACTTCTAATTTATATTGAACACTTATGTCGAATATGCAAGTATATGATTTTTGTTTGATGATAATAAACACACACACACATATATATTTATATTCATTTAAATTTATTTGTTAATGTACTATTCTATTTTCACAGAATTAAATAAATATTTGTTGAATAAAATAAATAACACAGAATTTAAATTCAAACAGATATTTTATTCAAACAAATGTTTATTAAATTTTGAATAGTACAAATTTGAGGTCTCACTATATACACACACACACACATAAATTTCAATTACACCATAATTTATCTTTTACATTAGCACCTCACTACATATCACTCATTCACTCGTATTTGTCTTCAACTCCATTCCAGATTGAATCCAGCATCTGAGCAACCTGCAAAATAAACACTAACACAGTAAAATTGAAAAGAAAATATTCTGCAGTGTAAAATAAAATGTATATTTTTGAAACTATTATATGCCTCAGTTATTTGGGTTGTTCGTCATCATTTAAATTTGAATTCATCATACACGAACAACTTATGACATACATAGTGTATCACCGTACATGCCACAAGGTCGTGCACACCGATATACACTTGATAAAAATGCAGGGACAAGTGAGCACAAGGTCAAATCCAAATTAAAAGCCGGGTTCAACTCCAGTGAAATAAATATTAATTCATGGTATTGAGCACAAGGTTAAACCCGAGCTTTAAGCTGGATTCAACTTAGGTGGAATACAAAACTATGGGTCAAGACACACAGAACAAGCCTCGACCAAGATTCAATGCGTACACTTGAAAAGTACATGACCAGTCAAGACTGCATCAAAAAATACAAGCATGGAAACATGAAAACAAATGCTCAAAGCAACTCGAAGCCAGAGTAGTATAACACGAACCTGATATGCAAGACACATATGCACTGACAACAAACCACCTCAATGAACTAGCTACACAAACAGAGGCAACAATAATATGCAAGTATAGCTACTACATGGTGCAGCAGATATCAAGTGAAGGCCAGAAAATTAAGGAGCAACATCATGAACCGGTTCATATGCAAACCTAGACTCGAGCACACATGCAGCAGTTCAAAGTTTTAGTTGCAACAAGACTCAAATGAACAAAGTGCAAACCCAGACCAACACATACAACATACATATATACATGTATAATCACACATGTATATACACAGTGCATATATGCAGCAAGCACTTAGCATTATCAGTGGAACCAAACTCAAGAAAATGTACACGGTGGAGTTATGAAACAACTTCAAAACCAAGTTTAATGCACAGTAAAGACTAATGAACACAATGAAGCATGGATATAGTGGTGCAATATACATACGTATAAGGACATGTTTCAAGACCACACTCCAAGAAGAACTAATGCATACGGACCAGAGACCACATACAACATCACATGAAATAGAGTGACAAATATATGAAAATTCAACATGTATGCAACAGAGTGCATAAGCAGATTACGAAACACTACAAAGGATGATGCCAGCATATGTGTACACATAAATCAGATGTCCAAACAAGATTATATGCAAGCAAGGCTATAACTTCAATAATGTATGCAGTAAACAACATGTACAGTGATGTGCATGAAACTACAGGCATGAACACACATGTCGAACAAGATGAAGTCAGACACTTGAGAACCAAGCTACTGACTTTAAGTACAATGCAATAACTTTAACCATATTAGCATGAGTATTGCAACAGAGCATAAGCAAGTGACACAGTAGTGTTGAACGAAGTCATGTTAAATGCAGAAGTCAGGGATCAGCAGGGTACAAGTCCGAACAAAGCAAAAACTAAGAAACCGATGTCAACAGCAGATTTTAAATCCAAGTCAATAGAATCAAAGTTCAAATGCCATAAATTCAAAGCCGGGATGACCAAGGAGTCAAACAGTTGAAAACGAAAATTGTGATAACCAAGCAATCGGAAAATATACATATTGAAAAGGTTGGGATCAATCTCAAGCATTCAAGCAAAATCAATGGCCGAGATAAATTAAATGACAAATTCAAATGAACAAAATTATAGGAATTCGATTCCTATTTAAACCGTAACATCATCAGCATACGAAATCATTCGAGTTCAAGCAATATCACAGTGCATATAATCAATTAGGAACTCGAATCAAATTCGAGTATAATATAAATCGAAAAAGGAACACAGCACCAATTCAAGCATCATTTAAACTCGACTTAATTGAAGCAGCCGTGTGCAAAATTGAAGAGACAATCATTCGACAAAGCATGCAACGTAAGATTATATATTCGAATGAACAATTGAAGCGGCGCCTCAATTTACAAAGCCCTAATTTTTGTTTAAAGAAGAAATGAACGAGCAACAGACGAAGCTGCCATTTTTAACTCAAAGAATTAAAGGCCGAAGAAATAAAATAAGGAGTCGTGCTGAAGGAATAAAAAAGAATTACCACTTGATTTATTTTAGGCCGACTTATAGTTTGGGCTTTTATTTTTAAAATTTGGGTTTTGATATCAATTTGTTTTTTAAATTTGTATTTTTTCTTTTAAACGTTGTAAATTCTAGTCGTGTGACTAGGGGACGAACTGCGGTGGTGTGGTTCGAGAATTCGCAACTCAATGGCTGAGTTGTGGTAGGGTTTTGAGAGTAGATTTAGGTTAGTCGATAGCGGGTGTTGTGAGTTTACGTGTGTAAGAGTCCGACTACTCTATTTTTAGTAGAAATCTTGGGGGCAGCACGTAGGCAAGGTTTTGCCGAAGGTGGGTAAAGCTGTGTGTTCTGTTTTCTATTTTTTATATTTTGCTATTATTTGTGCTGCTATTATTCTGTTGTGATCTGTGTTGAAATTATTTTATATAAACTTTCACAGTAATTTTTATAATTAATAGTATCACCCTATTCACTCCCCTTTAGGGTGAAATCGATCCTACAAGTGGTATCAGAGCAAGGAACAAAAGCCATTTTTGTTTTAAAATTTTGATTTGTCAAAAACAAATTTTTGTTTTAAAATTTTAATTTCTAAAAATGGCTTCTTTAATAATGCCTTTCCTGAGGGTCGGTCCAATGTTATTCCTTCTGTTTTTTATAAACAGATTTTTTTAAATTGGAAATCAAAAATGGAATTTTATTTAAAATCTATTAATATTAAATGTGGGGATGTTATTGAAAATGGGTGTGATATAATAGATGAGAAAAATACTTCGATTAATGCTCTTGCTATGCATATAATATATTCTCATATTAATCAAGATATTTTTAACTTTATCTCTCATCGTGAAAGTGCATAGGAAATCTAGAATACTTTTGATGCAATATATGGTGCAAAAGTCAACAACAATAAGAAATTCTCCACAATCGACTCAGCTAAAGAAACGTGCTTAACAGGATTGGTAAAAGGCAGTAGTGAAGATGATGTTGATGTTGGAGCAGCTAAGCTAGCGCTGTTAATGAAGAGATTCAAAAAGTGGAACCGCAAATACAGAAATCCAGCTCTAAATAAAAAATCGAAAAGCAGAATAGCCAAAGCACTAGACAACTCAGAAGAATAGGAGATCATATGCCACAAGTGCAATAAACCCGGTCATATCAAGCCCAATTATCCCCGAAATCAATTCGGCCAAGAAAAGAAGTCAAAAGGAAGAAGTTTTGCACCACATGGAATAGAAGTGATGAAAATATTTAAAGCACTAGCGGTGAAAGTGAGAAAGCAGATCTGTGCCTTCGAGGTGATATAGCTGATAGCGATAACGATGAGCCAAGTGATGTATCAAAACTTACTCACTCAGAATTACTTATATATTTCCACAAAGTAAATGGCTGTTTCGAACGACTTAGGGAGAAATACACTAAAATTGAATCAAAAAAAGATAATTTGATAGGATTAAATAAACAGCTTGATCAATTTGTTAAAAACTATCAAACTAAGAGCCTTAAGTGTGATAAAGGTCCACCACTCGAAGAAGAGATTAAAAAATCAGAAACTAAAATTAAATAGCATGAAAATGAAATTCTGATTTTAAAAGAGAGTGAAAATACTAGGAGAGAAAATTCTATTAAAAAGCGCACGCAGTTATTAAATGAAAATGAATCTCTCAAAACAGAAGTCCAACAATTATCTACAACTTTAGGAAAATTTTCTAAAAGTGAAAGATCGCTAAATATGCTATTAGGAAAACAAACTTTTAATACTGTTAGACAAGGATTTGGATATAATCAATCTGAAAATGTTAGAAACGAAATTAATCAAGTCAATCCATGTGCACAATTTGTAGAAAATTTGGACACAATCAAAATAATTGTTGGTATAGACCCAAACACATGAAAACTATTCCAATTTGGGTTCAAAAAGGCACAAATATAAAATCTCTTAAAGTCAAAAAAAATCTGGGTGCCAAAAGGAACATCTATAAATTGTTTTGGGTCTCCAGAAACATATTCTTAAAAATTATTTGGCACTAACAACCATGGACCTATAAAAACAAATAGGTCACAAAATATTTTCTCGTGTAGGTGTGGTGGCGAACTATGGAATAACCATAGTGTTATCTGGATTCTGGCTGTTCCAGACACAAACGGGCGACAATTCAAAGTTTCTTAGCCTAGTACAAAGGTGACTTAATCACAATGAGAAACAATGGAAAATTATCATAAAGATAAAAGAGGTAATGGAATATTTATCATGAATGATTTATTAGATGTGATAATCTGCACCACAATTTGATTTAATTCAGCCAGTTATTGATAAAGAAATAAATGCTGATTTTGATTCTGACTTATTCAAAATGTTGAACAATCATCTTTGAACTATAGATTTGCTTGGACTAATGATGATGCTTTATTGATTGCTGATTACTCATGACACAAGTGGATATATTTATTTTCTAGATCTGACACTATGTTGTTCACTTCTTGTTTATGTGCATATTTTTAATTAGATCCTTAACGAATCACATTTTCAAAAAGCTGTAAAATGATTAGTTGCACACATCACGGTCTGGTCTATGACATCAATCTAATCTTGAGTCTAAGAGAAATCCAGATGCAGATTACACTGGTAATACAGTTGATAGAAAAATTACTAATGAAAAGTGATTTATGTTGATACATTCAGTAGCTGCACCGTTTTTCAAAGAAAATATCTGCATATTTTTCATTTTAAATAATTTTCAGATAGCAGAAAATTTTCCTATTAAACCCCTTTTAGAAAAAAAATTGTTGACCTTGTTTCAGATTAGTTATTTTAGAAAATCTGATTTTATAATTATTTTTTGGATTTGATCTTAAATGACTACATTAACTAATCTGACTCCCTATTAATTATCAAAAAGATAAATAGTGATTGAAAAAGAGATGAGTGTTGATATTAATCATATAGAGACAGTATATTTAGTAAATTTCTTTAGAACTTTAAACAAGAGTTATAAAAAAAATTGTTGGTAAAAATTCCATGAACATTTCTATTTCTATCATATTTCTATCGACCATCACTCATCAAAATCCAATATAGTATGTCAATATGTGGTATTTTAAATGGGAAATCATTCGTTTTTCAATTTATTATATTTTTAAGCAATAAAAACATCCAAAGTATTCACTCTCATTTAAAAGTCCTCACGGTTATGCATGGGTGAATTACTTAGAATATTTGATTATGTGTTTCCATGCTCATTTAAAAGTCCTCACAGTTATGCATGTATGCAACGCATATCAAAATTGGTTAATTAAATAGACAAGTTGATTCTAATCCCATTTAAAAATCCTCATGGTTATGCGTGGTTAGAAGATACTTGAATTCATTTTTTTTAATTTTCAATACTACTAATCTCATTTAAAAGTCTTAATGGTTGTGCATGGTTAGTAGATATTCAAATTCCTGATATATATATACCAAAAATAGACACTGAAAGTGACTACTGTGTGGCTAGTTATCACTTAGGATCGTGTAATATGGAATGTATTATAATCTAAATGCGAAAAAAGATAATTATAGGAAAGTAAATAAGAATAAGCACACTAGGAGTTTTTATACTAGTTCGAACTTCCCGTTCTACGTCCAGTCCCAGACTTCCCTTTGGAATTTCACTCAAAACCCCTCGCTTAACCCGGAGGAATAGGTAAACAACACCTGAACAACCAGATAGGATTTTTCCGCCTCAACAGCCAAAGAGGACTTTTCCTCCTGATACAAACTTACAGGACTTCAACGGTTTTAATAAAAATTGTTTGATACTTTGAGTTCTTGATAACACTGATTTGTCTTTTGATAGCACACCCTTTCTATAATCTTTTCCTTAAGTATATATTGTGCGTGTAAAGATTAGGAAGGAAAATATTGCTTTGAATCGAAGAATAAGTTAATTAATTCAAAGATTCAAATAATATATAAATTGTGATTGCTTGTTGAATGCAGAAATAGATAGTGGAGAGTATTATCAAAAATAAAATAAAATTCGGTGATTTGAGAAGTGAATCTCATGTGTTTATATAGTAGATAAATAGCTACGACTATTCATGAAGAGTTCTGATCAAAAGATGTAGCCATATCTCTTCAAATTGAATTGTAACTCTTGGCAAATGGAAGTGTATTTTAGGAAAATAGCTGTTAAAATCGTTCAGTTGACTGACCAAAAACGACCAGTCGACTGAATATTCAAAAATGGTGTAAAACAGAGTGATCCTGTGCAACTAAACAGGTTCATTCGACTGGTCATTTTTGGTCAGTCGACAGACCTAGTTGTCAGTGCACAGTTGATGGTGTAAAACAGAGTGATCCTATGAAATTGAAAAGGTTTAGTCGGCTGGTCATTTCTAGTCAGTCGACTTGTCATTTCTGGTCAATCGATTGACCTAGTGGTCAATGCATGGTTTACACCTTTTTTTAAAGATTTTGAATTTGAAAACAACTTTGATTTTGTGTAAACTACTTGAGGATAGATTTTAACAATTCTAAGACTAAAAACTTCAATAAATAAATATACTATACTCGGTTTTAAAGTCTTATCTCCTTTGCGGTTTTAGTAGCATATCTCATTCTCTTTTTGTCGCTTGATCGTATAGTCTTATCACTGATTGTTTAAGCTTTTTGTCGTGAATCAAAACTTATGATTCAACATTTTCTCCCTTTTTGATTGATGACGACCTGTTTTAGATGATACTATATTTTAAGAAATATATAACGGAATTTATATATCTCCCCTGAATATCTGGCGACATATGTAATCCTGCAAAAAAGGTTAGTCATACAAATTTCTCCCCCTTTGTCATCGACAAAAAGAAAATAAAAAATAATTTTATCATTGTGAACTAACAACATAACAATCACATACAAAAAAATAATGTTTCAAATTGCTCTGAGCTATTTATACAAGCTCATAAAAATAAACACTAGTAGAATGTTTGTGAAATGAAAATAACTTACTACCACCAAGAAATATCAATATCAGTCATCAGAGTCAGACTCTGTTTCTTCTTCGACTTGCATTGGTCCTTTCCCTCTTGAAGAACTTTCCACAAATTGTCTGCCACCCCCATTTCCGCTTGTGTCAGATTTGTGTGTTCTTCAGATGTAGACCAAGTAAAGCGAGGAGCTAGACGTTTACCCGAATCACATGTGTCCGTATTTGTGGAAGATGAACAAGAGATTGCATCCCATAAAACCCCGAAAATCTTTTAATTTTGTCAAACTTCTTGTTGATCTTTTTATCGAGATTTTTGATCCGAGAATCCAAAATGACTTGATTGCGCACAAGTAGATCAATGGACTCTTGGGTGCTTTGGGATGGTGTTGGTGTACGAATGTCATCTCTTTGTTGCTGTGTAGTAGCAGCTTGTTGACGAGGTCGTGATTGCCATTCTTGGAAAGACATGATAGAGAGAGGTCCAGAAGGAAATTTCTTTAGACTAATTGTGCGGCTATTTAGAGTTTTAGTAACGGAGGTATCAGATTCTGGAATAGAAACTTGTAAGTTCATAAGTAGCTGTATAATATACTCGCCGTAATAGATGATGTTCATTCGACCTTAGTTAAAAGACAAGAACTCATCAAGAATAAGCTTAGGCCA
This sequence comes from Allium cepa, assembly GCA_030765085.1. NCBI lineage: Eukaryota > Viridiplantae > Streptophyta > Magnoliopsida > Asparagales > Amaryllidaceae > Allium > Allium cepa. Next base: position 407,592,292 of record CM060939.1, on the reverse strand, counting down.
ATTGATTTAGACATCTCCCCAAATTGCATATAATGCCCTATAATTTTTCGGATATACAAACTCACAAGAACCGATACGAGGAAGAATTGTATGCATTAAGGCTCGATGCATAATTCGAGTTGTAGGGCGTAAGGTGACAGATTTTAGTGCAGTCATGTCATCTTCCAAAAACTTAGGACTTACTTCATCTCGCTCGCCTATAGGAACATTTAAATCTTCCAATGGAATATCATTAGTTAGTGTGTGGAGAATGTGTCCAATTCTATCTAATGACAAGAATATTTGTTGACGACAAACTAAACTCCATACGCAATTGTCATGATTTCGTGGATTTTGATGACCAAAATTTAAATTTGCATAAAAGAGTTTTACCATAGTATGATTAATTTTGAGATTGTTCTGATTATGGTCAAGAAGAGATTCTAGATGACTTTTTCTTGCAAGCTCTTGAATTCTACATGAAGCAAAATCAGGAAACACAACAAAAGATCCTTCGAGAAAGTGTGCTTCCTTCATTTTGTTCCATCTTTCGAAAGCTGTAGCATTATAAAGCCATTGAGCAATTTGGGTGTCAATTGGCTAAGAGGAAGAGGTAGATGCTTTTCTAGATCTTTTAGGTTGTCTTGGAGCCATTTCAAATTAAAATTGGGTAGAGGAATTTGAAAATTTTGAGAGATAGGGTTTTGAAAAACTGAAGACGGAAAGCAAAAGTGAAGAGTGAAAAAGAAGATGGTAAGTTAATAGGGTAAAAAGTTGGTGAAAATGTGTTAATATGCTAAGATTAGTCATTCAGTCGACTGATCAATATCCGGAAACGCTCTGTTTCCAGATTCAGTGACTGGCCAAATTCGTTCAGTCGATTGAACACTATCTCGAAAACTCTCTATTTCCAGGTTCAGTCGACTGACCCAAAACGTTCAGTCGACTGGCCCAAAACGTTCAGTCGACTGAATGCTGTTTTTTTAGCAATATCAGTCTTTTTGAATGTTTTATCAAATAAAATACAATATATTCAATATATTAAACAATGAAACATACAAAAATAGATTGAAATAAATAAAAATAAGACTTAGTTAGAAGAAGAAGTGGATGAATGTGGAGTCTTGCAATCTTCTGGTTCTACTTTAGTCTTTTCTTTGTATGATTCTAAAGCTGACATTCCATGTTCTCATGAATTTGGAGACACAGGAGGAGGTTGTGGTGACTGATGATAAGAAGACATTGTAGGTTGATGGACATTAGATGAAGATGACCCGCAAAATTTCCATCCAAGTTGTTCTAGAAAACTAAGTCATCTTGAATTGATCTTCTGATCATAGTACATTTCACGTTGAATTGCTATTGATTCCCTTTGATAATGATGTAAATCATCAATCTTTTGCTTTGTTAATGGAGAACCAAAGAACAGAAAATGACGTGCCTTCTTTTTTTCTGGAGTATGACCATATGATAGCTGGATGGTCTAGCTGGTTCATGATACGCGTTAGGTGTAGGTAAATTTGATGATCTAGAAGAAGGTGTTGAGAAATCGGTAGAAGAATATGCAAAGCCATTTGAGGAGTTTTCATATGAAGATATTGTAGTAAGAAGAGAATAATATATGATTAAAACAAATAGATGGAAAGATAAACAGAAAACTCTTGAGGTATATATAATTGAAAAAAAATAGTTAAAAAATAGATGGAATAAAGGATAACCAGAAAAGTAATTAGAGGATGAAAAACAAACAAAAATTTTCATGGCTGAGAATTATCCATGAGAAGAGTGAAAAAAGACAAGGAAAATGTATAATAGAATCAGTTGTGAAACAACAAATGGTGAAATGGTAGAGACATAGGATTTCCAAGCTAGAGGTGCTGAGCTCAAGTACCATCAAAGAAAAAAAAATTAAAAATTATTATAGAAATTTTATAATTCTTTTAAAGAAATTATACCTTGTTCTCTTCTTAGTCTTATGAAACAATTTTCATTGAGTGGTTTAGTGAAAATATCAGCTAACCGTTTTTCAGAATTTACAAATTCTAAATTTACTGTATCCTTCTCAATATTATCACAAAGAAAATGATGACAATGTCAATATGTTTAGTTCGTGAGTGATTGACATGATTTTTAGATAAATTTATTGCACTGGTGTTATCACAATATATTATAGATTTACTTAATTTTATATCAAAATCTTGCAATGTTTGTTGCATGTACTTAAGCACATGCTAAGCGTAGATATATATTCTGATTCACATGTCGATAGTGAAACACAGTTTTGTTTCTTGCTAAACCAAGATACTAAGGATCGTCCGATGAAATGACAAGTTCCACTTGTACTTTTTCGGTCTGACCGACTTCCTCCAAAATCAGCATCACTATAGGATACTAATTCAAAAGGACATTCTTTTGGATAAAATAGTCCTAAATCATTGGTCTTGCTAAGATAGCGAATTATACGTTTTACTGCTCGCATACGTGATTCTTTAGGATTAGCTTGAAATCGAGCACATAAACAAACACTCATCATAATGTCAGGTCGACTAGCAGTTAAGTAAAGTAATGATCCAATCATGCTACGATATAGTTTTTGGTCGACACTCTTACCATTTTCATCTCTGTCGAGATGTATAGTTGTACTCATAGGAGTTGGCTTGGCAGAGTGTTTCCATACCAAAACGTTTAATTAGATTATTACAATACTTTTCTTGATTAATATAAATGCCATTTTGCAATTTCTTGATTTGAAGACCAAGAAAATATGATAATTCTCCCATATGTGACATTTCAAATTCATTTGTCATGATAGTCAAAAATTTCTGACATAATTTTCCATTTGTTGAACCAAATATAATATCATCAACATATATTTGTATAATTAAAATATCTTGTTTAGTTTTCCTAATAAATAAAGTTTGATCAACTTTTCCAATTTCAAAAACAGAGTCTAGTAGATAGCTTTTAAGTCGGTCGTACCAAGCACGAGGTGCCTATTTTAAACCATATAATGCTTTTTTAAGTATATAAACATGTTTTGGAAAATTTTCATGAGTAAAAAGAGGAGGTTGTTCTACACAGACATTTTCTTTTATATAACCATTTAGAAAAGCAATTTTAACATCCATTTGATATAATTTAAAGTTATGAAAACATTCAAAAGCCAATAGAATACGTATAGCTTCTAATATCACAACAGGAGCAAACGTTTCTTCATAGTCTATTCCCTCTTTTTGATTATATCCTTATGCTACAAATCTAGCTTTATTTCTAGTTATGTTATCTTGTTCATCAGCTTTGTTTTTGAAAACCCATTTTGTAACAATGACGGATTGCTTACTTGGTCTAGGAACTAATTCCCAAACTTCGTTTCTTTCAAATTGATTTAGCTCTTCTTTCATAGCTGTAATCCAATAATCATCAGTGAAGGCTTCCTTAATTTTTTTTTAGGTTCTATATTAGAGAGAAAGCTACATGGCTCATTTGATTTAATTGATGTCTTGTTCTTATATTTGAATTTACTTCTCCAATTATATTTTGAACAAGGTGATCTCTAAAATTCTTGGAGGAGATCTTACAATATTTTCATTATGAACAATGTTTTTATTTTCTCTAGTATTATCAGTGTTATTATTTTGAAAAATAATATCATCATCTTCTGAATTATTTGTTAGAATATTATTTGAATTATTTTCCAAGTTTGTAATTTTAGAAGAAATTTTGACATTTTCATCGAATGAAACATGAAGAGTTTCTTCGATTACTTTAGTTCTTATATTAAAAACTCGATATGCTATGCTTCTTTCCATATATCCTATGAATATTCCTTCATCGGATTTTGGATCAAACTTGCCAAGCTGATATTTAGTGTTAAGTATAAAACATTTTGAACCAAATACTTTGATATATGATATATTTAGTTTTTTGCCATTTAAAAGTTCATAAGGGGTATGTTTTGTTAGTGATCGAATAGAAACATGATTCAAAACATAACAAGCAGTTGCAAAAACTTCTGTCCAAAAATGCTTAGGTAGAGTGCTTATATTTAATAAAGTTCTTGCATATTCTTGTGATGTTCTATTTTTCCTTTCTACAACTCCGTTTTGTTATGATGTTCTAGGAGAAGAAAAGTCATGATTAATTCCTTTCTTGTTACAAAAATGTTCAAAAGCTTCATTTTCAATTCACCTCCATGATCACTTCTTATATCTTTAACTTTCAAATTCTTTGTATTTTGAATTCTTTTTACAAAATTTTTAAAATTCTCAAAAGTATCACTTTTATGTTTCATGAAAATAGTCCATGTATATCTTGAAAAATCATCTACAATGACAAACACATATCTATTGTGATTAATAGATTGAACTTGAGTAGGTCCAAAAAGATCCATATGTAGAAGTTCAAATGGTTGTGTTGTAGATATGATTTTCTCAGATTTAAAAGAAGACTTTGTTAATTTTCCTAACTAACATGCATCACAAATATTATAAATTTTGAATTTCATATTAGGTAGTCCTTTAACAAGTTTATTTTTAGCTATTTTACTAATAATATTAATATTTATACGGAAAAATCTTTTGTGCCATAGCCAAGAATCATTCTCTGTAGCTACTAAACACATGTTTGTGTAATTATTTATATTTATATTTAAAATATAAATATTTCTATCTTTTATACCTTCAAAAATTAAATTTTGATTTTTATCAAAAATATTACATTTATTTTCTGAAAAGGATACATTAAAACCTTTATCATATAATTGACTTATGCTCAACAAATTATGCTTTAAGTTTTTAACTAATAAAACATCAGAAATGAGAGGTAAGTTAGAGATACCATTATTGCTCACATCGCCTTTACTGATGATATAACCTTTCGAATTATCTACAAAAGTGACTGATCCTCCAGTAGACAATGTTTGTTAACATGTCCTTCTTACCAGTCATGTGTTTCGAGCAACCGCTGTCTAAAATCCATTTTCCTCTCTTTTTAAGTGGTAACTGCAAAAAATAAAGATTAATTTGGTACCCACTTTTCTTTTTAGGGTCCTAAGAGTTAGGTCTTAGTAAACCAAACCCAAGAGGGTTTAGAATTCCCTTTAAAAATATAATTCTCATTTTTATGAACAGTTTCCATAAGTGTTTTGATATGCTCCTAATTAAGTTATTATTTGTTTTAGGAATCCATATTTTAATAGTTTTAAAATCTTTAGAAACTGTTTTCTTAATACCTTTATTAATTTTGTTTTTAAACTTATTTTTAAACTTTCCAAATTTTTTTGGATTTTCAATTTTCTTATATCCTAGTCCAATTTTATTTGAAGTAAGCTGAGAGTTTTCTATTATTTTAGAAAGATTTTCTCGTCCTTTATTAAAATTAGAAATATTTTTGTTAATATCTTCTAACTTAGTTCTGAGACTAGATTTTTCTAACTCTAATACTGTAATGTTAGATTTTAAATCATTAATTTCAACTGATAAATCATCATTTTTATTCTTCTAAATTTCTAATTCATGAGTTATCATAGTAAAGTTGAGATGTTAAATTAGAATTAGATTCTTGAGATTTTTCAAGTTCTTCTTCCAGAATTTTCTTTTCATCTCTTAGCATGCTAATTTCTAATTCAGATCTATTTAGTTTTCCTTGTAACTCCTTATTTTGCTTTTTAGTTTGTTTTACAAAATCCACTAGTTCTGAATTAATTTCAACCAAATCTTCAAAATTTAGCTCACTTACATCATCACTTGTAGCCATAAAGCTTACATTTGCTTGTTCTGTGTCACTATCACTGTCACTCTCTTATGAAGAAGAATCTGAATCATCCCATGTTACTGGAAATGCTTTCTTCATGTATTTGTCATTCTTGAATTTATTTTTCCGTTTTTCTGAACAATCTTTCTTCATATGAACTTTTTATGACATTCATAACATTCCATGACAGAAGATGGTCGTTTATTGCTATTATTGTTGTTGTTAGAGTTATTTTTGTAACTCCTGAACTTGTTATTCTTTTTGAATTTCAAAAACTTTTTGAAATTTTTAGCAATAAGTGCCATATCCTCTTCATTTGAGTCAGAATCATCTTTTTCTACTTGAAATGCTTGATTCTTCTTATCCTGTGCTTGAACTTTCTTTGCCTGCAAATTTACTTCATATGACATTAGATTTCCTATTAACTCTTCTGTTTTCATAGTAGAAAGATTGTTTGCTTCTTCAATAGCTAGGACCTTTCTTTCCCATTCAACCGTTAAAGAGTTTAGGATTTTTGATATCATATCAAAGTCAGAAAAGTTTTCTCCTAGTGCCAATAGTGATTGATATACATCTTGAAATCTAGAGTACATGTCATTTATACTTTCGTTTGATTTCATTCTGAAATTTTGGAACTGATTTTTCAACATAGAGATTTTGCTTTGTTTGACTTTGTCAGTTCCTTCGTGAGTTACTTTTAGAGTTCTCCATATCTCATAAGCAGTTGTACACATACTGGCTCTATTAAACTCATTTTTATCTAACGCATAAAATAACATGTTCATGGCTTTAGCATTTGAAGTAGCATCATTTTTTTGTGTAGTAGTCCAAGTTGAAAAATCTTCTGTTGGCATGATATATTCCTTTTGGGTAACATTCTAGGTTTCAAAACCGTTAGCTTGCATATATATTCTTATTCTAATTGACCAGTAATTATAGTTAAGACCATTAAAAAGTGATGGTCGAGCAGTTGACTGACCTTCAGTGAAAATAGAGTTAATGTTAATGCTAGAATTTGTGTTACTATCCATATTAAAAAATTATCAAATAACTGTGTTACAGATATAGGATGTCTTTGCTCTGGTACCAATTGAAAGTGACTACTATGTGGCTAGTTATCACTTAGGATCGTGTAATATGAAATGTATTATAATCTAAATACGGAAACAGATAATAATAGTAAAGTAAATAAGAATAAGCACACCAGGAGTTTTTATACTGGTTCGAACTTCCCATTCTACGTCCAGTCCCAGACTTCCCTCTAGAATTTTACTCAATAATCTCTTACTTAACCCAAAGGAATATGTAAACAACACCTGAACAACCGAACAGGATTTTTCCGCCTCAACAGCCTAAGAGGACATTTCCGCCTGATACAAACTAACAGGACTTCAATAGTTTTAATAAAAATTGTTTGACATTTTGTGTTCTTGATAACACTGATTTGTCTTTTGATAGTACACCCTTCCTATAATCTTTTCCTTAAGTATATATTGTATGTGTAAACATTAGAATGAAAATATTGCTTTGAATCGAAGAATAAGTTAATTAATTAAGAGATTCAAATAATATATAAATTGTGATTGCTTGTTGAATGCAGAAATAGATAGTGGAGAGTATGATCAGAAAACGAAATAAATTCGGTGATTTGAGAAGTGAATCTCATGTGTTTATATAGTAGGTAAACAACTACAACTATTCATAAAGAGTTTTGATCAAAAGATGCAGCCATATCTCTTCAATTGAATCATAACTCTTCGCAAATGGAAGTTTCTCTTCAGGAAAATCATTGTTAGAATCATTCAGTCGACTGACCAAAAATGACCAGTCGACTGAATATTCAAAAATGGTGTGAAACAGAGTGATCCTGTGCAACTGAACAGGTTCAGTCGACTAGTCATTTTTGGTCAGTCGACTGACCTGGTTGTTAGCGCATAATTGATGGTGTAAAACAGAGTGATCCTGCGTAACTGAATAGGTTCAGTCGACTGGTCATTTCTGATTAGTCGACTGACCTAGTTGTCAGTGCACAGTTTACACTGTTTTTAAAGAATTTGAATTTTAAAACAACTTTGATTTTGTGTAAAATAATTAAGGATAGATTTTAACAATTCTAAGACTAAAAACTTCAATAAATGAACATATTATAAACAGTTCTGAAGTCTTGTCTCCTTTGTAGTTTTAGTAGCATATCTCCTTCTCTTTTTGTCACTTGATCGTCTGGTCTCATCACTGATTGTTTAAGCTTTTTATCACGAATCAAAACTTATGATTCAACTGACACAACTATATGGTTTTATATGATGATATCATCCTTATCATTCTAAAGTGGTATATAAATCAAACAGAGTATTTATGATTTTTGTTTGATTTTTTCATTGAAATTTAATATTTATATTGAATTGCATATAAATATTGTATTAATGTCTATCACTTTATCTCTATTTTTCTAACACTATTACTCTTTTGTTGATAACAAAAGGGGGAGAGAAAAGTTAAGATTTTGGTAAATAAAGGCCAAATATTTTATTTTGCATTTTCTATATGCATCTAGGCTCATTTGCATATTTTTATTTATTTTCATGCATATATGAAGGGGGAGCTTTATGTAGAGAGGGAGCATTCAAATAGAGGGAGCAAATTGAATGATTAAATACATTTAATATATTCAAAATCTTAAATATATGTTTGTTATCATCAAAAGAAAGAGATTGTTTAATATGCAAGTATATGATTTTTGTTTGATGAAAATAAACATATATATATATATATATATTCATTTAAATGTATTTGTTAATGTACTATTTTATTTTCACAAAATTAGATAAATATTTGCTGAATAAAATAAATAACACAAAATTTAAATTCAAATAGATATTTTATTCGAACAAACATTTATTACAATTTTGAATAGTACAAATTAGATCTCTCACTCTATATACATATATATACACACAAATTTCAATTACATCACAATTTATCTTTTGCATTAGCATCTCACTACATATCACTCATTCACTCGTATTTATCTTCAACTCCATTCCAGATTGAATCCAGCATCTAAGCAATCTGCAAATAAACACTAACGCGATAAAATTGAAAAGAAAATATTTTGCAATGTAAAATAAAATGTATATTTATTACAATTTTGAATAGTACAAATTTGAGCTCTCACTATATATATATATATGTATATATGTATATATATACACACACAAATTTCAGTTACATCACAATTTATCTTATACATTAGCACCTCAATACATATCACTCATTCACTCGTATTTATATTCAATTCCATTCCAAATTGAATCCAGCATCTGAGCAATCTGCAAAATAAACACTAACGCAATAAAATTGAAAAGAAAATATTTTGGCAGTGTAAAATAAAATGTATATTTTTGAAAATATTATATACCTTAGTTATTTGGGTTGTTCTTCATCATTTAAATTTGAATTCATCATACACGAATAGCTTGCGGCATGCACAGTGTATAACTGTACATGTCACAAGGCCATGCATACCGATATACACTTGATAAAAATGCAGGGATACATGAGCACAAGGTCAAACCCAAATCAAAAGTTGGGTTCAACTCAAGTGAAATAAATATTAAGTCACGATATTGAGCACAAGGTCAAACCCGAGCTTTAAGCTGGATTCAACTCAGGTAGAATACAAAACTATGGGTCAAGATACACAGAACAAGCCTCGACCAAAATTCAGTGCGTACACTTGAAAAATACACAACCAGTCAAGACTGCGTCAAAAAACACAAGCCTGGCAACATGAACACAAATGCTCAAAGCAACTCGAAGTCAAAGCAGTATAACACGAACCTGATATGCAAGACACATATGCACTGACAACAAACCACCTCAATGAACTAACTATACAAAAAGAGGCAACAACAACATGCAAGCATAGCTACTACATGGTGCAGCAGATATCAAGCGAAAGCCAGAAAATCAAGGAGCAACATCATGAACCAGTCCATATGCAAACCCAGACTCAAGCACACATGTAGTAGTTCAAAGTTTCAGCTACAACAAGACTCAAATGAACTAAGTGCAAACCCAGACCAACATATACAACATACATATATACATGTATAATCACACATGTATATACAACAAGCACATAGCATCATCAATGGAACCAGACTCAAGCAAATGTACATAATGGAGTTATGAAACAACTTTAAAACCAAATTTAATGCATAGTAAAGAACAATGAACACAATGAAGCATGGATACAGTGGTGTAATATACACATGTATAACGACATGTATCAAAACCATACTCCAAGCAGCACTAATGTATATAGACCAGAGTCCACATACAACATCACATGAAACAAAGTGACAAATATATGCAAATTCAACATGTATGCAATAGAGTGCATAAGCAGATTACAAAACACTGCAAAGGATGATGCCACCATATGTGTACACAGGAATCAGATGTCCAAACTAGACTATAAGCAAGCAAGGCGATAACTTCAATCATATATGCAGTAAACAACATGTACAGTGATATGTATGAAACTACAGGCATGAACACACATGTCGAACAAGACAAAGTCAGAGACCAGAGAACCAAGCTACAGACTTTAAGTATAACGCAACAACTTCAACCAGGTTAGCACAACATTGCAGCAGAGCATAAGCAAGTGACACAATAGTGTTGAACAAAGTCAAATTAAATGCCAAAGTCATGGAACAACAGGGTACAAGTACGAACAAAGTAAAATTTAAGAAACCGATGTCAACAGTAGATTTCAAACCCAAGTCAACAGAATCAAAGTTCAAATGCCAGAAATTCAAAGCCGCGATGACCAAGGAATCAAACAGTGCAAAACCAAAACCGTGATAACCAAACAATCGGAAAATATACGTATTGAAAAGGTCAAGATTAATCACAAGCATTCAAGAAAAATCAATGGCCGAGATAAATTAAATGACAAATTCAAATGAACGAAATTATAGGAATTCGATTCCTATTTAAACCGTAACGTCATCAGCATATGAAATCATTCGAGTTCAAGCAATATCACAGTGCGTAGAATCAATTAGGAACTCAAATCAAATTTGAGTATAATATAAATCAAAAAAGGAACACACGTACCAATTCAAGTATCATTCAAACTCTACTTAATTGAAGTAGCCATTTGCAAAATTGAAGAGATGATGATTCGACAAAGCAAGCAACGTAATATTATATATTCAAACGATCAGTTGAAGCGGCGCCTCAATTTATAAAGCCCTAATTTTTGTTTAAAGAAGAAACGAATGAGCAATAGACAAAGCTGCCCTTTTTAACTCAAAGAATTAAAGGCCGAAGAAATAAAACAAGGCGTCGGGCTGAAGGAATAAAAAAGAATTACTACTTGATTTATTTTGGGCTGGCTTATAGTTTGGGCTTTTATTTTTAAAATTAGGGTTTTGATTTTAATTTGTCTTTTAAATTTTTATTTTCTCTTTTAAACATTGTAAATTCTAGTCGTGTGACTAGGGGGCGAACTACAGTGGTGTGATTCGAGAATTCGCAACTCAGTGGCTGAGTTGTGGCAGGGTTTTGAGCGTAGAGTTAGGTTAGTCGATAGCGGGTATCGCGAGTTTACGTGTGTAAGCGCCTGACTACTTAATTTCTAGTAGAAACCTTCGGGGCAGCACGTAGGCAGGGTTTTGCCGAAGCTGGGTAAATTTGTGTGTTCTGTTTTCTGTTTTTATATTCTGTTATTATCTATGCTGCTATTATTCTGCTGTAATCTGTGTTGAAATTATTTTATATAAACTTCCGAAATAAATTTTGGCGTTAATAGTATCACCCTATCACCCCTCCTTTAGGGTGAAATCGATCCTATAACTTATACCTCAAAATTGGGTGTTTACCCTAAGTTTGTTGATTCGGTATAAAAAAGAACTAGTTAAATCAATAATATTATATTAATGTTGTTAAGCGGGTGCTAAAAACCCTGATTTAGCGGGTGTAGCACAAAATAGTGGGGCTTAAAGACGATCTACTGTTTAATAGCACTATTGAAAAAACATAGCGGCTGAAGAGCGCTATGCGCTATAGCGGGGATTTTGCAGGGCTTTAACTGCATAAGTATGTAATACACAGTTTTAGCAAAATAAGCATGTAAGCAACCAAATCACGAACCTATTTAATAGTTGTAAAATTAGGTGCTTACATGGCATTGAAACATTAACTCCCAAGAAGTATTTATTGGTAAGTATATGTTATATTTCCCTTTATCAATCTTCAATTCGGTTCATTTGTATTTTTTAATTTATAAACTTTTTTCAATCGTATTATGCATAAATTTATCAACGTTGATTATTACAGCATTATATAGCATATGTTCTTACAATATTTGAAAGGTCAGATGTTACCATGTCATTTTTCTACTAAGACTCTTTATTATTATATGTTTCTCTAAACCCTAAGAGGAAACGTAAAAGTTTTTCGACTTCATCTTTAAGTGTTGGAACTTGTATGTCTTGAGATTCTGACCTTTAGTTTGCTCAAAAAGTTAAAGCCCCTTAAACAACGGATAACTCCTATTATACCGTATACTATTGTTGGTTTTATTGCGACGTTGAAATCCCATGCTCGCTTTTAAGTGGTTTACTACTTGTTTTCTAATATATTTTGAAATGATTTTCGGACTCGACTTTTATTTTCAAACCATTAGCAAAGGTATTAAAGTGGTTTAAATTTAGATTGAAAGGGTCTAAAGTTATTTTATTTATAAAAATAAGTTATAAAATTAACAGTCCATACAGCGATAGTCGCTATGGATGTAGTTTTGAAAATCTTTGATTTCTGTAAAATAAAAAGAGTTAGCTATTTGAGATACTTTGAACTGTCTTTTCAAATGTGTTTGTAAGTATTTAAAAGGAAGTTTGATGTTTTAAATATATTTTTTTAGAATTTATTTACTTATTTAAATAAGAGATTTAATTTTTACTCCTCTATTTCAAAAGTCAAGTTTTGTTAAAAGTGATTATCTTTAAACGGGATGTTTAAATAGAAGTCTCAAACTTATTTGAAAGAGTTTTAAGAGTAAATTTAAAAGAGTAAGGAATGATGGATTATTGCACTACTATTGTAAGAAATGTTTTTGAGAAAAGGAAAGAGATTATAGGCTGTAACATTTTTGTTATAGTAAATGGTTTTGGGAAACTGGAAAGGAAGTTGATTTATAACACTTTGTTATTATTAAATAATTTGTTTACTTGTGTAAAGGGAAGATATTTTAGGGTGGTTCGGAATTTAACAATTAAAAGCATTTACTTTAAGGGAAGAATGTTTCTTTTTTAATCAAACTTTGTTCAAATAAGTAATTTTCGAAAAATGTTTTTAAGAACAATTATATTGGAAATCTTGGATCCTATTTTAATTTTTAGACTTCTAAGTATGAAAACTTGTTCTACTTTGAAGTTAGAAATGTTGTCAAGTCAAGGTTTAAGAGGTAGTGATACCCCAACTTTAACGGTTTCATTTCTAACTGATGAAAAGTAATAGTTTGATATCGATGACTAGTAATGAGTTTATGGAGTTGGTTTTCTGATTGTTTTAGAAAGACTTTTTTATGCAAGGGGTTTCTTTTTCGATATCATTAAGTAATACAAAAAATATATGATAAAGTAGTGATAAAATGTCGGCACATTTAGGGAAAATAGATCATCTTATATTTGCACTAAAAGTCGATGAGTAAATTTTCCACTATCTATGAGATCTAGAATCATAGTCTTTTAACTAAGGCAAGGCTGGAGCAACCAATGACCCGACTTACCTGACTTCGATTCTGGATGAGGGATAGAGAAATCAAAATGCCAAAAATGTGATAAATATAAGAGGGTTAATTCCAACAATGTTTCAAAATTAATTAAGTATATGGAAACTGCTTCATCTTATACTCAACACTAAATTTCGAGGTAAGGAAGCCCATTTTCTATCTGTGTGCGTTTAAGAATATATGTCGAGCCAAGTGTAGTTCTCTAACTTGTCTTACTTTATTCTTAATTAAGGGATAATATGCGGTTGAAATCGAAAAGTGGTGATAAGTATACAATGTCCAATTTTCCATATGCAAACTATATGCTTGCAATTGATAGTGGTTTGTCCACTATCGATAACTTAATCTATTTTGACTTTGGAAGTATACGAAAGTGTTAACCCGCCTTTTGACAAGGCCAGATTTAACTCAATGGATATTACAATCATCGAGGCTGGATTCCCGGAGAGGAAATTGCATGGATTTAAGATGGAGTATACTCAAGGCTATGATCGATACCGCCAAAACTGGACCGAGCTCCAATCGAGGTGAGATCGATAAGGAATGATAAGTAAGGCCCGTTGAGGCTACACTTCGAATTTTAGGACAAAAGGATTTCATATGCTCAAGTTATGGATGGATCAATGTTCATGGAAAACCATTACATATCGATACTTTCGTATCAATCGATATAGATATGAATGTGCACAACTCTCGCTATTCAGGATGGATACGGATCAATAGTTATGGATTAATGGATAAAGGTTGATGGATGTGGATTGTTGCTTTCATATCGACATAATTTGTAACGAGCAAACGAAATCAGGATGGATACGGGTATTGATAGCACACTTTGCATCTTGTTTCGGATTGATGGGGATTCGTATCGATCCAATTCGTATCGATAGAAGGCGGCGGCAGATCGATATGAAAAGCATACTTCAGTAGAGCACATCAGATCGATGTAAAGACAAGGGCATTGGATGCATTCAGAGGCATATTTCATATCGATCATTTGTGTCTATTGATACGAAAGAAGCGGTCAATAATGGAACGCAAAACATGGATCACCGCATAAGATTCGAGTCGATGTGAAAGCTATGGATACGGGATGTGATGGACACGAACCTATGGTATGAAATCATTAGCCTACACTTGCAAACATGAAATTGGATCGATCATATCTCACAATCTACACGTTGGAACTTCATGAAATTTCGAGAGCAAGGACTTTGCCCTATCATCTTTCACTATGAACAATCTCATTTGATTCTAACATGGGGATTATCGATACGAAGGCCTTATAGATCGATCCATGAATGATGATATGGGCCTCACCGATCCTCATAAGGGCTTCTATGGACCAAGTGACTTGTAGACGGAAATCTCAGCAAATATCTCAGCTCCTTCACCTATAAATAGAGGGGGCATAGCTCAGAAAAGGGATCCTCTTCTCTTTTGGCTAGACTCTTCCACTTTTGGCTATTGATATTCAAAGGATTGTAACTGTAATCACAGTATAAAGGAAATAAAAGGATCAATTCAAAGTGGACGTAGGCCGAAGATAGCTGAACCACTATAAATTTCTTGTGTTCTTACTTTCCTGCTCATTTTACATTTTCTATTTCTTCACTTTTACCCTTTACATTATCTGGATCTTTAGTTTATGTTTGGATATTGAGGGTTTGTGTGTAAACACTGATGCTTTCACTACTTTTGGGGCTTGTGACCATTTTTGGTACAAACAATTTGGTGCTTTCACAAGAGCTCTAGCACCCACTACTTTGGAAAAGGATTGGATCTGAAGCTATGGTTAGGCAATCACTAGAAGGACTTTACTAGAAAGAAGCCATCACGAGGGAATTTAAGGGGCTTCCTCTGGAGCTGGACCAGATTAGGCATCCATTTACATCACAAGTGATGATATCTGGACAATGATGGATTCCATGCAAGAGAGAATAATGAAGAGCCAACAGGAGATGATGTAGAATCTGTTTAGGCAAACGGGCACAGTTGGAACACAGAACCAAGGAAATAGAGCAACTGCAGCTGCCGATAATGTAAAACAAGGAGTCGGAGCTATAGAAATCTTTGAAGGTCGAATCCAAAACCAGAATGGAGAACGTGAAGGGAAACAGCAAAGGCCTATGGCAGACCCTTGGGATCGGATATTAGAAGGTCCATGAATGAAGCTTAACAAGCTAGGGCCAACACAAACGTGAATGAGAAACATGAAAAGTACTACCTAGAATACCCTTCCCGGCATGGGAAGCAGGATGGAAATGCATATAGGAGGCCACCTTCGGATGGAGACGAGCGGATGGCTAGATTAATAAGAAGGATTATGAGAGGAGGGCTACCAAGCGTAGGCTTGGAGGAAGTTAGTCGGAATTCGTTCACTCTAAATATTAGAAATGCAAGGAACCCTCCAGAATTCAAATTACCAATGCTAGAGGCCTATGATGGTAAGTCAGACCCAACTATGCACGTAAACAGATAGATTAGGCATATGGAAGTGCTGTGGGCATCTGAGGAGGTTATAGCAAAATGCTTCCCTTTATACTTGACGGATTTGGCTACGCTCTATTTCAGGCAGCTAGAGAATGAGTCGATCAAGATATGGGGCAAACTATTAGACGCTTACACGACCCAAGAACGTAATGACATTGGCGTCGATGAAGTAGAGTATATGAGAGTCTGTAAGGAATTTTCTAATGCAATTCAATGCAGCTGTGGCTTCGGTGGATTTCCTTAATCCATCAATGATTTTGATGGCGGCAGTAGTAAGAATTGCAGAAGGAACTGAGTTCTAGGACTCATTGGTATGGGATCCACCATAGGATCTGGGGGAGTTCTGTCATGAGGCGGAAAGGTTTATACGATTAGAGGATGCACGTGCCAGAAGGCAGCAGGTGAACGCCGCGCAAGACGAAGGAATGTCTGAAGAAGGACGTGGGATGGATAAAGAAAAGAAAAAGCAGGATGATGGATATGATGGTTCTAACAAACAAAGGAGAGATCGAGAACCCAAATTCACCACATACACAGACTTGATAGAGAATCTGGAACAGATTAACTTGGAAACACGGGGACGACTACCCTATCGAAAACCACACAAAATGAATCCCACAGAGCGGGAGCATAAGAGCGGGATGCACTGCCCATTCCATGAGCTAGAGGGGCATACCAAAGATGAATGCCACCACTTGAAGGACATGGTGGAAGAACACATCAGGAGTGGAAGATTGCCATAGTATGTGAGGAAACATATAACAACGGTAGAACACGAGCAACTACTGCCTTCACCAAACAGGAATGACCCTGGATAAGAGTCATGACTCGCTATCAGCTGATCGTGATAGCAAAGGCCAATTTAGGATTTTAACTTTGATCATCAAATAATATTTTTGGTTTTGTTTCTAAAAATAAAGCGGCTATGCAACTTACACATGTAAGGGAATCAGAGCGATTCCTAAGCATGCTCTGAGATGGTAATAGACTGCTTTGGCAAGAGAGGCAGCACTTAGCTTTTTCTATTTTTTCATTGGACATTTGGAATTTGGATTTAATAAATAGATTTGGATTTTATGGAAAAAAAATCCCTGGCTAGACAATTAAGGGACGGATATTGGAAGCCCGTTGGAAATTGATCGCTTTATTTCCATGATCGATAAGGAAGGGACCGGAGTGTACGAAGTGAGTCGCTTCGCCGGAGAGCGACAGGATCGACTCACTTGACGTTATTCCCCATTCGCCGAAGAGTGATTGGATCAAGGTTCGGCAAGAGCCCGGAGTGGCTGTAACCAGTCTATGACTTAGGTCATGGCATCGCTTAATGTTTAGGGATACTAAACCAGAGTGCAGGGAGCGACGCCGCTTCACCGGAGAGCGATAAGATCGGCTCGCTCTACGTTGTTTCCCCTTTATCAAAGAGTGATAGGATGGGATCCAACAAGAGCTCGGAGAGGCTATGATCGGTTTAGGAGGAGCGGGAAATTTTTATATGCCCCCATTGGGTCTGGAGTGCAAGGAATAGGTTGCTTCGCTGGAGCACGACAGGGTTTGCCTATTCAATCGCTAAGTTTGGATTAGCTTAGCAAGGATCCAGAGAGGTCGTCAATGGTCCGAAGAGATCATAGGATTCAGTTACTAGCTTCCAAGATGTGAAATGGATGATGGTTCAGCTTTGAATGTCTAAGGATTGGATATGGACCCAGAACAGTCCTGGATACGGTTAACGACCTAGAGAGATCCTGGATTCGGATAGAGGCTTTGAGCAGCTAAGGATTTGGCTAAAGGCCCGGAGCGGTCCCAGATTTGGATATCGACCGGGAGAGGTCATTGCTTTGTTTATGGTCATGGATATGGATTCGGATTTGATTATTCCGAATGGATCCAGATATGGATTTGTTCATTGGACTTGGATGGACTGGCTATGGATCGGATTACGGATTGGATAATATGGCTATCCATGGATTATGGATCTCGGATTTTAGATTTTTAGAAATTCAAAACACATCTTCCTACCGCAAGATATATTTTGGAAGGCATAGTGTTAACTCGCCTTTTCTCAAGGCTAGATTTAACTCAGCGGATATTACAATCGTCAAGGCTGGATGCTCGAAGAGGCGATTGCATGGATTTGAGATGGAATATACTCAAGGTTATGATCGATATTGCCAAAATTGGACCGAGCTCTAATCAGGGTGAGATTGATAAGGAATGATAAGAAATGCCCGTTGAGGCTACACTTCGAATTTCAGGCAAATAGAGTTCATATGCTCAAGTTATGGATGGATCAATATTTATAGAAAATCATTTCGTATCAATCGATATGGGTACGAATGTGCATAACTCAACCCGCTACTCGAGCTGGATACAGATCAATAGTTATGGATCAATAGATACAGGTTGATGGATGTGGATTGTTGCTTTCATATCGACATAATTCGTATCGACCTAACGACATCAGGATAGATACAGGTAATGATAGCGCACTTTGCATCTTATTTCGGATCGACCAAGATTTGTATCGATCCAATTCGTATCGGTCAAAGGCGGTGTTAGATCGATATCTAAAAGCATACTTCACTAGAGCATATCGGATTGATCAAAGACAAGGGAACTAGATGGATTCAGAGGTATATTTCATATCGATCATTCATATCGATCGATACGAAAGAAGCGATCAGGGAATGGATTGCAAAACATGGATCACTACATAAGACTCGGATCGATGCGAAAGCTATGGATACGGGATGTGATGGATACAAGCCTATGAATATGAAATCATCAGCCTACTCTTGAAAACTCAAACTTGGATCGATCATATATATCTCATAATATACACAATCGAACTTCATGAAATTTGGAGAGCGAAGACTTCGCACTATCATCTTTCACCATGATCGATCTCATTTGATTCTAATGTGGGGATTATTGATACAAAGGCCTTATCGATCGATCCAGGAATGAGGATATGGGCCCACCGATCCTCATGCGGGCTTCTATGGACCAAGAGATTTCTAGACCAAAATCTCAGCAAAATGTCTCAGCTCCTTCACCTATAAATAGAGGGGGAAAGGGTCAAGAAAGGGATCCTCTTTTCTTTTGGCTGGACTCTGCCATTTTTGGCTGTTTATATTCAAAGGGTTGTAACGTAATCACAGTATAAAGAAATAAAAGAATCGATTCAAAGTGGATGTAGGCTGGAGATAACCAAACCACTATAAATTTCTTGTGTTCTTTCCTTTTTTTGCTCATTTTGCATTTTTTATTTGTTCACTTTTACCCTCTACATTATCTGGATCTATAGTCTATGTTTGGATATTAAGGATTTGGGTGTAAACATTGGTGCTTTCACTACTTTTAGGGTTTGTGACCATTTTTTGTACAAACAGAAAGCTTCATGATTTCATACGGTTTGAGATTCCCTTAATAGAACTCATTTTAGTGAAATGTCTCTTGCTTTAAGAGCCTATATTCGAAATCCCTTTGGGACTCTTATATAGTTTACTGATTTTTGAAAGAACTAGGATTGAGTCAACTGGGAAGTTACCGATTGTTCTTTCGAAGAGACTGAAAATGGATAAGTATGAGTTATCTAACGCCCACTTCAAACCAGCATAAGCATTCGAATTTGGGACATTTTAAAGATGATGGAAATTAAATACGGGTTCTTTGAAGTGAAAGGGCTGCTTACTTCTAATCCTGATGGTGATTCCAAAAATGGTGTAGTAGAAGTAGTTCCTTTAGTTGGTTCATATCCTGAACAAGTTGTATGGATGAATGTTGGCATTGCATTACGGCCTGGAGGGTAGTTTTAGCATTCTGAGTGGGATTTGCTAAAAAAACAGTAACTGTTACCTCACGAGCCTCAAACCCAATAATGACTAAAACATGGGAGATGGGGCAGGGCTATATGGGTTGTACCCATTCGGGTATGGACATCGTCCTTCTAGATCACCATATATGGATTTGGTATGTGCATGAGATCTCTCAAGGAAAAGGTTGCAAAGAAACCGGGGTGAGGACATATTCGATGCAATCTAGGAAGGAGTAGGCCGGTTTTGTGACAGTAGGGGTTGGAAGGTTTCTGACCTCAGTAAATTTTCTAGAGGTGTACTATGGCAGGTTGTACCCCGATGCCTTATCATTATATGGAGTCTATTTTCTAGTATGTGCCTTCGTGGACTTAGTTGTATACCAAATATGCTAAAACGTGAGATGCAAGCAATTTTAGCCATGTTATAATTTTATAAAACCCTAGGCATTATTATAATATTACTAGATTTTCATATAAAATGTTTTGTTATTGTAAGGTCATGTTTATATGTTGCATGGTCATATGACATACCCTTATTTTTAAAAGGTTTTATAAGATATAACAATCCATATGATTTGAGTTTCTTATGTTGGTTTATCAAACTGATCAAGCTGTTATTTTCTTATAATGCTCGAGTCAGACCTGAGTACTTTGCCCAGATTTAACGATGGATGCTTAGAGCTTTAGAAAACGAGTCAAATCCTTCCAAGACTTTGACGTATTTACGTATTTTAATTTTCCACTGCATTTCTTGTTTTGTATTTATCAGCATTTGTAAGGACAGGCTGTTATAACTGTCCAGGCTAATGATAGGTTAGACTTTGATTGTTGTATGTACAATAAAAAAATTCTTTTTGCAAAAGATGTGTTGAATATTACATATTACTCATCATAATGTGAGATTCTATTCCATCTTTTCTTTTCTTTCACAGTAACAATTTGTCTTTTCAGCATTTGGATGCTCGACACCTAAATAACATGGATGTATTAGTGTCGACTTTTGATGGTCAAAAAGGCGGATCATCACACTTGGTATCAGAGCTGAAGAATAAGCGAGCACCTTGGCTATGGTGGAGTAAACTCATTAGAGATATGGCAAGTGACACCCTAGAATGAGTTTGAGTGTATCGTATATGAGAGCACGCACTACAAGAAAAACCATTTATAGTTGCAAAAATTGGTGGCGTTTCTTTCTAAATGCAACCAAAAATTATTTCCCTAAAAAATATAAATGCGGCCAAAAAGATTTCGCGTTCCCGCTTTGCACTCGCGTAAAGTAAAAAATATTTCATGGATTTTTTTTATTTACTGTCACGTTTCCCTTCCTCTTCATTATTTAGAAATTTTTCTCCTCACGCTTTCCTTTTCGCTCCAGCAAAATCTACCTGACCCTCCAACAAAATCCACCTTGCTTCGTTATCATTGTGGCGGCAGACGTCCTTCATTCTACTCCTCTCCACATCGTCGCGATAGCCCTTCACAGATCTCTCCTCGCGGATTAGGTATGAAATTTTATAAACCGATTTTGTGAGTCTACTGGATTTTATATGATTATGTATGGATACTCTATACGAATTTCTACGTAAACCCTAATTGGAATAGTCGATTTAACCCTGATTGGAATAAATCCTAACTGGAATAATTGATTTTATATGATTATGTTCAAGCTATTTTTTATAAATTTTACTTATATTCTAAGATTTCCTATTATGTTAGTGCGATGTGCTTGCTTTAATTGTATCCAATTTATGTTATTTTTTTATTTGCATTTACATGGTTTGCCTCTGAAAAACTATCATTCCTCTTCAAGTTTCTTAACGAAGAGCTTACTGATCCTTTAGAGCTTTTCTTCTTTATAATTCTGGATGAATTCATCATACTCCAACTGTTATTTTTCAATGCTTTGATCTTCTTATTTGATGGGTTTTCAGTTTTGAATAGATCCTCCAAACTCTTCACGCTCAATAGTCATGTAAACGACTGTGATTTTCCTTCGTAGTGTTTTGATAAACCTCTCCTGAAATTCAAATGATTTGTTAGACAACTTGTATATGAAAACTTATGTATACGTGTTATGAATGTTATGATACCATAAATTATTTGCGTATGATTAATGTTTTAGACATAAAAAATAAAAAATAAAAGAAAGAAAGAAAGAAATTAAGAAAAAGAAATCTGAACAAAAAAAAATGTTCTATATATGAAAAGAAGCAAAATCAGAACACAATTGAACAAAAACTTACTTCAAAGGAAGATGTGAAATGAGAGATGACATATCATAAAGTGATGAATTCGATGATGATAAGGAAGAATTCAAAGAACATGAAGATGAATTCAAATCGTCTATAAAATCTTCATATTCAGATGAATTTTCGCCAATTGAATTGCAGCTATCATCATCATCTTCTTCTTCTTCTGATTAAGAGCTCAAATATCCATCATGACCATTGTTTTCTTGATATTCTTCTTCATCACCAATATGAGGATTAATCATATTCCCATGCTTTACTTGTGCCATTGCGAAAGAAACTGTAAGTAAAACTTTATATAATCTCTATACTTGATTATAATTTTAAAAGCGTGTCACTGAATGTAGAAATGAAGCATGTATATTTATATGTATAAAATATACAAATGATAGATAAGAATGAGTTTAAATAAGAAAAACGTATGTGTTATTTTTCTATAAATAATTTTCCGGCAGATGCATTTACATGGTCACATGGAGTTATCTCACCGATACATATCTATATGCGTTATATTTTCAGCAAATGCGTCACAATTTCAGTCACCAAATGAAGAAACCAAATCTATGTAACCTTGTGAACGGGGTTTGATTCATGTGTGCAGTATCCTAAAAATAAAAACTATCTCTGTTATTTCATTCACTGCAGCACATGCTATCTCTGTTATTATTCATTTTATGTGGTTTATTGTAGTTTATTATCCTTACTATGGGCGTGTTACCAATGTTCCAGATAGTGCATTATTTATAAGATGCTTGGATGTTTTTTTGGGTAATAACTTCAACGTCTAGTTATTTTTTTGATTACAACAGATAACCAATTTATACGTCAAAGATTGGAAACTTATTTGCCTTCATATGTCGAAAATGGAAAAAGAACTGGTTTTTTTATGCAGGTGATAAAACCATGATTAACTTAATATGTATTTTGAGAATTATAACATATAATCTAATATTAAAGCTCAATTTTTTATTTGTTTTACTTTTTTCATAGAACTAGTATAGAATACCGACAAGGAGCAATGAATTTTGTGAATGTTGCAAAGAGGAATGCAAGAAGTGTAAAAAATAATAATTATGCCCTTGCAAGGATTGTCGAAATCTTAGTCGTCATGATGAACATATCATCGTTGAACATTTAATTATAAAAGGAATGGATCCTAAATACATGGGTGGTGTATGGTTTAACCATGGTGAAGAGATAAATGTAGAGAAGAAAACAAATACGTTTGATGTATGATCTATTCAAGATGATTCACTATGAAGATGAAGATTTTTTGAATCAAGATTTTTTTGATGATGATAAAGATAATGTTAATTCTCAGAGAAAAGAGGACGAGTTACTCAAGAACTTGGAAGATGCAGAAACTCCATTATATCCTGGTTGCATAAATCACACAAAATTATCTGCTATCACCGTCTTGTATAATCTTCAATGTGAGACTGGCTTGTCTGATAGTGGTTTTGATAAGCTTTTAACTGTGCAACATTTATTTCTACCGAAGGATAACGTGCTTCCCAAAAACTTATATGAAGTAAAGAAATTTCTTAGAGCATTCGACATGGGTTTTGAAAAGATACATGCTTGTGAGAATGACTGTTGCCTTTACAGAAAAGAATACAAAGATTTAGAAAGCTGTCCAAAATGTGGTTCTTCAAGATGGAAGAAAAATAAAGATACTGAAGAGGTTATACAAGGTATTCCAGTTAAAGTATTGAGATACTTTCCAATAATTCTGAGATTTGGAAGAATGTATAGATCTCAAAAGATGGCAGAAGATTTAAGATGGCATTTTAATAATACAAGCAACGATGGAAAAATGCGTCATCCCGTGGATTCTACGACATGGAAAATGGTGGATGAAAAGTATAAATCTTTTTCGTCTGATCCACGCAATCTTAGGCTTGGTCTTGCTACAGATGGATTCAATCCATTTTCCATGTTGAGTTCGAAATATAGTTGTTGGCCGGTGATGCTTGTGACATGCAATCTCTCACCTATGTTGTGTATGAAGAAGGAAACTATTATGTTAACTTTACTTATTCCAGGCCCAAAGCAACCCGGGAATGATATTGATGTATATTTGGCGCCTTTGGTGGAAGACTTGCATCATTTGTGGTGTAATGGAGTTCACGCTTATGATGCATTTAGCAAAACTTTGTTTAAACTGAATGCAATTTTGCTATGGACGATTAATAATTTTCCGGCTTATGGAAATCTTACTGGATGTCGTGTGAAAGGGGGAAAAGCTTGCCCATTATGTGGTGTCAATACCCATTCTCGTTGGTTGAATCATAGTCGAAAGAGCGTCTACATGGGTCATAGAAGATTTCTACCTGCTTCAGATTCACGGAGGAAACAAAAGGCATTGTTTGTTAACACCATAGAGAAAGGTAGTGCTCCTAGAATATTAACTGGGAGAAACATTCATGCATTGTTGAAGGATTGTCCAAATGATTTTGGAAAAGAAAAAGAAGAGAAAAGTAAGAAGAGAAAGTGTGTTTATGATACAGAAGATAAAGATGATAATACTAACGATTCTACAAAAATGGAGCTATCGAGGTGGAAAAAAAGATCAATTTTCTTTGATTTGCCTTATTGAAAGGTTAGTGGTTAGTTTATTTATTTTTCATTGTTTTAATAGACGAAAAACCCAATAATGCATTATAGTTTTGTTTTTCGCAGGAGCTTCCATTACGTCACAATATAGATGTGATGCATGGGGAGAAAAACATTGGTGAAAGCCTATTGGGCACGATGTTGCATGGTAATAAATCAAAAAATGGAACCAACTGTAGAAAGGATTTAGAGGATTAGGGAATTTGAAGTGAGCTTCATGCACAACCTCGTGGGAATAAAACATATCTTCCACCGGCTCTGTACATGTTGTCAAAATCCGAGAGAAAAATATTTTGCAAAAGATTGTATGATTTCAAAGGACCAGATGGCTACTGCTCAAATTTGAAAAATCGGATTTCGTTGTAGGATTGCAAAATTAGCGGATTGAAGTCACATGATTACCATGTATTAATGCAACAGTTATTGCCAGTAGCATCGAGAGGATTAATGGCAAAGAAGGCAAGAAAAACAATAATTCGCTTATGTTCTTTTTTCAACAAATTATGTCAACGTGTTCTTGATGGAGAGAAGGTAGAACAAATCAATGTTGAGATTATTGAAGTTTTATATGAGCTTGAAAAATATTTCCCACCGTCTTTTTTCGATATAATGGTACATTTATCCATTCATCTTGGAAAAGAAGCACTAATGTGTGGACCGGTTCATTTTCGTTGGATGTACCCATTCGAAAGATACATGAAGACACTTAAAGACTATGTCAGAAACTATGCAGACCAAAGGGATGTATTGCAGAATCCTATCTTGCAAAAGAATCCATGATGTTTCTCGATGAATTTTTGAAAAAATCAGGACATATAGAGGAGAAAGAAGCTCGAAATGAAGATTATGAAAGCAGTGTAATACTCGAGGGACGTCCGATTTCAATATCCAAGGCAGTTAAACTGTCAGTTAATGACAAAGAAAGTGCTCATTTATCCGTGTTAATGAATATGGCTTTGGTGGAACCATTTATAGAGTAAGTGTATGTTATATTGTTTTAATTATTTTGATGTGTTCGTAATGCTATATATAACTTATAACCAATTATTCAATACTAGTTTGCATTTTGAGGAATTACAAAAGTCAGACCCACGCATGACAAAAAATGCGACCTTACTTTGGGAAACACATACAAAAAATTTTGCCGATTGGATTAAAAGAAAGGTTAGTTAGATTTCAAATATATTCTCTTTTGACTATTAATCTTACTATAAAATATACAGGCTAGATAAAATTTGTTATAGATACCTATTACCTCCAAGGATCATGATGACATGTTAAGATGGATTGCTTTTGGTCCGAAGGATGATGCCATGTCTTACAACGGATATATCATCAATGAGCAACGTTTTCATATACAAGATGTAGGGAGAGAATCTCAAAATTGTGGGGTGACTTTTGATGCTACTACTTTGTGTAGAGCATGTGCAAAAGATATATCCCAAGTGGTTGATGTGGTCACTTACTATGGAATATTGACAGATATAATTTTATTAGATTATCATACATTTTATATTCCAGTTTTTAAGTGTCGTTGGGTGTATAAAGGAAATGGAGTAAAAGTTGATGATGATGGGTTCACTCTTGTTAATTTACAGCAAGCATCATTTTCACGAGATCCATACATACTTGCATCTCAAGCAAGACAAGTATTTTATTCAAGAGAGAATGATGTTTCTAATTGGTATGTTGTAATGAAAGCACCATCAAGAAGTTTTAATGATTTAGAGGATCACGACTGCATCGAGGAAGATATCCAAGTCGTGGAAGGTAACGAAATAACCGAAATGGATAATGAAGATGTTAGTTATGTTAGAGAGGATTGCGAAGGCATACTTGAGTAGATTATATGTTCTACTTGAGTAGATTATAAAATTCGTTGTACTATCATTTGAAAAATGTATTACAATCAAGTAGTTTCTTTTCCTTGTTTCATGACAGCTTTGACATTTACCACCTTTGTTCTGTCTACTACTCAAGAATCAAAACCTAGCATTAAACCTTACATATATGTCATTTGAAGATGTATGGTCAGCTTCTGATTGAGGATCTTCATTTCTACTCTAGCATGCATCATTTCCACATATAACTCCTTTTTTTCTATTTTAATTTTGTAATATATTTCTTTTTTGTCCGACTCTATTTGGATTTGATATGTCAAATCAAATTTAATATTATGTTTATGTTGAATTTGATTCCATTCCTATGCCAAGTTCGTTCCTTGTTGCATAATTGTCAAAAGATACCTTTTTCCCTTGTAATAACATCTTAATTATACCTTACTTAATTTTGATGAAAAATATTTTGTTTTCCCAAAAGGAAAGAAGTAGTTTTATGTTTATCTTAACTTCCAAAGGATTTCTACTTTAGCTTAGGAAGATGTGGCAAATGGTTTCATGGATGTCAATAGGGTTAGATAGCTTGGGAAGATGCGTCTAAAGGATTTGTACTTTAGCTTGGAAATAATCTATAGTTATCTTTTTGCTGATATAAGAACAAATTAAATTATGAAGTGGACACATTTATTTTCTAGCATTCAGTGATATTTTTCGATTATAAGTATTGCATGTTTCTCTTAGTTTAAGTAAATATTTCCTCCCCTTTTTCTTTTTCTTTACATAATCATTAGCATATTTTTTCTAGTCTAATAGCGATTCAAGCTAATGTTTG
Organism: Allium cepa; assembly: GCA_030765085.1. Taxonomy (NCBI): domain Eukaryota; kingdom Viridiplantae; phylum Streptophyta; class Magnoliopsida; order Asparagales; family Amaryllidaceae; genus Allium; species Allium cepa. Next base: position 407,564,916 of record CM060939.1, on the reverse strand, counting down.
TTTGATAATCTTCCCTTGACATATGTGGTCCATAATTGGAAGTTGGGCATATTTTGTTGTTTTTTGATAGATTTAGTATGTAACTACAACAGTGTATTCATATTGCTTTATGAGTTATATGATATCAAATTATGATTTGGGCATGTCCTCTCCCAAACTCAGATCACAAGGCACTGTAAAACTATTTATTACAATTTTTCAACTTTGGAATATTTTCATTTACATAAGGTGCATATTAATACTATCTTTTTTTACACAACATTTATCTACTATATAAAACAAATACTTGAGCATGGTATTGCTTAAAGTACCAAGTATTTGCTCCATATTAACAGATAAATAATATTAAAAATCGAAACTCAGAAGACAGTGAGTGATAACCAGAGGATAGTGACTGATAAGGTAAATGGGTAGTTAGTCTACATATGTGTTTGTGTGTACTGTGTTTGTGAGGGTTGTTTGACTGTCTGTAGGGTGAGTTAGGTTTGTGAATATGTTATGTACTGTGTGCTTGTGTGAGTTGTGTGTGAGTTAGCATTGCTATGTTTAGTGTTTGTGAGAGGTTGCAAATTTTGTTGAGTGTGTTGTGTTTTTTTTATTAGATGTTAGGTGCCTTCATTTGTAAATGCAAGCATAGAAAACATATTAATATACATTTACAGAAATTATATGTTTTGATTATTCCATTATTAAGTATTAATGTGATTATTTATAGAGTTTACATTACAGAGTTCATATACATGTATTAATAACTATTGTATTCAAGGTTAAATAATAGATACTGTTAACTGTCCTTTATATGAAGTATTCTCAAAATAAGCTACTGTTTTTTGTTTCATTTGCAGAAAAAAGATGCATTCAAGCTTTGTACGTACTCGCAACCAGAGAAAGGCTGATGAGGAATCTAAGAAGTATAAGTCAAAGCGGAAGTATAATCCAAAGAAAAAGGTTAAGATTCCAGCTGGTGCTTGCACCGACAGTGAAGAACCAACAGTCAACGCTAAGAAGCAAGCCATTGTTTGCAATGAAGACAAAGAACAAGAGCCATCTGTTACCCCCTCCGACCCAAATGAAGAAGGACTTCGCTCAGAAAATGAAATCCTTCCTGAACAAACTGATGATGCTGAGAGAGAAATTGGGAGTGCAAGTGAAGCCGAATCCAGAATTACATCTCGGAAAAGAGGCGGTAGAGGTCCAGCAAAAGCAAAAATACTCCCATTAAGCAGTCAGGATCGAATTGAAGTTGAGTTCAATGATATAGGTATACCAATAGGGAAAGGGTCAGTACATTTATCCTCTTTTCTTGGACCGCTTGTGCGGGAGCTGGTTCCATACACACTTGATGATTGGAGGAATCTAAGTGATGAGTTAAAAAAAAATTTGTAGCAATCGATTCAGGTATGAGTTAAAAATTGTTTTTGTTGTTTATACATCTGTTTGCAAGTTGCTACATTGCTACATTGTTACATCACGTATTATAGTTATGGCTGGAAAAAATTGTTTGATGCATACATATGGCTGTTGTTTGATTTTAATATCATGTTTTCATGTATTGTTGCAGATTAGATTTAAACTGGAAGAGGATTGGCAACGAAAAGCTGTATTTCAACAAATGGGAGTAATTTGGAGATCGTCAAAAAGTAAATTGGTTCGAAAATTAAATAAAGAGGAGAACGAATAGGAAAGACTAAAACTGAAACCTACCAACATCAAAAGCATGAACGAATGGAGAAGGTTTTTGAAGGTGAAAACAAGTCCGGAGTTTAAGGTAACACTATTCACTATTTTATTTGCTAGAACACTTTAAAAGTTAATGATTGGGATCCAATAACACATATGGTTATTTGCATAGCAGAGTTGATTATCATTTTCAAAAGAACAATTTTATTATCCAATAACACATATGATTTTGTTTTAGTCTTAAAAAAAACATTTTGCGTTTCATTTGTTTTGCATTTATGTTCACTGTGCATTTTTGTTCTTTGTTCTTGTATGCAATCAACTCAACACTTTCCATTTTAACTTTGTTCATTCTGTACACATTTCTTGTTCACTTGAATTTAGTTCAGTTTAGTGCTATGTGTTTGGTTTTGTATTGTGTTATCTTGCATTAGAAAAATTATTGGATTTGTTTTCATCTTGCATTGGAATTTTCAACTAGTTTGCTATTACATTTCATTTCCTGGCTTTTGCGTTTCGTTTTCTATTTTACATTGCTGTTGCATTTCATACTTCAACAAGCTTGCATTGCATATACCCAAAAACAAAAATAAAACAAAAAACATTGCATTGCATCTTAGATTTTAGTTTTCATTTTTACATATTTGTTTCTTGTGCTCACTGTTTTCACTTGATATTATGTTCACTATTTTATTTCATTTGTCTTTTAGTTTCTGATACATTGAATTTTCCTCTACCACAAGCAATTGTTTTCAAGTTTTTGTTCTCTATTTAAAAACAAAATATCCATGTTTTTTATTTACATTGCCTTTATCAAACACTTCTCAAACAACTTCTCTCTGTCACTCTTCACTTCCTCAACCAAGTTGCTATTATCCTATAACAATATATCAACAATATATCTTTCTATTTTACAGAAACGAAGTGAGAAATATTCGGCCCTTAGGGATAAACAACTTACACACACAACTGGTCGTAAGGGAATAGCTAGATTGACCGAAGACATGGTTAGTTAATTAAGTATAGCTTTATTTAATATTATTTTATACCTGTTCGGTTTTTTATTTAATGTTATCCTAAATTTAGAAAAAAGAAAGTCCAAGTTCATCGTCCATAACTAGAGCTGATGTTTGGATTAAATCTCACATAAAAAAATGGTGAACGGGTGACCGCGGAAGCTGGAAATGCTATTGTAAGTTTTTTTATTTTATCTGTATATAAAAAATTGTCCGAAAGTACGATAATTTTACCATTGTACATTATCTATTTGTATTTATTTATGTAGGAGGAGATTAAAAAATTTGGTAGCCTATCACATTCCGGTTCTTCACAGAATGTCAGTTGAGATGCTCTTGTACATGTACTCGGACAAGATAAACCAGGACGGTTAAAGGAATTGGGAAGGGGTTGCACTTTAACCAAGCTAGCTGTAGCCCAGTCCAAAGATAAACAAGTATCGCAATGTCGAGAGGAAATAGCATAAATGAAGAGTATGCTGCAGGTTGTGATGAACCAGAAGGTAAACTATTAAAAGTAATTTATATATGTAAAATAAAAAATTCATAGTGCCATATAATTTAAAATACTAAAAAGAACAAATTTATTCTCTCTCACAAACTTATTATATGTTCTCTGCCATTTTAAGTATGGTCATTTTAATTTTAGCAACTCAATTTTATTTTTTTCACTTGCTCGTTTCGGTAGTCATATTAATTTCATCCCATCATTTATAGCTGTAAAATACATTAACTGATCAAAGTCCATTTAATAGTTTTCGATAGTCAATTAAACGCCTACATTGCATTTAATTGAGTGCTTTTAAGATTAAAATATCCTGATATTAGAGCTTTGCTGCAGGTTGTAGAAAGTTCGAAAAGGAGCACATCTGAATTGGTAAAAATAATAATTATATTACTCAAGAAATAAAATTTAGATTTTAAATTTTGATCCAGTGATTGCTATAATTTTTGGTTGAATAATTGCAGAGCAATGACGATGTATGTTCGATGTTGAATTGGGATGGAAACTGTGAAGTTGTTGCCAATGGGAGGGTGTTGTCCAGGGACCCAACTGCGGTTGTCAATGGCATCCATCTTGGACCAAATGCTGTGAACGTTATTGTAGATATCGTGGACAAACCAGATACTTATTTATGGAGGCCTACACCTAGAATGACAGTATTAGCAGACGTTGTGAATAAGGTAGTAGCTTGGCCATCAACTTTCATTAAGATGGCGCTGCGAGTAAATTTGAACGACGTCAATACGGTAAATTTTACACTTCTCATACTAAACTGTTGAATTACACTTCTCATTGAAACATACTAAAGTTTTAGTTTTAGTTTTTAGATATTAGTACCCCAAATTAATCCATTTGTATATTTATTTGTTTGTTAAAATCTTAATAAACATTTGAATAAATTTTTTTATATTAACAGCACTGCCCACAATATTATGGTTGGAATTACACTTCTCATTTTATAACCTGTGAATGAATTGCTAAGTAATTTTCTAAGTAGAAATTTATTTGTTTGTTAAAATAAACCATCTTTATATTTATTTGTTTGTTAAAATTACACTTCTCATTTTATAACCTGTGAATGATTTGCTAAGTAATTTGCTAAGTAGAAATTTATTTGTTTGTTAAAATAAACCATCTTTATATTTATTTGTTTGTTAAAATTACACTTCTCATTTTTAGAGTAACAACACTGTCCAAGATGACAAATGAAAGATTTATGGTTGGAATGAGGGTGAAGGGGTAGTTGTCGAAGGAAGAGTCTACTCCAGAGAGCCACAATATGTTGTTAATGGTATTCCGCTCGGTCCGTCTGCCGTTGTGATTTCGGTCGACAAAGTAATAAATGAAGATGCTTATTTATGGCGACCCACATGTGATATGTCGTGCATTGGACATGCAGTTGGTAGGAAAGTAGCATGGCCAAAATCAAAAGTTGAAGTTGATAAAAGAAAATGTAAATGACAGTGTAAATTATGCGACTTCTCCCATGAAATCTACACCCGTGGTCATGAAGAAATCAGAGCATGTAAGTATTAATTTTCAAAATTGAAGAAATTACCTGTGTATGAAAGTTTATTTATTATGTGTATGTATATATTCTGCATAATAATATCTTTTTTTCCAGCCAATTGCAAAGTGGACAAAAGATAGCAAATGCCAGTTGATCGATTTGGGTGGAACAAACGTAGTGGCTGAAGGAACTGTTGCATCAAATGATCCGATAAGCTGGTCCATTGTCGTCCATTGGGACTTAATGCTGTAAAAGTTTGGGTTGATATTATGAGAGATGCAAATGTAGAGCTATGGAGACCAATATCGGCGTTGACGTGCATGGAAGATGCACTTGGCGTTCCCATAGCTTGGCCAACAGAAAAAGTCATTATGAAAACAAACTGAAAGGTATATAACTTGTTCATCATAAATGTTTTCAAACTTTGATTCTAATACCCTGACAATATTCCTAGATAATCGACTATAAAAATTAGTTATATTACTCAATAAATATTGGTGTAGAGCTAGAAAGTGATTGAATTGGTGATTGAATGTTGTCAGTTTGGCTGTGGTTGTTGATGGAGTTAGGCTAAAATTCAATGAGGGAGGGGTACGGTTTAGGTCAAACAGTGGCAGGACTGTCAACTTGTCTTTAATTTTAACTTGGCATATTGTGGATTTTTTTCTATAGTATGAATGGGGAGGTGTTGTTGCAAGGCAGTTGATGGAAACTGTGTTGAAGTAGGGAAGTGATGCTTGTAGTAGACAGAACTATAATGACCGAGGTTGTTCGAACTGAAGCAGTTTGAAGGTGGAACAGTTCAAGTGAAGGTGAAGTTTTTAGAAGTAAGGGTGATATTGGTGGTAGGTTGTTTAAGGGATAGGGAGGGTTGTATTGTTTGTGATTGAGGAAGGAATGGTTTTGACTTGGTGTTGGAGTGGCAGTTTGAGGAAGTTGTGATGATGGTTGTTATTAGGTTTGGGTGAGGTTATAGGGAGGAGGAAGTGTTGGCAGTGATGATCCAGAAGTCGGGGAACTGTCGGGGATGTTAGCAGTTTTGTGGTGGAGTTTTGGTGAAGTTGAGATGGTGGGCAGTTTGGCTATTGTCGGATTTGGATATGTTGTGGAGTTAGAGTTTGTATTCAAGGATTTGGTGTTGATATGTTAGCAGTGTGTTGTTTGGATGTAGGGTGGTATATGAAGCAAGTGTTAAAGAGGAGTGACTGGAAGATTGAAGGGGAGATTGCTGAGTGGTCGAAGTTTGGAGATGATTGAAGTGTGGTCGAAGTGCATTTGTACTGAACCATAGAGATATGCAATGCACGAAAGGTTAGGTTGCAGTAGGTATGTTGAGTGATCAGAGGAGTTGCGGTTAGGTTTCAGAAGCACAGTGGTTCGATTGTACCAGTGATGAAGAACAGGGAAGATGGACGATTTGTTTGGCAGGTTTGAATTTTTTTTGGTTGTGTTGTGGGACGAGTTGTGGGTATGGTCGGAAGTTTGTATCAAATATGATTGTGAGGAAGTTTTGGTGGAGAAGTTGACTATGTTGTGTTAGAAGTTGGTGTGAACAAGTAGTGTACATGCAGAGGGAATGAAGGAAGGAAATGGGGATGTTATCAGGTGAACTTGCTATTTTGAATGGAGTGCATGGTAGAAGAGGATGGTTGTCGTATGACAAGTCTAGTGCACTGACTTCACAAATATGATGTAAAAGTTGTTGGATGATTACAATGCGCTCACATCAGTAGTTAATACGCAGAGGCATATTTGTTTGAAGTACTGTAGTCTAAGGACTTCTATATTTGTCCATTTTTGTTCTTCGATACCTTCACCTCACAAATATTTAGTAACATGATTATTATTGTTTACAGGTAGATAAACGTTTGTGAAGAATTCAAGCAGCAGCACTGGTTTTTGGTATGGTAGCAGCACATGTATGTAGTTAGGTTGATTAAAACTGTTATGAAACTATTATGAAACTAGTATGTATGGTAGCATCACTACTTTAGCTGCATGTACTATTATGAAACTGTTTATGGTAGTTTGTTCTGTAAACGTATGGTTAACCTTTTGTCTTGACACTAATGTTATGATATAGTGGTGTTTATGTAATTGCTTTTGTTTGTGTTATTGTGGTTCATTGAATGTGTATGTGTTTATATATTACGTTATTGTATAAGTTTTGAAGTACTTGAATTGGAGGCTAAATCAGATGTAGTCGTGGACCAACAGGCAATAAAATCGAACCATACGGTGGCGGAGAAAAAACGACACCAAAAATATATTTTTTGTAGAGTTTAAAAAGCGCTACAGAATCAGCAATATAGAAACTCAGATAATCTCCGTGGCATTCAAAAAACGCTGCAAAAAATAATAATAAGTGCAACAAAAAAATAAGATAGTAAACGACACCTTTTCGGTGGCGTTTCTTAAACGCTGTAAAAAAGATCTTTAGTAACGTTTAAACAACGCTGCCAAAAATTTATTTATAGTAGCGTTAAATAAATGCAACAAAAAATCATGGATTTTAGTCGCATGTTTTCTAGCGGCGTTTATCAAAACGCCACCAAAACTTTTTGTAGCATTTTTTGAGCGTCACTAAAAATCAAATTTCTTGTAGTGACGTATTTGTTAGTGCTATAAAATGTTTTAAATTGTTTTTGAAATTGGAAATTGAAACAATTCTACTTAGGTTTTATACTTTATTTATATAAAAATATATTTTTCAAAATTATTATATAGTTATTATTGTTGTGATTATTTGTGAAGAAAGGATGATATTTATTTATCCTCATTTGTTGATTATTTACTTATGCTCGGCTAATATATAACAATTTCTTGTTTTCTTGAATTAAATACGAACACCTTATAAACTCAGTTTCATGATTTACTATAAGGCGTTCGTTAATGATGTATGCTTAACAAGTTCATTTTGTTATAATGGTCACTATAATAAAGGAAGTTATTTTATAGAGGTAATTTTGTAAATTAAGTTTATAAAATGTGATTTATAAAATAAATAGGATTTTTGAGAATTTAAAATCCCGATGTCTTTGGAATAGATTTCAAATGATTTTTGGAAAAAGAAATAATAGCAGTACTTGAAAATATTTATCTATAAATATTTCAAAGAGAATTTTAAGTAAAGTATATTTTCTTCGGATAATTCGGGGAATGAGTTTCGATTAGTTTTGTGGTAATCTGAATAATCTTTTGAGTGAAAATCAGACATTTTCTCAGGCAAATGTTGTAGTGCACTTAATAAATTATTCTCTTTGTTGTTGTATGATCGAATCGAGTTCGAATCCAAACGAACCTAAAGCAAGTTTCAGTAGTACTAAAGCTATTTTTTTCATATGAAAGAAATTTATATAACATTATTCAAAAACGGGATTCAAAGAAGAAGTATTTTCATGTTAACTAGTTTGAGTGTCTCGAAAATGACTAAAAATGGATAAGAGATGTGTTCGGATGATAAGCACTTCTCTTAAGTATTACCCTTCTCAGTAAGGGGGTGTATGATACTATTTAGTAGTACCCAGTTCCTTGGTATCATTTTGGTGTTACTCATTTTATATGTATATTTTCTAAGGATTAAAATATATTCTATCATTTCAAAAGGGTTTGAAATAAAAACCGGGTATTTAGCTCTAAAGTTTCTTTAAAGAAAATGAATTCAAAATAAATGGGTATTTTAATAAAAGGAATGTGTTGATAAATGAAATTTTTAACATGGGTTTATAACACTCATGGTTAGAGAAGAAATAATTTAATACGGGTTTTTAAATATGTAATTACCCGCCTTTTCGACCATTAAAAGTCGACTTTAATACATCCATGGTAAATTCACGGGTCGAGCTTCCAAGTGCCGAAAAGGCAGATTGTTGGTGAACAAGAAGAAAAGACATAACAGAATCTTACATTGTGATGAATAACAAATATTATACAATAAATCATTACAAAAGAAAAAGTAAACTTTACTGCACACAATTAGAGTCAACCAATTAATCAATAGCCTAGATAGTTATAATGACTTACCTTCACAAATATTGTTAAATAAAACAACTAATGCAGTAGAAATAAAATATACGTGAATATGACTTGAGCTTGTTTCCTGAAGCTTCAGTTATCCCAACTGGATCTGTAAATATGTTCGGTCCGGCCCGCGCATTATAAAAAAAATAACACCTGGATCAGTTTGGTAAATCATCATGAGAAACACACCTCAATTGAATTTTAATGTTATAAAAATATTTTTGAAAATAAATGTATCTTGTAAGACCACATCGCACATAAACACAGAAGGGTTTTTACCTTACGGTAACCAAAACATTTCTATAGAAAATCGAATGATATTATAATAATGTTAAGGATACAAATACGCACTAGTCAAAGCTGAAATTATTACATTATTAAATCCTAACATAACAGGTGTACAATCAAATCCAAAGGCTCGTATTGGAGAATTGATTCCAACTATGAAAGGGTAAGGGTCTACCCACCGAATCCGTATGCCTTTAGATAAAATGTATGGGATGCTACAACACGTTGCACCTTTGCTACTCAGAACGGGCCCTACCCTTACTGAATAGCACCAAATATGATCACCCCATGGTTAATAAACAACCATAATGGGCTCCGATGCATGCATAAATATAGATACTTGATCTTAGGATGATCGTACCCTAATGGGAGCGATACATATAGCCCTGCTGCAAGTCCCTGCTTTAGTCATTTTCCCTATTGATGGGGCTTGAGGCTACGATAAACTTTTTATATAGTAAAACATCTCGAAATGCCAACACTACCCCCATGGAGAAATGCATTGCAAGCATTCATCGACACAAGTTCGTTTTGAGTCTGAACGAAACCGAAGGCACTACCTCCACTACATCCATTTTGGATTCACCCTCAGGATTAGTAGCAAGTAGCACTTGCACTTCAAAAGCTCCTTCTTCAATCATCTTAAAAATGTTCCAATTCAAACGCTTATGCTAGTTCGAACTGGTTTCAGATAATATATTTGATCCCAATCTCTCCGATTTGACAATGGTAATTTAAACATGCCAAGATTGATAGTCGGTTATTTAACTATCAAATATACAACAATCACATCAGGGATTTATTTCCATAGGGAAGCCAACATTGGTTAAGCATATAAGTAGCCACTAACCTCTTTAATAAATTCTTTCATGAATTTAAAATCGTTTTGTAAATGCTTGTAGCAAAATACTTTTACAAAGATATATTCACAAAACCTTCATAATTTCTTTTTATACTTGGAGAAATATCCCTACACTTATCTCAACATATAAGTATATTCAAAAAAACACTTCACTTTCATTGCTTAGGAAATGTATTTATAGAACTCTGAAATCATTTATAAAACTTCTTTTATAAATTTTAAAACCACTTATAAACTCTTTTATAAATCTCTAAAGCAAATTATAAAACTCCTTTTATTAACTTTTAAAACCATTAATAAAACTCTTTTTGTAAATTTCTAAAACTATATATTAAGCCCTTTTATAAATCCAATTTTTTATATAAAAATTCTTTTATGAATCTATAAACCCATTATAAAAATTTATTCTTTTATAAAGAAGCTTTATAAAAATTCTTACAAAAATCCATTTATAAAAGTCCTTTATAAAAATCGTTTATAAAGCCCCTTTTTTTAAAAAAATTCTTATAAACTCAAACACCATTTTCATTAATAAACTCTTTAATAAATCTCTTTAGTTAAATGACATTCCTTTTTATAAATCAATTTATTATTTATAAATACCATTAATCGGATAAATTAATTTACTTTAAACACCCTTAATAAATAATAAATTAACTTTCCATTATCATTAATAAGATAATTTAGTAACTCCATAACATTTTTAATATAATAACAAATAAATTCTATATAATAATAATAATTATTAACAACAAAGAATTACTAATAAATAATGATTATTAACTTTGGAACATCATAAATATAACAATTAATAATTTCAAACCATATAATTAAACTATAACAATTATCTTCCAAAACATTATTACTCATAGTAATTATAAACTATGGAGCATTATTGATAAATAATTATTATAATGTCACGACTCGATTTTTCAACGTTTGAAAATCGACGTCAATACATCCACTATATTAACTGCCGAACAATCGAATGCCAGAAAAACAGTCCATAAGGGAAAGAAGAAGGAGGTAGAAGAAGAGAAAACAAAACAACATCAGAATCTCACAAACGTAGCGGAACAATATATAATAGATAAATGACTTATCTTTAAACAAAGAGAACTATATCTGTTTTATACATTACATCATCAGAGTACAACAAAATTTATAGCACACAACTGGATAGTTATCATAACCTCTCCTTACGATAACTGACTATGCAGTTAATCATACACGGCGGAATATTCATCAAATACGTGAGATACGTCTCGCTATCCAGCTCGCCTCCTGAGCTTCACAACATCCTTTCCTATATTCTATAATACTCAGTCTGACCTGAGCATTATAGTGAAATAACACCAGAGTCAGTCTTGAAAACCAGCGTGAGAACACATACTCAATTAGATTATTAAAGTTTTCAAAATCGATTGAAATCAAAGGTATCTCGTAAGACCACACCACAAATAAACATGTCGGGTTTTTACCTTACGATAACCAAAACATTTCTTATCAAATCCCCTGATATTATAGTAGTGTCTATATACAAATACCTATTCAAATAGCCGAAATTATTACATTCATTAAATTCCAGCATAATAGGTATACAAACAAATTCGAAGGCACTTATTAGAGATTGGGTTTCCATCAATGGAAGGGCTACTGGGGTACCGTCCGTCACAGTACCTTGTCTAGATCAGAGACCAAGGATCCATCCTGATCCCCTGCTACACAAGACCGAAGCTACCTCTTACTAGATAGTCCGAATAAGATCACCCCACGGTTGGGATCAACAACCGCCCACACAGCTGAATAAAAAGGGACATCAAGATAGGGATAACCTTACCCTAATTGGTTGTTAGCCACTTAGCCATGCTGCACCTCCCCTGTTTTAGCCATTCTCGGTTGATGAGGCTCGAGGCTATGTGTTACCATTTTAGCACACATTTACTCAAAATGCTCACCGTCCCCCTCACGATGTTCTGGTAGCATTCGTCCATACAAGTCTGTTCGAGGTCCGAACGGAACTAAAGGCACTACTCCTACTACATCCATTTTGGAATCACCCTCAGGATTAATAGCGATTAGCTCTTGCACTTCACTGCTCCATCTTCAACTCCAAACTCTTGTCTTCCTCATGAAAACGTTCAAACCGGATCGAAGTGGTTTTCGGGAAATTAATCCCGATCCCGGTCTCTTCGAAACGATCAGCGCATTGGCCAATATTGATAGTCGGTTATTTAACTATCGTATAACATCCACAAACAACCATCAGGCTTTAATAATTTTTCAAATAATTTATTTCAAAATATCTTTGCAAGATATTTTCTACACTTCAACCGTTTAAAAATAGTTTTCAAATCACTTTTTCTCTCGTAGAATAAATTTCCATCTAACTATTTTATTTCCACTGAAAAGCACCAAGTCTTACTAATTTAGATTTTTAAATAATTTAAATCACTTTATCCAAAATATACTGTAAAACGCTTAAAATAAAAACTACTTTATTTAAAATAATAGTTATGAAATTTTTTAATAATTTCTCACGTAAAACTTAAGCCAAAACTAAAATAAAAGTTATTCTATAAGGAACAAATATTAAATAATTATCTTTCAAATCATAATACTAATTAGACCTTTAAAATACTTTACTTATATAATTACTTAATAAATATTTACTTTTAAAATTTTAAGACCACTAAATAATAATTTCTTTCTAAAATATTCTTTTAAAACCACTTTAAAACCTCTAATTTTTACTTGGAAATCTTTCTCGAAAATATATTTAGCTTCTCAGGGAAATACACTTTCCTTTCCACACATTAAAAATAAACCACTATTTATTTTTAAACAAATCATACTTTCCTTATAAATTCCAATCCTGAATTTATTTTTTCAAATAATCCTCTGATAAATATTTCACTTTATTTATAAACCCTTTTTGTAAATTTCACAATCTCATTCTCCTTTATTCACAATTTCAAAACCCATTTATCCCATATTCACACCTTTATTTGTGATTTGAATTCTTATTTAAATCGAAAATACCAATTTCATACTTTATTTTAAAATTCTCCTTTTATTTTCCCAAACTCATTCAAACCTTGAATTAAAAAAAAATTCTTCGTACTTACAAAACAATATTGTTTAAGTCCTTATTTTAAATAAAATCCTTTTTCCCATTTATTCAAAATCCCATTTTTCCCATCCTTCAATTTATTATATAGGATTTAAAATCAAACCTTTATCCCTTTCCCAAATTCATTCCTTTAATTTATTTGAATTCACTATAATTATTTTACGTAAAATTACCCTTTTTATTTCCTTTAAAAATTCAAACTTTATAAATATTTCATTTTTCTCAAATACCAATATATATTCAACCAAGCCATAACATTAAATAATTTCAATTCCCAATATAATCCATTATAGATTATCACATAAATCACATTACTGAATATAAAATAAATTCAACTTTTGAGGAATCCAGTTGGATCCCTCCAACCTGTTTCCCTGCATCCACAGATGTTAGCACAACAATTTAAAATACCAATCCTACTTCAAGGCGGGATATCGCGGTATAAAGCGTCATCCATGATTATGCGGGGTGCATAGGGTCTCATCCGCTATATAATGCGGGAAATCAATCACTCCAATATATATATACTATATATAACATATCACATCCAAGCTGATATTAAATTATCAATTCAAGCAAACAACCAATAATTTAAATTTAACTATTTAAATTTAAAAGGTAATCCAAATGAGCGAGATTAACTCACCTTTGATTTTAATTTGCAGTCCGATCCAAACTGGCTTGCCTCTCCACGATTCAGACCTTGTACAACATTATATGATTTATTAACATCTGAGATTATCCATGATAATTTATCATTTAATAAATAAAATTGACCAAGAATTAATTTAAACTCATCATTCATTTTTTTATAATAATTTGATATTAAACAAATTTACCTTTTAATAAATTATCTTTAGTAACTAAATAGCTAATTAAGTTTATTAAATAAATTAATCACCCTAAATACATTTTTATCTTTGAAACTTCATATATATACTTATAAAATAATATATAGATTCAAAATTTTGTTTTTGTATAAACTCTTCAAACATTTAAAATTCCAACTTTATTTTCAAAACTTTACCTATAAATAAAATTTCCTTTATATATATATAATTGAAGTATGTATGTGTATATATACATATGTATTTATATTTATAGTATTATTTCTGCATATATACTTACATATTAAATTCCAATTGAAAAAAACAACCAAACAAAATGCTACCTACTGTAAATTAATTTCCTAACCTAAATACATATAACTTAAATTAGATTTAAATTTGAAAATAAGCTGCTAACAAATACCTTACTGAATAAGACCCCCCCAACCCTAGCTCGGCCTCCTCAGCATATCTACTTGGACGAACCAGTGCCGCCCAAATCCCCAAACGCGAGCCTCCCCAGTCTCGATCTCCTCATCTTCACGCGAGTGTATCTTCTCAACCACATGCGAACGAAACCCTCGCGACAGAACCCACGTCGAATCGCCGTCGATCCCTAAACCACTGCGAACCTCGATGCACCGCTACCCCCCCATTCGACTGCTCCTACAGCAGAGACTGCGGCCACCACGAGTGCTATTCGCCTCCAATTCCTCAACCTCTGCCCTAGGTTTAACTGCCTTCCCCCCATGCCTTCGTTTCCCTCTCCCTATGTCGACGACGCATCCTCTTATCACACAGCGAGTCGATACGTCTGCCAAGATCTCGACAACGATCGATTCGAGCTACTATCCTCAATCGCAACAGTTTCTACTTTTTTATAAGAAATCGGCAGACTCGATTTCGATTTTTAAAATAAAAAAGGAAGTGAACGAGATATAAATATATATATATATATATTTTCTAGTGTATCGACATTGTTTTGTTTTGTTTTGAGTCCATCTGCTTATACGTGGTTTAAAGAGAAAACAGGGGAGACAAGAGAAGACGTCAGCTTGCTTGAGTTAACAAGCTACAGTGCTCTGAAACGAGGTGAAAATTTTTTGAAGTGAAGGGAAATTTGATAGGTCAAGTATTATATTTAAATTTAAATTTAAACTGCCTTGAAAATCGTAGCTCAAAATCTTGATCTCCAATCGAGGCATGCTGCTAGGCATTTATAATGTTATACCCCTATTTCGAGCGCAGTGGAAAAGGTTTTGAGTCCTACTTCGATCGTATGGAGAAGATAGCTTTTTTGAACCTAGTTATTTATATTAGATTTCGATAAAGATTTCAGCGCGTTTATCTACCGTACGATCACACGACAACTCCAAACGCTATGAAAATTGAAATCCGATAATAATATACTATTATGGATCCAATAGAACTGGTTTCGTCGAAATCCGAAACTGTGTCTCGGAAGGCTATTTTTAAATATCAATTTAAATGATATAATTTTAAAATGAACAAAACACTTTCAAACTCAAATTTAAAACGTCTATTATTTCCAGTATTATAAATATAATTTTCCATGCCTTTGAAATATTTTTAACAAGCTTAAAAACCAAGATTCACCATTGAAACCAATTTCCAGTTATTAAATTCAATAATTTAATTGCCAAATAAACTGTGATATTTGAAATTCAAGTTAAACTAACTTTCAAATATTTAAAATCAATTAAATATTCCAATTTTAAATACTCAAAAATTTCGAGTCGTCACATTCCTCTCTCTTGAAAGAATTTTGTCCCTGAAATTACTAGTTAAGAAGAATGATCCAATACCCATCTTTCATCTCATAAAACCAAACAGTTTCCACATTTCCCCAAAATAAATCTTTTAATATAAAGACACGTTATCCCTCTTACTAACTTTCCAAACTCATCCATAGCTCCCGAACAACATTACTTACCCAACCATTTCAAATTTTAATTTAAATCCAAATTTAAATTATCAAAATTTTCTCAAAATTTTTCTAACTCTCTAAATTTTCGAAAAATTTCGTCAGTGTCTCCTATGCACGGCTAGATCGGTATGACTACAAAATGCCTCTATGGGCTCCCAAATTTCAAAAGAAAACAAAAGCCAAGTAGCTAGATCAGAAAACCATCAAATTTCATATAGCAATTTAAATACATACCTTTTGTCGAGCAATTCAATTTATCTTCTAAAATCAAAAATTCCAATTTCCTTTAAAAATACATGTATATCCTACTTAGCAATAATATCCAATCACAGAATCCAAAATTATTTTATACATTTCTTAAAAAAAAAATTCAATATCTATTTCATTCAAGTCCGTACCATGCACATACATCATCCGTATGCGATATCCAATCTGATCGCTCACTCGATCATACAATTTCACTTCCGAACTAGTATCGTCCTCCCGACTTCCTAGTGTGGACTCAGATCTGGTTTCTTGATCAGAAACCATCATTGTCCTTGCATATCCATATACTATGATAGAGAATTTCCAGAATCAATCAAAAATCCATATCCAGAGTTCGCCGTCGAAATCGAGTGAAAAATCCCAACTCGGATCGGTATAACTACCTCGAAATTCTGTACTTGAATCTGGATCAAATCATTATACGAATAAAATAATATACGTACATCCTACGTATTTATCTTAATTGATTATTAGCTATATCAATTCTCTTTCATTCACATTTTTACTTGGTATATTTCTCAATTCTGATTTTATTTAAGAATTTACCATCCATTTCTTAAGTTCAATATAAATATTTCACATACCTAAATATTTATTTTTCACTTCACCATTTTATCTTTCACATCTATTTTTACTTAACTTAAATTTTCAATTCCATCTTGAATTCAATTTATCTTCAATTCTTAATTTATTTCCCAATTCAATTTAATATTGAATTCTATTCATCTTATCTCAAACTACATTAAATTAACCATTTCTTTAATTAGTTCCACTTACTAATTTGCTTTAAATCTCAATGGATTTTAATTCCAAACTTTAATTATTTTTAGTCCACTTCGATGCTTCACTTCACTTTGCTTAATATAAATTCGAATTGAATTTCAATATTCAATTTCAATTTCATTTATTTACCAATTAAATTAGTTTGTTCATTCACACGTTTATTTCCAATTTAATAAATTTTATTTCCATGGCTATTTCATTTAACCAACCTAGACTAGTTATACTTCATTTAATTGGCTCATTTTTCAAACTTATCTCGTTTTCAGGCTTATTTTAATTAACACTTCTTTACATTAAATTTTTCTATTCTAACAAACTTCAAATCTTATAAGTTATCAAACATATTTATACTCCATAAACATTTCCAATTTACTTTCAGAGTTTTAAATAATTGGTTAAACATCCAAAACATTTCAAACCAACTCCAGAGTTTTCAACAATCACTTAAGTTTTTCAAAATCATTCTGAAATCAATTATATCTAAAATCCTTTAGTATCAAATTATCTCTTGAATTTTAAAACCAAACTCAGTTTTGCAAACAACTTCAATTTAAAACATTTAAGTAGCAATTCCTCTCTTGGAAACTCGAAAATGAACATCAATGGTGCTGCAGTCATCACCGAAGTTATTTTCCAACAATCGAAAAGAGTTTAGTTCTTTTACCCTTTTTAAAAACATTTTCAAATATTTCTAATTCCAAATCTCACCAGATTTTAAATCCAATTCAAAAAAAAATATTTTCGAAATAATATCACTATAATTTTTCCAAAACCTTTGAAAATCATTCTCGAACTCAAAGGAAATTAAATTTTCTCAAAAATTCAAATCCTTTCAATTCATATTCAAACATTACTCGGGAACTTTTTAATTTCATTTTCAATTATAAATCATATTTAAAATCCTCATTTACAAACTCCATTTTGTTGTATAATTATTTCTCTTAACTTTAGCTACAATTTTAATTCTTTATTCAATTTCCTCTTAACAATGATAATAATTTAGTATTATCATTCTCTAACAACCAAGCGACCATATACACATAATAATTTATAAA
The DNA here is from genome assembly GCA_030765085.1 of Allium cepa. Lineage (NCBI taxonomy): Eukaryota > Viridiplantae > Streptophyta > Magnoliopsida > Asparagales > Amaryllidaceae > Allium > Allium cepa. The sequence goes on along the minus strand of CM060939.1, from coordinate 407,547,022 downwards.
AATTATTTCTTTTATGTCAAAATATAATTTTGGATAAAATTATTTCATTTATCCATTTTAAAACAATACTATGTCAGTTTATCTTGTTCAAGAGTTTAGAAACCCCTATCGATGCGGTTGTACTTCCTGTACCATCAGAATTCATATTCGTTCGATAAGTCGACACGATATAAAATAATTTTTATATTCACTAAAAATACACTCTCATATCTATTAATACACACAAACTCATTCTTAGAGCACCATTGACTCTATTTCTAATGAGTAATCACCAGCAGAGCCAAGGTTCACGCTTAACCTTTAGCTCTGATACCAAAATGTCACAACCCGATTTTCCGACGCTCGAAAATCGACATCAATACGTCTATTGTATTAAATGTCGAACAATCGAATGTCGGAGAAATAGTCCATAAGGGAAAGAAGAAGATGGTAGAAGAAGAGAAAACAAAACAACATCTGAATCTCACAAACGTAGCGGAACAATATATAATAGATAAATGACTGATTTTAAACAAAGAGAACTATATCTGTTTTATATATTACATCATCAGAGTACAACAAAATTCATAGCACACAAATGGATAGTTATCATAACCTGTCCTCACAATAACTGATGCGGTTAATCATACACAGCGGAATATTCATCAAATACGTGAGATACGTCTCGCTATCCAGTCGTCTCCTTAGCTCCACAACATCATTTCCTATATTCCATAACTCGGTCTGATCCAAGAATTATGGTGAAATAACACCCGAGTCAGTCATTTTCCTAGTTGATGAGGTTTCAGGCTACGATTACATTTTTATATAGAAAACCATCTTGGAATGTTAACACTGCCTCCTAGGCAAAAATATAATGTCAGCATTCATCCATACAAGTTCGTTCTGGGTCTAAAGAAAACCAAAGGCACTACCTGTACTACATCCATTTTGGAATCACCATCAGGATTAGTAGCAAGTAGCCCTTGCATTAAAAAGCTTCATCTTCAATCATCTTTAAGATGTTCCAATTCAAATGTTTAAGCTGGTTCGAAGTGGTTTTTGGATGATATATCCTTCCCGGTCTCTCTGAACAGACAAAGATAATTTAAACAGGCCAAGTTTGATACGGTTTTTCAAATGTCAAATATACAACAATCACATAAGGGTTTTATTTCCATAGGGAAACCAACATTGGTTAAGCAAATAAGCAGCCACTAACCTCTTTAATAAATCCTTTCTTGAATTTAAAATCCCTTTGTAAATACTTGTATCAAAATATGTTTACAAATATATATTCAGAAACCCTCTATACTCTCTTTTTATACTTGGAGAAATATCCACACACTTCTTATAACGACCCTCCTTTCGGAACTCCATAAGTCAACACTAATACATCCATGGTATTCACGTGCCAAACAACTAAGTGTCAAAAAGATGGATTGTTAGGGGAAAGAAAGGAGATAGAAGATAAGAAAAAACTAAACAATCATAGAATCTCACAATGCAACGGAATAACATCTATTAAACAATAAAATACTTTACAAAGTCATTTCAAAAATGATACATCTGAGCCATACTAGTACAATTCTACCCTTGGATGCTTATAACAGCCTGTCACTACCTTATTGATACAAGATACATATAAAGTGGAAACAAGATAATAACTAGCTATCGATGAAGCCTCCTACTCCAAGCTCCTCCAAAATGCATTCGTGGAAAACCTAAACTACTTGGTTGCCCATAAAAATTTAAGCACCTAACAGTTTTAGGAAAAGAAAACAAAACTCTAGGTCATACATGGTCTGGTGTGAGTAAACTCAAACAAATAAATTATTATGTTTAAAACCCAATTAAAATCAAAGGTATCTCATAAGATCACACCACACATAAACACGGATGAGCTTTTACCTTACGATAACGAAACATTTCATATGAAATTCTTTGATATTACAATAGTGTCTAAGATACAAATACTTATTAATTATAGCCAAAATTGTTACATTAATTAAATTCTAGTGTAATGTGTATACAACTAAGACCTTAAAGGCCCATAGTGGAGAATGGATTATATACAATGACCGGGCTACTAGGTTACAACCCATCACGGTGCATCTCTAGATAAAATAACATCGAGGACCTCATCGAGTGTAGTAACCCGCATATTTTACGATTGTATATTTAAATGTTTTATTTAAATATAGCATCATTAGTCAGATTAGAGTCTGAAATGGTCCTTTTTGCAAACAGTCGAATTAGGACTCGAGACCACTTCCATCGAGTCCAAATGGCATTTGCGACCTTTTTGAGATAAACATCGATATGTTTGGAGTTGAGTAGAATTTTGCTATTTTTCAATTGAGCTTTGGGTTTGGGCTTGGGTTTCAACCCACTAAACCCAACACAATAACCTAACTCTCCCTCCAACTTCTCTTCATTCATTTTCATTTCCTAACACTTTCAAGCTAAAGTAAAAAAATGGGGGAAAGAAATGAAAATAGAAATCCCTAAGCCCTATATCACTAGGAAATTCAAGATTCAAGCTCCAAAACCAAACAGAAGCTTAGGTAAGCATCCTCTTCATTTTCTCCATCTCAATCTCTCTTCAATTCTCAGAATTCCTAAACCCTAACTTAGGAAAAACTTCATCTTTAATAATAGATTGAAGATTCTAGAGGTGTATTGAAGAGGAATTGGTCTTGCTTTGTTTTAAAGCCTCTCATTCGTTGTCTTTGAGTTTCAAAGGTGAATTTTTTTAACTCACATCTATGTCTATAACTTCCATTGTTGTTAGGTATTACCTAATATCTATTCATGTTCATTTTCTTTTGATTTGAATTGAATTGTTCTGATGAATTTTCCAATTTTGGTGTTTTGAAGTCAAAATCTTTAAAGATCCTATCTTGGATGTTTGAACATGTTATTTGGGGTGTATCAAAGAGCCTATAGGACTGGGTTGTCAATTGGCATAAATCCTTAGCATCCGTCGCTCGTTCGATCGCATTTCGGGTTGGATTTGCTCTTTTTGAGCTAGGCTATTTTTTTGCCTAGCAGAAAAACCAAACATTTGGGACAAAATTCAAACATCTAAAACGAAATCCGGACGTCTGATTGAAAAATCCAGACGTCCAGAAAGGGTCCTTGGAATGGGCAGAGCTAAAATCCAAACGTCTGAAACAAAATCCAAACGGCTGGAATGAAATCTAAACATCTAGAACACAATCCAGACGTTTGAAATAGTTATGGAATTAAAAAGAGAAAGGAGAAAAAGCATATATTTTTCCAGAACCTAGGTTCAGATGTCTGATTGGTAATTTCAAACGTCTGGGACTGTGTAACTTGTCTATTTTGGTTTTTTTGAGTAGATTTCCAATTTTAATCGATTTTTGTTGATTAGGTTAGTTGTTATCATTTATTATTGACTTTGATGACTTCTTTTCTGGATTTTTAGAAATATCCATTTGATGGATTTGATATTGATTTCTATGGTTTTGATTCATGTCATCGTATGTGAATTTTTGGTGACTGATTGTTTTTACAATCATTTCTGTGATTTATCACTTTACAATACAAAGGTTTTTATACTGGTGGTAAATATCCAAACTCTTTCACAAAAACGATTTCAACACTATTTTTAATACAATGCTTGTTTTTAAATTCGTTTTCTAATCTATTAGTATATACAAACCTTTACCTCATTCGTTAGAGAAATCTAATTAAACGACTTAACAAAATAAGTGGTATGAAACGGTTGCGTTTACTTTGTCGGTTAATTCTTGGACTTGTTCAATTGAATTCTTGTGACAACTTTCGAGTGGAAGTCTACAATCTGTTCATGAATATTTATGTTAAGACAGTGGTTATGGGACATGAAGCTAAATTCATATATACTAGCTTAACGTAATTTACACTTATTTTCGAGTGGAAGTCTACAATTTGTTCGTAAATAATTAAGTTAAGCCAGTGGTTATGGGACATGAAGCCTAATTTAATTATTTACTAGCTTAGTGTAATTTACACTTGTTGATCTATGATGATCATTTGGTGGAGCTTCGGCTCAATTTGGTGGGGTACGATCTATGGTCTTCGAGCCGTTTGTGGAGCCTTGACTCAAAGGTTTTCGGACCTTTTGTGGAGCTATGGCTCAAAGGTCTTTGGACCGTTTGTGGAGCTTCGGCTCAAAGGTCTTCGGGCCGTTGGTGGAGCTTCGGCTCAAATTTGATGGTTAGTGACCATGGAATAGCGTTCTGTTTGTGATAAACGTGTTGGTGAGTTTTCATGCTCCCGTTTGTGATAGGCCTTCCCCTTTTTGTAATTTCTGGATTTCTAGTTGATGATTCTAGGATTTGTGTTTCACCATTTTTTGTGATTTCCATTGATAAGTTTTGTCAATATTTGTGGTTTGATGAATAAAATAAAGAATATGACATTCTTTTTGGTGTTTGAGATTTTTGAGATATTGTATGATTTTTGTTGTTATTTAATGTATACTTGTCACAATATGGCATTTTTGCTATCATATGTTTTTATCATATCTCTTATCCTATTTCATTTTCAATGATATTTATAGCTAGACTGATCCATTTATTATTTTCTTCTTAAATAATACTCGGGTTAGACCGAGGTATTTTAGGTGCTTCTGCTTGACTTCTTATCTGGGTCCGTCATCTGACTTTTGGCTAACTACTTAGCTTAGTAGTTTTTGCTGTATACATTCGAGATAGAGACTCCTTGATGTATACATATTCTTTTGTCTAGCACTTGAACCTATTCTTTTGTGATGTTGTGGATCTTACATGACCACTACTTTGATGTACACTTTATGTGTTATATTGATATCTGTTTCTGCCTTAGTGATATGAATATCTGTGACTGATTTTGTGTTATACTTATTTTATATTTGTTTCTGAAGACCACATGGCCACTGTGTAATAGCTTTGAATTTGTATCGGTATGCCGGATTTCCTCTTTAAATGAAATGCGTGACCATTTATCTGGTATATCGGTACTCGCACAAAACAATTACACGGATGGTCGCTCCTCGACAGCCTTATTCTTCGTGCTAGTCGACGGCATTACCTCTTAGTGTCCTTGGCTAGTGTGAGCATAGAGGTGGGGCGTCAAAATCTTGGTATTAGAGCCAAACTTCTGAACAATATAGAATATTATAGAAAGGATCATTGTCCTAAGTCTCTCTTAGGAATCGTGCCTTAAGATTTAATTCGAGTCATTGAACCTGTTCTATCCTATTTCCTTTTATTATTCCTTGTTTTATCAATCAATTTTGTTTGATATTCATTTTGAGAATAACCTTTTTCCTCTTCTTTCTTTCTTTCCTTAAGAAAAAGAGATGGTTAGATCTGGCAGTCCTAGCGTTGGTCAACCAGTAGTCCTTCTCAGGATGGCGTATTCATGTCTGCCCAACAACTTTTAGATCTTGTAAAGAATCAAAGGTTTATCTATGCTTTAAGTAAGAACCCCAAAAAGTTTTACCTCTGAAACTAGAAGTTTCTTTCGATCAGCTTATAGATATCACTCTTCGACTAGAAGAGGCCGATAAAGGAATTGATAGTGATGCTGGAGGTTCCAAAAAGAGCCTCAATAACAAGAAGAGGCAAATTAAGTTCAAAAGTCCTAATCCCAACAAGAAAGTGAAGCAAGTAACTTCGATAGCAAAGGCTCCTACCTCTAGTCGTGGACAATGCTACAATTGTGTTTCTAAGGACCATTACGCAAATAAGTATCCAAAACCCTTTACTTGCCGCTATTGCAAAAGTTCGGATCATCTTTTATCTTCTTGTCCCAAACTTCAAAGTAGGAGAGAGGGAAAGCTGAATGTTGTGCAAGCTTCTAGTGACACTTCTCTTGGTCAAGGTATTTCTCGTTCTGTCTTTATGACCTTTGTTTTGTGATTATCCTATTCGAGTTCGTTTTGATATGGGTTCATCTCATTATTTTGTGTCAAAAGAACTAGTTGATTCTTTTTCTTTAAACATTTTAGGCTTGATGACTACACTGAGAGTTGCGTCCGGTTGGTTGATCCGCAACACTTAGTTTACTTCATAAAAATGTCGAGATTATTTTAGGAGATTATGCTTTCCGATCCAATTTGCATGTTATGTGCTACTTAGGTTTCGGAATTGATTTTTGTGTGGCTTAATCATTATGAAGCCCATATCCTATATCCCGATAGAACTACTCATCTTCGACATTCTCAATCTATTAAGCAGATTTCTATTGTTCTTAATGAATTTGATTCCAATTCGGTGGCATCCTTAAATTCTTTAAACCAATATGATGAGGAAAATGATATTTCTCTCATTTAAGTAGTTCCAGAATTTTTCGGTATCTTTGAGCTTGTCTTAGGATTATCACCTAAGCAATCTATTGAATGGTGCTAAGGTCTTTTCAGTTCGACTATGCCACCAGTTTTCATTAGCTATGAGTTGCGGACGATAGCGTTTCACTAACTACATTCCGCACTCATTATGATTTTTATGAATGGCTTGTTATGCCATTTGGTTTGACGAACCCTCTAGCTTATTTCATCCATCTAATGAATCGAGTATTCTACGAGTATCTCGATGACTTCATCCTTGTATTCATTGATTATGGGTGAAAACAACAATTTAAAATTGCAAATCTTTCTAATAAGCTATATTTATAAGTATAATCAGATTTTGTTCTTAAAATGAACAGAAAATTTTCATAAAAATTTTAAGAGATAATTTTATCATATAAAAGATGATTTTGTGTTGTATTGCCCATTGAGTGCTTTAAGAATTCTGGTCGATGCGCCTGATCAATGTTGTCGATAGGAATCTCCTAAACACTATGATGAGACAGTCAGACGTTACATTGGCTTGTAATAAGTTAAATTTTCTAAAAGACGATTATATAATGTTAACTATAATTTTGAATGTTTTAAGCTTTTCGGGAAAGATGATCATTTAAAAGAACTCCTTTCTAATGCTCCCATTCTTATGATTCCCGAAGGAAACCAAGACTTCATTATTTGCACCGATGCTACTGGTATTGGTTTGGGTTTGCCGTTCTCATGCAAAAAAAGAGGAACGTGTTATCGCTTATGCTTCTAGACAATTAAAGCTTGCTAAGACAAAATAAGCCACTCATAATCTAGTACTCGCGGCCATTCTTTTCGCTCTTAGAATTTGGCATCATTATCTTTTGGAAGAGAAATTTGTTCTCTATACCGATCATAAATTTTTGAAGTATTTATTTTTTCAACAGGAACTTAATTTGCGTCAATAACGTTGGCTCGAGTTCCTTGCATCTTATGATGTTGATATTCTTTATACTTTAGGAAAGGGAAATGGTGTTGCCGATGCCCTTAGCCGAAAGCAACAAGCGGTTGTTTCTATGATGATATCCGAATGGAATTATCTTGAGACTTTGTCCACTTGTGAGATTCGAGATCGTGAATCCAATTCATGTCTATTTCTTATATTATGTATCCTTGAGGCTCATCCTTCTCTTTTAGACCGCATTCTTGAAGCTCAAAACCATGATCTCGAATTGGCTCATCTTAGCCAAAGTTGTAGGGATAGTAATATTAATGGTTTAAAAAAAGTTCAAAATCGATGCTCGAGGTGGCATTCGAAAATTTGGTAGATTTATTATGCCAAATATTAGTGATCTTCGTAAAAACATTTTAGAAGATTCTCAACGTGCTAAATTTATCATTCATCCCGATAGTAGTAAAATGTACACGGATATAAAGCGACTTTATTATTGGGATGGAATGAAATCTGATATTGCTAACTTTATTAAGCGTTGCATGACTTGCCAACTCATAAAGGCCGAGCATCAAAGGCCCGGTGGGTTATTTGTAACATTCCAATTTTTATCAATTTAAAATTAGTAATTGATATAAATTTTGGAATTAAATTAAAATCAATCTAAAAATTTCAAAATAAATTAGATAAGTATTGATTTGTATATCTGAATAAAAGGGTTATTTACATTTGAGTTTAAGAATTAAAAATAATAAATATTTAAAAATTATTTGAATTTAAAAATATATAAATGGGTAGATTTGAATTTGACTTTGAAATTGGATTTAAAATTTAAATAAACGTCTTAGTAAAATAATTTGGATTTAAAATAATATATAGGTGATTTATTTAATGTGTAATTAGTTTTGAACCATTTTCTTTTAAATTGTATATATTTGAATAAAGGAGAAATTTATTTATAAAATAGAAATACAATTTGAAATGATATCTATATATATTATTCTCATGAAAAATAATAATAAATACAAGTGTAAACATATAGAGTGGGAAGATTAACAAGTATTAGTTTCTAACACATAGTTTAAACAAGTGTAGTCCATGAAATAAGGGAGTTAACAAGTGTCATCTTTTTGTTTTTGTTTTTGAAAAATAAATAAAAATAGAAAACAAAGATATATAAACTTTCTACTCTTCTCCTTCTCATTCCTTTATCTCCATTTCAAAGCCTATATATTTTAAAATCAGAAAACAAAGTAATCAAAAGCAAGACAACTTCTTCAACATTTACAACAAATTCCAGTAAAATAAAGATTTGAAGAAAGCAAAAGAAATCAAATATCTTTCACAGTTTAAAAATCTGAAGCCTGATTGCATTGTAAACTGAATCAAGTTCAATAATCAAGCAAAGAATAATTCAACTCAGAAAATCAAAGATCTCAAGATCAAGCCCAGATCAAATAAACACAATTCAAATTTTCAAATTAAATCAAACATTTCCAGGATTTAAAAAGCTCTCTATTTTTCAAAATCTCAAGTGAGTAAACTTTTGAAATATGGATTTTTGACTTGTTGTTTGAGAATCGTGCTTGAAGTAAAGTGATAAAGTATTGTATGTATACAAGTATGTATGGATATATGTATGGATTGGTTGTGCATGTCTGGAAAATAGACATATGCATTTTTGTTCTAGGTTTACAAGCATCAAGCCTGCTCAAAATTCGATTGCTCTTCCTCTGATCCATATTAGACTTTAGGATCTAAACAAAATTAGTTTGTTTTAACATGTTTCAAGTTTTAAAAATAAATTTGAGCAAAAATAAATTAAAGCTTTTCTGGAAATTGGAAAATGTAGGCAAAATTCAAAATATGTTAAATTTCAAATATCATAAATTCTAGTTTCAGGTATACCGTCTGAATGTTATCAAAGATAATGATTTTTGAAAGTAAAATCAAGATTTTTAATGAAGTATTAACCGAGGAATTTGAAGTTGAACGATATTGTGTTTTATTGGCGAATTCTAGTGATCGTCGACATGAGGGGTGTCGTGATTGAGTTTGAAGCTCGCATGATGGTCGTGGATCATCAGAAAAATGTTAGATGGATTTATAGTTCATCGTGGCATCGAGACAACGGTGATGTAGGGTTTTAAGCTCATGTTTGTTCGAGACTGGAATTTTTATTACTGTGTCATTGTTAGTTGATCGGAGTTGATTGCTCTGGTGGGAATCATAGCATAGGGGATTGGTGAAGCTCTGACAAAAAATTTGAGGCCTCTGATGGCCTAAGGTGGCGGTGTGAGGTGATTATGTGGTGATCGTTTTTGTGGGTCAGATGGTTCTTAGCGAGTTTGACGTCGACTCTGATTTCTGTGATCGTGAGACAAGTGTGGGTCATCGCCGATGTGTGGAAGGTCGAAGCTTGGATCGTAGGTGGCCGAAGATCTGGTGCATGTACACACGCCACTAGGTTGTGTCAGTTGGCTGGATGGGGAAGAAAGGTTTTCAACTCGAAGTTGTCTTTGGGGAAGCAGGTCACAGGCTTGAGTTTTGACTCGAGTATTTTTGGGTTGTACCGGGTTTTATAAAGCTTAAACTAAATCAAAGTTTTGAAAACGAAAATTTGGGGTTAGCTCGGGGACGTCTCAAAGAAAGCATGCATGTGTCTCGAGTGACACTCGTGGAGGCTTCGGGTTCGATTGAAAACAGTTTTAAAAATTAAAAAAAAAACAAATTCAAATTTGAATAATTTTTGACTTATTCTTTTAAAATAAGTGTTTTATTTTAAAAATGGGATTAGTAAAGGTTTAAGTTAATTATTTTAAAATAATTAAGTTAATTATAATTATGTAATCATTATTTATAAATAAATTCTTAATTTACTTTAAAATAAATGATTAATTTAAATGAAATGTTGTTTTAAATTTTTAATTAACCTTAAATCTTTTAAGTTAAATTATGGGTTGGCGTTAATTATCTATAAGGTTTGTTAATTTAATATTTTAATAATAATTAAAGGTTAATTTAACTTAAAAGGTTAATTAATTTAAAATTAAGGATAAATTTATTTATGTAATTAATTAAAGAATAACTAATAAATGAAAGTAATTAAGATTAATTAATGAATAACTAAGCATTAATTAAGAATAATTAATTAATTTATTAATTAATAATTAAAGGTTAATTATATGATAATTAAGGTTAATTAATTATTAATTAAGATTAATTAATTAATAATTAAGGACTAGTTAATTTATAATTAAGAATATTTAATCATTAATTAAGGATAATTAATGAAAATAATTATGTGATTAATTAATTATAATCACAAGATTAATTCGTCTTAAATGTAGATGATTGATTATTGTTGAATGCTTTGTATTGATTGATATCCCTGATATGTGGTTGTGATACTATGTGATATGAATTGTTTTGTGCTGAGCTGTGACATCTGTGAATATATTACTGTGTGAATGTGAAAACCCTTTGGCCTGTAAAACGGCATTTGAATTTTTATGCCACAGGGACTCAGTTTCCAGTTGGTTATCCGAAACCCGCATCGAGCCTTAATGGTGAATCTTTGTGTTTGATATATCCATGTGTTTTTAAAATTAAGCGCTCACTATTCGGTTTAGCCGAGAGAGGACTTTGGGTCATATAACTCATTTCGAATAGTGATACGACGAAATGGATAGCATTTGAAGATGGTGGTGAAGACCTGGTGTCTTCGAGAACGATAGGATAACATGTCGAATGACTCTGCACTGAGTTGCTCCGGTATAGAGATCTTCATATGTGATGGGGAGTCCGATTGGGATTGTGGATGCCCGGATTGCAAGGGCTTCTTCCTTTATTGGACGAAGTGCCTTCGATTCCGTTCGAACCCAGAACGGAATTGTATGGTTGTATGTCTGACATTACACTTTGAGATATAAAACTGATTTCTATCAAATATATTTTTGTTTGTGGAAGAGAATTTATTCTCTTAGCTTAACACCCTTCTCTGAGACGTACGAGCTCAGAGGTTATGTAGTTGATGGTTATTAGTGATATACTCCCAATTTGGTAGTGTGGCATGCTAAGTATTGTTGATCATTTGTTGATCGAAGCATGGCTTTTGTGAAAAGCGTAGCTTTTTGGAGAAACTTTGTCGAACCTCACAACCCGGAAATGATCGAAACAGGAAAGTTGCTGCAAGGTTATTAGGGGTCGCGCCCCTAGGGTATGTCCATTTTCTTCTGGATAAAAGTGATATCATGGTATGGAGTCCAGATATTTAACTGTGTGGTTGTTGCTATTTGTTGGTGAATCCCGGGATAAAGGTCGGTAATGACCGGGGATGGCATACCTGTAGGTGTTACCTAGTTACAAAGGTAAGCCGGCCTTGTGTTGCAGAGATCTGGTTTGGTTCTTGGGGGCGTCCCTCTAGAGGCGTCCCATTTGGTAAGGTAGTTCCTTTGTCTGACCATTGTTGGAAATCCAATCATTCAATACGAGCGCTTTACGGTTTTAGTTGTATAACCTGTCATTTACTTATGGTGGTGACCCACCATTTAAATGGTAGCTATAGTAGGTATACCATAATGGTGGTATGCTGGCTAATATTTATATTATACTTTCAAAATGTTTTTCTACACTATGCAATAATAATATTAAACAAAAGAGTTTTCTCATATCAAGCACATTTGACTATCATAAGAAGAAATCTCCCCAATTGTGCGATTGCATTGTGTGTGTGGCGGGAGGTCTTATGGTAGTTTCATTTTCTAAAAGCAAAACGGATTTATTTTATAAATTGTTTTTGCACAAACAACTGTCTTTTTTACTCATACTAGTCCCATGACTGACCCAGAGTTTATTGTTCACTTCCTAAACTCTGGGTGCCCATAATTTCCACACGGACAACCTAGAAATAGGTTATCCGTGTTTTGGAGCTAGCTTGGATTAGAAGCCTTTTGGTAGCTGTCATATTTTGTAAATCTTTTGACTTGGGAATCTTTTGAAGCCCTTGGAGTTTGGTTTTGAAGGTGCTTATGTTGGAATCACGCTATTACTCTCTTTCTTTTGAAGACCTGTTGTTATTGTTCCGCTGTGGTGTTATCATTCTGATATTGTCTCATGTATATATCACTCTGATGTTGGAGATCATTGCTGTAATCAAATATTATATCAAAGGTTGTATCTGTGTTGTGCTAAATGATAATTCATTTTGTCTCCGCTATTTATATTCATCTAATGTTGTTATAAGCTCCATCCGAACTAGAGTTCAACGTTTAATATTTGGTAGTCGAATACAAGTGAGGTATTTGATGTCGATTTTTGAATGCTGGATTTTGGGTCGTGACAAGTGGTATCAGAGCTAAAGGTTGAGTAAGAACTTTAGCTACGGAGTATAACACATTAGGTGGCTCATTAAAGATAGGGTGTAGAATACCCTAGAATGAGTATAAACCGAGAGACCAAAACCCTAAAATTCCTTGGTCTATTTCTTTAAACTATTGATATTCCCTAAGATATCTTGTCCGTATGGTCTAAATCAAGTTTTCTTACTATTTACAGATAGTGAGAATGAGCAATAGGAGAGGATGAGGTAGGGGATGAGGAAATACCACTACAACTGGTCAAGTCCCTACAATAGCGGAAGCATCTATTCCCACTCAACCTCAGCCGAATCTGGCTGATTTATATCGAAGTTTCTCAAGGATTGGTGGAAAGCCATTCACTGGCAAGGAGTCCATTATCGAAGCACAAGCCTGCATTCGATCGTGTGAAAGAATTTTCTGAGGTCTAAAGTTGGAAGACGATCAAATGCGGTTGATAGCTTCTTGGCAACTCCAAGAGAATCTCTAGCTTGGTAGGAGACTGTTGCAGTGGATGAGCCGGAAGATGAGTTCACTTAGAGTCGATTGAAAGAGGTGTTTGAGCAGCGATACATGCCATCTGCTGGTATCTCCAGAATATACCAGGAATTCATGGACTAGAAGCAGGGAAGTTTGTCGTTTGAAGAATACTTGAACAAATTCAATGAGTTATCTCGGTTTGGTCCGGAGTTGGTGAACACCCCCCTGAAGAAAAATGAAAGATTTATTCATGGAGTGAATAAGAAATTCCATGAGAGAATGACAGCCCATGTGAAAGAATCCTTTTCTGATTTGGTCGATATGGGTTATAGATATGCTACCCTGGATAAGCAAGAAGTTCCGAAAGTGAAGGTAAGTTCAAGCAATCCGAATTGGAAGAAAAGGAAGTTCGGAGGGAAGAAACCGGATCAAGGCAAGGAGAAGAAGAGTAATCAGGAGAACCCGGCGAGGGGTATTAGTTGTTACAACCATCAGGAGAAAGGCCATTATTCAAATGATTGTAAGAAGCCAAACAAACAAGTAAAGAAAGATCAATCTGTGAAAAGAAGTCAAAGAACCAAGGAATGCGTTTACTGTCACCAGCTAGGTCACGAAGCTAAAGTTTGCCCAAAAAAGAAGCAAGCACAAGCGGCGAAAATGTACGCGATAAAAGATGACCCATCAACTTCAAATGTGGATAAAGGAAAGGAGTTTTAGAATGTAACATTATTATTTATAATAGAATTGTCAGAGTTTTGTTCGACACAGGCGCTACACATAGCTTTATCTCATAACAAACCACAAATAAATTAAAACTTAAACCTGACTTTGTTGACGAGCCTATTTGCATGAAGAATCCAGTTGGTGGCCCTGCGAACCTTTGTCTACGATGTAGAGACGTTCCTATCATATTCTTGTCATCAATTTCCTATCACTCTCTTTGTTCTCGACTTTAATGAATTTGAAATCCTACTCGGAATGGACTGGCTAATGAAATACGAAGCCAAATTAGATTGTAATAATCGAACGATTTCGATCAGAACCAAATTTGGGAATTACATTGAAATATCTTATAAGGATCCGAGTCCTAAGAGAGATAAGCTGATGTATACCTTAGGGTATCCTGAACCTAGTCTAGAGTCCATACCTATATCCGGTAATTTCCAGATGTATTCGAAGAGGTTAGATCTTTGCCTCATTATAGAGAAATTGAATTCAGAATCGATTTAGTTCCCAATGCTCATCATGTTGTTCATGCAAGCCGTAGGATGGCACCAAGGGAAAGAATAGAACTATTCAATCAAACAAGAGATTTGCTAGAGAAAGGATTAATACGTCCTAGTGTTTCTGATTGGGGTTTAGCTGTGGTGTTCGTAGCCAAGTCTGACGGATATGACTAACCATTCGTAGAATGTGTCTGGACCCCTGAAAGCAATTAAGTGAATACAGTCTTCGGCAATTCTTAGCTGATGGAATCCTTGAGCTAGATCCTTTTTTAAAAAAGAATAGAACTAGTCAATCAAACCAGAGATTTGCTAGAGAAAGGATTAATACGTTCTAGTGTTTCTGATTGGGGTTCCACTGTGGCGTTCATAGCCAAGTCCGAAAGGCATGACTAACCATTCGTAGAATGTGTCTGGACCCCTGAAAGCAATTAAGTGAATACAGTCTTCAGAAATTCTTAGCTGATGGAATCCTTGAGCTAGATTCTTCAAGAAATCTATAGAAGAATATGTCAAGGTAAAGATTCTAGCTTTGAAGTCGATAATAGAGGAATTATAAGACTGAAAGGCGGGTTATGTTTCCCAGATATCCCTAAAACGTGAAGTTTTGGACAAGTGTCACAAGTCCAAGCTTAGTATCCATCCAGGAGTTAATAAGATGTATAGAGATATCAAAATAACTTTCTGGTGGAAAACAATGATGAGAGATATATCTATATACGTGAATTGTTGTGCTACTTGTCAACAAATTAAAAGTGATCAAAATAAAATGGCTGATTTACTCCAACCATTGGAGGTACCCAAATGGAAGTGGGATCAAGTGTCTATGGATTTTATAGATGAGTTGCCACGCACTCGAAAGGAAAATGAAGCAATTTGGGTTATTGTGGACCATCTGACCAAGACTGCCTACTTTATCCCAGTAAAATCTTGCCGAACAGCGGCAAGTTTGGCAGAGCTATATATAAAAGAGATTGTTCATCTCCATGGTAGACCCAAAAGTATAGTGAGTATCGTGATACGATCTTCACTCGTAGATTTTGGGAGGCATTTCAAGCCGCATTAGGAACTAAAATGAACTTCAGCACTGCTTATCACCCACAGTCTGATGGGCAGACTGAAAGGATAAATCGAATCTTAGAAGATCTATTGCATGCTTGTATTCTTAACTTTGGTGGTTCACGGGAGGACCATTTGCATCTGGTTGAGTTCTCATATAATAATAGTTATCAAGCCAGTATCAAAATGGCTCCTTTCGAAGCTTTATATGGTTATCCATGTCGATCACTTGCATGTTGGATCGAGTCAGGTGATAGACTCGTCCTTGGACCAGATATGATAAAGGAAGCTACGGAGAAGGTTGATTTTATTCGAAAGAAATTGAAAACGGCTCAAAGTCGTCAGAAGAGTTATGCTGATCACAGAAGAAGATATTTAGAATTCTATGTTGGAGATTCTGTTTTCTTCAAAATTTCTGCAATGCGGGGAGTGTTGAGATTCGAAAAAACTGGTAAGCTGGCACCACGATATATTGGTCCTTTTCCTATACTGAAGAGGATCGATCCGTTGGCTTATCGTGTGCAGCTACCCAATTGGTTAACTGGCGTACACGATGTGTTTCACGTTTCACATCTTCGAAAATATGTGCACGATTCAGATAGTATTATTGAAGAAGCTGCTCAGCAGGATTTGGAGATCACACCAAATCTGGCAGTAAAAAGAGAACCGTTAAAGATCATTGATCGAGCTGAAAATCAGCTGTTGAATAAAGTTGTGAAACTAGTTAAAGTGCAATGGAGTGGTGATCCAAATGCCTGTACTTGGGAAACAGAGGATGGCATGCAGAAGTCCTATCCCAATTGCAGAGTATATATTCTGGCTTAAACTGATAAGCCATTTCTCTATCTTTTTGTATGTATTCATATATTCTTTGTTTGTCTCTCTCTCTCTTTCAAATTTCGAGGACAAAATTTTCTTAAGGGGGGAGAATCTGTAACATTCCAATTTTTATCAATTTAAAATTAGTAATTGATATAAATTTTGGAATTAAATTAAAATCAATTTGAAAATTTCAAAATAAATTAGATAAGTACTGATTTGTATATTTGAATAAAATGGTAATTCACATGTGAGCTTAAGAATTCAAAATAACAAATATTTTAAATTTATTTAAATTTAAAAATATATGTATATAGGTAGATTTGAATTTGACTTTTAATTTAAATTTGAATTTGGATTTAAAATTTAAATCAATATCTTAGTAAAATAATTTGGATTTAAAATAATATATAGGTGATTTATTTAATGTGTAATTTGTTTTGAACCATTTTATTTTAAATTGTATATATTTAAATAAAGGAGAAATGTATTTATAAAATAGAAAATACAATTTAAAATGATATATATATATATATATTATTCTCATGAAAAATAATAATAAATACAAGCGTAAACATATAGCGTGGGAAGATTAACAAGTGTTAGTTTTTAGCACATAGTTTAAACAAGTGTAATCCATGAAACAAGGGAGTTAACAAGTGTCATCTTTTTGTTTTTATTTACAAAAAATAAATAAAAATAGAAAACAAAGATATATAAACTTTCTACTCTTCTCATTCTCATTCCTTTATCTCCATTTCCAAAGCCTGTATATTTTAAAATCAGAAAACAAAGTAATCAAAAGCAAGACAACTTCTTTAACATTTACAACAAATTCCAGTAAAATAAAGATTTGAAGAAAGCAAAAGAATTCTAATATCTTTCACAGTTTAAAAATCTGAAGCCTGATTGCATTATAAACTGAATCAAGTTCAACAATCAAGCAAAGAATAATTCAACTCAGCAAATCAAAGATTTCAAGATCAAGCCCAGATCAAATAAACATAATTCATATTTTCAAATTAAATCAAACATTTCTAGGATTTAAAAAGCTCTCTGTTTTTCAAAACTTAGTGAGTAAACTTTTGAAATCTGGATTTTTGACTTGTTGTTTGAGAATCATGCTCGAAGAAAAGTGATAAAGTATTGTATGTATACAAGTATATGGATATATGTGTGGATTGGCTATGCATGTTGGGAAAATAGACATATGCATTTTTGTTCCAAGTTTTCAGGCATCAAGCCTGTTCAAAATTCGAATGCTCTTCCTGTGATCCATATTAGACTTTAGGATCTAAACAAAATTAGTTTGTTTTAACATGTTTCAAGTTTTAAAAATAAATTTGAGCAAAAATAAATTAAAGTTTTTCTGGAAATTGGAAAATACAGGCAAAATTCAAAATATGTTAAATTTCAAACATCATAAATTCTAGTTTCAGGTGTACCATCTGAAATGTTACCGAAGATAATGAATTTTGAAAGTTAAATCAATATTTTTAATGAAGTATTGATCGAGAAATTCGAAGTTGAACGATATTGTGTTTATTGGCGAATTCTGGTGATCGTCGACATGAGGGGTGTTGTGATTGAGATTGAAGCTTGCATGATGGTCGTGGATCATCAAAAAATGTTAGATGGATTTATAGTTCATCGTGGCATCGAGACAGTGGTGATGTAGGGTTTTAAGCCCATGTTTGGTCAAGATTGGAATTTTTGTTACTACGTCATCGTTAGTTGACCGGAGTTGATTGCTCTGGTGGGAATCATAGCGTGGGGGATTAGCGAAGCTCTGACAAAAATTTCATGTTCTCTGATGGCCTAAGGCGGTGGTGCGAGGCGATTATGTGGCGATCGTTTTTGTTCCTGTTTGGGTCAGATGGTTCGTTGGCGAGTCTAACGTCGACTCTGATTTCTGGGTGATCGTGAGACTAGTGTGGGTCGTCACCGATGTGTGGAAGGTCGGAGCTTGGATCGTAGGTAGCCGGAGCTCTGATGCATGTGCACACGCCACTAGGTTGTGTCAATTGCCTGGATGGGGAAGAAAGGTTTTCAACTCGAAGTTGTCTTCGGGGAAGCAGGTCACATGCTCGGTTTTGACTCTAGTATTTTTGGGCTGCACCAGATTTTATAAAACTTAAACAAAATCAAAGTTTTGAAAATGAAAATTTGGGGTTAGCCCGGGGACGTCTCGAAGAAAGCAGGCATGTGTCTCGAGTGACACTTGGGAGGCTTCTGGTTGGGTTGAAAACAGTTTTCAAAATTAAAAAAAAAACAAATTCAAATTTGAATAATTTTAGATTTATTATTTTAAAATATGTGTTTTATTTTAAAAAGGGGATTAGTAAAGGTTTAAATTAATTATTTGAAAATAATTAAGTTTATTATAATTATGTAATCATTATTTATAAATAAATTCTTAATTTATTTTAAAATAAATGATTAATTTAAATGAAATGTTGTTTTAAATTTTTAATTAACCTTAAATATTTTAAGTTAAATTTTGGGTGTGTGTTAATTATCTACAAGGTTTTTTAATTTAATATTTTAATAATAATTAAAGGTTAATTTATTATAACTTAAAATTTTAATTAATTTAAAATTGAGGATAAATTTATTTATGTAATTAATTAAAGAATAATTAATAAATGAATGTAATTAAGATTAATTAATGAATAATTAAGCATTAATTAAGAATAATTTATTTATTTATTAATTAATAATTAAAGGTTAATTAAATGATAATTAAGGTTAATTAATTATTAATTAAGATTAATTAATTAATAATCAAGGACTAATTAATTTATAATTAAGAATAATTAATCATTAATTAAGGATAATTAATGAAAATAATTATGTGATTAATTAATTATAATCACACGATTAATTCATCTTAATTGTAGATGATTGATTATTGTTGAATGCTTTGTATTGATTGATATCCCTGATATGTGGTTGTGATACTATGTGATATGATGTGCTTTGTGCTGAATTATGACATCTGTAAATATATTACTGTGTGAATGTGAAAACCCTTTGGCCTGTAAAACGGCATTTGAATTTCGATGCGACAGAGAGTCGGATTCCAGTTGGTTATTCGAAACCCACATCGAGCCTTAAGGGCGAATCTTTACGATTGATATATATTTTTAAAATTAAGTGCTCACTATTCGGTTTAGCCGGGAGAGGACTTTGGGTCATATTACTCATTTCGAATAGTGATACGACGAAATGAATAACATTTGAAGACTGTGGTGAAGACCGAGTGTCTTCGAGAACGATAGGATAACATGCCTAATGATTCTACACTAAGTTGCTCCGGTATAGAGGTCTCCATATGTGATGGGGAGTCCGATCGAGATTGTGGATACCCGGATTGCAAGGGCTTCTTCCTTTATTGGACGAAGTGCCTTCAGTTCCGTTCGAACCCGAAACGGACTTGTATGGTTGTATGTCTGACATTACACTTTGAGATATAAAGCTGATTTCTATCAAATACATTTGTGTTTGTGGCGGAGAATTTATTCTCTTAGCTTAACACCCTTCTCTGAGAGGTACGAGCTCAGAGGTTATGTAGTTGATGGTTATTAGTGATATACTCCTAATTTGGTAGTGTAGCATGCTGAGTGCGGCTGATGATTTATTTATCGAAGCATGGCTTTTGTGAAAAGCGTAGCTTTGTGGATGAGACTTCATCGAACCTCACAACTTGGAAATGGTCGAAATAGGAAAGTTGCAGCAAGGTTATTAGGGTCGCGCCCCTAGTAACCGTCCATTTTCTTTTGGATAAAAGTGATGTCATGGTATGGAGTCTAGATATTTAACTATGTGGTTATTGCTATTTGTTAGTGGAATCCAGGGATAAAGGTCGGTAACGACCGGGGATGGAATACTTGTAGGTGTTACCTAGTTATAGAGGTAACCCGGCCTTGTGTTGGTAGAGATCCGGTTTGGTTCTTGGGGGCGTCCCTCTAGAGGCGTCCCATTTGGTAAGGATTGCATGACCGTTGTTGGAAATCCAATCATTCAATACGATCCCTATATAGTTTTAGTTATATAACCTGCCATTTACTTATGGTGGTGATCCACCGTTTAGATGGTAGCTATAGAAGGTATACCATAATGGTGGTATGCTGGCTAAGATTTATATTATACCTTCGAAATGTTTTTCTACACTATGCAATAATAATATCAAAAAAAGAGTTTTCTCGTGTCAAGCATGTTTGACTATCATAAGAAGAAATCTCCTCCATTGTGCGATTGCATTGTGTGTGTGGCGGGAGGTCTTTTGGTAGTTTTATTTTCCAAAAGCATAACGGATTTATTTTATAAATTGTTTCTGTACAAACAACTGTTTTTTTACTAATATCGGTCCCATGACTGACTCGGAGTTTATTGTTCCCTTCCTAAACTTTGGGAGGCCATAATTTCCACACGGGAAGCCTAGAAACAGGTTATCCGTGTTTTGGAGCTAGCTTGGATTATAAGCCTTTTGGTAGCTATCATATTTTGGAAGGTTTTTGGTTTGGGAATCTTTTAAAGCCCTTGGAGTTTGGTTTTGAAGGTGCTTATGTTGGAATCGCGCTATTACTCTCTTTCTTTTGAAGACCCGTTGTTATTGTTCCGCTGTGGTGTTATCATGATATTGTGTCATGTGTAAATCACTCTGATGTTGGAGATCATTGTTGTAATTAAATATTATATCAAAAGTTGTATATGTGTTGGGATCAATGATAATTCATTTTGTCTCCGCTGTTTATATTCATCTAATGTTGTTATAGGCTCCATCCGGACTGGAGTTCAACGTTTAAATCTTCGGCAGTCGAATACAAGTGAGGTCTTTGATGTCGATTTTTGAATGCTGGATTTCGGGTCATGACACTATTGCAATCTTTAGACATTCATGTTTGCAAGTCGGATCAAATCTCCATGGACTTTATTGACTATCTTCCCCGTTCATGTTCGGGTCATGACAGTTGGTGGATGATAGTAGATAGACTTACAAAATCCACCCATTTTATTCCCGTTTGGTCTAATCGGACCGTACCTCTCTTGGCCAAACTCTATGTTAGGATAATTGTTAAATTGCATGGAGTTCCTACTTCTATTGTTGTGATCGTGATCCATTATTTACTAATGGATTTTGGAAGAGTCTTCAAAAAGCTTTTGGAACGAAGCTTAATTTTAGCACCGCTTATCATCCTCAGTCCAATGGACAAACAAAGCATGCGAATCAAACTCTTGAAGGTCTCTTTTGTGAATGTGTTCTTGATTTTGGTGGAAGTTGGGAAGATCATATTTCTCCTGTTGAGTTTTTCTATAATAATAGCTTCCAATCTAGTATTGATATGGCACCTTTCGAGGCACTCTACGGAAGGCCATGCCGATCTCCTTCATGTTGGCTTACGGCTGGCGAGATGCTGGTTTTAGGTCCAGATTTTATTTGTGGTTCCAAAGAAAAGATTAACCTTATTCGTCATAGGATGAAAGAAGCTCAAAGTAGACAAAAATCCTATGCCGATAACTGAAGAAGGAATTTGGAATTTTCTGTGGGAGATTTGGTATTTATTCGTGTTTCACCTATGAAGGATGTTGTGCATTTCAGTCGATCGGGAAAATTAGCACCTCGATATGTTGGTCCATCTCCCATCACCGAACGTATTGATTCTGTGGCTTATCACCTTTTATTATCGGCTCAATTTTCTGCTATTCATAACGTTTTCCGTGTCTCTTAACTACGAAAATGCCTTAGAGATTCAGATTTTATTCTTGAGCCCGGTGTTATTGAAGAAATTGACGTTTCGCCAATTTGACTTATGAGCAACATTCTATTCGTATCATTGCTAAGGAGGTTAAACGCCTTCGAAATAAAGATGTTCCACTTGTAAAAGTTCAATGGTCCTCAAATCCTAAGGATTGCTCTTGGGAATCCAGAGAATTCATCGAGCGAACACATCGGGACTTACTCTCTTATGCTCCTTAAGGTGAACTTCTCATTTCAAAATTTCTTCCTTTGTATTGATATGCTTTTATGGTTGTTACTCTTTGTTTTCTTCTTAAGTATTGCGAGGATGCAATTTCTTTAAGGAGGGGAGTCTGTAGCAACCCATATATTTTACGATTGTATATTTAAATGTTTTATTTAAATATAACATCGTTAGTCAGATTAGAGTCCGAAATGCTACTTTTTGCAAATAGTCGAATTATGACTCGAGACCACTTCCATCGAGTCCAAAATGGCGTCTACGACCTTTTTGAGTATAAACATCGATATGTTTGGAGTTGAGTAGAATTTTGCTATTTTTCTATTGGGCTTTGGGTTTGGGTTTCAGTCCACTAACCCAACATAATAAGCTAACTCTCCCTCTAACTTCTCTTCATTCATTTTCATTTCCTAACACTTTCAACCTAAAGTAAAAATGGGGGAAAGAAAGGGATATTGAAATTGAAATTCCTAAGCCCTAGATTACTAGGAAATTCAAGATTCAAGCTCCAAAATTAAAGAGAAGCTTAGGTAAGAATCCACTTCATCTTCTCCATCTCAATCTCTCTTCAATTCTCATAAATTTCTAAACCCTAAATTAGGGAAAACTTCACCTTTGATAATCGATTGAAGATTCTAGAGGTGTATTGAAGAGGAATTGGTCTTGCATTGTTTTAAAGCCTCTCATTCGCTGTCTTTGAGTTTTAAAGGTGAGTTTTTTTTAACTCACATCTACGTTTATAACTTTCATTGTTGTTAGGAATGAATTTCTAACATCTATTCACATTCATTTGCTTTTGATTTGAATTGTTTTGGTGAATTTTCTAATTTTGATGTTTTGAAGACCAAATCTTTAAAGATCCTATCTTGGATGTTTGAACATGTTATTTGGGGTGTATCGAAGAGCCTATAGGACTGGGTTATCGATTGACATAAATCCCTAACATCTGTAGCTCGTTCGACCGCATTTCGGTTTGGATTTTCTCTTTTTGAGCTAGGCTGTTTTTTTGCCTAGCAGAAAAATCCAAATGTTTAGAACAAAATCCAAACGTCTGAAATGAAATCCAAACGTCTGGTTGAAAAATCCAGACATCTGAAAAGGGTCCCTGGAAAGGGTAGGGCTAAAATCCAAACGTCTGAAACAATATCCAAATGTTTGGAACATAATCCAAACGTCTGCTTGAAAAATCCAAACGTCAGAAATAGTTCTGGAATTAAAAAGAAAAAGGAGAAAAAGCATATATTTTTCCAAAACATAGGTTCAGACATCTGGTTGGTAATTTCAGACGTTTGGAACTGTTTAATTTGCTTATTTTGGCTGTTTTTGAGTGGATTTTCAATTTTAATCGATTTTTGTTGATTTGGTTAGTTGTTATCATTTATTATTGACTTTGATGGCTTCTTTTCTGGATTTTTTGGATATATCCATTTGATGGATTTGACATCAATTTCTATGGTTTTGATTCACGTCATCGTATGTGAATTTTTGGTGATTGATTGTTTTTACAATCATTTCTATGATTTTTCACTTTAAAATACAAAGGTATTTATACTGGTAGTAAATATCCAAACTCTTTCACAAAAATGATTCAACACTATTTTTAATACAAAGCTTGTTTTTAAATCCGTTTTGTAATCTATTAGTATATACAAACCTTTACCTCATTCGTTCGAGAAATCTAATTAAACAACTGAGCAAAACAAGTGGTATGAAACGCTTGCGTTTACTTTATCAGTTAATTCTTGGACTTGTTCGATCGAATTCTAGTGACAACTTTCGAGTCGAAATCTACAATCTATTTGTAAATATTTAAGTTAAGCCAAAGGTTATGGGACATGAAGCTAAACTCATATATTTACTAGCTTAGTGTACTTTACACTTATTTTCGAGTGGAAGTCTACAATTTGTTTGTAAATAATTAAGTTAAGCCAGTGGTTATGGGACATGAAGCCTAATTCATTTATTTACTAGCTTAGTGTAATTTACAGTTGTTGATTTATGATGATCATTCAGTGGAGTTTCGGCTCAATTTGGTGGGGTAGCGACCCATTGTCTTCGGGCCGTTTGTGGAGCCTCAGCTCAAAGGTCTTCGGACCGTTTATGGAGCTTCGGCTCAAAGGTCTTCAGACCGTTTGTGGAGCTTCGGCTCAATGGTTTTCGGACTATTTGTTGAGCTTCGGCTCAAATTTGATGGTTAGCGTTCCGTTTTTGATACACATGTAGGTGAGTTTTCATGCTCCTGTTTGTGATAGGCCTTCCCCTTTTTGTAATTTTTGGATTTCTAGTTGATGATTTCTAGGATTTGTGTTTCACCAATTTTTGTAATTTCCATTGATAAGTTTAGTCTATATTTGTGGTCTGGTAAATAAAATAAAGAATATGACATTCTTTTTTGTGTTTGAGATTTTTGAGATATTGTATGATTTTTGTTGTTACTTAATGTATACTTGCCACGGTATGACATTTTTGTTATCATCCGTTTTTATCATATCTCTTATCCTATCTTATTTTATATGATATTTATAGCTAGACTGATCCGTTTATTATATTCTTCTTAAATAATACTCGGGTCAGACCGAGGTATTTCAGGTGCTTCTGCTTGACTTCTTATCTGGGTCCGTCATCTGACTTTTGGCTAACACTTAGCTTAGTAGTTTTTGTTGTATACATTCGAGATAGAGACTCCTTGATGTATACATATTCTTTTATCTAGCACTTGTAACTATTCTTTTGTGATGTACTGGATCTTACATGACCAATACTTTGATGTACACTTTATGTGTTACATTCATATCTGTTTTCGCCTTAGTGATATGAATATCTGTGACTGATTTTGTGTTATGCTTATTTTATATTTGTTTCGGAAGACCACATAGCCACTGTGTAGTAGCTTTGAGTTTGTATCGATATGTCGGATTCCCTCTTTAAATGAAATGCATGACCTTTTATCTAGTATATAGGTACTCGCACAAAACAATTAAACAGATGGTCGCCCCTCAACAGCCTTATTCTTCCTTCTAGTCGACGGCATACCTCGTAGTGTCCTTGGCTAGCGTGAGAATAGAGGTGGGGCGTCACACCGAGATCCGTTGCCAACATATAATCGGCCTACCACTTGATTGATAGTACCAAATATGATCACCCTTAGTTAATGGGCACAGAAGCGTACAAATAAGAGATAATATGACTGTAGATAGGGTTGATCATACCCTAATTGGAAGCAACCCACTTAGTAATGTTGCGTCCCCCTGTTTTAGCCATTCCAGGTTGATGAGGCTTGAGGCTACGTTTTACCTTTTATATAGTACTTCCCACTTGAAAAGCTAACACTGCCTTCCAAGCAGCAATGCAATGCCAGCATTCATCCATACATGTTGTTCAGGACATAAACAAACCAAAGGAACTACTTCTACTACAATAATCCTCAGGATTAACAGCAAGTATCCCTTGAACTTCAACGGCCCCATCTTCGGTTCCATACTCTTCAAGACATTTTTAATTCGAAACACTTGAGTTGGAAAATTCCTCCTCTCAAATTTCTTTTTGAAAACATTACTTGCTATAAACCGATCCACTTATCCTTTATAAAAGTTTCCTTTTAAAAGCTCCATTGACATTTGAATTCCTTTATAAATTTCCAATTTATGAAACACATAAGTCTACAAGTCAATTTACCAAACCTCTAGAATCATTTATAAAATATTTCCCCATTTAAAACTCTTTTGATAAATCTTCTTTAAGAAATTTTTTTTGCAAAATATCTTTTGCAACTCATCCTTTTAAATCACTTTAAATAAACCTTTTTACTTATTAAAACCCATTTTTATAAACAAGTTATTATTTATAAATGCCTTTATAAAATAATAATGTAACTTGAAAATTTATTTATAAACCTTAACCCTAAATTGATTAAAGAATTGAAATTAATTCAAATCATACTTTATAAATTCAAAAAGAGCTTAGCAATCTCACTGACACTTATTTAAGTCACCATTTAGTTTCAATTTAACTCCAAGTCACTTTCAATTATTTACATAGGCCAACGTACATGTAAATCAAATCCATTATCAAATCAGAGAATAACATATCAATACAACTTAACTAGCAAATATATGTCCAAATAACATAACTATGGGATGGTGATTTGTCTACTAAATAGTTGTCCAAATCAATTCAATTAATTTATAGTAGAATGAGAATTTATTCTGCTAAAACATATGTCCACACAAACAACAATTTCATTATAGAAGAATAAGGATTTATTCTGCTATCAAATGTCCAAACAAACAATCAACTTATAGCAGAACGGAGATTTATTCTGCTAACACATATTCACACAAACACACCATTTACATAACTTATTCATGATTTTTTTCTACCTAATGGTACCGACATTTGAATCCCTTGTGTTTAAAATCATCCTTGGAAAATAAGTACCATCAAAACAATTTGATTCTAAAAAACAAAGGATTTAAAATTTACACTCTCTCTTAATACAATTAATTACAATTTAAACTCTTTATAAAATCATAATGATTCATTATTAAATTTGAACTTAATTCAATTATAAAATAATAAATAATTAAACCTTTAGTAAATAATTAAACCCTTAATTAATCCTTTATTAATTATTAAATAATAATTTAAAACCTTTATTAATAATTAACTATTAACTAGTCTCAGTTATTTAATTGATTAAAAAATATTTTAATTAAAACTAAAATAATAAATTAAAATTTTAATAAATAATTATTTTAAATTAAAACCTTAATTTATTTATAATTAAAAATAATTAAACACTCGATTGATAATCAACTAACAATTAACCGTATGTTTAAATAATAACTAATTAAAACTAATTATACACTTAATTAATAATTAAATAAAATTTATCTAGCTTAATTAGTAATTAATTTAAAGTTGATCTTACTTTAAAATATGATTAAATAAGAACAATTCTCTACTTAATTATAATTATTAAACATTGCTTAATACTTAATTAATCATTAATTATTTTCGAAAAACTTAATAAATTAAAAATTAATTATTAAGTTGTTAATTAACTTTTTTAAACATCATTATTGGGTTTATAAAACATTTACAAAACTTTCAAAGGAGAAAAAACTCAAAGTTTCAAAAATAGGATATTATCGAAATAGCATCCATAGCGACTATCGCTATAGATGTCATTTCTTAGAATTGTTTCCTGACTTCCTTCTTTGAAAACCTATCACTTGAAAGCTTTCTAACTTTTTGTAAACACAAAGTAAGTGATTTTGAAAATAAACAAAGTTTATAACTTTAACAAAATGGTTTTTGATCTTTAAAACCAAAGCTCGTATTTTCACACAAGGATTCTTCGTCGATAAACCAATCAAAGTGCTAACTTTTCTTAGCAGCTAACACATAATTATGTCGTAATAATGTACACATGAAACAAACAAAAAAATAAGAAAGATCACAACATATAATCAAAGTTTACAATTTCCCAAACAACGCCATATTTAACTTCAATCTCAAGCCTAACTTTTCAACTCATAACAACCTATAAGCATATTCAACCACACCATATCTAACCAATTCAAGTCACAAATCATAAACAATTCATATAATACATAGAAGGTAAACATGAATTTTTAAAAAGCTAAAGGACTCACCAAATATTTCAGAAACCTCTTAGAACTTGTAAAGCTTAAAAAACCACACAAAATCAATTGGAAATGGGTCACTTTTTCTTCGATTTTTGCAATCTTAATTTCAAAATCTGGACAAGTTGCAAAAAAAAAGTTTATGAAATTATTATCTCTACAATTTTTAAAAATGAATCACCCAATTTTGATTTATTTTGAGGGATATATGGTCAAAAGAAGGAGTGGTATTTTCGGCCTTGATCTTAGGTCCAAAAATGAGTCAGAAAGAAATGCAATTATGCCCCAAAAATATTCGAAATTTGAAAAAGTAATGCAAATAAAAGTTGTAGCCACTAGAATTCTATATGGTTTTGAAAAATAAAATCTTGATCTGGAGTACTGTTACCGAATTAAGTGGGAGGAAAATAGAGAAGTTTTTAAAATGAAAAGGAGGAGATTAAACAAGTTTGAAACCATTTTAAAGGTTTAAACATAGATTTTTTTAAACTTAAAATTATGAATGAAAGCCATTAAATAATGCTCAATCTTTAGGAAATTTTCCAAGTGAAAATAGAATGAGAAAAAATGAATAAAAATTATGAAAATAAGTATTTATACTAAGACACATATTACATTACCAATCGACAACATTGATTATGCGTGTTGACAATTCATAAGCCGCTTAACAGATCAAACAACACAGTATTAAACATTTTATATCACTAATAAATATATGCTCCTATATATATATACTCAAACCCATCATAAGGATTTCCGTTACCAAATCTCTTAATGTGTTACCCCATCAAAACCAAGGTTCTCACATAGCCTTACGATTTAATACCATGCTGTAATGATCCGCCTTTCCAAACCCCAGAAGTCGGCACTAACACATTCATAGTATTCACGTGATGAATAACTAAGTGCCAGAAAGATTGATTGTTAGAGTAAAGAATAGAGATAGAAGATAAGAAGAAACTAAATAAGTACAGAATCTCACAACGCAACAGAATAACATATATTAATCAACATAATACTTTACAAAGTCATTTCAAAAAAGATACATCGAAGTCATAATAATACAATTCTACCCTTATATAACAGCTTGTCTCTACCTAACTGATATAAGATACATATAATACTACGGAAACAAGATAACAACTTGCTATCTATAAAGCCTCCTGCTCCAACTCCACCAAAATGCATCCATGGCTGCCCAAAAAAATTTGAGTACCCAAGAATTTTAGGAAAAAAAATAAAACTATGGGTTAGACATAGGTCTAGTGTGAGTAAACTCAAACAGCTGAATTATTATGTTTAAAGCCCTTTTAAAATCAAAGATATCCCTTAAGACCACGCCACACATAAACATGAACGGGTTTTTATCTTACGATAACCAAACCATTTCATATGAATTCTCTGGTATTATAATAGAGTGTAAGATACAAATACTTATTAATCATAGCCAAAAAAATTTAATGAAATTCCAGCATAATAGGTATACAACTAAAACCATAAATGCCCATATTAGAGAATGGATTCCATACAATGACTGGGCTACTAAGCTACCGCACGTCACGGTGCATCTCTAAATAAAATAACATTGAGGACCTCACTAGGATCCCCTGCCAACACAGAACTGATCTACCATATGACTAGTAGTACCGGATATGATCACCCTTTTGTTAATGAGCCCTAAAGCATACAAATGGGAGATAATATCGACTCTAGTTAGGGATGATCATACCCAAATTGGAAGAGACCCACTTAGCCCTGATGCGTCTCCCCTGATTTAGCCATTCCAGGTTGATGGGGCTTGAGGCTACATTTTACCTTTTATATAGTACTTCCCACTTGGAAAGCTAACACAACCTTCCAAGCAGCAATGCAATGCCAGCATTTATTCATACATGTTGTTCGGGACATAAATAAACCAAAGGCACTATTTCTACTACATCCATTTTGGGATAATCCTCAACATTAACAACAACTATCCCTTGCACTTCAATGGCTCCGTCTTTGGTTCCATACTCTTCAAGATATTTTTAACTCGAAACACTTGAGTTGGAAAATTCCTCCTTTCAAATTTCTTTTTGAAAACATTACATACTATAAACCAATCCACTTGTCCTTTATAAAAGTTTCCTTTTAAATGCTCCCTTCATATTTAAATACCTTTATAAATTTCCAAAATCAATTTATAAAACAATATAAGTCTACAAGTCAATTTACAAAACCTCTTTACAAACCTTTAGAATCATTTATAAAATATTTCCCCATTTAAAATGCCTCTGATAAATCTTATTTAGGATAAATCTTTTACAAAATATCTTTTGCAACTCATCCTTTTAAATCACTTTAAATAAAACTTTTTATTTAGTAAAACACATCTTTATAAACAAGTTATTATTATAAATACCTTTATAAAATAACATTGTAACTTGAAAATTCATTAATAAACCTTAACCCCAAATTGATTATAGAATTGAAATTAATTCAAAATCATACTTTATAAATTCAAAAAGAGCTTAGCAATCCCATTGGTACTTATTTAAGTCACCATTTAGTTTCAATTTAGCTCCAAGTCACTTAACAATTATTTACATAGGCCAACATATATGTAAATCAAATCCATTATCAAATCAGAGAATAACATATCAGTACAACTCAACTAGCAAATACATGTCCAAATAACATAACCGCGGGATGTCCAAATACATTAATCTTTATTAACTTTGAACTTAATTTAATTATAACATAATTAATAATTAAACATTTAATAAATAATTTATTATAAATTAAACCCTTAATTAATCCTTTATTAATTATTAAATAATAATTTAAAACTTTTATTAATAATTAACTTTTGACTAATCTCAGGTAATTAATTAAAAAATATTTTAATGAAACCTTAAATAATAAGCTAAACTTTTAAAAATAATTATTTTAAATTAAAACATTAATTTTTTGGCATGGCCGACGGGGTTGATTGGTCCCCGACCAATTTATTAAAACACAAAAATCCTACAGAGGGAACAAACACAAAGGGACAACATGAAAGCACACACACCGGGGTAGACAAGGAAAGACAAAAAACAAAAACAAAAAACAATTCACAATTGCAAAGGCAAGGATATTCCAGGATCACGAACACACAGCATTTGAAGGGAGCAAATAACTTCATGCTTTATCCATCTTTTAAAAGAAGCATTATTCTTTCCATTATTTGCATCAAATACTCTTGTATTCCTTTCTTTCCAGACAGCATATAAGAAGCTTTTAAGCACGACCGTATTCATTCTCTTATTCTTCTGCTTACTTCCCGTATTTGCATGTATCCTTTTCCACTCCATACTGTTGTCATTCGAAGGACTGTGACCATTCATGTTCACCATGATATCAGCCCAATTCTGCATGATAATATCACACTCAAAAAAGAGATGCTCCACAGTTTCAACAGACTCACCGCAGAAAGGGCAATTCATATCCAAATTCATTCCCATGCTTGCCAATTTCGCTTTAGTTAATATTGCACGCTTCAGAACTTTCCATAAAAATAAATTTTCTCTCATACTACTATCATTATTCCAAACCCTCTTCCACCACGACCATGCTTGAATGCCACTGTTACGTTGCATATACTTATAAGTTTCACCAATTTTAAATCCAGCTTTCTTCTCTCCCCAAACAATCCTAGGAGAAGTAGACTGTAAAGGGGAAAACTGTCTTATCTTATCCCAAATTATTTGAATTCGCTGGTTAGAAGAATACTTACCTACTCCCTGAAAAGTGTGCAGCACATCCATGACAA
This sequence comes from Allium cepa, assembly GCA_030765085.1. Taxonomy (NCBI): domain Eukaryota; kingdom Viridiplantae; phylum Streptophyta; class Magnoliopsida; order Asparagales; family Amaryllidaceae; genus Allium; species Allium cepa. Next base: position 407,515,427 of record CM060939.1, on the reverse strand, counting down.
AAGTAGATTGATGAATACCAGTTTGCATTATTTCATTGAATGAAAGTTTTCGTCTAATAATATAAACCTGCTCGAGCCAAGGATCATCCCAGAATTTAACCTTATATTTCGGATCAGTATTCATTTGAATTAGAGGGAGGACATACTCCTTAAGTTTGAACATGCATTGCCAAGTCCAACTTAAATTCTGAGGCTTGTTCATATTCCATAAGTTTTTTCCTTTAATCACATTCTTAACAGACCACCTTGCCCATAAGCTATCAGGATTGTTGAACAATGTATCGTAATGCTTAGCAAATGCAGTTTTATTCCATTGCTTGAGGTCAAAAAGTCCTAGCCCTCCCTTATTTAATGGAGTCTCAAGTGAATTGAATTTAATAGGAGCAAGGTATCTCCCCATAGTTCTTCCAGTCCAAAAGAATCTCATAATGGCGCTTCTGATCATTTTAATTAATTTGAATGGAAGAACAAAGGTTTTAGCCCAGTACACTTGCATGGCATGGATGATAGACTTTATAAGAGTTAGCCTTCCAGCTTGACTCAGCATCCTAGTGGTCCAATTTGACATTCTTGAAGTAATTCTCTGATACAAAGGATTGCATTGGTTCGTTGTTATCTTGGAAGAAGTAAGAGGTAATCCAAGATACATATCATTGGATAGGTTAAGTGGTAAACCAGATATATTAGCTATAAGAGCTTTCTGTTGAGTACTTACACCAGCAATAGTGATAGCAGATTTGTGAATGTTTACTTTAAGACCTGTCATCATATAAAACTGCTGGAGAATGTTCATTATGTTTTGAATAGTGAAAGCATCAGGAGCACAGAACAATATAAGATCGTCGGCAAACATAAGAGTTGATATTTGGGGATCTTCACATTTTGGGTGGAGCTTAATTTTTCCTTGCTGTATTGCTTCATTAATCATCCTAGTTAGAAGTTCCATCACCAAGATAAAAATATAAGCAGATAATGGGTCTCCTTGTCTAATTCCTTGTTTGCTATTAAAGAATCCTTTCATCATTCCATTAATGTTGATCGAAAAATTAGGTGTTGACATACATTCATAAACCCAAGCAACAAAATGAGGAGGAAAGTTCATATATCCCATTATTCGAACTATGCTATTCCATTGCAACATATCAAAAGCTTTCATGATATCAAGTTTTATCATCGCCTTAGGTTCAGAATTTGTGCTTTTATATCCTTTCAAAAGTTCATGAGCAAGAAGAACATGATCAAGAATATTTCTACCAGGGAGGAAGGCTGCTTGATTAGAAGATATTATATTGGGAAGCACAAATTTTAATCTCGTAGCAATAATTTTAGAAATGCACTTATATATAGTATTACAACAGGATATAGGACGAAAGTCAGTAACTTCATGAGCATTGTTGTTCTTGGGGACTAAGGTAATATTAGTGTAATTAAAGGACCGATAGATTTTGCTCTTTTTGAAAAACGTAGTTATGGCATTACAAACATCAGCAGAAACTATTGACCAGCACGTGGTGTAGAAACATGCATTCATCCCATCAGGACCACCACACGAATTTGTGTTAAGAGAGAACATAGCATCATGAATTTCGTCATGGGTAACTTCAGAACAGAGATAAGCATAATCATTTTGATTAAGAATCGGCAGGATGTCAGATGGAATAATATCAATATTAGGGATGAAGTTATCTGAGTTACCAAGTATGGAAGAGAAGAATTTTTCAAATGCATTCTGAACTCCTTCAGCAGTAGAATGAAGGTTGCCGTGTTCATCAACAATAGAAACAATGTTATCCTTACACTGCTTGCTTTTAAGACTGGCATGAAAATATGCACTATTTCTGTCACCCTTTTCCCACCATTTAATTCTTGACTTCTGTCTTATCATCTCACTTTCTTTAGTTAAAGCATCATAATATTGCATGGATAGATTAGCTTCTTCAGCTGATAATTGAGGGTCATTGACATCATTCATCATAGCCTTTTGAGTATCAATAAGTTTCAACAAGATAGCAGCACTCAAACCATCTCCTATACCATACTTCTTATAAGCCCATTGCTTCAGCACAGTCTTCATTTCTTTTAATTTTTCCTGCAAAACAAATAAATGATTACCTCTCTTTGTCTTGTTCCAAACTTGCAAAACAATATGTTTAAAGTCAGGTTCAAGAACCCAAGAGTTAAAAAATTTAAAATTTGATTTCCCTCTCATGTCCAATTCTCTGAGATGGATAATTTGAGGGGAGTGGTCAGAGAGGATAGGAGGGGAAAGGAAAGAGTGAAGGAGAGGCCATCTGAGAAGGGCATTATGATTGGCAAAGGTATGATCTATTCTAGAAAAAGTTCTGACACCAGTTCTTCTTTTATTATTCCAAGAATATTGCATCCCCACAGATTTTACAGGAATAATCTCAGCATCAATAAGAGTTGAATTAAGTGGTTGAATTTCATTGAGTGACAGAGGGTTCCCTCCAACTCTATCAGAGAAATTTAAACAGCAGTTAAAATCTCCACAAATAATCCATGGGTGAGTATTCTGCCTTAGAGAAGGAAGGACTGCATGAAGGGAGCCTCTAGCAGCAGCAGTGTTAGACGCATAAACAAATGTAATATAAAAGGATGTCTTATCTTTGGTGTCCAGAGCATGGCAGTGGATCATTTGGTCCGTGGAGAGGATAGCGGTTAGATTGACGTGGTGGGGATTAAAGAGGATCATAATTCTTCCATAAGGTGCTTCAATCAAATTATGTATAAGCTTCCAATCTTTTTTTATATATTCTGCAGCCTTAAGAGTTAAAGGAAGATTCAGTTTTGTTTCCAGCATTGCCAGAAGAGATAAATTATTGGATGCAATGAGATTTTTACATTGATCAAGCTTGATCATATTATGTGCCCCTCTAACATTCCATGCTCCTATGGTGGACATCATCATAGTACCCGGGCATTAAGCATTTCTAACTTCATTTTCCTTGTTACTGCATGCTTCGATGTCAAGTAAGATGGAATGGTTGCTGATAGTGGGGTATCTTCAAGTGGCCCATCCTTCAGGGTTATTTGTTGTGTCTGGTTGGATATGTTGGAAGGAGATTGAGTAGAGGAGGATTTGGTTTGAGTTATTGTTTTAGGAGGTTTGTATGCCATAGGAGGATTGATATTAGCATAAGGGTTGTTTTGTTTTTGTTTGAGGGTTGAAAGATTTGGAGGTTGTTGAATTGTGTCTTCTGTGCATGTCATATGTGTCTTGTGCATGTTTTCATCAGCATTCATAGGGTTGTTTTTCTCCATACTTTCATTCTTGTTGTTATTTCCACTTCTGGAACTTGTTCCTTCTTCACTGACTTTGTATCTTTCATTTCCACAGACTATTTTTCCTTTGTTGTTTTCTGTATTTCTTTCTAGTAATTGTTCCTGCTGTTTCTTTTGGTTGCTTTTCATTATCTTGACATGTTTCATGCTATTGCTTCTATGTTCTCTTTGAGAATGTGTGTATTCTGCTTTACTTGGAGTCTTTACTTGCAATTCTCGTATCAGTTCTCCTGCTACTACAGAAAATTCATCATTTTCCTCTTGACCATCATTCACTACATCAGTATCTTCAAGCTCCATCAAAACATCAAACTTATTTGTCAACAATAATTCTTCATCTCCTTGATCATCATACGTTTTCACATTTTTCCTTATTTCTATTTCATTACCCTCTACTTCCACTGTAGCTACATTAATTTCTTCAACTTCATCAAGAATAATTTCGCCTTGCTCTATTCTATTCTTAGATTCAATATTTATCTGCTCATGCTTGTCCCTCTCTTCAGTCTTCTTTTCTTTTTCATCACAGTCTAAAACTATAACTGTGTTCTCTTTTACCTTTTCACCACTATTTTTATCTTTCTCTTTCTCACTTCTAACATTGGCTATTTTCTTATGATTAACCCTCTGCCAACTCCTAACGTTTTGTTTTTGAGAGGGTTTAAAGTTGATATTTGGTTGATCTCTGTTCACTTTAACATCTTTATTAGGCCTTCTTCCCTCAATCTTTGTTTCATTCAATTTGTTTGATCCACTGGAGTCTTCAACATCACATGATTCAGTAGCATGTCCAAATTTGTTGCAATGAATACATACATCAGGCCTCCATTGATATTGTACATAAATCTTTTGAAATCCTCCTTCTACAAGTTTAACTAAGAATTCATTAGGCATCTCTTTATCAGGTTTAACTTCAATTAGACACTTTGCAAAGCTCATTCTATTCTGTTTCTCCGTCATTTCATCCATACACAGTAACTTGCCAAGGTGGCTACTCAGCCAGTTGATACCAAGCGGAGACCAGGCAAATAACGGCAAATTGTAAAGATGAACCCACACCGGAACCGCAGTGACAGAACCACTAATATTACTTACTGCAGCATCATAAGGTTTAATGATAAACATCTTATTCTTAATTATAATTGGATCACTCTGAAGGATTTTTCCTCTATCCTCATCACAAGAGAATTTAAATATAAATACTGTTCCATCAGATTTAACACTGACTGAGCCTTTAAGCTTCCAAATATACTTCAACCTTTGTATAACCGCCGAGTATGACAAAGGCTTGTCTAAAAAGAAACCAACCAGAGAATTTTTCCAAAGCAACTCACCAGCATCAATCACTTCCTTCGGTGGCACCAACATGGAGTTATCATACACCGGTTGCAGATCAACAGGGATGTACTTCCCAGCATTCAAAGGTTTATGCTTAAATAGAGAAGTCCATTTCTGTTCACCAAGAAACAGAGGAGTCGAATGGGAAGGTGGTAACATGATGGTAGAAGAAAGAGGAGGGTCCGGGGGGACAGGAGGTGGGGGAACAGGGGGAATAGGAGTTCTGACAACTAGGGCTGGGTCAACGGCGCATGTTGGTGAAGATACAGCGGGCAGAGGAAGGACGGATGTGATGGGGTTACTGGAATATTTAGCGGCGTAGGTATGGGTAGGGGTATGGTTAAGGTCATGGGGAGGTACGTGAGGAGCAGCCATGGACACGAGAGGTAGGGGCGTTTTTTTTGATTAAAACATTAATTTATTTATATTTAAAAATAATTAAACACTTGATTAATAATCAACTAATAATTAACCGTATATTTAAATAACAATTAATTAAAAATTAATTATATAATTAACTCATAATTAAATAAAATTTATCTAGCTTAATTAGTAATTAATTTAAAGTTAATCTTACTTTAAAATATGATTAAATAAGAGCAAATCTCCTCTTAACTATAATTATTGAACATTGCTTAATACTTAATTAATCATTAATTATTTTTAAAAAACTTAATTAATTTAAAATTAATTATTAAACTCTTAGTTCACTTTTTATGACGTCATTATTGGGTTTATAAAACATTTACAAAACTTTCAAAGGAGAAAAAACTCAAACTTTCAAAAATAGGATTTTTATTGAAACAGCATCCATAACGACTATCGTTATAGATACCATTTTTTGGAATTGTTTCCTTACTTCCTTCTTTGATTACCTATCACTTGAAAGCTTTCTAACTTTTTAGAAACATAAAGTAAGTGATTTTGAAACTAAGCAAAGTTTCTAACTTTAACAAAATGGTTTTTGATCTTTAAAACCAAAGCTCGTATTTTCACACAAGGATTCTTCGCCGATAAGCCAATCAAAGTGCTAGCTTTCCTTAGCAACTAACACATAATTATGTCGTAATAATGTACACATGAAACAAACCAAAACGTAAGCAAGATCATAACATATAATCAATGTTTACAAATTTCCAAACAACACCTTATTTAACTTCAATCTCAAGTCTAACATTTTAATCATAACAACAACCTATAAGCATATTCAACCACAACATATCTAACCAATTCAAGTCACAAATAATAAACAATTCATATAATACATAGAAGCTAAAACATGAATGTTTAAAAAGCTAAAGGACTCACTAAATATTTTGAAACTTTTAGAACTTGTAAAGCATAGAAAACCACACAAAAATCACTAGTAAATGGGTCATTTTCTCCTTGATTTTTGGCCATCTTACTTTCGGAATATGGACAAGTGGAAAAAATAAAAGTTTTATGAAATTATTATCTCTATAATTTCAAAAAATGAATCACTCATTTTTTATTTATTTTGAGGGATATATGGTCAAAAAAAGGAGTGGTATTTTCGACCTTGATCATATGGGTCCGAAAATGAGTCAGAAAGAAATGCAATTTTGCCCCAAAAATATACGAAATTTAAAGAAGTAATGTAAATAAAAACTGTAGCCAGTGGAATTCTATGTGGTTTTAAAAAATAAAATCCTGATTCAGAGTACTGTAGAAGAACAAATTAAGTGGGAGGAAAATGCAGAATTTTTTAAAATGAAAAGGAGGAGATTAAACAAGTTTGAAAGCATTTTAAAAGTTTAAACTTAGATTTTTTTTTAAAAAATAAAATAAAATTATGAATAGAAGCCATTAAAGAATGCTCAAGCTTTAATAAATTTTCCAACTGAAAAGAGAATGAGAAAAAATGAAAAAAAATTATGAAAATAAGTATTTGTACTAAGAGACACATTAAATTACCAATCGACAACGTTGATCAGGCGTGTCGACCAAATTCATAAGTCGCTTAACAGATCAAACAATACATTAAAAAACATTTTATATCACTAACAAATACATGCTCTTACACACACACACACACACTAAAACCAATCATAAGGCATTCCGTTACCAAATCTCTTAATGGGTTACCCCATCGAAGCAAAGGTTCTCACTTAACCTTGCGATCTGATACCATGTTGTAATGACTCACCTTTCTGAACCCAAGAAGTCGACGTTAATACATTCACGGTATTCACTTGATGAATAACTAAGTGCCAGAAAGATAGATTGTTAGGGAAAAGAAAGGAGATAGAAGATAAGAAGAAACTAAATAAGCATAGAATCTCACAATGCAATGGAATAAAGTATATTAATCAACATAATACTTTACAAAGTCATTTCAAAAATGATACATCAAAATCATAATAATACAATTCTACACTTAAACAGTTATAATAGTCTGTCCCTACCTAACTGATACAAGATACATATAATACAGTGGAAACAAGATAACAACTAGCTATCTATGAAGCCTCTTGCTCGAACCTCCCCCAAAATGCATCCATGGTTTCCCATAAAAATTTGAGCACCTAAGAATTTTAGAAAAAGAAAACTCTAGGTCAGACATAGGTCTAGTGTGAGTAAACTCAAACAGCTAAATTATTATGTTTAAAACTCTTTTAAAATCAAAGATATCCCGCAAGACCATGCCACACATAAACACGGAGGGGTTTTTACCTTATGATAACCAAATCATTTCATATGAAATTCTTTAATATTATCGTAGAGTCGAAGATACAATACTTATTAATCATAGCCAAAATTGTTTAATTAAATTACAACATAAAGGTATACAACTAAGACCGTAAATGCCTGTATTGGAGAATGTATTCCGCACAATAACTGGGCTACTGGGGTACAGCACGTCACTGTGCATCTCTAGATAAAATAACACTGAGGACCTCACTAGTATCCCCTGCCAACATAGAGCCTATCTACCATTTGACTAGTCGTACCAAATATGATCACCCCTTTGTTAATGGACCCCAAAGCATATAAATAAGAGATAATATCGACTCTAGATTGGGATGATCATATCCTAATTGGGAGCGACCGACTTAGCCCCGCTGCATCTCCCTTGTTTTAATCATTCTCGGTTGATAAGTCTTGAGGCTATGTTTTACCTTTTATATAGAACTTCCCACTTGGAATGCTAACACTGCCCTCTAGATAGCAATGCAATGTCAGCATTCATCCATACAAGTTGTTCAGGACATGAACATACCGAAGGCACTACTTTTACTACATCCATTTTGTGATAATCCTCAAGATTAATCGCAAGTAGTCCTTGCACTTCAATGGATCCATCTTCGGTTCCATACTCTTCAAGATATCTTCAGTTCGAAATACTTGAGTTGGATCGATGTGGTTTTTGGATAACATATCTGATCCCGGTCTCTATGGAAACAACTTTCAACAATTTTCGGTAAACTCAACTTCCGTTCTTTATGAAATAAACAGACAAAGATAATAACAGAGTTCACCTCCTAACAATTTATGGACAGGTTTCCTTATCATCTATCTTAGAAGAACAACACAACATTACTGGGAATGATTATGTCATATAACTCATGTGTTTCTCCTAGATATTTTCGAAATTATAATTTTGGTCTAGATTTGATAGTAGGTTGTTTAAAAATCAAATAAAAAACATTCAACGTGAATTTAATTCCATATGGAGTCCACTATGTCTTATTTAATTAGTCTTCAATTAATTAAAATCACTTTATAAACATTCGATTAAAAGATCTTTACAAAACAACATTCCCAAAACCCTTACTCCCCTTTTTGACTTAGAAAATATTTATACTTATCTTATGTTATAAGTATATTATCAAAACATTTGCAAAAAAATTTCTTCCAAATTTCTTTTTGAAAACATTACTTACTATAAACCAATCAACTTGTCCTTTATAAAAGTTCCTTTTAAAAGCTCCATTCACATTTAAATACGTTTATAAATTTCCAAAATTAATTTATAAAACAATTTTATATGTCTACAAGTCAATTTAATAAACTTCTTTACAGACATCTAAAATAATTTATAAAACATTTCCCCATTTAAAACTTATTTTATAAATCTTCTTTAGGTAAAATCCTTTACAAAATATCTTTTGCAACTCCTCTTTTGAATCACCTTAAATAAATCTTTTTACTTAGTAAACCCATTTTTATAAACAGGTTATTATTTATAAATACCTTTATAAAATAATAATATAACTTGGAAAATCATTTATAAAACCTTAACCCAAATTGATTGGAATTGAAATTAATTCAAGACCATACTTTATATATTCAAAATGAGCTTAGAAATCCCATTGGTACTTATATAAGCAACCATTTAGTTTCAATTTAATTCCAAGTCACTTATCAATTATTTACATAGACCAACGTACATGTAAATCAAATCCGTTATCAAATCAGGGAATAACATATCAATAAAACTTAACTAGCAAATAATCTCCAAATATCATAATAGCGGGATGTTGATTTGTTCTGTTAAATAGATGTCCAAACGAACCAATCAATTTATAGCAGAATGGGAATTTATTCTGCTAAACACTTGTCCAAACAAACAACAATTTCGTTATAGCAAAATAGGGATTTATTTTACTATCAGGAGTCCAAATAATCAAACAATTGGGATTTATTCGGCCAATACATGTCCATACAAACATGCCGTTTACATGACCCATTCACAATTGTTTGTCTACCTAATGGTATCGACATTTGAATGCCTTGTGTTCAAAATCATCCTTGAAAAAGAAGCACCTTTAAAATAATTTGATTCTCGAAAACAAAGGATAAAACTTAAACTCCTTTTTAAAATGATTAGTGACTTGTTAAACTCTTTATAAATCATAACTAATCTTTATTAAATTTGAAGCTAATTTAATTATATATTAATAAATAATTAAACCTTTAATAAATAATTTATTATAAATTAAACCGTAAATTAATCCTTTATTAATTATTAAATCGTAATTTAAAACCTTTATTAATAATTACCTATTAATTAATATCAATTAATTAATTAAAAAATATTTTAATTAAAACTTAAATAATATATTAAACCTTTAATAAATAATTATTTTAAATTAAAACCTTAATTAATTTATAATTAAAAATAATTAAACATTTGATTAATAATCAACTAATAATTAACCTTATATTTAAATATCAATAATTAAAATTAATTATATACTTAACCCATAATTAAATAAAATTTATCAAGCTTAATTAATAACTAACTTAAAATTAACCTTACTTTAAAATATGATTAACTAAGAACTAATCTTCACTTAACTATAATTATTAAACGTTTCTTAATACATAATTAATCATTAATTATCTTTTAAAAAACTTAATTAATCAAAAATTAATTATTAAATTCTTAACTAAATTTTAAAACATCATCATTGGGTTTATAAAACATTTACAGAAATTTCAAAGCAGAAAAAAATCAAACTTTCGAAAATTGGATTTTTGTCGAAACAACATCCATAGCGACTATCGCTATGGATGCTATTTCTTAGAATTGTTTTCTTACTTCCTTCTTTGATAAGCTATCCCTTGAAAGCTTTCTAACTTTTTGGAAACACAAAGTAATTTTTTTGAAACCAAACAAAGTTTCTAACTTTAACAAAATGGTTTTTGATGTTTAACACCACAGCTCATTTTCATACAAGGATTCTTCGCCGATAAACCATTCAAAGTGCTAACTTTTCTTAGCAAATAACACATAATCGTGTCATAACAATGTACACATGAAACAAACTAAATCATAAGCAAGATTATAACATATAACCAAAGTTTACAACTTTCCAAACAACGCAGTATTTAACTTCAATCTTAAGTCTAACTTTTCAACTCATAACAAAAGCTACAACTATATTCAACCACAATATACCTAACCAATTCAAGTCACAAATCATACACAATTCATATAACACATATAAGCTAAAACTTTTATTTTTAAAAAGCTAAAGTTTACTCAGCAAATATTTTAGAAACTTTTTAGAACTTGTAAAACTTAGAAAACCATACAAAATCACATGGAAATGGGTCATTTTCTTCTCGAGTTTAGCCATCTTACTTTTGGAATTTGACAAGTGGAAAAAAGAAAAGTTTTTGGAAATTATTTTCTCTATAGTTTCAACAAAAGAATCATTCAATTTTTTTTTGAGGGAGATATGGTTAAATGAAGGAGTGGTGTTTTCGACCTTGATCATATGGACCCGAAAATGAGTCAGAAAGAAATGCAATTTTGACTCAGAAATATTTGAAATTTGAAAAAGTAATGTAAATAAAAGTTGTAGCCACTAGAATTCTATATGGTTTGAAAACAATAAAATCTTGATTTGGAGTATATTAAGAATGAAGATGGAAGAAAATGGAGAAGTTATTAAAATAAAAGGTGGAGATTAAACAAGTTTGAAACCATTTTAAAAGTTTAAACTTGGATATTTTTCAAAACTTAAAATTATGAATGTAGGCCATCGAAAAACACTAAAGCTTTATAAAATTTTGCCAAGTGAAAAGAGAATGAGAATAAATGAATTAAAATTATGAAAATGTGTATTTATGCTAAGGCACGCATTAAATTACCAATTTACCCTTATGCCCTTTAACCTCGACACACTTGCTTCCAGCTCACCACCTTTTCCCTCCTCCCTTTACTCACGTTTTTGCCTTGTCCCCTTCCATGAAAACTTGACCCAACATGCATATATTAGCATTTGTATTAAATGTCTTCCTAAGTTGACAAAAAGTCACATCATGTCCCCTTATGTTTCCTTAAGCATCTTGTTCTTTCTAAACTTTATATACGTTGGTATAAATAAATATACATACACTAATACATATATATACACACATATTAACTTATTTACAAATGTATGTATTCACACTAAAAATTTCATAATGTTTCTTACAACTTTCAGCCGACGACAAGTCGAAAATTCGAAAAATAGTTCTCGGTCATATTTTTTATTTTTCTTCTATAATGACCTGCTATTTCAAACCGTTCAAATCGACAATCATCCATATACATTAGACTCGAATTGCTCAAAACATTATATTGTTAATTTATATTTGGCAAAACTTAGCGTATACAGTACATAAGTCAATCATAGAAACACAGACACATAATAACATAACAATAAACAACGGAATAAATAAATAGTAGTTCATGAAGCTACTATAGAACATCGGAGTCTGAAAAAACACATCAGAAAATCTCAAGTATACAGAAGTCATTAATACAAAGCAACAGACAAGTCTGAATATAAATAACTGGAGAGAACTGAGATAACTGCAAAGCTGAATAGATAAAGGTAGATCTCCAAGAAAAGCTCCATGCTCCAAAAGTGAATCTCAAATGTTGTGACACTCAGTCTAATCCGAGCGTAGAGCAAAACACAAAACACTCGAGTCGGGTTTAACATTCTTATGTAAGTAAATCAACTCTAGTGAAATGTCCAAGTGAAATGTAATATAACTTAAAGGACGTTTGGGATTCCATCCCCTAAGGATCAATTAAACTATCTACATACGTAGTACAATACGCTACATATATAATGTCTATAGTAAATTAAAATATTCAAATAGCATTAAGGCGTTGCCCATATCCCCATTAACACATTTGATATAAATGTCGTAGTCTATACAATACTATAAATTCCATCAAACCAGTGGGCTATCAGGGAGAACTCCATAGGTACGACACAAACCAAACTCGCATGTGACAAGGTACGGGAGGCAATGCCAGGGTAGGATTCTACCGTTTGCACTTCGGGACCGGTGGTAATGCATAGCAGCTACTACCATCCACCTCGAGATACACTCCCAAAATAAAAGGTGCACCTAAATCAAATCACAAACCAAAAGAATGGTATCAAAGAAAATATGCCCGATAGGGGGAGCGACCCCACTTGGCCCGGTATAGCTCCTGTTTTAGCCACATCAAGCTGACTCGTGGGAGTGGTTTTCGGTATTGGCAGAAAGTATGACAATATCCGATCCCGGTCTCTTTAACAACCAAACTCTTATTTCACACCGTGGTCATTCTCATTTCAAATAGTTCATACTTAATATCAAAATTTCATATTCATTTCAAAAATCGTATCGCTTTCAAAATCATATTCACTTTCGAAATCAAAACCCCAAAATAGTTTAAGCCATCATACCAAATTATTTTCATTTGAATCCACTAAATCAGAATCATAACAGTTCCAACTTAAACAGTTTAAAAATTGAAATAGTTTATATATATATATATATATATTAAAATAGTTATAAATTAAAAATAGTTTATATATTTAAAATAGGTTATAGATTAAAATAGTTTATATATTAAAAATAGTTTATATATTAAAATATATACATATCGAAAATAGTTTCAAGTTAGAATTGTTTCTTCTAATTTCACACATCAATTCAAATCAACTTTAGTTCCAAAATTCAATTTAAATCAATCTCGGTTCAATAATTTCAAATTAAAAGGTTAAAGGTTCAATTTAAATTCTCATTAAAACTAATTTTTATTGATTTCAAATCTAGATTTGAACTACAAATATAAACTACTTCCAATTCAATAGGTTTCAAAGTTTAAATATCCAAACAGTTTGCAATAAATTCAATTTGATAAATTCCATTTGTATATAAAAATTTAGCTTTAATTTTTATTTAAATTTGAAAATATTCACTTAATTATTTTTAGTAACATTCAAATAAAATCTCAATTTACAAATTTAATTTAATATTAAATATCCAACTTACACTATATTTAAAGTTGAAAATAGCCATTTAGTCACTTTCTATCAAATCAAATTATATAATTGTACCTTTCAAAATCTCAAGTTCAAATCATTCCTTATTTAAATTAAATTCTAAACAAAATTAATTGTAAATCAATTCTTATTTAATTTATCTTTCCAACCTCTATTTACTTAAAGTAATTACAAAAAATCTATTTTAAAATATTAATATAAATTCAAATAAATACTTAAAGATATTATATACTAATTAAATTAAATCTTACTATTAATTAATTTTATATTAAATATTATTTTATATATTTAAAAATAATAAAATTATAAGTAAAATTTTAAAATTTATATATTCAAATCTAAACTTATAGATTAAAAAATTCAAACATATAATATACAAATCTAAATTTTACACATATATTAAAATAAAATCTTTTATATTATATTTAAAAATCAATATTTATTGAAACCCATCTATTTCCTACCAAAACTTTGGAAATCATTTTTCAAAATAGGCTAATGGTGTCCGCATATAATTCTTTATCTTATGGTCAAGTGACACGGATATTTATCTTTTCAATCCATAATATTTTAAACTTACGGGTATATATCATTTCAACCTATAATCCTAAAATATCAAAATCAGTAAAATCACTTGGGTTTATCATTTCAACCCGTAACGTTTTTCCCTAACCTATAAGGTTATTCGGGTATGTATCATTTCAACCCATATGGACTTTCCTAGCTGACACGGAACTTGTAGTGTGAGAACAATATAATAATAATATAGAATAACATTACATATCAACGATGCGCATATATCATAATTAATAATTTAAAATATAGTATATACAACATGATATTGGTGTCATAAGGCCATTAACATAGGTATACAATTTTAAATATTAACATATCATATTTAATGATTAAATTACTAACAAATTCAAATTTAACAACATATGTCAATCGTCATTTCATGTGAAATCAATTCACTAAATATAGGAATGTTAATTGTGAGTGATTTCTCACCTTTCAAGGCTAGAGAAAACAATAGGAACAAAGATGACACAGACACGCACGTGGACACGGACACGAGCAAAGCAAAGCAAAAGCTGTTGAGATTTCTGGACAGCGATGAACAAAGCAACAAACTAGAGATCGATGAACCAAATCAAGACTAGCTAAAGATTGATGGAAACAATATATATGCATATTTATATGAAATATATAAATACACACTATATTTTAAAATCAGTATTAAATTTAAAACACATATAAAATTAAAAATCTTTACATATTATATTTAGAAAAAAATCAAAACTAATATATTTCCTTTCAAAAAAATTCAAATAAATATTTAAACATGATATTTTTTTTTTGAAGTTGTTATAAAAATCTATTTTGAAATATTAACATCAGCTGAAATAATACTTTAAACATATTATACATATAACTTGGTTTTTTTTCATATTATAAATTGAAATACTTATTATATTTAGACATATTATATAAATACTATCAAACATAAATTGAAATTGGAATAATATATAAATACCTTAAACATATATTGAAGAACGTTAAAAGCAGCTAGCAAGGAGAGCAAGGCCATCTTGGCTACTAGATGGTTGCCAAAGGCCGAGGGAGGGTGTGGAAGATTCGGATGGACAAGTTGTGAGGTTGGAGCATAATCATGGATGAGGGGAAAGTAATGGAGACGAGCATATTTCGAGCAAGCCTTTTTTTCTCTGGAAACAAAATAGGGGTGCATGGATTGTTATGGTGTTTCTCGATGAAGAACGGCTATGGTTGAAGTTAATTGGAGGCGAGGCCGAAGGTACGGTGGCTGAAGGTGTAAAGATGAAGATGGGTGTGGCCAATGGTTGAAGCAGGTTAGGGTGAAGGTCTGTCATGTGGTTGGGTTTCAGGTGGCCGTAGGGAGGGTTATGGGTAATGGAAGGAGAAACGGTTGTGCAAGAGAAGGTGGAAAAGCAGCAAATGGGCACGAGAATGGGTTGACAGGTGGATTCACGCACAGGCTGTGACAGGTAGACTCGAAGTGGAGGGATGATCAGGTAGCGGGTGGCTGACTTGGAAGTGATGCATGTGTGGAGTGGTTGGTAGTGGGCATGTTAGAGTGTTAGTTCCTAAGATTATGGTTTTGATGACAACAACCTTAGGACTTGTTATAAAATATAAATGCTAATATCTTTGTCCAGATATATATATATATATATATATATATATATATATATATATATATTTGTGTGTGTGCGTGTGTGTAACATCCCACCTTTTCACACGCTTTAAATCGACACACATGCCAATTCAAACCGTTTGGAAGGGCGGATTGTTATGGGGTAAACAAGAAAAACGAGAAAGAAAAAAAAACAAAATAGAATCTCACAGCGGAAGGATAAAATATAATAATCAAATATACAGTTTATAAAGCTGTTTTAAAATATTCGATTATACTTATACAACATACATCAGAGTTACACATACCATATAATAATGCAGCGGAACAATATGAGTGTAGTGGAATATGATAATAAATAATAATAATATAAATCTTCGTCTTCGTCCTCCAGAGCTAAATCTTCAAATCCTGAAACGCTCAGACTGACCCGAGCGAATTGAAAAGACAAAACTCCCGAGTCGGAACTAAAAGATCTTATGTAAGTTAAATCAACAGGAATAAATATGAGTGCAGTAACTCAAGAGATGCTTGGGATTTACATCTCTTAAGGATCCGTTAAACTATTTACTATGTAGTATATTTCGCTATTATAATAGTGTCTAATTGTAAAATAAGCTTACTTTTTAATAGCGTTAAGGGGTTACCCATATAGCCCTTAACACAAATAATGCCAATAGTCTATACAGTACCGTAATACCTCCTGATCGGGAGGCTACTAGAGGATACTCCATAGGTACGACACAAACAGAAACTCGTACAAGGCACGCTAGGGTAGGTGACACGGTACAACTAGGCAATGCCAGGGTAGATATACCAATTACGCATCCGGGCTGGTGGTAACGCGTAGCTGCTACTACATCCCACCTCGAACAACACCCCCAAATCAAAAATAAAAAGTGGCCACCGAATCAATCCAAAAGTCAGAGTATAATATCGAAGGAGTGCGTTCGATCAGAGGAATGACCTCATTGGCCCGAGAATCGCTCCTGTTTTAGCCACCTTATGCCAACTCACGGGAGTTGGGTCCACGTATTTACCTCAAAGAAAACGTCGCCACCATCCTACTTCATTCTGGAATCTCCACCGCGTACACGGGTCTTAAAGTGGTTTTCGGAGTAGGCAGAGAGTATGACAACTTCCGATTCCGATCTCTTCAACAACCAAACGTTATTATAACACCGCGGTCATTTAAAAATAATTATAATTTCAAACCAAATTATAATATCAATTTCAAAACCATATAATAAGATATCATTTCTAATTTTAAAGACCCAAATCAATATGATATCATCTTTTCAAATATAATTTTTTCCCCAAAATCATACCACTTTAAAATTTATAGGATCTCGAAACCAACATTTGGATTACAACTTTTCAAAACATAATACTTTGAAACTCATAGCTTTAAAACCATACTTCCAAAACTTAAATGGTTTGGATATTCAACAGTATATAAAATAAAACAGTTGAATTTAAAATTTCTTTATAAAGTAAATAATTTCCATGGCTTTTATAATTTAATTCACTTTAAATTCAGTCTAAACCCATAACTTTTAGATTTACTTTCAATTTAAATAAACACTTCGATTTCAATATATTCAAACTTTGAGTATTTAATAAATTTCAAAACTAAGGTTGGGAATTTCTATTCAACAATTCATTGTCCTGTTATTTAGTTTTGAAATGTTAACATAATAGATCCATAACCATTTAAAATAAACTCAATTTATTAACGCTAAATAATTCCTTCCATTTATTTATACTAGAATTATTAATTTAATTTATCTTAGATAAAATCCAGATATAAATATCATACCTTTAAAATTTCAAGTTTAATAAGTTTTACATCAACGTATAGAGTTTAATTTTTAAATAAGATCAATTCCAAATAAATTTCCAATTTACCTTCCAATCTTAATTGGTTTAAATCATTAAAACTCTACATATATACAATATCTTAAACCTGTACTAGACCATATAAGATAAATTATCAAACTCCATTATTCAACTTATTTATTTTATTTAACAGATTTATACATAGCTTAAATTCAACAATTTAACTATATATTTATATATAAAATAACATTTATATAATATCAAATTTAATATTTATTAAACCGTATCCTATCCAAACCATAGAAATCGTTTCAAAAATAATTTTATATATATACCGCGGTGCCTGTATATAATTTTCTATCCTATGGTCAAGTGATACGGATATTTATCATTTCAATCCGCAATTTAAAAATAAAAACGTGGTTGTATATCATTTCAAACCGCAATCCCGAAAATGAAAATGCATAATATCTTGCAGTTAAATAAATCTAACGACCTGCTATTTTGGACCATTCAAATCGACAATAAAACCATACATGTCCGACTTGAATAATTCAAAATACCGAATTGTTAATTTAAATTTGGCAAACTTAACATATACAGTAAATAAATCAATCACAGAATCATAGATACAGAGTAGTACAATAATACGCAGCGGAATAAATGAATAG
Source organism: Allium cepa (assembly GCA_030765085.1). Taxonomy (NCBI): domain Eukaryota; kingdom Viridiplantae; phylum Streptophyta; class Magnoliopsida; order Asparagales; family Amaryllidaceae; genus Allium; species Allium cepa. The sequence goes on along the minus strand of CM060939.1, from coordinate 407,497,296 downwards.
TAGTTCATGAAGCTACTATATGAACAAAATTAGAAATAAAATACATCAGAATATCCCAGATGCAGTGAAGTCTCCAGTAGGGCAGATGACTTCTCTGAACCAATCGACTGGATGACTGAAAGGATAGATAGCTGGATCTTCAAGCAAAGCTCCAACTTCGAAGGTGAGTCTCAAATGCTGTATCACTCAGTCTGACCCGAGCGTAAAGCAAAACACAAAACACTCAAGTCAGGATCAACATTCTTATATCAATAAATCCAACTCAAGTGAAATATCAACTGAAATACAAATAACTTAAAGGATGTTTGGGATAACCATCCTCTAAGGGTCCATGGAAAGTTCTACAAGGTAGAAATATACACTATAACACCGTGGTCCTTTAATTTATTTATACTTCGAAATCAAACATCATTCCCCTTTCAAATATATCTATTTTCCAAAATAGTATATGTATATATGAAATAATTTATAAAGCAAAGTATTTGCAATTTCCTCAAATTTCACAAATCGCTTCAAAAATCAGCTCAACTTTCCCATCAAATTTAATTCAACCTCAACTTATCAATTTTCATTCAATTCAATTTTCTAAATAACAAATTCAAATTATATTGATTTAAAAAAAAAACAGATCTGAACTCAAATAAACCATTTAGATTCCAGTATAATACAAGCTTTATATTCAACATTTCAAAGTTAAATTTAACTGTTTCCTATAGATCTCGATTTAACCTCATTATTATTTAGTCTTGAGATATTCACTTAATAAATTCAGTATTATTTAAATAACTTTAATTTACCTTTAAACCAAATATTCCATTCGATTTGTTTAAGCTCGAAACATCCATTTAATCACTTTAAATCAAAAATCAAGTTATCAAATCAAACCTTAAACTTCAACTTAAATAGTTCAAATCGATTTAATTCAGTAGAATTCTTAATTAAATACCATTCAATTAATTCGACTTTATCTTCTCAACCTTAACTTATTCAAATTATTACATAATGTATTTCGAAATATAGATTTACATAACTACTTAAACATATTTTATGAATTAAATCATTCTCAATAATATTATTATTAAATCTATATATATACATAAAATTACCATTATATGTATAATATTTTAAGAACCAATATTTATTAAAAACCATATATTTCTTTTCAAAACCATAGAAATTATTTTCAAAACATTTATATATGGACCAGCGGTGTCTGTATATAATTCATATCCTATGGTCAAGTGATACGGATATTTATCATTTCAATCCGTACACTAAATATATAGGGTGGATATCATTTCAACCCGAAATCCCAAATTTAATTAAATGAAAATCGCTTGGGTCTATCATTTCAACCCATAACGAAATTCTCCTATTCTAAAGTCCGTTCGGGTATGTATCATTTCAACCCATAGTGAATTCTAAACTACAGGGAACTTGCAAAGTAATAACAGATAGTACAATAAAATAACAGACATATGTCATCAATAATTTAAATAAAATATAAACAACAGGATATGGTGTCATATCCCATTGGTGAACAGTTTATAGATAATAGCATATATAACAGATTTATCAACTTCAGCAGTATATTTCAATTGTCGTTTCAATTGAAACCAAATTTAATAAATAAAAGAACGTTAATCGTGAGTGATTTCTCACCTTTCGAGGCTAGAGAATAAAGAAGATGACATGGATACGCACACTGATACAGACATTGAAATTTGAATTATAAATCTGAGCATGAATTTCAAAGCAAAGTAGGATTGGCACGAATTGGACGAACGAGGCTGATAATCAAGAATTTATGAATTGAATCAGAATCAGTCTGATATATACAAAAATTTTTGCTATTTTAATAAAAATCAAAATTGCATCCCTAAGAAAAATTTAAACTCGAATCGCATATATATATATATATATATAATTTACCTTTTTTTTCATACATAAACCAATAGTTTTAACATTTGAAATAAAACATATATGTTAAATAAAAATCCTAATAATTTTTCCAAACCATTTTAATTTTTACACATAGATCAAAATTTCTATTTACAAATCTAAGACCCAAACCACCCCATACTACCTATGTATATAATATCATTAAGATTTATATTTTAAAATAAGATTAATATATAAAACTTCAACAAATCACACTGTTCAAATCTCATTTATAAACTACTATATACATATGGTACAAAATCCACTTCACAATACAATTATAAATTTTAAACACTTTACCTATATATATAAACTAATATATAAATACACAAACATAGACAGTAAAGCCTATACACAGACTTATATAAAATTTTAGACAATGGATGTACGAATTACTTATATAATTTATATTATAACTTATTTTATAAATATATATAATACTGTAACCTGTGCAGACCGAAAGTATAAGTTAGAATGTAAACTTTATACAATATATACAAATAGCAACTAATATAAACTTTAAAATATATACATTTTTTTTTGCGAAAGCAACTGGTCTACACTAAAACACATATACACCTGCCTACTCCAAATATAAAACAGACCATATATATTAACAATATATATATATATATATATATATATATATATATATATATATATATAATGCAGACACTACTATCCTTTACGTAATTATATAGAAACAAATAAACAATGTATAAATATAAGTTATAGTAACACGTACACAAACACGAATTCACTTATGCAATAGCCACTAGAACCTATTTTGTTGTTTCCAGTACATTGCATTAAGAAAGAGTAATATATAACAAAACCAACAAAACCCTAAAAAGATTCAAAAAAAAAGCATATATATTTCTAAATCACCTTATATTATTTCATTTAATAACATGATACGAAAAGCTTCACTTAAATCAAATTCGCGTTTAAAATATTATAAAAAAAACAAAATACTAAGCTTAAACAAATTAGAACAAAAGGCATCTTTACATAAGCAGCCGAAAAAGGAAAATTTTATTTTATAAACTAATATAACATCATATATACATATATACACAAATACATTTATATATATAAAAGAATAACTTTGACATATATATATATATAAAGCATATAATAGACGCTGCAAAATTTGTATAATATATTATTAAACTGGAAATAGGGAAACCCAAGATAATATAACCCATGTAACAAATTCACCGATATATATATATATATATATATATATATATACTAACAGACAGAAGTACTATACTTAATATATGCGAACGTATGCAAGCTAGTGGTGACGAGTGTCTAATGGGTGTTGGCGATAGGGGTATCGGCTGTTATGGCCTTGAAGAGGCGCTGTAACAACTTGGGAAAGAAAGAAAATAGGCTTCAGGGAGGAAGAGGAAGCAACAGTAGGTATAAACCCAAAGTTATAAAGGCAGAGGAAAAACGCTTTGCACAATTTAAGGTGAGCTTTAAATTTTTAATAAATACAAAATGTATCTAAGTTTATACATTTATAACTTTCCAGCTGTAGTGTATATATATAATGAACGGTCATAATGAAAGAAGTGGAAACAGGAAGCGTAGGAAAGGAAAGGTTAGAAAAATAAAATTTTCACCCTTAAATTCCGGAGGTCAATAAGGTAACGTACCTTTTTAATGAAATGTACAACAGCGGTCACGAGCTAAAATTTAGCTGAAAGTTTAAAGAAATGAGGGGAAGATGGGTTTTTAAATTAATCACTTCCCATAATTAATATGTCAATGAAAAAAGGAAAGGAGATGAATCAGGGAAACGTTTTATAACTTATATATAACTATTAAACGGATAGATGGAAGAAAAGGTGAGCAAGTGACCAAACGTGGAAACTGATTTATAAGCGAAATGGAATGTGAGCTGTTGCCCGGGAAGAAAATGGAACGGTTTAAAAATTAAAGGCAATGGACTACTAAAATTAAATGAGTATAAAACGTGTAAAAGTTATATACTGAAACGACTATAAATTTCCATTATTATTATAAAACGGGGAATAACGAAAGGCAAGGACGATGATTTCAAAGTTTATTAATGGCTAGGAATGAGGAAATCTATCTGTGGATTGGAAAAATTATTAAACAATTGAAATTTTAAAGGCAGAAAAAGTAACAACTACACACTGTTTTAGAAACAATCAAAGCAATTAATAGCTTGATTGGTCAACAAGAATAAATATGGAAGGACACGTTATAAAGGCAAAACTAACCGTTTGAAAATAAATAAAAGAAATGATGGAAAATAAAACAGCTGTGCCTTGAATTTTCCAAAATAATTTTTTTTATGAACATCAATTATTACTTACTTAAATTGAACAGAATCACACCCTAAAATATACTTTCTTAATTTTTGATGAAAATTTATCATTTGCCACATTTAGCTATACGTAATCCAAATGTAAGATTTCATTTCAAAATATTATTATTTAAAATTTCTCAAAAATCAAATTAAATACGCTAAATAAAACCATTAAAAGTTATCAAAATTTTACGGGTCGTTACACTCTCCCCCACTTAAAACTTTTCGTCCCCGAAAAGGAAGAAGGTAGGAGAATAGAAACAACTAGAAAGATAAATAGATTGAAAGACAAGGATAAACAATTAATTTAAGACCATATAAATTTTTCTAGAAATATTCATTTGAAAACTTCATTTGCAGTTCAATTATCTTTAATACTATAAAACTTTTCAAAACCCATTTGTAAAATTTCCTGCTTCCCTTATAAATAACATTTATATGTTTAAATAACACCTTTATAAATATATATATGAAAACTATTTGGAAATAGTTATTCACATCCGTGGTTATATTTTCAAGGAAGTTATTTGACAACATTAAATCCATAGTTTATAAATTTACTAATTTATCTTAAGACACTTTCAACATTATAGATAAATTAATACTCATTTCTTAAATATGTTATATTAAATTAATAACTTCTGAAATATTAATGACACTAATGATTTACTATTAAACCATGTAGTATATAAATAAACAATATTTTAAAGATTATATTCAAAAAGGAAAGGAGGGCAGATTCGAAAAAACGGAATATATGTGAATAAATAAAGCTGAGCAGATAAGGTAGGTTCAAAGGGATAGTATCGGGCTCGAATAATTAAATCAAACCATAAAATTTTAATCTCAATATTAATACAGAATTTCTTTGTTGGAAATACCTTTATAATAAAATACTTTTATATCGAAATGAATTTTTCCTTTCAAAAATAATTTTATAACTCGATGTCTCAACAAGTTTATCCTCGTTCTTGCAGACTCTAGCCATGCGTTGATCAGGCAAAGCTAGAATTCTTCAAGTACTTAGTAGACCTGTTTCAACACCCAGTGAAAATACTTGAAAAACCTTTAAAAATAGATATGGAAAGTACAATCCAAACAAAACAATCAAACCAAAACCTTTGTCTAATCATGGTTTGCGGATACACAATGGTTACGCCTGGATCCCCCAGGAAACAATCCGTATCCGTCAGCTTTCTCAGCCCTGCGAGTTACGCCATGATGACTAGTAGGGTGCAGGATACACAATGGTTACGCCTGGGTCCCCCAGGAAACAATCAGTACCCCTAGGCCATCTCAGCCAGGAAGTTTCGCTACTAATGCGACCTACACAGATTGCAGGATACACAATGGTTACGCCTGGATCCCCAGGAAACAATCCATATCCCTAGGCCAGACTCAGCCAGGCAGTTGCGCTATGCAGCCGCGAGAGAAAAAAAAACCATGGGTTACGCCACGGTGGGAACACTCGAGTATCACATCCGGAAAACCAAAAATCAGAGAGAATAATATCGATAGAATGAATCCACAATGTGGCCACAAAGCGGATATCAAGCAGAAGGCACTTTCCATATCTTTACTTCGAAAATATATATCATATAGTACCTTTCCAAATACTTTCAAATATCATACTTATATAAAGTCCGTTATATATAGGATTCCATTTTCAAATCGAATATTTTCCAAATCAATAGTATATCAAATCACACTTATATAGACTTCGATTATAAAAAAATTCTCTTTCCAAATTGAGTATCTTTCAAATCAATAGATTTCAAATCAACTTCATACTTATACAAATCCATTTTATATAAGTTCGACCACTCCCAAATCAAGTACTTAATAATATAAGGTTCTCAATTTCAAATCATTTCAATATCAATTTAGTTTTGAAGTTTCTTAAACAATAGGTTTAGAAAATAATCCAAATTTCCAAATCAACAAAATTTAGGTCAAACAAATTCTTTTCCAAAATCACCATATAAGTACTGGTTTTAATTCCAATCTAATTTCAAACCAAATATTCTTCTCAAAATCAATTATACTCAAAATAGTTTCTAAATTTATAATTATCCCTTTAAAACCTTTAAACTATTTATTTCTATTTGAAATATCCAATTTAACTTTCTGAAAACCATTATCTAAAACTAAATTTTTTTTTCAAGACATTTCAAAACTAAATTCCGTATTAGTATAATTCAAAATAGTCATATTCATTTACTTAACAAAAAGGTTTCAATTTTAAACATACAAAACTAAACTTATATGCTTTATCAAACATTTTATACTTTTCGAAATTTCTTAGTTTTAAATTTTTAAACCTTGATTTGGAAGTTGTTCGAACATTCAAAATAGTTAGGGAAATCAAATTTCCAATTCAAGAGTTGAAAATCAATAATAAATCAATAAATCAATTTCAATAGATAGGATTATACCAAATCAAATCCAAAACTCGAGGATTGAACACCGGCATACTTTATTTTATTTCAAATATATATACATATATCTTTCGAATATCAAATCATACTTCGAAATTTGGAATCAAAATTGGTTTCACAAAATCACTCGCATAGCCAAGCTACCAGAGTGGTCTCTCCCCCACTCTGACACTCGAAAATCAATGTCGATGATGCGTGCACTCATCACCGAAATTATTTTCCAGCGACAAAAGTGAGTTCTGGAGTTTTATTTTCTTGAAAACTTCGTTGAAGTTTCTTCTAAATCGTTGTAATTCTTTTGAACTCTTTTGAAATATATCTGGAAAATACTTTTAAATCATATTATTATTATATATTTTAGAAATCTCAAAACCAAATTTCAAAAATACCGGGGTCCAATCTCTCGAATTTCAAATTCAAAAAATTTCAGTTATAAATCATTTTTATACAAATAAATTTTCTTATAATATTTTCAAATTTTCAAATCTTTTCGAAACTTCAAATTCTCGTTTTTAAAAGGTATATAATCCTTATCGAAAACATTTTCTCTTTTATATATAGAATAAAATCATAGTTGCCCAAATAAAATTTCGGTATATAAAACAATTTTAAAATACAAACAAAACCCGATTTTCAAAGGATGATTCAAGAATGAATTTCAAGACAAAGATAGAGATTTAAATTAGAGGAACTCCAATCAATAGAATCCTGATTCGAAGATAGACTCGATCGAAGATGAGATAATTGAATTACAAAATAGATTATGGATATAAAATGCGGGCGACCTTAATCGGGTCAACCGTGACTTCATGAATATGATCGATGCGGAATTCCAAGGCAAATCGACATTCGATCACCAGATATAGAATTCGGCATAACCAGAGATAGCAGTATCTAAACCGAGGATATATAAATCTTCGGTGAATCAATGCTGATTGTAAAGGAGTTTTCACCCCCTTTACAAAACATGCAGTGGAGTTATGGAATACTCCAGAATCAAACGAATATAAATATAAGAGACAAGAAAGAATTTCGGAACCGAGGGACATTCCAAAATTCAAAGGAAATCAATTCAAAAAGGAAGAGATTCAACTCGAACGAAAGTGATTCTATAAATAAATTTACCATATATGCTAAGTTCTGCCTAGAGCCATAACTCTGATACCAACTGTAATGACCCACTATTTTGGACCATTCAAATCGACAATAAAACCATACATGTCCGACTTGAATAATTCAAAATACCGAATTGTTAATTTAAATTTGGCAAACTTAACATATACAGTAAATAAATCAATCACAAAATCACAAATACAGAGTAGTACTAATACGCAGCGGAATAAATGAATAGTAGTTCGTGAAGCTACTATATAAACAAAGTTAGAAATAAAATACATCAGAATATCCCAGGTGCAGTGAAGTCTCCAGTACGGGCAGATGACTTCTCTGAACCAATCGACTGGATGACTGAAAGGATAGATAGCTGGATCTTCAAGCAAAGCTCCAACTTCGAAGGTGAGTCTCAAATGCTGTATCACTCAGTCTGACCCGAGCGTAAAGAAAAACACAAAACACTCGAGTCAAGATTAACATTCTTATATCAATAAATCCAACTCAAGTCAAATATCAACTGAAATACAAATAACTTAAAGGATGTTTGGGATAACCATCCTCTAAGGGTCCATGGAACTATATACAAGGTAGAAATATACACTATAACACCGTGGTCATTTAATTTATTTATACTTCGAAATCAAACTTCATTCCCCTTTCAAATATATCTATTTTCCAAAATAGTATATGTATATATGAAATAATTTATAAAGTAAAGTATTTGCAATTTACTCAAATTTCACAAATCACTTCAAAAATCAACTCAACTTTCCCATCAAATTTAATTCAACCTCAACTTATCAATTTTCATTCAATTCAATTTTCTAAATAACAAATTCAAATTATATTGATTTCAAAAAAAAGCAGATCTGAACTCAAATAAACCATTTAGATTTCAGTATAATACAAGCTTTATATTCAACATTTCAAACTTAAATTTAACCGTTTCCTATAGATCTCGATTTAACCTCATTATTATTTAGTCTTGAGATATTCACTTAATAAATTCAGCATTATTTAAATAACTTTAATTTACCTTTAAACCAAATATTCCATTCGATTTGTTTAAGCTCGAAACATCCATTTAATCACTTTAAATCAAAAATCAAGTTATCAAATCAAACCTTAAACTTCAACTTAAATAGTTCAAATCGATTTAATTCAGTAGAATTCTTAATTAAATACCATTCAATTAAATCGACTTTATCTTCTCAACCTTAACTTATTCAAATTATTACACAATCTATTTCGAAATATAGATTTACATAACTACTTAAACATATTTTATGAATTAAATCATTCTCAATAATATTATTATTAAATCTATATATATACATAAAATTACCATTATATGTATAATATTTTAAGAACCGATATTTATTAAAAACCATATATTTCTTTTCAAAACCATAGAAATATTTTTCAAAACATTTATATATGGACCAGCGGTGTCTGTATATATTTCATATCCTACGGTCAAGTGATACGGATATTTATCATTTCAATCCGTACACTAAATATATAGGGGCGGATATCATTTCAACCCGAAATCCCAAATTTAATTAAATGAAAATCGCTTGGGTATATCATTTCAACCCATAATGAAATTCTCCTATTCTAAAGTCCGTTCGGGTATGTATCATTTTAACCCATAGTGAATTCTAAACTACAGGGAACTTGCAAAGTAATAACAGATAGTACAATAAAATAACAGGCATATATCATCAAAAATTTAAATAAAATATAAACAACAGGATATGGTGTCATATCCTATAGGTGAACAGTTTACAGATAATAGCCTATATAACAGATTTATTAACTTCAGCAGTATATTTCAATTGTCGTTTCAATTGAAACCAAATTTAATAAATAAAAGAACGTTAATCGTGAGTGATTGCTCACCTTTCGAGGTTAGAGAATACAGAAGATGACATGGATACGCACACTAATACAGACACTGAAATTTGAATTATAAATCCGAGCACGAATTTCAAAACAAAGTAGGATTGGAACGAATTGGACGAACAAGGCTGATAATCAAGAATTTATGAATTGAATCAGAATCAGTATGATATATATAGAAATTTTTGCTATTTTAATAAAAATCAAAATTGCATCCCTAAAAAAATTTAAAGTCGAATCACACACACACACACACACACACACACACACACACACACATATATATATATATATATAATTTACCTCTTTTTTTCATACATAAACCAATAGTTTTAACATTTGAAATAAAACATATATGTTAAATAAAAATCCTTATAATTTTTCCAAACCATTTTAATTTTTACACATAGATCAAAATTTCTATTTATAAATCTAAGACCCAAACCACCCCATACAACCTATGTATATAATATCATTTAGATTTATATTTTAAAATAAAATTAATATATAAAACTTCAACAAATTACACTGTTCAAATCTCATTTATAAACTACTATATACATATGGTACAAAATCCACTTCACAATACAATTATAAATTTTAAACACTTTACCTATATATATAAACTAATATATAACTACCCATACATAAACAGTAAAGCCTATACACAGACTTATATAAAATTTTAGACAATGGATGTACGAATTACTTATATAACTTATATTATAACTTATTTTATAAATATATATATAATACAGTAACTTGTGCAGACCGAAAGTATAAGTTAGAATGTAAACTATATACAATATATATAAATAGCAACTAATATAAACTTTAAAATATATACATTTTTTTTGCGAAAGTAGCTGGACTACACTAAAACACATATACACCTGCCTACTCCAAATCTAAAACAGACCATATATATTAACAATATATATATATATATATATATATAATGCAGACACTACTATCCTTTACGTAATTATATAGAAACAAATAAATAATGTATAAATATAAGTTATAGTAACACATACACAAACACGAATTCACTTACGCAATAGCCACTAGAACCTATTTTGTTGTTTCCAGTACATTGCATTAAGAAAGAGTAATATATAACAAAACCAACAAAACCCTAAAAAGATTCAAAAAAAAGTATATATATTTTTAAATCACCTTATATTATTTCATTTAATAACATGATACGAAAAGCTTCACTTAAATCAAATTCACGTTTAAAATATTATAAAAAAACAAAATACTAAGCTTAAACAAATTAGAACAAAAGGCATCTTTACATAAGCAGCCGAAAAAGGAAAATTTTATTTTATAAACTAATATAACAGCATATATACATATATACACAAATACATTTATATATATAAAAGAATAACTTTGACATATATATATATAAAAAACCATATAATAAACGCTGCAAAATTTGTATAATATATTATTAAACTGGAAACAGGGAAACCCAAGATAATATAACACGTGTAACAAATTCACTGATATATATATATATATATATATATATATATATATATGCTAACAGACAGAAGTACTATACCTAATATATGCGAACGTATGCAAGCTAGTGGTGACGAGTGTCTGATGGGTGATGGCGATAGGGGTATCGGCTGTTATGGCCTTGAAGAGGCGTTGTAACAACTTGGGAAAGAAAGAAAATAGGCTTCAGGGAGGAAGAGGAAGCAATAGTAGGTATAAACCCAAAGTTATAAAGGCAGAGGAAAAACACTTTGCACAATTTAAGGTGAGCTTTAAATTTTAAATAAATACAAAACGTATCTAAGTTTATACATTTATAACTTTCCAGCTATAGTGTATATATATAATGAACGGTCATAATGAAAAAAGTGGAAACAGGGAGCGTAGGAAAGGAAAGGTTAGAAAAATAAAATTTTCATCCTTAAATTCCGGAGATTATTAAGGTAACGTACCTCTTTAATGAAATGTACAGCAACGGTCACAAGCTAAAATTTAGCTGAAAGTTTAAAGAAATGAGGGAAATATGGGTTTTTAAATTAATCACTTCCCCGAATTAAGGAAAGGAGATGAATCAGGGAAACATATTATAACTTATATATAACTATTAAACGGATAGATGGAAGAAAAGGTGAGCAGGCGAGTAAAAGTGGAAACTGATTTATAAGCCAAATGGAATGTGAGCTGTTGCCTGGGAAGAAAATGGAACATTTTAAAAATTAAAGGCAATGGACTACTGAAATTAAATGAGTATAAAACGTGTAAAAGTTATATACTGAAACGGCTATAAGTTTCAATTATTATTATAAAACGGGGAATAACGAAAGGCAAGGACGATGGTTTCAAAGTTTATTAATGGCTAGGAATGGGGAGGTCTATCTGTGAATTGGAAAAATTATTAAACAATTGAAATTTTAACGGTAGAAAAAGTAAAGCTACACATTGTTTTAGAAACAATTAAAGCAATTAATAGCTTGATTGGACAACAAGAATAAATATGGAAGGACACGTTATAAAGGCAAAATGAACCGTTTGAAAATAAATAAAAGAAATGATGGCAAATAAAACAGCTGCGCCTTGAATTTTCCAAAATAAATTATTTTATGAACATCAATTATTACTGACTTAAATTGAACAGAATCACACCCTAAAATATACTTTCTTAATTTTTGATGAAAATTTATCATTTTCCACATTTAACTATACGTAATCCAAATGTAAGATTTTGTTTCCAAATATTATTATTAAAAATTTCTCAAAAATCAAATTAAGTACGCTAAATAAAACTATTAAAAATTATCAAAATTTTACGGGTCGTTACAATAAACATCCATTCACCCATCAAAATCATACATCTATTTATCACATCATCATCCAAATTCAAACAATCACATCAATAAATAATAATTAATTACTGACAGTTAATTTTTCAATAATGAGTTAAATAACTGATTAACTGTAGTTTATATGCAATAATAAATAAATTTAACTAGCAGTTTATATGCAAAAATAAATTTGATAAAATTTTAGCTTGCAGTTTATATGAAAAAATGAATTAAATAACAAGTAAATTATATGAATGCAAATTCACTGAGATAATGATGAAATATATGCCAAACACCTATAAATAAATTTCCAAACACATCATAAATCAATTTAACAAACATAAGAAATTTTAGAAGTTGTGAGCGGGTTAAAACACTCACCTTTTGAATTTAAATTTAATTTAAATCCAATTTAAACCCAAAATTTGACGGTCTCAGAATTTGTCAAAACCAACGTCATCAAGTCCTGAATTTTATTACGATCCTAACAAAAAAATCGCACATGAATTGGATCCCATACGCAAAAGATATGACGATTAGAACATTCGAAATCACAAATTAAAATAAAAGCAAACAAAAGGAAATAAACCAAACCTAGGTCCACGTCACTCTCCTTTCTCAACCCTACAGGCACGCAAACGCAGACCTCAACAACCTAGCTCATTCACGAACCCATCACCGCCACCTATTATCGCGCATGCTACCTGAAATCGCGCACGCCACCTCACCTATCACCAAGATCCATTCAGGCCTCACTCACATCCACGTTTTCACCAACTCCGGTCACCACTTCCTCGAGAAACGAGCAGCCGCCGCCCAATATAATAAACCCTAATCGACGATTTTACGACAATCTAACCGTCAAATCGACACAACAATCATATAGATGAGATCCTCTCGGCTTCCTCTCCAAAACCCAAAAAGGGTTCGCCGATCCGACGACTTTGATTTCGACGATGATGAACGGTCGAAACTTCTTTGATTTTTACAGGTCAAACGACAAACTGAATCGAAAAACGAACGTCGCCAGTGAATTACTCTAGTCGAGTGCTTAAACATATATTTTTTTTGAATTTTTCTAAGGACTTTGAATTTTAGGCTTTGGATTTGATTTTTAAAATTGAAATTGGATCTAGGGTTTGCAGCCATTGGAAGAAAAGGAGGAGCTGATGAAATTTTACGCGTAGACAAATGGGAATAGGCGGAGGCTAGGGTTTAGTAGAGTATTTATAGATAAAGTTGAAAAATAGATGGATCGGGTTGATAGATATATGTGATACCGCTCACGTGGCCCAAAAACCCGTTCTGACCCCGGAACAAAATTGGTTAAACCTATATATCAAAATAGGTGTTTTAAAATATTTTAAATGCAATGGAACAGGTTTCATGTCCAAATTCCATCGTATGCAGAAGTTATGCAGAAATCAATATTTTCAAATTGATTTCAAATGCACAAATTTTAAGGAGTTTCGAGTCCGTACGATCAAACGACAAGTCTGATCGCTATGAAACTTGAAACATTTTATAATTCACCGTTACGGATCCGATGAAACTGGTTTCGTCGAAATCCGAGTCAGTGGCCAAAATGACTATTTTTATATTAATTAAATAAATTTACAATTAATTGATTAAATCAAATTTTAAATTCAAATTCTAAAATTTGTAAATTTTATCTCCTTTATATTTCTCAAACATTTACAATGATTTAAACAGATTAAAATGTCAATTTAGCGAAGATTGATTTATAAATTTCAATATAAATCCTCAATTTCCTTAAATTCAAAATTATAAATAAAATTTCCAATAATTCTTATTAAATTCACTTTTCATTCTACTAGTTAATTCATCGTTATCAAAAGGATGAAATTTACATTAGGTCACGATTGTTTACATTTACTTACTTAGATTTCATCCACATATCCATTTATGCAAATATTTAAATATAAATTTTCATTTTAATTTCAATGAATCATATTACTGTAATTTAAATTCAAATAAATAAATAAGTGCTGATTCCCATTCTTTTTATTCAACAATCATTATTCTATTATTCAATTCACTATTCTTAAATGGATAAAACTTTGCATTGAATTTACAAGCTATTACCATAAAATAAAAGTTTATTTCAACATTTGATTTTATTCAATTTATTATGTATTTCTTCCTTAGTTAATAACCTTCCTATTTCCATTTACTATATCTTAGCAAATTATATCCATTAATTACGACTAATTATTCTAAATAAATTTATTCACTTGGTTTCACGATTCCGTTATTGTATTAATCGTCATTTACGTACCTTTAATTATCTCACTTTACATTAATCAAAATAAATAAATTACCTATAATGAAATTTATCCCCCAATTTATTAAATGAAATCAACTTTGACCTCCCAACTGTTTCAATTTATTACTTATTGACCTGCGTATACTTTATTACCTAAATTTCCATTAACCAAAAGTAAATTTTATATTTATTGCGATTGATTATTCAACTGTTACTTTTATATACTCCTTTTCTACTTTAAACCAAATGTAACAAATTTCGCTATTCATTATTATATTAATGAATTCCATTCTAATTAATACTTTTATTAATTTTTGATTTCTCATTTCAATTGCAAAATAGTAAACTTCAATTGCTACAAAATTTATATTTAATATAAATTTGAATTCCAAATCAATTGGTATTGCACTAACCTTATTACATTACATTACATTCAGTTTCCAAATTTTATAGAATTAAATTCTAATTGCTTACCATTTAATTCATCAATTATTATATCTGTCCAATCACCATTAAATTTATACTAAATCGTAAATTTGTACCATATATCCCTTTTCCCTTAAGATAAATTTATGTCTCTATTAAGTTTTCATTTACACTTCCGTTACTATATTAATAATTATTAAAGTAACGTTTATTTTCAATAACAACATTATAATTTCTTAACATTTAAATGAACTTTATTTCCAATAAATTCATTGACCAATTAATTAGGTAATTTAAAATAGTCGTTATTCTACCCTTAAATTTATTCCCAAATGATGTATTACCTAATTTCCTAAATTTACGATCAAATACCGTTACAATGGTTATTGCATTAATAAATTTAATCCTTTCCTTTATTTATTCAATTTACACACAGGTATAATCTTTTCACTATTTCATTCATTAGAATTTTATTCAAATTACTAATAAATAAGTTTTGAATTACCCTTTTTATATTTTAAGTTAGCGTTCATTCCAATACTAATTTATCACCTTTTATTATTTCTATAAAATTTTAATTACAAAATCCTATTTAATTAACAAATTTAATTGTCGAAATTTACGGGTCGTTACACTCTCCCCCACTCAAAAAATTTCGTCCCCGAAAAGGAAAAGAAGGGAAAAGAAGAATTACGAAATCAATATATCATATTAAATATTAAATTTATAAACAAATAAATTTACAAAACTAGTTAATTTAGATAAAATATATCAATTTATAGCCATTGAATATTTTTATACTCAAATTAATAAAGTTTGGAAATCGTTTCAAAAAATTTCTAAGTCCAAAATTTTACGGAAAATTTTGGCAGAGTCTCCTTTGTACGGAGAGGCTCGGGAGAAAATATAATATCAAAAATACAATATACAACATATAATTTCCAAAATAATATATATCCCAACCCGGGAAAAATAATGTAATAGCGCTATAAATCCGTAATCCGAGAACGTACCTATTTGTCGCACAGTTTTACGCTTATTATTATGGAACCAAAGCAGTAGCAATTGCTTCCATAACCTGCATTTTACTTATATAATCTAAAAGGGTTAACAATAATATAAATGAAATATTAAAGTTGTTTCAACCATAAACAAACAAATCAATACAATCCAACAACTACTAACGACAAGGCATACAACCATCACATAAAATTTTACACAAAACAAACATTCATTCATATCAAACGAAGCAAGTAGTTGTTCGGGTTTAAAACTTTAAATTGTATAGAATGAAATATAAACTACTAAGCATAGAAATTACTCAACAGTCTTAGATGAAAATAAATAGATTATTCATTCTTCCAAACAATTTTAAAGTATCCTTACCCAAACAAC
Source organism: Allium cepa (assembly GCA_030765085.1). NCBI lineage: Eukaryota > Viridiplantae > Streptophyta > Magnoliopsida > Asparagales > Amaryllidaceae > Allium > Allium cepa. The sequence goes on along the minus strand of CM060939.1, from coordinate 407,480,613 downwards.
CATACACCAAACAACAACAATTCAAATCAAATTTACTTATTATTAATTTTATTTCATACATTTGTTGCTTTATTTTCTTTTTATTTATACGATGATTTTCCTTTTTAATTTACATTTATTTCTAACAAACTTTTAATTTCATTTACTCATTCAATGTTTGTTTCATTTATTTTCACTTATTACTTACAATTATTCATTTCCATTAACTCAGTTCATGCCAGTTCTTTTTATTTCATTATAATTATTCATTCATTTATTTCATGCCCTCATTTATTTACATTCGTTTATCAATAGTATTCATGTCCCATTCAATTTCTTAGCATTTCCATTTTATTTACTTAAGTTTATAATCATCTATTTGTAATACTTACCTTTAATTATATTAGCAGTCTTTTCAATTACACTTAAGATTATAATATTACAACATCAAATTCTTATTTGTTAAGGAATTTTCATTAATTGTTTTCATTACCTCAAATTTATTACTTGTATAATATCTATTACATTTTCTTATTAACATTCCAACTTTTAATATTCGGTAAGTTATATATATGTTTATAAGGATGTAATTTAAATTATACAAGTCTCTTCTATTTTCTTTAATTAATTTAATGTTCAACCATCCTTGTTTTATACGTTACACATTTCAATTTCTTTTAGTTTACATTTATAACTTAGCATTAAATCCCTTATTTCCTTTAGAGGTTTCAATTTATTAATTACCTACGTTCCAATTCACTATAGTAATTGAGCTATTAATTAATGGAAACTTAAGAATTAAATACCGGGTTTTATTCAAAATCATTTAAAATAACAGATAAATTTATATACTTACACTCTATATATCCAATTATATTTAGAACAATTAAAATTTTATATTTGTTTATCAAAATGGGTCCGCAGTAAACTACTATAGTGGCCTTCCCGCTTCGAAACTCGAAAATGAAAGTCGATGATGCGTGCACTCATCACCCAAATTATTTTCCAGCGACAGAGAGGGGAGTACAACTTATTTATTTCCAGAATTTCTGTAAAACCATACTTTCAAATTATATTGAAATATTTATATCAGAAAATACTTCTAAAATATTCCTATTATATTCCAAAATCATTTGAAAGAAAGTTTCAAAACCCCGGAACTTAAGTTCTAAATTTCCAATTTTCATTTATTTTATTTTAAATCTTATTTCAATGTTATTTATAAATTTCATTACCTAGCAACCAATATATTACAACCAAATATAATCTTTATAAAATTTATTTTATATATTTTGAAAATATAACATGCAAAATTATTTCATTCGCCTGTATTAAAAACAAATATTATGTCGGTCTGTCCTATTAAGTGTTTAGAAATCCCTATTGATGTCATAGCGTCTCATGCATCAACCAGAATTTATAAATACAAAAAGGAACAAATTAACACAATATTAAAACCTATTTATAACACTAACAAGTACGCTCTCTCATATATATACACTCAGCGACTCCCATAGGGTATTACTACCCTATTAGTAAAGAGTCAAACCTCACAAAGCTAAGGTTTATCGCTAAACCAAAGCTCTGATACCAGATGTAACATCCCGCCTTTTCACACGCTTTAAATCGACACACATGCTAATTCAAATCGTTTAGAAGGGCGGATTGTTATGGTTTAAACAAGAAAAACGAGAAAGAAAAAAACAAAATAGAATCTCACAGCGGAAGGATAAAATATAATAATAAAATATACAGTTTATAAAGCTGTTTTAAAATATTCAATTATACTTATACAACATGCATCAGAGTTACACATACTATATAACAATGCAGCGGAACAATATGAGTGTAGTGGAATATAATAAATAATAACAATATAAATCTTCGTCTTCGTCCTCTAGAGCTAAATCTTCAAATCCTGAAATGTTCGGACTGACCCGAGTGAATTGAAAAGACAAAACACCCGAGTCAGAACTAAAAGATCTTATGTAAGTTAAATCAACAAGAATAAATATGAGTGCAATAACTCAAGAGATGCTCGGGATTTACATCTCTTAAGGATCCGTTAAACTATTTACTATGTAGTATATTTCGCTATTATAATAGTGTCTAATTGTAAAATAAACATACTTTTTAATAGCGTTAAGGGGTTACCCATATAGCCCTTAATACAAATAATGCCAATAGTCTATAGAGTACCATAATACCTCCTGATCGGGAGGCTACCAGAGGATACTCCATAGGTACGACACAAATAGAAACTCGTACAAGGCGCGCTAGGGTAGGTGACACGGCACAACTAGGCAATGCCAGGGTAGATATACCAATTACGAATCCGGGCCGGTGGTAACGCGTAGCTGCTACTACCGCCCACCTCGAACAACACCCCCAAATCAAAAATAAAAAGTGGCCACCGAATCAAAACAAAAGTCAGAGTATAATATTGAAGGAGTGCGTTCGATCAGAGGAATGACCTCATTGGCCCGAGAATCGCTCCTGTTTTAGCCACCTTATGCCAACTCACGGGAGTTGGGTCCACGTATTTACCTCAAAGAAAACGCCGCCGCCATCCTACTCCATTCTGGAATCTCCACCGTGTACACGGTTGTTAAAGTGGTTTTCGGAGTTAGCAGAGAGTATGACAACTTCCGATCCCGGTCTCTTCAACAACCAAACGTTATTATAACACCGCGGTCATTTAAAAATAATTATACTTTCAAACCAAACTATAATATCCATTTCAAAACCATATAATAAGATATCATTTCTAATTTTAAAGACCCAAATCAATATGATATCATCTTTTCAAATATATTTTTTTCCCAAAATCATACCACTTTAAAATTTATAAGATCTCGAAACCAACATTTGGATTACAACTTTTCAAAACATAATACTTTGAAACTCATAGCTTTAAAACCATACTTCCAAAACTTAAATGGTTTGGATATTCAACGGTATATAAAATAAAACAGTTGAATTTAAAATTTCTTTATAAAGTAAATAATTTCCACGGCTTTTACAATTTTATTCACTTTAAATTCAGTCTAAACCCATAACTTTTAGATCTACTTTCAGTTTAAATAAACACTTCGATTTCAATATATTCAAACTTTGAGTATTTAATAAATTTCAAAACTAAGGTTGGGAATTTCTATTCAACAATTCATTGTCCTGTTATTTAGTTTTGAAATGTTTACATAATAGATCCATAACCATTTAAAATAAACTCAATTTATTAACGCTAAATAATTCCTTCCATTTATTTATACTAGAATTATTAATTTAATTTATCTTGAATAAAATCCAGATATAAATATCGTACCTTTAAAATTTCAAGTTTAATAAGTTTTACATCAACTTATGGAGTTTAATTTTTAAATAAGCTCAATTCCAAATAAATTTTCAATTTACCTTCCAATCTTAATTGGTTTAAATCATTAAAACTCTACATATATACAATATCTTAAACATGTACTAGACCATATAATATAAATTATCAAACTCCATTATTCAACATATTTATTTTATTTAACAGATTTATACATAGCTTAAATTCAACAATTTAACTATATATGTATATATAAAATAATATTTATATAATATCAAATTTAATATTTGTTAAACCATATCCTATCCAAACCATAGAAATCGTTTCAAAAATAATTTTATATATATACCGCGGTGCCTGTATATAATTTTCTATCCTATGGTCAAGTGATACAGATATTTATCATTTCAATCCGCAATTTAAAAATAAAAACGCGGTTGTATATCATTTCAAACCGCAATCCTGAAAATGAAAATGCATAATATCTTGCAGTTAATATAAATAAACATCCATTCACCCATCAAAATCATACATCTATTTATCACATCATCATCCAAATTCACACAATCACATCAATAAATAATAATTAATTACTAACAGTTAATTCAATAATGAGTTAAATAGCTGTTTAACTGTAGTTTATATGCAATAATAAATAAATTTAACTAGCAGTTTATATGCAAAAGTAAATTTGATAAAAATTTAACTTGCAGTTTATAAGCAAAAATGAATTAAATAACAAGTAAATTATATGAATGCAAATTCACTGAGATAATGATGAAATATATGCCAAACAGCTATAAATAAATTTCCAAACACATCATAAATCAATTTAACAAACATAAGAAATTTTAGAAGTTGTGAGTGGGTTAAAACACTCACCTTTTGGATTTAAATTGAATTTAAATCCAATTTAAACCCAAAATTTGACGGTCTCAGAATTTGTCCAAACCAAAGTCATCAAGTCCGGAATTTTATTACGATCTTAACAAAAAAAATCGCACATGAATTGGATCCCATACGCAAAAGATATGACGATTAGAACATTCGAAATCACAAATTAAAATAAAAGAAAATAAACCAAACCTAGGTCCACGTCACTCTCCTTTCTCAACCCTACAGGCACGCAAACGCAGACCTCAACAACCTAGCTCGTTCACGAACCCATCACCGCCACCTATTATCGCGCACGCTACCTGAAATAGCGCACGCCACCTCGCCTATCATCGAGATCCACTCAGGCCGCACCCACATCCACGTTTTCACCAACTCCGGTCACCACTTCCTCGAGAAACGAGCAGCTGCCGCCCAATATAATAAACCCTAATCGATGATTTTACGACGATCTAACCGTCAAATCGACACAACAATCATATAGATGAGATCCCCTCGGCTTCCTCTCCAAAACCCAAAAAGGGTTCGCCGATCCGACGACTTTGATTTCGACGACGATGAACGGCCGAAACTTTTCTGATTTTTACAGGTCAAACGACAAACTGAATCGAAAAAAGAACACCACCAATGAATTACTCTAGTCGAGAGCTTCAACATATTTTTTTTTTGAATTTTTCTGAGGACTTTGAATTTTAGGCTTTGGATTTGATTTTTGAAATTGCAATTGGATCTAGGGTTTGCAGCCATTGGAAGAAAATGAGACGCTGATGAAATTTTACGCACGGACAAATGGGAATAGGCGGAGGCTAGGGTTTAGTAGGGTATTTATAGATAAAGTTGAAAAATAGATGGATCGGGTTGATAGATATACGTGATACCGCTAACGTGGCCCAAAAAGCCCGTTCTGACCCCGAAACGAAATTGGTTAAACCCATATATCAAAATAGGTGTTTTAAAATATTTTAAATGCAATGGAACAGGTTTCACGTCCAAATTCAATCGTATGCTGAAGTTATGCTGAAATCAATATTTTCAAATTGATTTCAATTGATTTCAATTGCATAAATTTTGAGGCGTTTCGAGTCTGTACGATCAATCGACAAGTCTGATCGCTACGAAACTTGAAACATTTTGTAATTCACCGTTACGGATTCGATGAAACTGGTTTCGTCAAAATCCGAGTCAGTGGCCAAAATGGCTAGTTTTATATTAATTAAATAAATTTACAATTAATTGATTAAATCAAATTTTAAATCCAAATTCTAAAATTTGTAAATTTTATCTCCTTTATATTTCTCAAACATTTACAATGATTTCAACAGATTAAAATGTCAATTTAGCGAAGATTGATTTATAAATTTCAATATAAATCCTCAATTTCCTTAAATTCAAAATTATAAATAAAATTTCCAATAATTCTTATTAAATTCAATTTTCATTCTATTAGTTAATTCATCGTTATCAAAAGGATGAAATTTACATTAGTTCACGATTGTTTACATTTACTTACTTAGATTTCATCCACATATCCATTTATGCAAATATTTAAATATAAATTTTCATTTTAATTTCAATGAATCATATTACTGTAATTTAAATTCAAATAAATAAATAAGTGCTGATTCCCATTCTTTTTATTCAACAATCATTATTCTATTATTCAATTCACTATTCTTAAACGGATAAAACTTTACATTGAATTTACAAGCTATTACCATAAAATAAAAGTTTATTTCAACATTTGATTTTATTCAATTTATTACGTATTTCATCCTTAGTTAATAACCTTCCTATTTCCATTTATTATATCTTAGCAAATTATATCCATTAATTACGACTAATTATTCTAAATAAATTTATTCACTTGGTTTCACGATTCTGTTATTGTATTAATCATCATTTACGTACCTTGAATTATCTCACTTTACATTAATCAAAATAAATAAATTACCTATAATGAAATTTATCCTCCAATTTATTAAATGAAATCAACTTTGACCTCCCAACTATTTCAATTAATTACTTATTGACCTGCGTATACTTTATTGCCTAAATTTCCATTAACCAAAAGTAAATTTTATATTTATTGCGATTGATTATTCAACGGTTACTTTTATATACTCCTTTTCTACTTTAAACCAAATGTAACAAATTTCACTATTCATTATTATATTAATGAATTCCATTCTAGTTAATACTTTTATTAATTTTTGATTTCTCATTTCAATTGCAAAATAGTAAACTTCAATTGCTACAAAATTTATATTTAATATAAATTTGAATTCCAAATCAATTGGTATTGCACTAACCTTATTATATTACATTACATTCAGTTTCCAAATTTTACAGAATTAAATTCTAATTACTTACCATTTAATTCATCAATTATTGATTTTATCCAATCACCGTTAAATTTATACTAAATCGTAAATTTGTACCATATATCTCTTTTCCCTTAAAATAAATTTATGTCTCTATTAAGTTTTCATTTACACTTCCGTTACTATATTAATAATTATTAAAGTAACGTTTATTTTCAATAACAACATTATAATTTCTTAACATTTAAATGAAATTTATTTCCAATAAATTTATTGACCAATTAATTAGGTAATTTAAAATAGTCGCTATTCTACCCTTAAATTTATTCCCAAATAACATATTACCTAATAATGTGCACGTAAATGTGCACATATTTATCACCATATTTAATCTATTTAAATTAAATAAATGATCATATTGGGTATTTTAACTTGTTTTAACCAAAATCCATTTTGATTCCAAATTTTCACATATTCATCTTCATATAAGGGCAAAATGGTCATTTGTGTGCATATATTAATTTGAGAGAATTTAATTGGAAATTTCTATAATATTTTGTAGGAATTTAGCTTCTCATATTGGTGGGTTCATGAAGACATATGCATGCACAAAATAATTACAAAGGAATGAAGATGGAAATAATTCAAGGTGAAGATCATGGAGGACCCCACCTACCCACCTACCTTAATGTACAAATTAAAGGCTAAAGCACATGCTTATGGATTTAATGGCTTCATGTACATTTAAGTGGGGATTAAAACATCTAATGATAACTTGGCCTCCACACTTTCTCATGGGGATTTTGGGCATTCCCCAAAAATAGGAATTAGGGTTTTAAACATGTATAAATACCCATATGTTTCATGTAGCCTCCATCTCTTAATATCTCTTCTCTTAGTCTCTCTTATGCCTCCTTCTCTTTAGTTTAGTTTAGATCAAATAAAAGAAAGCTCTCTTTCTCTTTTAATGGCTACTTAGCCAATTTTTATTTCTTGTAATCTTTTTTATTTTATGCAATTTAATACATGCTCTTTCCTTTTCATGTTCATTTACTTTCATGTTGTAGTGTAGGTTTCTCTTATTTCATGCAAGTAGATTAGTTTTGTTTCTTTGCTTTGCTCTCTTTTTCTTTCTTTTTTTCTTTCATGTTGCTTTCTACATTTGTTGATTTGATAACAAATATGAGAGCTTAATCCCTACAATTTAGGGGTAATGAAGCTCTCTAGTATGTAGATGCAACATTTTGATGTTTATACTCTCTTTTTGTGCTTTAATGGAATCATTTGAAGTGGTTTAATGATGTTGTTTAGCTTTGAATTTGATAGTCTATGTTGTTCATAACAAATAGGCTATGCTTAAACAAACATAACACAAATTGCCTCTTCATCTAAATATGACTATGGCAAAGAAGTGAATGTTGAAATTGAAATTTGATAGCCTATATTTCTAAACAATAGTTAATAGGCTATGCTTAAAATAGATTTCTATTTCAACTTGTTGTCATATTTCATGAGAGTTAAATGTGTATTAGTGGTTGTGTTATAGTTTGATGGTTTATATTGAGCTAATTAATAGCACAAATATACCATACTTATAATAAGCACATCAACTAATTCACTAATGACAAGAAAAGAGAGATCATAACTTCAATTTGTTGATTTATGTGATCTAGAGAGTGGAAATTGCCTCTAAATTGTCTTAACACTCTCATATTTTTATCTATTTTCTTTTCTCATTTTTCTACATTTTTTTTAGTTAATCACTCTTTCAACTTCGGTTAATTTGATTGAATAGAATTTTTAAAATCATCAATTCCCTGTGGATCGACCCGTATTCGCCGCGTGCTACATTCGTACACCGTGCGCTTGCGGTTATTTTTAATTCAAATTCGTTCGACGGTTTTCTAAACCGATAGAATTTCCGTCGGCGAACAAGTTTTTGGCGCCGTTGCCAGGGAATTTGTTTTGATTTTGATTTTCTATTCTTCGAATTATTTTTGTTTAATTTTTGTGTGTTTGTTTGTGTGTGATTTTTGATTGCATTTTGGTTTTGTGTGCATGTTGTTCTAGTATTTGCATTGCATTTGCATTTCTATTAAAAAAAAAATCATACACAATTTCATAAAAAAAAAGAGGAATTTTATTTTATTTCTTTTGCAATTACATTGGTATTTCTTTTCAATTACATTGGCATTAAAAAAAACAGTGTGCATTGCACTGTTCATTGTGCACAGCCCTGCACAAACATTTCCCTCTGTTGCCCACTGTTCTCCAGAGTAACCAAAACATCCCCTTCATAACAACTGTGCAACTACTTCTCCACTGATCACTGCCTGTTCATACTTTCACATCCACCCACTGCTGTTCACCATTTCAATTACTTGCTAACCCTCCTCCAAAACCATCAGCAGCACCTACTCCACCATTCAGTTAAACCAATCCATTACTTCACCACAGTCATACATCTCCATATACAAACCATTCCTTTTGCATTCATCTCCTACTGTCAAATACCACTTCACATAACCAATTCAAACTCCTCTGTCATACTGCTGCCTTTCTTCCATTCGACAAGCCTACCTCTGTCACCTTCATACAACCACTTACCACCACTTCTTCATTCCATACAAGCAGAGCACCACCCTGATCACCACAGTTCAACCCTCTGACCATCTGAACTTCACTCAAACCACCACTTTCAAACCACTTCTACATTTCAACAACTTCCTCTCCAATTTCACTTCTGACCAACGATCACAAGCATCTGACAATCACTTGCTGCCAACCAAACTTACTTTCCACCTCTCTTACATCCTCAAGCATCAACTGTCATCTACAATAACAGTTGCCTGTATCACTCATTTTCCCACAGCAAAGTGCCTCGTTTTCCACAAAGACAAACATTCACCGGCCCACATTGGAACTCACAATACAACAACTTGGCAAACAATTCCATCACACTAAAAAAAAAAAAACAGTTACCACCACCTCTGCCTGACCATAAACAATCACCACCCACACTCCTCAGCCAACATCAAGCATCCACTGCCTCAACCACAAACCTTCCGCTACCATTTACATCCTTCCAGTTCAAACAACTCACTGCCATCATCAACCATCCACCGACAGCAGCAATTCCCATCACCACCCACACCACATTCAAGCCACTCACATCTACAAACTGTTACAGCATTACTATATCATCACCATTCCCACTACGTATACACTTAACCATACCCCACCACTGCTTACCATACATTCATCTCCTACCACATCGGACTCACCATTTCAAACCTCCAATACATCGCCTAGCATCGACAGGTCACCACTCACTACAACAGTGCACTGCCTTGTGCCTAAAACTTGCGTACTCCTCAGCAAATATCATTTACATCCCCTGTCATTCACCTACATCAACTTCAAGCTTCCATCACTGCACCATTCAAACATCCATTTGCACACAGTACATACCCACGGATCATCATACACATCACCTTACTGTCGCTTCAAGCCTCTGCACACCATCACCAAATACTTCACCGTGAACCACTGCCTTGCATATTTCCTGCCTCCAACTCTCTGTACACTCAACCTCAAACACACCTGATCGCCTCCTTTTCACAATCATCTGCCATAAACCATCATCTAATTGCCACTGAAATCACCCAAACTGTTCAAACCATATTCAACTGACCAGAAGCACTGATACCCACTTCCTCGATTCAAAATCCCACAAACTCGACAATCTGCAACATCACAAAAGCACGAACAGTGCTTCATCACTTCCAAGTCGACTGCCTCCGCCACTACAAATTGCAACCTTCATCGATCTGCCAACACGAACAACCAACCCAAAACCCGAACCACTACAGAAAATCCCACCCCCCCCCCCCCAACCTGAACTCGAGAACCACATCGCCGTCATCTTCAAACCATTCAACCCAAACTCCACCGCAATTCAAATCATAACCGCGACAACCCATTCCCAATTCGACAACCCCACTACCAACCACAATCGACATCAATCACCTCGACCTCCAGTAACCCACCAAACCCAATCGCTTCAAATCGCCGACCTCAGAGGAACCCTCATCAGCCACTTCGCCAACAAGCAACAAACACGAGCAGCAATCCATTCCATCGCAAGCCTTTACGAAAACTCGAAAGTAGCCAGTACGTCGCCAATTCGTCAATTCACTTGATTCAAATCGCGATTCCATATTAACCTGAATTTTACAAATTGCGAATCCTAGTTTAATTTGGAGAATAGTGTGGTTTTGGATTTAGTTTGGTATTCGTTTGACTGCGCTTGTTTCTGTTTTGATTTAGTAGTTAGTTTTTGTTTTTGATGATTTTAATTGGGCCGGGCCCTGATTAGTTTGTAAAAAAAACGAGTTCGGCTTTGTTTACTGAATTTGTTTTAATTGTTCGTTAGGTTGTTTTAATTCTTCCTTAAAAAAAAAATTTTTTTTTTTTTTTTAAGTAAAACCCTACTTTTAAGTTTCCTTTCAAAAACAAAACAAAAAAAAAATTGTATGTATCTTAGTTCTTAATTTTCAGGTTGCCAAAGCAGGAAATAAAGGAAGAATAGCTTGCTGAAAATTGCTTCCTTAGCTAGCCAAAAATAAACTGCTTGCTTGTTTAAAAAAAAAAGTTTTTTGCTTTCATCTCTAGTTTGCATTGTTCGTTTCTTGCATTTGCATTTTATAGAAAAAAACAAAAATCCATTCTTAGTTGCATTGTTAATACACGTTTAGTTTCTGTTCTGCATTTCATCTTAGATTTTGATTAATAATAACGGTTAGACATCGATAACACTTAATTGTATATTGACAATTTGTCTTTTTTTGAACAATTTAATTTCTTGATGTCTAGGCTACGGCAGAGTAATAACCATTTATAAATATTACGGTGATTCGTAAATATTATAGTGGTTGTTCCTCTGAAGGTACTTAAATCTTCGGCTGCATTGCTACGGTGATTCGTGGTGCACCGATAAATCCTGCCCGTTACCTGGCTGAGAACTATCTTGTTTATCTAAGACAATTTGTAATTATACAATTTTGGGTTAACTTAGGATAAATCATTTGTAATTAACTCTTGCATTCATTTAGTTGCATTAGTTCATGCATATTTAAAAAAAAAATCAAAAATCCAAAATTAAAAAAAAATTATAAATATTCCTTTTATTTGAAATCTTTAAATCTTTTTCCTTTCAAATTTCAAAAATACAAAAAATTTAGAAAAACAAAAATCCAAAAAATATAAAAAACTTTTTCTTAAAAAAAAACAAAAAAATATTGAAAATCAAAAAACAAAACAAAAATCAATTTTCCATTTTGAAAAATAAATTCCACTTGTAAATATTTTTATTTATAAAAAAAAACAAAAAAAAATCTTGAAAATGTCCGAGTTTCCTCTCTCTTACTCACTTGAATTTAGTTGTGAAGATCAATATAATCCATATGAGTTCACTCCAAATTCGTATGGATATTTTAACAACAACTATTGTTTAAACGATTCGAATTTTGAACCACAAAATTTTCAAAATGAGGACCAACCTTCAAATCTTGAAAATAGCATTTCATCTTTACTTGAAATCGCTACACAACAAAATCAAATGATAAATAAGTTGTGTAATTCATATTTGTTCAATAACTCGAATCAAAGTTTTCAAAGTAATCAAAATTTGAATTCACTTCAAAATTCAAACGATTTCGAGTATAACCCATGCCAATTCAATTTCGAACTTCAAAATGAATTCCAAAATCAAGACGAAAATATGAACCAATTTTCAAATAATTTTGGCAATGGGAATAGTTTCAATAACGATACGATTGAAAACTTTGGTTGTCAACAAATTCAAAATGAAAATTTTCAAATTAATAATCATGAATTTGATTTTGTTGACCAAATGGAAGAAGACAACAGGGATTTATTACTTGAGAAATACAAAAAATTTCGTGAAAATCATAATCAAATCCCAACTTCCAAAGAATCAAATCCACCATTTATTGAAATTGGCGATTCTTGTCCTCAACAAGTACAAATCAAAAGTTTTCAAGTTAATAATCACAAATTTGAATTTGTTGAACAAATGAATGAAATGTACAATGATCACATGGATTTGGTGTTCGAAACATATTTGAATCAACGTGATAAACATACTCAAATCTCAACGCGTGACAAGTCAAGCGATAATCCATCTTTTACCCAAATCGACGATTTTCAAATAACAAATTTTGAAATGGAAAATGATGATCTTAACGAAGTTGTTGAAAATTTGGTAATTGAGTTGGATTTCAATTCTATCGAGGGTGAGAAAATCGATTTAAATTTCGATCTTCCTTTTTCTGAAAATTTGAATACGACAACTTTGGATTTTAAACTTGATTTACGCGATAAAGTTGTTGATAATCCAACAAAGGAAATCGAATTTTTCGAACATGAGTTTTATGGACATTTTGAAAATGAGTTGCTAAATTCTGAAGGGGACGATTTGAATCACCATTTCGATTTTGAAATCAATGATAAACTTGAATTTGGTGACCATAAATTTCAAGCAATTGTTTTATCAACCCCAAAAATCATCGAAAATAAAACAACTCATACGATTTTCAATAAAACGACTTTCGTTTTTCCAAATCCACACTCAACTTCGAAATTTTTTACGATTTGGTTTTTCGTGCTTAAACTATGTCTCACACATTTGACGAGACAAATGAATCGGTCTTTAGAAGACCATTTCATTTACTTTTTGACTGTATTCTTTCTCATCCCTTGTAAATAATAATCTTTCATGTAAATATTGGATTTTTATTTTATTTTTCTCCTTCCACTTAGGTTGACTGTGGGGACACTGTCAAAATCAAGTGTGGGGGGAGACTCATCTTCTTCTTGATTTTTCAGGATTAATTTTTCATTCTTTTCCAAAAGCTAAAAAAAAAATTCCAAAAACAAAAGAAGAATTTTTTTAGCGTTTTTGATTTATTTTTAAAGAAACACTATAGGATAAATATATGGTTTTGGTTTATTTAATTGAAATTTCTGAAAATTTATTTGTCTTAACAAAAGTAAAAATAAAGTTTGATTACAGATAACAATGGTTTAACTAGCATATAGGAAGATTCATATGTGGTAATTATGAAATAAATCCTAATTGAAAATCTTTGTTTTAAAAAGTGGTTGATATAAAGTAAAGGATATAACATTTTTTTGTCTTCTAAGTTAAATGGTGCTAAAATGATTTTGCAAAACTCTCTCTCTTAAAAAAATAATTATAAAAAAAATAATAACATCCAAGTATTCACTCTCATTTAAAAGTCCTCACGGTTATGCATGGGTGAGTTACTTGGAATTTCTGATTATGTGCTTTCATACTCATTTAAAAGTCCTCACGGTTATGCATGTATGGAACACATGTAAATAAAAAACAAACTTAAGAAAAACCACCTACGGTCGATAGGTGTATGCACGAAAGTGTGTGCACTCGCCATGCTCTGTACTCCCCTCACATAAGCCCGAAAGGCAGTGCATGGGTGGTATATCTGGCCTCAGTTTACCTGAGCTAGGTGTGTAATTTTTCTTGCAAATAACGAGAGAGCAAGCAATTGAAATCCTAGCACTATTTTTACTTAGTTGATTTGATTTGTTATTGAAAAGAAATGAAAATACCACTTTGATAAACTTTGATAATCAACTAAGGATCCATTTCATAGTTACACTTTGTTATTAACCAAAACAACGAGTTAAACTATAGTCTATTTGATATGATAACTTGATTTTTGTTGGAAATTTTGACGAGTAAATGACATAAATTTTCAAGATAATAACCAAAACCTATATTTAACTTATTCGTGTCAATTTAAAAATAAATCCTTAATTTGTAAATATTTTCACTTTGCATTTGGATTTTGTGGGTAGTATCCGCTGAAAACCCTCACGAGACAACACTCGTCCTACTGGGGACACCCAGAGGTTTAACGGCTTGTTGCATACGCTCAATGCAATCGTGCTTCCTATGAAAACGGATTTATCTTAGTTTGTTTTTTCTTTATTCGAGGACGAATAAAAAAGCTAAGTGTGGGGGTATCTAATGTGCACGTAAATGTGCACATATTTATCGCCATATTTAATCTATTTAAATTAAATAAATGATCATATTGGGTATTTTAACTTGTTTTAACCAAAATCCATATTGATTCCAAATTTTCACATATTCATCTTCATATAAGGGCAAAATGGTCATTTGTGTGCATATATTAATTTGAGAGAATTTAATTGGAAATTTCTATAATATTTTGTAGGAATTTAGCTTCTCATATTGGTGGGTTCATGAAGACATATGCATGCACAAAATAATTACAAAGGAATGAAGATGGAAATAATTCAAAGTGAAGATCATGGAGGACCCCACCTACCCACCTACCTTAATGTACAAATTAAAGGCTAAAGCACATGCTTATGGATTTAATGGCTTCATGTACATTTAAGTGGGGATTAAAACATCTAATGATAACTTGGCCTCCACACTTTCTCATGGGCATTTTGGGCATTCCCCAAAAATAGGAATTAGGGTTTTAAACATGTATAAATACCCATATGTTTCATGTAGCCTCCATCTCTTAATATCTCTTCTCTTAGTCTCTCTTAGGCCTCCTTCTCTTTAGTTTAGTTTAGATCAAATAAAAGAAAGCTCTCTTTCTCTTTTAATGGCTACTTAGCCAATTTTTATTTCTTGTAATCTTTTTTATTTTATGCAATTTAATACATGCTCTTTCCTTTTCATGTTCATTTACTTTCATATTGTAGTATAGGTTTCTCTTATTTCATGCAAGTAGATTAGTTTTGTTTCTTTGCTTTGCTCTCTTTTTCTTTCTTTTTTTCTTTCATGTTTCTTTTTACATTTGTTGATTTGATAACAAATATGAGAGCTTAATCCCTACAATTTAGGGGTAATGAAGCTCTCTAGTATGTAGATGCAACATTTTGATGTTTATACTCTCTTTTTGTGCTTTAATGGAATCATTTGAAGTGGTTTAATGATGTTGTTTAGCTTTGAATTTGATAGTCTATGTTGTTCATAACAAATAGGCTATGCTTAAACAAACATAACACAAATTGCCTCTTCATCTAAATATGACTATGGCAAAGAAGTGAATGTTGAAATTGAAATTTGATAGCCTATATTTCTAAACAATAGTTAATAGGCTATGCTTAAAATAGATTTCTATTTCAACTTGTTGTCATATTTCATGAGAGTTAAATGTGTATTAGTGGTTGTGTTATAGTTTGATGGTTTATATTGAGCTAATTAATAGCACAAATATACCATACTTACAATAAGCACATCAACTAATTCACTAATGACAAGAAAAGAGAGATCATAACTTCAATTTGTTGATTTATGTGATCTAGAGAGTGGAAATTGCCTCTAAATTGTCTTAACACTCTCATATTTTTATCTATTTTCTTTTCTCATTTTTCTACATTTTTTTTAGTTAATCACTCTTTCAACTTCGGTTAATTTGATTGAATAGAATTTTTAAAATCATCAATTCCCTGTGGATCGACCCGTATTCGCCGCGTGCTACATTCGTACACCGTGCGCTTGCGGTTATTTTTAATTCAAATTCGTTCGACGGTTTTCTAAACCGATAGAATTTCCGTCGGCGAACACCTAATTTCCTAAATTTACGATCAAATACCGTTACAATGGTTATTGCATTAATAAATTTAATCATTTCCTTTAATTATTCAATTTACACACAGGTATAATCTTTTCACTATTTCATTCATTAGAATTTTATTCCAATTACTAATGAATAAGTTTTAATTACCTTTGCTATATTTTAATTTAGCGTTCATTCCAATACTAATTTATCACCTTTTATTATTTCTACAAAATTTTAATTAAAAAATCCTATTTAATTAACAAATTTAATTGTCGAAATTTACGAGTTGTTACAGTGTGTGTATGCCGGATACATATATATACAAGTACTTAGAGTGAAGACTGTACAGTATAGAGATTCAAGACTGACAAATTTAAGATTGTAGAAATCAAGACTGGAGACTCATGAGTATCAAGATTACAAAGAGTTTAAGATATCAAGATAAGTAATAGGGTCAAGATTTATGTTAAAATTTCATAATAGCACTAAAACCTTTATTCGGATTTTAATTGTGGAATGGAATCCACCTTCTCACTTTAATAGCGGGATGAAACCCATGACCTCTTTAGTGGGATGGAACCCACGACCTTCTCTAGTGGAATGTAATCCACGAATTTTCAAAATGACTTATTTTTAGATTTTTTTTTTCAGAACTATTTTTTTAGATAAAGACATCTCTCTCTCGGTTTAAATATTTTAGCCTTAATTTAAAAACTATTTTTATACATATAATTTCAAAATCATTTCCTGTTTTTAAACTATCTCCTGGTTTTAATGTTTTCGCTTTAATCTCAAAATATTTGTGTATTTAGTTTTTATTACTTTTATATTTCATACGATCACTTTCCAAAGGTTTTTATCATCATAAAGTATAATCAAAGTAGTTTACAAAGTTCTAAGATTATTTCGACAAACTTTAGAAGAAAATCATTTTCAAACAAAAATCAATTTTAAAAAATTACTAGGGTATGTCGACATGCCTATACCCCCCATGTCGACATGGTAGCCGTAGATTTCAAATTTCAAATTTTCAAAAGAAGTGTCTATTCATCATAACCATTCATAAATGGACATGAATGTTATTCTCCTATATATACCAGTATTTTTCAATGAATTTCACTTAAGATATCTTTGTTTTCTCTCCTCTTTCTCTCCCATTTTTATTTTAAACATTCTTAACAAAACTCTACGAAATCCTAAGTGAATCAAACACGATCGTCTCTAGTTTGATTCTCCGACACTCTCTCTTAAAGATCTCAGTGTATTCAGAGTTATAGGATCGTTTATAATCAAAGATCAAAAGATCAAAGTGTATCGAGTCTCTCTCTATCAAAGTGTGATTGGAAACGGTGTGATTATGGCCCGTAAATCAATTAGGTGTGATTGTAGCCCGTAAATCAATTCGATGATCTTGTAGCCTAGTTAAATCAAGAGATTTTGCCCTGGATTTAAAGATAGGAGGGTGTATCTCATGGCTTTGAAATTGAGGTTGTAATATCAACATTATATTTGAAAAGAAATCTGCACAAGAAATTGTGTGGAACTGGATATAGGGTAACTCCGAACCAGCACAAGATTCTGATGTGCTCTTTCCAATACTGTTTTTATTTACTATTTGCATATGAGTCTGGTTCTGTGATTGTCTCTGTGTTTGTGAATTACATCTGTTTGGGTTTAATTTGAAAAGATTTCAAAAAGATTCATAAATATAATTAAACACTATTCACCCCCTCACTCTAGTGTTAATTCTGCCTTAAGATCTGTAATCCGCATTTCCTACATTTGGTATTAGAGCATTGGTTTTCAAAATTAACATGATCTGAATTTTGAAAAGTTTAAAAGGACAATTTTGGGAGATTCTGTTAACATTATTTCAAAACTGTTCAAATCATCATTGTCTCATAAGTCTGCATATTGTTATTATTGAAAATCAAGTTATCTATCGAATTGGAGTGTTGTGTAGGAACAGATGTGTTATATGGCATTTAAAGAATCAACGCTCAATGGGCAAATGATGTAAATCAAGAAAAACAAATGGATACTTGATAGTGGATGTTCAAGACACGTGACTGGTAATCCGAAGATACTGAATGACGTAATTTATAAAGATGGAGGAATGGTCAACTTTGGAGATAATTCGAAAGGATATGTGATTGGCATCGATAATGTCGGTAACTCTAAAACTCCTATTATTCTAATGTTCTGTTAGTTAGGAATCTAAAACACAACTTACTTAGCATAAGTTAACTATGTGATAAGGGCTACAAAATTAAATTTGAAAAGGATAAGTGTTACATCGAAGGTAATAAATCAAACAGTATCTTTGAAGGAATTAAGAAGAAAAATATTTATATTCTCGGTATGAAAATCACAAATGATAACCTATGACTTTTGTCTAATACAAGTGACCCTTGGATTTGGCATAAAAGATTTGGGCATTTGAATTTCAAACTATTTTCTAGACTTTCAAAACTTGATCTAGTAGGAGGTCTTCCTAAAATTGATTTTAAAGTAGATAGTATATGTGATGCTTGTTAATTAGGAAAAGTTAGGAATATTTCATTCAAATTGAAATATATGATTTCAACTTCAAAACCACTTGAGTTACTTCATTTAGATCTGTTTGGTCCATCTCAAATTCCGTCAATAAATCACAGTAAATATGTTTTTGTAATTGTAGATGATTATTCTAGATTTACATGGACAATTTTTCTAAAACATAAAAGTGATGCTTTTGGTTTATTTAAAATCTTTGCAAAAAGAATTCAAAATCAACTTTCTTTAAAAACCAAAACTATTCGTAGTGATCGCGGTGGAGAATTTGAAAATGAAGATTTTGAGAATTTCTATAATGAAAATGGAATAACTCATAATTTTTCTTTTTCAAGAACTTTACAACAAAATGGAGTGATAGAGCACAAACATAGGACGATTTGACAGTATGCAAGAACTGTGCTTTCAGATAGTAAATTACCAAGAAATTTTTGGGCTGAAGCAGTCGCTATAGCTTGTTACATTTTGAGTAGGATTTTAATTAGACCTCCAGCCAATAAAACACCATATGAACTTCTTTTCAATAGGAAACCAAAGGTATCTTATTTTAAAGTTTTTGAAAGTAAGTGCTTTAATTTAAATACAAAGGACAATATGGGTAAATTTGATCCTAAATCCGATAAAGAAATCTTTATCGGATATTCTAATAGAAGTAAAGCATATAGAGTTTTCGATTTAAAAACTAACACCATTGAAGAAACAATGCATGTATCTTTTGATGAAAATTTCAAAGATTTTGTTCAAATAAATGATGAAGCTGATACTTTAAATAATGAATCAAATGAAACAAATTGTGAAACTTTTCATCCTAATAAAAGGATCAGGCTTTTAAAAGATCATCCTATAGAAAATATGCTAGAAAATATTGAATCTGTTGTTAGAACTAGAAATCAACTAAACAAGATGAGTAACATAGCTTTTATATCAACTATTGAACCCAAAAATCCAAAGGAAGCATCATCTGATGATTTATAGATTCTTACTACGCAAGAAGAACTAAATCAATTCACTAGAAATGATGTATGACCTGAGGAAAAAACGATAATAGGAACTAATGGGTTTACAAAAAATAAAACGAATGAACAAGGTGAGGTCGTTAGAGATAAAGCTCGGTTAGTCACGTAAGGTTATTGTCAAGAAGAAGGAATAGACTTCGACGAAACCTTTGCACCCGTAGTAAGATTAGAAGCCATTAGAATTCTACTTGCTTTCGCAAACAACAACAATTTCAAATTATTTCAAATGGATGTAAAAAGTGCCTTTTTAAATGGTTTTGTTAAATAGGATGTTTATTTTAAACAACTTCTACTTTTTGAAGAAGAAAAGTTTCCAAATCATGTTTACAAATTAAAGAAAGCTTTATATGGTCTGACACAAGCTCCTAGTGGTATGATAGACTAAGATCTTACCTATTACCATCAAATTTTGAAATTGGTAGAGTTGTTGGTACTCTTTTTATTAAAAGAAACAAAAATGATATCCAGTTAGTACAGATTTATGTAGATGATATCATTTTTGGATCAATAAACAATGAAATGAACAAAGAGTTTTTTGAAATAATGAAAAAAGAGTTTGAGATGAGTTATATGGGTGAACTTACTTTCTTTTTAGGATTGCAAATAAAACAATTAGATAGTGGTATTTTCATTAGTCAAGAAAAGTATGCTAGGGATCTGGTTATTAAGTTTGCTATGACCACTGCGAGTGGAAAACCCACTCCTATGGCAACCAATGAATCCCTGAATAAAGAAGACATGTCAAAGGATGTTGATCAAAAACTATACAGGGGAATGATTGGATCGCTACTCTATATAACTGCGAGTATGATACCATGCATAGTGTTTGTCTCTGTGCAAGATACCAATCTTAACCCAAAGAAGCCCATTTAAAAGCCGTTAAATGTATCCTAAGAAATGCTAAACTAGACTATGGCCAATTTTACCCTAAAAATGACTCATTTTATTTAAACTTGTTGAATATGCAGGTATATAATTTTTATTTGATGATAATAAACAAATATATATATATATATATATATATTCATTTAAATGTATTTATTAATGTACTATTTTATTTTCACATAAATAAATAAATATTTGCTAAATAAAATAAATAACATAGAATTTAAATTTAAATAAATATTGTATTCAAAAAAATATTTTACTACAATTTTGAATAGTATAAATTTGAGCTCTCACCATATATATATATAGACACATACATATAATTTTTTATTACAATACAATTTTGATTATATCACAATTTTTAATTTACAATGTTGACCTCACTACGTATCACTCATTCACTCGTATTTTATCTTCAACTTTGCTCCAGCCTGAATCTAGCATCTGATGTGATAACCCAGATTTTTGGAATATATGTTATTTGATAATCAAATGGATTGAATTGGTAAAATGTTGATTTATAAGTGAAGAAATAAAGTTCTGATAATTAAAATAGCTGGATATGTATGTATATAAATTTGAACTATAATAAATGCTAGATTTTAAATATTTGGGAATAATAACTCTTATAATAAATTAACAAATATATAAATAAATTTAGTTGTAATATATATAGTAATTTTCTAAATGATAACTAAAGTTAATTTGAACATTTTTATAGTTTAAAGTTTAAATAAGATTGATATTCTTAATTTTTTTAAATATCTCATGAATTAAAATAGCTTGTAAATATATAAATAAAGATAAATATATTACATAACTAAAATAAAGATATAAGTAATTTATAAATATGGGGTTAAACATAAAATCCTTGTATTTAACATTTGTAAGACCCTTATAACATGCAAAATACACTTATGATAATAATATGATGCTTGCACATTTGTAAGCCAAGGGAAAACTTAAATTTGCAAGTGGCATGCATCTTTCTTTTTAAAATTTAATCACATATATTAAAATGTTTAGAAAAATCTGATTTTTTCAAATAAAATGTCTTCCCTTTCTCCTTCTCTCATTTTCTAAAAAAAAATTGAAAACCACAAAAAATTAAAGGATGACCAATTTCAAGTTCCAGCAATGCTAGGATTTAATTCAAAGATCAATCAAAGTCAACATCAAAAGAAAAGACGATCAAATTGAATACAGCAGTTCCACGAATCAAGAACATAGCTTGTTCACTGTTTCTTTAAAAATTCTGGTGAGTAAACTTTCACCCTTTGACCAAATCTACCTATTTAAAACAATGCATGTGGTAAATTCTTGAAATATTGATGGTGAAATGTTTGCAAGTATGTTTTAAAAATACTTATATGTATATAAAGATGAGTACTGTGTGCATATCTGAGTACATCTCTCTGTTAAATTTCAACATACCAAAAATACTCTAAATCTAATATCTCTTCATATAAGCTAATTTAGATTATGGTGTTCAAAGGGAAGCCGTTTATATTTACCTAATCTTGTATTTAGATTATGGTGTTCAAAGGGAAGTTGTTTGTATTTACCTAATCTCAGATACACGAAGCTGGTGAAAACTGGTAGCAAGATCGAGCTCCAAGAATAAGACCGATGCAGAATTCAATTTCCCGCTTGGGAAAGAGAAGTGACTTCACCAAAACATCAGGATAATCCCTAACTATCGGGATGGAATCAAGATCACTAGGCTGAGCATCAAGCGAAAAGATAAAACTGCCTGTAAAATCCTGAAGCAATTGACATATGATCACAAGAGAATTTCCCTAGTTGTCCACTAGGGAAACGGTTCGGGCTTTGTAAGAGATAACAACATCAAAACCGAGGATATAGAAATCTCCCATGATTCGATGCCTGTTGTAAAGGGTTTCACCCCTTTACAAATCATATTAAGGTGTGCGGAACCGCCAATGGGATTAGTCACATATAAGGATGAAGTTGCCAATTGAGGTTGCAAGATGGGCTCAAATTTATTACAGAGATCAATAAAGACCAAGCTATGGGATGCTCCAGTATCAAGAAGAACACGAACAAGAAAGGAAGAAGGATTTAGAACAAAGGTAAAGTTCCAAAAATTCAAAATAAATCCTATTCCAAGAGGATCCTGACGAAGAAATTCAATCTCGAACGAAGATGATTCTATAATCGATTTTACTCATTCTAGGGTATTACTACCCTATCTCTAATGAGTTTTTACTCCATATGCTAGTTTTTCCTAAACCAAAACTCTAATACCAACTGTAATGACCTGCTATTTCGAACCGTTCAAATTGATAATTATCCACACATGTCAAACTTGAATTGCTCAAAACAACATATTGTTAATTTATATTTGACAAAACTTAGCATATACAGTAAATAAATCAATCACAGAATCACAAACACAGAGTATTATAACAATAACCAGCAGAATAAATAAATAGTAGCTCATGAAGCTACTATAGAACATCAGAGTCTAAAACAAATGCATTAGAAAATCCCAAGTATAAAGAAGTCACTAATACAAAAGCAACTAACAAGTCCAAACATAAATAACTGGAAATAACCGAGATAACCGTAAAGCTGAACAGATAAAGGTAGATCTCCAAGCAAAGCTCCAAGCTCCAAAGGTGAGTCTCAAATGTTGTGAAACTCAGTTAGACCTAAGCATAAAGCAAAACACAAAACACTCGAGTCAGGATTAACATTCTTATGCAAGTAAATCAACTCAAGTGAAATGTCCAAGTGAAATGCAATATAACTTAAAGGATGTTAGGATTCCATCCTTTAAGGATCCATTAAACTATCTACGTACATAGTACAATATGCTACATATATAATGTATATAGTAAGGTAAAATATTAAAATAGCGTCAAGGCGTTACCCATATCCCCCTTAACACATTTTATATAAATTTAGTAGTTTACACATTATTGTAAACTCCACCAAACCGGTGGGCTATCAGGGAGCACTCCATAAGTATGACACAAACAAACTCGTAATGGGCTCGATAAGGCAGGTGACAAAGCACGCGAAGCAATGCCATGGTAGGATTCTAGCGTTTGCACTCTCGGATTGGTGGTAACGCATAGCAGCTACTACCACCCACCGTGAGACACACTCCCAAAATCAAAGGTGTATCCAAATTAAATCACAAAATAATAGAATGGTATCAATCAAAAGTGGCCGATAAGGGGAGCGACCTCAGTTGGCCTGATATAGTTCATGTTTTAGCCATATCAAGCTGACTCATGGGAGCCAAGGTTGCGTTCATACCTCATAAAAACGTCGCCAAACCATCCTACTTTGTTCTGGAATCTCCACCATGTACATAGTTATTAAAATGATTTTCGGTATTGGTAGAGAGTATGACAATATCCGATCTGGGTCTCTTTAACAACCAAATGCTTATTTCACATCTTGGTCATTTTCATTTCAAACAGTTCATACTTAATATCAAAATATCATATTCATTTCAAAAATCACTTCACTTTCAAAATCATAACCACACAATAGTTTAAACCATCGTACCAAAATATTCACATATAAATCCATTAAATCTAAATCATAACAGTTCCAACTTAAATAGTTTAAATATTGAAATAGTTTTCATATATATATAAGTATATATATTGAAATAGTTATAAATTAAAAATAATATATATTTTTGAAAATAGGTTATAGATTAAAATAGTTTATATATTAATATATATATATATATATATATATATCAAAAATAGTATCAAGTTAGAATTATTTCTTCTAATTTCGCACATCAATTCAAATCAACTTTAGTTCCAAAATTCAATTTAAGTCAATCTCAGTTCAAAATTCTCTTCAAAACCCTTTTTTTATTGATTTCAAATCCAGGTTTAAACTTCAAATATAAACTACTTCCATAATTCAGTAGGTTTCAAAGTATAAATATCCAAATAATTTATAATAAATTCAATTTGATAAATTCCATTTGTATTTAAAAATTTAGCTTTAATTTTTATTTAAATTTGAAAATATTCACTTAATCATTTTTAATAACATTCAAATAAAATCTCAATTTACAAATTTAATTTAAAATTAAATATCCAACTTGCACTATATTTAAAGTTGAAAATATTCACTTAACCACTTTATATCAAGTTATAAAATTGTACCGTTCAAAATCTCAAAATCAATAATTTCAAATCATTCCTTATTTAAATTCTATTCTAAACAAATTTAATTATAAATCGGTTCTTATTTACTTTAGCTTTCCAACCACTATTTACTTAAAGTTATTACAAAAAATCTATTTTAAAATATTAATATAAATTTAAATAAATACTTAAAGATATTATATACTAATTAAACTAAGTGGAAATTAGCCATAAGGGCCTCTTTAGCAAGTGCAATTAGTTTCTAGGATACATAATTGAAATAATTACTTTTAAGGACAAAATGCAAAATAATTAGTTTCTAAGGCCTAAAAACCTATGAAATTATGTCCTTGAAAGTTATTGGACTGCTGACTTTGTCCTTAAAACTAATTATTCTACTAATTTTGGCCTTTAATTAATTTCTATGGATATGTGTCCTAAAACCTAATTGGACCGCAAAATTTGTCCTTCTAGTGAAATGCACCTTAAATTAAGTTTATCAAATTTTATTATATTAAATCTTATTATTAATTCATTTTATATTAAATCTTATTTTATATATTTAAAATAATAAAATTATAAGTAAAATATTAAAATTTACATTTTCAAAGCTTAACTTATAAATTTAAAATTTTCAAATATATAATTGAAAAATCTATATTTTACACATATATTAAAATAAAATCTTTTATATTATTTTTAAAAATCAATATCTATTAAAATCCATCTATTCCTTTCAAAACTTTGGAAATCATTTTTCAAAATAGACCAACGGTGTCCGTATAAAATTCTCTGTCTTATGGTCAAGCGATATGGATATTTATCATTTCAGTTTGCAATAATTATAATTTCTGCGTATATAACATTTCAACCCGCAATCCCAAAATTTCAAAATCAATAAAATCATTTGGGTTTGTCATTTCAACCCACAACGATTTTCCCTAATCTATAAGATCGTTTGGTATGTATCATTTCAACCCATAGGGATTTTCCTAACTAATAGGGAACTTGCACTTAAGAACAATATAATAATAATATAGAATAACATAACATATCAGTGATGAGCATATATCATAATTAATAATTTAAATATATATACAACATGATATTGGTCCATTAACATAGGCAAATAATTTTAAATATTAACAAATCATATTTAGCGATTAAATTACTAACAATTTCAAATTTAACAACATATTTCGATCATCATTTTATATGAAATCAATATGCTAAACATAAGAATGTTAATCGTGAGTGATCGCTCACCTTTCGAGGCCAGAGAAAGCAATGAGAACAAAGATGACATGGATATGGACACGAGCAAACCGAAGCAAAAGCTATTGAGATTTGCGGACAACAATAAACAAAGCAACAAACTAGAGATCGATAAACCGAATCAAGACTAGCTAGAGATTGATGGAAACAATATATACATATTTATATGAAATATGTATACATACATATATATATATGTATAATATGTACATATATATATATATTATATTTTTAAAATCAATATTAAATTTAAAACACATATCAAAATAAAAATCTTTATATATTATATTTAAAAAAATCAAAACTCATATATTTCCTTTCAAAAAATTTCAAATAAATATTTAAACATAATATATATATTTTAAAGTTATTATAAAAATCTTTTTTAAAATATTAACATAAATTGAAATAAATACTTTAAACATATTATACGTCTACCTTAGTTTTTTTCATATTATAAATTAAAATACTTATTATATTTAAACATATTATATAAATACTTAAAAACATAAATTGAAATTGGAATAATATATAAATACCTTAAACATATATTGAAGAAAGTTAAAAGCTACTTGCGAGGAGAGCAAGGTCATCTTGGCTTCGGGACGGGTTGCCAGAGACTGAGGGAGGGTGTAGAAGATTCGGATGGACAAGGTGTGAGGTCGGAGCATAAGCATGGTTGAGGGGAAAGTAAAGGAGACGAGCAGAT
Source organism: Allium cepa (assembly GCA_030765085.1). Taxonomy (NCBI): domain Eukaryota; kingdom Viridiplantae; phylum Streptophyta; class Magnoliopsida; order Asparagales; family Amaryllidaceae; genus Allium; species Allium cepa. The sequence goes on along the minus strand of CM060939.1, from coordinate 407,453,828 downwards.
TTCGAGCAAGCCTTTTTTTCTCTGGAAATAAGGTAGGGGTGTGTGGATTGTTATGGTGTTGCTCGGTGGAGAACGGCTGTGGTTGGAGTTAATGGGAGGTGAGGCCGAAGGTGTGGTGGCTGTAAAGATGACGATGGGTGCAGCTAATGGTTGAAGCAGGCTAGGACGAGTTCTGTCGTGGTTGGGTTTCGGGTGGTCGAATTGAGGGTTATGGGTGATGGAAGAAGAAATGGCTGCGCAAGAGAAGGTACAAAAGCGACAAATGGGCACAAGCATGGTCAGGTTGACAGGTGGATTGATGCACGGGCTATGATAGGTGGACTCGGGGTGGAGAGATGATCAGGTGGTTGGTGGCTGACTTGGAAGTGTTATATGTGTGGAATGGTTGGCTTTGGGCGTGTCAAAGCAGTGGTGGCGGGGAGAAGGCTTATTGGGCGAAGACAGGCTAGTTGGATCTCGGCGTGTTTGGGTCTTGTCCGGGAAAGTTGATGGCTTTGGCAGTGAGGTCATAGGGAAACAAGTGGCTAGTGGATCGCTGAGGAAGCCTGTTGTATGGAAATCGAGGCAGGGTTGATGCGAAGGCAAGGTACCCTCAGTGATGGCTTGAAAAAAGTGTGGAAGGGAAATGACGTGGAATGAGGCGATGCGTACTGGTTTCAATGCAAAATATATGAAGCTTACCATAAAATTTAAAATAAACCTTTCCCATGGGCAAAATAGAAAATAGAACAAAACGGTGATGAAGAAAAAAGAGGGGAGAGAGAATGGACGAACCAACTTTAACATTAAACCAGGGAATATTGGAAGTCAAAAGTTAAAATTTTTAGTAGCTGATGGCTATTCGATTACATATGGATAATTGAAAGACACAACCAAACCAAAAGGCTCAAATACGAAACCGATACAGTTAAATGTTTTGTCGATTTCACCGCGTACCGGACTACGAAATGCACAAAGGAATATATTGGGGAGATCAACATGATGAGACGAACAAAATGGTACTTAGATATCAGCGATACGATCATCCTATCAAAAGTCGATATTCGCTGCAAATTGCTGCTAAAACGCCAAAAATAATGTAAACGGAGCTAAAGCAATCCAAATGTGGCGAAACAAAATATGACGTCTCACGGAAAAATATTTTACTTTTTTATTATGTAAAAAATATTCAGGTCTCAAAAATATTTAATTTTCGGCAAATTTATCTGGTTTTAAATTTTAAGATTTCATAAATAAATAAACTTACATATTTTCATATGAAAATATGATGCTTGCCATGTTAAAATAGACATATTTCAAATATCAAATTTTCATTGCAAAATTTTATTGTTTAAATTTTCATGAAAAATTTAGTTAATTACGTTATTTAAACCATTAAAATTTATGGGTCGTTACATCTTCGAACTAAATATTTTCTTAAACCAAATTCGAAAACTATTTCATCATCATTATTTATTATTAAAAAGAGTTTTATTTTCATTATAAAACATATTATTTGAATAGTTAAAATTGATTAAATATTCATAAATCAAAGCTGTGAAATTCCGGTAGTTTCACTTTTTGAGGATTCTTGGTATTGTATTGAGATTTTCATCATAGTACAACTATGCAAGGGAAATGGAGATTCCTAATCAAGTAGCCTAATCGAATTCGGCATAAAGAAAGTCAAGTGACAATACTTGTTTGGAAGAAAAGTTTATTTATCCGATTAAGTGATCAGATTAGATATTGTATACGGTTGATCTATATACATCGTATGGGCTCAAATATATTTGCCTTTAATTTTTTATGGGTTATGGGGAGCGAGGTAAACAACCCTTTGATTTTTCATGAAGTAGCATGAATAATCAATTGAATAATAACTTATGGCTATTGAGAATGAGGTATGCCCAGTAGATTGTCTATCATCCTTGTGTTATGAGAAGGTTGTAAACCTAGACAAACTCTTAGCGTTTGTTAACCATCTAACATTAGGAATTGGTATGGCTTGTTTCTTGGTTGTTTGTTATGATGAAATTTTTAGGTCAAAACTCATTTAAAGGAGAAAGAATGTAACGACCGAAAATTCTACTACGTTGATTTGAGAATATTTAAAAAAATATGTATCTTTAATTAATGGTTTTTAGTGGTCTAATAACCCTCATTTAATTAATAAATAATGATGGTAAACTCATTTTGGAAGTTTGTTTAAAAATTAAATTGTTTATTGTAAAATTGAAAATGTTATTTTTGAATATTCGGATTTTTTATCGAATGAAAGTTATCACAAATTGTTGTAGACATATGTACAGTTTTTTAACATACACGTATACATATAGCAAGTGATTTAATAAAGTAAAAAGGATTAGTAAAAGTAAATATAATTAAAGGGGTAATTAATTAAGTTAATAAAGTAAGAAAATATACGTCTTTCTTATTTTAAGTGTAAAATATTTAAAGAACATTAGTAAAAGAAGGTGGTAATGACAATTGTCTTGAGGAAAGTGTATTGCATAAATTAGTAATGGGTAGTAGCACTTTTAAAAGGAAATGAGTATCTTATATTAAGGAAGGTTAGTTTAGTAATTTGCCATATTTCAATTTTTGTAAAAGAACACACACCCCTTAGTTTTTCACTTTCATTTTTCATTTCCATTTTATTTTTTCATTTCCACTTTGATCTTCTTTTCTTCATCTTCTCCATTTTAAAACCAAGTCAAAGCTCCTTCTTTTCTTCTCAAACTTCTTCCACAACCTTAGATCTACCACCACCATCACAAAGAACCAAACTTGAACACCCAAATCCTATTTTGCCCTTAGGCCGTGAATTTCAAGGAGGAGGGGAGGTGGTGTATGAGCATGAGGGAAGAACAGGAGGTGGTTTTGAAAAAAAAATCGTTGATGATAAGAAATTTTGTGCACTTTCTTGGTAATGGTAGTTTTAATTGAATTTGAAAGTGAGATATCTCGCTCTAAATTAGTTTTAAAATTTACAAAATGTTGTAATAATTTTGTACTAGCCTATAGTGTTGTATGTATTTATTTTTGTTGTTTAGATATTGTTGTTGTTGATTCCTGCTTAAAATCGGATGACATAAATAACCATTGTGTTATAGGGGATAAAAGCAAAGTGAATGAAAGTCAAAGTGTCTTTGTAGTGAATAGATCGCCACGAGAGTACTTCGAAGAATAAAAATATTATAAAGGGATCCTAAATGATTCCTCGCTTTTTTATTTTTGTTTGCATATATTATTGGATATGCAGATGTTTGTATATATTAAAGTGAATGTTGCTTAGTTATAGTTAACCTACTTATTATTGGTTTTATTGCGACGGAAATCCCATGCTCGTTTTTTAGTGATTTACTATTTGTTTTCTAATATGTTCAAAAATGGTTTATAAACTCGACTTTTGTTTTCAAACCTTTAGTAAAGGCATTAAAGTGGTTTAAATATAGAAAGAAAGGGTTTAAAGTTATTTGATTTACAAAAACAAGTTTTAAAAGTTACAGTCCATATAGCGATAGTCGCTTTGGATGTAGATTTGAAAATTTTTTATTTTTGTAAAATAAAAAGAGTTATCAATTGAGATATTTTGAAAAGTCCTTTAAATGTGTTTATAAGTATTTAAAAAGAAGTTTTAAATATATTTTTTAGAATTTATTTAGTTATTTAAACAAGAGGTTTAAATTTTACTCCTTGATTCAAAAGTCAAATTTTATTAAAAAAGACCATCTTCAAGGAGAACTTTTAATACAAGCCTCAAGCTTGTTTTAAAAAGTTTGAAAAATAATTTTAAAAGAGGAAGGAATCATGGATTACACCACTATTGTTGCAATAAATGTTTCTAAGAAAAGAAAATATATTATGGACTATAACATTTTTGTTATATTAAATGGTTTTGGAAAATTGAAAAGGAAGTTGATTTATAACACTTTATTATTATTAAATAAGTTGTTACTTGTGTAAAGGTATGATGTTTTTAGAATGGTTTGGAATTTTTCAATTATAAATGTTTATTTTTATAGAGGAAAGGATGTTGCTTTTTTGATCAAACTTTGTTTTAAATAAATGATTCTGGAAAAATGTTTTTAAGAACAAGTATATTGAAACAGTCAGATCCTCTTTTTAATTTCTAGACTTCAAGATATGGAAACTTGTTTTTATTTTGAAGTTAGAAATGTTATCAAGTCAAGGTATAATAGGTAATGATACCCTAACTTGAATGGTTTTCATTTCTAACCGATGAAAAGTGCTAGTTTGAAATCTAAGGCTAGTAATAGGTTTACGGAGTTGGTTTTTTGATTATCTTAAAAAAAAACCTTTTTATGCAAGGGATTTCTTTATCGGTGCCAATAAGTAACACAAAACAATATGATAAAATAGTGCTAAAATGTTGACCGTTTATGGAAACTAAGTGTTAACTCAAAAAGTGGACCAACACCCTAGTTTAGAGTTGAAAGCACCAGCTCTACATTCATATAGAAATATAATAGATTATGGAAATAGGAAAAAGCAATAAGGGAAAAGAGACAGAATATTTTTATAGTGGTTCGGCTGTTAACTAAGTCTACGCTCACTTTATATCTTTTTTATGAGCTGACAGCTATTATAGTAGTTGTTCGATTGCAAGGCTTTGCCTAATTCTACGCTGAACTGGATCTCTAGAGTTAGAAGCCACCAGAGAATCATGGTGTATCCCTTCTCAAATCACTACGTGGAAGATTAGAGATGAAGAAGGATCCTTGTAGAGCTTCCGTCGTCCGTTTCCCGCTTCCATTTATGTTGCAGGAGGCAAACTATTTATAGAGGTTGGAGGGCTCCTGGGCTAGGCCCATCATTTTTAGGTCTCAGGTAAGATGCAGGCTACCTAAGGAGTTCAACAGTCGAAAATCATTTACCTACATGGGTCGCTGGTGACCCATAGGCTTAGTCAATTTTTGGCTGCTGAATTCCTCCTTCTTCCGTCTTATCTCTTAGTTCGTTCGTTCATGGTCTTCATGGAGTACATCGGCTGCTGTCATTTCAATCACAGAGGTTGATTTTGGACTCCGACACTAGAGATGTCTTCTAAAGTACACGTCGTCATAGTCCCATACAGATGGCAAGTCACTGGCTGCTTATACTCAAGCCCTTGTTGACTCGCAAGGCAGCTGGTTTCTTGGCTTCGTTGACCAACTTCGTCATTCCAACCGTGTAGCTCGATCATCATTGAGCTCTAGTTGTAACATCTCTGGTTAGCTCTTGAACCACTGTGCGGCCCTTGCTTACTGCTTGTATTTGCTGGGTTAAAAGCCTGGATAATATTTTCCCCTAGAGTATGTCTTCACTGTAAATAATACGTGCTCTAGAAGTTATCGTCTTCCATATCCATTCGTTAACCTTCGAGCGGTTGTATCGGAGCTCTATGCATAAAATAGCCCGACGTCGTTGATTATTTTCCTCTGGTTCTAGCTATTGTTTCCTACCTCAACTTGTCATGTTTACGTTTGTAGTCCTCCGGCTTGTCTTGGAACGACTAATAGTTGAAATCGATTGATTCTGGAGTGACCAATTGGTAGGAGAAACTAAATATATTCAAGTTTCCCATCCTCATTTATTATCATTACCTTTTTTGATGGGTCACTGGCAACTAATCTATTTGAAAAAATTTCTTAGGTCATTGCTAGGTCGGGTTGCCTGCAACCATGATAGGTCGGGTCGTTCGTGACCCGAACACTTAGAAAATTTTCACTTATTTTCTACTACCTATACCTGGCTTCCTATCTTCCCTTATTCAATCCATCCTTCTGTTATTTCTCCCTGGCGATTCACTTTGCTAATCCTACTCGCCGATCAGATCTAGATCTTCCTTCCATCATCTCACCTAAGCGCCACCTCCTGCTGCTATCGATACACGCATTCAATCCCTAGCCAATCCACTTTGCATGGGTTTAAGGTGTAATCGATCCATCGCCTCGCCATACACGAGCCAATCCTTCATTAGCTCGCCCATGACCTAGTTCATAGCTTGCCAAGTTCAATCTGTGACTTCCCCTGCTCCATTAAGCTTATTGTGAGGTGGGTTAGTTAATTACTATATTTGTATGGTGACTTGATGACTAATGCCCTTCTTTGATGTTTATCATGAGAAGTTCGAGTTAATTGCGGTCTAAAGGAGGAAGATTGTAAATTGGGTCATGATTTGTTTCCAGGAATGACATTTAGGTTTCGGTCCAATGCTTGAAACGTTTTGCTATCTTCTTCCATTAGACCCGAATTGACTTGTGCCGAGTTCCACAAACACCACCGTACAACACATCATCGGTCGATTAAAAGGATTTGGGCTTATCCTGCTTGATTATTCCGCACTTGGTGTTCTTGCAAAAAGAAAAGGCTTTCCTGTCATTTCAGACAATGGATCTGTCATCGATCATCGATCGATAACGGGTAAGTATACAAGAGGCAAACAAGGAAAATAGAATTGAATTGACAGGGGAAGTTCTTCTTTCTTTTTTATTACGAGCGAACTATCTACATGGGATAGAGTGTTTGTAATGTGTTGAGCACCGAGTTCATCCCATATAGACAACATAGTACACTTCCCTCGGTTTGTATTTGAAGTTTGGGGTGTTGACTATCAGTTATAGTTCCCTCAGAATTCAAGTATGCTAGGGGAAACTCATGAAATTAGGATAGATTTACCTGACCTTTTTCGAACGCGAGCTTTTATTATATAGAATGAAGCAGCCATCTACGCGTTGTAAGCTGAGTGAGCGTAGTCCTGCGCTCTCTGAGGCTGAGTCATCATCTACTTCATAGGCAGAGTTTGGTCAATTGGTTTCGGTTGTGCCGATCGTGAATCGCATGTCATCCAACTTTCGAGTCTCACTCAATCCGCCTGAAAAAGCCCCGTCATTGATCTCTGCCAAGGTCCTCCACAATATTTGTTTATGGCACGGGATTCCCAAAGAGGATGTGTGCCTTTCGGAGAAGGATGAGTTCGCTCACATGCCTCCCCCTAGATTTATGGCATACCATCGATTCATGTGCTTGAACGAAGTCGTGCCCCCATTCAACAGTTTTCTTCATGAAATACTATCGAACCTAGGGATAGCTCCTTTCCAGCTTCACCTGAATAGTTATGCCATTTTCACTTACCTACACATCCTCTTTATGCGGATATTCAATCGCGCTTCGAATTTTGATGAGTTGCGATACTTTTTAGCTTTCAAGAGAAGAGACGATTGCCCCTCCCTAATAATTATTGAGGCCCAATGAAACCGAAAGATAATACAGCCTCTACAAAGCAACTTATCTCAATTCAAGACACAATACTTCTTCGTCAGGTACCTTGAGGGATTTAATCGTCGCTGGATGACAAGGGGGTAAATCTCCTTGTTCTCCGTTCGTCGAGCTTTGAAATGGTGTGATAGGGTTTCTAATCGATTGCTCCTTTTGCAGTTATCCCAAGGCCAAACAAAGACACGACTCTTGATGAAATTTGTCAAGCACTTAAAGCTATCGATGTTGAGGAACGGAGCGCAAAGGTCTTAATTATTGATGAGAATCTACATCAATTCGGATTGCTATATCCAGGGAGATCGATCGCTCAAGCCAAAGCTCCCTCCCCTGGTCGAGCTAGGATTCATACAAGGCCCTCTTCCTCTTCACAAGAGCCCGAGGAAGGTCGTGAGATATGCAGCCCCACTGAAAGTCCGCTCGACGAGTCCTATGAAGAAGGGGTCATAGCTAGCTTAAGCGATTTTACTAGAGTGTCTCTGATTCAAGAGGAGTCAGAGATCGAGCCTGTTCAGAGAGAAGGGAAATCCGTGATAGACTCGAAGAAGGAGGAAGGTGAATTCGAAAGTAGTAGTGATGAATCCACGGCTAGTGATTATTACTCGTTAAAGTCTGAAGGCGAGGATTCAGAAGCATGTGACGTGACACCAGGTATGAGTCCTGTCCTTCCAGACTCACCCCCTTCTGATGTTAAGGGTCAAGATAAGGCCTCGGAGGCCCGCAAGCATCAAGATTCTCCCGGTAAGGCTGCCGGGGTAGAGTTTGGGGAAATGAGCGATGTATTCGTCGATTTTAATGCCCTCATGAAAGATGACTTCAATTTTTATGTGATGCCAACCTATTCTGGTAGTATTGTGCCATCTATCAGTTTGACTCTGCCTATGACAACTGAAGTCCGCCCTATTCCCCTACCAACAATCGTTCACTCTAGTTTGTGACGACGTCTTGGGCTCATTTAGGATTACACGACACGACACATTAGGATCACTCTTATATTCATTTTCTATTCTCCTATATGTTCAATTAATTATTTCCTTATTTCTAAAGTTCTGATGGTTTCATTTTAGGTATGACGAGAGGGCGTGGTCTTTATAACGACTTCGAGGATTACACTAACATGCAACAATATCCAAGGCGTTCGTACATCACCATCAAGCTCAGGAGTCGAAGAATATAGGCGGAGAAAAGAACTCGAGGCAGAGAGCCGCTGTTAGGAGAAAAGGATAAATATCGCCAGCAAAGAGGTGATTATGAAAGAAAACAGTCTCACGATGACCGAGAAGAGTCCGCGAAGAATTCTAAGCTCGATCATCGCTCTCATTCTTCCGAACTTGTTCCAAAACATACTTCGGCGGGATAGGAGATTGTCACTTCTTCTGTTCTTATTCCACCTTTAATCCATGTTTCATCCTCTTCAACTATTGCCACTGCCCTTGTGCCTTCTCATCCTTGCCGAAGGACAGCATACACCCTTCCTGCAGGACCACCTAAGCTGGAGGCATCTCTCCCGGCTTGGTTTCTAAAGGGTGTTGGTTTGACATGGATATTCATCCCATTCGGAAGGACATTTACATGTCGTGCCTTCAAGGCATTCAAGCTGATTTGGAACAGGGTGAGAAGTGGGAGAGGCTCTGCAAACAACTAGCTAATACTAACAGGAACAACTATCAGTAGATCCTCTCCTTCAAAGCCAAAAAATATGATTTTGAAAAAGCGCTAATTGAGTGGGATGCCAGCATTAAACAACTAGAGGAGGAAAAAGAGATAGAGCTTCGGGATAGCACAAGGACTGCCAGCTTGATGCAGGAGATGAAGCATGTGCACGAGAGAGCCGAAATCGTCTGGAGAGATGAAATCAAAAAAAGCATGCGGAAGAAGCCAAGCTGAAGGAAGATGTGGACGCCTACGATACTATTATCGAAACCCAAAAGAAGATAATTATCGATCACAGTCTGGTTGTAGTGAGGCAGACTAAAACGATCTTCGATCGGGCCAAGAAGATTGAGGAGTTGCGGGGGACGATTGCTGGACTAAAAGCTCAGGTCATACGACTTAACGCCAAAAAAACTGCGATTGAGACGGAGAAGGCTGCGGTGACAACAAATTATCTTGAACTCCAGTATACCTTCGACTAGAAGATGGAGAAGTTAGACTCGATGATCCTGAATTTCTATGTCAACTCTATATTGCATCAGCGGAGTCTTTATTATTTTGGCACGAAGTGTCCACGTACTCTTGCCCTCGTTTGGGAGGAAATCCTATTTTGTTTCATCGAGAATGGCGACGCATATACAAACCAGGAGTTGCGGGATACCTATCTTAATGATGAATCCAAGAGGGCGTTGCTTGAAGGCCAGGAAATTCTTTGAGCGGAACGGGAGATGGAAACCGCTAAAGCAGCTCTGACGGTTACCATAGATGTGCCTGCCATGCCTTCAATTTTCGATGTGGATGGACCTTCAGGGTAGATTCATGACCAGCCAACAAGTTCGGGCTCGATGCTCGCCCCGTGGTAGGGATTTTCAAAGGTGATGAAGGAGACGAGTTTGAAGTTGGTATTCACGACCCTACTTCTTGTGCAGGCAACAGTCACACCTTTCTCAAAATTGGGGGACTTCATCTTACGCCACAGGAGCAAGAGGAGTTTAATGCTTTTATCTTTGATCTTATAGGTCCCTCTACTCTTCCTGTTAACATGTCAGTCACCTCAGCGCTTATGCACGCAGCTATTTTTGCATCTTCAGAAATCGTGTCTGTTCCTGTTCCTACCCTTATATCGACACCCAATTCTCAACCGAGATCGGAGGCTTGAAAGATCGAAGCATTTCATGGCTTGGATGATATCCCGACTTCTCTTGAAGGAGATATGACTGTCGTTGAGGCAAAAGAGCAGGAAATATAGACAGAGCAGCCACCGAAGACTTCATATGCCTTAGTTGTCGTCAAAAAAGAGAAAGTGGAGGCGATCAAGGCCTCGAAGAGTTCCAAAAGCAGAGAAAACGCAAGGGTCAAGCAGCTCTACTTGGAAGCACTCTAAGGAGGAGGAGATCGCTAAAGAAATCTAAGTCGACAGTACTGGCAGCGATAATTATCCAGAAAAGAAGTCGAAGTTGCCCACTAAAGGTGAGAAAGGGAGCAGTGGTAAAAAGCACTGATTGGTCCATTCGAGGAGGGATCGTTGTATGTCGCGTGGGTGACTTGACTTGTTGTGTGCTTTTTTGTCTCTAAGCCCAAGTGTCTATACTTTGTGTTTTGATTGCGGAGTCTGTAATAATATTCTTTCTTTTTGGCCGCTGTTGTGTGGATACGGCCCCCACATTTTGATTCTGTGTTCATAAAGTTACAAACAATGCAACGATATTTTGACTTGTAACTTTGTCTATCTTTTCATACGTATTCTGTGTGCACGCGTACGTTTCTTTTCGTACTGAGTTGCTTAATCCTGTTCACTTTTGAGATAAAACATAAAGGATTTTCATTTTTTCCTTAGGGAGTTAACTCTCGCTCAGGATCTCTGTTCACTTTTGAGATAAAACTTGTGAATTTGTAGTTGTTTGGAGTAACAAGACTCACGGACTCTTTGCATTCAGGTGATTTTATATTTATGCAGGTATATGCCCCCAAATTCACAGGGCCATTCATTCCAAACAAGTTCCAAGTTTCTAAAGTCTTCAAGCAACATGAGAAGCTAGAAATTCAGAATTCCAAATAAACTAGTGTCTTGAGTTTCTCGATGTTGCTATCTATGGGAGACGCGATAAAGTTGAATCTGTGGCCACTTGGCGTTTCCTATCTCTGGGCAATGCGAGAAGCTTGCATCGAGAGTTCCTTGGCATCGCCTATTTCCAAGCGACTTGTGAAACTTGAATTTGGGGCTACTCGGCGTTTCCTATCTCCGGGCAATGCGAGAAATTTGTGTCGAGAGTTCCTCGGCATCGCCTATCTTCGAGCGATGTGAGAAACTTGAATCTGGGGCTACTCGGCGTTACCTATCTCCGGCATCGCGAGAAGCTTACATCGAGAGTTCCTTGGTGTTTCCTATCTTTATGCACTGCAAGAAACTTGAATCTGGGGCTACTCGGTGTTGCCTATCTCCGGGCAACGCGAGAAGCTTGCGTCGAGAGTTCCTCGAACGTCACCTACCTCAAGACGACGTGAGAAACTTGAATCTGGGGCTGCTTGGCATTGCCTATCTCCGGGCAATGCAAGAAGCTTGCATCGAGAGTTCCTCGGCATCGCCCATCTCCGGGCGATGCGAGAAACTTAAATCTAGGGCTACTCGGCTTTGCCTATCTCCGGGAGATGCATGAAACTTGAATCTGGGGCTACTCGACGTTGTCTATCTCCAGGCAATGCGAGAAGCTTGCATCGAGAGTTCCTCGAGATCGCCTATCTCTGAGTAATGCGAGAAACTTGAATCTACGGTATTTGGCGTCGCCTATTTTTGAGTGACGCGAAAGACTTGAGCTCGTGGCCCTCTTGATGCGACAGGGGTGGCATCATCTTTTAAAGGGCCAGTATCAAATTCCGTTGATCTGGTGGTTCGAGTCAGTTTTCCCCTGCCGGATCATTGAGACATACTCATGTACATAATTTGAATGATTCAAGAAGAAAACTTTATTAAGAAAAGCATGGCAGATTCATTGCCTAGTTACAACGCCACCGTCATTCCCATAATGGCTTATTTGCTGAAAATATGAAAAATACATACAATTGATTTTAAATGAAATATAGGCGGAGCGACTCGCTGTTCCAAGCTCTAGGAATTGTGATCCCTTCGATGGTCACTAGCTTGAATGTTCCATCTCTAAGTTTTTGATGAACGACGAATGGTCCTTCCCAATTTGGTCCGAAAGCTCCCGAAATCGAGTAAACTCACTTGAGCATGAGATTGCCAACTTCAAATGTTTTACTGTGAACTCTAGAGTTGAAGTATCGTGCAACCCTTTTCTGGTGTGCGACAATTCTTAACTCTGCTTACTCTCTCTTTTTGACCATATCAAATGATTCGAGTAGGAGTTGCTCATTTTGCCTTCGGTTGAAATTTAGCCTTCGGTGAGAAGGAACTTCTAGTTCGACATAAATCATTGCCTCTAATCCATACACCAACGTGAACGGGGTGTTACCTATAGTAGCTTTGTGTGTTATTTTGTAAGCCCATAGTGCGAGTTGAAGTTCATCAGCCCATTTTCCCTTTGCTTTAGCCATTCGCTTCTTAATGGTGGACCTGATGATCTTTTTTATCGCTTCCATTTGCCCGTTTGTCTGTGGATGAGCCATCGCGAAAAAGCTTTTCTCGATTTGAAATCACTTGCACAAGTCTTTGAATTCAGCGCTTTCGAATTACGTTCCATTGTTAGTGATGATTTTCTGTGGCACTCCAAACCTACAAATGATATTTTTAGTAACAAAGTTAATAACTTTCTTAGTGGTTATGGTGGCCAGCAGTTCTGCTTCGGCGCATTTTATGAAATAGTGTACGGCCATAATTGCATATTTGGCTCCTCCTTTTACCATCGGAAGGACGCCAATCAAATCGATTCCCCATATCGTAAACGGCCATGGGCTGACCATTTGTGTTAGCTCTGTTGATGGAGTTCTCTTAATCTTGCTGAACTTTTGTCAATGATCACACCTTCTAGCATGATCTATGGCATCATGGTTCACTGTTGGCCAGAAGTACCCATATCGAAGAACTTTCTTTGCTAATGTCAACCCCCCAGTGTGGTCTCCGCATTCACCTTTGCGTGCTTCTCCTAGGATTCGGTGTGCTTCATCTTTGGTTACATACCTCAGGAGAGGGGTCGAGAATCCCTTTCGATAAAGTATGCCATCCTGTAACATGAATCGCGACGCCTTCCTAAGTAATTTCTTTCACTAGTTTTGATCTTCTGAAAGAGTTCCTGCCATAAGGTAATCCTTTATTGGTGTCATCCACGTGTCTAGGTCCACTCTCGAGAATCCATTCGACATCCATTTTGTTAATGCTTGGATTGGTTAGGGTCTCGACTAGGACGACTCCCAACGATTGGTCTTCTCCGGAGCTTGCCAATTTGGCCAAAAAGTCTGCCTTTGTGTTCTGATCCTGTGGTATGTGGGTGACGGTGTAATGCTTGATGTCGCTTAGCAGCTCTTGCACCTTAGAGAGATATGAAGCCAAATTCTCACCATGCACCTAATATTCTCCTTTCACTTGGCATACAACCAGCTGAGAGTCACTATATATATTAACGGACTTTATTTTGAGTTCCTTTACGACTTTCAGCCCTACGATTAGTGCTTCATATTCCGCCTCATTGTTTGTGGCATGGAATTCCAATCGTAGAGCGTAACTAATGGCTCGCTCTGCGGGGGTTTCAAGCGCTACTCCTACGCCCGAATAGGAGTTGTTCGATGCTCCATCAACGAAAAGCTTCCACTGTGTGTCTACTTGCGATTGAACTTCCTCTTCGTCATCCCTTATTGCGAATTCCATGATGAAATGAGCCAGCGCCTGCCCCTTGATTGCCTCCTTGGGTGGTAAGTAATATCATATTGACTCAATTCTATATTCCACTTAAGCAATCGCCCGGAAGTCTCTTGCCGATATAAAACTTGTTTCAGTGGCTGGTCTGTAAGTACTTTGATTGGATGGGCCTGGAAATAGGGCCACGATTTTCGAGATGCGATCAAAAGGGAATATGCCAACTTTTCTAATTTCGAGTAGTTTTTTTCAGCTTCGGTGAATCATTTGCTAATATAGTACACGGGTCATTGGATTCTTGTTTCTTCCCATATGAAAGATGCGCTCAACACGTGCGGAGAAATTGCTAAGTAAATGAATAAGTCTTCTCGATTGACTAGTTTTGACAAAACCGAAGGAATTTCCATGTGTCGCAGCAGTTCCTCGAAGGCTGTTTGACAAGCCTCACTCCATTCAAAGTTTTTCTTTCTCTTCTTTAATGTGTCGAAGAATGGGATACAATTGTCTGTAGCTTTTGAGCTAAAACAACTTAGTCCTGTGACTTTTCCGTTCAAACTCCGTGGCTCTCTCTTATTTTTAGGGGCTTGGACTTCTCGTAATGTCATTATCTGTTCTGAATTTTCTTTGTTGCCCCGAGCACTCACTATGAATCCCAAGAATTTCCCGGTAGCTACCCCGAAGTGGCACTTAAGTGGGTTAAGCTTCATTCCGTGTTCACAGAGTATCTCAAACATCTCAGCAGAATTATCCAAGTGGTTAGCAGCTACTCGGGATTTGACTAACATGTAACCATATAAACTTCCATAGTTTTCCCAATCTGGCTTTGAACATTGTATTCACTAGTCTTTGATACGTGGCTCCTACATTCTTCAAACCAAACGGCATTACTCTATAGCAGTATAATCCTAGGTCAGCGATGAAATGGGTATTTTCTTGATCCGACTCGTGCATTAGGATCTAGTTATAGCTCGAGTATGCATCCATAAACGAAAAAAATTCATATCCCGCTGTTCCATCCTCTAATTAATCATTTCGGGGGAGTGGAAAGCTATCTTTGGGCAAGCTTTGTTGAGGTTTGAAAAGTCAATGCAGGTTTGCCACTTTCCGTTAGATTTCTTGACCAATACCGGATTTGATACCCATTCGGGGTAAGTTACATCCCGGATGAAACCATTGGCCATTAGCTTTTCCACCTCTTCTCTCAATTCCTTGGATCGTTCAGGGCCCAAACTGCGCCTTTTTTGCTTTACTGGAGTGAATTTAGGGTCAATGTTAAGGGCGTGACATGCAATTTCGGATGATACTCCACACAAATCGGCATGTGTCCAGGCAAATACATCTAATTTGGCTCGAAGGAATTTGGTTAAGTTTGATCACATCTTATTTCCAAGCTGTGATCCGATTCTCAGGACCCGCGTGGGGTCGTTCATGCTTATTGGGACCGACACCGTTAGTTCAGCTGGTGCCGCCCTATCCTTCCCTAAGCTCTTCTTCCTTTGGTCCAAAACCTTATCGAATCGGCTATGGTCCGCAAGCCAGGAGTGGCTCTGTAATTACTATTCAGAGGGTTCCCAGATGTGGAGAGTTGTCCCTACATCCTTTTCTTTCTCCTTTCTCCTTTCTCCTTTCTTCCAGATTCATGCAACTCTATAATGTAACATTCTCGAATGACACTTTGGTCTCCCTTCACAGTTCCGACTCCATGCTCGGTCGGGAATTTCATCCCGAGGCACCACTAAACCAGTGCTATCTTAAAGTCGGCTAACGTAGGCCTTCCTAGAAATGCATTACACGTTGACATCTCGTCTATAATCACAAAAGTGTGAATAAGGGTGACTCATCGTTCTCCCTCTTCGAGTTCTATGAGTAGATCAATGGTCCCCACTGGTTGTTTGGGTTCCCCGGTGAATCCCTGGATCTTCGGTTGCAAGTAGATACACTTTTCATTCCTATCTTCATCTGGTCGAAAGTGCGCTTGAAAAGTATATTCACCGAGCTTCTGTTGTCAATCAATACTTGGCAGACAACTACGTGCCCGACTCCTACTGTTATTACCATTGGATCAAGAGTTGGTGCCTCAATTCCTTCGGTATCTCGATCGTGGAATACTATGTCATTGCTCAGCACTTTCTGCTGCTTGACCGAAGTTTCACCGTATATTGTCAAACATGCTCCTTTTGGGACATGTTTCAGCGAACTTGCATACCTTTCCATCTCCCCTCAGCTTTTATGTGCAGGATGCGGCCCATCGGATATAGTTCCTATAATGAGCCTTTGGTCGGTTCGTTTCGACCCTTGGTCACTGTTTCCAGCCTGGTTTCCTTCCTCCCTAGGTGGTTGAGGGGCTATCGCCTGGCTGGGTTTTCGCGGTCCCTTTACATATTGTTGGAGCTTGTTGTCATGGATCAATCCTTCGATAAGGTCTTTGAGATGGTAGCATTCATTTGTGTTGTGCCCGTGTGTCTCATGGAAGCGGTAGAATTTCCCTGAGTGCTTCTACTATTCCGTTGCCTCCTTCTTGAGGGGTTTCCTATACTCCTCAGTTTCTTGTGTTACAAGATAAATATTCTCTAGGGTGTCATTCAGGGGGGGTATAATCTCCTATCCAAATTCTCTAAACCTTTTGTTATGGCCACCGCCGTTCTTCTTGTTGGAGTATTGATTTCCTCTCTTCTGGTTCACATTCTTCCTCACGGCCCCTTGACTATTCTCAGGCTGTGTATACTTAGTTAAAAGTCATGCCATTTTGTTCGATGTTCATCTGCTGTGTTTCAACAGCCTTTCTCTCCATCTCCTGTACCTCTTCCAACCTCAAATATTGGCTTGCTTTACGATTGAAACCTTTCCTGTTGGTGGGATGCTTCATTTTGATCCATTTCTCGAATTCCGTCTCTGGATGAATTGCTTGAACTAAGGCCATAAAACCATGTCTTCATTAAGATTTCTTACTTATGTTACTTCCGTGTTGAATCTGTTCATAAATGATCGTAATGACTCGTTGCACCCTTGAACCACTCCTGATAGAGACATGAAGTGCTTCAGTTGGGCGGTATGAAGTCTGAACTGTTCAAGGAACTTTGTTGCAAGTTGGTCAGAAGCAGCGATAGATTTCGAGGGAAGTCTGGTAAACCACATGGATGCAATGCCTTCAAGAAAGATGGGAAAACACCTGCAGCGTATAGCTTCCAGAGCATTAGCTCCATCCATATACCAACTATATTTGTACAAATGGGGTTTTGGGTCCTTGATCCCGTCATCGGAAGGGATGGTTGGCATAGTAAACTTGTCTGGGTATGTTTCATTTAGGATTTCACCAGTAAAAGGAGTCCGACTTGGGGCAAATCCCCATTCGTCGTCCTTCTGACTCTTGCCCTCATCCAACAACCGCGTGATCATGTCTTCTATGTATGAATCTGATGTCCGGTGGTCCTGGGGGTGGCATTCAATCACTGCGCCAAGTGTTTAGTTTAGCAAATGATCCTAGCGCATGGGCTAATGCCTAGGCTCTCCTGTCTATGGAAGTGCCATTCCCATGGGACCCCGTCGGCTTGCGTTTGGCCAAACAGGGGCATTTTGGACATTTCCAATCTTATCGAATGCATTGGCATCCTCCTCTACTTATTTACCTTGCTCTCCGCCTTCGGAATAAGAGAGGTTCACAGCCACGTCCTCTAGTGGGGTTTTAGTTCCATGATTTAAATTTTGATTTGGTTGTCTTGGGTCGAGTGGGATGTTCTCATTTTCTTCCAAGTAATATCCTGTTGTCACCCTTTCCAGTGGTTCTTTTCCATTTCTCCTGCATAAACCAAAAACGGAGGAGTTTTCTTGTTCCATGGCAGCAGTTGGTCCAGGAATGGTTCTCTAAATGGGTTTTGATTGGAGAGTTATTATGGCGTTGAGCTTCTCCATTAGAGCCTTTAGACTCTCTTCCATTCTTTGATTGATTTCCTCAGCCATCTTATTCCATTCATCTCTGGTTACAACTTCATGTTGACTAGAAGATCCTGGTATTTGATTCCCAAAGCTAGTAGCATTTACTTCACCCTGTTGGGTGCCAATCCCTTCTGCGGCCATCGCTACCCTTATAGATCTTCCTGAGGCAGTCCTTTTCCTTCTGAGAGCCATTTAACTTTGTAAGATAGCTGGATCATTGTATAGAGATTGGAGACCTAACTTTTGAATCTATGCAATCCAAAGTAGATAGCTAGATCTTGGTTTTGGGTTAAAAGTGGAGATCTAACTTATGGACTTATGCAATATAAAGTAAATAACTCGATCTGTATTCTAGGTTGCAGTTCTTAGTGGTAACACCAAAATATTAACCCAAAAAGTGGACCAATACCTTGGTTTAGAGTTGAAAACACTAGCTCTGTATTCACATACCAATATAACAGATCACATACATAGGAAAAAGCAATAAGGGAAAAGAGATAGAAGATTTTTATAATGGTTCGGCTGTTAACTAAGCCTACGTCCACATTATATCTTTATTATGAGCTGACAGCTATTACAGAAGTTGTTCAATTACAAGGCTTTGGCTAATTCTATGCTGAACTGGATCTCTAGAGTTAGAACCCACCGAAGAATCACTGTGTATCCCTTCTCAAATCACTGTATGAAAGATTAGAGATGAAGGAGGATCCTGCAGAGCTTCCGCCGTCCGTTTCCCACCCTCCTTTATGTTGTAGGAGGCAAGCTATTTATAGAGGTTGGAGGGCTCTTGGGCTAGGCCCATCATTTTTAGGTCTCAAGTAAGATGCAGGCGACCTAAGGAGTTCAATAGTTGAAAATCATTTACCTTTATGGATCGCTGGAGACCCATAGACTTAGTCAATTTTTGGCTGCTGAATTCCTTCTTCTTTTGTCTTATCTCATAGTTCGTTCGTTCATGGTCTTCACGGAGTACATTAGCTGTTGTCATTTAGATCATAGAGGTCGATTCTGGACTTCGACACTAGAGATGTCTTCTTAAGTACACGTCGTCGTAGTCACATGCAGATGGTAAGTCACTGACTGTTTATACTCAGGCCCATGTTGACTCACAAGGCAGTTGGTTTCTTAGTTTCCTTGACCCACATTGTCATTCCAACCATGTACCTCGATCCTCATTGAGCTCTAGTTGTAACATCTCTATTTAGCTCTTGAACCACCCTGCAGCCCTTGCTTACTACAAGTATCTGATGCGTTAAAAACCCAGATAACACTAAGTGCCTTATATTTAGCACTAAAGGCCGATGAGTAAATTTATCTCTATCTGTGAGATCTAGAATCGTAGTATTTTAACTAAGGCATTGCTGGAGAAACCAACGCTCCAACTTACCTGACTTCGATTGTGGGCGAGGGATAGAGAAATCGAAATGTCGGAAACATGATAAGTATAAGATGGTTAATTTCAATAAATTAGTTATGATTAATTCAATATATGGAAGGTACTTCATCTTATACCCCATCACTAAATTTTGAGGTAGGAAAGCTCGTTTTCTATCTAAAAGAGCTTAAGAATGTACGTCAAGGTAGCTGTTTTCTCTAACTTTTCCAACTTCATTGTTAATCGAGGAATAATACGAGGTTGAAATCAAAAGTGATGATAAGTATATGATGTCTAATTTTCCATATGTAAATTATATACTTACAACTGATAGCGGTTTGTCCACTACCGATAACTTGACCTATTTTGACTTTGGAAGTATGAAAACTTCGCAATTTTGTACGGTTTGAGATTTCCCTGTGAGAAATCATTCCGTGAAACGTCTCTTGCTTTAAGAGCATATATTTGATAGCCCTTTATGACTCTTATATAGTCCACTTACTTCTGAAAGAACCGGGATTAAGTCAACTAGGAAGCTATCGATTTTTGCTTCGAGAGACCAGGATTGGATGAGCATGAGTTATCCGAAAACCACATCGAACTAGCATAAGAGTTTGAATTGGAGACGTTTTGAAGATGATGGAAATTAAAGATGGAGTTCTTTAAAATGCAGGGGTTGCTTGCTACTAATCCTAATGGTGATTCCAAAAAGGGTGTAGTGGAAGTAGTACCTTCGGTTTGTTTATATCCTGAACAACTTGTATGGATAAATGCTGGCTTGCACTGTTGCCTAGAGGGAAGTGTTAGCATTCCAAGTGGGATTTTCTAAAGAAAAGGTAATCGTTACCTCACAAGCCTCACACTCGATAATAACTAAAAATGGGAAGATGTGACATGGCTATATGAGTCTCACCCATTAGGTTATGAACATCACCCTTTTAAATCACTATTCATGGATTTGGTATGTGTACTAGAGCTCTCAAGGAAAATACTACAAAGCAAGCATGGTGATGATATATTCGGTACTATCCAGGAAGTGGTAGGTCGGTTCTATGTTAGCAGAGGTTACAAGGTTTGTAACCTTGGTGCATTTTCTAGAGATGTACTGTCATAGACGGTACCCTAGTGCCTTGTCATTGTATGGAATCCATTTTCCAATACATGTCTTTATGTAATTTGTTGTATAATAAATATGTTGGAATATGAGATGTCAGCATTTCAGCTATGTTATATATTTATTTTAAACCCTAGATATTATTATAATATCACTGGATTGCCATGTAAAATGGTTTGGTTATCGTAAGGTAAAAATGTCCGTGTTTATGTGCGACATGATCTTATGAGATACATTTATTTTTGAAGGTTTTATAAGATATAACAATCCATATAATTTGAGTTTCTCATGCTGATTTACCAGACTAATCTGGGTGTTATTTTCTTATAATGCTCGGGTTAGACCTGATCACTTTGCTCAAATTTAACAATGGACGCTTGGAGCTTCGAAAGACGAACTGGATGCTTCTAAGACTTGACATATTTTATTTTCCACTACATTTCTAGTTTGTTATCTATCATCATTTGTAAGGGCAGAGCGTTATAATGTTCAGGCTGATGATAGGTTAGACTCTATTATTATATGTATAATAAAAAAATTCTTTTTGTAAACGATCAATTGAACATTATATATTACTCGTCATGATGTTAGATTCTATAATGCCTTTTCGTTTCTTTCACACAAACAATCTGCCTTTCTGGCATTTGGGTGCTTGACCGTGAATATCATTGACGTATTAATGTCGACTTTTGAGGGTCAAAAAGGCAAGTCGTCATAGACATGGTACCCAAGTCTAATCTTAGACATTACCTTTCTTGACACCGTACTAAGTAGGGAATCTTAATAAATTAGCCCTAACATGACTAATTTCGACTGCATATTCTATTGGACTCTGATATCATTATAGGAACTAGGCCACCCCCCGGCAGATTTAACAAGTAAATTTCAAAAAAAAAATTCCTTTTAGGATCTATTGAGCTTATGAAGTCTAAAGAGATTTTAGATCCAATCAAAAAGGTGTTTTAAATAAAATCCTTTATTTTATTTGATAGGTTTGAAAAGGTTTGAATTTTATATTTATATAAATTAGAGTATATTAAATATACTCTTATACATGTATTTGCGTGTGACTGTTACATGTTATATTTAATTTAGAGAAGAAAAACTTTCATTTTCTTCTCTTAACTTATTCAATTAACAAGGGGGTGTATGGTTTTAATTAGAGAGAGAATTTTTTTATTTCGCTTTAATTAAATTGAATAATTTATTAACCGACATTAATGATATTTACGTAAATTAGAATATATCAAATATACTCTTATATATGTATTTGTGTGCGATTGTTACCTGTTAAATTTAATTTAAAGAAGGAAACCTTTCATTTCCTTCTCTCAACTAATTCAATTAAAGAGGGGATGTATGATTTTAACTAGAGAGAGAAAACTTTTCATTTCTTTCCCTTTAATTAAATTGAGTAATTTTTTAAATGACATTAATGATATTTACATAAATTAGAATATATCTAATATACTCTTATATATGTATTTGTGTGCAACTGTTACTTGTTAAATTTAATTTAAAGAAGGAAACCTTTCATTTCCTTCTCCCAACATATTCAATTAAAGAGTGGATGTATGATTTCAATTAGAGAGAGAAAACATTTTATTTCTTTCTCTTTAATTAAATTGAATAATTTTTTTAAATGACATTAATGACCAAAATTATGCTTAACAAATGTTGTGAGTATATCAAAATATACTTTAGTGTAAATTGTGTAAGTGTAACATGTCATATTCTATACATATTTAATGTGTACATGTTTGGGTGTTCGGATTTCTATCGTAATGGACATGTTTTTCATTTATATATGCATTGGCTATCGAAAACATCGTTTAAAATTATGTGTGTGTGTGTGATGTTTAAATATGTTTCATATATATAAATGCATCGTTAATGAAACCATTAAAAATCTAACTTAATTCAACCAAGTCAAATATTATAAATTCAAAATTTATTACCAAATATATAATAATTTGATTTAGTAAAACAACTTGAAAACATATCTTAATCTGTAAATCCATATATAACCCATATGCATATGTTAATAATTTAAAGTAAGACAAAATATAAATATTTTATATGTAATAATAATTTTCTAAAAGTATATTTTAATTAATAACAATATTATGTTGATTTATGTTCATTTATGCATCAATACAATTCTCCTTTTTTTCATTATGTATAGATATAAAATATGTAATTATTTATAAAACCTTTTATTGTAAAATACTTTAAAATTATTTAAATGTACACACACATGTGTGTAGGTATCTTACAATATTAAACCAATCTTAAATCAATAGAAACTACTTGAAAAAATTAAACAAATAAAATATAAGACAACAAATTAATTACCAAATCAATATTTAGATCCAAATAAGTAGAAAATATCAATGAAATCATTTATAGAAATCATTAACATTAAATTAAAATCAATTCAAATGGTAACATGTTGTAATAATTTAAGATCTACACTTTTATATTTATAAGGGACAACAAATGCATATATAAATCCATCAGAATGAATCAACCACTAGATCCATCAGAATGAATCGACCATTAATCTACAATATCATGGACAAAATAAATAAAAACTAATTGAATTTACCTTGTTGATCTTGCCTTTTGATTTGCATCTTGAATGAAGAAAGCTCCTAGATCCAACTGAATCACCTTCAAAATTTTCTACAATTTGAAGCTCCTCTTTTGTATTTATTTAATTTTGTTTTGTGAATTTTTTATGGCTTGGAGGCCATGAATTTTCATCTAAGAATGTTAAGAACTGAAATGGAGGCTGGGGTTTACAAGGAGAGTTAATGAGAGGCAAGTGAATGACAAACAAGGTACCTATAGAGGGAACTTTTCTTAACCTCATCCCTTCATTTTCTAGATCCAACCATTGTATTTCAAACCTCTTTTTTTATGTTATGGGTATCTATGAATGAGGCCAGCCTAAAAATATTCCTAAACCCATTCAATAATTAGTCTATTTAAATCCAATTTAAATGTTTTATCAATATCATATATCGATATGAATATAATATATAACTTTTATATACACACTTTATCAAATACCGATGGCATTCCAACAAATCAAAATAAAAAAAAATTAATAATCAATATTCGTAAATATCGATTAATATAATTAATCTAGTTAATTTATAACGATTATAAATTTATTAAATCATGTGATTTTTCAGAGCATTCATCATTACGCCGTGAGACTCAAATACGTAAATTCAGTTAGTGATTAATAACAAACAATTCGAATATTGATGTTCACACATCACCTTAGCCAGCGGTGTGATATTTTGGCTGAATTTATCGCTTACACATCTTCTTGGTAAAAATCCAATTTTATTATTATAAGCGGTACATGTAGTAACGATTGTTTACACCAACTCTCTTCGTTAAAACTGTATTACTTTAAACTTATGGAATTTGGTGATGGTCAAAATTCCAATATCTTCCATATTCAAAACAAAGTCTTTGGTTCAATAATTATTATTATTAACCAAACTACTTCGGCCAGAGGTTTTGACTTTGAGTTGACTTCGGTTTACCGTGATACCAACCTCATATAACCGAGGAGATTAATTCTCTGTTGAATAGTGTTTCAATTCCACTCAACCTAACTATAGTCGTTCGGTGGACGCCGTGCCATGATTTTACTGTATCAAAATGGAGCTTTCATATTGAAGATCGATAGTATTCTCAAGTAGAAGTACCGTGTAAATTAATCATTACGATATCTTCGGTTTGACCTTTGTTGTATTAATCAACAGAAAACTATTGAGTGAGTCATTCTATAGTTATCAAATAACTATTAGTACATAGCCTCTTGGTGCCCCCCAACAGTCATGAGTAATACATTGTCCAACATTTGAAGAGTGTTGCACATTTTGGTCCCAACAGATGTATCGATATACAGTCTTGATACATCTTGACTAGGAATTTTTAAAACGATATAATTATTTTATTATGATTAATCACTCATGATTATAATACATTGTACTACTATTACAAAACATGCCATTTATGGATTTACTATTAAATACACTTTTAATTAATTAATTAATATAACATATCATATCAAGTATATGATAGAGAGAAAACACTTTTTTATTTCGAACGAGATTGGTTATCGAGTTAGATATATGTAATAAATTACATAATTGCCCTTAGGGCATACCCTAACTCTATCATTATGTGCTAACTTGTTTGATGCAAGTACAAGTCAGGTATGATTCTTCATACTTGGTGCCTCTATTTTGCTATATCAGCTTTAATAGTATCTTAAGGTTGTTAATCATTCAAAGCAGACTATTATTTTGTCTCGAGATATTATGCTTTGCTTCTTATTATCTCAACTACATTTAAACTTGTAGTCTATATAGTAAGTCTGAGATTAGCGCATGAAGTTGTTCGGTGGATGAGCAGGAGGCTAACACTTATCTATATTTTTACTTTGAGCTTATTACTATTCCACTGTGTAGCATTGTGAAGCTTTATCGGTGCTTTACTTTTATTTAAATACAATACATTTGGGGTTTGATGTATAAACTTTGTGATCTGTGTATATGACTATGATGAACCTATGATTATGTGGTTCATTTTAGTATTACCGTCTCGCTTACTTTATATTTGTGATGATTATTATATTTTACTTGTTGTTCTATGAGATATACGATATGCTTATCTATTGGAGTCTGATTGCTTTTATCCCTAACAATCATTTTGCATCAACCGAGTATCGTTATAGTGCACTATACAAGTATGTTGGGTACATGAGGTGTAGGGCAGTCGTTACATTTTTGTGTGTGATGTAAAATAAATTGAATTATCCTCACGTATTACTCCTTTATAATAGTCGCACATGCATAATGTAACCTACACACATGTACGTAATTTTTAATGATCTCTCTTTAATTGTGACTACTTTTTATTAGTCAAAAACCTCGTAACATCCCCTCTTTTTGTTTGTGTCTAAATTTGAATATATATTCTAAGGGTCAACTTGAAACTCGAATAACAAACTAGTAATCAATATTTAATATTAAACTAAGAGTAGTTATGATAAATTTAGATAAATACAATATGCGCATGCGCGCGCAAGCGCACGCACAAACACACATACATATGTACGTACGTACATACGTACGTATGTACGTATATTTATATGTATGTATGTACATATATTTATATGTACACACAAAGAGATATATATATATATATATATAATATTTGGGTTTAGTAAAAAAAAGTAATTTATGAAATATAAAAATAGGTTTTGAATTTATTTATTAAATATGTATTAACAAAATAGTTTATCCATATTAATATAGGAAAAAGACCATTTAAAGGTTCATTTGAGAATAAAATTTTGAAATGTATCTTATTTATCAATTTCGTTTAAACATATGAAGGAAAACTTTAGGGAAGAGAATTTAAGAGATATCTTATTATTGTTATTTTTGAACATTCAAGTAAACCAATGTCAATTTATAGGTTCACCATCAGTAACATCCTGAGGAAGCATGCATTGACCCCACAGTACATACTTCAAGTACGATAAAGGGAATTACGCTATCAGGATTCGAACTCATATCAATCGATTTCTCTATCGACGTCTTATCCATCGGGCTCCTCTTTGGGGTAAGAAATCATATTATTGTTTTGAATTTTTCCTTAAGATTGTGAATATACGCACAAAACGTTACCGATGGCTACAACAAATATTTCTGCAAATGAGTAAACTAGAGTGGTATATTCATGTTGCAATCCTCTCGTCTAAATTCCTTATCCCTCCCAATCCATGCTTCCTTTGGTCATTTTGATATCTTTCCTTTTTCTTACATCTTTCAATTTCTTTTATTATTAGTCTAATTAGTAATAACACTATTAGTCTAGTCAAAGTTGTGATTAGATCAAATGATATTTAATTATTCAAAACATAACCCTTTTTCAGTACAATGGAATACGAGATATCTTTTGTGTAGTTGGGTACATCTTTAAATGAGACCGGTCTTTGTGATTCATTTTAGCAGTTACAAAATCAATCAAGGCGACTGGTGCAAATTGGCTCGACTACATGAAGAACAGGCTCCGTGCGAATAGATTCTTCAAGTGTCTTTTAGTATAATTTTGTGCTTGGTATCAACCAACGCTGTTTTTGCTTGTTGAAGTGCGACTGAGGATGTCAATAGGTTTTTATGATGAAAAAGAACACGAGTTAGGTTTGTAATAAAAAACACGAGTTAGGTTTGTGTCAGATTTGCTTGTATAGAATATTTCGATCAAGGTATTTTAAGAACAACACAGTGGATCATTTAGTTCGAGCTTGTGGCATTGGACGGCGTCCCAAAAAAACCCTAACATCCTTTAAATCTTTTTAACGAGTTTGGCATCTAAAATAGCCCAATCTTCAACGGGTAGTGATAGAATGATCAAAAAAAGGAGAGGATGAATCTTGCGAATCTAAAATAGAAGTGAATAAAAGAATGAAGGAAATCTTAATAATATTTTTAACGATAGTTGTAATAACTTTGATGTCAGTATTTCTTGGTGAACTATAAGTCATCTTTTATGTCAACCTAAACTATCACAATTTCAAATAGTCGGTCTATGAAAATCACCCAATGAAATCATATCACTTAGAATAGAATCTAATAAATAAACTACCAAGTTCATATCAAGCCCGTCCATTCAAATTTCCAACGGCATTATAACAAAATCCCCTCTTCATCATTCACATCGTCGTCAAATTCAAAATTCTCTTTTATACACAATAATGGAACCCTTGCAACTTTCAACGACTACGATTGATCCAGAGACGGAATTCCTAGCATCAAAGAAGCAAACCGGGAATGAGTGGGAGCTGTACAAGGAAAATGTTCGGCCATTAAAGAGGGGCAGAAACATCGACTTGCTCAACGAGGCGCTCAAATCTCAGACCGATAACTCTCTCAAGAAATCTCTTCGTGAAAAAAGAAGGTTTCTTTATTATTTTATTTTCATTGAGCTCTGGATTTATGGTTAATTGGTATGTTGTTTTTCATTATATCCGATTCACTTTTTTTGTTTGGTTAGGAAGCTGATTGAGGCGGTCGATGAGTATGTGGGTGAAGATCCTCTTCAGCCTTGGATTGAGTGAGTAATTTTGTTTGATGAATAACTGATCATTTTGTCTCTTGAATTTAGGGTTTAATTTGGGGTGCTTTTATATTACCTTGGAGAGACTGAGTGAGCCAGTTCTTAATTTGATTTTTTATCCAACTTAATCTTTTACATTCCATGCCCTAGCTGTAGATTCTTGGTAATTGTTAGAATCTTTATAGTGAATAAATCATTTTATCAGTTTTGTTGTTATAATGATGAGGGGTAAATGTATGTTACTTGTAATTAAACAAAGAATGATAATATATCCAACTTTATCTTTTAATTTTCTATGGATGGTAATTGTTAGAATCTTTATAGTGAATAAAATTATATTATCAAGTTTGTTGATTAGGGGAAAATGTATGTTATTTATTAATCGAAATAATTTTTCTCTTCATACCATTTTACATAGAAAAAAATGTTTCATAAAAATGAAATTGAGATTTAACATTGAAAGTCAAAGTATGAAAAAACTGAAGTTTAATTTTTTTATTTAAAAAAAAAACAGGAAAATAGGCGTAGGGATGAAGTTGCGAAAAAATTTAGTCTCAAGGACAGCAAGTTTGCTTTTTAGTTTGAAGGGCATTTGTTAGTGCAAATAGAAAATGATAGTTACAACTATCATTCTGTGATTTACACTAAAAAGTGTCCTTCAGCCTAAAAAGCAAACTTCCTGTTCCTAGAACTAAATTTTTCTGCAACTTTTTCCTTGAGCCTAAAATCCCCGGTTAAAAGCATATTTGTTCTTCCCTGTATCAAGTTAATCACTTTTTAAAACACTAGTGCAACAATGTCCCCTCATCCAAAA
The DNA here is from genome assembly GCA_030765085.1 of Allium cepa. NCBI lineage: Eukaryota > Viridiplantae > Streptophyta > Magnoliopsida > Asparagales > Amaryllidaceae > Allium > Allium cepa. The sequence continues at coordinate 407,425,717 of CM060939.1, read as the reverse complement.
GGTTTCAACATTCCTATGATTCTATCACTAAAATTATATATTCATTCTAAGTTCTATATATTCATTCTAAGTTCTAACACATAAAACTATACATTCATTTCTGCATACATAATTCATACGAGATTCATATAGCTAAACTATTGTCCTGTATTGTTTGAAAGCTGCATTAAATGGGTACAAGAGTCATTTCCAACTGGAGGAGAATGTTCAGGCTTAGTGGTAATATACGAACAGTGCGTTCGAACCTTTTGGCATGACGATCGCTACAAGGATGACTCGCGTTATCTGAAAGTGTGGTTGGAATATGTAAGTCTCCCAAGAATCCATTTTTCTTTATATTTCCAGCAATTATGAATCTCTTCCAGATCTTTCAGCAATTTCTTGCTGTGATTACAAAAATTTTACATTTCAAATCTCATTTCAAATTGAATCTCGTCCTTTACAATTATATTTTACAATTTGGATTTAAAAGATATAATTTCAAATGAGTATAACCAGTCAATCCTTGCTGAAACATAAAATATTGCGATATTTGAATCTCAAGTCCAAAGTTTATTGTTTTGGAATAAAATAAAAATGAAACAAGAGAGAATTATGCTTTTAGGGTTATACGTAGAAGCTTAATTATTAAAAATTATAAACCTTATCACTATGGAAAGAATGTGTACAAATTGTATTGAATAACATATATAGATCTTAATTTTTAGCATATGAGTATGTATACACATTAAAGTATGAATTCTTTGAATTTAAGATTTGTGATCTAATCCAGTTACGAAATTGAATATAATTTTATGATTTACCATTCGGATCACATGTTCAAAACCTTTATTTCTTGTTTATCAATTACAGGCTGAGAATTGTGATGATGCTGAAGTAATATATGCATTTCTTGAAGCGAATGAAATTGGACAGAGTTATTCAGCGTTTTATACTGCGTATGCATTGCATATGGAATCAAAAAATAAACTTAAAAGAGCTGATGATATTTTTAATCTTGGGATAGCTAGGTAAGTTTCTTCTTTAACTTCAACTGTAAATTATGTCTAATGCTTGACAATATTTACTGGGTGAAATAGGAGAGCGAAACCACTGGAAAAATTAGAAGCTGCATACAAGAAATTTCTTGTAAGATCGACTAAAAAGAAGGCACTCAATGAAGTAAGTTTTTTTTTTTTTTAAATCAGTGTTTGATTTAGTAAAATTTGTTGAAGATATTCACTGAAGTAAGTCAAATTCTTACTAATGTGGCATTATTAATGGCTTTGGTGCTTTAGGATAATGCAATTGACAATGATGTGCCAAATAGAAGCTTTGGAAATGTTATTGCTGCTAGAGGAACTAGTGAGTTTTCTACAAAATTAAATCTATTGTGCCAGTATTATGCTTATTTATAAATCTTTAAAATCAAAATGTTTTTCATTCAGGAATACCACTTTCAGATAATTTCAGTCGCCCCGGAAAAAGTTTGAATCCAATAAGGTTGACTAATCTACATTTTTTTTAATAGAGATTTTCTGTAATTTTCACACTATATATATCGATATAAAAGTAGAAATTCGATCCTTTTCTCTCCCACCACACCACCCCCCCAACCCCACCCCCCCCCCCCCCTTCCCCAAAAAACCCACCCCCCACAAAAAAAAACCCTCCTGCCCCATGCACGCACACTCATTAGCTATAAATACATTAGTAGTTGTCTACCGTTTAACTATATGTTTGTTTGAGCTGACAGGACCGGTAACAGTAGCAATAAGCCATTATCCATTTACACTGATGAAAACTCATCCACAAGTCGGTCCATAATACCAAAGAACAACGGAAGCTCTTGGCAAGAACTTGGAAGCAGGGCAGATAGAAACAAAGAAAATAATATGGCTCCTACCATATGGACATCATATAAAGTTAGTTATATTGGTTGTATTTTTGATTTTCTTTCAAGTTACAAGGATACATAATAATTTCTTTTTAAAAACTTGCATCAACTTATTTTTTGCCAACAGGTTCCACAGAAAGCAAGCTTAAGAGCGGTTTCAACAACTTCAACTCCTCGCATTGAAGTATTTGTTGATGAGGATTGTGGAAAGTATGTCGCTATGAAGCCTTTATTCAAAAGTACAATAAATAGGAGACAAAATGAAGACAAAAATAAACTCATTTTTACGTTTTCATGCTAAAGTATGTTGCCTCATTTTTTTTCCTTCAGTTTAATGGCCATGGGGAGGAAGAACCGGTTTGAATTCTGACTATATTCTAGTTTCCTGTCATGCTACATAAATACAAAAACATCACCACCGGACAAACGTTGGAAATACTCGGTGAACACCTCCCCTTTCCACACCAATCCCCACAACAAACCCCTTTCATTACTTTTATCAATAGTCATCGGCCAGATTAAATGTCTTATTATCTCTACTAGTCTCTACTAGTAATAAAGAAAATTCGTTGAACTAATTTACTCGGTGTCTTTTTGAAATTTCAAAATTGTTCTTACTTTTCGTTTACATATTTGCGTTCAAACAAAATATCAATATATACAATAACACAAACAGCCCGTGTGCGAAGCACAGGCTCATACTAGTTAGTAATAATGGTTATTGGTACCTTTTAAACTATATGGACCAAGTATTCTGATATCGTATTAAGGATCTGGTCCGATTTCACGATAAGAATTGGTATTATTTTGAATAAATTAAGGTAGAACTTTGTTGAGTTGATTTAGAACGGATAGGCGATGTAAAAATAGTTCAACTATCTTATTATCATTTTGCTATGGTTAGCTGAGCCTAGACTGTCGTGGCAAGTTGCTTGTTGTTGACCTTAAGAAGTTGCCAAATTTGAATTTTTGTTCAGTATAGGGTCATATATTCATATATCACTTAATCGTGTTCAGATTGAATAAAGTCCTCAGTATTAAAACATTTTTTCCTCTAGCTTTCTCATCATTCTTAATATTGTTCGATGCAGCAATGAGCGGCCAGTGGAGTGTGCTAGAAGCACCAAAGCATCCACGCTGCAACTCAGAAAAGCAAACAGCAAAAACCTCAAAAAGTAAGAATAGTGCAACCAAAAACAAAATATACAATGCATGATATTGTTTGTTACTGAGTTTATAATATATATATATATATATATATATATATATATATATATATATATATATATATTTGCATTTGAACAGGGAGACTGATTTGCTTAGGGAGAATCCATTGCGCAACTTTCCTCTTAGCAGCCTTAGATGAACTTGCACTGAATTGAGTGTTTCTGTTATATCTGCAATTTCAATTTGATTGCTTATTTGCGCAGCAGAGTTTGTTCTTTACTCGGCCATTGTGTTTTTTGTTTCACGTACCACCAGCTTTGCTTAAGCTTGTACGACTGTACAAAACTACTGGTTGGTCGATATTCCTTCTGTATTGTGTTTGATTCTGTACTTTGAAATCTCAAACTTGCAGGCCGAAGGCTTTTTTTTGTCCTGTTATATCGAAGGCTTGTGATTCCATTTATTTTTAGTCCTGTCAACAATTTTAATTTTAACTCTCTTTTGTCTAGTTGAATATGTGATATTGTTCGGCGGTCGCTTATTATTGAACATCGACTTTAACCAAGAATGCATTTGCGCAAATGTTATGTAAAAGCCCCAATAATCAAATTGATAGAGAATTTTAATTTCAAAATGTAAACATAAACAACTATTTAGAGAGGAAATTATTCGATTTCACTTGTTGGGTGCACAGTAATATACCCAACTAAAGATGAAAAAAGACAAAAATATAAGGTGAATAAAACACCTAAAATAAGACGTGTGATTGTATATAGTAAGTGTTTGCATCACATAAAGACCCGATAAAGATGTAGTGGAATAAATGAGGAATATTAAATGTAAACAGAGGAAATATAACATTAATCATTTTGCAAACTGAGTACAATCAGAATCAAATGAAAATCCTTATTTACGAAAAAGTACAAAACAACAAACAACGTAAAAGGTCCCAAAAATGAACAACCAAGGCTGTATTTATAAAAAAGGATAAAAAATCTCCTTGAAAATTCGACAGAAGGCTGTCCAAATCCATAAGCCCCAGCAGGAGGGATCACGTGGCCCAAATTCTAAGAAATAGGGATTGGAGACGATTCCTATGATCGATGCTTTTGGAGGTGCATCTCTACGGGAGCTTCTCCATGTTGTATCATGCTTAGCCTCCAAGTTTCATACCAGTTAGATTGGTAGAACTTGAGTTACTAATCAATGTTTTTTGAAACATGTGATATTGTTTGATTTAGGCCACCCCTCTAGAGGAAAGAGGGACGATCCTTCTTTTTTGTGCTTTTTGGGGTGCGATCTCTTGGTTGAACTTCCTAAGATCCCCTCTTCTTGTTGTCAATGTTTAAAACGTATTGGACTTTTGAATTTTGAGATATCGATCGTTTTTGATGGAGTTGTATTGTTGGGTTGAATACGATCCAATCCATTTTATACGACTGCTTCTATATGATCCCTTTCTTAGGTGAAATAATTTGAGCATACAAACTCCAAATGACTTGATATTTGAAACGTAGCCTCGTGGTGCCATCATTGTCACTCTGTATCGATCTCATCCAGTTTTGGACAAAAAAATGAGAATATGTACCGATTCCCTAGGTAAAGAGATAGACACCGATCTCCTACCTGAGGGAGGTATTAATCCGTACTTAGAATATTCTACATAATTCATTTTTTGATCTCGATTGATCGTCGCTTCATTCATTGCTTGCGCTTTGATCTTTGTGTCTAATAATCATCTCTCTGGACTGTCTTTTTCGATGATTATCCAGTCAGTATGAATGTAGCATGACCAAAAGATCGGATAACATTAAATGATCCGGCAAACCAAGCCTCTGTCCAGTTTACTACTCGTATTATTAGTTTAATATCTTCTTTGAGATGTTGCAAAACTTCAATCTCACATAGCACTAAAAGATATTGAAGTGAACACTAAAAAAAAAATCACTTAATGGATGGGTTGAAGATTCGATCAGTGGTAAGAATTTTTTATGGGTTGAAAAAATTATGTTGAATATCAATAGAGTCAAAAGTCCTAATCCAACTACTCCCTGCTACTTGTAAGTTTGGCAACACGTTCCCTCGTCCAAAATTAAACTTACATGTGTTGAAAGGTCACGAGTCACGTTGTAAAACATGGGTAGTTAATTCCTGAAATTTGAGGTACCAGAAGGGTTAACTTGATCGGTATGCAGTTAGAACGCTTAGCGGTCCTATAATGGTGGATGTCAAAAAGATTATAGCGGAGTAAAGCAGAGATATGGTAGAAAATAGAGGAGGTGTAAAAAGCTTCATTGGATATAAAACCAAACGTTTAAAAGTAATTTATTCTCGCTGTTACAACATTTTTGAAGGAAAAAACATGGTTTGATCATGTATAACAAAACCGAAAAATATAATGACTTTTGCAGTCCATATTTGATGATTATAATAGATTTTTAATTTATAGTGAAAAATTATATCTTAAAATTAGGTTTTTACCTAATTTGATTGATTTGGTTTAAAATAGAATTAGTCAAATCGACCATTTTATGTTAATATTGCTAAAGTGGATGCTAAAATATCTTGATTTGATAAATATAGAGGAAAACAGCAGAGCTTAAAACAGATCTATTATTTAATAGCGCTACGTTAAAAAAACGTATAGGTCAAAAAAATGCTATGGGCTATAGTGGTATTGGACTTTAATGGAGCTTTAACTGCACAGCTTGATCAACAACTCCAAATAAATGGTTCATAATTTGTCATCCATAGTCTGTGATCCATAAATTTCAACCCATTCCTTGCGATCAGTCACTTTGAGCAAAAAAAATTGTAGATCTCTAAGTTTAAGTCAGTTCAACATATGCTTTGTTTACAGAAGAGGCATCTTCTTTTCGTTGGAACAATCCAAAGTTTTTATGTTGTTTTAAGTCACTTTCTCTGTCCGTGTCTCATAGTTTATGTATTTTCCTGCAATCCATCGTGTAATTTGCAGTTTATAGACGAATTCGCCTTTTCGAAACCTAGTGTCTTCACGCTGCCTTAACCTAAACTTAATTAGTTGATTGAATTTACCTATAACGCCCCCTCCTCCGAAGTTCCCGCTGTTGTCTGAACAAAGTAGGCTTTAAAATAAGCCTTCGTTGACGTTAAGAACTGGTTTCAAAAGATTAATCGTTGCGTTATTTTTTTAACACGCGAGTGGACCATCTGTGAATGGGTGATACATTCGGAATATCGAAAGGAAGCCTGCGCCAAACTTTATGCACCAAACCTAAATACACATAATTTTTAGGCAAATCGGACTAGACTACGCCTTGTATGTCAGGTTGTTTCTTTATAGATGTCTTATCATTGGGATACACTACGAGGGTTCATTGTAAGTCCCCAATAAACTCTAACATAGATGACTTGATCTATCTTACAAGGTTTAGTCGTATTATAATCGGATTCAACCTGTAATTGTAGTCAGTCGATAATAAAAGTTATAAAGTAGATGTAGGTTTCTTTAACAGCCGAACCACTATAAAAATTTATTTTTCATTTATTTTTTAGCGGTCTACTATTGTTTTTCTATTTTATTTGCCTTGATAAACAAGGTTGATGTTTTCACACTCAATTCAGCATGGCGATCCATTTTTTGGATTAATAGGTATTATATAGGATGTGCTTGCAGCTTTATTTTATCCAGTCATCGTTCTTGACGCTGCGTTGGATGCAGAAGGAACAGTAACGGAGTAAATGCCACATTCAAGTGAATGAAGATCTTTTTCCTATTTGCTGAATTAATTACGTTAAATAATATCATTCATAATTTTATAAGTTTCTAAAATTAACAACCTGTGCAAACGAGGTCCGTTAAAAGATGCATTTTTGGCGTTGCTATCGTATTAATGTGCTCTACATGGTAGAGTTGATTTGAACTAAATCTAAACAAATTATAATTTTATAATTTATTTATTTATTTATTTTTGCAAATTATTGACACATATTATTCATTAAAAATAAATAATTAATTATGTAAGTATAAATCAATTATATTTTGAAATATACAATTAAACTACGACGCTCATATTCTCCATTCAGATATACTGTTTATACACAAATGCATTTTCCGTTCACTAAATTTTCTTGTTCAAATACCCTGATCAGATTCTCCGTTTCCGTTCTCAGAGACCGTAACCATAATCAGTCTCAATTTATGTCATGATAATCATGCTTTGTACAATCACTTGGATCACCGCTTCAGACATTATCCACATACAGATCTGAACATAAAGCAAAATTATAAACAAAACTACTAACATTAAACAAATAAGCGATAGAAAAAGGGATTAAATTACGTTCCTAATTTCCAAATTAGTTTAAAACATATCAAGAAAAATAAAAAATGATAGCATCAAAAATAAGAATTTGCATAATAGAGGAAAAGATAAATTATGTATACAAGTAAATCGACCATTAACGGTGAAACCAATTAGACACACAATGTTGCGACCATCTCCAATATTAGAAATCTAATCAGCAATCTATGCATGACAGTACATGAATACTGAAGTTCAAGTGCATGAGGAGAATTACATATCCACGGAGATAAATAAGTGCATCCAAGTAATTCAGAAGGTGCCTTCACAGTAAGTGGATGATGTGTTGTATAGAGTAACAAAAATGTCTTTTTTATTTGCATAAAATCCCAAATGAAAAAGGACCGAGAACAACACTTAAATTCAAGCATGTTGTAAAGATTTAAAAATATATAGACAATAAAGAAGGAAATATATTTCAGACTTGATTTATGTCATGATAATGACAACCTTATTGACTATAAACTTCCAACTGTCATACTTGATGGTTCGTAAGCGACTATTTAATCTGAAATCAATAGTGATAAGAAAAGAAAAATGCTTAAATTATCTTTTTTCCTCCATCATTGATCATGTATATGCAGCAGCGTTAAAACTTAGCTTGTAATCAAAAAATTAATAGCAAGTTAAAAAAAGCGATAAATTCTCTATTCAGATGCATGTATTCTTTTTTTCCTTCTAACATTGTCAAGTATGCATTTAGTCTCGTTTTAGGATAAAAATATAACATGAAGAATGTGCAAATTATCAGGAAGTTTTGCGTACATCATAGAAGTTAATAACTTTAAATTCAAACTTTCATCCCTTACTTCAACTTAAAAATTAAACTTACTTTTTAAGTTCAAATCCCCTTTTGGTTCATTTATTAACATGACACGGCTTCCCTTTTAATAACAATTCTCAATCCCATAGTTATCACATTATTTTATTTAACTTAACTAATTAAGTATCCAAAATAATATTACCAAAAATTAGGATAGTTACAATCTCAAAGACTCGTCATTAATAAATAGCTCGAATCTCACTCCTAATTGATAATGTATCCAAAACTTTAATGCAGAGGGAGTCCAGTAACTCTAAGTCATGAGTATGGTATCGATATCATATGGTCCCAACTGCCTAGATGCATAGGCTATTGCTTTGCCCTTATAAATCAACACAACTCCTAACATTGAGCCCGACATATTTGCATTAAAGTCATATCATCATTTCCCTAAGGTATCACTAGCACATGAGCATTCGTTAACCGAAGTTTCAACTCTCATGATGACGCCTTACACTCCTTCATCCTAACATACTTCCCATTCTTTAGAGTCAATTTCATCATCGGCGCTACTGTATGTGAGGAGTCCATTATGAATCTCTGGTAATAGCTAGCCAAGGCCAAAAAATTACGCACCTCGGTCATAGTCTCGGGTCTCTCCCACTCATTTACTACGTCAACTTTTGAAGTGTCTATAGCTAAACCCCTTTTAGAAACAATATGGCCTAGGAACTTTATCTCCATTCTCCAAAAATGACACTTAGAAAAAAAAATCTCTTTAACTTATGTTGCCTTAACATCTCCAGCACAAGCCTTCGGTGCACTACAGATCCTCATCTTCTCTTAAGCATACAAAGATGTCATGTACAAAAACTAACACACACACACACACATCCAGCTGTTCTTGGAAAATTCTATTTATCAAGTCTATAAAGTATACGGGTACATTGGTTAGTCCAAAAGACAGTACTAAACTTTTATGTGAACCATGCATCATCCTAAACACAGTCAATGAAAAATGTTTCTTATTGACCCTCGATTGATGGAACCCTGAAGCTAAATCTAGCTGCAAGAACACATTAGCTCCATTCAATTGATCAAATAAGTCATCAATTCCTAGCAAAGGAATCTATGCTTCCCTGTTATTTCATTCAGCTTCCGATAGTTAATAAATATCTTAAAGACCCATCAGACTTCTTGTAACAACCAATATTGAGAAGCAATAAATTAAATTAATAAGGGAGGTTTAACTAACTAAATGAGTTATGATAATAAAATGTGAATACAGGGATTGGGATGGTTTGGAAATGTGGCTTTTATTTGGGATTTAAAATAAAGATTTACTTAGTTGAAGTATGTTTTAATATCAAAAATGTGGATTAATGGAAATAATTTAAAAATTATGTGGGAAAATGTTTCATCAAGTAAGAAAATAATTTATTTGAGCAAATATTAATCTTTAAAATGAGTTTGAACATTTTTAAAGGTCAAAATGGTTTTTAAGCTATAATTAAAAAGGATAAATAATTTTTAGAAAGTTAAGTGTTTAAAATAAAGAAGATGAGGAACTTATTTTTAAAGAAAGTGAATTTTTATTTCATTATAAAAGATATTTATTAATTTATTTGTGAAATTAGGCCTTATACGGTAAATAAGAAAATAATTAATTAATTTGTAAAGATAATAAATAATAATTATGGAAAAAATTATGGGATAATATTAAGTCGTTTATGGGAGATGAATATGTATTTTATTTGCTGTTTGGGCTAGTTTATCGTGGTACAATAATAGATTACCAAAGTAATGAAAGAAAAAGAGTTGAAAGAAATGAAAGAGAGCCCATTTGACCTAGCTCCACGCTTAGAAAAAAATCTCCATTTCATTGCCTGATCAAGAGAAGACTAGAACCCTCCTTCCATGCTTCATATTTCCTTCCCATATACACATTCCAAGCTCCATTCCACTAAACCCAATTATGAATTCCTAATTCCCTTTCTTTAAAAATTCGAAGCTCTCTCCTGAAGCTGGCTTGAAACTATCTAGGCCTTCTGCTGGTCAGTAATCCCCATACGTATGAAGATGCGCTCACACATTTTAGCCAAGCTTGCACTCCTATCACTCCTCTTGTTCCCTTGAGGTCGTCTTTCCCTTAAGGCTAGAATAATCACTGCATGGCCTAGCAAAATCTAATCGAGGAGTGAGAGGATTCAGAGTAGTAAAAGCATTCGACTACTGTATGATCCTAACTAGCTCCATTAGCTGCTCTGCAGACAATGTAGACTCACCCAAATCTAGATCTACTAGACTGACTTGGGTCGCCATTACCGGAGCAAGGTCCTTCCATCCCTCACTGCTTCAGAGAAGTGAGACTCGGGTTAAGATGAATCAAGAGTTATATATATATATATATATGTATATGTATATATATATATCAAATCACATGAATAACAAATACGCACCTAGATGACCACACCGTGTAATCACCATGTAAGTGTATAGGTTATCTAGGGAATACCTAAGAGACGGCCTCTACTAAGTCCATCTAGACCAATGACACATGTCCTTATATAACACGTATTGTTCTAATCCTGCTCTGATATAAAATGAAGCACCTAAACTCTATACATGTATTATCAAAGAGTATCACTATGCAATTAGGATAATACATAGAATGAGGTGATATGGGGAACACGATATTCCTTGGACTAACGATGGTACATATCTTATATCATATAATACTTATCATAAATGTAAGCAGTCTCAGTGCAAAGCAATAAACATGTATACTACCAAGACAAAACAATACATAATCATAGAGTATAATCAGAGTACAGAGAGTCCGAATGCAACCGATAAAATATAATGTATATAACATAATACATATTCCAATGGGGGTACAAAACTATGCCGTCAGGGAACCTTCGAGCATTGATTGTGCGCTGTTTTGCAATTTAAACCTTTTTATAATAGCACATTATTACGCTCATTATCTAAGGCGCAATTTGACTGCTCAGTTTTCTTGAAGAATCAGAAAATAGATGTTTTTAGTATAACTTTATTTTTTACTTGGCTATATTAAGTACACTTAGAATAAAATCATCTGGTTACTTTATTTATTTATTATAGATATTAGAATTCCATGAACTTCAATGCTTTGATAATTTTTCTTTATCTTATTTAAAATATACAAACATCAAGTTAATAAATAATAATAATTCTTCTTAACATTTAAGAATAAAAGTTACTCTTTAATTTCTCATTGTTTTGACATTTAGCCTTACTAAATTCTACAGTTTTATTTTTATTATGTTAGCCTTTTAAAGTAATTTCTTATGCAAACACAAAATAACTAACTACAAATTGAAATTTATTTTATTCGCCGGTATTTTACTTGATTTATTTAGGAATATTTGGTATATAAATATTCAGTAATTGTCATAACACAAACTTTACTAATATAAGTTTTGGTTCTTATATATAGTATAAAAGTACTTGATTTATTTTTAGAGTTATAAACAAAACATTTTAGCCCGCCTTGAACGGTAGAGGCACAGAATGATACTTTCTAGCCCACTGTATAATACATCATCAAATAAAAAAATACTAAATACATCAATGAGGCTACAAAATGTATAGGAAATGTATTATCCTATAACTATGTAACAACACATACCTGAGTGGATCCAATTTTTCGCTAAACCGAAAAGCCAAGTCCACCAAGATACAGATCGTTGGTTTAGTATCATGCAGATAAACAAATAAATGCATATCAGAGCAGTATCAATATAGCTCACAATGGAATAATAAAGTATAATAAATCATATGTTTGCTAACCAAGGTTAACACTTCCAATATCAGGTGTCCTTGTTAGTGCCTAGAATGCTTAAGGAAAATTGTCCTTCTACTCTACCCGCCTAGCACCGGTACTTGTACATCTAAAACTATCCTATGGGTTGTAAAGAGGAAGGGGTCGAAACAACGTTCTGGTGGTTGGTGAATTATACATTTTACACATGACACTAGTTTATGCCGATTGCCTTCCATTATATGTTACACCTTTTAATCTTTACTTAATCATCTTAACTCCACGTACGCGTACGATATTCCCCATCTACTCAAAGTAGACCATAACTACATACGTATATACATAAATATATAAGTACCATAGTACCCATTTAGACTAAGATACTATCACCATTAGTATCCGTAATCTGGTACCACATAAGGATCCAACATCAATGTAATATCACGTCTTTATGGAACTGCATCTCGTTTATGAATACCCATACACCTACATAGTGGGGAGGGGAACCCGAAATGTTAACTCGCTGGTGTATCTCATTGTCTTCATCTATATCTACCTCTCAATGGTAGTTTAGGCCTCGTCTTGCATCTCATAGTGCTTAGTACGTTGTCACAATAGCTTAGCTATATTCTTTCTTTCCTTGGGGATTTACTACAGGTATGCTTCCTATTGTGGACATAGCTCCACTGATTCTAGAGGTCTAAGCTCCTCGAACTACCCCATTCATTTTTGAAAGAACTCTTTTATGTGTTAACTAACCTTGCTCTAACAAATAAAATAGCAAGCAATTATGGCAGGGCATTACCTAACGTGACCTACTCTATTAGGAGACATAGTCCATTAGGTGTAACCCTGCCTTCCCCATTGACCGTGCAGGATCGATGATGCACTCAATCTATGTACAGCTTCTACTCCTATTTTGGTACCAACCCATACTGACATAGCATCGAGCCACTCATTATCCTACATAGATTTCATAATGCAATAACAAAATTCCCTCCCTAATTCATTAAAACAGACTCAACTGAGGGAATTCCTCTACGCAAGTAAAAGTACTTGATTTATTTTTAAAGTTATAAACAAAACATTTTCACGTATGTATATATATTTATATATTCACATGTATATAAATATACATATGTTAAACTAATATGTAGCGATTATCTAAGCAACATCAAGATCGTTTAACCAATAGTTAGTTATTTTACATAATTATTTAATGCGAATATTATTTGCCATAATGTATATGACGAATGCATATTTTTAATTTTCGTCCAGGCTAAGATTAAACGTCGTCTGGAGTCTAAAGCCAATCTTAGTGCTAAGCGTTCCGCTTCGCCTTGAACGGTAGAGGCACAAAATGATACTCTCTAGCCCACTATACAATACATCATCAAATAAAAACTACTAGATACATCAATTAGGCAAAAAATGTATAGGAAATGTATTATCCTATAACTATGTAACAACCCCATCCCCAAGTGGACCCAATCTTTCGCTAAACCGAAAAGCAAAGTCCACCAAGATATGGATCGTTGGTTTAGTATCATGCAGATAAACAAATAAATGCATATCGAAGCAGTATCAATATAGCTCACAATGAAATAGTAAAGTATGATAAATCGTATATTTGCTAACCGAGGTTGACACTTCCAATATCCGATGTCCTTGTTAGTGCCAAGAAAGCTTAAGGAAAATTGTCCTCATACTGTTCCTGCCTAGCACTAGTACTTGTACCTCTAAAACTATCCTATGGGTTGTAAAGAGGAGGGGGTCAGAACAACGTTCTAATGGTTGGTGAATTATACATTTTACACATGACACTAGTTTATGACGATTTCCTTCCATTACATGTTACATCTTTTAATTTTTACTTAATCATCTTAACTCCACGTATGCATACAATACGCCCCATCTACTCAAAGTAGACCATAACTACATACGTACATACATAAATATATAAGTGCCATAGCACCCCTTTAGGCTAAGATACTATCCCCGCTAGTATCCGTAATCGGGCACCACGTAAGGATCCAACATTAATGTAATATCACGTCTTTATGGAACTGCATCTCTTTATGATTAACCGTACAGCTAAGTATTGGGGAAGGGAACCCGGAATGTTAACTCATTGGTGTATCTCATTGTCTTCATCTATATCCACTTCTCAATGGTAGTTTACGCCTCATCTTGCATCTCACAGTGCCTAATATGTTGTTACAATAGCTTAGTTTTTGTCTATCTTGCCTTGGGGATTTACCACAGGTCCGCTTTCTATTGTGGACTTAGCTCCATTGATTATAGAGGTCTCAGCTCCTCGAACTACCCCATTTGTTTTTGTAAGAACTCTTTTATGTGTTGAATAACCTTGCTCTAACAAATAAAATGGCAAGCAATTGTGGCAGCGCATTACCTAACGTAACCTACTCTATTAGGAGACATAGTCCACTAGGTGTAACCCTGTATTTCTCTTTGGTCGTGCAGGATCGATGATGCACTCAACCTATGTATAGCTCCTACTCTTATTTTAGTACCAACACATACTGACATAGCATCGAGTCGCTTGCCATCCTACGTAGATTGCATAGCACAATCAACACAATACTCTCTCTAATTCGTTGAAGCAGACTCTACTGAGGGCATTCCTTTATGCAAGCATATACACTCTATGGGTCCTACATTTGGATATGTCCCACATTAGTATAATGTATATACAAATTCTGGTGGCCCCTTGCGGTGGACAGACTTCTATTATGTAACACAGTTGACCTTGCATTCCAACCTATTCTGTCATTCTCGTCCATGTAAGTTATTTACGGACTTACATAATTCACATCCATCATAAACGCATACTTGAGGCTGCGTGCACATGTGTGTATGTATTCATATGTGTATCTTCATTCATTCTTGTTTAATTACCATGCCTCTACAGTACACTATTAATAATATTTCTTCACTTTTCTATGCGGTTGCATCTTATTTAGTTTAAGGTCATTTATTGCTTCCTTTTAAATATTTTTTCTCATTTACTTTCCCTTACACTTATTATTTAACTCCCTATTTCTATTCCATTTTGAACTTTAATTCCTACCATGTTTTAGGGGAATATGTAATAGCCCGTAATTTTACGAAAACTAATTAAAAAGAAATTTAATAAATAATGTTATCCACATAATTTCTTAGAGTATGATGTCAACCTCAAAGCCACAAATAGATGATTTCAAACCTCATTTCTAGAAGGAATGTCGAAGCCTTTAGAACAGCAACAATTATAAAGCATATGAAGGTGGAATTAAGATAATAAACATTATTGATCGTGAAGATATGTGACATAGTCATGATATCATAAAAACAAATGGCATCGAAGGTATAAACCAATGCCAAAGATATTGGAATAGGTTAATGTCAAAGGTACAAACCAATGACAATAGTATGAAAATGAACCAATGCCGACAGTATCAATGTTGACAGTATGAAAATGAGCCAATGCTGAAGTATAAAGAAATATCAATGTCGCGTCTTTCTATTACCGCCTCATGTTGGTGTTATCCTTCAAATGATGTCGCACCTCATCAATACCGCTCCTTATTTAATGTTTTCTTCCATCGATGGTGCACTTCTTCAATACCGCCCCATACCGGTATTGACCTTAAAATGCTACTGCCTCTTATTGACGTCGCTCCTATGGATGTCGCATCTCATCAATCAAGAGAAGACACCGCATATCTACAATGCGATACTGATGCTGTGAATATTACAATGTCGTTCCTTCTTAATGCTTCTCCTCACTAATATTGCTTCACACTAATATCGCTTCAAATTGATACCGCACATATATACATGCGATGTTAATGCCGAAAGACATCAACATTCACATGAGTTATCAGGCCGATGTCATACAATATGAACCCGCCACATGTTATTATCGCACCAAAGCTATACTGCTCCATATCAATGCCGATTCATGCCGGAATAACTTTATGCAAACGTCGCACCTTGTTGGAGCAGAATACCGCTTTTATTAGAGCAGCGTCGAAGCTCAATTATGCATCCAAGAATGCCGAAGGACATTCTTAAATGAAGCTAAAACCATGCGGTATTAACGCCAAAGCTCATGAATGCTGAAATCAAGTTGTTCTGCCACAACTCTACCCCTATAAATATGAACCTATGGGCTTTGTAGGAGGGTCGATCATTTTTTCCTCAACTTCTTACATTTTAAACTTTGTAACCCTAAATTGATTTTGTGATTCAATGTCGACTGTATCGTTTTCACATAGGACCTTGTACATTCAACATTTTCATGATATTCAAACAAAGGCATCTTGAATTATGACTTGCTTTCAAATTCCAAAACACTTATGATTTTTAAATCATAACTTGCTTCAAGTTCCAAAAGCACTCATAAACTTGACTGATCTACATGGATTGACTCCAAGATTACATGACTTTGACATGATCATACTTATAGTGTCACCATGGACTTGAACATTATTATCCGACATATTGACCCGACTATATGGAACTAATTAGACAAGTTAGATTCGACTGCTATCAAGGCCGATGAGTCCAAAGTGATGATTGTAGGGCCAAGAAATCAAGTACATATAATAACATGAAGTCAAGATCGAATGAACTTGGTAGATATGCAAGGAAAAATGTTCAAAGAATGGAATATGGTTCAACACATAGGAGGGATCGGCAAAAATCAACATCCATCATAAAGATCGGTATGTTTCAGGGAGCAAGTGTATTTCAATAGAAAACAACTAATATCTCAAGATCCACAAGTCCAGTGCATATGAAATTTTGTAAGAAAGATATGGGGATCCTAGGAAGCCTACCATACGGATCGTAGCTCAAGAAGATGAAGTCAAAACGATCGACGCTCTTCCCTTGGTAGGGATTGGCACGAATCAACAAGCATCCCATGTTAAAGCAAAGATCAAGCAATTACTCAAGTTCTACTGATCCAATTGGCATGAAGTTTAGAGGCTAAGCGTATTTTAGAATGGGAAATCTACCATAGGGATCCCACCCTAAATTCCACTAAAATAGGTATCGGTACCGATCCCTCTTCCTTAGGAATTGGGCAATGTGATCCATCTTGTGGGTTCATATAGTTCTGAAAGCCCTTCTCCGATTTTTTAGGGAGATATTTAGCCATCATCTTCCATAAATACAGGCTTGGTCGTTCATTTTCGAGACCTTTAGGCTAAAAGTTGCTTTATACTCTATTGAAACTAAGGATTTTCATCTGATCCCTATTGTACTTAGTTTATAAAGTGATTAATAAAGCAATCTATTCAAAGTGCACGCAGGCAAACAACGTCGAATCACTATAAATCATTGTGTGCATGTTAATATTTACATTCCTCTTATTTCTTTGTTATTATCCATTGTTTTCATTTTACATTCTTTATTTATTTCTCTTCAAAACTTTTATTCGGTGTTTGTACCAATTTTTGGTGCAAACATTTTGATGCCTTCGCTGGGAACTTTGACTCTCAACTTATTAGGGTCCCTTTGTTGCTACTAGATTGCAAAATCCCTGAAGGAGTTTTCTTTTCTATTCAGATTTGCAAAAATCTAAGCAAATCTATCAACAATGGTGAGGAACACTAGATCTGCTTAGTACGCAAAAGAATACAAAAATGCTATCATCCAGCAAGGAGGCCTGAGCAATCAACCCATGGATGTGAATGCTGATCCAGTTGAAGTTTGAAATCCAGTTGATTTCATTACAGGAGCTGAATTTCAAAATTTTGATGAGAGAGCTAGTGGATAACCATCGACAATTAAATCAATAGATTCAAACCAATATCACCGTAATGAACCAATTCAGTCAACAGTAGCGAGGGAAAGGAGGACCCTACCCCTTACTCAGCATCAGACAGTTCTAGACCATCGGATGAGTATCACATACACAAGCATTGCAGAATAGACATATATCATGCAGAAACTTTAGGGCCTCAATAGGCAGACCTGTCTGGTCTACTAGGACCAACCGGTGTCGATCCTTCCATACAGATTGGTACTAATCCCTCCTCTAGAGGAGGGAAGTTACTTGTACATGCTAGGATCCAAAGTAGAGCTATAGCAACAGACCTGGATAATGGAGTTCAGTTGAATGCTGACCAATTACTTTACCGGAATGAAGATAAAGTGAATTTACATGATATACATTAGGAAGATGTTGAACAAGAAGGCATGGAATAACCAGACTTGCCAGCCAGGGTTAGGTAGTTAGTGAGAGAGAGCCAAGGTTGGACCAATAATGACTTGGGAATCTCAAAAAGCTATACCCCTTTCACTGGAAATGTTCTATTTGTAGAGTATCCAAGGAGGTTCAACATGTCGTCGATGCCTGCCTAAAAGGGAAAAACCGATCCCTGGCAGTACGTTATGAGATATGTATGGCTGATGGATTCCACACGAGCAGATGATGCAACCAAGTGTAAATTTTTTTCCTATAACTCTCTCTAGAATTGTAATACTGTAGGTTACAATTACGTTACCCCTACGGTCATCTCTAGATTTAATGATTTGGTAACAAGGTTTTTGGTGCATTTTCGTATGCGTGCAACTCGCCCTAAATATGTAATGTCCCTATCCAATATGATCTAGGCTCTAGGAGAATCGTTGAAAGATTACTTAGAGATATTCCATATAGCTGTCATAGAAATCAGTAATCCGAAAGACCATTCAATATTGATGGCTATAACAAAACGGATCGATCCCGAGTCTGATTTTGGCATTTGTTTAGCTAGCAAGCCACCTGCAACATTGGATCGCTTTTATGCAAAGGTGGCTCGATATTTGAGGAACAAGGAATCCAGATGCTCTAGGAAAAAGAATGTTGCAAGACAAAGTGGAGAGGGAGTATAGAGTAATATTGCAGTGAAGCAGTCTGATGATAGCTCTGGAAAAGTTCAAGTGAATGTCCAAAAAAACCGAATCAACAAAAGAAAGGTGAAGACAGAAGCCGAGAACGAAAGCAAGATTTTGGAAGAGGAAATCATAGGATTTTGATGTATGATAGTTACATACCACTGAATACATATTTAGAGAATATATATCTGTCTACCTATAATAATATGCAGTAAAGAAAGCAGTGTCTAAAAGAATCAACGGAGAAGTAGAAATAGGTAGGAAAATATTATCAGTTTCACGAATGTTATGGTCATAACACAAATGAATGCAGGCATCTCCAGGATATTATTGAAAAGCTGATTCGAGAAGAAAGTTACAGTAGTTTGTAAAAACCCCTGAGGATGGCGATTAGGAGACAGCTGATCCCAACCGCGGACAAGCACCACACAGATCTGAGGAGTCTCATGGATTAGTGGAAGAGTGGTAATCAATATAATAGTCGGAGGACCACATCTGACCGATAAGAGCTTGCATGAGATAGAGTGCTATGCTAGCTCAATAAGCATGTGAATTTTGAATGTTGTTCATGTATGGAAGATGGAGCTCCAACAAAATAGTAACCTACAATGGTAGATGATATTGTGTTTAAAAATAAAGATATAGAAAAGATGGAGGCTCCAACGATAGACCTAATTGTCATTTCGGCCATGAATGGCCTCGCTTTAGTGAGAAGGATATTGGTTGATTATAAAGGTTATGAAAATATAATTTTCAAAAAAGCTTATGATCAGATAATAATGGAAGCCAAGGATTTGAAACCGTCTAAAGGCTACATTAATGGCTTTAATGGTGCTGCAACAGAAGCTGTTGGTTATGTTGAATTGCCCATGGAGTCGGGAGAAGGTGACACAGGAGAGTGCGAATTCTGCCTTTTGTTGTTTTGGATGTTGACTCTCCATACAATGCATTTCTAGGCCGACCGGCCTTAGCAGAGTTCAGGTTGCTTGTGCCCCATGGAATTTGGCTTCGAAGTTCCCGATAAATAATGGTATTGGAGTTGTTCATGGTGATTATGTGACCAAATGTGCCTATTATGTAGCTAACTTGAGGGATGCTCAACGAAAGGAGAAAGGTAAGGGTGTGGATAAGTCTGGTCACATCCAGGCCATTGAAGATTGACAACCACCGCTCGAGCCTTGGCTCAGGCTCCAAAGTTGGTTCTATAGAGACATGGATCCGAGATGCGATGAGGAGGAGCCCAAAAAGAGCAAGGCTGCATCGGTTGAGCTGACAATTGACATCATAGTTAACCACGTCGACCCATCACAGATCCTAAAGATTGGATCACAGCTCAGGCCCCCGATGGTGAAAGAACTTGCTAGATATCTCCAAGCGAATCTTGATCTATTCACTTGGACTCACTTTGACATGTGTGGGTTCTCACCTACCATCATGAGCTATGCATTGAATATCGACCCGAGGCATGTTCCTGTTAAATAAAAAAGGCATGACATGAATCTAGAGAGATCTACCGCTCTTAAAGGGGAGATGGATAAGTTCAAAGATAATAGGTTTATTCGCGACACCCTCTACCCTAAGTGGGTATCTAATCCTGTACTTGTGAGAAAGGCGAATGAAAAATGGCAAAGATGCATTGATTACTCGGACTTGAATAAGGAATGCCCAAAAGACAATTTTTCCTTTCTAAGGAACAACTAGTTGGTAGATTCAACCCCGTGACATGAATTGCGATCTTTTATTGATGCATACTAAGGATATAACCAAACCTGATGCATATTCCTGATCAAGAGCACACTAGTTTCATTACCGATGTTGGATTATATTGGTATGTGGTAACGCCATTTGGACAAAAGAATGTAGGAGTGACTTACCAACGCCTAGTCAGCATAATGTTTAAAGATTAGATTGGAAAAACGATGGAGGTATATGTGGATGGTATGCTTGTGAAGTCACGAAGGACTTGCAACCACATTAGAGACTTGGTAGAAACGTTCGATATCCTCCATACTACAAAATGAAGATTAATTCTCTGAAGTGTTCTTTTGATGTTGTTAATCCGCCTTTTGGCAAAGCCATGGACATGCCAATTTAACTAAATCGATTGCTCGGTTGTTGAGGATGGAATATGATAGGTTTGAGTTGACTGGATGGATGATGTAGCACGCTCGGAAGATGGATATTGGATTGGATAAAATTAGATTAGTTATAACTTAGGTCTGGGAAATATGGACCTGCATTTCTAGTTCGGTCGGGTTAAAGTCGATCAGCATGGGAGATATGGTTCGATCAGATATGGTTCAACATAGGTGGGTCAGTCTGGGTGGTGTAGATCGGCGTGGTATTGTGGATCGTTCTGGATGATGTGGATCGGCGTGGTAGAGTGGAACGGTCATGATTGTGTGGATCGACATGCTTGAGAAATTTCAGAGTGGGGAGTGGTTCGGTGGTGGAGTATGGATATGGTTCGGTCAATGTAGGTCGGCGTAGGTCGGTCGGCATGTGTGGTTCGGCTATACTCGGTCAGCTGAAGTGGGTCGGTGTTAGGTCTTAGGAACTTGGGTTTGGCCTCGGTGGATTGGTCGTCTAAGGTCGGTTGATTGGAATGGATTAGTGAGTTAAATGGGTCGGCATGGTTGAAGTGGCTCGGGGTTGGCAAAGAGTTATATTCGGGTCGACATTAGAGTGGGTCGGCATTTCTTGATCGGCCAAGATGAGTCAGGGTCATATTCAAAGGGGTTCGGTGCATATGTGCTTTGAGTCCTGGCACGAACTACTTCGAGTTAAGCGTAGGGTTGCTTTGGGTCATCACAAAGGAAAGCTTGGGTTGGCATATATACAGCTTGGGGTCGGCATCGACTAAGTATATGGGCTCGGCTATGTCTGTGGTGGGCCCATATCATTAGGAACCCTAGAAACTCGGGATTTGCCTATAAATACAACAGGCGAGGCCTCAGAAAAGGGATCTCCATTTTGCTTCCCTTCTTCTTCCACATTAAGGTTACTCTGCCATTGTTGTTTTAAAGACTCTGGATTGTAACAGTAACTAATAGAAATGAAATTTTCTGGGGTGGTCGTAAGCTGGAGTTAGCCGGACCACTATAAATCCTCTACTATTACTACTTTCTATTTAATTTGTACTGTTCTTCATATTTATACTCTCTACATACATTCTAACTGCGATTTGTAAATGTGATTTGGTGCTTCCATTTGCGTTTGAGTGTTAGTGAAAAATTTTGACGCTAACATTTTGATGCTTTCACCGAGAAAGCTAGAACTCTGGTAACCTATAGCTTGGACTTTAGACTTGAAGACTTGGATCTGGAAAGCTATGGCCAGGAAATCGGCAAGAAGACAGATGACTGAAAGGAGTCAGCATGATGGGAGTCAGGAGGCTTCCTTGGGAGATGATCAGGCCTCGATTTTCATCACCAGAGACTAGATGGAAACAATGTTGAAAAGAACAGAGGAGATGGTCTAGAACCAATTTTGACAAGTTGCACAAATTTGGAGTGCAGAGTCAAGGGAACGCAACTACAGGAGATGCTGGAAATAGAAGTTAGAAGCACGGAGCAAACGGAATTCAGAACAGAGCAGGACCATCGGGAGCAGCACCAGGACTAGGGGCACTCCCCCGAAGCATGTTGATCCAATCCCTGGCGGAGTACCAGGTGGAGCTGTACAACATGGCGTCGACAGAGGAATGAATGCGCATCTAGGAAAGCAGATCCCACGGTTCCCTCATGAACTCGGGGGGCAGATTGGAGGCGACGAACAAGTGCTATAGCTCGGCGACATTGATAGGTTGACGGAGATGGTTAGGAGGGCCGTGAGAGGAGGACTGATAAATAAAGACTTGGAGGATGTGAATAGGAGTCCCTTTCCTCATGCGATCAGGCAAGCTAGAAACCCACCAAATTTCAAACTACGAACACTGGAGATGTGTGATGGGAGAACGGATCCCACTTTTTACTTGACGAGGTACATGAGGCATATGGAAGTCCTAGGGGCATCGGAGGAGGTCATGGCACGATGCTTCCCTTTGTATTTGACGGATATTGCAGCATTATGGTTCAGACAGCTGTAGAGTGGCTCTATCGGCACATTGATGGAGCTGATTGAAAAGTTCATGAGATAGTTTGGGGTTTATATAGTTAGACCCAAGAACGTGATGACTTTAACATCGATGAAACAATGGAAATGAGAGTTGCTCAGGGATTTCTCTGCCAGATTCAATGCGATGGTGGCTTCGATGGATCGACCTGATCCATTGATGGTTTTGATGGTGGAAGTTTCAGGAATTGTAGATAATTCGGATTTCAAGATATCATTAGAACGGGACCCACCAAGGGATCTCGGGGAATTCTACCATAAGGAGGAAAGATTCATGAGGTAGGATGATGCGAAGGTAAGAGAGAAGAGAGAGAGGTTGAAGCTTACGCAGTAAGGGGCGAAGGTCCACCCAGTGATAAAGGAAAAAGGGAAATGTATGACAATGGTAGCATTTTGAAAAGGCCTCGGAAGGAGTCAAAGTTTTCTTCTTACACAGATTTGACTGAGACTCTAGAAAAGATTTACTTGGATACTCGAGGGCACCTCCAGTATCGAAGGTCGGTAAGGAGGGAACCTTCTGATTACGAGCGGGCATCGGGAAAGCATTGCCTATTCCATGAGCTAGATGGGCACAACACAAATGATTGTAGGCATTTGAAAGATACCGTTGAAGAGCATGTAAGTAATGGTCATATACAACAATATGTAAGGAATCGAGCTGTGGCAGTGGAACATGAGCGGCCGCCACCCACATGAACGAAGATGGCACTGGACCTAGACAACGTTAGCTTGTTATCAACTAAATAGATTTATGGCTTTGAATAAGTAATAGAATTCGAAGTAATATGACTAAATCATTCACACATACATGAGATCGAGGATGGTCCCTGGGAATGCTCTAATGATGATAAATCATGTTGCTCGAGTCTATGAAATTCTGTTTTTCTTTTCGTTTTCCTAAAAACTTTAGTTTCTTCCTTGGATGTACAGACATTTGTTTGGTTTTTTATGGCTGTAAAAACTCTTATTTTGAAATATTGGATTTGGATCAATGTAATAAATAATACACGTCTCGCGATCACGGTCCCGACCGGAGAGACGGGGTAGTGATCGCAAGTTACGAGTCCCTTCGTCGGAGAGCGATGGAATGGACTCGAATACAATATAAAAAGTCCTTGGCCTGAGAGCCAAGGTCGGAGAATATTAAAAAGTCCTTGGCCGAAGAGCCGAAGCTGGAGAATATTAAATAGTCCTGGGCCGGAGAGCCGAGGTCGAAGAATATTGAAAAGTCCTTGGCCTGAGAGCCAAGGCCGGAGAATATTAAAAAAATCTTGGTCGGAGAGCCGAGGCGGGAGAATATAAATAGTCCTTGGCCGGGGAGCCTAGGCCGAAGAATATTAATAAGTCCTCGGTTGTTGAGCTAAGAATATAGAATATTAGAAAGACCTTGGTCGGATGTTCGAGGTCGGAGAACATTAAAACCCTTGACCGGAGAGTCGAGGTCGGGACAGGATATCGGCTCGAAGTGTTCACGAATTTGGTTATTGGTTATTGGATATGGATGGATTAAAACTCGATTGACAGGTTCGGATGGATGTGGAAATGGATAAGGATTTGGTTACTAGATAGGATCAGATATCGACTCGAAGCAGTCGTAGATTTGGATAAGAATACGACAATGACACTTGGATAAAATGGATTGGATTATGAATCAGAAGGTAGGGCTATGGATAACATATGAACTTGGGATATCGGATTTGAGGCTACTCAAAACACACCTTCCGATAGCAAGGCATGTTTTGGGCGGAAAATGTTAACCCGCCTTTTGGCAAGTCCATGGACAGGCGGATTTAACTAAATTGATTGCTCAGTTGTTGAGGATGGAATACGATAGGTTTGAGTCGGCTGGATGGATGGATGATGCAGCGCGCTTGGAAGATGGATATCGAATTGGATAAAGCTGGATCGGCTATAAATTAGGTCTGGGAAATATGGACCGGCATTTCTGGTTTGGTCGAGTTAAAGCCAATCGACATGGGAGATTTGGCTCGGTCAGATGTGGTTTGGTATAGGTGGGTCGGTTTGGGTGGTGCAGATCGGCGTGGGGTTGTGGATTGGTCTGGTTGATGTGGTAGTATGGATTGGTCATGATTATGTGGGTCAATATGCTTGAGAAATATCAGAGTGGGAAGTAGTTTGGTGGTGGAGTATGGATATGGTTCGGTCAATGTGGGTCAGCGTAGGTCGGTCGGCATGTGTGGGTCGGCTATACTCGGTCAGCTGAAGTGGGTCTATGTTAGGTTGTAGGAACTTGGGTTCAACCTTAGTGGATCAGTCGTCTAGGGTCGGTTAATTGGAATGGATTAGTGAGTTAAAGTGGGTCGGCATGGTTGAAATGGCTTGAGGTTGGCACAGAGTTATACTCAGGTCGACATCAGAGTGGGTCAGCATTTCTTGATCGGCCAAGATGAGTCAGGGTCATATTCAAAGGGGGTCGTTGCATATGTGCTTCGAGTCCTGGCACGAACTACTTCGAGTCAAGCTTAAGGCTGCTTTGGGTCATCACCAAGGAAAGCTTGGGTTGGCATATATACAGCTTGGGGTCAGCATCGATTAAGTATATGTGCTCGGCTATGTCTGTGGTGGGCCCATATCACTCATGAAGCCCAGAAACTCGGGATTTGCCTATAAATACAGTAGGCGAGGCTTCAGAAAAGGGATCTCCATTCTGCTTCCCTTCTTCTTCCCATTAAGGTTTTTCTGCCATTGTTGTTTTAAAAACTCTGGATTATAACTGTAATCAATAGAAAGGAAATTTTCTAGAGTGGACGTAAGCTGGAGTTAGCCGAACAACTGTATATTTTCTGTTATTACTGCTTTCTTTTTAATTTTTACTGTTCTTCATATTTATACTCTCTATATATATTATATCTGTGATTTGACTGTGATTTGGTGCTTCCATCTGGATTTGGGTGTTAATGACCAATTTTGGCACTAACAGATGTTGCATCAGGAAAGTTCTTGGGTTTCATCGTTAATTCCCCCGGAATCTATGCTAATTCCAAGAAGATACAAGCCTTCGCAATATCCAAGCACCAAAAACTATAAACAAGTATAAAGCATGAATGGTAAGGTTTTCACCCTAAAACGATTTATTTCTAGAGATATTGATAAATGCGTTTCTTTCTTTGACTTGATTAGGAGATGAAAAAGGAATTTTGAATGGACATGGGATTGTAAAGATGCATTCCAAGCTTTGGTGTACCACTTAGAGAAAATTATAATCTTATCCAAGCCGGTGGATCATGAAGATTTATATATCTACTTGGTCATGTCGGTACACGCTATAAGTGCCACGTTGCTTCGCGAAGAGAATCGAATCCACGGATCGGACTATTATGTTAGCAAGCGATTGACAGGAGCTAAAGAAACTATCCAAAGATAGAGAAACTGTCATAGTGCTTTCTACTTGAATCACGAAAGCTCCGCCCTTACTTTTAGGCACATCCTATCAATGTTTACACCAACCAGTAGTTATGACAAGTCCTACAGCGACCTAAGATGTCTGGAAGGTTACTCAAGTGGAAAATCGAGCATAGCCAATTTGACACCACTTATCCTCCTCGGAGGGCTATCTAGAGTCAGGCACTGGCGGATTTTATAATAGAGTCAACTGTACAGGATGATTTTCCAGAGAGTAGTGAAACCTTTACCGTAGGATGGGATTTATATATGGATAGGGCATCCAATGATCATTGTTCTGGAGCTGGAATTGTGCTTATAACTCCCAAAGATCAGCCAATTTGATATGCTTTAAAGCTTGATTTCCATACAACAAACAACGAAGCCGAGTATGAGGATCTGATTGCTTGACTTGAACTCGCCAGAGAACGGGGGATAAAATCTCTTGAAATCTTTTGTGACTCATAATTGGTAGTATACCAAGTCAAGGGAGATTACCAAGCTAAAGGACAATGACTTTATCCATACCTTACCCAAGTCCAAGAGCTATTGACCAACATTGAATGCTATGATATTACGCACATACCTCGGGATCAAAACAAAGAGGCCGATTCATTGGCAAAGTTGGCTAGCATCTGGAATGCAAATGGGCTCTGTTCCAGTCGAAGTATTGAATGCTTCGAGCATAGTCCAAATGGAAATCCATTGGTACTAGAGATGGAGCGTGATAAGGAGCCATGAATGACGTCGATTAAATACTATTTGCTATAAGGAGTTCTTCCCAAACATAGGAAAAACGACAGGTCCTTCGTAAATCTTCACGATATATCATATAGGAAGGATTTATGTACAGAAAGGGTGTTTCCATTCGCCCGCTCTGGTGTATCGCTCACTATGAAATAAAATGAGTCACGAAGGAAGTTCATGAGGGGTAATATGGATATAACATCGGAGGGCAAACTCCAGCAAAGAAAATACTCCGGTACAGGTATTATTGGCCGACCGTCAATCGAGATGCCGCTGATTATGTAGGGCGATGATTAAGTGCCAAATATATGCAAAAGTTCCAAGAGCTCCACCGACGGAAATTACATAAATGGTCAGCCCATGGCCGTTTGTCATGTGGGGTATAGATATTATCGGTTCCTTACCAATCTCTAAAGGTAGTGCGAAGTACACTATCGTTGTAGTTGATTACTTCACCAAATGGGCAGAAGCGGAAACTTTAGCCACGATCACAACCAAGAAAATAATTAACTTTATTGTTCAGAACTTCATCTATCATTTTGGTTTTCCATGAACTATTGTAACAAATAATAAGACTTCGACAATGCTGAATTCAAAGATTCTACCGTTGGCCTCATATTGAAAAGAGATTTGTGGTAATCGCTCACCCTCAAGCCAACGGACAAGTTGAAGCTGTGAACAAAATCATAAAGTCCATTCTGAAGAAACATTTGGAAAATGCTAAAGGAAAGTGGATGGATGAACACCCAACAACACCATGGGCTTATAAGACCACTTACAGCTCCACACTGGCCATACACCATTTGCCATTGCTTACGAT
The DNA here is from genome assembly GCA_030765085.1 of Allium cepa. Lineage (NCBI taxonomy): Eukaryota > Viridiplantae > Streptophyta > Magnoliopsida > Asparagales > Amaryllidaceae > Allium > Allium cepa. The sequence goes on along the minus strand of CM060939.1, from coordinate 407,397,787 downwards.
TCCAAGGTCCTTAACCTATTAAGCTCGAAGTTCCTTCTCATCGAGTGACCTACTACGGTCCCAGAACAAATAAATATCTCCATTTGGAATCTCTAGACTTTGTAGATAAGAAGCGCAAAGAAGCTAATTTGAGGGCAGCTACACATCGACATGAGTCGTCCAGTACCACAACATTAAAGTGGGACCTAGAACCTTTAAAATGGCAATCTTGTCATGAAATCGGTTTTTCCTACCTCGTCGCACATGAATCCTTCTTGGGAAGAACCATATGTCATTTAATAAAGGCTTGGAGAGGGAACTTTCAAGCTAGCGACTGTTGATTGCCTCACACTCCTAAGGGCGTGGAATAGCGAGCATTTACGATGCTATTTCACTTGGTTTATTTCTTTTTCATTCAATTGCATTTAATTTCATGATTTGCTTTAGCATTTGATTTTCAAAGATATGTAATAAAACAAATTATGTTATTTCTTTCCGTTTGGCAAATAAAGTTTTGAATTTCCTTCATGTCTATGTTTTCTGTAGCATTACATATTAGTTATGATACCAAAATAACTAGTATTGACATGTCCGAACAGGTTCCCAGAGTTTGGATCTAGCCAATTACATAAGTTCATGATTGAACTAAACGAAATGAGAATGGTCCGACAATTTATTTGATGATTCACGCTCATAACCTGATGAATGGAATGCCTAATGAGGAATAGACATGATTTGACCATCAAATTACCAACTAAATCCAATCAAATAACGGGACAAATATGAATCAAAAGCGATTGTGACATGACTGGTCGCTCGCTAAGTTAAACCTGGACTTGGGGCAAACCAATCAATTAAGGAAAGTACGATCCAACTATTTTTCAAAATAAATCTAAGTCCCTTGAGTGTGGACAGGAGTATAAACAAAAGTATGGAGTGATTCGACCACCTACTAACTAAGTCTTATCCCCAGACTCTGGATATAAGTACAAACAAATAGATAAGTGCGGTTTAACCAATCACTATTTGGTAAATTCTGGCCTGAAATCGACAAGAGAAGTATAAATTTACTAAGGATAGAGTTTGACTATCCACCGTCTAACTCCGTTAACCCAAGACTGGGGATAGGAGTATAATCATTCAAACCGCTGAATTTGACAACGTAACACTAGGGATTGAGCGCCATATTTGGTACAACTCAAGACTACGACCACATGAGGCCTTGGGGTAGAATTAACGGATTATCATCCAAAGCAATAAGTAATTAATTACAAGTACATTAGATGGAAAGTAATAGCTTGACTACTTAAATAAAAATTCACATAGAAGTTAAATAGAAAACAAAGAACTTTTAGCTACATAATAAACTTCAAAAATTGTGATACAAGTTTATTTAAAAAGGGTGCTGCACATGCAGAATCACGACCAACAAAAGAGGAAACCGGCTATGCAAACTGTATACAAACTAAGCTGGAGTGATGACTATTTCTACTGCCATTTCTCCTTTCGTGATCTCTTAGGAGTGCCATCACCCAAACTTCTGCCTATCCTTTTCCTTGATCCTTTGCCGCCCTTGGCATGAGAGATTTCAGAGGTTGGAGGAAGTTCTTGGAGAGCCGACCAGTCCAGTGGGATGACTTATAATGGAATGAGATTTGGGCCGTCAATGTCTGTATCGACGAGTTATGCCTTAGCTTTCTTCTTTAGCATTTCCCCTCTCTCTCTCATTGCGCTCTTCTAAGCTGAGCTCATTGGTATGTTCTATGGCACTAATAATTACAACATCATCTGACTCATCAGGCAATGCTGGGTCTTTAGCTTTATCATTATGAAGTGCTCCAATATTTGAGCGTCGGTGGCCACGGGAATCTCAGTAGGTGTCGATTGTTACTCCACGGCGGCATCACTTTTTGGAGCTTGGCTGGGACTCGAAAGACCTGCGGATTCATGGAAACAAGAAGATAAGCCAATGAATATTGGGCATGAAGAATGAAACCTCTCGAAATATGGAGAGTAAAGTAGAATACCTATGTCCGGATGACTCTCAGTTATTGTCGGAGTGCCCCCTTCCAGAGTAAGGGTTGGCACCTTAGGTTGATAGCTGGGTTTGTCCGGATCATAGCTTAGATCATGTCCCTTGCTGAGAGAAACTAATTCTCCGACTGTTTGAAGAGAAAAGGGGCCTTTGGGATCGGACTCTGAAGACTCAGCAGTGGTTTTTCCTTTGTCGGAGTGTGCAAGAATGTCAAAATATCGAAGTCTCACCGCAGTAAGGTCTAGAAGTTCATCCCTATGAAGAATCTTCTGTACAAGTTTCTCTGTCTAAATCAGCTTTGCCGAGGCTTCTCTTTTCGATTTCAATAATATATTTTCAGGCCTCGGCAAGCAACTCAAGGTAACCCTCACCAAGAAAGCTCAAATTGTAGTGGATAAGGATTTACCAATGTATTAAATGGTCAAGGTATTGAACATGTCCTTAATTTCATTTCGACTTACTTTTTTGTCATCCTTTACCCGGGCGTCGATCTCTTCTCTCATCTCATTGTGGCATGCTTTTCTCGCCTCTTCTTTGAGGAATCCAATTTAAGCAAGTTGCTCATCAAGCTTGATCTTTAAATTCCAGGCTTCATTGGCCTTTTCACAATATCTTGGCGATTCCTCTTGAGCTTTAATTTTCTCTTCCCTCTTCTTCTTAAGAAGTTTTTCAAGCAACTCAAAGCGACGGGCCGAAATATTTTTCTCCTTTTGCAAGGAGCTTTTTCCATGGAAAGCGCATGACTGCGGTTGAGTGTAGCATCAAGTTCCCTTCTATGGGTAGCTTCTAGACTGCTCACCTGTTTCATTAGTACTTTTTCTGCCTCTGTCAATTTCACCGTCAAGTCTGAGATCTCGGTGACTTGATGTTTAATTATATCTTTATCATGGATCGCCTCTAGCTTGAGACGATTGATTTTGGGCTGTTTCTCAATAGAAACCTTGGAGATCTTCTTTGCTAAGTGCCGATATGATTCATGTTGCAAAAAAACATCATTGATGCATGTGAGAGAACTTGCTTTAGCAATCCCTGGGATTGTATGATTGAGGAAGAGGAACTTAAGCCAATCAAAACAAGTCTTTGGAAAATTGACGATTGGGTGGTTGCTCGACCAACGGTCATGGGACTGCTTGGAGCCGCGTTCGAAAAAGATGGATCAAAAGTGATGATTAGGTAGTTGCTCAATCAATGGTCATGGGACTGTTTAGAGCTGGATGAATCAGAATACTATTCAGGCGGCATAGCAGCTTTAGGACCGCAGAAAGAGGCCTGATCGCCACTATGCATAGGAAGATTAGGTTGAACTTCCTGAAGGGATGACCAAGACTGAGACTTATGTTTGGAAGATGAAGATTCCCTCGAACGACGACTTCTTTCCTGATCGTCATCTCTCTCGCTAGACTTACTTGATTCTGAATCATGACGGCATCCGTATTGCATCAAGGAGCCCCTTAAATGATCAAAAGCTTAGGATTAAGATATCGCACATGAAAAACCAAATAAAAGTGTATAAGTGACCATTGTACAAAGGATAGATGAAGATTGTGCGGTAAAGTGCACGTGATTGTGAGTGTCCTAGTGTCCCTTCGACAGACCAGTTGCTGCAGCTTTGCTTATAGGAGTCTTCTCTCCTTTCTCCGTAGGAAGATTGCCGTCACCACTTCTGGTGGTAGAATTGAGCCACCCATTACTAATGTTGGTGAAGTCATGATGTCATCAAGGATTCAAAGATATGAAAAACCTTTCATCGAGCTTTCTAAACGTTGGGAGGATGACTCTTCGTCGATGCAAGTGATAATAAACTTAGACTCCTTAACAGTCTCCTATGGAGTTTATATACAAGCTTCTTTCTTATCTTAGGTGGTGTATGAGGTTTTATGCCTTGTTTCTTTCTTATCTTAGGTGGTGTATGAGGTTTTGTGCCTTGTTTCTTTCTTATCTTAGGTGGTGTATGAGGTTTTATGCCTTGTGACGGTTCGACCACAAGCGTATTTCCCCTACCTGCATCAGCATCGCCAGGATCGTTAGTCTTAGCACCTGTAATTTTTGCCCTCTTTGGCATCATCCTGAGTCCTCTCGACTAGAGGCACAACGGGTTTGTTGATATCACCTTCTTGTTCTACAGCATATCCTAGCAATGCGGTACTTTCTGAAAGCCCAATGCCATGACCATCTTCCAGCAACTCGAAAAGAGATAACCATTCATCGATTACAAGAACTCTAATGTCCATGTCTTCGACCCGAGTGGCATTAATTGTAGAAATTATCCTTAAAAAACTATCGCCCTCTGGACGTGAATGAACACCTATCGATTTTTAGAATGTTAGTTGATTCAGGATATGGCCTGGGTTAAAGAATTTGATAATAGAGCAAAACGACACTTACGTCCACTCACCCATCGCCTTGCAAAGCCAGGATGACATCAGACACAAAACCATTTGTGTTTGAAGAGGCTGAGCTTGTTCCAAACACTTGTTGAGATTTGACAATTGGACGAAGGCACGAGAAAAATGTACGAAAGGCTCTCTGTCCATCATTTGAAGTAGTAAATAAACTTGTTATCCATAGAAGTGGGAAGGCGGAATAGGACATTCATAAATAGTAAGAACGTGCAGTGGAAAAAGGCATAGTTGTTCGGGTGTAGTTGAGTAGGAGCTATGCCAAGTTATTTTAGCATCTCTTGGATAAAAGAATTGAAGAGAAGCACACATTCGGCCCAACACATAAACTAACCGCATGCGGTATTCCCCTCCGGAAGCCAATGAGCCTTGTCGTTCAGCGGATGAACCAGAACGTCTTCGAATGGAATTCCGTGTTTGGAACATAGTCTATGAAGAGCGGTCTCACCGATTCCGAAGGCTTAGGAATTTATTTGGTTATCTAAAATATAGTGCCCTCTAAAGCTTCGGGGGCAAGACTTATATCTTCCGTTGAGAGGATTGGAACTTCGGAGAAAAGGTTGGTCGACAGGCCAGAAACTTTAGTTTGTTCAGTTTGATAACAAGGGGAAAGCCTGCTAGATATAGTTGTGAAATTCGACTCAACTTCGGCATTCCAATGTTGTGAAGTTGGTCCGAAAGACATCGCAGCTAGATGCTCTGAACATCTGAAGCCCATGTCAACTATACTCGGTAGATAATCGAGATTAAAAAAGTTTAACTCCCCCCACCCACCCTTGCTAAATGTAGGCTAGTGTTTTGCAGTTTCATGTAGTGCAGAGATAAGCAGCTCAAAACAAAACAAAACAAAGTAAATGAAAAGACTTTGGATTCCGACTAGGGTGACCGTCATCGCTAACCGTCTCAATTGGCGAAAAGATTAATCGGTTGTGTAAGATTTGGTATCTACCATTGGCACATCAAAGTGTGAAATTCGTTATTAACGTCCATATATTAAGTTTTAGTCCGTGTTCTAAGTCCCATGGATTTGGTCGTTCAACTTCGGGTTCATCAATGGATATGCAAGTCTTGTTATTCATCATTGTCATATGTTCAAGTTCATTGAGATGGGATTGGTTTTGATTGTTCAAACAAGTGATTGTGGATTAGGTTCAAGTTCAATTCGAAGATTAGAATTAGCCAAGTATAAATACCCGATCCCTATTTGCGGATGCTTATCCCAAAGCAAAAAACGAGATCCCTCCCTACAGGTGATTAATGTCAATCCCTTTCCTTCAACAAAAATACTGATCCCTCCACGCAAACCAACTCTACCAATCCTTCCGCTTCAATGTTTTCAACCTTCCACCAAACTTCCACTAACCCTCTACGCTAACTTCCACAACCGATCCCTCTATGCTAACTTTCACTACTGATCCTTTCCCTTCACTACTCCGACTGATCCCACCTGTATCTAACAAAACTACAGAACCCTCCATGTGAATTGAAGATGGTCGATCTCTCTCCTTCCACCTCCTCGTGCTACTCTTAAAACTTTTTAGCCGAACCCTACCATATCCCACTTCTCATCTTTTCCAAGCAGCTTCCGCCATCAATTATCCATCACGTGGAACTCCAAATCGTCGCTAATTGAATAGAATCCATCGCCTCATCATAAAATCAAAAGTTAAAAACCAAAGAAACTTACTTAGTATGTATATATGTTTAACGACGGTGATAAGTGGCTTGGGGATGATTGAGATGGAAGATAAGAGGAAGTGAACCCGTAAAGGCGAGATGGATTGCAGAAGAATTCATTCCAAAATGAAGGGAAGCAGGAAGAAGGGAGGGACCAACTTTAATGGTGGAATGTGGAAGGTTCGATATTTTGAGGGATAAGAAGAAATGGTATGGTAATGAGATAAGTAAGTATGGGAGAGAAGAGTGTTAGTTATATATGGGGACGAGGGGAGCGGCCAAAGATTTCAACTCGAAGCAAGGGGGAGAGGGATCAGTTTAAACTGATGTGCGCGTAAATGTGCATATTTTTACCACCATATTTAATCTATTTAAATTGAGTAAATGATCATATTAGGTATTTTAACTTATTTAAACCAAATTAAAATTATTTTTAAATTGTCACATATTCATCTTCATATAGGGGCAAAACGGTTATTTGTGTGCTTATATTTCTGTGAGAAAAATTAATTAGATATTTATATATATTTGTGTAGGAATTTAATCTCAAATAGGAGTGGTTTCATAAAGACACATGCATGCACAAAATATATACAAAGGAATAAAGATGGAAATAATTCAAAGTGAAGAACATGGAGGACCCCAACTACCCACCACCTTAATGTAAAAATTAGAGGCTAATGCACATGCTTATAGAATTAATGGCTTCACGTACACATAAATGATGATTAATAGAAGCTAATGATTACTTGGCCTCCACACTTTCTCAAGGGTATTTTGGGAATTCTCCAAAAAATATGAATTAGGCTTTCATACATGTATAAATGCCCATAGGTTTCACGTAGTCTCTCTTCTTAGTCTCTCTTTAGTTTAGTTTAGGCTCAAAATAAAAGACAGGTTCTCTTTTTATTTTCCATGGTTACTTACCCATTTTTATTTTCACGTAACTTTCATTTTTTATGAAATGTTAATTAGTGCTCTCTTTCTTTTACATGCTTCTTTTGTTTATTTACTTTCATGTTAGTAGTGTAGATTTATTTTTCGTGCAAGTAGAATAGTTTTTCCTTTATTTTTGCTCCCTTTTTCCTCTTGTTTGTTTAATGTTGCTTTCTACATTTGTTCATACGATAACAAATATGAGAGATTAATGCCTTCAATTTAGGGGTAATAATGCTCTCTTGTATGTAGATTCTACATTTTGATATTATTTCTTTCTTTTTGTGCTTAATGACAATGTTTGAAGTGGTTTAACTTGTTGTTGTCTTGAATTTGATAACCTATATTGTTGACACCAAATAGGCTATACTTAAACAATCACTAATACAAATGTCTCTTCATCAAAATATGATTATGGCACAATTAAGTTATTTGAAATTCAAATTTGATGGTCTATATTTCTAATTAATAGTTAATAGGCCATACTTAAAATAGATTTCATTTTCAACTTGTTGTCATTTTCATTAGAGTTAGTAAGTGGTATAAGTGGTGTGTTATAGTTTGATGGCTTAAGTTGAGCTAATTAATAGCACAAATAAGCCATATTTATGATAAACACATTATTTAACTTCACTAATGACCAAAAAGAGATCATAATTTCGTTTTTGTTGAACTATGTGATCTAGGGAGTGAATTTATCTCTAAATTGTTTTATTACTCTCATATTTTATCAATTTTCTTCTGCTCATTTTTCTACATTTTTAATTAATCACACTTTTAACTTTGGTTAATTTGATTGAATAGAATTTTAAAATCATCAATTCCTTACGGATCGACCCGTATTCGCCACGTACTACAAGTGTATGTCGTGCGCTTGCGGTTTATTTTAATTTTGAAATTTTTTGACTGTTTTATAATTCGATAAAAATTCCATCGTTAAACATAAACATACGCCAGTTCCTTTAAGCATGCGTATAAAAAAGAGAAAGGGATCGGCTATGAAATGCCGATCCCTATAAACAAAAAAAGGAGGAGGGATCTGCTAGAAATACGCTGATCCCTGTAAAAAGGAAGGATCGGCTGTGAGCATGTACGTAAACAAATATTAGCATGGAAATTATTCAAAGAACATATGACAAAATGCTATGAAATTGCACCTTACTCAATGATAATTGACAACGACCCATGAGCATATGAACGCGTTCGGGAGCCAACGACAAGAACATGTATCTAAACATTCACGTGTATGGTCTAAAAGTTCAATTTTTAAAATCAACAAAAAATGAAATCAAACCTGAAGTCTTCAAGTTTGATTTTTGAAATAAAAAAATGAAATGAAATCCAAGTTTATCAGTCTCGTGGAATCGAACTTATATATCAACTGATAGAACATAACCCTTGATTTATACTATCGGAAATCGATCGAGCGTCGTGATAATCAAAGAGAGATACAACATTTAGGGAAAATAATTCGATAGAGGCATAGCGATTATTGAGAAAACTAGACGGGTTTCTTTTCGACGACTCTACCTTGCTTCGACTCAAAGCATGTGATGTTCAGCACAAGATGTACTTTGAAGGGCAAGTGTTACCCGACATTTTGACCTAGCAATGTTGAAATGATTGGACAAGTTAGATTTGACTGTTATCAGGCCCATGAGTCCAAACTGATGATTGTAGGGACCAGAAATCAAGCACAAATAATAACATGAAGTCGTGATTGAATGGAATTGATAGACATACAAGGCAGAATTTTCGAAGTATGGAATATGGTCAACACATAAGAGGGATCGACAAAAATCAACTTCCATCATAGGGATCGGTATGTTTTAGGGAGCAAGTGCATTTCAATAGAAAACAGTTAATATCCCAAATCCACAAGTCCAATGCATATTAATATAACCAATATACATGGACCCATAGGAGCATACTCTAGGGATTGCACCTCAAGAAGATGAAGATAGCGGGATCGAAACTCTTCTCTTGGTAGGGATGGATAGGAACCGACAAGCAACCCATGTTGAAGCAAAGATCAAGCAATAACTCAAGTTTTACTGATCCAATTGGCATGAAATTTAGATGCTAAGCATATTCTAGCTTGAGGAAGCTTCCATAGGGGTCGCACCCCAAAATTCCACCAAAGTAAGGATCGGTATCGATCCCTCTTCTTTAGCAATTGGGCTGTGAAATCTTCCTTGTCGGTCTATATGGTTTTGAAGGTCCTTTTGTCGAATTTTTAAGGAGATATTTGGCCATCTTCATCTATAAATATGGGCTTAATTTTTCATTTTTGGGACCTTTAGGCTGCTAGTTGGTTTATACACTTTTGTAACTAAGGATTTTCATTTGATCCCTATTTACTTAGTTTATAAAGTGATTAATAAAGCATGTGTTCAAAGAGGACGTGGGCAAATTATGCCGAACCACAATAAATCATTATGTGTGTGTTATTATTTCAATTTACCATTATCTCTTTGTTATTATCCTCTGTTTTTATTTTAGATTTTTCACTTATTTCTCTTTAAAACTTATATTGGGTGTTTGTGCCAATTTTGGGTGCAAATAACGTATTACGCCTAATTTCCCAAGCAGTTACTCAACCAAGTATCGCTTTTGCCAACAAAGGATATTCAAGCTGTCATTCAATCAAGCATCACTTCCTTACACTTTTTGAGTGTTAATGAAGAAAATTGCTATCATTTTGGCACTAGAATGAGGGTGCTACACCTGATCCCTTGGAATTCTCTCCATAAACTGATTGCATTAGGTTTTTTCAGGGAAAATGGCGAGAGCCAGAATAAAAAATAACATTCCAAATAAAGAGGTCACATAACAAACAACTTTGGAGAATATTATCATTTTGATCTTCAATTTAATGAATATGGAAGTTCGATTTTAACAAAGCTCGCATGCAGCGATACAAAGGTTCAGGATTTAAAACAACAACTGACAGTTATGCATGAGCTTCTTGAGAAAGCTCCATCTTAAAAAATTTCTAAAACAATAAAGCTTATTGAATAAGGGGATGGAGCGGAACCTCCAAGTAATACCCACATAAGAGACCAAAAATATATTCTCCAAGATCGCAAATAAAAGAAAGTAATATGTCTAGGATAAATCAACAAAACAAAAATCAAGTAAGCCAAGTAAGAGAGTCCATATAACAATTTGATAGCTCAATCTCACATAAAGGGTATAATAAAAAAACTATATTGATGAAGGCTACCAAAGGGACATTCCCAACCAAATAACAAAAGATATGCTTATTAAGAAAGGAATCCTTGACCTAAAGAAAAATAATAGCTTCCAAAATGCTGCTTTTATAGAGGAAATAACAGCCGTTAGAATTGCACCCCACATCAAAATTCCTTCACTAAAGTATCATGGAACTACTGATCCAAATGATCACCTCTTAGCTTTTGAAAGTAAAATGGATTTGTATGGCAACTTTAGGGCAGCTTGTTGTAAGCTTTTTCCTGTAACTTTTCATGCAGTAGCTGCCAAATAGTATAGGCATTACCAAGAAAAGATCGTCTATTCTTTAGAGCAATTTTCTTACGAATTCTTAATACCATTTTACATATATAAAGACCCAACTATGGATTCCAATATGTTAGCAAATATCCCTCAAAGGGCATTGGAATTGCATAGCGAATACCTAAATGATTTAATATAGTAAAAAATGTGACCGATGGAGAAAAGCCGATGGCAGTTCGTTTAGGACTAATTGAGCATACTCCTTTCGGAAAGAACATTATATTCTTGGATGTAAAGATCTACAATACTTTCATTTTCGGGCTGAGAGATTCATCTGTACGGATGAGATATACCAATGACAAGAGGAGATCTCAACAAGACAAGTAGGGGAAAAAGTTTAATTTCAATCACTCTAACAAAAAACCAAAGTATGAGAATAGAAGAGAGAGTTGGACGAAAATTTCAGAACCCGATAATGTAGGCTTAAATAAACCCTCCTACACATATTCGTCGTGACAAAAGTTGACGAAAATTTCCCTACTTCATACACAATACGTAGTCATCCTGAACCAAATATTGGATAAGATTATTATGCTTACCATAATGTAAATGAACATAAGACCGACGAATGCCACATCTTGGCATGAGTAATTTAGAAAAATATCAAGTCTGGATTTCCAGAGGAATTCACAAAGAAAGCTTAAAAGGTTTCTTAGTCCAAGCACCTGAAATCTAACCTTTTCTATAAGAGAAAACATCTTATGCAACTTCAAAATCAGATTCTGGTCAAACTGAATTTTTTGGCAGTTGCCCACTATGGATCAACTCTGCTCATCAAAATTTCGAATTTGATTTATACTTGAAATTCATCATGTGCTAACACAAAATTCTAGTCTATTTATAAGTTGAAACAAAAACAATCTACTATGAATAAACATCGAAAAGACTCCAGGTTACTTTGTCAAAGCATGGCATATTTTTGGTTTTCCGTAAAAGGGAATTGTTCAAGTATCCAAGATAAAATGATTTTCTATCTCAAGGCCCAAATCTATACAGTATAGGGGATTTCTTTATCATCATCAATTCTCCATCACTAGCTAGTTTTTAGGAAAAGGTAAATATTAAAAATCCACTTAAAGAAAGGGATTCTAAATAAAAGTGTGTTCTTGTCCGTAAAGTCTATAGGTTTATGAATCATGACTTTTCAGATTTATAAACAAGACATTCCTTTTTGCTAAGCAAAATCTGAGGTGGTGCAGTTATACATAACTTGGAAAGGTGGAGTAGTATGCAAAAACATTATTTTAAACAAGCAATTTTATTACAAACGTTTCACCAAATACTTTTTTGAGAAAGTAGGTCCCAAAAATCAGAAGGTTACTAACGATTACCCTATGGATAAGAGGTGCATTTATTTCAAGAGAGATTTAATAAATATTCAAAAAATATCATTCAGCCTTAGCAAAAATATAAAAGGTTTTGATTTAAAGATGTGCTGACAAAAGCATTTTCAAAAGCATATACAAGTCATTGAAAAAGTGAAAACCTATGCATGTTTTCGAAAGAAGATTTTCAAACTATTAAGGCTCATTAGCACTGCTAAAACTTTAATTAGGAGAGCGTATCCTTGGTTAAAGGACTGTCAGTTCATGAATCATGATCACTCCTCTTTTATTTGAGGTTTGTGTTTCTATCATGAGATTGATTCAAAAACCCTTCTTAGTGGCGATGCTAAGAAGGACTACTTTATCAAAGAATTCAAATACCCAAAATCTTTTCAAATTCTTTGGCTTAGAACCCAAACCGATAAAAGTGCTTTACGAAGGAAAAGCCGATTATGAGAAAATATTTCTTGATTTGCCAAAGTTCTTTTTCAAAAAAAATTCTTCCTTCCAAAGGAAAATTTCATATTAGAAAAGTAGAGGTTTTAAAAAAAAATTCCCAAACATATCGATTGGTCAAAAATCATTTTAACATATAAGTTTTTCCAAAAACTTCTTTTCACTAAAAGCCTCTGATGCATTTCCGAAGCATCTCCCAGATGGAGGGACAAAGCCTTCGACGCACTACGGAGCACCTCCTAGAGGGAGGGATAAAGCTTTCAATGCATTTCCGGAGAACCTCCTAGAGGGAGGGACAAAACCTCCGACAGATTATCGGAGTACATCCTAGAGGGGGTTAAAGCATCTGATGCGTTTCCGGACCGACTCCTAAAGTGACGAAGAAGTCCAAAGCCTAAGGAAAAGGAAAGAGAAAAGGGACTAAGATGTCCAAAGCCCAAAAAGAAGCAAAGCCCAAGGAGGGGCGAAGAAAGAAAAAAAAGACTAAGATGCCCAAAGCCTTAAGAGAGCAAAGCCCTAGGAGGGGCGTAGTGGAAAAATAGAAATAAGATGTCCAAAGACCAAAGAGAGGCAAAGCCTAAGGAGGGACAAAGAGAAAAGGGAATAAGATATCCAAAGCCTAAAGGGAGGCAAAGCCCGAGAAAGGGCGAAGAAGGAAAAAGTAGACTAAGATGTCCAGAGCCCCAAATGAGGCAAAGCCCAACGAGGGGAGAAGAGAAAAGGGACTAAGATGTCCAAAGTCCAAAGAGGGGCAAAGAAAAAAAATATAAAAAAGGACTAAGATATCCAAAATCCAAAGAGGGGCAAACCCCAAGAAGGGGAGAAGTAGGAGAGATGAAGAAGTCCTAAGTCCATTGAAGAGGCAATGTGAATTATGCAAAGAATAAATCCTCACTAGACGGGTTAGAATAATTTTAACCAAAGGATATATCAAAACAAACTTCTAATAGGTTCGGTCCTAACCCAAAGATTGGAAATCCTTCAAAGGAAGGTCTATAACGAGTATCAATAAAGCAATTACACCATTTTTAAGCTGAATGGCAAAATAGCTGAACGGAACTACTTTATTGAATGGCCAAAAACCTGAATGAAACTACTTTTCTAAATGTCCAAACAGCTAAGTGGAACTACTTTGCGAAACGGGTGAACGGAACTACTTTGCTGAACAGCTGAACGAGACAACCTTGCTGAACGGCTGAGTGGATGAACTGATCTACTTTGTTGAATGACTAAATGGATGAATAGGACAACTTTCCTTTAATATAAAACTAAATATAAAAATAATAAATAATAAACACCTTAAAGATCAAATATCTCATAGTAAGAAACATTCCATTAAATAATGGAAATTTTCGTTGCTATTTAAAGTATTAGATTCCAGGAAAAATGGGAATAGCCAAATAGACTTTCTAGCATTCTATTTTAAGTCTTTTCAGATTATTATTACTAGATGATTTTATGGTCTTCTTATTATCAGAGGGACTTTTGGTTTTCTTATTATCAGATGACTGCATTTCTTATTATTATCAAATGGGTTTCTGGTCTTCTGTTCGAATTGTTATTGTCGGATGGTTTTTTGAATTTCTTATTATCAAATGGATTTCAGATTTTCTTTTCAGATTTGTTAGATCCTCAATTTTGATATTTTGATAGTGATAACTATACAACAATATATTTTGTATACTGACCACTTGCACTAGAAAAGATCAATCAAACAAGAAGACGTACTCGACTAAAAGATGACCAAGATGACATAACCAATGTAATATTAGTCATAGCATCTAAGTCTAGAGTTATAAAGTTTTTAAAATCTCTCCAATGTGGTATTCATAGAAACACTTGATTATAAATAAATTTCAAAGATTAATTTTTTTATAACATACAGTCAACTAAATAGGGTATATAAGTTGACTGAATACATGAACTGATTTATATTTAAACGTTGATACAGTTTCAATCAACTAAACTAATGATTCAGTCGACTAAACACTAGTCCAGCCGACTAAATCGAGAATTTCAATCGATTGGAACTGGGTTATTTTGAACTAATTGCATTTTGGTTTGGAATGTGATTTTTCAATCTAATTCAGTCGATTGACTAACATCATTCAATCGACTGAATCTGTATAATAGCTATATTTTTCAAATTTCTAAAAGGATACTGTTCTCCACAAAGAGTTACTACTCTTCATTAATGGATGCAACAATTTCCATTGATCATTTGTCTGTATTAAAGGTTACTACCATACATCTTCTATATAAAGCAGTCGAATTAGTGAATTAATCATCAGTTCTATTTTCTATTATTCATCTATCTTGCTTTTGAATTCACAATTGCTTTCATATACTAATATCACTTGCACATTCAATTCTATTTTCCCTATGATCATCCTATTTCAAGTTCCTCACAAATACACTCAATATACCACTTGGAAGAAGATTATAGGAAGGTTGCAATTATTGGTTAGTCCGTGCTAGACATGAGTACAAGAAGTCATAAACAATTCTACTTACTTTATAGATGAAGTTCTATAGGAGATTTTCAAGCATGAGGTCCTTTTTGGTAGCTTGGGTGGTCATAATACCTAATCCTCTAGGTTAAGTGAGGGTATTGCTAGTTAGTTACAGAAGGAGTCTGGGACTGGGCATAGAATGAGAGTTCAAACTAGTATAAAAATCTCTGGCGTTATTTACTTTATTACTTTACTTCTACATTACTATATTTTCATAAGTTAAACACAGATAAATATTCATATTAATCGATCTATATACTCTTTCATTTGGTATCAGAGGAAGGCTATCATTTAAACCATAACACGGTTTTTGATATTTAATTAATATAGATAACAATACCACATCAATTTTTGTTAAAGGTGTCTACTGCACGACCCCGCTACTTAATGGGCAAAACTACCGATTATTGGTTAACTACAATGAGGTTATACATACAAGCTAATGGCTATGACACTTGGAATATAACTCAACAAGAATGCATTACACCTACCACTTCTTATGCACAATGTTAAAATACACAAAAACTTGATGCTATTGCTAATGCTAAAGCTACGAATATGTTGTTTTGTTCTTTAGATACAAATAAGGTTAATAGAGTTAGTATGTACACATCAACATATGAAATTTAGAGTGCTCTCAAAATTACTCATGAAGGTACAAACAAAGGCAAACTAAAGCAAGATTTCAATGCTCAAAAATCAATTTCAAAACTTTGGAATGAAACAAGATGAAACTATAAATGACATGTACTCTAGATTTCAAGACGTACATCACTTACTGCTAGCACTAGGAGAAAAATACTATGACTTCGATATTGTTTCAAAAATCCTGAACTCTTTAATGGATGAATGTGAATGAAAGTTCTTAGCTATTGAAGAAGCAAACGACATTACAACCCTAAACCAGAAGATTTAATAGGAAATCTCCTGTCACATAAAGTGAATTTGCAGGCAAAACAAATACAAGCTCATGATAAAAAGACAATTGCATTCCAAGTAGAAAATGAAGATTTGAACGAACATAATAAAACATTGCATTCGTAGATTTTTTTTAGAAAGTTTCTAAAATTCAAAAAGAATTAAAAGTTTGGCAACAGCAGAAACAACAACAATAATTCGTCAACTTCTTCACTCAAATGCTATGAATGTGGTAAGATGGGTCATATAAAAAGATACTGTCCAAAATGAAAGAAGAACGACTTAAAAAATAAGAACGAGAAATTTTACAAACAGCAAGCTTTTTGAATAATTTGGGAAGATTCAGACAGTTCATTGTCGTCGGATAGTGATAGTGATTCCGAGTAAGCAAATGTATGCTTCATGGCTACTAATGACGATGTAATTTAACTTCCATTTGAGATCTAGTTGAGATAAATTTTGAATTATTAGACAAGCTAAAATATTTGTATAAAAAATATAATACATTAGCCAAATTGACTTGCTGAGATGAAAAGAAAATACTAGAAGAAGAATTAGGAAAATCTCAGGATTCTCATACTAATATATCGACACAGTTTACTATATTAAGTGATGAAATATAAAATGGAAAAAATAAAAATGATATATTAATAGAAGAAAATCACAATTTAAATTCTAATACTATTTTGTTATTAGAATTAGAAGTAAATAGTCTTAAAACCAAGTTAGAAACCATTACTAAAAATGTTTCTAATTTTAATAAAGGTAGAGAGAATCTTTCTAAAATTATATAAAGTTCACAATCTACTTCTGAGCAGAAGCCGTGTCTACTACATGCTACGTGATGAATCATGTCACTATTCGACCCTTAACATACACCGTACAAACTTTTTAATGGTTGAAAATGCAATTTATCACAGTTAAGTATTTCAGATCAAAATGTTTTATATTAAATGCACGAAACCAAATAAGAAAATTCGATCCAAAATCTTACGAAGGAATATTTTTTGGATATTCGAAATGAAGCAAAGCATACTGAATATACAATAAACATACAAAATCATAGAAGAAACTTTACACGCATCATTTGACCAAAATTTCAAAAACTGTAAAAATGGTGAAGATAACGTTATAAAACAACAAGTTATAAAAGGTCCACCTCAAAATATCACACCTCAAAATGAAGAACAAAACATAGAAAATCCTATTGAAAATGAATTTAAAACCCCACCATGAATTTTAAAAGATCATCCAATTGGAAATATAATTGGTGAAGTAATAAGCAAAACTAGACATCAGTTAAATCAAATGGGTCATGTTGCTTTTATATCTGCTATAGAACCTAAAAATCCTAAGGAAGCTTCAGTTGACGACTATTGGATTTTAGATATGCAAGAAGAGTTAAATCAATTCGAACATAAGGATGTTTGGGAATTGATTCCAAGATCAAATGATTAAATAGTCATAGGTAAGAAATGGGTTTATAAAAACTAAAGCTGATGAAAATGGTAATATAACTTGAAATAATGCTAGATTAGTTCCACAAGGATATAATCAAGAAAATGGATAGGCTGTGAAGAAAATTTTGCTCCTACTGCAAGACTTGAAGTAGTATGACTCTTACTAGCTCTCTCTTGTCATCATAACTTTAAATTTAATCAAATGGACATTAAAAGTGCATTTTAAACGCTTTTATAAAATAACACGTTTTTGTAGAATAACCACCTCTATTTAAAGATGAAAATTTACTGATCACGTCTATAAACTTAAGAAAGCTCTTTACGGTTTGAAACAAGCACCCCTTGTTTGGTATGAACAACTAAAGGCTATCTTATAAATTATGGATTTGAGATTGGAAAAATTGATCAAACTTTGTTTACTAAACGAGATAAGAAAGATTATTAATTATACAAATTTATGTAGACCATATTATATTCAGATCTACAAATGAAAGTTTATGTAATAAGTTTTTAAAAATAATGACAAGTGAATTTAAGATGTCTTATATAGGAGAACTCTAATATTTGCTTGGTTTGCAAGTTAAACACTAAGCAATGGTACTTTTACTAATCAAGAAAAATATTGTAATAATTTAATAAAACATTTTGGAATGGAAAACACATCCAGTAAATCGACACCTATGAGTATGGTTCGTCTTGATAAAGATGAAAATGGAAAAAGTATGTCAAAAATTATATCAAAGCATGATTGGATCTTTGCGATATATAACCAAGCCGCCGCGATATAGTGACAAGTGTCAATCTATGTGCACGATTTCAAGTACATCCCAAAGAATCACATTTGCGAGCTGTGAAATGAATTCTGAGTTTCTTAGCAACCCTAGAGATTATGGCCTCTTTTATTTGAAAGAATGTCTTTTCAAACTTGTGTCATACTACGATGCTATTTCAAAGGATGTCAAATGGAAAGAAAGGATACAAGCGGTACTTCTGGCTTCATCGGAAAGTCTCTAGTATCATGGTCTAGTAAAAATCAAAATTGTATTTCATTATTGACATATGAAGCAAAATATATATCTGCTTCTTTGGCACGTGCACAAGTGATATATATCCAACAAACACGTCATGATTTTGGGATATACATAAATAAATCTCAAATTTGCTATGATAATACAAGTGCAACTAATCTATCAAAGAATCCAACAAATCATTCTCGTACCAAACAAAATGATATTCATCATCACTTTTTACGTGATAACATAGATAAAGACATCATATCACTTTTTTAACCACTTTCGAAAATCAAATCGCAGACATTTTCACAAAACCATTAAATGAAAATTCATCTATTAAACTGAGACATGAACGAGGCATCGATCACTACATAAGTTACAATAATTACTCTATATAACAAAGCTCTTGATCACTTGGTCACAAAGGAGAAAAATTTGTACATGTTTTGTTTTAGAATAATAAAAGACCAAAATACAAAAAAATAATTAAAAGTAAATATATAAATACATGTCTATAGAGAGATTTACAATAAACTAATAAACTATATACCTTATACAAGTTTTTGTTATACTAATAGATCCTAAAAGTACATCAATAAAGATTTGAGCGGCCTTAAACTTGCCTAAATATTAACCACTAAAACCAGAGATGGAAAACTAAAACTTAGGAAACAAAAAATAGCCGGCTATAAGATTAAAACTATTCTTAACCTATAAAACTAAGCTCTAAATTTAACAATCTATACTATATACAGACGACAGTGTTTATATGTCCATACTCAAATATGTATCATAAAAAAAGATTAATACTAAAATAAATTCCCTAATGGATTTTGAATATGATTCAACTTACTCCACAATCGATTATAGTTCACCATCTACTAAGAGCTCTCATTCTACACGTACTAAAATAAATTCAATCAAACAAATGATCTCCAGTACAAATTACTTCATCACCTATGGCTACTCTTCAAAAGGGAAGAAAGCCAAATGGTCTACCAATCTCGAATCATCGTCTACTAATACCGAAATTGATGAAATATGCCATATCAACTAGAAATTATAGGGATTCAAAAGGAGATGTATTACGAGCAAAGAAGACAAGGAGCACATATAGGCTTTTTGGAAAGATGTGTTTTGGCTATTTACAGACATTCACCAATGAAAAATAACATACGGAAAAATTCTCCATGACTAATCAAAACACCAATAAATAAATGACATAACTCCAAGAAACTCTTGGAAAACGAGACCATCAAATGAAGATTGAAATTAGGCTCTAGTTAGAATAAATATATGGTCTTTACTTAAATCTTTAAAAGAGCAAACTAAGGTCAAACCAAACTCATGGGAATGATGTCCTTTAAAGGAATAAGAGCCTGGTGAGGAGAAATAAATCCTTATATATATATATATATATATATATATATTTCTTCACTTACACATATAGACATATATATTATTATAAAGTTCATATTTTTGTTATATATATATTCATAAAATAAATTACCTTGTATCGAATATATATATAAGAAATAGAATTCATTTAGAAGCTTAAAAGATATAACACTAAAATATAGCAGGTTCAGTCGATTAAACAAAGAAATGTAAAAAATTTAACCCGTACATCAGCTGACTGACTACAACAATTCAGTTGTCTGAAATGCCTTTTTTAAACTATCTCCTTTTGACCATCTATTTTACCAGAAACATTCGACTGAATTAAATTTCCAGTCGACTAAATATAGCAAAACTTTTATTTTCACTACTGATTCAGTCGACCGAATCCTCCAATTCCAGTCAACTAATACAACAAAAAATATGCATGCGCACTCTTTGTTTTAAATTTTCATCAGTTTAGTCGACTGAAACTTCTTTTTAGTCGACAACTTCCAAGTTTTTCATTTTTTTAGAGAAACTAGCCAAAAGTTCATGTCTTTACACGCACCTACCTATTCATTGGTCTAGCAATTATTTACCTCTTTATATTTTTGAATTACAATCTACATTCACTTTACCTTCTTCGTTAACAAATACCCAATTTCTATCAAAATATTATTTCTTCAAGTCCAAATCGCCTCAAAAAGATCAAGACCTTCTACTTCTTCCGTCGGTCCTTCTGTCCCTCAAATCAGGGATTGGCTTTACAACAACACTGCCATCTGAAGATTAAGTAGCATCAAGAGTTCATGAATCTTCGAGGGTTCATTCACAATATTCATTGATTTTGATAACTATGCTATCCAAGAACTTGTCGAAGCCAACCATAGCGACTCGCTTCAAAGCTTCGGCGCCAACAATATCAAAATCTAACTATTATCGGTAAAACTCTTTTACGCTAACTTGAATTTAGATATGAATCCACATAACAAAGATGATTGCATTTGGACTCTAGTTTGTGTTGTAAAAATTTATCTCCCTTTACAAAGATTAGGTAATATTTTGAAATGTCCCTCGAAAAGAGAAGATTTAGATGACCTTGATGTCAATATGTATGGTTGGGATGAATTAAGTCATTGTTTTCTTAACGATGACCTAGTTAAACTCAAAGGGAAATCCCTTCGTTCCACAGAAAGAATAATGTGTTGTCTCACATCCTCCATTTAAAGGCCCAAAATTAACAGCTACGGATGTTGTATCCATTAATAGTTATTAATTCTCGGGGACAAAATACGGTAATGTTAGATACATTGATATAACGGAAACACATGGATATGAAAAAAATTAAACCCATAAAATAAATTTATCAATCCACTTCAAATCATATTTCAAATCCATTACCTAATCCTAATTTTGAGAACCACATTTTGAGAAAATATAATTATTACAAAATACGCCAAGAGCGGCATATGAAGATGCCCTCTATGGATGAACAGGGTCTAAGCACAGGCATATTAAACAACTTTTCCATTACAACCAATACACAGTGGAATCAAATAAAAAACTTCTTAAAGCTAGCTTGCCTCCTGCATGTCTCTAGAAGCTTATTCGTCTAAAGGAGAACCTGGAAACCTTAACTCTCAATCTACTCAAAATTAATTAAGCACCTGTCAGTTTAAGGGGAAAACATAAACTTTGAGTCAGACAAAAAGCCTAGTGTGAATAATAACCTACCATTTCGAACCATATAAATATTTGTGAGACCACGCCGCTTAGCGGAACGGGTTTTCCCTCACTGGTATCTTAACCAAAATATATAATAACCACATACTGCGCACTTGCATCTACAATAGTTAAAACATAACATAATATAACATAACCTATCTTGATGATATGCACACATGTAATATATTTTGGATTTCCTATCCCCATTCATCTAACCATCCGTCTTAAGTTATAGTTTCTAGGGTCACTATTAACCTAACAGTTTTCATGAGCTGATTAATAAACTATTCCAAGTTTACGGACTATCCGTCCGGTTCCATAGTTTCCATAGGATTACTAAGAACCTATTAGCCCCTGTTAATAACTTCATTCAATTATAGTTTTCATGGGTTCACTATAAACCTATTGGGATCTCTAATAACTACTCTTATATCATAGTTATCATGGGTTGACTATGAACTTATTAATCTTTGTCAATAACTTAATCTGGATATAACTTTCGTAGGATCACTAAGAACTAATTAGCCCTTGCTAACAACAATTTCTAATCATAGTATTAATGGGTTTATCATGAACCTGTCTAAGCTAACAACTCTTTGATCAGCCTTTAGGCATCCTACCTTCTGGCCTACCTGACCTTCTGGATGCAATTCTACTCACATAGGAGTTAACTCAATGTATATTAACTACTGAGTCAAACTAGCTGGTCATTATGCTCTTAATACCCCAAAATGCAGTTGTGGTTTACTTATAAAGTGAATATGTTTATAGAAGAAGCATACATCATAAATGATCATAACACAATACTACAAACATCTCTGGTTTAATTTTCTTGTAATAATTTTCAAATGAAATATGGTTAATACCTTTAACTTATTATCTTTAGCAATGAAAGCTTCATCAAAAACACAAAAGTTAAATGCCATTTCAAAACACTTTCATATTTCCATGAGTTCCTCTTTGAAAATGAGATTGGGTTCTTTGTTTTGAAAATTAATACTTTTGAAACCTTAGGCTCTTTCTTTCAAAACCATAGAAACATACCTTTTGAAAGAAAAATCTTCTTTTCAAAACACATAAATATATGCCTTTTGAAACATTCAAAACATCCCTTTCGAAAGCATCAAAACTTTCCTTTAAAAACCATTAAAATATTCATTTCGCAAGTATTAAAGCTTATCTTTCAAAACCTCTTAGTCCGAGTAGGACTTATGATGCATAGCTCTGAAACAATTTGAAAGTATCTCTTTCAAAATCTTTGGATTTAATCTTAAATATAACCTCTGGGTCAAAGTGAACATAAGCGGAAGTAACCCTTCCGGAAACCCTAATCTCTAAGTAAAATAATTTACGGAAACTGATGGCTTTGAAATCAATCTTTCGAAAGAAATAAACTTTAAGTGAAATAATAGGGAGAAGGATAGCTTCGAAACGTCCTTTCGAAACCATTTCCTTCGAAACCATTAATATAAGCGACCACAGTGACCCTTTTGAAAGCATTGGGACAAGGCTTCTATATTAATAAAACAAAAGCTTCCCTTTCGAACTCATTGTTATAAGGCTATAAAGAAAAGCGGCCTTTAGCCTATCCAAAAGACATGAAGAAGACATCTAGGTTTCAACTTGGTTCAAAAGTAACAGCCATTTTGGAAAGTCCTTTTTCAAACTCAATACGATGCAACTTAATCGAAAGCTACTTTTAATATAAAAGCAAGCCACAATCCATTCGAAAGCTATTAAAAGCACCTTCAACCCTTTCGAAAGCTTCCAATGGGTCGATTCGGAAGTTATTTAAATGGCATCAACCCCTTTGAAAGCAAGCTTTGGACACCATCCCATTTGGCCTTTCTCCAATATACTACATACCAACCATTTGATATCATTGTATTGGTTTCGAATGAGTTCGAAAGGCAATCAGGGATGATTTCGGAAGCAAGCAAATGGAAGTGGAAGGCTTGTAATTCAAAGCAAAACTAATTTTATTCCTTTGGAAGAAGCTCCTTTGTACCAAACATGCCTTATTTTTCAAAATGTGATTGGTTGCCAAATCTTTTACCAAATTCTTTTCTAAAAAGGCTGTCGACTTCATCCATTAATAATTAAAAATATTTTGGCAAAGATGCCCTTCCTCTTAACAAAACAATTGAAACATTTAAGTCCCCACAATTAATTAATTTAATTTTTATAGTAAACCACTTAGGAAAAATCCCCAAAAATCATCTTAATTATGTTTTACATAACATATTAAATCCTCATGGCATTCGAAACCCATTTTATACGATTTTCCTTAAAATCTAATCAAATCTTCTTCAAACATACTTGTTTAAATCAAACTTGGCATATAATCAACGCATATCATCATTCAAATGGTTTTAAACTTTAAATCTGAAATCAAAAGGTTCATTAAAACATAAATGAGATGGTTTTGATTATTATTCACCATGTTTTGGATAAGGAACTTGAGATTTGAACTTGCTTAATTCTTCCTTAGTTGAATCCTTATCATTTTGTTGACTTTGATCCTCTTTTCTCCTAAGGTTATGGTCGGCCTTAGTTCTCATTAGTTTTTATGTTTGATTTATGAATGTATCAAATGAAAAATTGAATAAGGGTTTAGGGGTTATGTGATTATGATGTATGGCTATTTCCCATAATACCCTTGCCTTATTCTCTTGTATAGTTAACTTATAAAACATTTCGTAAATCCATTCTTTTGATTTTTTTTATGCATGGCCTCTATTTAATTTTCAAATCTCAATCCTCTTATCACTATAGTCTTTACATTATTCTATTTAATTTAACTAATTAAATCTCTTAAATAATTTTGTTTAAAAATAAGGGTGTTACAAGCTCCCCTCCTTAAAGCACTTCATCCTCGAAATTCAATAAGGACTTAATACTAAACATAGTAATCATCTGTAACATCTCCTAACTACCGTACTAGCTTATCTGACTAGCAAACGGTCCATATAAAGAAAATATAGAATATACCCCTACAACAGATCAGGATAAGTATCTCTAATCACGTCCTCCATCTCCCAAGTACAGTCCTTCTCGTTATCGCTCCACTGAACTTTCACTAACTTGATTGTCTTGTTTCTTAACTTCTCTCATCTTTCACTACAACGCGAACTGGCTGTCAAACAAAAGTCAGTTTCGGTTCTACTATTAAATCTTCCAAACCAATCGGAGGAATAGTAGTTTCCGGTTCACGCACATACTTACAAAGATGAGACACATGAAACACATTATGGACACCTACCAAACTGTTCGGCAACTCTACTTTGTATGCAAGCTTTCCGACCTTCTCTATAACTGAGATCGGATCAACTTATCTCGGTGCCAGTTTCCCTGAATTTCTGAATCATTCCGTACTATTCATCGATGATACTTTAATGAAAAATCTATCTCCAACTGAGCACTCTAGGTCCTTACGCATCTTATATGTGCAACTCTTCTGTCTTGATTGAGCTTCCTTCATCCTACCTTGGATCAACTCAATCTTCTATGTTGCCTCTCTAACTAGTTTTGGACCCAAGACTAATCTGTCACTAGTTTCCAACCAACATGCCGGTGATTTACATGGCCTTCCATACAAAACATCGAAAGGAGCCATTCCTATAATAGTCTGATAACTATTATTTTAGGAAAAATCAACTAAATGTCGGTGATCTTCCCAAGATCCACCAAAGTCTAGCACATAAGCTCTTAATAAATCCTCGAGCACCTTATTGACTCTTTCAGTCTGCTCATCCGTCTGAAGATGATATGCAGTACTCATCTTGAGCTTGGTACCTAACACATCATGTAGACTCTTCCAGAATTTACTAGTAAACAAAGCAACTTTGTCACTAACTATACTACTTGGAATTTCATGCAGTCTAACTATGTTCTTTATAAATAATTTAGTTAAGACAGGTGTCATCCTGGTTGACCTAACAAGAATGAAATGGGCACTCTTGGTCAACCTGTCCACTATGAACCATATACTTTCATTTCCTCAATTCAACCTTGGCAACCTGTCTATAAATTCCATAGATATCGAATCCCGTTTCCAAACTGGTATCTCCAAGGGTTGAAGTAATCTACTCGGCTTCTGATGTTCGGCCTTCACTTGTTGACATTTCACACATAGCCTAACCCATAAGCCAACATCCTTCTTCATACATTCCTAGTAGAAACTCCTCTTCATATCTAAATACAACTTGGTTCCCCTTGGATGAATCCTAAATTTTTATTGATGACATTCCCTAAGAACTTCTATCCATGAGTCCCCAACATTTGGAACACATAACCGTCCCTTCTTTCTCAACCATCCCTTCTAGTCAATATTAAAATCCTTTAGATCATCAATCTCCGGCCCAATCTCATGCCTTCTAATCTTCTCGGCTAACAATTGGTCATCTTTCTTCTCAGAAGCAATCCTTTTGATTAATACTGGTCGAACATCCAAGAAAGATACCATGGCAGTGCTCTGAGTAGAACTAGCAATCGATCTTAACTACATACTACAAGTAGTTAAAGCCTGAAGATCTTTCCATTCCTGCACATTCTGATGTTTTCTGCTAAGAGCATGCTGTACTTTATTTCCTTTCTTGGATATAACTGTATACCAAAATCATAAGCCGTTAAAAACTCCAACTACCTCTGCTGTCTCATATACAACACCTTCTGGTTGAATAGATACCTTAAGGACTTATGATCTGTATATAACTCAATTCTCTCCCCTAACAGATAATGTATCCATATTTTCAATGCGAAGATCACCGTTGCCAACTCTTATCATGAGTAAGATATCTTAATTCATGTGGTGAAAGCTGTCGTGAAGCGTAGGCAATAACTTTACCTTTCTGCATCAACACAATGCCTAATCCGGTTCCACATGCATCGGTATACACTACTAATCCTTGATTTCCATCTGGAACCACTATCACAAACGCATTGTTCAATAAATACTTTAACTTAAAAAATGCTTTATCACATTTGTAAGACCAAAATATACTTCACACCCTTCCAGCTTAGCTTAGTCAAAGGCACTGCTATCCGCGAGAAATCCTTAATGAATCTCCGGTAATAGCCCTTGAGTCTAAGAAAACTTCAGATCTCAGTCACCATCTCTGCTCTCTTTTAGTTTTTAACATCTTTGATCTTATCCAGATCAACTGACAAACCCTTCTCTTGAAACCACGTGACCAAGAAATTTAACCTTTTTCTTCCAAAAATGACACTTGGAAAACTTCACTTTCAGTCGATGCTGCCTCAGCCTCTCAAGCGCTATTATAATATGTACTTCATGCTCTTTTTCATCCTTAGAGTATATTAAAATGTCATCTATGAATACCAATACAAACCTATCCAAGTACTGTCGAAAAATTTGGTTCATCAAATCCACAAAGAAAGCTGGTGCATTCATTAACCCGAATGGCATTAGTAACCACTCATAAGGACCATACCTAATCCGTAATGTCGTCAACGAAATAATGTCCTTTGCCACTCTTAACTAATGGAAACCTGTCATAAATCAATTTGGGAAAATACTCTGCTCAACACAACTGATCAAATAAATCATTGATGTCAGCAAAGGATACTTATTCCTGATTGTCTTCTCCTTCAACTTATGATAGTCGATACACATCCCTAATGACCCGTCCAGCTTCTTCACGAACACCATGGTGAATTGCTTGGTCTAATAAAATTCTTCCCTTATAAATCCACAAGATGCACTTTCAATTCCTTCATCTCGGTTGGTGTCATCATGCTAGGTGGTCTACTTACAGATTCTGCTCTTGGCACAAGATCTATCCGAAATTCAACAGCTTGTTTCGATGATAATCTTGTAACTGGTTCAAAAACATTTGTAAACTCTCTTGCTACCCGAACCTAACTCAACTCCTTTTCTACTTCCATAGCACTCAACAAAGAACAAGCACTCTGATCTAAATTCTCCGTTGCAAATATAATTCGGTTATGACTATTAGGGTGTCTATGCAATATTTTCCTATCTTGGCAAAATATCATAGCATCGTATATCTAACCAATCCATACCAAAAATGGTTCGAAGGTCTACAAAATCAAAAACATACAAACTGCATGCAAACTTATGACCTATTAAATCAAGTTCTAAATGGTTACATTTTCATCCTCAAAGTTGCATGCCCCACTATCAAGTTCGCAAACTTGAAGGAAATAACTAGGTATATGGGTTGTAAAAATAACCTAACAACCAAACACTAAGATATAAATGAATGCGATGCACCGATATCAAATAGTATCCTAACTGGTATACTTTGAATCAAAAGTGTACCTTCCATCACAGTCTTTCCCTTCCAGTAGCAGTTGGCCTAGCATACGATGGTCCCACAACAAAGACCTTTCCCTTGTCCGATTTGACCGGTTTTGGACACTGATTCTTATAATTCCCAATTTGGTCGCAGTTAAAGCATTTCACTCCTTTCTTGTCCGTGGCCTTCTTTCCTTTTCCAGTTCGACGCTCATGAGCATAATTTGCCTTCTTATCACACTTAAAGAAGACTAAATTATCCATTTCCTTCTTGGCAACTTCTCCCTTCTGGGTTCCTTTCTTCGTAAAGAATTTCCTCTTCTTGCCCAGAAAACCTTGGGTTTCAAACAGCTTCTCCTTTCCTTAGGTAGCAATCATCTATTCATACTGGATTTCCATCTCCACAACAATAGCGCTTGGATCATAGAGATGTGGCATTGTCGCTCTAGAACCTCGGGTCTTAACCCTCGAATAAATTTCTCAATCCTTTTGATGACGGTGTCAATGGTAGAATATCCATATCTAGATAGCCCATCAAACTTCGTAGCTTACCCTATCACCGACATCTCCCTCTGCACTAGATCCATGAACTTTCTCAGCAATATTGACTTGGCTATTTCAGACAAAAAACTCTCTTCGAGTCTCCTTCAAAATTTTGCCTTAGTCAAATTTCCTCAGGAATTCCAATGGTAACACTATTCCACCAATGAAGCGCTACTCCCTGCAACTATCTAGAGGTTAGTCTCCTCTTCTACTCATTGTTTAATCCCAAGTTAGCAAAGATCCTTTCATAATGCAAAAGCCAATTCTCTACTTCTATAGCATCCTCTGTTCCCAAAAACGGCTTCCCACCAAGAATAGTATAATCTCTGCTCAGCTTCGCATAGTTATTGCCAATTGGGGCCATGTGATTTACTCCTTCTACAACATTACCCCCAGCTACTCCTGCAGCTGCTCCATCTTGCATCAGATTGATGAAGGACTGATGCATTATCCCCATATCCCTTGGCGGATTTACATCACCTACGTTGGCATTTGCATTTTGATTAGCATTTGCTTGTTAACCCTAGTTTCTCCTATTGAGTCGAGCATTTCTGTTGGTTATAGTGACTCCTCCACCAAGATTTACTCTTATGCTTCCTGCTTCCATATCATCCTTTCTCGTAAATCTGCATACGACCCTTAGTAAGATACAGACGAACAGTTTAAGGGAGAGGGGAGTACGTACTTATAAATATATCCATAGAAAATACAAGTACGTTACTATAGCATTAACCCAAACCCCGATCTTATTTTCTAATTCATTATATTATGTTTTGAAAATATTCTAGGTTTAAATTTCTTTTTAAGTTTACATAAACCTATGCTCTGATATCAACTTGTAACATCCCCCACTTGGAGGCCTAAAACTAACGACTATGGTGTAACGATCCGTAAATTTCGCGAATTTAAAATTGGTTGAACTAATGATTTTCGTAATTAAATTTAGTAGAAAAAACTTTATAAACAAATATTGAAATGAACACTAAAATAAAATATATAAATGATGATTAAAACCTATTATTAGCCATTTGAATAAATTTCAATAAATGAAATGGGGTAAGTATTATACCTGGATATAAAATTCATTAAAAGGAAATCAATTAATATGTTAATGTAAATTAAGATAATATTGGAATAAATGATGATTCCAGTCATACTTGTAAGCAGTTATTATAAGTTGCATGTTGAAATGGTTGATTGAGCTGGGAATTTAAAATTTAATTTAAATGAACAAATAAAGGTTTATAATAACGGAAATTTAGGTAATAAGTTTTGAACAAGTTGATAAATAATAACCAAATTAAGGGAATAGTATTAATGTAAATAAAGTTGAAACAAATTGGATATAGAGAAATAAATGTAAGCATTTAATAAAATTAATTAATGTGGATTTCAATAAATGGTAATTGAATAAAAGTCAACGTTCTCTAAGTAATCATATTACTTGCTGGAAAGTAATACGTAATTGATTGAATATGATTACGAAATATAAAATTTGTGTATATACGGGATTCTTAACGGTGATTGTTAAGTAATAAACCTATAAAGACATGTAAAGGAAATAGGTAACAGTCCATAGGTTATTTATTCATTTAGTATGTTAAAAAATAATTTGGAAATCAGATCTCTATTAAGGGAAATTAAGTTGTACGTTAATTTGAAGTACAATTGGATAAATATTACATTAATATGGGATGTAGTACAAATGGTTAGGGATTGTCAAATTTGGTAAAAAGGTATTTGACTTAGGAAATTTGGTTAATTGAGTTTAAAACCTTAATTAATACGCGTAATTGACAAGATTCACATTTTTAAGTATAATCGTTGATACAAATCTAAGATGTATGTAGAAATATTAATGTAATGAAATATAAAACAATGTTAACTATGTTAGTTGAGTAATAATTGATTGAATATTTAGTTGTAATCGAACAAAATCAAATTTAAAACCTTAATTAATACGCGTAATTGACAAGATTCACATTTTTAAGTATAATCGTTGATACAAATCTAAGATGTATGTAGAAATATTAATGTAATGAAATATAAAACAATGTTAACTATGTTAGTTGAGTAATAATTGATTGAATATTTAGTTGTAATCGAACAAAATCAAATTTATTGGAATTAATTTGCAATTAATTGGATTAATTGCAGTTGACATTTGAACACTGTATTTACTGGAATAATTGACACTAAATTTATATGTGAATTTGCTTTTAGTTATTATAAATATCTAAGGGATTAAAAATGACAAAAATCTACAAGTTTATAAATTTGTGCAGTTATGGTAGATGTGATTGGTCATTTGAAATGATTAATTCTATATGATGTAATAAATGTTAATTTTAATTATAAAATGGAAATTGGTAGATTTAAGGAGTGAATACCAAGCTTTGTTAATTTATTTGAAATATTAAATTTAATAAGACTCAAATAACAAGGGTAAGAATTTAAATTGTGGATTTTGAAGTTTTATTTTTTTTATTTCTAAATTTAATGAAAATGAAATTTAATATTGAAATGTAGATTTACATTGGAAATGATAAGTAAACCAACTATTATTGACATTTAAATTTTGTTCGAAGCCTTGTAAATGGTTAAGAATTTTAAAATTTTGAAATTGGAAATTTTAAGATTGGAATTTAAATTTGGATTTAATTAATTTAATTAATTTAATTTTTAATTTATTTAATTAATGGAAAATTGCCATTTTGGCCATTGACTCGGATTTCGACGAAACAAGTTTCATCGGATCCGTAACGGTGAATTGTAATAGTGTTTCAAGTTTCGTAGCGATCGAACTTATCGTTTGATCGTACGGACTCGAAACGCCTTGAAATTTATGCAATTTAGATCAATTGAAATCAATTTGGAAAATTTGAATTTAGCATAACTTATTCGTACGATGGAATTTGGACGTGAAACATTTTCCACCGCGTTTAAAATATTTTTAAACATATATTTTGATATATGGGTTGACCCTTTTCCGTTCCGGAATCGAAACGGGCTTTTTGGGTCAATTATCGTTCAAAATACAAATCCAACCTAGCCCATTCTTTCTATTCTGTTTGCCTATATATATGTGGTTATAAACCCTAGGTCATTGCTTATTCCTCATTCTGAACGTATGCTCTTCCTCATTCCACCTCAAACCCTAATCTTCCCAATCCAATTTCAAAAAAAAAAATTGCCGATCTGCAGCAACTTCTGGTCGCGCTTCGAGTTTCAGAGGCAAAAACGCTGCATCTACTTCGGGTTAGGAAGAAAGTTACTCAGGTCGCTCCGGGTCGTTTTGGAAAAAACTCCAAGAAAGCACCGGGGAATTGAGGCGGTGGACCGAAGTTGAACCCGAAGTCGACTCAGGGCCAGAATTTTCCAATCTTCTAATTTTCCTAACTTTTTCATACGAGCTCCGATTCACGTGCGACTTTTTTTGTTAGGATCTTAATAAAATTCCGGACCCTTTGATGCTGGTTTGGACCAATTTGGAGACCGTTTAGATTTTGGGTTTAAATTGGATTTAAATTCAATTTAAATTCAAAAAGTGAGTGTTTTAACCCACTCACAACTTCTAAGATTTCTTATGTTGGTTAAATTGATTTATGATGTGTTTAAAGTTTTATTTGTAGCTATTTGGCATATATTTCATCATTTTCTTAGTTAAATTGCATTCATTAATTTACGCGTTATTTAATTCATTACTGCATTTAAAACTGCCAGTTAATCGTTAATTAATTTATTTATTGCATTAAAACTGTCAGTTAAAATTTTATTAACATTTATTTTTGCATATAACCTGCTAGTTAAATTTATTTATTATTGTATATAAACTACAATTAAACAGTTATTTAATTCATTATTGGAAATTTAACTATCAGAATTAATTATTATTTATTGTTGTGATTGTTTGAATTGGATGATAAATTTATGAATGTTTGATGATTGATATGATGGATGAATGGATGCTGTATTTATATTGTATAAACTACAAGTTATTATGCATTTTCATTTCATTCGGGATTGCGGTTTGAAATGATATACAACCGCATTTTTATTTTTAAATTGCGGATTGAAATGATAGATATCCGTACCACTTGACCATAAGGTAGAAAATTGTATACAGACACCGTCGATCTATATATATATTATTATTTTTGAAATGATTTTCTATGGTTTGGATAAGATATGGTTTAATAAATATTAAATTTTGATATTTTATAAATATTATTTTATATATATACATATATAGTTAAATTTTTTGAATTTAAGCTATGTATAAATCTGTTAAATAAAAATGAATAAGTTGAATAATGGAGTTTGATAATTTATATTATATGATTTAGTACAGGTTTAAGATATTGTGTATATATATAGGGTTTAAATGATTCAGATCAATTAAGATTGGAAATTTAAAGGTATGATATTCATAACTGGATTTTTATTCAAGATAAATCAAATGAATATTTATAGTATAAATAAATTGAAGGAAATATTCAGTTGTTAGTGATTTGAGATTTATTTAAAATGATTATGGATTATTATGTAAATATTTTAGACTAAAATTTAGAATAAATGAATGGTTGAATAGAAAATTTCCAACCTTAGTTTTGAAATTGTTAAATTCTCAAAGTTTGAAATATATTGGAATCGAAGTGTTTTATTGAAACTGAAAGAGAATCTAGATTTATGGGTTTAGACCTAGTTTAAAGTGAATAAATGGTAAAGGCGTGGAAATTTTTTACTTTATAAAGTAATTTAAAATCAACTATTTTACATACTGTTGAATACCCAAACCATTCAAGTTTTAGAGGTTATGGTTTTAAAGCTATGATTTTCGAAGTATTATGTTTTGAAAGTTATAATTCAAATGTTTGGTCTCCAGATATTATAAATTTTTAGAGCATTATGATTTTGGTAAAGAAATATATTTGAAATTAAAATGATATTATTGATTTGGGTTTTATAAAATAATATCAAAATGAGTTGTTTTGGAAATGGAAATGATATCATATTTATGGGTTTGAAATGGATAATTATATTCTGGTTTTAAAGTATAAACTATTTTTAAAGACCACAGTATTATAATAACGTTTGGTTGTTGAAGAGACCAGGATCGAAAGTTGTCATACATTCTGCCAACTTCGAAAACCACTTTAACAACCGTGTACGTGGTGGATATTCCAGAATGAAGTAAGATGGCGGCGGCGTTTCCTCTGAGGTAAATACGTGGACCCGACTCCTGTGAGTTGGCATAAGGTGGCTAAAATAGGAGCGATTCTCGGGCCAAGAGGGTTAGCGCCCTTTATCGGATACTCCTCTTCGATATTATACTCTGACTTTTGGATTTGATTCGGTGGCCACTTCTGATTTTTGATTTTAGGGGGAGTTTGTTCGAGGTGGGCGGTAGCTGCGGCTACGCGTTACCACCAGCCCGGATAGCAATTGGTATATCTGTCCTGGCATTACATAGTTGTGCTGTGTCACCTACCCTAGCGCGTCTTATACGATTTTGTTTTGTACCGTACCTATGGAGTGCCCTCTGACGACTCCCAGTACGGGGGAGATTATGGTACTGTATAGACTATTGGAATATATTTTGTGTTAAGGGTTATATGGGCAATGTAACAGCCCGCAAATCCGTGCCCCTTGAGTCAATACTATTCTATAACAATCAACTCAAGTTGTACAGAAATACGAACCATTTGGGTTAAAGAAGATGAGGTAGAAGAAAAAAATAGAAAACAACAACAGAATCTAACCATCGCAGCGGAATAAAATATAATAGATAATAGATGATCTTTACATAAAATCAAATTTATCTGTATATATATATATATATATATATTACATCATCATCAGAGTACATCAATCACAGCAACAACAACAACATACAGATGGATATACACAGCAACTCAACACAGCGGAATATATATATAGACAAGTACGAAAGTACGTATCGTCATCCAGCTCGCCTTCTGAGCTCCACAGCATCATATCCTTTATTCTATAATACTCGGTCTGACCCGAACATTAAAGTTAAATAATACCCGAGTCAGTCTGGAATACCAGCGTGAGAAAATCACACTCAATTGATTATTAAAGTTTCAAAAATCCTTTTGAAAACAAAAGCATCTCGTAAGACCACACCACAAATAAACATGTCGGGTTTTTACATTACGATAGCTAAAACAATTTTTATAGAAATCCTCTGATATTATAATGGGGTCTATATACAAATACTTATAAAATCGTCGAAATTGTTACATCTATTAAATTCCAGCTACTAGCCACAGAGTGGGTAATACAAACAAAACTCGTACAAGGCTCGTAGGGAGAATGGATTTCCAACTAATGACTAGGCACTGGGGTACCACCTGTCACAGTACGGGGCCTAGATCACCGTACCGAGGAGTACGCCCGCTCCCCTGCAACCCGGGACTACCCCTTACTGGATACTCCCGAGTGAGATCACCCAGCGGTTGGGATCAGCAACCGCCCACTGAGCCGAAATAAAAAGGGACATCTAGACAGGAATGACCTCATCCTGCTTGGGTGCTATCCACCTAGCCTTGCTGCATAACCCCTGATTTTCGGTCATTTCCATTTGATGAGGCTTGAGGCTAAGCGTTACCTTTATAGAACATATCCTTTAGAATGCCCATCGCCCACCTGACGAAGTTTTGCAAGCATTCATCCATACAAGTCCATCCCGGGTTCGAACATAACCGAAGGCACTACTCCTACTACATCCATTTTGGAAATATCCTCAGGATTAGTTGCGACTAGCCCTTGCACTTCACTGCTCCATCTTCGAATCCAAACTCGTTTCCACGAAACGTACAAACCGGATCGAAGTGGTTTTCGAGAAATAAATCTCGATCCCGGTCTCTTCGAAACGATCAACGCATTTGTCCAATATTGATAGTCGGTGATTCAACTATCAATTAATATTCACAAACAACCATCAACCAATAAATAATTTCCCAAATTATTTATTTATCTCAAAATACCTTTACAAGATATATTCTCACTTTCAAATCCTTTTGAAAATAGTTTTCAAACTATCTTCTTTTTTTAGAATAAATTCCGAGTATCTCCATTTCCACTGAAATCACCAAGCACAAAACTTAGATTTTTAAAATAATTTAAAAACACTTTATTGTAAAATATATTTAACATTAAATTTAGAAAAAAATTACCCTAATACTTAATTTATAATAATACTTTAAACAAAATACCAAATCATTCTTTAAATAATTATTACGTTAATAGATTAAACAAAATACGTACTTTGGAATTTACTTCTAAACATTTAAGTTAAAACTACTTCAATAATTTACTAAAAATACATACTATATAAACATTTGAAAATAAAGTTACTTAATGAAATATAAAACTGGATTTCTATTTTTTTTTAATTTTTTTTAAAAACAAAATACTATGTTACTTCTTAATAGTTACTGCTAAAATAGATTAAAGGAAAATACTTACTTTAGACTTTAAATATTAGAAATAATAAATTTTACAAAACTTGCTTTCTTTAAAAACAACTTTAAAACATTTAATTTATATTTAAAAATTTACTTTTAAAAATCATGTATTTGGCTATCCAGAGAAAATTCCAACTTCAATCACATAAATTAATTTTCCCCAAATTGATTTTTAATTTATTTTATTTGAAATAAGTTTCTTTAATTAATCAATTCATTTCAAAATTCATTAGTTATGGACTTATTATTATTGTTATTATTTTCCGTTTGATTTAAAATCTTTTAACTGAAATATACCAATTTCAAGCTTTTCCCAATTTCTTCTTTATTCCTTTCAATAATTTAAATCTTAAAATATTAAATAAATGTTTTGTTCTATTAAATAATATCACTGAAGTTTCAAACTTCATTAACTTTCTGTTTATTCAAAAATCCCTTTCCATATACAGAATTTTATTAATTAGTATTTTGAAACCACTAATATTCTTATCCAATTCACTTTAATTTATATACATTCTTTATAATTATTTCTTAAGAGTTCACTTCTTTTATTTCCTTTCAAAGACCAATTTTATATATTTGGATAAAACAGAGTACCGAAATATTCAAGCAGACTATAACATTCAATATTCTAATATAATTCATCACAGATATCAATTAATCACAGTAGTGGATATTAAATAATTTAAATAAATGTTGAGGGATCCAGTTGGATCCCCCCAACCTGTTTTCCCTACATCCACAGACGTTAGCACAATATAATGCATCAATTCCAAAATATACCATACTATAGTACATCAACCAATTCAATCATTCAAACAATTATTTAGATTTAATCATTTAAATTTAAATCTAGATTTAAACTGAGTGAGATTAACTCACCTTTACTTTTTATTTGCAATCCACTTCAATATTGCCTTGGATTTCTTGATGTTTGACCTTGAATAAACAATTATACGATTTATTAACATTTGAGTTGATCGAACAATTTATTATTATTTTGAATTAATTGAATAACCAAGGTCCATGTAATAAATTTTAAATTCGACAAATAAATTTAATTACACGATAAATTTCCCCTTTGAAACTACATATACACTAATAAAATATATTGTAAACTCCACTAACATTTTTTTTATTATTCTTATTATACCAATCCCTATATTTTCCTAAAGCTATAAGAAGATTTCTGTTTGAACCTTTTCCTTTACTGCATATATTTACTTAAACAATAACTCTACATAGATTTAAAAACAAAGTCATACAAATTCTTATATTTTCCAAATCATGTATATATTAATTTCCACTGTATATATATATATATATATATTAACTTGAAAGAAAAACAACTGCAGATACCTCACTGCCCAGAAAACACACCGCACTACCCAATCGACGTCTCCGACCCTTGAGCACGCCCAAATCATCAAGCCCTAGCTCGCCCTCTTTGAGAAACTCCCCCTCTTCGATCACGAAGTCGAACCCTCACCTCTACCATTCGATCGCAAGCCACTGCTGTGAATCTCCATCGAGCTCGACTCCCCTGCGAAAGCCTCATCCCACTCGAATCAAATCCGAGCGCCGTGCCTATCGTGATGTCGATGCTATACGAGTAGCTCGCGAATCTAAGTAGTACTCGGCTATAAGAATCGAACTCGATTAAGTCGCGATTTGAATTAGATCTCTTTTTTTTCCGGCCACTTCTTTTTTTTGATTTGAATACGATCTGTTTGGGGAACTCGAGATTTATAAAAAGGGGATAATGGCTTCGGTTGAAAGATAAAAGCGACGTGATTTGGAAATGGAGGCGATGTGATCTTTGCGTGATGTTATTAAAAGAGGGAGCATGGAGATGAAAGAAAGTCGGCGTGCTGTCTTGGCTGCTACAGTGCCTTTGAGGTGAAAGAAAAACGACGATGAGAAATTATTTCAACTGGTTGATCAATTTAAA
Organism: Allium cepa; assembly: GCA_030765085.1. Taxonomy (NCBI): domain Eukaryota; kingdom Viridiplantae; phylum Streptophyta; class Magnoliopsida; order Asparagales; family Amaryllidaceae; genus Allium; species Allium cepa. The sequence continues at coordinate 407,360,167 of CM060939.1, read as the reverse complement.
GTTTTATTTAGTTTTCCACGCGTTTACTTATCGTGTGCTCACACAACAACTCCGATCAAAACGAAATTTGAAATCCGATAATAATTCAATATTACGGACTCAATGGAACTGGTTTCGTCGGATTTCGAGACTGTGCCTCGTAAGGCTATTTTTCAATTCAATTTAAACGATATAAATTTCAAACTTAACAAACCATTTTTAAATTTGATTTCACCACTTCTATTCTCTTCAGTATTATCAATATAACTTTTATAAGCCTTCAAATTATTTTTAATAGGCTTAACATCTCAGACTTCATATTTTATCTCATTTCAAATTATTTAATTTAATAATTCAATTACCAAATAAATTGTGATATTCGTAATTCAAGTTAAAATTACTCTATTGAATATTTAAAATCAATTAAATATTTCGATTTCAAATGCTCGAAAATTCCGGGCCGTCACATTCCTTCCCCCTTGAAAGAATTTCGTCCCCGTAATTACTAATTAGGAAGAATGGTCCATTACCCGTTTATTATTTCCCTAAAACCAAACAGTTTCTAACAATTCAACATCTTATCGACTATCTTTTTATAAAAGACCCATTATTACTCCTACTAAGTTTCCAAACTTTTTCATAGTTCCCAATCAACTTTATTTATTCAACTATTCAAATTATAATTCAAAACCAAGTTTAAATTTTTTAAAATTCCTCAAAAAATTTCTAACTCTCTAAATTTCAGAAATTTTTTGCCAGCGTCTCCTTTGCACGGCTAGCTCGGTACAACTACAAAATGGCTCTACGACCTCCCAAATCCAAAACGAAAACAAAAGCCAAGTGGCTCATCAAAAACCCAATCAAATTTCACAGAAATTTAAACACATACCTTTTTGTCGAGCAATTCAAATTTATCTTTTGAAATCAAAACCAATTCTCCTTTCCCTTTTATAATACCTGCATATCCTGCTTAGTACTAATATCCAATGACAATATTTCAAAAACATTTAATCGACTTCCTTACAAATGTCAATATTTATTAATTCAGATATTAACTCAGAATATATTTGAAATATCAATTTCCAATCAAGAATTCACCATTCCCTTCTTAAGTTAGTATAAGCATTTTATATGCTTCTTTATTTATTTTCATCTTACCACTTTAGTTTATATCTATTTCTATTCAAATTGATTCTTCCATTTTCATACGAATTCAATTTATTTTTAACTCTGAATATTTGAATTTTATTTGCCATTTATAACTATTTCATGTCATTATTTAAATTAGTCACATTTACTAATTTATTTCAACTTCCAGTTTGAAACTGTTTTGTCGTTAACAAAAGTTTCCAAATTTCCAAAATATTTCTAACTCCCAAAATTTCTGAAATTTTTTGGCAGAGTCTCCTTTGTACGGAGGAGCTTTTGCAATTTGACAATAGATATAAATATATATACATCGACTCACCCGGTCGAAAAAACCAAAAACAGTTCATGTTTCCTATTTTTATTGTGTATGCGTACCTTATTTAGCATTTTTAAGCAGACAGCTTATTATTTAGAAGTTAATGCAACCCAAATCCAGCCACACGGCTTTCAGGTACCTGTACTTACTCAATTTAAACATGTAAGTGTCATATATATGAAGTTTATTAACATTTCAGTCTTTTTAAAAAACTACAACACATGAATATTAAAAGCAATGTAACTAAACAACGTTTATAAGCAACTTATATGGTTTTTAACACTTACGCATTTGTTTCAACCAATCCATACGCCATTTCGTTTAATTTTAATGGTTTACAATACCATTTCTTACCTTCAATTCATTTTAACCCAAAACAAGCTCATATTCAATGCAATTGATTTCAAAATCAATTCTATTTAACTTTTATCAATTCATAGCATCTTAATTACTTCCATTTACATCAAATGACAATTTATTCTATGCAATTTGACGAGATCTATGTGAATAAATAAGTATTTATGTTTTACAACCTTTTTAAATGGATTTCAACGCAATTTATACTTAATTTTATTCCATTTTTAAATTTATTCACAATTCATATATTCTCATTTTCATTGCATTTTAAATTTGAATACATTCACTTGCATTTCATTTCATTAACCAAACTAGTTCATTCAAAACCATTAACAACTTAGGTTCATCTTCATTACCAATTAAATTTTCTTTTTATTTTAATTCATTCACGACCATTTATTTAGCTCGACCCATTCCAAGCTTGCACATTACTAACCATTCTCGAATTAATTCAATTCAAGCTTTAATTTAATGGTCTTCCAATTTTACTCGTAGTCGAGCTTCTAATTATTCTCAACTTAAGTTAATTTACTCAATTTATTTCACTTCAAACTTAAGTTACTTCTGTTTGATTCTTATTTATTCCATCCATTTATTTATTCAATATAATTAGTTTATCCCCTCAATCCATTTTGAATTTTCATTTCTTTAAATATTACTTATAACCCATCAAATTCTATTTCGATTCAAATTTATTTTCACTTGATTTAAATCCAACCCAATATCATTACACTTAGTTTTAAGTTGAATTCAACTCAACTCTCCTTCATCTATTCAGCTTAAGTTAATCTACTTCAATTTATTCAAATCTTTTTTTTCTATACTTAAGCTCATTTCATTTTGCAAATAAATTTCCCTTTTTCAGTTTAACTTCATTCTATTTCAATCTAATCTCATTTCAAACTACAAATTTATTTGATTAGTTATTATACATTTTAACTTTTTAGATTCAGCTCATTCAATTGATTACAAGGCCATTTCCAATTAATTTCCACTAATTTGGATTTTATTTGTACATTCAAACCATTACTTTTTTTATCCATTTACATTTTTATACGATACATTTTAATTATATTTAATTTGTCAACACTTCACGTTAAATTTTTAATTTATAACTCAAGTTCTGAATCCACTATCCATTTTCAATTTACCACCAAATTTCATGAACTCACAATTCAATTACATTCTCAGTTCATTTAATTAATTGCAAGGACACTTTCACTTATATTTCTTCACTAATGTTTCAAGTCGAATTTGATTTATAACTTGAGTTTATTTCCAAACTTCATCATAATCTCATAATTCAGCTTCTATTTAACTACATTAGGTTCCCATTACATATTTCATTAACTAATTTATTAACAAATTAATTCTCCCCTATTTATAGTTCAATACTTGATTTTATATCTCAAAATCTCTTCATTTAATTTCCTTAATTTTGATTTATTTTATAATTCAAGTTTGGATCTTTGTTTTATTTCCAAAACATCAAACGATATTAATTTTGGGTTTTCTATCTCACCCTTTCAATTTTATAAGTCACAACGTATTACGGCTTGAATATATTCATCTTTTATTTTTTTCACTCAAGATTTACGCTTATTTATTGCTCGCATATTTTTATTTCCATGGATTTTAATTCTTTTACACGTTATTCTTATTTATTTATTTCAATTCCAATCCTTATTCAATTTATTTTCCATTTGTTCAGGTAAGAATTTAATTCCATTCATTAATTCAATTGAATTCTCATTCCAATTCAATTTTACTTTAAATCATATTTATTTAACTCAATTCGATTTTAACTTAATTCGAAAACAACTAGATATTACTTTTCAACCTATTTAATTGATTTTCAATCCAGTCAAATTTTTATTTCCCAATCCAAGTTAATTTCATTTTTAACTTTTCACTTTAAATTAAATTCCCAACATCCAAAACTTATATTTCCCTGATTTAAAAATCATCTCAAATCACATTTCTCAAAAGTCAAACCAATCCTGGTTTTATTCCCAACAAATTTCCTTTGAAATTTTCAAAACTAGTTTTTCCTGAACAAATAAATTTGGCAGCAATCCGTCACTTAGAAATTCGAAAATGAATACTGATGGTGCGGCCGTCATCATCAGAATTATTTCCCAATAATCCAAGTGATTTCAATGCTATATCACTTTCAAAATCCATTTAAAACAAATTTCCTTTCAGAAATATCTCTAAAACAATAACGCTATTATTTATCTTCAAGTACTTCCAAATCTCCGGTATTTAAATTTCCAAATCCTGCTTAAATAAATTTTACTATAATTCATTTACACAGCTTATGCTCTTACAAATTCTCATTTAATTATGTTTCAGTTTATAAATTACATTCATAATTCATATTTATAAATTTCATTTTATAATGAATTTATTCCCTTAACTTTGGTTATATTTTCAATTTCTAGTTAAATTTTAACTTAACAATGATAATACTTTAATATCATTCTTCCTAACATCCACACAACCATATATTAGCTAAAATAGTTTACAAAAACTTTCTTTATATCAAAATATATTTTTGGGTAACATTATTTCATTTACCCACATTTAAAATATTACCGTATCGATTGTTCTATTCAAGTGTTTAGAAACCCCTTCAATACAGTTGCGCAGACTGTGCCGACGAAGTTTCATATGCCACTCAATAAACTAACCAACATAATATGAAAACAATTTATATTCACTAACAAATACGCGCTCATATTTATTAATACGCTCAAACTCATTATAGAGTACTACAGACTCTATTTTATGAGTAATTCCCAACAGAGCCAAGGTTATCACCAACCTAAGCTCTGATACTAACTGAACAGCCCGCAAATCCGTACCCCTTGAGTCAACACTATTCTACAACAATCAACTCAAGTTGTATAGAAATACGAACCATTTGGGTTAAAGAAGATGAGGTAGAAGAAAAAAATAGAAAACAACAACAGAATCTAACCATCGTAGCGGAATAAAATATAATAGATAATAGATGATCTTTACACAAAATCAAATTTATCTATATATATATTACATCATCATCAGAGTACATCAATCACAGTAACAACAACAACAACATACAGATGGATATACACAGCAACTCAACACAGCGGAATATATATATAAACAAGTACGGAAGTACGTATCGTCATCCAGCTCGCCTCCTAAGCTCCACAGCATCATATCCTGTATTCTATAATACTCGGTCTGACCCGAGCATTAAAGTTAAATAATACCCGAATCAGTCTGGAATACCAGCGTGAGAAAATCACACTCAATTGATTATTAAAGTTTCAAAAATCCTTTGGAAAACAAAAGCATCTCGTAATACCACGCCACAAAAAAACATGTCGGGTTTTTACCTTACGATAGCTAAAACAATTTTTATAGAAATCCTCTGATATTATAATAGGGACTATATACAAATACTTATAAAACAGCCGAAATTGTTACATCCATTGAATTCCAGCTACTAGCCACAGAGTGGGTAATACAAACAAAACTCGTACGAGGCTCGTAGGGAGAATGGATTTCCAACTAATGCCTAGGCACTGGGGTACCACCTGTCACAGTACGGGGCCTAGATCACCGTACCGAGGAGTACGCCCGCTCCCCTGTAACCCGAGACTACCCCTTACTGGATACTCTCGACTGAGATCACGCCGCGGTTGGGATCAGCAACCGCCCACTAAGCCGAAATAAAAAGGGACACCTTGACAGGAATGGCCTCACCCTGCTTTGGTGCTATCCACCTAGCCTTGCTGCATAACCCCTGATTTTCGGTCATTCCCATTTGATGAGGCTTGAGGATAAGCGTTACCTTTATAGAACATATCCCTTAGAATGCCCATCGTCCACCTGACGATGTTTCGCAAGCATTCATCCATACAAGTCCGTCCCGGGTTCGAACGGAACTGAAGGCACTACTCCTACTACATCCATTTTGGAAATATCCTCAGGATTAGTAGCGACTAGCCCTTGCACTTCACTACTCCACCTTCGAATCCAAACTCGTTTCCACGAAACGTACAAACCAGATCGAAGTGATTTTCGAGAAATAAATCTCGATCCCGGTCTCTTCGAAACGATCAACGCATTTGTCCAATATTGATAGTCGGTGATTTAACCGTCAATTAATATTCACAAACAACCATCAACCAATAAATAATTTCCCAAATTATTTATTTATCTCAAAATACCTTTACAAGATATATTCTCACTTTCAAATCCTTTTGAAAACAGTTTTCAAACTATCTTCTTTTTTTCAGAACAAATTCCGAGTATCTCCATTTCCACTGAAATCACCAAGCACAAAACTTAGATTTTTAAAATAATTTAAAAACACTTTATTATAAAATATATTTAACATTAAATTTAGAAAAAATTTACCTTAATACTTAATTTATAATAATACTTTAAACAAAATACCAAATCACTCTTTAAATAATTATTACGTTAATAAATTAAACAAAATACGTACTTTGGAATTTACTTCTAAACATTTAAGTTAAAACTACTTCAATAATTTACTAAAAATACATAATTTGAAAATAAAGTTACTTAATGAAATATAAAACTGGATTTCTATTTTTTTTATTTTTTTTAAAACCAAATACTAAGTTACTTCTTAATAGTTACTGCTAAAATAGATTAAAGGAAAATACTTACTTTAGACTTTAAATATTAGAAATAATAAATTTTACAAAACTTGCTTTCTTTAAAAACAACTTTAAAACATTTAATTTATATTTAAAAATTTACTTTTAAAAAACATGTACTTGGCTATCCAGAGAAAATTCCAACTTCAATCACTTAAACTAATTTTCCCCAAATTGATTTCCAATTTATTTTATTTGAAATAAGTTTCTTTAATTACTCAATTCATTTCAAAATTCATTAGTTATGGACTTATTATTATTGTTATTATTTTCCGTTTGATTTAAAACCTTTTAACTGAAATATACCAATTTCAGGCTTTTCCCAATTTCTTCTTTATTCCTTTCAATAATTTAAATCTTAAAATATTAAATAAATGTTTTGTTCTATTAAATAATATCACTGAAGTTTCAAACTTCATTAACTTTCTGTTTATTCAAAAATCCCTTTCCATATACAGAATTTTATTAATTAGTATTTTGAAACCACCAATATTCTTATCCAATTCACTTTAATTTATATACATTCTTTATAATTATTTCTTAAGAGTTCACTTCTTTTATTTCCTTTCAAAGACCAATTTTATATATTTGGATAAAACAGAGTACCAAAATATTCAAGCAGACTATAACATTCAATATTCTAATATAATTCATCACAGAATATCAATTAATCACAGCAGTGGATATTAAATAATTTAAATAAATGTTGAGGGATCCAGTTGGTTCCCTCCAACCTGTTTTCCCTGCATCCAAAGACGTTAGCACAATATAATGCATCAATTACAAAATATACCATACTATAGTACATCAACCAATTCAATCATTCAAACAATTATTTAGATTTAATCATTTAAATTTAAACTTAGATTTAAACTGAGTGAGATTAACTCACCTTTGCTTTTTATTTGCAATCCACTTCAATATTGCCTTGAATTTCCTGTTGTTTGACCTTGAATAAACAATTATATGATTTATTAACATTTGAGTTGATCGAACGATTTATTATTATTTTGAATTAATTAAATGACCAAGGTGCATGTAATAAATTTTAATTCGACAAATAAATTTAATTACACGATAAATTTCCCCTTTGAAACTACATATACACTAATAAAATATATTGTAAACTCCACTAACATTTTTTATTATTATTATTATTATTATTATTATTATACCAATCCCTATATTTTCCTAAAGCTATAAGAAGATTTCTGTTTGAACCTTTTCCTTTACTGCATATATTTACTTAAACAATAACTCTACATAGATTTAAAAACAAAGTCATACAAATTCTTATATTTTCCAAATCATAAATATATATATTAATTTCCACTGTATATATATAGATATATATATTAACTTGAAAGAAAAACAACTGCAGATACCTCACTGCCCAGAAAACACACCACACTACCCAATCGACGTCTCCGACCCTCGAGCATGCCCAAGTCATCAAGTCCTAGCTCGCCCTCTTCGAGAAACTCCTCCTCTTCGATCTCGAAGTCGAACCCTCACCTCTACCATTCGATCGCAACCCTCTGCCGTGAATCTCCGTCGAGCTCGACTCCCCTACGAAAGCCCCATCCCACTCGAATCAAATCCGTGCGCCGTGCCTATCGTGATGTCGATGCTATATGAGTAGCTCGCGAATCTAAGTAGTACTCGGCTTTAAGAATCGAACTCGATTAAGTTGCGATTTGAATTAGATCTCTTTTTTTCGACCACTTCTTTTTTTTTGATTCGAATACGATCTGTTTGGGGAACTCGAGATTTATAAAAAGGGGATAATGGCTTCGGCTGAAAGATAAAAGCGACGTGATTTGGAAATGGAGGCGATGTGATCTTTGCATGATGTTATTAAAAGAGGGAACATGGAGATGAAAGAAAGTCGGTGTGCTGTCTTGGCTGCTACAGTGCCTTTGAGGTGAAAGAAAAACGACGATGAGAAATTATTTCAACTGGTTGATCAATTTAAAGTTTTATTTAGTTTTCCACGCGTTTACTTATCGTGTGCTCACACAACAACTCCGATCAAAACGAAATTTGAAATCCGATAATAATTCAATATTACAGACTCAATGGAACTGGTTTCGTCGGATTCCGAGACTGTGCCTCGTAAGGCTATTTTTCAATTCAATTTAAATGATATAAATTTCAAAACTTAAAAAACCATTTTTAAATTTGATTTCACTACTTCTATTCTCTTCAGTATTATCAATATAACTTTTATAAGCCTTCAAATTATTTTTAATAGGCTTAACATCTCAGATTTCATATTTTATTCAATTTCAAATTATTTAATGTAATAATTCAATTACCAAATAAATTGTGATATTCGTAATTCAAGTTAAAATTACTCTATTGAATATTTAAAATCAATTAAATATTCTGATTTCAAATGCTCGAAAATTATGGGTCGTCACAGGTAACCCCTTAACGCTACTTAAAAGTAAGTTTATTTTACAATTAGACACTATTATAACAGCGCAATATATTACATAGTAAATAGTTTAACGGATCCTTAGGAGATGTAAATCCCGAGCATCTCTTGCGTTACTGCACTCATATTTATTCCTGTTGATTTAACTTACATAAGATCTTTTAGTTCTGACTCAAGTGTTTTGTCTTTTGAATTCGCTCGGGTCAGTCCGAGCGTTTCAGGACCGAAGACTTTAGCTCTGGAGGACGAAGACAGAGATTTCTATTATTATTATTTATTATTGCACTACACTCATACTGTTCCGCTGCATTATTATTGGTATGTGTAACTCTGATATGTATTATATAAATATAATCAAATATTTTTGTAAACAGATTTATAAACTGTATATTTGATTATTATATTTTATCCTTCCGCTGTGAGATTCTGTTTTGTTTTATTTCTTTCTTGTTTTTTCCTTATTTACCCCATAACAATCCGCCCTTCCGTATGGATTGAATTTGCATCTGTGTCGATTTAAAGCATGCGGAAAGGTGGGATGTTACATATGGATGCTATAGTCATCCATAGTTATTAATTCTTGGTGACCAAATGCGGTAATGTTAGGTACATTAATATAATAGAAACACATGGATGTGGAAAAAAATTAAAACCATGTAACAAATTTCTCATTCCACTTTAAACCATATTCCAAATCCATAACATAATCCCAATTTCAAGAACCACGTCTCGAGAAAATATAATTATTACAAAATACGACAAGAGTGACATATAAAGCTATGGATAACCAGAGTCTAAACATAGGCAATTAAACAACTTTTCCATTACAACCAAAACATAGTGCAATCAAACAGAAAAGAACTTCTAATAGCTAGCTTGCCTTCTGCACGTCTCCAGAAGCTTATTCGTCCAAAGGAGAACCTGAAAAACCTTAACTCTCAATCTACTCAAAATTAATTGAGCACCGGAGAGTTTAAGGGGAAAACATAAACTTCAAGTCGGACAAAAAGCTTGACGTGAATAATAACCTACATCTCGAGCCTATAGATATCTAGTGAGGCCACGCCTCTTAGCGGAATGGGTTTTCTCCTCGCTGGTATCTTAACCAAAATTTGTAATAACCATATATTGCGCACCTGTATCACAATAGTTAAAGATAACATAACATAATATATCTCGATGATATGCACACATGCAATATATTCTGGATTTCCTATCCCAATTTATCTAACTATCTATCTCAAGTTATAGTATCTAAGGTCACTATTAACTTAATAGTTTTCATGGGCTGACTAATTACTTGTTCCAAGTTTACAGGGCTATCTGTCCGATTTCATAGTTTTCCACTAAAAACCTATCGGTTGCTGCCAATTACTTCATCCAATTATAGTTTTAATTGGATAGCTATAAATCTACTAGGATCTTCAATAACTTCTCTCATGTCATAGTTTTCATGGGTTGACTATGAACCTATTGATCTCTGTCAATAACTTAGTTCGAATATAGTCTTCATGGGATCTCTAAGAATCTATAGGCTATTGCCAATAACAATTTCCAATTATAGTTTTCATGGATTTACTATGAACCTATCTAAACTGACAACTCTTTGATCATTCTTTGGGCATCCTACCTTCTAGTGTACCTGACCTCCTAGATGAAATTCTACTCACACAGGAGTTAACACTATATATATGCACTACTGGATCAACCTAGCTGGTCATTCTGCCCTTAATACCCCAAAATATAGTTGTGGTTTACTTATAAAGTGAACAGGTTTACAGAAGAAGCATACATGATAATTAATCATAACATAATAATATAAACATCTATGGCTTAATTTCCTTGTAATTATTTTTCAAATGAAATATGGTTAATACCTTTAACTTATTATCTTTAGCAAGGAAAGCTTCTTCAAAAACACCAAAGTAAAATACCATTTCAAAACACTTTCATATTGCTATGGGTTCCTTTTTAAAAATGAGATTGGGTTCTTTATTTTGAAAACTAAGATTTTCGAAACCTTAGACTCCCTTTTTTGAAAAAATAGAAACATACCTTTCGAAAGTATTAAAATCTTATTATTAAATCACATAATTATATGCCTTTCGAAACACTCAAAACATCCGTTTCAAAAGCATCAAAACCTTCCTTTTGACACCTTAAAAATGTTCCTTTCATAAGTATTAATGCTTATCTTTTAAAACTCTTAGTCCAAGTAGGATTTATGAATGCATAGCTTTGAAACAATTTGAAGTATCTCTTTCAAAATCTTCGGGTTTAACCTTAAATATAACTTCTGGGTCAAAGTGAACATAGGCGGAAGTAACCCTTTCGAAAACCTTAACCTCCAAGTAAAAGAATTTGGGTACTGATGGCTTTGAAACCACTCTTTGGAAAGTAATAATCTTTAAGTAAATTAATAGGGTGAAGGATAGGTTCGAAACGTCATTTCGAAACCATTGCCTTCAAAACCTTTAACATAATTGACTACAGTTACCCTTCTTAAAGCATTGGGATAAGGATTCTATATTAATTAAACAAAAGCTTCCCTTTTGAACTCATTGTTATAAGGTTATAAAACAGTCGGCATTTAACCTACTTGAAAGGTATGAAGATGACAGCTAAGTTTCGAATTGGTTAAATATAAACTACCCTTTCGAAAGCTCCTTTTTAAAACTTAATATGCGACAACTTAATCGGAAGCTACTTTTAGAACAAAGGCAAGTGACAATCCATTCGAAAGATATTAAAAGTACCTTCAACCCTTTCGAAAACTTCTTTAAAAACAAAGTGGCATCTCTTTCAAAAGCAAAATAAAGGCCAAGGGGTTGATTGGAAGCTATTTAAAATGGCACCAACCCCTCCAAAATCAAGCTTTCGACACCATCCCTTTTGCCTTTCTCCAATACACTACATACCAACCATTCGATATCGTGTGTATTAGTTTCGAATGAGTTCCAGAGGCATTCTGGGATGGATTTGGAAGCAAGCAAATGGATGTGGCAAGCTTGTAATTCAAAGAGAAACTGATTTTATTCTTTTGAAAGAAGAATTTTTATACCTAACTTAACTTATTTATCAAAATGTAAATGGTTGCCAAATCCTTAACCAACTTATTTTTTAAAGAAGGCTGCCGAATTTAGCCATTAATAATTAAAAATATTTTGGCAAAGAAGCCTTTTTTCTTAACAAAACAATTAAAACATTTAAGTCCCCAAAATTAATTAATTTAGTTTCCATAGTAAATCACTTAGGAAAAATCACCAAAAAATCATTTTAATTCACTTTTAATATGTTTCTAACATATATAAATTTCAGACCCATAATATTTATATAATTGCCACAATAAATTTAGACCTAAATTATCTATTTCTTCAATTCAAAATTCATAATAAATTGTCCATAACTTGGATAATTATGAAAATTTAAACCCGTCTCTGTAATAATGTTTTACATAGCATATTAAATCCTCTTGGCATTCGAAACCCATTTTATATGATTTTAACCTTAAAATTGTAACATCCGCCTTTTTAAACGCTTCAAATCGACGATAAACCACACACACGTCAGACTTAAACCATACAGAATGGAGGATTGTTATGGGGTAAATAAGAAAACCAGAGAAAGAAAAAACAAGTAGAATCTTGCAGCAGAATGATAAAATATAATAATTAAATAAACAGTTCATGAAGATGTTTACAAAACATTTGATTTTACTTATACAATACATATCAGAATTACACATACCAGAGAATAATAAAATAATGCAGCGGAACAATGTAGTGATTAATAGTAATAATAAAATTTTCGTCTTCGTCCTCCAGAAATAAGGTCTTCGATACCTGAAATGCTCAGACTGGCCTGAGCGAATTGAGAAGACAAAACACTCAAGTCAAAACTAAAAGATCTTATGTAAGTTAAATCGACAGAAACAAATATGAGTGGAACGGCATCAGAGATGTTTACGGGATTTGACATCTCCTATCCAGTGTCTAACATGAGTGCAGTAACTTAAGAGATGCTCGGGATTCACATCTCCTAAGGATCCGTTAAACTATTTACTATGTAGTAATATTTCGCTATTATAATAATGTATAATAGTAAAATAAACTTACTTTTAAATAGCGTTAAGGGGCTACTCATATAGCCCTTAACACGTAATAGTGCCAACAGTCTATACAATACCGTAATACCTCCTGATCGGAAGGCTACCAGAGGATACTCCATAGGTACGACACAAATCAAACTTGTACAAGGCGCGCTAGGGTAGGTGACATGGCACACAAGGCAATGCCAGGGTAGATATACCAATTACGCATCCGGGCTGGTGGTAACGCGTATCAGCTACTACCGCCACCTGAGCCACACCCCCAAAACCAAAAATCAAAAGTGGCCACCGAATCAATCCAAAAGTCAGAGTATAATGTCGAAGGAGTGTGTCCGATAAAAGGGGCTACCTCCTTGGCCCAAGAATCGCTCCTGTTTTAACCGCCTTATACCAACTCACGGGAGTCGGGTCCACGTATATACCTTAATAGAACGTCGCTACCATCCTACTTCATTCTGAAATCTCCACCGCGTACACGGTTGTTAAAGTGGTTTTCAGAGTTGGCAGAGAGTATAACAACTTCCGATCCCGGTTTCTTTAACAACCAAACGTTATTATAACACTGCGGTCATTTCAAAATAATTTATACTTTAAAACGAGAATATAATATCCATTCCAAAACCATATAAATACGATATCATTTCCATTTCAAAACCCAAACCTATATGATATCATTTTATTAAAACCCAAATCAATACATATTAATTTTTTATTCCAAATATATCCTTTTTCCAAAATCATAGCACTTCAAAGTTATAACACTTCGAAAACTAAACACTTGAAATATAACTTCCACCACTCAAATGGTTTAAATATTAGAATACTTTATATAATAAAATGGCTCCATAGATTTGACAACTCAATTTCGAAACAGCTCGAATTTCTAAATTTTAAATTTAACCAAATCCAAATCATACATTTCAATACGATCCAGTTTCCAAACAAACTATTTCAATTTATATCGATTTCAAAACTAAGTTTGGTAATTACGATTCAACAATTCAATTTTCTATTATTTAGTTTTGAAATATTTTTAGATAATAAATCCATTATCATTGAAATAAAACTCAGTTTACCAATAACTAAATATTTCCTTCAATTTATTTATACTTGGAATATTCGTTTAATTCATCTTAAGCCAAACTCCAGTTAGAAAAAAATCATACTTTTAAAATCTCAATTTTATTAAATTTCAAACCCATTTCATATTTATCTTTCCACCTTATTCTCATTTGAGTCATTATAAACTCCATAAATATAATTTAAATAAATACTTAACCATATTATATCTTAATAAAGTCAAACTTAATTATTACTTATTTTATACTTTAAACCAATTTTATACATAGCTTAAAAGTAAAATAAAATAAAATAACATTTATATAACATCTAAAATCAATAATTATATAACCCATATATTTCTTTACAAAACCATAGAAATCATTTCAAAATATTTTTATATATAGACCACAGTGTCTGTATATAATTTTCTATCCTATGGTCAAGTGATACAGATATTTATCATTTCAATTCGTAATTTAAAACATAAATACGGTTATATATCATTTCAAACCACAATCCCGAATGAAATAAAATCCATAATAACTTGCAGTTTATAACAATATAAAATACAACATCCATTCGTCCAATATCAGTCATCATACGTTTATCACAATCATCATCCAATTTAATCAATAACAACAATATAGAACATATAATAAATAAAAGGTATTTACTGGCAGTTTTTATTCAATAATAAATTAAATAACAATTTAACTGGCAGTTTTTATGCAATAATAAATTAAATAACAATTTAGCTGGCAGTTTATTTGCAATAATAAATTAAATAACAATTTAATTCAATAAATTAAATTTAACTGGAATGATGTTAAAAATATGCCAAACAGTCATAAATAAATTTCTAATAACATCAAAAATTAATTTAACACACAAAAGAAATTTTACAAGTTGTGAGTGGGTTAAAACACTCACCTTTTGAATTTAAATTGAATTTAAATCCAATTTAAACCCAAATTTTAAACTGTCTTAGAATCCGTCCAAAGAAGCACCAAAATGTCCGGAATTTCAATACGATCCTAACAAAAGAAACCGTGCGTAAATTGGGCATTGTATGGGAACGTTATGCGCGTTTGAACGGTTGAAATCCAAAATTAAAATAAAATAAAAACAAACGAACTAGTAGCAGAAAGACATGTCAGCGTCCCCCACCTTCCACGCGCATGAACATTACCAGCCCTACTACAGCTTCAATCGCTCGCCCAGAAACCCTAGCAGCTGCCGCCCCTTGCTCAAATTTACGACGCTGCCACACCGCCTTCCTCCATGATCGGACATCGTCGAACTCTTCCCCCAGTCCAGACGCCTACCCCAGCCCTATGCGCAAGCCCAGAACACCCCCAAAGGCCGGCCGCCATCTTTCCCCTTTTTGCTAAACTCTGGTGAACTTGCTGATGAGATCGACGAACGAACGGCATGGATCGAAGCTACCCGACGTCCTCTACAGCGCAGCACTACCCGATCGAGCTAAGGTGATCCACCGCACAATCCAACAACGACAAAAGAACGGCTGAGATGAAACAATGATTTCTGGCCAAATCGAAACCCAGATTGAAAAATGAATCATATATTTAACTTGCGCTTGTCGAGAGCTTCAAATCCATATAAAATTCGATATAGTTTGTGGTTGAATTTTTGGCTTTGAATTTTATTTGAATTTGCAATTGGATTTGGAATTGTCTGCCATTGAAATGAGGAGGTGGAAAGGAATTGTACATACAGAATAATGAACATAAGAAATAGGCTAGGATTTATAACAACGTATATATATATATATGCAAAGGTGAAATAGAATGGATGGACACGACTGATATACGCGTTAAACGATTAAAATGGCCCAAAAAGCCTGTTCTAACTCCGGAATGAAATTAGGTCAACCCATATATCAAAATAGATGTTTTTGAATACTTTAAACGCAATGGAACAAGTTTCAAGTCCAAATTCCATCTTTGTAGGAGTTATGCCAAAATCAATTTGATTTCAATTTAATTTGTTTCAAGGCGTTTCGAGTCTGTACGATCAAACGACCAGTCCAATCGTTACGAAACTTGAAATCCTATAATAATTTATTATTATGGATCCAATGAAACTGGTTTCTTCGAAATCCAAGTCAGTGGCGAAAATGGCTATTTTTCAGTTAATTAAATAAATTAATATTAAATAAAATAAAATCACTTTTCTCTTTAATTATTATTATTTTAATTTCTATCAATTCGAATCGCTTAGAAATTTACAATCCTTCATAACCAATTTTCATATGGATTAAATGTTGCATATTCCACACTCTCAAAGCTTTAAATTTCTATTTCAATTGTTTATAGATTATAATTTAAATTTCCAACAATTCAATGAAATTAGCTTTCCATCTATTTTCAATAAATTTCTTCTTATGGTATAATTATTCTGTTTCTTATCTATTACATTAATGTTACACAATTTCATCTTAATTCTAATCATCATAGTATTAAATTTCATTTGCTACAATAATTCCATTTATTATAAATCGAACTTCAATAAATTGGTTTGTTTCAATTCCAATGTTTTTATTAAGTTCATTACTAATCTATAACCTAGTTAACCTTTTGTTTAACCTTTCATTACTTTACTATACTCTAATTTTGCAACTCCTAAATATTGTATTACATTTTCCATTAATGTAACATTTACTTATTTTATTAAAATTTATTTCCAATTCCTATTTCCACCAACTAATTAAACAGGTTAACTTATAATAATTGTTTACAAGCCAAAGGTTACACTTAAGTTTATTACACTTAATCAATTATTATAATTACATACATAATGCCGAATTCGTTCAATTACCATTAATTATGTACAAATTCCTTTATTTATACAACGCTTACATTTATTTACTTATATTCAAATTTATAACCAAGTGCAACAATTTACACTATATCATTATTGGGATTTCACTTCAATTGTCAATAGTTAGTTTTTAATTACCATTTCTACACTTCATTTTTGCAATCATTTCATTATAAATTATAAAGTTTTTATTTCTTTCTAAATTTAATTACAAAAATCTTATTAAATTAACCAATTTAATTATCGAAATTTACGGGCCGTTACAAAAATCGTATTAAATCTTTTTCGAACATACTTGTTTAAATCGAACATGGCAAATAATCAAAGCATATCATCAATCAAATCATCCAAACAGTTTTAAAATTTAAACCCAATATCAAAATGTTAAATAAAACAATGAGACGGTTTTGATTATTATTCACCTTGTTTTGAATTTGGAACTTGAGATTTGAGCTTGCTTAGTTCTTCCTTGATTGAATCCTTAGCTTCTAGCTGATTTCTATCCTCTTTTCTCCTAGGGTTATGGCCGACCTTAGTTCTCCTTATCTTTTGTGTTTGATTTATGAACCCATGAAATGAAAAATGAATAAGGGTTTAGAGGTTATGGGATTATGGTATACAGCTATTTCCCATAATACCCTTGCCTTATTCTCTTGTACATTAACTTATAAAACCATTTCATATATCCTTTCTTTTGATTTAGTAAAGCTCGGCCTCTATTTAATTTTCAAATCTCAATCCTTTTATTACTATAGTCTTCACAATATTTTATTCAATTTATCTAATTAAATCTCTAGAATAATGTTAATTAAAATTAGGGGTGTTATTGTCGTGCCCTTACTCACTTTATGCAACCATGAACCGGTAGTTCTTAGAAGATTTATAAACATGATTTTTAAGCATTATATGTGATATGGAATCAACATAATTTTAATCGGTCAAAATCATTTTAGACGAATTTTTAACTTTCAACCAAGGTCGAATGAAAACTATTAATCATGGCGCTTATATCTTGCGCATGTTATCAAACGTTAGTGTTTCTCTTCCAGATTCCAAATTTACCATCATTCGATCCCTTAATGCTAAAACTCTTAGTCTCATGGATCTTCCTCATAGAGTGGAGAGTCATAACATTATATCTTTTAACCAATGTAAGGCTAATAAAGAAGCCGGCCATCCCCAACCTGCCATGCCAAGTATTGGCTCCACTTCTCAATCACCTCAAACCCAACATAATGAAGACGACATAGAGGAGATAGGTATGGACACACAAGCTAGACAATCCTACACCATTCTATCTCGCAACCAAAGCAAACTTGATTGACATCTATCATGGGTAGAGCATACGGTCACAAAGACTGATAACAAGCTTGATCGAATTAAAGGGTTCTTAAACAAAATTTAGGATAAATTGTCATGTGCTTCATCCACTTCTTCATATATGCCTTCCAAAGAAATTCCTCCAAATCCTAATCATTTAACCTAGATAACCGAGGAAGAAGATGATAATGATAGTGAAGAGGTTGGTGAGACAAGTGGAAGTCGTGACATTTGATGTTTGGTATGCTATCCTATATCTTTATTATGCAGATCTACTTCTTTGAGTGTTATGTTGTGAGGTAATCTATGTTTATTTCAAAAATTTACGGTTATGCTTATGTGTTTACCTAAATTTTAGAACAATTTTTATGTTTTTACGTTTTTGACAAGTGTTGGTTATGGTTATGTTTTATGTTTATTCCAAAAGAACTATTTATGTTTCAATTGTATGTGACAGATATGTTGCTTATTTCTGGGCTTATGACATGTAATATATGTCTATGTTCGAAAATATTTGTTTGTGTTGTGATAAAATTGTTCATTGTGTTAAGATAATCTATTTTTAATGTTCTTATTTTAAAATTAACTATTACTTTTTCAAATTACTTCACTTATACAATTGTATATATCTATTTGTACACAAAAGACATTGATATCGGATAGCTCTTTGCTTATTACATGTTTCTCATATTACTCCTGTTGACATCCATTTCCTTTTTGTCGATGACAAAGAGGAAGAAAAACTATGTCATATCGATAGGGGGATTATAGACTTAGGGAGAGAACAACCAATATATTGATTACTTTAAAAATGTATAGTTATCATCAATTAAATGAGGGAGCATGGTTGAACCTCATATTTGATATTTTGATAGTGACAACTATACAACAATATATTGTGTATACTAACCATTTGCATAGGAAAAGATTAATCAAACAAGAATACTTACTTGATGGGATGAAGACTAGGATGACACAACCAATGCAACGTCGGTCATTGCATCTTAGTCTAGAGTTACGAAGCTGTTAAAATCTCTTCCATGTGGTATGCATACACAGTTGATCACAAATCAATTTCAAAGATAAAAAAATTACAACATTCAGTCGACTGAATAGGGTATATAAGTCAATTGAATACATGCACATATTTATATTTAAACATTGATACATTTTTAGTCAACTAAATTAATGACTCGATCGATTAAGACAAGTTCGGTCGACTAAATCTAGAATTTCAGTCGATTGAAACTGGGTTATTTTAAACTAATTACATTCTAGTTTGAAACATAATTTCTCACTCTAATTCATTTGACTGACTAACATCATTCAGTCGATGGAATCTGTGTAAGGCTATATTTTTCAAATTTTTGACAAGACTCTTCTCCACGAAGAGTTACTCCTCTTCATTAATGGCTGCAACCACTTTTATTGATCATTTCTCTTCATTAAAGATTGCAATCATACATTTTTTATATAAAGCAATCAAATTGATGAATCAATCATCAATTCTATTTTCTATTATTCCTCTATATTGCTTTTGAATTCACGATTGCTTTCATATACTAATATCACTTGCATATGCAATTCTATTTTCCTTATGATCGTATTACTTCCATATTCTTCACAAATGCACTCAATATACAACTCATAAGGGATATTATGATTATTACCAGATACACTTTTAAGATTATTATTACCAGATAGTTTTCTAGTCTTTTTATTATCAAAGGGATTTTCTGATTTTCTTATTATCGGATAATATTTTGAATTTATTATTATTACCAGATAATTTCTAGTCTTCTTATTATCAAAGGGATTTATGGATTTCTTATTTTATTCTATTCTGATTTCTCATTATCAGATGGTATTCTGGATTTTTTTAATCAAATGGTATTCTATATTTCATATTTTCAGAAGATGTATTTTGGATTTCTTATTATCAGATGAAATTATAATCTACTTAATGTCTAATGGTTTATGGCCTACTCTTTAAAATTAGTATCCGATAATTTTCTAATTCTCTATCAAATGAATTTCTAATTTCTTATATTGTTAACCTCTTTGCTGAAGCATATTTCAGGCTTAGAAATAAGAATTATCCAAAGAAGACAAGCTAAAGGAACAAAAGTTGAACAACAAGGAGTCTGGTTAAGAAGTTTACAAATGGCTCTATATTAAAAACCAATCATCAACAACCAAAGAAGAATAAACTCAGAGGAAGAAGCTTTTGAACTCATGCTAATATTCAGGATGGATTTCTTGCTTGTCTTTGAGCCCTCTATTTGCTTACAGGTGATATTATTCCAAGTTTGGATGTTCATTATAAAAAATGGATTATTATGAGCTAGGTCAAAAGGCATTTAAGTGATTTACCTATTATCCAAATATCAAAAGTTTAAAGTCTAACATACCTTTCACAACAAATCAGTGACCATTGAATAGTCAATGTTGAATTCATAGGAGAACTAAAACTTTTAAGCTGACTAAAAGTGTACGAATAAATGACAAACTTATGACAAAAGAGAACGAGAGTTAACATAAAGATACCCTAAGTATAATGTGCATTAATTAATCGATGTAGAATAGATAAATTAATGCCGAATGTAGATGACGATTCTTCTAGTTAAAGCCGACATAATAGAATATCGCATTATAATTTAAATTAATTGTCGCATCTTTATATGTTAGCGGCATAAAGACCTTGCACCATTAATACTCTGAATTACTGAATTGATTGTTAAAGTAGTTGATAAAGGAAAAAACTTAATTAATACCGAACATCATAGTGAAAACGTAAAACGAAGTAAATTAATCAATATCGAATGTCCTAATAATGACTTAAAACATTATTGTCGATACAGAACAAGGTAATATTAAGTTTTAGGTTTGATAAACTATTAGTTTCACCATTAGACTAAAATAACCAGGATACAAATTCCATGTGTCTAACTACTAATTAATCCAAAAATCATCCAAGCGACGTAGAAATTTATCACTAATTGAATATATAAGTACAATCGATCACTGTTCAAAGCGATAATATGAATATTAACTTTAACTCAAGTAAGAAAACCCTACTAACAATTTTAATACAAAACCTACTTATTTAACTCTTCGATTTAATCAATAAAAGTGAGAGTTATACATTGATTTTAACTTTGGTGACAAAATATAATAATAGTAATAATATAAACTAGAATCTTTAAATGATCTTATGAATTTTAAGTTTTCATGCTTGAGCTTTTAATCATGGGCAAAAGAGAAAGAGGAAAAAGACTTGACTATTTATTGTGGAAGAAAAGACTGTAGTTCCTATTGAATTAATTTTGAATGGTTGGTTAGATCTGCAAGGAATACTAACAGCGGGTAATCGATATTTTCGAGAATATTGACTTAAAAAGTTAATGCTTCCACTATACTTTGGGGGGCAATGTTATCCACATAATTCCTAAAGGGTGTATGACGTCGAACTCAAAGCTTCAAAGAGATGATATCGACCTCATTACAAGATGGAGTGTTGAAGCTTTATCACAGCAACCATTATAAAGACCAAAAAGGCAGCATTAAGATAGCAAACATTATTTATCCCAAAGATGCACGACATAGTCATTATATCGTACCAGCAAGTAATGCCAAAGGTATAACCAATACCGAAGATATTGGCATAGATTAATGTCAAAGGTGTAAACAAATGTCAACGGTATGAAGATAAAGCAATGCCGATAGTATGAAGACGATCCAATGCCGAAGTAAAGAGAAAAATCAATGTCGCATCTTTCTAATGCCGACTCATCCTGGTGCTATTCCTCAAATGATGTCACACTTCGTCAATAACACTCCTTATTAATGTCGTGTTCCTTCAATGCCGCGCTTCTTCAATACCGCCCTATGCTGGAGTTGACCTTAAAATACCGTCGCTTCTTATTAATGTCGCTCTTATAGATGTAGCATCTCATCAATCTACTGAAGGCAGCGCACATTTATAAATGCGATATTGATGTCAAAAGCCATCAACATCCACGAAGGTAATAATGCCACTCCTTTTCAATGCCTTTCCTCATCAATATTGCTTCACACTAATATCGCTTTAAATAGATGTCGCATATCGATACATGCGATGTTGATGCCAAAAGACATCAACATTTATAGAAGTTATCAAGGCGGACGTCATACAAAATGATGCCGCCGCATGTTATTATCGCGGCATAGCAATTCTGCTCCACCTAATGTCGATTCATGTTGGAATAACTTTAAACTAAAGTCGCTCCTTATTCGAGCCGAATAATGCCTCCATTGGAATAGTGCCAAAGCTCAACTATGCATTCCAAGAATGCCAAAAGACATTAAATGAAGCTAACGCTATGCAGTATTAATGTCGAAGCTCATGAATGCCGAAATTACCCCTGTAAATACGGACCTAGGGGCATGTAGAAGGAGCAATCATTCTTTCCTCAACTCCTACATTATCAATTTTGTATCCAAATTGATTTGGGGATTTAGTGTCGATTATATTTTTTGCACATAGGACCTTGCACATTTAACATTTTCATGATATTCAAATAAAGATGTCCAGAATTATGACTTGCTTTCGAATTCCAAAGCGCTTGTGATTTTTAAATCATAACATGCTTGAGTTTCAAAAGCATCCACAAACTTGATTGATCTACATAGATTGACTCTAAGATTAAACAACTACGACATGATCATACTTATAATGTCACCATGGACTTTGTCAAGCCTAATTTCCCAATCCCTTACTCAATTAGCTGTCATTTTTGCCAACAACTTGTTGAGGTTTACAAGGAATATTCAAGTCTTTATTCAAGAAAGTATCTCTTCCCTACACCTTTGGAGCGTTAATGAAGAGATTTTTTAATAAAAAAATAATAGTGTTAAAAAATAGAATGTTTGCAAATTTTTTAATTTGGCTACGAAATTTGCACCGTTGGGTTCGTGGCGATTTTATGATAAATATTCACATGTAATGTTTTCCGATAGGAGTTCAAACTAAAAAGTCATGAATAATTCGAGTCGGAAATAATTATATATGTAATTATTGAAATCAAAATAACTAATTAACTTTAATTGCAAAGTTAATGATAGCACAGATGTTAAGTATAATTAACATTAACAATATCGTGGAGTATATATTAAAAGTGCAAACAAATGATTTAGGAATGAAAGAAAAGGAAAATAAATCAAATAAATCAACACAGAAAACAAATTATCATTTAAACAATAGGCATGTCAACCTAATATTCACTTAGGTCGACAAGTAGCAATGGACCCTGGGATAGGGGCAGTCAACTATTTCCAGGCTAAAAACAATAGTAAATCTTTGGACAAACGACCTAGATTTAAAATGATTTAATCGAACGGCTAACATTGATTTGAATCCTATAATTATAGACTAAGATCCCAACTTCCAAATTCATATGCTCTAATGGACGTGGAAGCTCTGCCACTTTCTCTTCTCCACAAATTTCTAAATTCTTAAATTAGTTCCAGTGATATGTATACATACAATTGGAGAATTGTAGAAGATGATAAAGAAGGGGAATAGGGTCAAATCAAATCGTCAAAGCCAAGGTAAACTGTAAATCCAAATCTAGAATTTGAATTAAAATCCAAATCTCTTCTCCGATCTAGATTTCAGATAATTATATGGATGCTTGTGGTATATATATTCAAATGGGAATAAAAGGAAGTCAAACTGGAATAACAGGGATTAGATCTGGAGATTTGGAGAGCTAAAAAGATGAGTGCGAATATTATATGCTTTGTATAATATTAAATTTATATAGTTGTAGTTCTATTCCTATATGACAGAAAATGTTAAATTGGAATTCAAGGTTAAATCTATAAACATAGAATGGAATTGATAACCTTGCCTACATATTCTGCAGTTGTTAACTTGGTATCTATATATGTTATATGAATGTAAACCAAGAAAATGTTTGTGATATTAGAAGTCCCTATATTTATTAATGGAAATAGCAACCTTGATTTTGTGTTAAATCTATACACAGTTGTTAAAGTGGTTTTTTGCATTGGCAGATAGTAAACAATATCCGATCTCGGTCTTTTTAACAACCAAATGCTTATTTCACACCGTGGTCATTTTCATTTCAAACAGTTCATACTTCATATCCAAATATCATATTCATTTCAAAATCATATCACTTTAGAAATCATATTCACTTCTGAAATCATAACCACAGAATAGTTTAAACCATCATATCAAAATATTCGAATTTAAATCCATCAAATCTAAATCATAACAGTTCCAACTTAAACAGTTAAATATTGAAAATAGTTTACATATTAAAAATAGTTACAGATTAAAAATAGTTTATATATTTAAAAATAGGTTATAGATTAAACAGTTTTTATACTAAAAAGAGTTTATATATTAAAAAGAGTTTATATATTAAAAATATTTTATATATTTAAAAGAGTTTATATTGAAAATAGTTTCAAATTAGAATTGTTTATTCCAATTTCATAAATCAATTCAAATCAACCTTCGTTACAAAATTCAATTTAAATCAATCTCAGTTCAACAATTTCAATTAAATAGTTAAAGGTTCAATTTAAATTTTCCTTAAAACCATTTTTAATTTATATCGACTTCAAATCCAGGTTTGAACTACAAATTTAAACCACTTTCCATTCAATAGAGTTCAAAGTTTAAATATTCAGATAATTTACAATAACTCAATTTGAAAATTTTAATTTATATTTCAAAATTCAACTTTGATTTTATTTAATTTTGAAAATATTCACTTAATCATTTTCAATACACTTAAATAAAGTCTCAAATTATAAATTTAAATCAAAATTAAATATTCCATCACAATTTATTAAATTTTGAAAATGTTCACATTTATAAATATTTAAATAAAGTTTCAAATTACAAATTTAAATCAAATGAAATATCTAACTTCAATTATATTCAATTTTGAAAATATTCACTTAATCACTTTTATAAACATTTAGATAAATCTCAAATTACAGACTTAAATAGAAATTAAATATTAAATATCTAACTTTATTTCATTTTGAAAATATTCATTTAATCACTTTTAGTTAAATCAAGTTATAAAATCGTATCTTTCTAAATTAATAAGTTTCAAATTAATTCTTATTTATATTCGAATCTCCAACCAATTAAATTACAAATCAATTTCAATTTATCTTTCCAACCTTAATTTATTAAAGTTATTACAAAATCTATTTTCAAAATATTATATAAATGCAAATAAATATTTAAACATATTATATATAAATTAAATTAAATTTTAATAAATTAAATCTTATTATTAAATTTATTTTATATTAAATATTATTTTATATATTTTTAAAATAATAAAATTATAAGTAAAATCTTAAAAATTATACTTTCAAAACTTACTTATAAATTTAAAATTTCTAAAACATATAATTTTAGAAATCTAACTTTTTCATGTACATAAAATAAGATATATATATTATATTTAAAAAAATCACTATTTATTAAAACCCATCTATTTTCTTTCAAAACTTTGAAATCAATTTTAAAATAGACCAACGTTGTCCGTATATAATTTTCTATCCTATGGTCAAGTGATACAGATATTTCTCATTTCAATCCGCAATAATTTAATATTTACGGGTATATATATTTTCAATCCGCTATCCTAAAATTCGAAAATAGACAAAATCGCATGGGTCTATCATTTCAACCCATAATGATTTTCTCTAATTCATAAGATCCTTCGGGTATGTATCATTTCAACCCATAAGGATTTCCAAAGTAAAAGGGAACTTGTAGTGTGAGAACAACAGAATAATATTATAAAATGACATAGCATATGTATGGAAAATATAATCATAATTAACAGTTTAAATTATATATATATATATATATATATATATATATATATTAGGTTATGGTGTCATATGTCAATTAATATGGGCAAACAATTGTAGACAATAACATATCATACTTACAATTTAACAATTCAAATCTAACAACATATTTCAAACGTCATTTCATGTGAAATCAATTACTAAACATAAGAATGTTTATCGTAAGTGATTGCTCACCTTTCATGGCTAGAAAACAACGAGAATGAAAACAGTGACACAGACACGCACACGGATAAGCGACAAAGATAGAAACTGCGGCTGAAATCTCCAGACAATGACGAACAAAACCAAGCTAGCATGATCTTGAATTTGATGAAAACAAAATATACATATATATTATATATTTTCTCCTTGTAAATTTTATTTTACTTATATGTATAACAGTACTACACTTAAAATTCAACAATTTTCAAATACTTAAAATTCAAAAAAATTCAAATACACTTAAAATTCAACAATTTTAAAATATATAACAGTACCTTCACATATGAAAGTTATTAGATATAAGTTTCAAAACCTCAATTTGAAATACACTTGACGCATATAAAACTGAAAAAAATAAAATATAAAACAAAAAATCATAAACTCATATTTTTAACAATTGGAAAGGTAGAAAAAATATGAAAATAGGCAGTGCTGTTCTAGAAGAGGAGGATGGCCGTAGGGTTCTAACGGTGAGGCATGCGGCAAGTATAGTAGTTTGGCGAATGAAGGCTGCTATGGTGAAAAATTTCGGCGTGGCTAATGTTGGAGAGGGTGGTGCAGGCTTGGGCTCGTGGTGCTGTTTGTGGCGAGGGTTTCAGCTGACAATGGCAATGGGTGGAGTTGCGGAGATATGTGGCAGTCAAGCTAGAGGGCGGGTCCGGGTATGTGCTTCGATGCAGGTTGATGGAGGCGAGGTCAGAGAGTCTCGGGATTGCAGAGGCTGATGGTGGGAAAAGCTTCTTGAGTGGGCTGTGAGTTCAGGCTATGGGTATTGTGGAAGGCGGGATGTTCCACCGATGGGCGCGGATTTCTGGAAGAAAATGCGGCGCTAGGTAGATGCGGTAGGTTCAAAGCTAAGGGAAGAGTGGCAGGAGGGAATGGGAAGTCGGGCTATTAATGGAGGTAGGAGGAGAGGACGAGCAAGCAGGCTAAAGGGACGATGAGTTTGCGGGCTGACTTGATGTGCAACATGGGGTTTAGACAGGGTAAAACGCACGAAGGTGGGATATAGACTGCTCTTAGGCAAAAAAATGAATGCAAACAGTTATCTTCCTATTTTTCACTTTATTTTTATTTTTTATTTTTTATTATATATGAAGCAAACACAGAATGGAGGGGCAAGAAGATAGAAAATAGGAATGAAGAGAATGAAATGAAAGGACTACCAAAAATATAAATTGGACATGTGGAAAAGAAAAGGTCATTCCAATTGAATTTAGAAAATATTAATAGCCAAAGGCCAATTAATTTACACAGTAATAAATTAAAGGTCATAGAAACCCAAAAGTCCCAAATACGGAACTTATACGACAAACGTTTTATTGATTTCGCCACGTACCGGACACCGAAATGCATAAATGAATATACTATGGAGATCAGCATGACAAGACGAACAAATTGGTACACAAATATTAGAGATATTACGATCCTATCAAAACTCGTTATTTGCTGCCAAAACTGCTGCTAAAACGCCGAAAATAATATAAACGGAGATAGAGCAGCCCAAATTTAGCAAAACGAAACATGATGTCACACTCAGAAAATGATTTACATTTTTACTAAATAAAAATATTCCTATTTCAAAAGTATTTAGTTTCCAACAAATTTAACTGATTTTAAATTTTAATTAAAAATTTCACAACAGAATAAACTTAAATATTTTCAAATGAAAATATGCCACTTGCTATGCTTCAATATACGCATACCAAATATTAAATTTTCATTTCTAACATTTTATTGTATATTTTCAAGAAAATCTTTAGTTAATTACTTTATAAAAATCGTTAAAATTTATAGGTCGTTACACTCTCCCCCACTCAAAATTTTTCGTTCCCAAAAAGGAATGAGATAGAAGAATAGAGGTAACAGAAAGGAAAGATAGATTCAAAATGCAAATTATCAAATACAAAAATAAATTTAAAACCATAAACATTTCATTTTTGGACATCCTATCACTTATATTTATATTGTATTTTATTCAATTACATATTCTTATTACATTTTACTTTTTTCAAGTAAGTTTGTTTCTGAGTATAATTGAGTACTATTCAAATTTGCCTTTTATTTACAACATTTCTATTAAGCAAAAACTTAGTTTGAACACTTTATTGCTTAAGTTTCTCTTGTATAACCTCAATTACATATTCACATTAACATTTTAATTTTTTTGAATATATTAGGTAAGTTATATATATGTTTTAGAATGCAATTGAGTATTACACAAATAAATTTAATCCAAATTCAACTGTTTCAAGTTATTTCAGTTCCATTTCTATTTTAGATACTTCAATTATTCAAAAAATTTGCTTCGTTTAAATAATCGAAAACCATCACTTAACATAAAACATAGGAATTAAATTGTCGGTTTCACTTCAAACCACTTAGAAATATATATATGTATGTGTGTATATATATATTATAAATCAAATCATACTCAAGAAATTCAAATCAAATCAATTTTTCAACAAAAGTGTAGCGAAGCTACTAAGTGGTCTCCCCATTTTGAGACTCGAAAATGAACGTCGATGGTGCTACAGTCATCACCGAAATTATTTTTCAACGACAAAAGAGGAGAGAATAGAATTACTACTTTTAAAATTCTTTGAAAACAATTTCCATTCGAAAATACTTTCAAATAATAATATTTTTCCAAAACCTTGAAAATCAAATTTGAAAAAGCACCTAAAATTTAATTCTCAAATCCTTAGTTTAAATTCATTTCATTTGCAAATCAAATTTATAAACTATTTTTTAAAATTTCATCTCCTTATAACATATAACAATAGTCAATCATTTAAGAATGTCGACAAAACAATAAATGATAATCTAGTATCATCATTTCTAACAATCAATCCATTCAACCGTCTAATTTTTAGAAAATTATACCATTATATAAAAAATATATAACCATACATAGAATTATTCCATTTACCCATTTTGAAAACAATATTCCATCAGTTGGCTTTGTTCAAGTGTTTTGCAATTCCTATCGATATCGCTTGCCAGATGAATTGACCGCAACCCAAAATTCAAACTTAAGAAATCAAACAACACAATATAAAACATTTTATATTAATTACAAATACTCTCAAGGATGATTCAAAAATGGATTTTAGAACAAAAATTGTAACAACCTGAAATTTAAGTTATAGTAATTAACGAATTAATTAAATGATAAAATAACTTTATGAAATTATCAGAATTGAGCCACAGGAGTTACACTATTGTGTCCGCGGTAATTTTTTGGTCAATTTTCCCATATGGTTTGTCAAAATTCGAGCTAGAGCGAAGAAGATACACAAGAAACAAGAATTCAGAAATTTAAAGAAAAAAAATAATATATAGGCAATGTCGACCCAAGAATCGAGCCTCACCTTTGCTAGGTCGACCCTAGCATATGTTGGTCGACAGGGAGGTCGACCCACCTTGCATTCCTCAAGTTGCTTCCTCCAGTTTTGAGTCGAACATGTCATTTTACTATTTTCTTCAAATCCGGTGCATTCATGCTTCCATCCGACGGTTCCCAGCGAGCCTATAGCGTGGTCGCACCAGATTTAATCTTCAAATCCAATGGCCTGAGATCCCTAAGTAAGGCTATAAATAATACCCTAGGCCTATCTATTTTTTCATTCAGATTTTCTCCCATTGGGCTCATTGCTTGAGGCCGAATCCTAAATAGAATATTTTTCTAAAGAGAAGATCTTTTTAATTAATATATTTTACACCCTAAAAGTGGATCCGAGAAGGCCAAGGAAAAGAGCTAAGGATTACAGGTGAGTTTAGTAATTAATTTAGATTTTTAAGTAATTTAAAATAATAGTGTTCACAATAGTTGTAGTTTTTCTGCAATTTTGAGACAGCTATTGTATAAGTTATTTACCGCTAGTTTTTAAAGTTTTTTTCAGTCTATTTTATTTATTCATTTTTATTCATCTATTTTATTTAGTAGTTTACAGTTATTTACTGTTATTTGCATTTATTTACATCTGTTTTACATTAAAATTTAGTCTATAAATGTTAGTTCCTTTTTCTTTATTTTTATTCGAATAGAATATTAAAAAGAGAATAATTTGCAAATATGGATTAAAATAGAATCACACTAAATTTGCAGAAATTAGATGTAAAATAAGAAAGATTGTAATAAAAAGGAGATAGACTAAAATAGGATAATTTGAGACATTTGCAAGCAAGTTTATAACTAGTAGTTACAACTAAAAAGATAGAAAAGAAGAATAACAATTATAACGTGGGTTATAATTAAGCAGAAAAAATAGTATAGGCTTATTTTAAAACTTAGAATAAGCTAATAAGAAAATATAGCAGAGGTAACAGAAGAGGCTTATTTTAAGACTTAGATAAAGTTAATAAGCAAATATAGCAGAAATAACAGAAGATGCTTATTTTAAAGAACTTACACTAAGTAAATATGCAAAGATAGAAATAGGGTCTATACCAATAACATTCCCGTTCAGTCATGAAATAATGGTTCCACAACAGATTAGTTGAGGCTGGGACACACTTATGCTAACTAGGGTAATTATGGGAACAATAGATAGAAGCTCAAATCAAGGGATTTGGGAAAGGGACGCAACAAGATTTTATTTGTTAGGATCCATTTCCGGCAGAATTTCCCTTTCAGACTAGGACTGATGGTCTCACAAAACACTTAGGTGAGACTGTGCAGGGCCTTATCTTACTAGGACTGATGGTCTCACAATAGAACAAGTGAGGATGGACACGCTTATGCTGAAGCAAGTAGATAAGAGGTCAAAAGAGGGAGCAACAGACAGTGCGAACTGGCTGTGACCAAGCGTGCGGCATCAATGCAGGGAGATAAGTCGCTATTGAGTTCCAAAGAGCTACAGTTGTTTTTTGTTGTGGGACAGACAGGATGGGACTAGCTCACAGTGGCAAAATAGAGATGGAAAGCCAAAAGAAGAGTAGAATTAGGATTTCAGCCTAATTAAACTAGGATTGGGGTTTTAGCCTAATCAAAATAGTTTTAGAAAAGTGCAAACAATCCAATCAAAACTAACTAAGCAAAGAAAATAGATAAACAGTATTTTATTCTAATTCTGTCTTTCTTTTATTTCCTTTTATACTAGAACTATTGCCAAGTATATTATCTTTATCTTGCTTAAAATAATAGTAATTACTTTCATTCACCAAACTTATAGTCTGACCCACTCCTCTATTTACTCTTTCTCCCCCATAGGCCAGCAAAGGCAAGGACAGTAGGTTTGTATTTCTTGGAGACTCATTTGCAAAGCTTTCTCATTCTTCACGTATTCTTCTTCTTTTCAGTTTTCTTTTCATGTGACTTTAGATAAATTGGTAACTTATGAGAGGGAAGATTCTTACTACTTATGTACTCTAATGATGTGACTGAGATGGTGTTTTTCACGAGACATATGTATTCGATTTTTAGACATATTATGTATTTAGTTTTATGACTTATTTTATGGAGTAATGAAGTTTAATTTTAAATGTTTCCCCTATTTTATTCATTTTGTCTTGTGAACCTTAGTCTCTATAAAGTTTTAGTTATACCTATAACGCACCATACCCTTTAGTGTGTCCTTTTTGTGCATACTAAGGTATGTGAGGGTGTTTCAAAGATAGAGATTCAAATTTAGAGTGACCCTAACCAAAAAGAGCACTAACTAAGAAGATAGGCTCGAAAGCAAGATAAGATAATTAAATTAGGAAAGAGGAAAGATGAATAGACTTATATTAATCACAGCGACCTTAACCGGATAAACCGAGACTCTGTTTTTAGAAATAATGTGCCTAAGGAATCGGACATTGTCCTTCCAGAAATGGCATTTAGAAAATTTGGCTTTCAACTTATGACTCCTAAGAGTTTGGAAAACATAGCTCAAATAAGATTCATCTTCCTTCTCTGACTTAGAAAAATGAGAATATCATCAACGAAACCAGGACAAAATTGTTGAGAACATCGTGGAAAAATGTGATTCATGAGATCGACGAAGAAGGAAAGGGTATTGATTAGTCCAAAGGACATGACTAACAATTCATAGAAACCGTTCTCTGTTCGTAAAGCTGTCTTGAGAATGCTCTCCTCGGCTACATGAAGCTGGTGAAAACCGGTAGCAAGATCAAGCTCCAGGAATTAGATCGATATGGAATTCAATTTCCCGCTTGGGAGGTCGAGAAGTGACTTCACCAAAGACATCCAGAAATAGTTGGACAACAGGGGTGGAGTCAAGATCACTAGGCAGTGAATCAAATAAAAAGATAAAACTGCCTGCATAATCCTGAGGCATTCGACATTCAATCACAAGAGAATTACCCTGGTCATCTACTACAGAAACGGTTCAGGATTTGCAAGAAATAATAGCATCAAAACCAAGGACATAGAAATCTCCAGTGAATCGATGCCAGTTGTAAAGGAGTTTCACCTGTTTACAAATCGTACTAAGGTTGGCGGGACCATTGATGGGTTGGTCACACATAAGGATGAAGTTGCCAATTGAGATTACAAGATTTTCCCAAATTTATTATAGATATCAACAGAAATAGAGCAATGGAATGCTCCAATATTAAGAAGAAAATGAATAGGAAAAGAAAGAATGGATTTTAGAACAAAGGGAAAGTTCCAAAATTCAAAGGAAATCCAAATCTAAGAGGATCCTAACAAAGAATTTCAAGCTCGAACGAAGATGATTCTATAATCAAATCCCCTCATTTTAGGGTATTACTACCCTATCTCGAATGAGTTTTTACTCCATGTGCTATGTTTTGTCTAAACCAGAGCACACTTGTAACAAATGACTATTTTAAACCATTAAAATTGAAAATCATATACACATGTCAGACTTGAATTTCTCAAAACGACAGATTGTTAATTTATATTTGGAAAATCTTAGCATATACAATAAATAAATCAATCATAGAATCACAAACATAGAGTAATATAAAAATAAGCAGCGGAATAGATAAATAGTAGTTCATGAAGCAACTACATAAACATCGGAGTTAAAAACAAAATACAACAGAAATCCCAAATACATAGAAGTCTCAATACAGAAGCAAATGACAAGTCTAAACATAAACTGGAACTAATTGAAAGCTGAATAGGTAAAAGACAGATCTTTAAGCAAAACTCCAAGCTACAAAGGTGATTCTCAAATGCTGTGACACTCAGTCTGACCCGAGCATAAAGTAAAACACAAAACGCTTGAGTTAGTATTAACATTCTTATGTAAGTAAATTAACTCAAGTGAAATGTCTAAGTGAAATACAATATAACTTAAAGGATGTTTGGGATTCCGTTCCTTAAGGATCCGTTAAACTATCTACATACATAGTAAATATGCTATATATATAATGTATATAGTAAAGTAAACTATTAAATAGCATTAAGGGTTTACCCATATCCCCCTTAACACATTTTATATATATTCTCGTAGTTTATACAGTAATGTAATTGCTCCGTAAACTGGGTGCCTATCAGAGAACACCACATGGGTACAGTACAAACCAAACTCGTAGAGAGCGCGATAAGGCATGTGATAAGGCACACGAGGCAATGCCTAGTGTAGGATACTACCAATTTATGGATTCGGACTGGTGGTAATGCAAAGAAGCACTACTACCCGCCTCGAGACACACTCCTAAATCAAAGGTGCACCCAAATCACAAAGTAATAGAATAATATCGAAGAAATGTGCCCGATAGGGTGAGCGAACCCACTTGGCCAGGTATGGCTCATGTTTTAGTCACATCAACCCGACTAGCGGGAGTTAAGGCTGCATTCATACCTTATATTAACATTGCAAAAACATCTTCGTTTTGCAAAACCGTCCTACTTCTTTCTGGATTCTCCACCACGTATATAGTTTTTAAAGTGGTTTTAGGTATTAGCAGAGAGTATGACAATATCCGATCCTGGTCACTTTAACAACCAAAAGCTTATTGTACCGTGGTCATTTTTCATTTCAAACAGCTCATACTTCATTTCAAAATATCATATTCATTTGAAAATCATATCACTTTCGAAATCATATTCACTTCCAAAATCATAACTATAAAATAGTTTAAACCATCATAACAAAATATTCGCATTTAAATCCATCAAATCTAAATCATAACAGTTCCAACTTAAACATTTTAAATATTGAAAATAGTTTATATATTAAAAATAGTTATAAATTAAAAAAATTATATATTTAAAAATAGGTTGTAGATTAAAATAGTTTATGTATTAAACAAAGTTTATATATTAAAAATAGTTTACATGTTAAAAATAGTTTATATTGAAAATAGTTTCAAATTAGAATTGTTTCTTCCAATTTCACAAATCAATTCAAATCGATCTTAGTTACAAAATTATATTTAAATCAATCTCAGTTCAACAATTTCAATTAAAAGGTTAAAGGTTCAATTCAAATTTTCATTAAAACCAATTTTAATTTATATCGATTTCAAATCCAGGTTTGAACTACAAATTTAAGCTACTTACCATTCAATAGGTCTCAAAGTTTAAATATTTAGACAATTTACAATAACTCAATTTGATAAACGATATTTATATTTCAAAATTCAACTTTAATTTTATTTAAATTTGAAAATACTCACTTAATTATATTTAATACATCTAAATAAAATATCAAATTACAAATTTAAATCAAAATTAAATATCCCATCTAAATCTATTAAATTTTGAAATATTCACTTTTATAAATATTTAAATAAAGTTTCAAATTGTAAATTTAAATCAAACTAAATATCTAACTTCAATTATGTTTATTTTGAAATATTCACTTAATCACTTTTATAAATAATCAGATAAATCCCAAATTACAAACTTATGTCAAAATTAAATATCTAACTTTATTAAAATTTGAAAATATTCATTTAATCACTTTTAATTAAATCAAGCTATAAAATCATACCTTTAAAAATCAATAAGTTTGCAAACAGTTCTTATTTATATTCAAATCTCAAACCAATTACATTACAAATCTATTTCAATTTATTTTTCCAACCTTAATTTATTAAAGTTATTACAAAATCTATTTTTAAAATATTAAATAAATTTAATAAATATTTATACATATTATATATACTAATTGAATTAAATTTTCCAAAATTAAATATTATTATTAAATTTATTTTATATTAAATCTTATTTTAAATATTTTTGGAATAATAAAATTATAATAAAATCTTAAAAATTATATTTTCAAAACTAACTTATAAATTTAAAATTTTTAAGATATATAATTTTAAAAACCTAAAATTTTCATATATGTATATATAAATAAAATCTATATATTATATTTAAAAAAATCAATATTTATTAAAACCCATGTATTTCCTTTTAAAAATTTGGAAATCATTTTCAAAATAGACCAACGGTGTTCGTATATAATTTTATATCCTATGGTCAGGTGATATGGATATTTATCATTTTAATCCGCAATAATTTAATATTTACGGGTATATATTATTTCAACCCGCAATCCAAAAATCTAAAAATCAATGAAATCACTTGGGTTTATCATTTCAACCCATAACGATTTTCCCTAATCTATAAGATCGTTCAGCTTTGTATCATTTTAACCCATAGCGATTTCTAAACTAATAGGAAATTTGCAGTGTGAGAACAACAGAATAATATTATAAAATGACATAGCATACTAATAGCAAATATAATCATATTAACTTTAAATAAAATATACATACATATACATATACATACATACATACATACATATATATATATATATCAGGTTATGTTGTCATATGTCAATTAATATCGGTAAACAATTGCAGATAACAGCATATCATACTTAACAATTTAACAATACAAATCTATATTTCAATCGTCATTTCATTTGAAATCATTTACTAAACATAAGAATGTTAACCGTGAGTGATTTCTCACCATTTGAGGCTAGATAACAACGAGAATGAAAACATTGACATGGACACGCACATGGATAAGCGACAAAGCTAGAAACTGCGGCTGAAATTTCCAGACAGCGGCGACCAAAACAAAGCTAGCACAATTTTTAATTCGACGAAAACAAAAATATTTATATAATATATTTTCGCCTTATAAATTTTTTTTATATGTACAAAAGTACTACACTTAAAATTCAACAATTTTCAAATACTCAAAATTCAAAAGTTTTCAAATACATTTAAATTCAACAATTTTAAAATATATATTACATATAAGTATCGAAACCTCAATTTTCGAATACACTTAATGCTTATAAGTTGAAAAAAAAATATAAAACGAAAAAACCATAAACTCATATTTTAAATAATTGGAAAGGTAAAAAAGAAAACAAGCAGTGCTATTCTGGGAAGAGGAGGATGGCCATGGGGCTCTAGTGGAGACGCTTGCAGCAAGGACAATGGTTTGGCGAATGAAGGGTATTGTGGTGGAAAATTTTGACGTGGCTGATGTTGGAGAGGGTGGTGCAAACTCGGGCTCGTAGTGCTGCTACGGACGAGGGTTTCAGTTGGCAGTAGCGATGGGTGGAATTGCTGAGATAGGTGGTACTCAAGGTAGAGGGCGGGTCCGGGTATGTGTTGTGCTTCGGTGAAGGTAGGTAGAGTTGATGGAGGCATGCTTAGAGAGTCTCGGGTTTGCGAAGACTGATGGTGGGAAAGGCTTCCTGAGTGGGATGCGAGTTCAGGCTGTGGGTGGTGTGGAAGGTGGGTTGTTCCATTGATGGGCGTGGCAATATGGGATTTTGGGCAGAAAAGGAGGTGCTGGGTGGATACGTTAGGTTCAAGGCTAAGGGAAGAGTGGCAGGAGGGGATGGGCGATCGAGTTGTTAATGGACGTGGGAGGAGAGGACGAGCAAGTAGGCTGAAGGGGATGATGGGTTTCCAAGCTGATTTGGTGTGCGGTATGAGGTTTAGGCAGGGTGATGGCATGAAGGTGGGATGGACTGCTCTCAGGCAAAAAAAGAATGCAAACAATTATATTCCTTTATTTTTATTTTTTTTTATTATACACAAAGCAAACACAGAACGAAGGAGCAAGAAGATATAGAATAGGAATGAAGAGAATGAAAATCAAAGAACAACCAGAAATATAAATTGGACATGTGGTAAAGAAAAGGCAATGGTAATTGAATTCATCAAATATTAATAGCTAAAGGCCAATTACTTTACACGGCAGATAAATGAAACGCATAGAAATGCAAAAGGCCCAAATATGAAACCGATATGACAAATCATTTTATCGATTTCGCCATATACCGGACACCGAAATGCACAAATGAATATACTACGGAGATCGGCACAATGAGATGGACAGAATAGCACATATTAGAGATATGACCATCCTATCAAAACTCGATATTCGCTGCCAAATCTACTGCTAAAACACCGAAAATAATATAAACGGGGCTAGAACAGTCCAAATTTAGTGAAACGAAATATGGCGTCATACTCAGAAAATGATATACATTTTTATTATATAAAAATATTTAGATTTCAGAAATATTTAATTTCCATCAAATTTAACTGATTTTGAATTTAAATTGAAAATTTCACAACAGAATAAACTTATATGTTTTCAAATGAAAATCTGCCACTTGTTATGCTACAATATACGCATGCCAAATATCAAATTTTCATTTCTAAAATTTTATTATATATTTTCAAGAAACTTTTTAGTTAATTACATTATAAAAATCGTTAAAATTTCCACGTCGTTACAGAATATGTAACAACCCTATTGTTAATTACCTATTAAGTTTAATTATGGTTAATTAATTCTATTTTATGGTTTATGAAATTTAATTATGTAATTAAATCTAGTTTTTGGAACAATTGATTTAATTTATTTAAGAAACGACTTACATTTCTTAACGAGGATTTCAATCTAAAGTTGAAATGTTATTGAATCGATTATTCAAATTTGCATTTGAAATATTAATTAGGGAAATTGATTGGGAATTTTATATGGATTTTTATGAGTTTGGAAAATTCATGAAAAATCTTATAATTATGTAAAATGGATTTATTTGGATTTAAAAGTTGTTAACTTGGAATTTTCCGTTTAATGAAAATAAGTGGTTCTCTCTCTTTAAAATATTAAAAAGAAGGTCAAAATAGTTAAATTATACTTCTTTCTTTTATTTTGAAGTTAAAAGATTGAAGTATATTTAGAGTTTCGATATAAAATTTCTATGTGAAATCTAAATAGAAAAGAAGGTTTAAAAGTGAGAAAAGAAGTGAGATAGAGTTTTAATTCATTTAATTAAAACTTGGGTTTAGGCCAAATTAAAATTCAGCCCATTATTGCAAATAAGGGAGAAACCTTTTCTCCTTAGGAATTGTGAATGAACTATACATTAATTTGCAAAAGATAGTAAACAAATGAGTAGGTTTCTTAAAGATATAAAATTCAAAACCCCTAGAGAGCAAAAATCAACATTTTGAATTGGAAATAAATTCTAATAAAATCAACAAAAATTTAAGTAAGCTTCTACATCACTTCTGCATCCTTTAGGTTCTTTAAATTGGTGTTTTCAGTCTCATTTTTAACCTAAGTGCTGTTGTTTGAATTTGGATTTTTGAGTTTTTAGGTATATTTGAGATTAGCAAAGAGATTACAAGATCTAGCAAGGCTTAAGTGGAGACTTAGCAAGTATTAAGAGGTTAAAAAGGTGAGTGATCCTCACCAACTATCTGTAATAAGGCTACATATGCTTCAATTATTGAATTGATTTCTGTTTTGATTGTATATGATTGAATGGATGATAAGTTATTGAATGATCTTTGGTTGTATGATGTTTGTTGATTGTGAATATCTTGGATGTTAATCACTATTAGTAATTTGACCATACCTATTTCATTTCTCATCATAATTTGATAATTTTTAATTTACTGGAAAGCTTAAACTTTTATCTACAAGTTTCATGTTTTGAGATTTGTAAAATTTTGAGATTATGAGGGTTGAAAATTGTTTTTTATTCCGTTGTCCTGAGAATATAACAGGAATTAATAATTTGAACCTGAGAATTGTTTTGGCCATAAATTTTGAACCATAAGTCCAAATTTGATGACCGTTTTCTTTTTTGCAAACTTAGACTTTTGTTTACAACTTTCATGCTTGATTTTTGCAAAATTTTGAGTTTAAATGGTCGAAATAGCATTTCTTTATCGCTGTCTGAGAATAAACGACAGAATTAATAAATTTAAACTTAAAAATTAATTTGATGATCATTTTATTTTTTAAAATCTTAGGCTTTTGTCTATAACTTTCATGTTTTGAGTTTTGCAAAATTTTGAAGTTTAAATAGTCGAAATAGCATTTCTTGGCATGAGAATAAATGACGGTGTTGATAAAATTAAACCTGAAATTTAGTTTGATCATGTCTTTTGAACCGTAAGTCCATATTTGAAGATCTTTTTCTTGTTAAAAAGCTTAGACTTTTATCTACAACTTCCATATTTTGATTTTTTCAAAATTTTAGGGTGAATTTTTTTATTGTAAAGTGTATGTATTCTCTTTATATATATGGTAGCAGTAATTTACAAAAGAAAGTTATTTGTATAATTTTTAGATAAAAAGAAATGAGTCTTAATTTATATAAAGACGCATATATATGTGAACTCGAAAATCGATTTTATAAACATTCTTCTAAATTAGAAATTTCTTGATAAATTATATTTTTAATTGGTAATAGCTATTGATTAACTATGGAAAAGAGAAATTTATATAAATGTGATTTCAAAACATTTTTTCATGTTTTCTTTAAAATATGGTTCTGGTGATTTTAATTAAGTATTTAGAATAAATTTTTGAGATAATATTTCGAGAGCCTTAATTCTATAATATGAGAAATATTAATAATCGACTTACTGTTATTGATTGGTTTAAATGCTCATAAATAACGCTTCATCGAAGATGGTATAACTCATTGAATAGAATACTTGAGTGGAATTTACTAACCCATTATTAAATACCTGGATTTCACAGGTAGTATGAATTTCTTTAGTTAAATTTGTGTGATTGCATTTTTGGAAGTATTTAACACTTTAGGGTTGTATTCTCTTTTTGTGTTCGGCATTTATGTAGGCCGATAGATCCTTAAGAGATATATAGTTTTGGTTTTTCGGTTATATCAGTAATGAGTGAGTTTTACTAGCTTCTAGTGAATACTTGAATTTCATCAAACGGTATAGGACATTTTGGTTAAGCTCTCATTTTACTTAAAGTGATGGTATTTAGCACTTTAGAGCGTGTTTTCTTTTGGTGTTTGGATTTTAGGCCGATAGATCCTTAAGAGGTATACTGATGGATTTCTTTACAATCTATGAATTATATATGCTAAGATCTTTGTATTATGTGTTCTACGGTCATCTTGATCAGTATGGACAGTCCTTGTAATCCGGTGGGATTTCGTTTTTTCATGGTATGGACGATCCTTGGTATCATATGGGTATGGATGATACCAGATTTTTGTTTTCCATAGCCTGGACAATAATTGGAATTGGTACGGACGATCAGGGCGATCGATATGGATTAGGTTTCTTAGATTTTGAAATATAATTTTTTTTTTGTGGAATTCTAGGTTACGTGGTTTTAATATGTTCATGCATTGAGACAAATTCTGAGTTAAATCATTTCAATGACTAGTTCATATTCATGACATCCGTATTTATTTATAATGTCGTATACTCTTGTGTTATATCTTATTCTCACCCTTTTAGATATATAGAGATAGTATGACCCGTTTATTTTATAATACTTGGGTTAGGCCGAGACTTTTCAGGTTACAAGATATGTGGGCTTTTGGGTAGGTGTGCTAACATGAAGATAGACTATTTTGAATTTTCAGTTTATCTTCTGTAGGATATATATATATATATACACACATATTTATATATACATATATACACACACATACTATACATAGAGAGAGAGATACACACACACACACATATATATATACAAATGATGGGATGTATATTTTAAGATAATGACTTGTTTTGGATGTATATTATTTAGGTCTAATATTATATTTTGTAGACTCATGGTATGTATTTGTATATAATGTATATTATTCTGCTGTGGTGTGTGACTATTATTTTATATGATATACTATTATGATTTTGAGAAACCAGTATGATTATTACTTTAGACTAAAATTGTACACGTCAAATTTTATTCCATATATTCAGTAAAATAGTAATTATGACTAGTTAGTGTTAGTTTAAAGATAGATTCACGTTTGGTCGCACTTAACAAGCCGCATTCTCCATGTTATTAAACAACATTATTTATAATGTTCTTTAATAATATGGGTAGAGTGGTGAGGTCGTTACAAAATGCAAGGTCATTAGTGTTACAC
Source organism: Allium cepa (assembly GCA_030765085.1). Lineage (NCBI taxonomy): Eukaryota > Viridiplantae > Streptophyta > Magnoliopsida > Asparagales > Amaryllidaceae > Allium > Allium cepa. Next base: position 407,318,445 of record CM060939.1, on the reverse strand, counting down.
AACAGAAGTCTGCCCATGCAAAGGGCTACCTGCAGTTATGTGTACATTATACTGATGTTAGAGATATCCAACCATAGGACCCATAGAGAATATACACTTTCACATAGATGAAGGAATATCCCAATAGATAGAGGAATCTGCTTCAATGATAGGAAGAGGGTATTGCCTTGATTGCAATAGGCAATTTAAATGAGATGATGAGTGAAGATCGCCACTTTGTCAGCATGTGCTGGTACCAAATAAAGGATTAGGGCTATGTATAGGTAGAGAACGTCATCTTCCGTTAGGGGTCAATGGATAACAAATGTTACACCTCACGGGTTACACAGCCACTAGTGTACGGACCACATTAGGTCGTGCATCGCCACGTTGTTTTCCAATTTGTTTGTTAGGAGGCAAGGCTGCTTAACCCTATTAAGGAGTTCTTCCAAATCGTGCATGGGATAGTTAGTGGAGCAAGTGCACAGCTTGTGGGGCTGAGTCCACCATATTCATAGTTAGTAAAGCTAAGTCAACGACCGGGAAGCAGAAAAGAAAATCCCTAAAAGTTCAAGCTAGATTACGGCTAAATTATTGTAAAGCAATTAATAGGAACTACAGGAGTTCCTCGGTATGTGCAACGACGAGATCGTGATATAGCAAGGGTGATAGATCCTGGTAGGGTGCTGATATATATACACAAATGGAGATAGTATGTAGGTCCAATGGGGGAACATTGTACTTATATTTTTATGTAAGTACATAGATATAATCTACCACGGGTGGATAGGAAATGTATCGTACGCGTACGTGGAGTCGAATCGACCAAGTAAAACTAGAGACATAACATGAAATGGAAGACAATCGATATAAGCTAGTATTATGTATAAAGTATATAATCTTCTAGTCATCGGAACGTTATTCTGACCTCCTCCACATTAAAACCCACAAGATATTTTAGAAGGTCGAGTACTGGTGCAAGATAGGTTCACTTTACATGCTCGGCACTGATAAGTACACTAGATATTGGAAGTGTCAAATTGGTCGGTAGCTATATGTTTATTATACTTTACTATTCTGCAGTGAGTTTCTACCAATAGTGATCTGAGAGCATTTATTTGTTTATTTACAAGATACCAAAACAATGATCCATCCTTAAGTGGACTTGGATTTTCGATATAGTGAAAATTCAGACCCACTGAGGTGTGGGTCGTTGCAGACTATCCATACCCTTTTTATTTTGAATTATGACTTGTCTATCTTTTCATTTTTTTATTTCGCTATCGTTTTACATATATTGCGCATATTCCTTTCTTAGACTATATTTTATAATATTTATAGTTCTTTTAATTTATTCTTAAAGATTTTCTATATTTTAATGCATTGAAATTACATTTCACCCAAATGGGATAGTTAACACTGTAACTTTCTATATCTTATCCAAAAAGGGAATTTGTGTTACGTTTCAAATTATAAGGAATTATCTTTTCATAACTATTGAAATAGATAGTACAAGGTGCGGTAAACATCCTAAGTTTATGCATCTCTTTCTTTTTGGGTCCATTCCTTGTAATTTCAACCGTTACACATTTATTTATACATTTCAAACTCGATAATATCTATAAATTCACACTGGAACAAGCTATATAATCCAATAATTAAAATATTACTTAAATCCTTACGTTTTTGTGTGATAGCTTAATATGCCATTTTATTTGCACAAATTATATTAAATTCAAAATCTGGAACTATCATATATTCTATAAGTTTCAGAGACTAATTTCAAGGACTATTAATACCTAATATTTTCCAAATACATGCAATACACAATTCCATGTTATCAATAATAGAATATGTGGGATGGGTTTATAAATTTTACTTCACATATACAATTTTTAGCATACAACTCCAATTTACATCCCAGGCATACAGGAAAAGATCTACAATAATATAAATCCATTATTATACAAAAATACATAACTCTCCACTCATCTTTTTAGTATCAGTGTTCTAGATTAGAAAATATATCTAGAATTATTTATGTTTTAGTTCTGGATTTACAATTTACCTTGGCTTTTGCGATTTGATTTGACCTTATTCGCTTCCTCAGTCATCCTCTATGGTTCTCAAATTGTATATACGTATAATCTATAACTATTTATAAGAATTTATTATTTAGAGGAGGGTGAAAATGCTAGAGCTCTGGCATTGCCCGGAAAATATGAGTTTAGAAGTGAGGGTCTAGGTCTATATTTATAAAGGTTCAAATCAATGCCAGTCGTTGGATTAAACTGTGTTAACTCTGGACCGTTTAGCCAATTGTTACTGTCGATTTTACTTAGGCAACGGACGACCATTCCTTATCTTTGGCCGACCGCTATCGGTCGAACTAGGTGTATCTAGGGCCATCTGCTCCTTTATTTTAACGGCGATTAATTGTCGTTGTTTAATTTTGTGTATTTTATTCCTTGTTCAAAACAATTACGTTATTTGTTTCCCTTGGCGTTTATTTTCCTTAGATTTGATTGAATGTGAACATCTCTTAACGTCTAAGTTTCCACTAACGTTAGCTTCAATTAAGTTTTATTACCATAATTACATATATAATTATTTCTGATTCAAAAACTTCAAACGTCAATAACTTTTTCATTTGAACTCCAATCAGAAAACTTTATAAATAAAAAGTGATCTGAAAATCGCCATAAACTCAATGTTGCAAGCTTCACAGCAAACTTCTAATGTTTTTAAATATTATATTTTTTGGTATTCCTATTTATTGACTAGTTTCTTTTTAATTAATTGTGGTAAAATTATGGGGTGTTACATTCTCTCCCCTTAAAAGAAGTCTCCAAAATTTCTCAAGAATTAAACAATGTAACATAACATAAACTATTCTAAATTAACAAATCAATTAGTTTGCAACCAATTTTGCAATCAACCATGTATAAGTGCATGTCACAACATATATGATGTGCATGCAAAATAGTCCTAATCGGCCCCTTCTATATGAATGCATTCCTTTAGAACAATTTTGAAAATATAGTGCAACAACCAAATAGACTGGCAATATATATATACATATATATATATATATATATATATGCAAATTTTAAAAATTAGAAACTTGTTTTTGCATCCAAATTTTCCCACACTTCATTGGATAAAAGTATAGTTCAACCAATTTTCCATCCATTCCTACCATCCAAAATTCTAGCAAATCGTTGATATCTAAGTTTGAAAATTCTATTTTCTAAACCTATATGTTTTTTCTTTATGTCTGGGAAAGGGTTTCGGATTGAAAATTCCATATTTCCGTCCTTTTCCTCTCGGGTATCCAACTTTCCATTATGCTTTGGAACCTTCTCTTTTGTCCAAATATATTCTTCCAACCTTTTCAATCAAAGTTTGCATAATTAATTTTTAAGTTGAAGTTTTTTTATTAAACAGAGTTATTTCAAAATCAACTTTTTTTCATCTATCAACAAGGTATATAGGAAATGATTCCATAGCCAAAATAGCTTCCTTATCTTTACTCGTATATTATATTACTACCAGTTCTGTTGCACGGTAAAATCCATACTAGCTAGCTAATTAGTTATTCCCCCATGCCAGGTATGCGGTATTTTAAAATTTTGAAAAATTCTTCTTTTTCTGCTTATAAATATTTTTATATTACTTTGTAAATTATCGGTAAAAAATTTAGGTTTTAAAAATTTTCATCGTAAAATTTTCAAAAACATTTTGCAAACATATTTTAAAAAGTAAATATTATTTTCCAAAGGTGTTTATATATATATATATATATATATATATATATATATATCAAAATAGATTATATCACACCTCATGAATCAGGGTTTAATCAATAGTCTAATTTGCATAATGGACTTCATGTATTTACATGGTAAATATTTATATTTCAAACATTTTCTTTTAATTATAATAGCAACCAGCAAACAAGTTTATTTGTAAGTTTCGATTTTTAAAATACAGGAGCATTGATCTATGGTTTCGGAATAACTTTTCCCCTATCATTCGCTTGTCAAAATTTACTCCCAAAAATTTCTACTTTTTGGGACTTAAAATCTTATTTCTTTTACCTTAGTAGCTAATTAAATAATTTTGCCCTTTTACTAATTTCTTTTCTTTTGCATTAGTTAAGCGCCTTTCCTGAAATTTTCCTGTTTGATTGTTTGCTTAATAAAGTTCTGTTCCACATAGTAAACACATAAAAAGAAATGTTTTCATAAACATTGTATGTATTTCACATAAAAGAAACAGCTAATGCTTACAACCTAAACTAAAAGAAAAACAACTATTGGAAGGAAAGATAACTACTACTAGTAGCTACTAGCTAATACTACCTATGGACTAGGAGATGGTCCTCCTCGAGAGCTATAGCCACAGCTGCATCCAAGTGATCGGATCATGGTGACTATGCACCCTAACTTACGCCCCTTGCGTTGCTGCACCACATGCACTCAGTATTTCGACCCGGTATTTCAAGCCATTCGCATCCGCACATGTCAAACTTGAATTGCTCAAAATAATAGATTGTTAATTTATGTTTGGCAAAACTCAGCATATATAGTAAATAAATCAATCACAGAATCACAGACATAGAGTATTACAACAATAAGCAGCGGAATAGATAAATATTAGTTCATGAAACTACTATAAAACATCAGAGTCTGAAATAAAATATAGAAGAATCTCAAATACAATTGAATCTCTAATACATAAGCAACTGCGAGTCTGAACATATATGACTAAAATAAACTGAAATAACTGAAAGCTGGATAGATAGATCTTCAAACAATGCTTCAATCTCCAAAGATGAGTCTCAAATGTTGTGACACTCGGTCTGAGCCGAGCATAAAGAAAAACAAGAAACACTCGAGTCAGGATTAACATTCTTATATCAATAAACACAACACAAGTGAAATGTCAACTGAAATACAAATAACTTATAGGATGTTTGGGATTTCCATCCTTTAAGGATCCGTGGAACTATCTACTATGTAGTAATATACGCAATTATAATAGTGTCTATAGTAAAGTAAAGTATTAATAGCATTAAAGCGTTACCTATATCCCCCTTAATACATTTTATATGATGTCGTAGTCTATACAAATACTGTAAACTCCACCCGCAGGTGGGCTACCAGGGAGCACTCCATAGGCACGACACAAAACAAACTCGTAGAAGGCGTGATAGGGCATGTGATAAGTCACGCAAGGCAATGCCAGGGTAGATATAACGTTTGCAGATCTTGACTGGTGTTAACACATAACAACTACTACTGCCCATCTCGAGACACGCTCCTAAATCAAAGGTGCACCCAATCAAATCACAAGTAATAGAATGGTAGCGAAGAAATGTGCCTGATCGGAGGAATGACCTTACTTAGCCCGACATGGCTCTTGTATTAGCCACATCAAGCTGACTCATGGGAGTCCGGGCTGCGCTAATACCTCATGTAGTATCTTCGCCAAACTATCCTACTTAGTTCAGGAATCTCCATCACATACACAGTTGTTAAAGTGGTTTTTGGTATTAGCAGAGAGTATGACAATATCCAATCCCAATCTCTTTAATAATCAAATGCTTATTTCACCATGGTCATTTCATTTCAAATAGTTCATACTTCACGTCAAAATATCATATTCATTTCAAAACCATATTAACTTGATATCATTATTCACTTTAAATAAATTCATTTCTAGAATCGTAACACTTTCAGAATTATAATACTTTGGAAATTATAACACTTTTGAAATCATAACACTTTTGAAATAATAACACTTCCAACTTAACAATTTAGATATTCAAATAGTATATATAAAAAATATTATAAATTAAAATATGTTATATATAAAAAATATATTAAAATAGCTGTAAATTTAAAAATAGTTTGTATTTATTTAAAAAGATTATGCGGGAACAGTTTCCAAATTTTAGTTGTTTCATCCAATTCCACAAATCAATTCGAATCTAATTTAATTCCAAAAATTCAATTTAAATCAATCCCAATTCAGCACTTCCAATTTAAAAGAGTAAAGATTCAATTCAAATTCTCAATAACCCATTTCAATTTTTATCGATTTCAAATCCAAGTTTGAACTATCATTTCAATAACAATAAGATTCAATGTTTAAGTATTCAAACACTTAGATATAAGTTTCATTTATATTCCAACATTTAACTTTAATTTTATTCAAATTGGAAAATATTCACTTAATCGTTTTAATAGCAATTAAATAAAATCTCCAATTACACCTTTAAATCAAACTACATATTCAATATTTAAATTATTTAAAATTTGAAAATACTCCTTTCATCATCTTTTATCAAAATCAAGTTATAAAATCCTACCTTTAAAAATCTCAAATTTATAAATTTAAATCAATATTAAATATTTAGTCTCAATTTTATTTAAAATAGAGAATATTCGTTTAATCACTTTTCATCAAATCATGTCATCAATCATATCTTTCAAAATCTCAAAATCAATAAGTTCATATCAATTCTTATTTAAATTCTATGATTACTAATTTAAATTCCCAATCAACATAAATTTGTCTTCCTAACCTTTATTAATAAAGTTATAAAAAATCTATTTTTAAAATATTGATATAAATTTATAAAAATACTTAAACATATTATAAACCAATTAAATTAAATTTTATTAAATTAAAACTTATTATTAAATGTATTTTGTATTAAATCTTATTTTATATATTTTTAAAATAATAGAAATATAAGTAAAATCTTAAAATTTATATTTTCAAACTGACTTATAAATTAAAATTTCCAAAACATATTATTTTAAAATCTAAGTTTTATACATATATTAAAATAGATTCTTTATGTTATAATTTAAAAATCAATATTTAATAAAATACCTATATTTCATTTCAAACCTTGACAATCATTTTTTTTCAAAATAGACCAACGGTGTTCGTATAAAATTTTATATCCTATGGTCAAGTGATACAAATATTTATCATTTCAATCCGTAATAATTTAATATTTGTGGGTATATATCATTTCAACCCGCAATCCCAAAATTTCAAAATCAATGAAAATTGCTTGGATTTATCATTTCAACCCATAACAATTTTCCCCTAATCTATGAGATCGTTCGGATATATATCACTTCAACCCATTGGGAATTCTAAACTAACAGGGAACTTGCAGTGTGAAAACAGTAAAATAATAATAGCATAACATATCAATGATGAGCATATATCATAATGACAAATTAAATATAATATGCAATAGGTTATTGTGTCATATGTCATTGGTAAACATTTGCAGATGATGGTATATCATATTTAAAAATTTAATAACTTAACAGGTTAAATCTAATAGTATATTTTAATTGCCATTTCATATGAAACCAATTTATCAAATATAAGAATGTTAATCATAAGTGATTACTCACCTTTCAATGCATAGAGAAAAATGATGGCAAAGACGGTGATACGGACATGCATACGGATACGAACACAAGCAAATCAAAAAGCTGCTGCGACCAATTTGGACAGTAGACAAAAACAAGGCATGATGAAACTGGATTTGATGAAGATCAATTATATAAATGAATTTATATATAAACTGTATATATATATATATAAGTCTTAGTTTTAATTCACCATATATTAGATTAAAATCTATATGTGTGTGTGTATGTGTGTATCTATGTATTTTAGAAATCATTGTCTACATTAAAAACACATACTGAAATTTAATATAAAACCATTTCATTATATTAGAAAACTGCAACTCATGTCTATACTTATATACACAAAATTATAGATCATACATATCTTATATAAACCAATATTTACATAAACAGATCATATATAGATATATAACTTATAAAAAATTATATATAACAAATAGATTTGTATTACTTATATAAACATATATATATATATATATATAGCCTAACGGATCAGATATAATTTATACAATATAAAACAACTAATATATATAAACAAACTTATAACAGTATAATAACAATATAGCAGAATACTATGTACAACCATATATATAATGAATTTTTTCTCTAAACAGAACAACAGACTAATTTTTTTTTAAATATAATATATCTATATAATACTTTTTCCCTTTTTTTTCTCTTTTAACCAACAAAGAGGAGCAACGGGCTAAATCTTCATAATATAACATATATAATACTTTTTTTTACTTTAAATATAATTGACTGGCCAAAATTTTGTAGTCTATTATATACATAATAAATTTTCCATAAAGCAAAAGAAGCTGCCGACTATAGATATACATTCAGACTAAATAAAGCAAAAGGAGTTGATAATATATGTATATATAACAGACATACCATTATATACACATACAATTATATATAGACTCATATATATATATATATATATATAAACAACAGGTTATATAACTTATATAAATTTATATATACAACCAACCAGATTATATACAGCCTATATATACTTATACATAAACAACAAATGATATATAACTTATATGTAAACTTAATAGATCATTTATAAACTTATATACAAATAAACGTGTTATGTACTACTTATATAAACTTATATACACTTTTATATATAAACAGATCTTATATACATACCTATATTAAAAAAAAGAATGTTGTTGTTGCCATCAAGCTATGGCTTGGAGGACCGGGGCGGGAAAAGGCGGTAAGCGGGGTGGAGAGCTAGCTGTTATCGGCTCAGGTGGCATAGGGGTGATGGGCTGGTAGTGGCGAAATGGAAGGGACAGTAGGTAGGGCTGTCGAGTTGGCGAAGCTGCTTGGTTTGTTGGCCATGAAGGAACAAGGCGCAGGTAGGTGCGGCGCGAGAGAGAGAGAGAGGAGGTGCGGTGCAGAGGAAGGCCGCGTATGGAGTGTTTGGCAGAAGGCTATGGTTGGACAGCAATTGAGTTATTGGGTCGGGCTGCGCACGTGGTGTGGGTTTGTTCGTAGGCGGAGGAATTTGCTCGGGTTTTGGCGGCTGCGTGAAGGCCAAGGAGGCGCTGTAGGGAGGCGCAGAGGAGGTTAGGGATGCTAGTGTGGCTAGTAGAATGATGGCGTGGGGAAGGTAGAGAGGGTGTGGGCGAAGAAAAATGGTGGGTCAGCAAGCTTCGATGGATGGCGTGGAGTGGTAGAATTTGTGGACGAGCAGGTATCAAATGAAGAGAAGAAGTAAACTATGTTCTAGAAACACTTATGGGTGAACCCTTTTCTAATATAACCAATATATTATTATATATACTTCAGTTGCAAGCATACGAATGAATGGAAAGGAGAATAGCAAGCGAATCAGAGATATAAATTAACTTGGAAGGGCAGCAGTCAAGGGTTGAAATTATTAATAGCTAATGCGTATTCGTTTGCGTAGTGGATAATGGAATAAAACAAAGAAATCGAAAGGCTCAAATACGGTACCGATACAGCTAATCGTTTCACGGTTTTCACCGCATACCGAACAACGAAATGCACAGATGAATACAATACAGAGATCAACACGACGAGATGAACAGAATGGTACATAGGTTGAACCATACGATCATCCAATCAAACGTCGATATTCGCTGCCAAACAGCTATTATTTTATCGAAAATAAGGTAAATGGAGTTAGAGAAGTTCAAATTCAATGAAAAGAAATATGTCGTCTCACTCAGAACATGATTTACATTTTTATTATGTAAAAATATTCAGGTTTTGAAAATATTTTATTTCCATTAAATTAGCTGATTTGAAATTGAAAACTACACAACAAAATTTTCTTTCATATTTTCCAATAAAAATTTACCAGTTGCCATGTTAAAATTGACGTATTCCAATTATCAAATTTCTATTGCAAAATTTTATAATTTAATTTCATGAAAAAATTCAATTAGTTATGTTATAAAATCGTTAAAGTATACGGAATGTTATAGGAGGGCAAAGTATAAGAGGGTAGTTTGGTAATTTAACTTGTTAACATTTTATAAAAGCAAATTTCCTATAAAAATTACATTTTCTCGTTCTCTTTTTTAGATTGTGAAAATATTTCCATGCTTTCTTAGCTATTTTCTTATGTTGTAAAATCCATTCATTTCCACTTTAAATCTCTTAAGCAACTTGTTTAAAACACTTCTACATCCTCTTCTTCACTTCCTCTTTGAAGCTCATGCCCATTTCTACCCAAATTAGCCTAGGCCATACGTTAGTGCTATAGTCGAAATATTTTGTGCTTAGGCTAAGCTCATTTCCAAAGTTTCAAAGCAAATTTCATGTCTTTCCATAAGATTCAAAAATCCTAAGTTTTATTGCAAAAGTTTGAAAAGATTTCGTTTGAACTGGGTGAGTAAATTCTAATCTATTTTTGAGAAAGAACTTACCTTTATATATATATATATATATATATGTTGTTATATGGCTATGCATATATACATACATACATATGATGTTTTTTGTATGAATTATAGCATGGTTTTGATGTGTAACAATGTGCTAATTTTTTATTAGTATTAGAACTTAAATTGAAAGGCTAAAGTGATGTATTAGGCTATAAAGTTGTGAGTTTGGCTATGTTTTGGAAATGATATGCTATGTATGTGTAATTTTGGACTTTTAGTTAGATGGTTATGGAAATTAGTACTTGGAAATGTTGAATGGGATTGAGATCCTTTTAAAGTTCAATTCATGTAATTTAGATTTTGATTTACCAAGTGTTTCAAAAAGAAAAAAAATAAAGTTCCTAACTTTGAATTAGAGTTTTCGAAATTGTTTTCAAAACAATGTTTTCAAAAGTAAGGAAGATAAGAGATGAGGTTTGGATAATAGATTAGAAGGTGATTCTAAGTTATGGCATCCGCATCGATAGTCGCTATGGATGCAGTTTGGAAATATACGATTTCCAAGTTTTTAAGCTTTCTTTTAAAATTGTTTTGAAAACCATTTCAAACTTAATTAGAGATTATAAAATTTAATTAAATCTAAATTAATGAGTTTAATAATTAATTTATTTACTGAAATATTATTAAGTAATTAAGTTAAGTAATTAGGGTTTAAGAATTAGTTAATTAAGTTAATAATTTGTAGTTAATTAAGAAAGTTTTAATTAATGATTAATTAAGTTAAGAGGTAATTAATTCATTTAAATCAAGTTAATTATTATTTTTAAATTAATTAATTATTTAATTAATTAATATTTAATTAAGAGTTATTTACTTACTTAATTATTAATTAATTAGTGTTTACTTTAAAATAAATATTGATTAAATAAATTTTATTTATTTATTTATTTTTGGATAATCAGGGTTTAATTATTATTTAATTAGAGTTTAATTATTTAATTTATTTTTAATAAATTAAGGGTAATCATTAGTAATTAATTAAGACTTAACTAAGATTAAGTTTAAATTTTGATTTAAGTATGATTAATTAAGGATTAATTAATCTTTAATTTATTATTTAATGGTAATTTATTAATTATTTTGAGTTATTTTTAACTTTAACTATTCTTTATTTTAAATCAGTTTTCTTCTCTCGGTGAATTGTTTTTAAACCGGAGGATTTCTTGCCCATGCGATTACGTAATCAAACAAATCAAAATAGTTAGAATAAAATGATGACACATTTTATCAGAAGTAAGTCGATTTGTACTTATCATAAATACCGCATTTTGGAAGCGCGATGAATACAAGGGAGTTAATTTCGATAAGCGGATCATGATAATTTAAGCATATGGAATATATTTCCATATGTAAGTCTTTACACCCTAACAATAGGGTTGTCCACTATAAACACTTGACCCTTTAACATTATCGAATTTTGGTTTCGAGAGACCAGGATCGAATAACATTTGTTATTCGAAAACCACTACGAACTAATGTAAGCATTCTAATTGGAAATAGTGAAGGCAAGGTCGAAGATGAAGACTTTGTAATGCAAGGGCTATTTGCTACTAACTCTGAAGTGATTCCAAAATGGGCGTAGTGGAAGTAGTGCCTTCGATTTATTCATCCCTTGATCGACTTGTAAGGATGAGTGCTGACATTGTGTTAACATCTGGAAGGAAATGTTAGCATTCCAAGTGGCAGTGCTATAGCAAAGTTAAATGTAGCCTCAGGCCTCATCGGCTAGAAATGACCAAAACAGGGTATGCAGTAGGGCTATGTGGGTCGCTCCCGTCAGGGTATGTCATTGCCATATCTAGAATCGATAATTGACCCATTTTGTATGCTCTAGTATGGTTGTTGATCCCAACCATGATGGTGATGTATTCGGTTCCACTAGTCAAGTGGTAGGCTGGTTTTGTGTAGCAGGGGTACAATATCTTCTTGCTGGACCCCAAGTGTAATTTATCTGAAGGTGCACCTTTCGAATGGTAGTTCCTTACCTGACATGTATGGAATCCATTCTCCAATAAGCCCCATATGGATTTAGTTGTACCCAATATGTTGGAATATGAGATCCAAGCTTTTCAGCAATGTTCTATATTTACTTTCAAAACCTCAGACATTATCATAATATCACTAGATTTTCAATAAAAACGTTTTGATTATCATAAGGTAAAAATCAATCTATGTTTATATGCGGCGTGGTCTTACAAGATACCCTTGATTTTAAAGTGTTTTATAATTCAGTTATTTGAGTTTACTCACACCAGACCTATGCCTAACCCGAAGTTTTATTTTCTTTCCCTAAAACTCTTGGGTGCTAAATTTTTTATAAGTAGCTAAGTGATACGGGTTTCTCATGACTGCCTTTTGGTGGAGCTAGAACAAGTGGCTTCAATGTTAGCTAGCTACTATCTTAGTCCGCTGTGTATATATGTATGTATTTTGTATTAATGTTGTAAGCACATGTAATTATAACTATCCCAGTTTAGAACTTGTACTATTATGACTATGATTTACTATTATGGTAGCATCTATGTAAATTTTTATGTTGATTAATATATGTTTTTTGTTCCTTTGTGAGATTCTATGATTGTTTAGTTTTCTTCTTATCTTATTTTTTTTCTTTTCACCCTTAATGGCTCGTCTTTCGTAGTAAGAAAGGCGGTTTGTTGCATTTGGTATCAGAGATTAGGTTAAGCGAACACCTTGGCTTTAGGTTGGGGTCAACTTCAAGAGGGCATATTTGTTACTTTATTCATACACCTATATATGTTCTGGATAATTAGATCTGCTTCGATTGGTTTGGTCGGTGTCATTCCTTTAAGATTATCACCTCTAAGTATTCTAAGAATTATCTTACTATATCCAAGTAGTAAGACATGAGTAACATAGGCAGATGAGGTAGGGAAGCAGGTAGCGCTACGACTACAAATGGTTGAACCCCAAATCTTGGAGGAGTTTGGATGTCGAAGAGGCAACTCCTGAGCAGCCAAGAGTGAATTTCGCAACCTTATGCAAGGATTACACCAGTCTATAAGGGGTACCATTTAAAGGAACCGAGTCTACATGGAAGAGCAAGTTTGGTTGCGATCTTGCAAAAAGATTTTTAAAGGTCTTGACTTATCAGATGAATAGAAAAGGTTCTTAGCAACTGCAAGAAGGGGCAGCGCTTGGTAGGACTCCCTTACTGCAAATATTATAGAAGAACAGTTTTCATGGGCTCGATTTAGAGAAGAAGTTGAGGATCGGTTCCTACCTGTAGTTGGAAGGACTAGGAAGTACAAAAACTTCATGTACTTGAAGCAAGGGATCTGTCTATAGCAAAATATGAGACAAAGTTCAATGAGCTACCTTATATTGGACTAGAATTGATCAATACACCGTTAAAGAAAAACGAGATGTTTGTTATGGGAATGAGGGAAAGTTTCCATGAGAAGATGTCTGCTCATATCAAAGGTTCTTTTGTTGACTTAGTGGACATGACTCTTAGGTATGAGGTCTTGGAAAAGAAAAAGCCTACATCGGCAAAAACCTGTGGAAATGCTTATGGTAACAATTCCAACAAAAGAAAGTTTAATCCTAATTCAAAGAATCAAGGAAAGGGAAAGCCTGGCAGTGGAGCTCAAGGGAGTCATTTTAAGGATTTTATTTTCCACAAGTGTCAGCAGAAGGGCTACATGGCAAAGTTTTGTAAGAAGTTTAGCTGCAATAGCAATAGTTAAAGTGGATCTATCTCCCTGATGGTCCGGAAGACTCTCTGTTTTGATTGCCAGCAGCCCGTGCATATGGCAAAGGACTGCCTACTCATAAAAAAGGTGCAACGGCCAAAGGTGTATGCTATTAAGAATGAACCATCAACTTTAACAGATGTAAAAGGGAAAGGCATCCTTGAAGGAACTTTACTGATTAATGGTATTTTTGTTCGAGCATTATTTAATACCGGTGCTTCTCATAGCTTTATCTCTTTAAAATCAGTAAGCAAGTTCCACCTTATTCCAAGTATTGTAGAAAACCCAATGTGTGTGTCTAACCCCATGGGTGGGTAACCCATTTGAATATGATTTGTAAGAACGTGCCAATTTCCTACCTTTCTCATCGCTTTTCTTATGATCCGTGTGTCTTATAATTTAAAGGATTTGACATTATTCTTGGCATGGATTGGTCATCAACATATACGGTTGTTTTAAAATGTAATAACAGACTGTATCTTTAGTGACTGATATAGAAAGAAAGGCTAAAGTATCATTTAAGGAACTGGGTATTCATGTGTGTAGTTTCTTATATGCCTTGGAATCATCCAAAGCAAATTTTGGGTCTATTGAAGTTGTTAAGAATTTTCCTGATGTACTCAAAGAGGTAAAAGTTTACCCCTACACCAGGAGATAGAGTTTCGCATTGGTTAGGTCCATAGTGCAAGGCTAGTGGTTCAACCTAAGCGAAGGATGGCTTCAAAGGAGAGAGAAGAGTTGGTAAGTCAAACCCAGGACCTGTTAAGAAGAGGACTGATTAGACCCAGTCGTTCGTGTTGGGGAACAGCTGTGGTGTTTGTGGCTAAGTATGATGGATTTTATGATTGTGTGTAAACTATAAGGAGTTAAAAAAGCTGACTATTAGGAACAAGTATCCCTTACCCTGCATCGATGATCTTTATGACCAACTTCATGGAGCTATGGTATTTTTTTCAAATTGATCTAGCTAGTGGATTCCATTAGTTGAGGGTTGCTGAAGATAGTATGCCCTTAACTGCGTTTAAGGGCCCTGACTGATTCTTAGAGTGGTTAGTTATCCCTTTCAGGCTAGCTATTCCACCTGCATAATTTATAGACCTTATGAACCATGTTTTTCGAGATGTTCTTAACAAGTTTGTGTTAGTTTTCATCGATGATATTTTTATCTACTCCAAATTTGAGGAGAAGCATAAAAATCATTTGGAAGTGATATCAAAGACATCTTAAGGAAAAGTTTTCTAAGTGCAATTTCTGGCAATCAGAAGTAAGATTTCTAAGGCACACTGTATCGAGAGATGGCATTTTGGTGGACCTAGTAAAAGTAGAGGTTATTCAAGAATGGAAGTGACTGCATACTCCTGCTAAAGTGCGTAGTTTATTAGTTTGGCAGGATACTATCGGATGTTCATTCAGGATTATTCTAAGATTTCCTCCTATTTGACAAAGCTAACTAAGAAAGGAGAGAAGTTTGTATGGACTCTAAAGTGTGAAGAAGCCTTTCCAGAATTGAATAAGAGACTGAGCCGTGCACCAGTTTTGGTTATTTAAGATGGAAATAGTGGATTTGTAGTTTACATAGATGCTTATGGAATGGGATTATACACTTTTTTGATGCATCATGGTAGAGTGATTGCGTATGCAAGTAAACAGTTGAAGCCGCACAAGAAGAACTATTCTAAGCATGGCCTAGAGGTTCTAGCTTTGTCATCGCATTGAAAATGTGGAAGCACTACTTGCTGGGTAAGGATCCTTCTATTCCTTCTTTAGTTTCTTTCTAACATTTACGGATTCTAGGGGTAAGTTTCTTTCTTTAATTAAGTGAAAAATTCAAGCTCTTCACGTACCATAAGTCCCTGAAGTATCTTTTCACTCAGAAGGATCTGAACATGAGACAACATAAGTGGTTAGAGTTTTTAGCGTACTATGACTTGGATATTCTTTATACACTAAGGAAGGATAATGTGGTGGCAAACGCTTTAAGCAGGAATGTAGTCTTGGCTCTTTTAGAGGTTACCCGACCCTTTGGGAAAGGATTTTGAGCAATCAAAGTCATGATAAAATTCTAGAATAATTAGTAAATGGAGTCGAGAAGGATTAGTGTTCGAATTTTGAGATAGGAAGTCAAGGCACATTATAGATGAATAAATGATTGTGCGTTCCAAATACGGATGGACTAAGACAAGAATTTTTGTTAGAGTTCCACAAATCTAAGTTAAATATATATCTCAGAGTTCATAAGATGTACAAGAATATGAAAAGAGTATTTCGGTGGCCAGGAATGAAGAAGGATATCTCTATCTTTGTAAGAAGGTGTGCGAGCTATCAAAAATCAAGGGTGATCATCAGAAATCAGCAGGATTATAACAACCTTCAGAAATCCCAAACTGGAAATGGGAGATGATATCGATGGATTTCATCGATGGTTACCCAGACCAGAAAAGGAATTAACGAGTATGGCCTACTGTGGAGTAGTTACCTAAAAGCGCTCATTTTATTCCAGTGAAGCCAACTAGAACTACAACTTCATTAGCAGAGGTTTATATAAGGGAGATAGTTTGCCTACATACAATTGCAATGAGTATAATAAGCGATCAAGATCCTATCTTTACAAGTCAATTCTGGGAAGCTTTGCAAGCTGCATTGGCAATAAAGCTAAGTCCGAGCATAGCCTACCACCCTCAAACCGATGTACAAACTGAGAGGGTTAACTACACCTTGGGGGATATGTTGAAGACACGCATCTTAGACTACGGAGGGTCTTGGGAAGATCATCTGCATCTAGTGGAATTCTCCTACAACAACAGCTTTCAAGCTAGCATTGGCATGGCGCCTTATGAAGCTTTCTATGGAAGGAGGTGCAAGTCACCAGCTTATTAGGTAGAGTCTGGAGATTGTCTAGTGCTTGGGCCAGATATGATTCGAGAGGCTTTGGAGAAATTTGTGGTGATTAAGAAAAGAATGAGGGAAGCTAACGGTCGTCATAAGATTTATGCTGATAGAAGGGGAAGAGATTTGTAATTTGATGTTGGAGACCTTGTGTTCATTAAGATTTTGCCAATTGGAGGAGCTGTTAGATTTAGGAAAGATGGAAAGTTAGCTCCAAAGTATATTGGACCATTCCATATACTTGAAAGGATTGACTCTCTTGCTTATAAGGTTGAGTTTTCGAAGAGATTGGCTAGTGTTCATAATGTGTTCCCCGTGTCTCATTAGAGAAGTATGTTCATAATCCATCATTGATTATGGAGTCGTCGGTTTAAGAAGAATTGGAAATAGAACCGAACTTGATATTGGTTAAACATCCAGTTCATATTGTAGTTAAGGATGAGAAGAGGCAGCACAATAAGATGGTGAAGTTAGTTGAGATTCAATGGAGTGAGGATCCCAGGGACTGCACTTGGAAGACTATGGAGCGTATAAGGGAAGCCTATCCTGGATTGATGTTAGGATAGTTGTTTTTTAGTATCTGTGTATACTATACACCTCGTTGCTATGGTTGCTTAGTGTATGTCTTTTGTATGTACATTATGATATAAATATATGGCTTTTTGGTAGTTGAGTTATCTCCTTGTTTGCTAACTTCGAGACGAAATTCTTTTAGGGGGGAAGAATGTAATGACACAGAATTTGATCACTTAAAATATGGATATTTAATTATATCTTTAATAATTAATCATTGGATTTTACAAATAAACTTCTTTTAAATAATAATAGTGAAATCATTTTCAAATTTTGTTTACAACGATTATTAGTTTGAAAAAAGATTGAAAATGTAACCGGAATTCGTTTTTTGAATTTTCGATTTTTCGTAGGCTAAAGTTATCGGGATGTCATAACACTTTGGTACACTCATCCATACGTTTATAAATATAGTTTATCGTGGTTGAATGTAATTGAAAATACATGTGCACTTAAGTATGTGTTTATAATTAAATAAGGTATTTTATTTTAGAAAAAGTTCAAAAATATATTAATAAAAGATGCCTCTTCCAACATAAAGTACATAAGAAGTTCAAATATATTTGCTTTGACATGAAAAAGGAGAATATACGATAGGGGCAGAATTTTAAAGAGGTGGAGGTGAGGATGAGGTGGCGGTATTTGTGTGGAGGGAAAAATACAAGGGGTAGTTTGGTAATTTAGCTTGTTAAAATTTTATGAAAGCAAATTTCCTAAATTTTTCTTCACATTTTCTCATTCTCTTTTTCACCTTTCGTCCTCTTGAAGCTTGTGAAAATATTTCTGTGCCTTCTTAACTATTTTCTTATGTTGTAGAATCCATTCGTTTCCACTTTAAATCTCTTAAGCAACTTGTGTAAAATACTTTTACATCCTCTTCTTCGCTTCCTCTTTCAAGATCAAGCCCATCTCTACCCAAATTAGCCAATGTTGTACCCTTTAGTGCTTATGGCCAAACCATGTTGTGCTTAGGCTAAGCACATTTCCAAAGTTTCAAAGCAAAGTTCAAGTCTTTCCATAGCATTCAAAAATCCTAAGTCTTATTTGTAAAAATTCGAAAAGATTTCATTTAAACTAGGTGGGTAAATCAGAGATCTATTTTTGGGAATGAACTTATCTTTATATATATGTAGTTATATGGCTATGTATATGACGAATTATAGCACGGTTTGGATGTGTATGTATGTGCTAATTTGTGGTTAGTATTAGGAATGAGAAGGCTAAAGTTATGCCTTGGGTTATAAAGTTGTGATTTTGGTTATTTTATGGAAATGATATGCTATGTATGTGTAATCTTGGATTTTTAGTTGGATGGTTATAGAAGTAAGCACTTGGAAATGTTAAAAGGGATTGAAATCCCTTTAAAGTTTAATTCATGTTTTTTAGCTTTTGATTTATTAAGTGTTTCAATACGTTAAAAAAAATAGATTTCCTAACTTTTAATTAGAGTTTTCGAAATTGTTTTTAAAACAATGTTTTCAAAAGAAGGAAGGTAAGAGATAAGGTTTGGAAAATAGCTTAGAAAGTGATTCTAAATTATGACATCCATAGTGATAGTCGCTATGGATGCAATTTAGAATATACGAATTTCAAGTTTTTAAGCTTTCTTTTAAAATTGCTTTGAAAATAATTTTAAAATTAATTAGAGATTATAAAACCTAATTAACTCTTAATTAATGAGTCTAATAAATAATTATTTATTAAAAATAATTATTAATTAATTAAATAATTAAGTTAAGTAATTAGGGTTTAAGAATTAATTAATTAATTAAGTTAATCATTTGTAGTTAATTAAGAAAGTTCAAATTAATGATTAATTAAGCTAATAAGTAATTAACTTTATTTATTTATTTAAATCAAATTAATTATTATTTTTAAATTAATAATTTAATTAATATGTAATTATATAACAACCCGTATTTTTCGATGATTAAAATATTAAATTAAATAATATTTTAGAATTTAATATTTTGTGAAATTAAAATTTTATGATTTATTAATAAGAAAACAATTAGAGCGTAATTTAATAATGTTGATTTAAGGTAATTGATAACTACTTTTCGCAATTTTAATCAATTGGAATAATTGTAAAGTTAATTTGGTTAGAAACCGTAAATAAGGGATAAATTGAATATTGGATTTAAAGGTTGTAATTATATGTTATTAATTGAGATATGAAAATAAATTAACTAGTATGTAAATTTAGTAGCTTTCGTTTGTAAACAAAACATAGAAATTTCTTGAAATTGTAAATTGTAATAATTGTATAATTATCATTTTATTATTTAATCCACTGAAATTAAATTGTAAATCAATTGCGATTAAATGTAATTAAATACTGTGTTACTATGAATTAAGATGATAACTATAGAATATTGATGTAATAAATTATAAACCAATGTTAATATATCCACAGAGTAATAATTGATTTAATAATAAGATGTAAATCAAAATGAATGAATTTATTGCAATTTAAATCATAGTTAATGACTTTATTGCAATTAAAATCGAACACCATGATTAGTGAAATATTTAGTATCGAATTTGACATGGAAATTTGTTTTAAAACGGTTTTAAATGTCTAGGCAATCAAGAATTATAAAAATTGTTGGTTATAAGATTTGAATTGTAAAAGTGATTAAATTAATTTAATAATAATTTTTTTAATTAACGTGAAAATAGCCATTTTTGCCACTATCTCGGGTTTCATCAAAACCAGTTTCATCGGATCCGTAATAGTAAATTATCGTAGGAAAAGTTTCGTAGCAATCAGACTTCTCATTGGATCGTGCAAGCTCAAAACACGTAAAAATAAATTAAATGAATTCAATTAATGTTATCCCTCCTTTTGGCAAGGCTAAGATATCAAGGCACTGGTTTAAAACCAATGGTTGTTCGTCCTGTATATCAAGCACACATAGGTTTGCTATGGATGTCGATGAATGTTTTTCGAATCCCGATTAGGCTAAAATCAATAAAGCACGACAAGCGAAGCCATAAAAGCCAGCATTCCAAATTTCAGGTCAATCCGAGTTCGTATGCTCAAGTTGTGACCAGTGCAAGTTGAAGGGAAAAACCATGTTTTCGTATCCATCAGTGAGCCATATTTCAAATCCATCAACTTCGCACCGACCAGCCTCGTATCCATCAAGAAGCCTCGGTTCACACCGATTAAGTTCGTATCCATCAACAGAGCATACATTCCGTATCGATCGGCTAGATCATGTTTCGTATCCATCCAGCTAGACACAGCTCGTATCAATGGTTGAGCCTCTATTCGAATCCATCGTCTTCGTATCGATCAGGGGTACAATACATTCGTATCCATCTGTCTTGAATCCGTTAGCGTACAATCATTTGCAACCATCCAGTTCGAAACCATTAGTAGGTGATTACTCAAACTCATCAGGTTTATTAGTTCGAATCCATCAGGGAACTGCTCTTCGTGTCCATCAGATGACCTTTCTTCGCATCCATCAGACGGTGGCAACTTCGTATCCATTAGGGTCTCTTGTTCGAATCCACATCCAATGGCTTGTTTGTGTCCATCAAGTCAAATGAGCCCAGATTGACGCAACGATCATCGATGCAAACGAGGTGAGATTCATGGATGCGAAACGGTCAACTCAAGGCAAAAAGAGGATCGATGCAAGGAATGCACGCCGCGTCATCATAGAGAAACATGCGCCATCGATTCGAAGTGGATCGATTCGAATTGATGGATTCGAACCAAACAACCGAAGAGAAACTCAAGCTCGTATAGATCATAACCCCAGATCCACCGATCCAAATGCTATGAAATTTTCACAGAAGCTTAGTATAAGCCAAGGAATTTCCCTGCCAAGTTTCAGCTCAATTAGACCAATTCTTGATCGATACGAAATCGCTTCGTATCGATCACAGATCGAGTCGAAACTTGGTGGGATCGATCGCGTGGGCCCACTCACGTGCCAGAATGAGTCTCCCGAAGTTTAAGCGAGATATCAGCCTCCTACGTCTATAAATTGCCCCATGAAGCCTACAGAGAAAGGATCTTTTGATTCTGAAGCGCCCAGACTCTGTCGGATCGAGACTTGCATCCTATCCTTGTTGTTGAATTCGAATTCCAAGCTGTACTTTACTGTTGTTTGCTGTAATCGCTTGTAATCATTGAAAGAGAACCAATAAAATCCTAAAAAACTTCATAGTGGACATAGGCAACACGCTGAACCACTCTAAAATTGCGTGTCTGTGCATTTGTGTTATTGTTTACTGGAGTTTTTGTTAGATAATCTTCATTTTACATTTATATTCTTCACTTTCATCTCTTCAAAAACTTTCGAAGAGTTTTGTGCCCATTTTTGGTACAAACACTTTGGTGTTTTCACAGAGAAAACCCAGATTCTCTCCTGCTCCTTGGATTTATCGTCGATACCGGATTGCATAAATCTAAGAGAGTGATCAAGATCATCAATCCGAATTCCTTCCATCCTATTCAGATTTGCACAAAGTCTAGAAAAGGAGTTCAACCCTCAAGATGGTTAGCATAAGGACCACCTCCAATGCTGTCAATCAAGAAGGCCGGGATAGACAGAATCCCGTGCCACTACCCCTATCTAACCAAGATGCTACTGGACCCTCGGAATCATCAAGATCGGTTACTCGACAAGAGTTCCAGTTGCTGCTTCAGGAGCTGACCACGGCAACAACTAACAGAGCAGCTACGCGCCAATGCCGAGCTGGCTAGCCAGCTGAATCACCAAAACCGGAGGAGATCTAGGAGATATCATGCTTCTCGCTTCTCCACCGAAAGTTTTGCCTCTTCTGATTATCATCATTGATCTCTACGACCCCGACTGGATGAGAGTCACACACAAACCGTAGGATATCAGCCAGCAATGACCGTTGGACAGTTGGGAGTTGGTCCATCGGCCAGTTTCCAGACCGGACCCTCCTCTCGAGGGCGTATCGCTCCTCACTACACCACAGACTACTGCGCTACAACCGCCATGGTTGAACCAGGGGTCAATGCCCGAAATCAGTCAAATCTGGACCGTCGTCAGCATGGACATACTCCTGAACCATACGTCCCAGAAGACTATGAGCCAAGAAGGCGAGACGTGGACCGTCGACAGCATCCGGTTCAACCACATAATGTGGAACCCGACCACACTTTGGCTCGACGCACACAGAACGTACAAATGACGGATCTTCCGACCATGATACATTAGATGATCCGTAAGAGTTAGGGTCTCACGAATGACGACTGGGGAATCTCCCGAAGTCACACTCCTTTTACAAACAACATACTTACTGCTGAACCCCCTCGACTATTCAGGATGCCGACTCTACCCATGTACGAAGGAAACTCCGACCCCAACCAACATATTTTGAAATATGAATGGTCGATGAGCGCTGCTAGAGCTGACGATGCAGTGAAATGCCATAGTTTTCCCATTTCCTTGGGGGGCATCGCTACCATGTGGTTCACCTGATTGCCACCTCGATCCATTTCCTCCTTTGACCAGTTGGCCACTAAATTTGTTGAGCAATTCCGCATGCACGTCGCAAGTCTGAAAAATGTCAACACTCTATCTAGTATCACCCAAGCTTCTGGAGAAACACCCAGACGCTACTTAGAGAGATTCCATGCTGCGTGTGCGGAAATCAGCAATCCGAACGATAACTCCATCCTTATGGCGTTGACTAAGGGGATTGACCCCGACTCTGAATTCGGCAACAGGCTGGCCAAGAAACCATCTGCATCATTGGACCGTTTCTATGCCAAGGCGGCTCAATTCCTGAGAAGGGAAGATGAGAAATAGTCTAGGAAGCAAGATGATGCAGGGCCAAGCACGGAAGTGATCCAAAGCAATGTTGCGGTCAAACAGTCCGGAGAGAGCTCTGGAAAAGTTCAGTTGAACATTCAAAACAAACAAACTCAACGGAGGGAGAACATGAATCAAAATAGAAAGCGAGATCAGAATCGTGACCCATAGCGCAAGATCCTATGTTTAACAACTACACTCCTTTGAATACATCACTAGAGAACTTGTATTTACAAACCTACAACACAATTCAATATAAAAAACCTGCACAAAAACCGTCGTCGGAAAGGCAAATCCAGACGGGAAAGTTTTACATGTTTCATGAAAGCTATGGGCACAATACGAATGAATGTCGTCATTTGCAAGATCTCGTGGAAAAGTTGATTAGAGAGAGGAAGCTGGAACAATTTGTGCAGGCACTGCAGCCTGGAGAAGCGGGCCCGTCAAATCCGAATGATACGCCCGGTCGAGCGAGACAGGAGGACCCCACCCGTACCTACGGGAGATTAGTGATAAACTTCGTTAGTGGCAGACCCAGTCCGCCAACAGCCTGGAACGACGAGGATCTTCGTCACTATTATGCATGACAGGCTTTATTTATTTATTTTATAAATCCTTTGCAATCTGTCTCTTCATTTTGAAGTTCGAATTTGTAATAAGGCAGTGATTTTGCTATGTTTTTCCGTTCCAACAATAAATTATCATCTCTTCAAGCTAGAGCTGTGATTCACTGAATGCGACATTCAACTATCACGACGCACGAAGAGCTAAGTTCAATCGTACGATGGGATTTATTCAAATAGCGAGTGACTGTGATACGACCGGCCACTCACTAAGTGATACCTCAGCTGGGTGGTAAACCGTCACATTAAAGGCTGAACTGGACTGACACACGACAGTCCCATAACTAACTCCAAATTCCCAGAGCGCGAATTGGAGTATAAACATCAACTCTAGGTTTCCAGAGTGCGAACTGGAGTATAAACACTAACTCCAAACTCCCAGAGTGCGAGTTGGAGTATAAAACTTATAAATGCGGCTTCAAAGAGGGTGGACTCGTCCGTCTAACGACGTCGACCTTATCCTAAACAAGTTTGATGAGGATGGATCCGTCCATCAAACGTCCTCGCTTGTCGATTCGGGGTGGATGTGAATCGACCATCCACGATCCTGATAATTCCATTGTTCCAGAGCGCAAACAATATCCAAACGGCCCATACAAACATAACTAACCATTTGTCGATCGACTACAAACTCCCAAAGTGCGAGTTGGAGTATAAACATATAAATGCGGTTCCGAAAAGAGTGGACCCATCCGCCTAACGACTTCGGCCGTATCCCAACCAAGTTAGAGGAGGATGGACCCGTCCATCTAACGACCTCGCTTGTTAACTCGGGGTGGATGTGATCCGACCATCCATGATCCCGATAAATCCATCGTTCCTAGAGTGTGAACGAATTCCTAAAAAGCCTAAACAGATGTGATTGACCATCTATCGGTCAACTCCAAATTCCTAGAGTGTGAATTGGAGTATAAACATCAATTCCAGGTTCCCAGAGTGTGAAAGAAATATAAATGCTAACTCCAAATTCCCAGAGTGCGAATTGGAGTATAAATACTAAGTCAAAGTTCCCGGAGTGCGAACTGTGTTATAGACATCGACAGTTTTTGGATTCCCAAAGTACGAACCAGATTATCGATTACGAATAACTCTAAGTCCCCAGAATGCAGAAATGTGCTTAAAAACTTCAACATGCGCGGATGATCGCCTAAATACAACTGCTGATCCCCAAAGTGTGGATGTGACTATTTATAAACAAACAAGTGTGATTCAACCGCTCAATTCTCACTTATTTTAGCATCGATCCGACGACGCAAAACCCGATGGGGCAGAAACAATTTGCGGTCGCTAGCCGATCTTTATAACACATCCCCTAGACTGGGGGCAAAGATCAAGTGTTAATAGTTGACCGAAGAAGTACAACGTCCAAGTCCGACTCGATCCCTAGTTAGGACTTGTGATCACAATTTTCAGACTTGGCAAATGAAACGAACTCAACTTGAGAGTAGAAACTCCATAAGTACACTGAACTGAAATTCAAATACTTCAATACTTAAGCATAAAAAAGAAATGAAGGTTAAAGCCAAGAAACAAAATTTCATTTCAACTAAATTGTACGTGAAGATTCATGTACAAGTTATTCCAAAAAATTCCTACTAGCAGGGGGCCGAGCCTGCATCGATACACGGCCTGTGAAAGAAAAGACAAAAGTACATTCCTAACTGTCAAAAATGTGTAGGATCTAGATTAACCCTAGAGGGGGGGTGAATAGGGTTATAGCAAATTTTCTTGATTTAAACACAGAAGTAAACTGCAAAAATAAATATGCTGAAAAGTAAATCACACACAAAATTTACCCAGCTTCGGCAACCCCTGCCTACTGCTGCATTCACAGATTTCTATTAGAATTAAACAGTATCACGCTTACAAACACTCTACTAGACTCGCAAACATTTGCTCCCGCTCACAAACACTCTACTAGACTCGCACACCCTGCTCGCAAACATTTGCTCCCGCTCACAAACACTCTACTAGACTCGCACACCCTGCTCCGCCTATAGAGTTTCGCTTACTCGGAAACTTTGCTTCCCGCCTATAGAGCTTTGCTTACTCGCAAACTTTGCTCCCGCCTATAGAGCTTTGCAAACTCGCACACCCTGCTCACTGAACTAATTCTAACTAGACAATCTGACACTACCTAAACCCTAGGTGGTGATTTACAAATTCTTTGATTCGAAAAGTAAAAACAACAATTAAAAGATAATTAAATAACCCTAAAAAAATAAAAAAACCCCTTAAAAAATTCCCTTTAGAGAAAAATAGGCCGGCCCCTTTAATTAATTTGGCTTGTCTCCTTTGTTTGCTTCGTTCGGTGGTCGTTCTTCTTTCCAATTCAATTAGGGCTTCTGCGAATTTTGGAGCTTTTCTTCATTGCGATTCAAACTAGGGTTCTTGCAAATTGAAGTTGCCACTTGATACGATTCGATAGTAGGCTTTGATGTTCTTCGATTTGTTCACGGCTCTTCAATTTGGATCGAGTTCGTTCTGTGTTTTCGGTATGTACTTTCCCTTTTTCTTTGCTGGTTTTGCCTTGCTCGAACTCGATGGATTTGAGATTGCCGATGATGATGATTTATATAGGGTTTGTAACTTGATTTGCGTTCGTCTGATTGCTTCAAAATTTCTTGCTTTGCCGTTCGATTATTGTTGGATGTTTGCGATGAATTCCGACTTTTTCAATTTCGTATTTTTCTGATGCTTGATCCCCACGGCTTTGAATTTGTGGCTTTGAATTGTCGTGCTCATCACGGTGTTGATTTTTGACTTCGTCAATATTTTCATTATTTATCTCGACTTGGCTTTTTCACTGTAACAGATTTTCTGGCACTGTTTTAATTCATTATGATTTTTGTATCACTGCTTGATTCTCTGTGAATTTTTTCTGTTGGCTCGGCTTCAGTATGCTTTGATTCAAACCAGACTTTTGTTGACTTAATCACAACTGATATTAGCTTGTGAATTTCTGATGGACTTATTAGTTCGACCCTTGTGTTCTTCATAACTTCATTTGATCAGTGTGTTTGAGTCTGCATTTGCATACTTGCATTTGAGTTGTTGCTCTCTGTACTTGTAGTTGCACTTCTAGTTGGATATGTTGGCACTGGAACTAACTTGTATCTGGACTTGTTGTATTCATTCATACTGTGTATTGCATTGATGATTTTGGTTACTCTGTTCATTGCTTCGTAGCTTGCATCACTGGTGCACTTTATCTGTTGCATTCATGAGCTTGACACTGTAAAAATTATTTATCATTTGCTTTGACACTGCTTCGGCCCATCTTTGTGCTGTTGATGTTGTCTTAGTTGATGCCTCTGTTTGACTTCACTGTATCACTTGTTTATATTCTTGCCGTTGCTATACTTTTGACAGAAATGCTTCACTTGATTCTGTTGTATTTGTGCATTGCCTTACTGTTGCTGTGCACTTCTGTTTGCTGTCATGTTCTTGTGCTCGAGCTCTTTGCACTCTGATGCTTGTTGTTGTATATTTGTGACGTTCATGTTGCTGCTGCTTAGTGTCTTGAAACTCGGCCTATTGTGTACTTCATATAGTTGGTTCATGTTGTTGCTTATGTTGGTGGCCATCTTCAAGTCAGTTTGCATGAGTGAATTGAGTCTTGATAGCTTGCATGATGATATTTCCAGTTGCACTTGGTCATTTTGCCTGTTGCCTTGTATCACTGGTTCATTCCACTGTTTCATGCGTGCTCGACATTGTGACTTGTTTTGTTTGCATTTGGCCCTGTTGCTGTTGGTCTGGAGTTGTTTAATGAAGAGGTTGAACCTGTTAGTCGAGCTTGCATACTTCATGTAGCCTTGTGTTGAACCCAGTTTTAAAACTCGGGTTTGACCTTGTGCTGAAGTCGATATTTTATTTATATTGCACCTGAGTTGAACCCGTCTTTTTATTTGGGTTTGACCTGTGCTCACCTGTCCCTGTAGCATTATCAAGTGTATATCGGTGTGCACGGCCTTGTGGCATATACAGTGATACACTGTGTATGTCACAAGCTGTTCGTATAAGATGAATTCAAATTTAAATTATGACGAACAACCCAAATAACTGAGGCAAATCATATTTTCAAAAATTATCTTTTATTTTTGAATTGCAAAAATATTTCTTTTTCAATTTTACTGCGTTAGTTTATATTTTTGCAGATTTCTCAGATGCTGGATTCAAACTGGAATGAAGTTGAAGATAAATACGAGTGTGAGTGATATGTAGTGAGGTGAACTGTAAATATGTAATGTGATGTAATTGTAATCAAAGTTGTATAGTTATAGTGAGAGCTTGAAATTGTACTATTCAAAGTTGTAATAAATATTTATTTGAATAAAATATCTGTTTGAATTCAAATTCTGTGTAATTTATTTTATTCAACAAATATTTATTTAAACTGTGAAAAATAGAATAGTATATTAACAAATACATTTAAACGAATGTATGTATGTTTATTATCATCAAACAAAAATCATATAAGCGCATATTCAACAAAATGCACCAAAGAGAGCTTATCTACTTTTTCTTCTTCAGCCCTCTCTTCGAGGTGGAACCGCCAGAACTGCTAAGTTTTTTCGTTTCGAGCCCTTACCCTTTGGCGGATCTTCCCCTGACGAAGGCATGATATCGACGTCCTCCTCCGAACTTGAACTTAAAGGAATACTCTCTTCGGGAGGAGTTTTGGGAGTCAGATCTACAACCGGAAGAGGAATGGGCACGCTAGTATCGATGAATGTACCCCCAGGAGATATCATCCTAAGTGGAGCTGGACCAACCGTCGTCTTCACTCCACCCTCAGAACCACCGCCATGAGTCGCTGCCTCCATCTCAGTATTAATTTCAGCCAATATCTATGCTTCTCGAATAGCACGGGCTTCGCTGGGGGCAGCGGTGGACTGTGACGAAGCACTAGAAGTAGGTCGGAACCCATTAAGAACAAGCAGTATGTCCGCAAATGGCTCGCTATGTCGGCCCAGGACCTCATTCATCATCTGCTCGTCAATGGAAATAGAGCTCCCCTGTGTCACCTCAATTGGCACGGCCGCAGTCGTGGTGATCGCCTCAGTAATAATGGCCTTCTGCACTTGATGTGATTCTTGGATTGCAGGAGGCGCTGTCAATGCAACTTCGGCCACTGGACAAAGAAGAAAAGAAGCCGTGAGGATACAATTCAAAACAGGTCTTTCATTTCAAATACACATGAGAACCGTTCAGAGTACCTTCCTTAGTTTGACCTACGGCTGGCTGAACAGCTTCGGATGAATGCTCCTTAATATGAGATAGGCGTGGTCGTTCTGGGTCATAAGCCGGGACAGGCTGTGTCACGACCCAAAATTCATCGTCCAAAAGTCGACATCAAATACCTCACTTGTGTTCGACTGCCGAAGATTCGAACGTCAAATTTCAGTTCGGATGGAGCTTATAACAACATCATATGAATATAAAACAGCGGAACAGAATGAATATCATGCATATATCACAGATATAACAGTATAATATTCATTACTACATCAGAGTATTAATACATACACCACAACTCCAAATACAACATCATAATAATACAACAGTGATCATATATCCAAAAAGTCTTCAAATGAAAGAAGTGATAACGAACTCCCAAAAGCTAAACACCGGAGATCTCCAAAAGCTCCTAAGATATCTCCAAAGCAAAAGCTCCAAAATACTGCTTACTCCAGAATACGGAAAACCTGCTACTAGGCTGCCCAAGTGGAAATTATGGGCACCCAGAGTTTAGGAAAGGAACAATAAACTCCAGGTCAGTCATGAGACTAGTATGAGTAAACAAAAACAATTGCTTTTAAAGAAACTAGATTTGTAAAAAAAAATCGGTATGCTTTTAAAATGAAACTACCATAAGACCTCCCGCCACACACACAATGCAATCGCAGAATTGGAGGAGATTTCTTCTTATGATAGTCAAATATGCTTGGTACGGGGAAATTTCTTTAATATTTTACTAGAGCATAGTGTAGAAATCATTTCGAAAGTATAATATAAATCTTAGCCAACATACGACCATTATCGTATGCCTACTATAGCTACCATGTTTTATGGTAGGTTACCGCCACGCTGCATGGCAGGTTTTACAACTAAAACCGTACTGGGTTCGTGTTGTTTCTTTGGATTTCCAACAAATGGTCAGGCTAAGGAACTTCCTGGGCCACATGGGTATGCCTCTGGAAGGACGCCCCAGAACCTAACCGGATCTCTGCCAACATAAGGCCGGTTTACCTCTAACTAGGAAACTACTGACACGAGTATGCCATCCCCCGGTTGTAACCAACCTTTATCCGAGGCCCCGGCAACAATCACAAAGAAATATATATATATCTGGGATATCCACATAAGTTAAGTATCTGGGCTCCATACCATGACACCACTTCTATCCAGAAGGAAATGCACATACCCTAAAGGGCGCTACCTCCAATAATCTTGTTGCATCTTTCCTGTTTCGACCATTCCGGGGTGTGAGGTTCGACGAAGTCTCGTCCACAAAGCTACGTTTTTCACAAAGCCATGCTTTGATCAACAAATGATCCACAGCACTCAACATGCCACATTACCAAGTTGGGAATATATTAACGATAACCTTCAACTACATAACCTCTGAGCTCGTACGTCTCAGAGAAGGGCGTTAAGCTAAGAGAATAAATTCTCCGCCACCAACAGAAATGTATGTGAAAGAAATCTGCTTTATATCTCAAATGTAACGTCAGACATAAAATCCATACAAGTCTGTTCTAGGTTAGAACAGAACCGAAGGCACTTCCAAAGAAGTTCTTGCAATCCGGGCATCCACAATTCCGATCGAATTCCCCATCACATATGGAGAACTATATACCAGAGCAACTCAGTGCAGAGTCATTCGAAAGGGTATCCTATCGTTCTCGAAGACGTTCGGTCTTCACCACCGTCTTCAATGCTCATCCATTTCGTCGTATCACTTATTCGGAATGGTTTATATGACACAAAGGTCCTTTTCCGGCTAAACCGAATAGTGGGAGTCAATTTTAAAAGCATGTGGATATGTCGTTCACAAAAATTCATAGGTTCGATGTGGGTTTCGGATAACAAACTGAAATCCGATCCCCTGACGCATCGAAGTTAAAATACCATTTTACGGCTAACAGGGTTTTTACATCAATACAGAACAAATCACAATTATGGGACAGTATATAGCAATCTACATCACATAGTATCGCAACCTTAACAAAAATATCAATCTAGTACAGAACAATTATTTTAATTCCACGTGAGTGCGATTTAGTAAATTAACCCCATATTTTTTTTTATTTATTAATTTAAATCATTGATTAATTAAATCTTAATTAAATTGATTAATTGTTTCTTGATTAATTATTTTAATTAATCGCTAAATTTTATTAGTCGAGTTTAATTTATCTGAATAACAAATTCTTAATTTACAAATTTATTCAAATACTTAATTGTTTATTAATCAATTTTAATTTCAAATTATATATCATTCTTAATTTCTTTTTAAAATCATTGGTTAATAAAATTATTTACCTTAATTATCATTTGAAAATCTTCTTTATACTTTGGAAATCAATTTATTACAGTTATAATTTTTTTAATGTTAATTAACTTTAATACTAAACTTAAATTAAATTATTTAGTTAAAGAATTAATTAATTTATAAACATTGTTAAATGATTTAAAACTAATAGTAAGCTCCTAATTTAGCAAAAAAAATCAATATTGGTTACATTGTAAATACAAAAATTTATTGGGCCTAACCCAACTTCAGAGTAACCCGCGCAACCAGGGTTTTTCACTCGAGCCAAACTCGAGTTCTTTCCGTCCTCTTCCCGAATCTCTTCCCTTTCTCCCCCGTCCCTGTTTCTTCTTCTTCCTTTTTCTCTTTTTTTCTTTCCAGTTAAGTTAAATACCTAAACTCAAAGAGCCGAGAGTATACTCATGTACGCGAGTTTCATCCCGAAGCCAAACTTGCATTTTCTCGAGTTTTATCTCGAGCTTCCAATCAGCAACTTACTGATACCCAAAACACGTCTTGCATGTGCACGACGTGGCGCCGCCCCTCCGATGATCATTGCGATCATCGGCAGGTCGAAAATCCCATGCCAACGCGAAATCGAACTTCGGTTCGACCAAAGAAACTCGAAATCGAAAATTCACCATTTCATCGAACTGTAACTCGAACGTCTCAGACCAACTCGCCTCGTTCTCCTCGCACAGTCCACCAAAAAGTCCACGCTTCCGGCCATACCATGTCAACACACCAAGCCATCATCACCCAGATTCGCGTAACAGTCGATCGTACCTAAATGACGAACTCGTCACGTCAACAGACATGTGCAAAAGCTCGACTAAAACACTAATTTGAACTCATACCCCAAATTTATGCAATAGATAATTTTTTTTACATTTTTCCTAACATCCTTGAGTTCCAAACTACCTTCAAGCGAAATTACAACATCCAAAATTTATCCGATTACCAGAAATTGATTAAAACATGTTTTTGGTTCAACTACGGACTGTTCATAGTATACTTCACCAAAAGTTTCCATTTTTGTTTTATAAATCCTATTTTCGAATGTAGTTTCAAGTTACAAAATTGAATCAATAATTTTTTTACATTCGAAATTTGCATATATTTAAGATATGCACTGTAAACCAAAATTTACAGAGTCCATTTACCACTATCATACTTAAACAAAATGTTAGATCATAACCTATGCTTAAACAAACTTGTTTAAGTTGATACTTTAGGCCTAACAAAGGTTGTATGATAATACTTTGAATCTTGATAAAAAAATTTACTCTACAACCTCAACAGAGAAAAAGTACGTTACAGAACAAACACAGAACTATATTCAAACCCAAGCATATACAAACTATATTATCACTGAATTTTTGAAATGTTTTTAAATTAACTTAAAGCTTTAAAGTGTATGTTTACTCACATCGATTCAAGAAATAAACAGAGAACGCTTTTACTTGTTTTGAAAGTCTGCAGTTGATCTTCCTTTCTGCTTTATTGTATAACTGAGCTTTGAATTTATAAAATAATGATGTTTGTTTTTTTTCCTTTCAGGCATGCTATTTTTTTTTGATGAACGAATGAACTGAGAAAATATTCATGTATATAAAGGGGAGGGTTTGTACAGTCGAAAATTACTGAAGCAAGATTTTTCTTCTTCTTTTCATTTGTACTTGTGTATGGCTGAGTTTGAAAGCATTTAATAAAAGCATTAATGTCCATGCTTCCTTGTATACTTACAGCATATGTAGTTTATTTTTATTTTTATAAGAATTGCAGGCTCTTATAATCTATGTTTCATGCTTCCTATCCTTTATTTGTTTCCTGCTTGCAAATTTACAGCAATCTTATTTTTTTACATGTGTGCAAGTACTATTTTTATTTTGTTAGCTAATGTTTTTTATTTATTTATTGCCTTGCCTAAGTCTTAGTTTCCTGGTTTGTATTTGGGTTATAAATTTATATGCACTTATGTATATATCCTTATGTCATTTTATTACAACCATACTCTTTGAATTTCATTTCTATTTTAAAAAAAATCAACTATTAATATTTAAATTAATCACATATATTTTATTTTATTGTTTAAAAACAATTTATTATTTGTTATATGTTCTTTTTTTATTTATTATTATTTAAAGCTTAAACTATCAAATATTTATTTAATTCTATATATCTTTATAATACTAATATTAACAATATTTTATTTCTCTTGAAATTTTACAAATTAAATTTAAAAGTTCAAATAATTCACTAAATTTAAATTAACAAATTCTGGGATGTTATAATATCCCCTCCTTAAGAAAATTTCGTCCTCGAAATTGAAAGAGAGAGAAACGCAAACAATGAATATATGAATTCAGAAAAATAAGGAAATGGCTTACCAGTTTAAGCCGAGATATCCACTCTGCAGTTGGGATATGATTTCTTCATATTATCTTCAGTCCCCCAAGTACAGTCCTTTGGATCACCACTTCATTGAACTTTGACCAGTTTCACAACTTTGTTTCTCAATCGCTTCTCATCACGATCTACAATTTTTATCGTCTCTCTTTTAACTGCCAAGTTGGAGGTGATCTCAAGATCCTATTGAGCAGCTTCTTCAATAATACTATATGTATCGTGCACATACTTCCGAAGATTAGAAATGTGGAACACATTATGCACGCCAGACAACCAGCTGGGTAGTTGTACTCGGTATGCCAGCGGGCATATCCTTTCCAGAATAGGAAAAGGACCAATATAACGCGGTGCTAGCTTTCCAGTTTTCCCGAATCTCAATACACCCCGCATCGGAGACACTTTTAGAAATACAGAATCTCCAACTTGAAATTCCAAATATCTTCTTCGGCGGTCATAATAGTTCTTCTGACGACTTTGAGCAGTTATTAATTTCTTTCGAATAAAATCAACCTTCTCTGTGGCTTCTTTAATCATGTCTGGTCCAAGGACGAGTCTATCACCTGATTCAATCCAACATGTAGGTGATCGACACGGACGACCATATAAAGCTTCGAGAGGAGCCATTTCTATACTGGCCTAATAGCTGTTGTTATAAGAGAATTCGACCAGATGTAAATGGTCCTCCCAAGAACCACCAAAATCGAGAATGCACGTATGCAAAAGGCCTTCTAGAATTCGGCCAACCCTCTCGGTTTGCCCATCAAATTGTGGGTGATAAGCAGTACTGAAATTTAATTTTGTTCCCAAAGCAGCTTGGAATGACTCCCAAAATCTACTAGTGAAGATCGGATCACGATCACTCAGTATACTGCTGGAAATACCATGAAGACGAACAATTTCCTTTATATATAGCCTTGCTAAGCTTGCTGCAGTCCGAGTGGATTTTACTGGAATAAAGTGAGCAGTTTTGGTTAGACGGTCCACTATAACCCAAATTGCTTCGTTTCCCTTCTTGGTTCGTGGCAATCCGTCGATGAAATCCATCGATACATGATCCCATATCCATTTTGGTACTTCCAAAGGCTGAAGTAAACCGGCCACTTTCTTTTGATCGTTTTTGATTTGTTGACAAGTAGCACAGCGACTCACATATATGGATATGTCTCTTTTCATTGTCTTCCACCAGAAAGTTCTTTTAATATCTCTATACATTTTATTAACTCCTGGATGGATACTGAGTTTTGATTTGTGACATTCGTCTAAAACTTCACGTTTCAGATCAGGAATGTCGGGGACACAAATTCTTCCTTTCGTCCTTATAATCCCATTATCACCATTGCAAAACTAGAATCTTCACCTCGGCATATTCTCCTACGAATTTCTTGAAGAAACTTTTCTTCAGTCTGCTTGCTGGCGATCTTCTCTAGGAGAGTAGGAGTGATAACAAGATATGCAAGAACAGCATGTCTCCTACTTAAAGCATCGATAACTACATTGGCTTTTCCGGGCGTATATTGAATATCTAAGTCATAAGATGCCAGAAATTCCAACCAACGTAGTTGTCGTAGATTCAGATCTTTCTGGGTAAAGAGATATTTCAAGGATTTATGATCGGTGAATAATTCGAATTTTTCACCTAAAACAAAGAGAGTTTATTAAGTATATTGTTTTAAGTTTAGTTAATTTCATAATTGTTAAGAAAGTTGAAAAGATTTTTACCCAGAAGATAGTGTCGTCAAATTTTTAAAGTGAAAACAACAGCCAAAAGCTCCAAATCATGTGTTCGGTAGTTTCTCTCGTGCGGACGTAATTGTCTGCCCGCGTAGGCAACTACCTTCCCATTCTGCATTAATACTGCACCTACCCCATCACCACACGCGTCAAAATAGACAGATAAGCCTTGGTTCCCGTTAATGATAGCGAGAACAGGAGCAGTAGTTAATCTCTTTTTCAAATCCTGAAAAACTTCATCACATCTTGGAGTCCAATCGAATTTAGCATTCTTCATTGTTAGCTTAGTCAATGGGCTAGCCAACTTAGAAAAATCCTGTACAAACTTTCTATAATATCCCGCTAAACCCAGAAAACTTCAAACTTCTCTAGGAGTAGTAGGTTGCTTCCAGTCCAGAATTGTAGAAATCTTGCTTGGATCAATAGAAATTCCTTCTTTATTAACAATATGACCCAGAAATATGACTTCTTTGACCCAAAAGTGACATTTAGAAAATTTAGCGAATAGGATATTCCTCCTCAATATCTCTAAAAGAGTTCTGAGATGTTCAGCATGTTCCTCTTCGGTTTTGGAGTAAATTAAAATATCATCAATAAATACAAGGACAAATTTGTTCAATACCTCACGAAACACTCGGGTCATTAAATCTACGAAGCACGCGGGAGCGTTGGTTAGTCCGAAAGGCATAACTAACCATTCGTAGAACATGTCAGGACCCCTAAAGGCAGTTAAATGAACACAATCCTCGGCTATTCACAACTGATGGAATCCCTGAGCTAGGTCCATCTTAGAAAAGAATCGAGCGCCATGAAGTTGATCGAATAGATCGTCAATTCTAGGAAAAGGGAATTTGTTTTTGAGAGTTTGTTTGTTGAGATCGCGGTAATCTACACACAATCTCAAAGATCCGTCCGATTTAGCCACAAATACAACAGCTGAACCACATTCGGAAACACTAGGGCGAATCAATCCTTTCTTTAGCAAATCTCGAGTTTGATTGACTAATTCCATTCTTTCCCTAATGCCATCCTGCGACTTGCGTGAACAACAGGACGGGCATTGGGTACTAAGTCAATTTGGAAATTTATTTCTTGGTGTGGAGGTAAGGATTTTACTTCTTCAAATACGTCGGAAAATTCCCGAACAACAGTTATAGACTGCAAACTGGGTTTAGGATATCCCAAAGCATACATCAATCTATCTCTCTTTGGACTCGGATCCTCACAAGAGATTCCAATAAAATTTCCAAGGCTTGCTTTGACTAAAACTGATCGAGTATTACAATCCAATTTAGCTTCGTATCTCGATAACTAGTTCATTCCGAGTAAGATTTCAAATTCATTAAATTTGAGGACATAAATGTTGATAGGAAATTAGTAGCAAGAATATGAAATAGGAACTTTCTTACAATACAAACGAAGATTTGCGGGACCTTCAACCGGATTTTTCACGAAATAGGGTCGTCAACAAATTCAGTTTTAAGTTCTAATTCCCTTACAGTTTGTTGGGAGATAAAATTATGTGAGCTCCCATGTCAAATAAAACTCTAACAGCTCTATCATAAATAGTAAGGTTACCTTCCAGAACACCTTTTCCTTTATCTTCTTTCGAAGTTGAAGGGTCTTTCTTTATCGCATAAACATTTGCCACCTATGCTTGCTTCATTACCGGGCAATCTTTAATAACATGTCCAGGCTTGTGACAATTATAGCATTATTTAGATCCTTGATCATTCCTCACAGGTTGTTCCCCCTTAACTTGCTTCTTCGGGTTTTTGCGGCTGTTTGAATTATGGCCCTTCTCTTGGAAATTGTAACAAGTTATGTTCCTAGCCGAATTTCCTTGACTGCTCTTCTTATCCTTGTCTTGTTGTGGCCTCTTGCCCCCAAACTTCATTTTCTTCCAATTCTGATTACTTGAATTTTCTCCTTCCCTTGGAATCTCCTGCATATTCCGTGTGGCATACCTATATCCCATATCAATAAGATCAGAAAAAGATTCTTTGACGTGTGCTGTCATCCTTTCATGATACTTCTAGTTCATCGCACGGGTGAACCTTTCATTTTTATTAAGAGGCGTGTTTAACAACTCCGGACCAAAACGGGATAGTTCGTTGAACTTATTTAAGTACTCCTTAAATGACAAACTTTCTTGCTTTAAATCTAAAAATTCTTGATACATTCTAGAAATTCCTTCTGACGGAATATAACACTTTTCAAACACTTCCTTAAAACGATTCCAAGTAAACTCTTCCTCTGGTTCATCTATAATGACTGTTTCCCACCAGGCTGAGGCTTCTTCTTGGAGTTGCCAAGAAGCTATAAGTCTCATCTTCTTGTCTTGCAGCTTTAGCCCTTTAAAAAATTTCTCACACGATCTTACCCACGCTTGAGTCTCAACAATTGACTCCTTGCCGGTGAACGGTTTTCCACCAAGCTTTGAGAATTTTTTATACAAATCAGCCAGATTCGGCTGCTGCTGGACATCTATTACTGCTACTGCTGTTGGGGGATCTTGATTAGGTATTGCGGCATTACCTTGACCCCTAGCTCTTCCTCTTCGTCCGGTCATTCTTACTATCTGTAATTAGTAAGAAAAATTGATTTAGATATACGGATGAGATATCTTAAGGAATATCAGCAGTAAAACGAAATGAACTAAGAAAATTTAGAGTTTCAGTCTTGGTTATACTCATTCTAGGGTATACTTCACCCTATCTCTAATGAGCCATTTAATGTGTTATACTCCGTAGCTAAAGTTCTTACTCAACCTTAAGCTCTGATACCAATTTGTCACGACCCAAAATTCATCGTTCAAAAGTCGACATCAAATACCTCACTTGTATTCGACTGCCAGAGATTCGAACATCAAATTTCAGTTCGGATGGGGCTTATAACAACATCAGATGAATATAAAACAGCGGAACAGAATGAATATCATGCATATATCATAGATATGACAGTATAATATTCATTACTACATCAGAGTATTAATACGTACACCACAACTCCAAATACAACATCATAATAATACAACAGTGATCATATATCCAAAAAGTCTTCAAATGATAGAAGTGATAACGAACTCCCAAAATCTAAACACCTGAGATCTCCAAAAGCTCCTAAGATATCTCCAAAGCAAAAGCTCCAAAATATTGCTTACTCCAGAATACGGAAAACCTGCTACTAGGCTGCCCGAGTAGAAATTATGGGCACCCAGAGTTTAGGAAAGAAACTCTAAACTCCACGTCAGTCATGAGACTGATATGAGTAAACAAAAACAATTGCTTTTAAAGAAACTAGATTTACAAAAAAAATCGGTGTGCTTTTAAAATGAAACTACCATAAGACCTCCCCCCACACACACAATGCAATCGCAGAATTGGAGGAGATTTCTTCTTATGATAGTCAAATATGCTTGGTACGGGGAAATTTCTTTGATATTATTACTAGTGCATAGTGTAGAAATCATTTCGAAAGTATAATATAAATCTTGGCCAACATACGACCATTATTGTATTCCTACTATAGCTACCATGTTTTGTGGCAGGTTACCGCCATGCTGCATGGAAGGTTCTACAACTAAAACCGTACTGGGTTCATATTATTTCTTTGGATTTCCAACAAATGGTCAGGCTAAGGAACTTCCTGGGCCACATGGGTATGCCTCTGGAAGGACGCCCTGAGAACCTAACCGGATCTCTGCCAACAAAAGGCCGGATTACCTCTAACTAGGAAACTACTGACACGAATATGCCATCCCCCGGTTGAAACCAACCTTTATCCGAGGCCCCGGCAACAATCACAAAGTAATATATATCTGGGATATCCACATAAGTTAAATATCTGGGCTCCATACCATGATACCACTTCTATCCAGAAGGAAATGCACATACCCTTAAGGGCGCTACCTCCAATAATCTTGTTGCATCTTTCCTGTTTCGACCATTTCGGGGTGTGAGGTTCGACGAAGTCTCGTCCACAAAGCTACGTTTTTCACAATGCCATGCTTTGATCAACAAATGATCCACAGCACTCAGCATGCCACATTACCAAGTTGGGAATATACTAACGATAACCTTCAACTACATAACCTCTGAGCTCGTACGTCTCAGAGAAGGGCGTTAAGCTAAGAGAATAAATTCTCCGCCACCAACAGAATGTATGTGAAAGAAATCTTCTTTATATCTCAAATGTAACGTCAGACATACAATCCATACAAGTCTGTTCTAGGTTCGAACAGAACTGAAGGCACTTCCAAAGAAGTCCTTGCAATCCGGGCATCCACAATTCCGATCGAATTCCCCATCACATATGGAGAACTCTATACCAGAGCAACTCAGTGCAGAGTCATTCGACATGGTATCCTATCGTTCTCGAAGACGTTCGGTCTTCACCATCGTCTTCAATGCTCATCCATTTCGTCGTATCACTTATTCGGAATGGTTTATATGACACAAAGGTCCTTTCCCGGCTAAACCGAATAGTGAGAGTCAATTTTAAAAACATGTGGATATGTCGTTCACAAAAATTCATAGGTTCGATGTGGGTTTCGGATAACAAACTAAAATCCGATCCCCTGTCGCATCGAAGTTAAAATGCCATTTTATGGCTAACAGGGTTTTCACATCAATGCAGAACAAATCACAATTATGGGACAGTACATAGCAATCTACATCACATAGTATTGCAACCAGAACAAAAATATCAATCTAGTACAGAACAATTATTTTAATTCCATGTGAGTGCGATTAAATAGATAAACCCCATAATTTTTATTTTTATTTATTAATATAAATCAATGATTAATTAAATCTTAATCAACTTGATTAATTGTTTCTTAATTAATTATTTTAATTAACCGCTAAATTTGATTAGTCAACTTTAATTTATCTGAATAATAAATTATTAATTTACAAATTTATTTAAATACTTAATTGTTTATTAATCAATTTTAATTACAAATTATATATTATTCTTAATTCCTTTTTAAAATCATTGACTAATAAAATTATTTACCTTAATTATCATTTGAAAATCTTCTTTATACTTTGGAAATCAATTTATTACAGTTATAATTTTTTAATGTTAATTAATTTATAAACATTGTTAAATGATTTAAAACTAGTAGTAAGTTCCTAATTTAGCAAAAAAATCAATATTGGTTACATTGTAAATACAAAAATTTATTGGGCCTAACCCAACTTCAGAGTAACCCGAGCAACTAGGGTTTTTCACTTGAGCCAAACTCGAGTTCTTTCCGTCCTCTCCCCGAGTCTCTTCCCTTTCTCCCCCGTCCCTATTTCTTCTTCTTCCTTTTTCTCTTTTTTTTCTTTCAAATAAGTTAAATACCTAAACTCAAATAGCCGAGAGTATACTCACGTACGCGAGTTTCATCCCGAAGCAAAACTTGCATTTTCTCGAGTTTCAACTCGAGCTTCCAACCAGCAACTTACTGAAACCCAAAACACGTGGTGCACATGCACGACGTGGCGCCACCCTTCCAATGATCATCGTGATCATCGGCAGGTCGAAAATCCCATGCCAACGCGAAATCGAACTTCGATTCGACCAAAGAAACTCAAAATCGAAAATTCACCATTTCATCGAATTGTAACTCGAACGTCTCAGACCAAATCACCTCGTTCTCCTCGCACAGTCCACCAGAAAGTCCACGCTTTTGGCCATACTACGTCAACACACCAAGCCATCATCACCCAGATTCTCGTGACACTCAATCGTACCTAGATGATGAACTCGTCACGTCAACAAACATGTGCAAAAGCTCGACTAAAACCCTAATTTGAACTCGTACCCCAAATCTATGCAATAGATAATTTTGTTTGCATTTTTCCTAACATCCTTGAGTTCCAAACTAGCTTCAAGCGAAATTACAACATCCAAAATTTATTTGATTACCAGAAATTAATTAAAACATGTTTTTGGTTCAACTACAGACTGTTCATAGTATACTTTATCAAAAATTTCCATTTTTGTTTTATAAATCCTATTTTCGAATGTAGTTTCAAGTTACAAAATCGAATCAATAAATTTTTTACATTCGAAATTTGCATATATTTAAGATATGCTCTATAAACCAAAATTTACAAAGTCCATTTACCACTATCATACTTAAACAAAATGTTCGATAATAACCTATGCTTAAACAAACTTGTTTAATTTGATACTTTAGGCCTAACAAAGGTTGAATGATAATACTTTGAATCTTGATAAAATATTTTACTCTACAACCTCAACAGAGAAAAAGTATGTTACAGAACAAACACGGAACTATATTCAAACCCAAGCATATACAAACTATATTATCACTGAATTTTTGAAATGTTTTTAAATTAACTTAAAGCTTTAAAGTGTATGTTTACTCACATCGATTCAAGAAATAAACAGAGAACGCTTTTACTTGTTTTGAAAGTCTGCAGTTGATCTTCCTTTCTGCTTTGTTGTATAACTGAGCTTTGAATTTATAAAATAATGATGTTTGTTTTTTTCTTTCAGGCATGCTATATTTTTTTGATGAACGAATGAACTGAGAAAATATTCATGTACATTAAGGGAAGGGTTTGTACAGGGGAAAGTTACCGAAGCAAGATTATTTTCTTCTTTTCATCTATACTTGTGTATGGATGAGTTTGAAAGCATTTAATGAAAGCATTAATGTACATGCTTCCTTATATACTTACAGCATATGTTGTTTAATTTTATTTTTATAAGTACTAAATCTTGTTTTACTTTGCAGGCTCTTATAAACTATGTTTCATGCTTCCTATCCTTTATTTGTTTCCTGCTTGCAAATTTACAGCAATCATATTTTTTATACATTTGTGCGAGTACTATTTTTAGTTTTGTTAGCTAATGTTTTGTTTTTTTTTTATTATTTTTTATGCCTTGCCTAAGTCCTACTTTCCTGGTTTGTATTTGGGTTATAAATTTATATGCACTTATGTGTATATCCATATGTCATTT
Organism: Allium cepa; assembly: GCA_030765085.1. Classification (NCBI taxonomy): domain Eukaryota; kingdom Viridiplantae; phylum Streptophyta; class Magnoliopsida; order Asparagales; family Amaryllidaceae; genus Allium; species Allium cepa. The sequence continues at coordinate 407,275,792 of CM060939.1, read as the reverse complement.
TATTACAACCATACTCTTTGAATTTCATTTCTATTTAAAAAAATCAACTATTAATATTTAAATTCATCATATATATTTTATTTTATTTTATTCTTTAAAAACAATTTCTTATTTGTTATATGTTCTTTTCTTTATTTATTATTATTTAAAGCTTAAACTATTAATTATTCATTTAATTCCATATAAATTTATAATACTAATATTAACAATATTTTATTTCTCTTGAAATTTTACAAATTAAATTTAAAAGTTCAAATAATTCACCAAATTTAAATTAACAAATTCTGGGATTACAGGCTGGGGCTCAATTGCTGGCACCGGCTCGGGTCCAGATGAAGTAATCATCTCGGAACTTATAGCTTGTTGCTCAACTCCGGAGCCTTCCCCAATTTCTAAGTGTTGGGTGCCCAATCTCTCTCTCTCTCTCTCATGAGAAATCATAGAGTCATGAAGAACCTTCTTTTCATCTTTGTTCAATATGCGGTTCTCCAGCTCAAATTCGTCGAGGACACCACCCTATAGCACCGCCTTCTCTTCTTCGACCAGCAAATTCTAGGCGTTGTGTAGATGTGTAGAGTAATCGTCGAGCCATGCCAAGTTCCTATGTCTCAGTACGTTGGCATTGTAAGTGACGAGAAGCTCCTCTATGTCCGCCTCAAGCTTGGTCTCTGCCCGTCGAAACTTCTCATCAACTCCGGCCTCCACCTCACGAACCTTTTCCATGGCCGAATCTCTCCCTCCGGAGCACCACCTCTTGATCACACGCTTCCTGTGCGGAAACATTAGCAGCGTCTCTCTCTTTCATGATTTTCGAAACTTTAGCCTTAAGCTCGTTTAGCTCTTTTAGGGCTGCATCCCGCTCAGCGGTTACGATGGTGTTCCGGTGGCCCATGTCCTCCACTATGGCATAATGCTCCCGCTTCATTCTATCCATCGCCACCTGGGCCTCGCCGGCTTTCTTAAGAGCCTCAATCTTAGATTGGCGAGAAGACTCGGCCTCGCTATTGAGCGCTTGAATAATCCGATCTTTCTGGCCGAGTTCTTTCTCCAGCTTTTCAATCATGACTGCTCGGTCGAAGGCCACCTTCGATGCTTTTTTCATGGTTTTCGACCACTCCTGATACTGGAAAAATATGTCTGCGGCATAATCATGCACTGTATTTTCTGCCGACGTTGGGATCCTTTTCAAATGCGGAGGAAAGACGAACCCATCAAAACATATATCAGGGAAATCCTTTTTCTGCTGAGCGAGCCTCATCGCGCCTTCGCCAGTGGGTTCGACGAGGGCTTGTGCAATAGTGGAAGGGTCTGCAACCTCAGCTCTACGTTGGGATTGAGACCTAGAAAACTGGGAAAATGGGTTGTGTCGTGGAGCTTTCGAAGGTCGCGAAACATAAACTGGCGGCGGTGTAGGAGCTCTAGGAGTAGTCGTGTGAGATTGAGATCGACGCCTGTAACCCTTATCTCTGTCAGACCATTCCTAACTAGAGTATCCTTGATCGTAGTCCCTATCTCCTTCCCTCCTATGTGATTCGTAGTATGACGAAGACTTATGTTTGCTGCGAGGCTACTAAGCATTGAGCCTCGACCGGACATGGTATCTGCAAGGCAAAACAAAAACGAAGTAAGTAATCTGTCACTGTGGACGTATTACAGTCAGAAATCGTGTAGTGCCATGAGGCGTGAATGTATGTGCAACCCCCTTCACCAACCGGATGTGTCGACCATGCTAGTGGGTAGAGATTCGCTTAAAACTAAGGCGTGTTGGAGTTCATCCAATCCGGCATCATGCTGCATGAACACATCGTCCGGAATTGGAAGATCGGCAAGCCATTCGTAAAGATTTTCTGTTCTTGGGGGAGACATCTCCGAAATTCTAATTCCGAAGGCGTGCTGGGACATGATCACAGATTTCCATCTCCCTTTTTTTGATTGCTTAAAAACAGCTGCCTTGCCTTTTCTCTTTTCTCCAAAATCCTGGGCTGCATCCGCAGCCTCACCCAAAGGTTCATCATCAGCATGGGTTCTTTCAGAGTCAGCCTCTTCGATTATAACAACTTTAGGCCTTTAACGCTTAACCCGCTCCCTCGAGATAGTCCTTAGCGCACCGTCGAGCCTTGTACTTTGCCTCCGCTCTATTAGCCTAAGAATCCTAAGGTTTCTGTCCGTCAAGACCGAATCAATGTTCCTATCTTCGCCTGGAACCTCTTGAAGAACCCGAACTATCTCTTTGTAATATCTGTCTTCGGGTCACAGAATTATCGCTGTAAAGAAAAAGAGATATAAGTTGGGTTTCATTTACAACTATCTTGCCAACTACTCGTGAAGATAGCAATACTCACGTCTAAATAGCCATCGCTTGGCAAATCCTAGAGGGCATCTAACATAGAACCACTCCGTATTGAAATAACTCAGCCTGGTCCAAGACCCCGTAATTATTTGACAATTTCTCACGGCCTCTAGGAATGTAAAAGATGGACTGTCTGTTCGACTCTTAAAGTTGAACAAGTATCTTATCTCGGTCATTCGAGGTGGTCCTAAAAGCAATGAACAAGCTATTCAGCAAAGCATATCCATTTAGGTGTAGCTGAGATGGGGCGATCCTTATAAAGGACAACACTTTCCTTATGTATTGATTGAACGGAGGAAGCGTCCCACCTGCGCACGCGTGTTGATTAAATGCGATAAACCCCTCCGGTGGATTATGTGGCCTGTCATTTGGTCCTGGCAATATTACGTCATCCATTGAGAAACCATGCCATAAGCATATTCTCCCTAGCATATCTTTAAAAATATTAGACGGAACAGAGTCTGGCGGACTATTGATAAAGGATGCGTCATGTGCCTCATCCGGGGCCAGATCAATAACTTCGGCCTCGATGTCCGATATTTCAAGTCTAGGAAGAATTATACTCTGGTTTTCTGTGGCTGTGAGCTTGAAGTTTCCATAACTAACTAACTCATGAAAAATCATCGTTAGACGACAAAGAGCCTGTGTGTTCCCCTCGTGTAGAGCGTGTGTTGTGCAGTGCAGTGCTGTGCATTTCTTGAATAAATTTTGCAAAGTTCAAGGAAAATTTACAAACGACGAAGATAATTGGAATCCAGTTGGAGTGACCGTCATTGTTGGCCGTCATCACCATACCATCCAGATGTTGGAGATCGATCCAAATTAAAATTTCTTATCAGGTTGTTAAGTTATATTTCCATCAACGAGCTTCGAAAGGCAGTCAAATATGCAGTTCTATGGTCAAGTCTGATTATGCAAGGCAGAAGCTCGTTGGAGTCGAATGCTCGAATGTGCAAAAGTTCTCTAAACCTATCAGACTCCGGTTTGGGATCGATCGCCATAGTTCAAATCAGCGACAAGTCAGAGGCCTTCTGTTCGTATCGAGTGCATTCAAAACGATACGTTCCGTATCGATCGAATTCTAATTGATACGCTTCGAACCGATCGAAGGAGAATCGATGCATTTCGTATCGCCCAGGTTCGAATCGATACGATTCGTATCGTCAAGGTCTGAATCGATGCGCTCCATATCGATTGGTTTATGCCAACTTCATATGGATCATAGCTTGGCATCTTCGCATCGATCGTATTCGTAATGATCAAGAATGACGGGGTTCATATCGATCACCTACACAGGACTTCGTATCAATTATAATTCCAACGGCTTCATGTTAAACACTTTGAATTGATACGAAATGCATCCATTATGGATCAAAAGGGACCCCATCATTCGTCCTTCGGCGCTGCATCGATGTGGACTCCATACTTAATCATCGATACGAAGACAAACCGTATTCTCTCTTTTCACCTATATGAACGGAAGGCTGAGCAGTCATCAATCAATTGCTCTGTATCCCCAAACTCCTTCTCCTCCAATCAACACGGGCATCGCCATGGCCACCCTCAGCCAAGCTTTGGCCCAGACCTGGCCTTAACGTTGTCGGAATTGGTAATCAGTAAGGGGGGAGTGGATCTGAGATTCGAACTCCATTGGATTTAGTCTTAGTCAAATGATTACCTAATTTTGAATTGGAGTTCGAAGGATTAAAAGGTTGTATTCGATCGATTCGAAGGCACGGTGTAGTTTCTCCCTAAACCAAGCTGTTGGATCGATGCGAAAGTTGAAAGCAACAGTAAAAAGTAAAAGGTGAAAAATGGCCAAGTCCATGGGTATTTATATGGGCTGAAGTGAAAGAAAGGGTCGATTCGCCTCCCAGTCCATGCGACCGGCCATAGCAGGTCAACTCCTGGACCGAATCGAATGTTCTATTCGAATCCATCAGCCCAGGCATTTGTCGAGATGAAGTAACCGGCAGGGTCAATCGATACGAAGTGTACGATAAGGACTGTTTTGGAGACATTATATGTCATCGATTCGCAACCATTGTTGGCATCAATGATTTTGCGACTCCTTCCATGGCCCATCGCTACGATCAACGCTTTTCGAATCCATCGATTTGCATCTTCCAAAAATCGGCATTCATCGGCGCATGTTGAGGGTCACCTGTTCGAACCCAGCGACATCAAGGACCATCGACACGAATGGTAACTTCGTATCCATCGATGCTCATATTCATTGATTCGAAATGCTAAATTCACGTCCATTAATACGAAGTCCAATGCGAGAGTGGCATTTCAAACTTCTATATCGATTCAGGAGAGGATCGATACGAAGGAGCATCCAAAAAAAACCGTCAAGCGTTGTTACAAGTTGATTTTCGCATCGATTCAAGAGAGGATCGATACGGGATTCAATACAAGAAAACCGACAATGACTCGTGAACGTGCAACGTTAACGACAATTGGATTAACATATATGCATATATGTCGAACTAATATTCAATTTTCAACGTTAGTAGCAATTAGATATTCGTCTAACTATGATTACAGCAACAAACAACTAAGCACTATCATGTAGCAATCGGTTACAGCACCGCAAGATTACAACCTTCAACAAAGAAGCAATAATTTTTCATAATGAAGACTGCAGCTTTTCAAAGCATGTCATGTTATCACAAGATGTATTTTGGAGGGCAAATGTTATCCCGCCTTTTGGCAAGGCCGAGATATCAAGGCACTGGTTTAAAACCAAGGGTTATTTGTTCTGTATATCAAGCATACACAGGTTCGCTATGGATGTCGATGAATTTTACCCGAATCCGGATCAGGCTAAAATCAGCAAGACATGACAAGCGAAGCTATAAAAGCCAGCATTACAAATTTCAGGTCAATCCGAGTTCATATTCTCAAGTTGTGATCGGTTCAAGTTGAAGGGGAAAGCCATGTTTTCGTATCCATCAGTGAGCCATATTTCGAATCCATCAACTTCGCACCGACCGGCCTCGTATCCATCAAGAAGCCTCAGTTCGCACCGATTAAGTTCGTATCCATCAAGGAGCATACATTTCATGCCGATCGGCTAGATCCTGCTTCGTATCCATCCAGCTAGACACAGCTCGTATCCATGGTTGAGCCTCTAGTCGAATCCATCGTCTTCGTATCGATCAGGGGTACAATACCTTTGTATCCTTCTGTCTCAAATGCGTTAGCACACAATCATTTGCAACCATCCAGTTCGAAACCATAAGTAGGTGATTACTCGAACTCATCCAGTTCTATTAGTTTGAATCCATCAGGCAACTGCTCTTCGTGTCCATCAGATGACCTTACTTCGCATCCATCAGATGGTGTATACTCCGTATCCATTAGGGGCTCTTGTTCGAATCCACTCCAATGGCTTGTTCATGTCCATCAAGTCAAATGAGCCCAGATTGACGCAACGATCATCGATGCAAACGAGGCGAGATTCATGGATGCGAAACGGTCAACTCGGGGCAAAAAGAGGATCAATACAAGGAATGCGCGTCGCGTCATCACAGAGACACGTGCATCATCGATTCGAAGTGGATCGATTTGCATTGATGGATTCGAACCAAACAGCCGACAAGAAACTCAAGCTCGTATCAATCGTAATTCCAGATCCACCGATCCAAATGCTATGAAATTTTCACAGAAGCTTGCGTACAAGCCAAGGAATTTTCCTGCCAAGTTTCAGCTCAATTAGACCAATTCTTGATCGATACGAAATCACTTCATATCGATCACAGATCGAGTTGAAACTTGGTGAGATCGATCGCGTGGGCCCACTCACATGCCATAAGGAGTCTCCCGAAGTTTAAGCGAGATATCAGCCTCTACGCCTATAAATAGCCCCCGGAAGCATACAGAAAAAGGATCTTTTGATTCTGAAGCGCCCAGGCTCTGCCAGATCGAGATTTGCATCCTATCCTTGCTATTGAATTCGAATTCCAAGCTGTACTTTACTGTTATTTGCTGTAATTGGTTGTAATCGTTGAAAGAGAATCAATAAAATCCCCAAAAACTTCATCATGGACGTAGGCAACACGCCAAGCCACTCTAAAATTGTGTGTCTGTGCATTTGTGTTATAGTTTACTAGAGTTTTTGTTAGATAATCTTCATTTTACATTTATATTCTTCTTTTTTATCTCTTCAAAAACTTCGAAGAGTGTTGTGACCATTTTTGGTACAAACAATTAAAATAAGATGATTTTAAAAGCTAACTTCTGTATACTTTTGAATTAGGGTTTGCAACTTGTTCCATTGAGTTTAAAACAACGAAAACATAATTTTTGAAATACTGGATAAACGACTTTTGTTATGGAAGCGGAACAAGCTTTCCAGATCGTGATTGTTGTTTCGAACCAATTCAATATGTTCATTCTTTTTTATCGAGCCTTGTCTATATAAATAGTTTTCCAAACCCTAGCAGCCTTTTTATTTCTCATTACTGAATGTATCTGTCTATTCAGTCATCAGCTTCTTCTTTTTTCTAATGGTTGTAGATCAAAAACCTTAATTTAATTTCAAAATCAAATTAAAAATTCAAACTTCCCAAACTATAGAAATTATATATTGTTGGAAAGCTCTCGAGGAGTGCGATCCACTACAGTAATTCATTTTTTGATTTGGTGCATCATTTGACCAGAAATCATTGAAAAATCTCGAACGTCCGTTCCTAGGGTTTACGATCCAATGGTGAATCATCGACCGTTTGATGATCGGGAGGCGACATTTGGAAGAGGATGGAGAGCAGCGCTCATTTGTGGTCTTCGTTCATTTCAAAGTGGTCAGATATCGCTAGAAAATGTCCCCAACCATGGCTGCGGTGGTTGCAAATTGGACGGCAGGTGGCCCCGCGCGGCCTGGTGAGGGCTCGGCCGTAGACGTGGAGGCTTGGTGAGATTGTGGATCGGGAAGGAGATGCTCCTAGGGTCGTGTGTTTTGCTTGTGGTCGTGGCGGTTGATTGTAGCAGCATGGTTGCAAACGAGAATTTTCTCGTTAGGATTTGCACGTGAGCATAGAATCAAGGTGATGACATGTTTTGTTCAATTAATTATATTTTAGTTTTTCAAATGTTCTAACGATCATATCTTATTCATATGATCTTGGATTCACGTGGGTTTGCTCCACAGCAATCGTATCAAAATTCCGGACATTATGGAATAAGTTTGGATGAATTCTAAGACTATTAAAATTTGGGCCTTCATTTGGAATTTAAATCAATTTGAAATCAAAGGTAATTGTTTTAACCCACTTACGACTACTAATTTACCTTATGTTGGTTAAAATAAATTTATGATGTAATTAGAAATTGATTAGTTGATGTTTAGTAGATTTAGATTGTCATTTCAGTTAAATCTGAATTTTATTGAATTTAATTTCCATTTAATTTAATATTGAATTTAAATTGCCAATAAATACCTGTTATGATAACCGTCAGTTGTTGTTATTTATTGGTTGATTTGAATGGTGATTGTGAGGGATGTTTAATTGTTGATATTAGATCACTTGATGTTATATTTATATATTGTTATCACACTGCAAGTTCTCTGAGTTATTGCTTGGAAAATCACTATGGGCTGAAATGATACACACCCAAACGATCTTTAGATTAGGGTCATTATGGGTTGAAATGATAGACTCAAGCGATTTTATGGATTTTCATATTTTAACTCGGAATTGCAGGTTGAAATGATATACCCGTAAATTAAAAAATTATAGAGGGTTGAAATGATATATATCTGTATCACTTGACCATAGGGTAAACAATTATATATGGACATCAGATTGGTTAAATTAAATGATTTTTTTAAATCCTAAAATTTTGAATTCGGTTAAAAGCTGGTTTTGAATAAAATGTGATTTATATAAATCGAATTATTTTTGAAAATCAAAGCTTTAAATGTTGAAATTGGAATTGGTTTAAATGAATTGTTTAAAGGATTTAAATTGAAATTAAAGTCGAATTTGAAGTATAGATGAAATTTATCAAAATTGAATTATTGTAAACGTTTGAATATAACTTTGAAATCTATTGAATTAGAGTAGCTTAAATTGATAGTTCAAACATAGATTTGAAAACGACATAGATTTAAAAGAATTTATGTAGAAGCTTTGTTGAGAATCTGAACTGAAAGGTAAAAATTGAGTTTTGTTGATTTGAAAGCTGGATATGATTCAAATTTGTTGAAATGAGAGAAATAATTTAAGTTGATATTAGTTTCAAATTAATTATTTTAAAATGTTTAAAGATGTATTAACTTAAATTCATAATTATTTAGATTTTCGAAATATTTACTATATAATCTATTTCAATAATCAAACCATTTTAAACTAAATAATTAAAACGATATTAAATCTATTATTATACTATTTTAAACCATTTTAATATATTTTAAACTATTTTAATCTATTATAAACCATTCTAATCTATTTAAACTATTTTAATATTTTTAAACTATTTTAATATATTTTAAACCATTTAATCTATTTTGAAATATTTTAATCGATTTTAAACTATCTAAACCATTTTAAAGTATTTTAAACTAATTTATTACTATCTTTAAACTATTTAAACTATTTATGACTATATAAATTATTTTCAAAAATTCAAATCATGCAAAGCTGAATTGTTTATATTTAAATCGTAGATATAAAGGAAAATATGGTTAAATGATGTCATAACCTAAGTTGGAATTTGAAATGATATTTTTTAGTGAAGTGACACATTTGAATAAATATGATGATTTTGAAACATGGTTTTAACTTATTTTGTAGATATGATTTCGAAAGTGATATGATTTCAAAAATGAATATAATTTCGAAAGTGATTTTTTGAGAATATGATATTTCGATATCAATTATGATTTGATTTTTGGAAATGTAAAAGAACCATCCGGTGTGAAATAAGAGTTTGGTTGTTAAAGAGACCGGGATCGGATATTGTCATGCTCTCTCTAATACCGTAAATCACTTTAACAACTATGCATGTGGCGGGGATTCCAAAATGAAATAGGATGGTTTGATGAACGATTCTGTATGAGCTATTAATGTAGCCTTGACTCCCTCGATTCAGCTATATGTAAATCAAAGAGGAGCTACGCCAGGCCAAGTGAGGTCGCACCTCCTATCGGGTACATTTCTTCGATACCATATTATTACTTTGTGATTGATTAGGTGGACATCCTTCGATTTGATTTGGGAGTATTTTCCAAGGTGGACGGTAACAGCTGCTCTGCGTTACCACTAGTCCGAATATGCAAAATGGTAGTATCCTGCCCTGAGCATTGCCTCACGTTCCTTGTCACATGCCTTATCGCGCCCATTATAGGTTTGGTTTGTACCGTACCTATGGAGTGCCCTTTGATAGCCCTCCACTTTACAAAGAAATTATAGTACTGTATAAACTATGGGAATATGTAAAAATTTGTTAAGTGGGATATGGCTAATGCCTTAACGCAATTGTAATACTTGACTTTATTGTAGACACTATTATAATAGCCTATTATACTATATATATATACAGTTTAACGGATCCTTAGGAGATGGAATCCCAAACATCTCTTAAGTTATTGCGCTCATCTTAGACACTGGATAGGAGATATAAAACCCCATAAACATCTTTGAAGCCGCAACACTTATATTTATTTATTGTTGATTTAACTCACATAAGATCTTTTGTTTGCACAAAAAATGGGTAAACACCTCCAAGTCGTATGATTTAGTCGATTTTATGTTGTTCTTAGTGATTTGGGTGATTTATGCAAATATGTAAAAAGCAGGGACTAAACTGTAAAAGACCACAGATTTATAGTGATTCGGCCAGAATGTGCCTACGTCCACTTCATATGTTATTCTCCTTCACTATCCGGATTACAAGTACAAAGCTTTGATTACAAGTGTATAAAAGTCGTTTAAAAGTTCTGTCCGTGCTTCAGTTCTCCCCTCCTCTCTGCCATTGTTGTACCCCTACCCCTCTATTTATAGAGTGAGGCTGGAGGTAGGGGTCTTGGATGTATATAGTTGCTGGTGGGCCTGGGATGACGTGATCTGGCCTGGCAATGTTAGTTCGGTAATGTCTTGGTCCGGTGGTGAGTAGAGCATGGGTTGGTTCGGTGGTGAGTGGAGCGTGGATAGGTCCGGTGGTGAGTGGAGCGTGGATAGGTCCGGTGGTGAGTGGAGCGTGGATTGGTCCTGTAGTGAGTGGAGCGTGATCTGGTCCGGTAGTGGGAGGAGCGTGATTTGGTTCGGTAGTGCCTTGGTCGTGCCTTGGTTCGGTCGTGCCTTGGTCCGGTGGTGAGAATACACCCAACATTTACCCCCCAAAGTGGGGCATATGCCTGCATATGTCGCGCTTTGTTTTAGATCGTTCGGTTTGGACACTCTCATTCGGCCCAAGTGCGGAACCAGTTGGTCCAGTTATCCTACGCTCGCCTATAAGTATGGGCTTCACGCCTCTGTCATTCTTTACTGTTTGAAATAGCCGAACCAAACCTTTGTCTGTCGAATCGTGTCACCAAACCAGATTTTACTGCCGGACCAGGCGAGGCTTTCTTCTGCCGAATAAACTTTGTGCTTGAACTACCGAATGAACTTTAGGGAGCATGAGTGCCGAATGGACTCTTAGCCTCGAACTACCAAATGAAACTTAGGGAGTATGAGTGCCGAATCGACTCTTAGCCTCGAACAACCGAATGAAAATTTTGTGCTTTGAATTATGAATGAGATTCCAGACTGTATGTACTTGTTTGTTTATAGCTCTACATTCCTGGTTCTAACAACATACTTTCTCATGTTGCAGATAATGTCTCATAAAGTAGAAACTCGCTCTGACAAGAAGAAATCCAAGGACAAAGGAGAGTCCTCCATAGTGCCCCCAGTCCATGCAGAATCAGAACGACATGGACTAACCCCGAGATCATTAGTAGACGGGTACGGTCCTCATGAGATCCTAAACTCACCGTCTGACTGCTTTCCCAGCTCCCTCAAAGATGAGCAGCTTGATGTTATATCTAGATCTTTTGGGATTGACAGAGCGCATATGATGTTGCCGGGGAAAGGGGTGATGTCGTATAACCCCCCAGAAGGGTATTTTGCTTACAGTAGATATCACTGCATGTGCGGAGCCATCCCTCCGATCAACGCTTGGATAGTCGGCTTCCTCGCATACTTGAAGGTGGCCCCTATCCAGCTTCAGCCCAACTCTTATGCTATTTTTTTGAGTCTGTTCATTATCTTCCAAAGAAAATACGGGCTTCCCCCTTCCAACCGGGAGATCCGGTACCTGTACAACTTGAGAGGCTACAAGAAGGGTCTCCTTATATTAGCTTAGAATCAGCTGTGTCTTTCAAGCCAGTTCTGGACTTATATTCAAAATTTAGCATGTTCAAGAAGGAATGGTTCTTTGTCAGAGATGACTCTGTTTCTTTCCACCGCTTCACTTCTGGCTGTAAGTTGAATCTCATTTATAATTTCCGTTCTGACCGCAATGCTCCTCCTTATGTGATTTACGTCGTGCTAGCGACAGGTGGCTTTGTGGTTGTAGAGAACGATCGCCTGGTTCAGATGGCTGAGGAAATAGAAGTCATTCCGGAAAATGAGAGGGCAGCCTCTTATCCGATCAGGAATGCTACTCTTTTGGGGCTCAACTTGATTCTGCCACGCCAGTCTGTGGTCAAGCAAAGAGACACAGCTGAGGAGAAGGCCACCAAAGCTAAAGGAGGGGCTACGGCGAAGAGCAGCAAAAGGAAACCCTTCTCGAAACATCCAATTGCCGGGGGGGAAGAAACTTAAGAAGTCCGATGGACCCTCCCCCAGCACATGTCCAGATATCCCGGAGGACGAGGAAGATGTGGAGGAGGAAAGATTAAGGATGAAGGTGGTGAGGTGGAGAGCGGAAGTGGTGGAGAAGGTGATGGTCATAGTGATGATGGTGGCGACGGACAGAGTGGTGATGGTACAGGGGCTTTCTCTTCTAAGCAAGTAGGTATGATCCAGGAGTGGACAGACGATGATCTCCGCCTAGCTCTTGAAGGGTTGGAGGGAGGACCGGCTGTAGTAGAGAAGCCTAAGAAAGCTGACAAGGCCGAGACCAGTGCCGATTCATCTTCCAAGAGCGCTTTAGCTGAGGCAACTTCTGCGATTCAAGGTGAATTTTTTACTCCTGCGGACTCTATTTATGATAAGGATTTAGGAATAATTTATGGCCAGCTCCCGTCCTGGAGTGAGATCCAGGACTTATTGCAGTATCCTACTCCTTCCCAGAGTTTGTATAACAAAGCATCTCTTTACTCTTTTTAACTTGATATATTTCTTGAATTATAGTTCAATGTATGCTTGTAACACTTGGTTTTTATCCCATAAGCAGGTAAGGCGGCCAAGACATCAGATGTCTGGCACCGTCTTGAACAATACAAACTTCTCAAGGCTTCTACTAAACCAAAGCCTCCGACTGACCGCCCTGGGGACGTAGTTAGCTACCGCCCTCTTCTCGGAGTTATTGAAGAGGATATCCAAAGGAAGAAGAGGAGTCGTACCTTTTTTGAATCCTCACCTGGTCCTTAGTCCCCAACTCAGCCTCTTCGGGATACCACAAAGAAGAATACTGAATTTATACCTTCTTCGCACCCGTCTGAAAATCCTACCGTTACCCGGATAAGCCATCCCGGCTTGGCTCGTAATCCGTTTGCAGGTCATCCAGATCTGGATCCGGGTTCTTGTGATATTACCTTTGATGAGGCTACCGGTGAGCACTTTCTTCCCCGTAATCCTATGGTAAGAGTATTGGATGAAGCTAAGTCTCTGGATCTTGATTTGCTTACCACTCGGGTTGTAACTTTGGGGGACGAAGCTAAGGAAAATATTGACCGGGTTGCTAAGGAAACCAGAAAGCTGATGGGGCATCATGCCCGACTGATCAAGGCTGGAGAAGAAATTGGAGTGCTAACATTCGACTGCGGTTAATGCTTTCTGACCAGGCCAAACAACTCGCTGATCAGGCCATCCAGATCTCCCAACATGAGGCCGCTTCAAGGCAACTAAAGAAAACCATGGAAAAGGCTAGCAGAGCAGAGTTACGGAAAATGGAGGCTGCTTGTAAGGAACGGATTGATATGGCTATTGCAACGGTGGATGAGGTCCGGAAAGCGGATCTCGAGCGGGTACAGGAGCTATCCGGGAAACTTGAAGCCGCAGAGCTTATTCAAACCAAGATGAAGGAGGAGATGGAGGCGATGAGGAAATCTTTCCAGGCTGACTGCTCGCGATACCAATCGGAGAGGGATGCTGCTACTATAAAGTTGTTGGCTTCTGAGGACCAAATAAGGGAGTTCGAGGAGAATGAGGGGATAATGGATGAGATGCTTCAGGAGATATACTTTCGCACTTGGAAACAGGGAAACTTATCTTGGATGGATGATTATCCTCGAGTCATGGCCAGGATTTATCTCAGGGCCCTGGAGGAGGCTAAGGCCAATGCAGATAGGGAGGGTGGCGTGGCCTTTAGAATGGATGTGGTCACGGCTCAATTCACCAAGGAGGAGAAAGCGGCGGTGAAAGAGGGTATGCGGCTGCTTACTATTGAGGAGGTTGGTGTGTAGTTAGAGGATGATGATCAAGGAGCAGATGTGGGTAAGTCTTCCCTTTTAGCTTCTCGTAACTTGATTGCTTATTGTTTATGACTATTAATGGATTCTCTCCCGAATTGGACAGGCGGACCTCTGGAGCACCAACCACCTCTGGTTAACATGTTGAGAGTTCCAATCCACGATCAAGGAGTTCTCGGAGGGCCAGTAGGATAGAGGTAAAGCTCCGACGCAGCCGATTCCTTGACTTGATCTGGATATCTTTTGGTTTGTTTGTCATTGCTGCCTATGTCAGTCCCAAAACATTCGTGTAACCTTTAAGCTGTAATTGTGTTATTGGTAACGAACGACTTTACTATGTAATTTCAAACATAGGCCGATTCTGTCATATTTGAATGCTTTTGTTATTTTGGTGTGTTGCATAAGAAATACAGCTGTGCACACGCCCATGACTCAATTGTGTTTGATGTCAAGTTCTTTGTAACAGCCCGCAAATCCGTACCCCTTGAGTCATTACTATTCTACCTAAATCAACTCAAGTTGCACAGAAATACGAACCATTTGGGTTAAAGAAGAAGAGGTAGAAGAAGAAAAATAGAAAACAACATCAGAATCTCACCATCGCAGCGGAATAAAATATAATAGAAAATAAATGATCTTTACTCCAAAATCATATATCTCTGTTTATATATTACATCATCAGAGTACATCAATCACAACACAACATCAATATCATACAAACGGATACACAACAACTCAATACAGCGGAATATATATATATATATATATATATATATATATAAACAAATACGAGAGAGTACGTGTCGTCATCCAGCTCGTCTCCTGAGCTCCACAGCATCATATCCTGTATTCTATAATACTCGGTCTGACCCGAGCATTACAGTTAAATAACACCCGAGTCAGTCTGGAATACCAGCGTGAGAAAATCACACCCAATTGATTATTAACGTTTCAAAAATCCGTTGAAAACAAAAGCATCTCGTAAGACCACGCCACAAATAAACATGTCGGGTTTTTACCTTACGATAGCTAAAACAATTTTTATAGAAATCCTCTGATATTATAATATGGTCTATATACAAATACTTATAAAATAGCCGAAATTGTTACATTCATTAAATTCCAGCTACTAGCCACAGAGTGGGTAATACAAACAAAACTCGTACAAGGCTCATAGGGAGAATGGATTTCCAACCAACGACTAGGCACTGGGGAACCACCTGTCACAGTACGGGACCTAGATCATCGTACCGAGGAGTACGCCTGCTCCCCTGCAACACAAGGCCGGGACTACCCCTTACTGGATAATCCCGAGTGAGATTACCCCAGGTTGGGATCAGCAACCGCCCACTAAGCCGAAATAAAAAGGGACATCTAGACTGGAATGACCTCACCCTGCTTGGGTGCTACCCACCTAGCCTTGCTGCATAACACCTGATTTTCAGTCATTCCCATTTGATGAGGCTTGAGGCTAAGCGTTACCTTTTTAGAACATATCTCTTAGAATGCCCATCGTCCACCTGACGATGTTTCGCAATCATTCATCCATACAAGTCCGTCCCGGGTTCAAACGGAACCGAAGGCACTATTCCTACTACATCCATTTTGGAAATATCCTCAGGATTAGTAGAGACTAGCCCTTGCACTTCCCAGCTCCATCTTCGAATCCAAATTCGTTTCCACGGAACGTAAAAACCGGATCGAAGTGGTTTTCGAGAAATTAATCTCGATCCCGGTGTCTTCGAAACGATCAACGTATTTGTCCCGTATTGATAGTCGGTGATTTAACTATCAATTAATATTCACAAACAACCATCACACAATAAATAATTTCCCAAATTATTTATTTATATCAAAAATATCTTCATATGATATATTTTCACTTTTCAATTTCCTTTGAAAACAGTTTCAAATCATCAGGCTTTGCAGGATAAACTTCCCCAAATTTTTCCTATCTCCACTGAAATCACCAAGCACAAAAATAGATTTTTACAATAATTAAAAACACTTTATTGAAACACTTTATTGAAAAATACATTTATCATTTAATTTAGAAAAATTACTTTAATACTTAATTTTAAATATTACTCTAGAAATAATTAAAATAAGGTTACCTTATAACTAAACATTAGGTTTCTTCTTTGATCAAAATACCAAATCATTCTTTAGATATTTCCTGTTATCATAGGTTAAAAGAAAATACTTACTTTAGACTTTAAATATTAGAAATGATAAATTTACAAAACATACCTTTAAAACAACTTCAAAATCCTTTAACTTATATTTAAAAATTTACTTTGAAACGTACTTGGTTATCCAGGGAGAATTTCAAATCTCGATCACTTAAATCAATTTCCCAAATTGATTTCCAATTTATTTTATTTGAAATAAATACTTTTACTTATCAGTTCATTTCCAAATTCAGTAGTTATGGTCTTTATTTTTATTATTACTATTTTATTCTTCTTTACTCTTTCAAGAAATCCAAATCTTAAATTCTAAAAATTATTTGTTCTTTTTAATTAATAATACTGCATTTTAAAATTCATTAACTTTCTGTTTATACAACTTTCCTTTCCATTCTCAAGATTCATTTATTAGAATTTTAAAGTCACTTTATTTCTTTTCCAAGTTATTCTTAAATTTATTCTATAATTATTTTACTTGCAATTTCACTTCTTTTATTTTCATTTCCAAAATCAAATTTATATTTTTGGTAATTCATTATACCAAATTATATCAACCAAGCCATAACATTCAATATTTCCACATAATTCATTATAGAATATCAAACAATCAGATCAGAGAATAGAATATAAAATAATTTATATAAAAGTTGAGGGGTCCAGTTGGATCCCTCCAACCTGTTTTCCCTGCATCCGTAGACGTTAGCATCACATGATATGCCAATTACAAATTATACTATACTATATCACATCAATCAATTCAAACATACAACCAATTATTTAAATTTAATCATTTAAATTTAAATTTTAAACTGAGTGAGATTAACTCACCTTTGGCCTTAGATTGCCATTCACCTCAAACCTGCCTTGTTTTCCGCAATTTCTAACCTTGAATAAATATTATATGATTTATTAATATTCGAAATAAAAATCGAAACCTAATTACCATTCAATTTAATTTGAATTAATTTTCCTTTATTACATCTTTTGGTAACAAAATAAATTAAATTCGTAAATCGTAAAAAATTTATCACAAATCCCGTCTATAATTTCCTTCTAAACGTTACATAAATTGTTTGTACATATATCTATTTTTTTTTGCATAAGTAATTAATAACCCAAATTTAAAATTTAAAAACATGACTATCTTAAATCTAGCTGTCAAATTAATTTCTTTTCTTCCTGCTTATCGTTCCGGTAGAACAATAATAATTATTATTACTATAAATCAGTAATTTATTTTACTGTAAATCTTTTCCAATCTATAACAATTTATTTTTATTCCCTTTTCTCTTCAGACCTCATAAATAAAACTCATTTTTCAGCATCAAATTTTTTAAGTTCCCTGAATGTTTCCCCTTTTTTTTCCAAGATATATACATATAATTAATTTTAATTAACAAAAATTGAAATTTTACCATACTGTCGAAGGAACCCAGACCATCCCCTATCCCCAAGTCGCTCAGATCAACGCGAAGCAATCGCCATTAGCTCGAGTTCGAAGTCTCTACCAACCCACGATCGACTTTCGGCCAAACCCACGCGCGTACGTGTGTAGACAGTCGCGACCTTCCTCTATGTTGACCTAAACAGCCCCGCACGTCCACCTCCCCCTTCGCGATGCCCTCGGCACAGCGTCGCCGCCATTACCACTGCTTCACAAATCTTCAGCCGAGCTCGAATCCTTCGCCCAAACAAGTCACGAGAACCATATGCGACCTCGCGACCGCTCGAATCCCAAAACGCGACGCCCAAACCCTAATTCCCATTAGCGAAATCGAATCGCGAGTCGATTGGAAAGCTCGGCCCCCTTTTCGTTTAGCTGATGATTTTTGGTTTGAGGAGTTGAAGCTTTCGGCCATATATTATTATTATTGTTTATTTATTTATTTGTTTTCCGAGTCTTCCATTTCGTAAGAGGCTTCGGTGATTTTTTTTTTAAAGGAAGATGAAGCTTGCGTGATAAGAGAAAGGAAGACACGATGATGATGGCATGTACAAGAGGGGACAAGGATTTGAAGGAAAGGCAGCTAATTGAGAAGGAATTTCGGCTGAGTATAAAAAAGAAAAACGTGTCTAAGAACGCACCGATGATATTAATTTGATCAACCTAAGTTTTATTAAATTTTCAACGCGTTAACTTATCGTACGCTCACACGACAATCCCGATCAAAATTAAATTTAAATTAAATTTTCGTTGTAAATTCAACATGTTTATGTAACGTACGCTCCCACAACTACTCCAATTACTACGAAATTTGAAATCCGGTAATAATTCAATATTACGGACCCAATGGAACTGGTTTCATCAAATTCCGAGACTGTGCCTCGGAAGGCTATTTTTAATTCAATTTAAACGATAAAATTTTCAAAACTGAACAATTCACTGTTAAATTTAATTTTAACACTTTTATACTCTCACTATCATCAATATAAATTTTATAAGCCCTCATGTTATTTTTAATCGGGTTCGAATTCTAGATTCGATAAATTTCCCCATTTCAAATTATTTAATTCAATAATTAAATTATCAAATAATTTGTGATATTCGTAATTCAAGTTAAAATTGCTCTATTGAATATTTAAAATCAATTAAACATTCTGATTTTAAATTCTCGAAAATTCCGGGTCGTGACATTCCTTCCCCCTTAAAATAATTTTGTCCTCGAAATTACTAATTAGGAAGAACGGTCCAATGCTCGTTTACTCATTCTCAAAACCACACAATTCGACATCCAACCAACTATCTTTTACAAAAGACCATCATTATTCTTATTAACTTTCCAAACATTTTCCTAGTTTGAAAACAATCCTATTTGCCCAACCATCCAAGTTTTAATCTTAAAACCAATTTTGAATTATCAAAATTTCTCAAAATTTTTGTAACTCCCTAAATTGCCGAAAAATTTCGCTAGCGTCTCCTTTGCGCGGCTGACTCGGCACAACTACAAAATGGCTCTATGGCCTCCCAAATCCAAAAAGAAAACAAAAGGCCAAGTGGCTCAATCCAAATCCCAATCAAATTTCACACCAAATTTAAATACATACCTTTTTGTCGAGCATTTCAAATTTATCTTCTGAAATCAAAATCAATTCTCCTTTCCCTTTATATTACCTGCATATCCTGCTCAGCACCAATATCCAATCACAATATTCTCAAATCATCATATCAACTTTCTTACAAACTGTCGGTATTTATTCATTCAAATATTAACTTAGATTATATTCGTAGTATCAATTCCCAATCAAGAATTCACCATTCCCTTCTTAAGTTAGTATAAGCATTTTATATGCTTCTTATATTTATTTCACATTACCACTTTAGTTTATATCTATTTCTATTCAAATTGATTCCATCATTTCCATATGAATTTCAATTTATCTTCAACTCTAAATTTTGAATTTTATTTTATTTTTCATTTATACTGATTCATGTTATTATTTTAATTAGTTTCATTTACTAACTTATTTCAATTTCCAATTTTAAATCGTTATGTTGTTAACAAAATTTTCCAAAAAATCTCAATAATTTTCTAACTCCCAAAATTTCTGAAAATTTTTGGCAGAGTCCCCTTTGAATGGAGGAGCTTTTGCAATTTGACAAAAGAGATAAATATATATACATCGACCCACACGGTCAGAAAAACCAAAAACAGTTCATATTTCCTATTCTTACTGCGTAGGCGTACCTTATTTAGTATTTTAAGCAAGCGACTTATTATTTTTAGCAAATAGCACAACCAAATCCAGTCACACGGCTTCAGGTACCTGTACTTACTCAATTTAAACATGTAAGTGCCAAATGTATGCAATTTAAACATATATTCACTTAGTTGCAATAGTTAAAACATATGAATTCTAAAAGAAATTCACACCAGACATTTTTCCGTAAGCAATTTATATAGTTTCCATGCTAATTCAACTGTTTCAATTAATTTACACCCCATTTTCATTCAATTTGAATGGTTTTCAATCCATTCGTATACAACTTCATCAATTTGAATGGTTTAAATCACAATAGCTTACATTTAATTTATTTTAAGCAAACTGAACTCATATTTAATTCCATTGCTTTCAAAATCAATTTATTTTACCCTTATCAACACATAGAATTTTAATTGCTTCCATTTACATCCAACGACAATTTATTCTTTGCAATTTGACGAGATTTATGTGAATAAATAAGTATTTTTCTTTATAACCAATTTAAATTGATTTCAACTCAATTTATACTTAATTCTATTCATTTTTAAATTTATTCACGATCCATATGTTCTCATTTCATTGCATTCCAAATTTGAATCTATTCACTTGCATTTCGCTTTACTTAACCCAACCAGTTCATTCAAACCATTAACAATTTAGGTTCATCTTCATTACCAATTAAATTTTATTCACAGCCCACTCATTTATACTTCATTTCTTATCCACATTCATTTAAATTCATTCTATTAAACTTGAAACATTCTATTTTCTTATTTTCTCAAGTTATTTCAATTCCTTAATAATTTTAAATGGTTTACAATTATTTATTCTAGAATTTCATTCCATTAATATTATTTATAACTCACCGAATCTTATTTCGATTAAAAATTTATTTTGACTTGATTTAAAACCAATCCAATATTATTAAACTTTGTTTAAGTTGAATTCAATTCAACTTTCCTTCATTCATTTAGCTTAAGTCAATTTACTTCAATTTATTCAAATTTTATACTTAAGCTCATTTTCATTTTGCAAACAAAGTTCTCTTTTCAATTTAACTTGATTCTATTTCAATCCCATCTCCTTTCAAACTACAAATTTATTTGATTAGTTATTATAAATTTCAAATTTCCAAGTTCGATTCATTCTCAGTTCACTTAAATAAATTACAAGGTCATTTTAATTTATTTCTACTTATTTGGATTTTATTTGCAAACCATACCATTTTCAATTTACCATTCACTTTTATGAACTCACAATTCAATCTCATTTACTTCACTAACAATCCAGGTCGAATTTGATTTATAACATGAGTTTTATTTTCAAACTTCATCATAAACTCACAATTCAATTTCATTAACTAATTTCTTATCTAATTAGTCTTTTCCCAAACTTATAATCCAGAACTTGATTTTAATCTCAAAATCTCTTCATTTAAATTTTCTTAAGTTCAAATTTATTTTATAATTCAAGTTTGATCTTCATTTTATTTTTCAATTCATCAAAAATATTTATTTTGGATTATGTATTCCATTTTCAATTTTATAAGTCACAACTTATTATTTACACAATTCCCTTCATTTAAATATATTCATCCTTTATTTTTAACTCGAGTCTTCTATTTATTTATAGCCCAAGCATATTTTTATTACGCTGGATTTTAAATTCGTTTATTTTAACTCAAGCCTTATGCTTGTTTATATCCCAAGCATGTTTTATTTCATACATTATAACTCTTTTACACGTTATTCTTATTTATTTATTTCAATTCCAATCCTTATTCAATTTATTTTCCATTCATTAATTCAATTGAATTCTCATCCCAATTCAATTTTACTTTAACTCAAATTTATCCAACTCAATTCAATTGCACTTGATTCGAATACAAGCGGATATTATCCCAGCTTATTCGATTTATTTCAATCCAGTTAAATTTTATTCTCCAATCCAAGCTAATTTCATTTTTAACTTTTAACTTAAAATTAAATCCCTAACCTTCAAAGCTTATATTTCCTTCCTGATTTTAACAATCATCCCAATTTATAAGCTTACAACCTATCTCATAAGGATTTTTAAGCTTCCGGCTTCGGTTTCAAATCATTTTGAAATTTTCAACATCTCAAATCACATTTCTCAAAATTCAAACTCACGTTGGTTTTATTCCCAACAAATCCCCTTTGAGATTTTCAAAACAACCAGCTTTCTGAACAAATTTATTTTGGTAGCAATCTGTCACTTAGAAATTCGAAAATGAATACTAATGATGCGGCCGTCATCATCAGAATTATTTTCCAATAATCTAAGTGATTTCAATGCTATTTCACTTTCAAAATCCATTTAAAACAAATTTACATTCAGAAATATCTCCATAACAATAATGCTATCATTTATCTTTAAAACACTTCCAAATCTCCGGAATTTGAATTTCCAAATCCTGCTTAATTCAATTTTACTACAATTCATTTGCATAGCTTATGCTCATACAAATTCTTATTTGATTATATTTCAATTTATAATTCACATTCACAATTCATATTTATAACTTCATTTTATAATGAATTTATTCCCCTAAATTTTAGTTATATTTAAATTTCTAGTTAAATTTTCACTTTACAATGATAATACGTTAATATTATCATTTCTAACATCCAAGCAACCATATATTAGCTAAATAGTTTTCAAAAACTATTATTTATATCAAAATATGTTTTTGGGTAAAATTATTTCATTTACCCATATTTAAAACAATACAGTGTCGATTGCTCTATTCAAATATTTAGAAACCCCTTCGATATAGTTGCGCAGACTGTGTCGACGAAGGTTCATATGCCACTCAATAAATAATCAACACAATATTAAAACAATTTATATTCACTAACAAATACGCACTCATATCTATTAATACGCTCAAACTCATTATAGAGTATAACGGACTCTATTTTTAAATGAGTAATTCCCACCAGAGCCAAGGTTATCACCAACCTAAGCTCTGATACCAACTGTAACTGCCCGCAAATCCGTACCTCTTGAGTCAATACTATTCTACCTAAATCAACTTAGTTGCACAGAAATACGAACCATTTGGGTTAAAAAAGAAGAGGTAGAAGAAGAAAAATAGAAAACAACATCAGAATCTAACCATCGCAGCGGAATAAAATATAATAGAAAATAAATGATCTTTACTCAAAAATCATATATCTCTGTTTATATATTACATCATCAGAGTACATCAATCACAACACAACATCAATATCATACAAACGGATACACAACAACTCAATACAGCGGAATATATATATATATATATAAACAAATACGAGAGAGTACGTGTCGTCATCCAGCTCGTCTCCTGAGCTCCACAGCATCATATCCTGTATTCTATAATACTCGGTCTGACCCGAGCATTACAGTTAAATAACACCCGAGTCAGTCTGGAATACCAGCGTGAGAAAATCACACCCAATTGATTATTAACGTTTCAAAAATCCGTTGAAAACAAAAGCATCTCGTAAGACCACGCCACAAATAAACATGTCGGGTTTTTACCTTACGATAGCTAAAACAATTTTTATAGAAATCCTCTGATATTATAATAAGGTCTATATACAAATACTTATAAAATAGCCGAAATTGTTACATTCATTAAATTCCATCTACTAGCCACAGAGTGGGTAATACAAACAAAACTCGTACAAGGCTCGTAGGGAGAATGGATTTCCAACCAATGACTAGGCACTGGGGTACCACCTGTCACAGTACGGGGCCTAGATCACCGTATCGAGGAATACGCCCGCTCCCTTGCAACACAAGGCCGGGACTACCCCTTACTGGATAATCTCGAGTGAGATCACCCCGCGGTTGGGATCAGCAACCGCCCACTAAGCCGAAATAAAAAGGGACATCTAGACTGGAATGACCTCACCCTGCTTGGGTGCTACCCACCTAGCCTTGCTGCTAACCCTTGATTTTCAGTCATTCCCATTTAATGAGGCTTGAGGCTAAGCGTTACCTTTTTAGAACATATCTCTTAGAATGCCCATCGTCCACCTGACGATGTTTCGCAAGCATTCATCCATACAAGTCCGTCCCGGGTTCGAACGGAACCGAAGGCACTATTCCTACTACATCCATTTTGGAATTATCCTCAGGATTAGTAGCGACTAGCCCTTGCACTTCACAGCTCCATCTTCGAATCCAAACTCGTTTCCACGGAACGTACAAATCGGATCGAAGTGGTTTTCGAGAAATTAATCTCGATCCCGGTCTCTTCGAAACGATCAACGTATTTGTCCCGTATTGATAGTCGATGATTTAACTATCAATTAATATTCACAAACAACCATCACACATTAAATAATTTCCCAAATTATTTATTTATCTCAAAAATATCTTCATATGATATATTTTCACTTTTTAATTTCCTTTGAAAACAGTTTCAAATCATCATGCTTTGCAGGATAAACTTCCCCGAATATTTCCTACCTCCACTGAAATCACCAAGCACAAAACTAGATTTTTACAATAATTTAAAACACTTTATTGAAACACTTTATTGAAAAATACATTTATCATTTAATTTAGAAAAATTACTTTAATAATTAATTTTAAATAATACTCTAGAAATAATTAAAATAAGGTTACCTTATAACTAAACATTAGGTTTCTTCTTTGATCAAAATACCAAATCATTCTTTAGATATTTACTGTTATAATAGGCTAAAAGAAAATACTTACTTTAGACTTTGAATATTAGAAATGATAAATTTACAAAACATACCTTTAAAACAACTTCAAAATCCTTTAACTTATATTTAAAAATTTACTTTGAAACGTACTTGGTTATCCAGGGAGAATTTCAAATCTCCATCACATAAATCAATTTCCCAAATTGATTTCAAATTTATTTTATTTGAAATAAATACTTTTACTTATCAGTTCATTTCCAAATTCAGTAGTTATGGTCTTTATTTTTATTATTACTATTTTATTCTTCTTTACTCTTTTAATAAATCCAAATCTTAAATTCTAAATAATTGTTTGTTCTTTTTAATTATTAATACTGCATTTTAAAATTCATTAACTTTCTGTTTATACAACTTTCCTTTCCATTCTTAAGATTCATTTATTAGAATTTTAAAGTCACTTTATTTCTTTTCCAAGTTATTCTTAAATTTATTCTATAATTATTTTACTTGCAATTTCACTTCTTTTATTTTCATTTCCAAAATCAAATTTAAATTTTTGGTAATTCATTATACCCAATTATATCAACCAAGCCATAACATTCAATATTTCCACATAATTCATTATAGAATATCAAACAATCAGATCAGAGAATAGAATATAAAATAAAATAATTTAAATAAAAGTTGAGGGGTCCAGTTGGTTCCCTCCAACCTGTTTTCCCTGCATCCACAGACGTTAGCATCACATAATATGCCAATTACAAATTATACTATACTATATCACATCAATCAATTCAAACATACAACCAATTATTTAAATTTAATCATTTAAATTTAAATTTTAAACTGAGTGAGATTAACTCACCTTTGGGCTTAGATTGCCATTCACCTCAAACCCGCCTTGTTTTCCGCAATTTCTAACCTTGAATAAATATTATATGATTTATTAATATTCGAAATAAAAATCGAACACCTAATTACCATTCAATTTAATTTGAATTAATTTTCCTTTATTACATCTTTTGGTAACAAAATAAATTAAATTCGTAAATCGTAAAATTTTTATCACAAATCCCGTCTATAGTTTCCTTCTAACCCTTATATAAATTGTTTGTACATATATCTATTTTTTTGCATAAGTAATTAATAACCCAAATTTAAAATTTAAAAACACAACTATCTTAAATCTAGCTGTCAAATTAATTTCTCTTCTTCATGCTTATCGTTCCGGTAGAACAATAATAATTATTATTACTATAAATTAGTAATTTATTTTACTGTAAATCTTTTTCAATCTATAACAATTTATTTTTATTCCCTTTTCTCTTCAGACCTCATAAATAAAACTCATTTTTCAGCATCAAAATTTTTAAGTTCCCTGAATGTTTCCCCCTTTTTTTCCAAGATATATACATATAATTAATTTTAATTAACGAAAATTGAAATTTTACCTTACTGTCGAAGGAACCCAGACCATCCCTTATCCCCAAGTCGCTCAGATCAACGCGAAGCAATCGCCATTAGCTCGAGTTCGAAGTCTCTACCAACCCACGATCGACTTCCGGCCAAACCCACGCGCGTACGCGTGTAGACAGTCGCGACCTTCCTCTACGTTGACCCAAACAGCCCCGCACGTCCACCTCCCCCTTCGCGATGCCCTCGGCGCAGCGTCGCCGCCATTACCACTGCTTCACAAAGCTTCAGCCGAGCTCGAATCCTTCACCCAAACAAGTCGCGAGAACCCTATGCGACGTCGCGACCGCTCGAATCCCAAAACGCGACGCCCAAACCCTAATTCTCATTAGCGAAATCGAATCGCGAGTTGATTGGTAAGCTCGCCCCCCCCTTTCGTTTAACTGATGATTTTTGGTTTGAGGAGTTGAAGCTTTCGGCCATATATTATTATTATTGTTTATTTATTTATTTGTTTTCTGAGTCTTCCATTTCGAAAGAGGCTTTGGTGATTATTTTTTAAGGAAGAAGAAGCTTGCGTGATAAGAGAAAGGAAGACACGATGATGATGGCATGTACGAGAGGGGACAAGGATTTGAAGGAAAGGCAGCTAATTGAGAAGGAATTTCGGCTGAGTATAAAAAAGAAAAACGTGTTTAAGAATGCACCGATGATATTAATTTGATCAACCTAAGTTTTATTAAATTTTCAACGTGTTAACTTATCGTACGCTCACACGACAATCCCGATCAAAATGAAATTTAAATTAAATTTTCGTTGTAAATTTCAATACGTTTATGTAACGTACGCTCCCACAACTGCTCCAATTACTACGAAATTTGAAATCCGGTAATAATTCAATATTACGGACCCAATGGACCTGGTTTCATCAAATTTTGAGACTGTGCCTCGGAAGGCTATTTTTAAATTCAATTTAAACGATAAAATT
The DNA here is from genome assembly GCA_030765085.1 of Allium cepa. Lineage (NCBI taxonomy): Eukaryota > Viridiplantae > Streptophyta > Magnoliopsida > Asparagales > Amaryllidaceae > Allium > Allium cepa. Next base: position 407,248,839 of record CM060939.1, on the reverse strand, counting down.
TTCAAAACTGAACAATTCACTGTTAAATTTAATTTTAACACTTTTTCTACTCTCACTATCATCAATATAAATTTTATAAGCCCTCATGTTATTTTTAATCGGGTTAGAATACTAGATTCGATAAATTTCCCCATTTTACATTATTTAATTCAATAATTAAATTATCAAATAATTTGTGATACTCGTAATTCAAGTTGAAATTGCTCTATAGAATATTTAAAATCAATTAAACATTCTGATTTTAAATTCTCGAAATTCCGGGTCGTCACATTCTTGCTTAAAATATAATTTCATATTTTGCAATGTTAGTGTGATGTGCGAATAAATTATAGCTACGTATTCATATACAAAAGAAAAGAGTACCGCCTTTCATGTTTTAGTCGTAGATGGTTGCTTTGAATGCCTTGTATGACTGAGTATGGAATGCAGCTGAGTGACCTGTCATCCAATTGCGAGTTCCCGTCCCCATTAGTGAGCGTCTCCTATTTTGTGTCCTGTATTTTAGGGATCGTTATAGAGGATAGGAGGAAAGTTTTTAAATAAAATAGAAATATAAGAAATAGTAAAACTTCCAATCATGGAAGGCCTGCGATGTGCTTAAGTTCGTGGCGAACGGGTTTTGTAGTCACTTTCCCTAGCTATGGGTCTTGGAGACATTTTTCACCCATCTTACGCCTCCGCAGGGAGTTTCTCTTTTTTTACCACAGCCGTACTTAAGACACTCGGAGCCGAGATTGCGCACAGTAACTACCCAGGCCATTATGGCCCGTAATCGTGGGTATTATTCGATTTACCGTGGCCGGCTAGCGTGGGTGCCGATCGTCAACTGTTAACTACCCCTGGCTGGCCACACCTTATGTTGGGGTGTAAAGTAGGTTCACGGTTGCCGGCGAGCCGAACGCCGTAATAAGCTGCCTGGGCTATAATCGGCCTACTCGGTGGCTTATACTCGGCTCATTACAGTTGGCTTTAAGGGCCGATCGCGAGCAATGAGTTAACTCGCAGCAGAGGGATGCTGGAGCAAAAGTGTCCCATTGGCGAGGGCATAGGTTCGTATAGTACCTGTTATGTCTTGTCCAGATGAAGTTGCGCTGTGATGTGTCTTGAATGGAAATGCCATTACACAGGATTTTGTTCAACAGAAAAGGACAAAGTTAACAAGAAGCCAAGATATAAAGGAACAAGTTAAAAAAGAGACAAGTTTTTAAAGTGGTTCGGCATGAAAATGCCTACGTCCACTGATTCTCTTTGTTAATTCACTTCATATGGGCAGTACAAGTTAAGAAAAGTATCGACGAAGGTGATGGATGTTCCATGCCCTCTGGAGCACCTCTCCGTCCACTGTTGATAAAATATAAGCTCCGTTGCGGAGATCTTTATAAATTACATATGGTCCGTCCCGGATTGGATCTAGCCTCCGGGGCGCAGGAAGACTCGCTTGAGGACAAGATCTCCTTCTTGTAAGCTGCGATGCTTGACTTTGGAGTTGTATTGCGCTGCCACTTTTTGCTTGTGAGCTGCTGCTTTAAGTGCTGCATCGTTTCTTCTCTCTTCAATTAGATCCAAAGACATGTGAAGGAGTTCTTCGTTCTCTTCTGGGTTTAGTGGATCCTACGGTGGGAAGGCACTATAGTTTCGACTGGGAGCATGGCCTCCGATCCGTATGCCAAAGAGAAAGGAGTATGCCCCGTTGATGTTTTGAAAGATGTTCGATAGGCCCAAAGTGCCGTAGGAAGTTCATCCACCCAAGCGCCTTTTGACTTTTCAAGTTTCTTCTTGATTAGAGTTTTGAGAATTTTGTTGACAGCTTCGACTTGTCCGTTTGCCTGGGGATAAGCTACAGATGAGAAGCTTTTGTGAATTCCGTGCTCTTGGCACCAGTCGGCGAACGCTTCACTGTCAAACTAAAGTCCATTGTCCGATATGATTTTGAGTGGAACTCCGTACCTGCATAGAACATTTTTGATCAAGAAGTTAATAACTTTTGCTGAAGATATTTTATTTAGAGGTTCCGCTTCCACCCATTTGGTGAAATAGTCGACTGCCACTATAGCTCATTTGGCTCCGCCTCAGCCCACCGGCAGTTCGCCAATCAAGTCAACTCCCCATACTGCAAAGGACCAAGGGCTGGTCATTTGAGTAATCTCATTTGTTGGTAGTCGAGGAATCTTAGCAAACTTCTGACATCTGTCACATTTTTTGACGAAGTCTAAGGCTTCTTTATTTAAGGTGGGCCAGAAATACCCATATCGGAGTATCTTCTTTGCCAGAGTCTACCCTCCAGTTTGATCTCCGCAGCTTCCTTGATGGATGTTTGATAAGATTTCCTTGGCTTCCCTTCAAGCGACACACCTTAATAAAGGGTTAGAGAAGCCGCGCCGATAGAGGATGCCTTCTTGTATTGTGTAGCGGGAAGCTCTCCTCAAGATTTTCTTGACTTCGTTACGCTCGTCGGCTAGTGTACCATCTTGTAAGAATTTTCAGATGGGAGTCATCCAAGTTTCCTCTTCGGTTGCAGCTATCAGATTCACTTGCTCGAAACTCAGGGTTAGTTGCCTTGAGATGGCTACTGTTCCAGAAATGCTGTCGTCTTTCATGCTAGCTTGCTTTGCCAATTCGTCGGCCTCTTGGTTCTCTTCTCGAGGAATGTGTTTGATTAAATAGTGATCCAATTAATCGAGTAGCAGCTTGGTCTTCTTTAGATATGCTGTGAGTCGTTTTCCTCGAGTCTGAAATTCTCCTAGTATTTGGTTTACAATAAGTTGAGAATCACTATGTAGACATAAAGAACTGACTCCAATCTCTAAGGCAAGTTCTAATCCAGCTATTACTGCTTTATATTCCGCATCGTTGTTGGTGGCAGCGAATTCCAACCTTAGAGCATAATGTAGCTTCCTTCCCCTGCGAGTGATTATTACAATACCTGCCCCCCGAGCCTTGTTCGTTTGATGCTCCATCAACAAAGAGATTCCACTTGATGTCTTTTGCTATTTCAGATTGCTCCTTACCTTCGTTGGTAGTGAATTCGGCAATGAAATCAGCCATGGCTTGTCCCTTGATGGTGGTGCGAGGATGGTAGGTGATATCATATTGACTCAGTTCAATGCACCATTTAAGTAGCCGTCCAGAAGTGTCGAGACGATGGAGTACCTGTCTTAGTGGTTGATCAGTTAGAACTCTGATCGAATGAGATTGGAAATAGTGTCGCAGTTTCCATGATGTGATTAGTAAACAGTATGCTAGCTTCTCAAGTTTAGGATATCTGGCTTCTGCTCCCCTAAACCTCTTGCTTACAAAGTATACTGGCCGCTGCGCGCGGTTGTCTTCTCTCACCAAAGCGACGCTTAGAGCATGAGATGACACAGCAAGGTATAGGTATAGCTCTTCGCCTTCGTTTGGAGTTGAGAGTACTGGTGGTCTATGGAGGTGTTCGATTAGGTTAAGGAAGGCTGTTAAGCATTCGTCAGTCCATTCGAACTTTCCTTTGTCTTTCTTTAGAGCTTCAAAGAATGGGATGCACTTGTCAGTCGCTTTAGAGATGAATCTGCTTAGGGCGGCCACTTTTCCATCTAGGCTTTGCATTTCTCTTCGAGTGGAAGGTATCCTAATAGTTTTCAGATCTCGGACTTGTTCGAGATTTGCTTCAATCCCTCTGGCATGGACGACGAATCCCAAAAGTTTTCCTGATGATACTCCGAAGGAGCACTTTAGGGGATTCAGCTTCATTCCATATTGGCGAAGTACTTGAAACATCTCATCCAGGTGGCTTACGTGATCGTTGGCTTTCCTCGACTTTACTAGCATGTCATCCACATAAACTTCCATTGTTCGTCCTATTAGTTCCACAAACATCTGGTTGACGAGGCGTTGATAAGTAGCTCCGGCGTTTTTAAGTCCAAAAGGCATTACTTTGTGGCAGTACAATCCTCGGTCAGTGATGAAACTAGTGTGGTCTTGATCGGGAACGTGGATAGGAATTTGGTTATATCCTGAGTATGCGTCCATAAAAGAAAAGAGTTCGTGTCCGGCTGTGCTGTCCACAAGCTGATCGATTCAGGAAAGTGGGAAGCAATCCTTTGGGCAAGAGTCATTTAAGTTGGAGAAGTCAATGCATGTTCGCCACTTCCCATTAGCCTTCTTTACTAGTACCGGGTTAGCCATCCACTTTGGGTAGATGGCTTCTCGTATGAAGTTATTGGCAAGTAGATTCTTTACTTTTTCATCGAGGGTGGCTGATCATTCTGCCCCCATACTTCTCTTTTTCTGCTTTACTGGCACCTTGGTAGGATCGATGTTCAATACGTGGCATGCTACGTCTGGGAAGATCCCAGTCATGTCAATGTGCGTCCATGCAAATACATCCAAGTTGTGGCGGAGAAAATCAATGAGTCGATCCTTCAATTCTGCTTTTAGCTGAGATCCGATTTTCAATAGTCTACTTGAGTCGTGTTTGTCTACAGATACAAACTCCATAGCCTCTGCAGGCTCGGCGATGGCCTCCTCCTCTTCATCCCTGGGGTCTAATTCATTGAAAGGATCACTGGTATATCGAAGAGGAAGGGCTTTCTTTAGTTGCTATGCTTTTAAGTTTTTCATGCAGAGAGTAGTCTCTGCATTCTTCCCTTTATCCTTCCTGCGGTTATTGCGGAGTTCAGTTACATAGCAATCTCGAGCAGCGTCTTGATCTTCCTCTACTTCCCCTATTTCATTGTCTGTCGGAAATTTCATCTTCAGGCACCATGTGGCCGGGACAATTTGGAAGTCAGACAAGGCGGATCTTCCCAAGAAAGCGTTGTAGGCCGAGTGGTTTTCTATCAGCACAAATGTTTATTTCTGCATGATGGAGCGGGGATGACTTCCTATTTCAACAAAGAGGTTCGGTTGCCCGAGGGGCATCTTCGCACTTCCAGTGAAGCCGTGTAGTGGCTTGTTGCAGGGAGACACATCCTTCATTGACAGCTTCATTCTGTCGAAAACATGCTTTAATAGGATATTTATTGAGCTTCTAGTGTCTACTAGAATTCAGAAAACTTCAGCTGGACCGAGCCTGGCATAGATGACACGCCTACTGAATGTAATGTCATCATTCTTTTTCCGCTTCGGGTGGCATTCTTCCATAACAGAATTAACACAGTCTTCACTGTTTCTAAGTGACTTTCCATATCTTTCCATCTCTGCCCAGCTTCTGTCGGCGATGTGTGGTCCTTCTGATATGGTATGGACCACGATCTTCTCTTGACTGGAGCCGCTGGTGTTACGATTTCCTCCGCCTATTTTTAGGGAGGGTAGCCTTGGGTTCTCACTGGCAGAAGCTGGAGTCCTGTTCCGATCCTTTACATAGCATTCCAGTCTTTTCCTTTTGATGTGTTCTTCAATTAACTCCCTGAGATGATGGCATTCATTGGTATCATGCCCATGAGATTCATGGAAACGGCAGAACTTTCCAGACTTAATTGCGTTATCTGATTCCTTCTTGTGCGGGGGGCGTCTATATTTAACTTCATCTTGGGTGGCCAGGAAGATGTTTTCGATTGTTTCATTCAAAGGAATGTAAGTGTCAAATCTCGGTCCTGGCCGATATAGACGTCTTTCTCCCTTCTTGCCCCCAGCATTGTCTCTAGAGTCATTTCTTCGAACGTCCTTTGCTATAGCGGGGGTGTTGCCATGAGCTACCTTAGTTTGTTGCCATGTATGCCTTTCACTGGCAGCGTCTTCAAGTCTCATATACTTCCCGGCTTCATGGAAGAAATCAGGTAAGGTATCTGGTTTTTCTTTCGTTAATCTTCTAGCAAATTTAGTACCGGATGCACACCACTACATAGGGCCATTAAGATAAGTTTCTCATCGGCATCTTAGATTGCGGCCGCTGCAACATTGAATCGAGTTAGATATTGTTGCACTGTCTCTCCAGGCTTCTGTTTGATATTGGATAAGGAATAAGCGTCCTTGGGTTGTTCCATATGAATGCGGAACTTGCTGATGAACTTCTCTATCAACATTTCCCATGAGCTGATGTATCCTTGGGGTAGATGGAAGAACCAGGAGGTAGCTAGATCTGCCAAGAATAGTGGAAAGCATTTTCATAATACTCCTTCTGTTGCTCCGCTCATGAGCATATGCTGTGTGTATCTCTGCAAGTGTACAATGGGGTCAAAGGTTCCCCTGTAAGGTTCCATTGTTGGCATTTTCCATTCTCGGGGGGGTGATGGCAATTTTGATATTGCGGGTGAAAGGGCTGGTTACCCTAGCGCCTATCCCTCGATCTCTTTGATCCCGTTGGACGCACTCTCTGAACAATCGTGCCATCCTTTCGTCAGAATTTGGAGCAGATAGAAACGAGTTTTTGGTTCTTCTCTACGGGATTGATTCCGTCCAGATGACATGTGGGGATGGTATCGTCTACCACTCCTAATATTTTCCAGTGGCTGCCTCTGAACTTCTGGGAGCATGCTAGGGTCAGCTACAGTCGGCCCTTACCTTGATCTTTCCCTGTCGGGTTCTGTTCCAAGCACTTCCTCGAGTCCAACTTCGCGCTGGACTCTAGCTCGGGCCCGTTCATTGGTGTTTCCATGGCTAGGTAGCATGACCGGCTCAGCCACAGCCGACCCTCGCCTGGTACCTCCCCATTGGGTTTGGTTCCAAGTGTTTCCTCGGGTCGGAGTTCGGGCTCGGCTCCTATCATTGTTGTTCCTGTTGCTAGTTTCTTCGAAGAAGAAAGATCTTTGTCGCCTCCGAGATCCTCCCGACTGGGACTCATCCCATGATTCAGTGTTGCGGTTGGATTCTTCAACATCCCTTAAGCGTGACATGAGTTGGTCTACCAATGCTTCCTATTGGGATGTGAAGCGGTTAGTCACTTCAGCTACAATCCTGTCTAGATCTGCCCTAGTAATTGCTGCTGGCTGTTCCGTGGCAGGGGCTGTCGGATTTGCCTGATTTCCATTTTGTACTGCTGTTGGAACGGGATGATTCTCTTGATCTGTGACCGCTGGATCTGGAATACTGTAGTTGCGATGTTCTTTCCTTTGTTAACATCTTTCTTCTGCTTGGGAGGCATGTCTTCCAAGCAACGAGCGATGCTGTTGGGAGGAAGGTTAAGTGGGAGAAGCTGAATCTTCGAGCTCCTTCTCAGTGAACGCACCAAAAGTGTTTGCACAAAAAATGGGCAAACACCTCCAAGTCGTATGATTTAGTCGATTTTATGTTGTTCTTAGTGATTTGGGTGATTTATGCAAATATGTAAAAAGTAGGGATTAAACCGTAAAAGACACACAGATTTATAGTGGTTCGGCCAGAATGTGCCTACGTCCACTTCATATGTTATTCTCCTTCACTATCCGGATTACAAGTACAAAGCTTTGATTACAAGTGTATGAAAGTCGTTTAAAAGTTATGTCCGTGCTTGAGTTCTCTCCTCCTCTCTGCCATTGTTGTACCCATACCCCTCTATTTGTAGAATGAGGCTGGGGGTAAGGGTCTTGGATGTATATAGTTGCTGGTGGGCCTGGGCTGACGTGATCTGGCCTGGCAATGTTGGTTCAGTAATGTCTTGGTCCGGTGCTGAGTAGAGCAAGGGTTGGTCCGGTGGTGAGTGGAGCGTGGATTGCTCCGGTAGTGAGTGGAGCGTGATTTGGTCTGGTAGTGGGAGGAGCGTGATTTGGTTCGGTAGTGCCTTGGTCGTGCCTTGGTTCGGTCGTGCCTTGGTCCGGTGGTGAGAATACACCCAACATCTTTCAGTTACGACTCGAGTGTTTTATCTTTTCGTTATGCTCAGGCCAGTTTGATATATTCAGTGTATTGAGGACCTTATTTCTGAAGGATGAAGACGAAGATTTAGTACTATTATTATTTATTATATTTATCCCACTACATCATGTTGTTCCGCTGCATTATTTATTTATTCCTGTTGTATGTTACTCTGATATGTATTGTAAAAGTGTAATCAAATGTTATCTCTAATGAGCTTCATGAACTGTTATTTGATTATTATATTTTATTATTCCATTGTGAGATTTTGTGTTTGTTTTATTTCTTTCTTTTCTTTTTGTTCTTTACCCAATAACAACCTCCCTTTTGAATTGTTTAAGTCTGACATGTGTGGTTTATTGTCGATTTAAACAATCCAAAAACGTGTGCCATTACATTTTGTATCAGATCTTTGCTTTGGTGATAACCTTAGCTTTTTGGGGTCTGACTCATTGGATATAAAGTAGTAATACACTTGAATGAGTCTATCTAAGTGTATACATATGCGAGAGCACACTTTTTTTTGTTATAAAAATGTTTTATATTGTGTTAATTTGTTCTATTTAGTATTTATAAATTCTGGTCGGTAAATAGGACGTTAGGGCATCGATAGGGATTTCTAAACACTTAATAGAGCAGGCTGACACAATATTGTTTTCGAAATATAGGTAAATGAAATAATTTTACCTAGTATTATATTTTGTATTTAAAAGAATAATTTATTTTATAAGTGATATGGTTCGGTGTGATATGTTTGTTTGTTAGGAAGTGAATTTTTATAAATATTGGTTGCAAAAACAGGATTTATAAATAAATTAAATATAAATTGAAAATTTGAGAACGTGAGTTCCGGGGTTTTGTAATTGGTTTTCAAAAGATTTTAGGATATGATATTATTATTATTTGGAAGTATTTTCGAATATAAAATATTTTCAGTGCAATTTAAAGGAAATGTTTAAAGGAATTTTAAAAGGAAATAAGTTCTGTACTCCCCTCTTCCGCCGTTGGAAAATAATTTCGATGATGAGTTCACGCATCATCGACAATCATTTTCAAGTGGAAAGACCGTTGTAGTAGTTTTACTGCACATTTGTTTGATAAACAATCTTGATTTTAAATTTTCTAAATATAATTTGATATATATGAAGGATATGAGCATATATATTATTTTAAAATGATTTGGATATGGAACCCGGTATTTTGTTCTTAAGTTTTTTGTAAATTAGAAATTTTAATAAATTAATTAATGAAATCTTGACTATATTAATAATTGGAAACTTCTAAAATGAAAAATAAGAAATTAACAGTTAAGAGACCAATGAAATCTAAAGAAATTGAAGGTTGTCACTTATAAATTAGAGAATATGAAAATTTAGAAGATGTAATTATTGAACATTTTTTTAACTAAAGTGGATAAGATAAAATTATGTAACATTCAATTACATTATTAAAACATGTATATATATAACTTACCAAAAATGTTTAAAAGGTTGTACCGTTAAGTAAGAATATGTAATAGAATATTATACAAGTAAAACTTAAGTAATGAAAGCGTTTAAATGGAATTATTTCTATAAATAAGAATTTTGATGTACAAGAAATGTTAGAAGCATAAATTAATGTTTTGAAATGCTAATAACTAGATTGAATAGTAAAAGTGAATACTATATTAAGAAAATGATCATAACTTCAGAAAATGTTGGCATGATTCAGAAATAGAATTAATTATATATGAAAGAAATAAATGTGAAAAGAAAAAAAAAGTTAAAATTTCAAGTAGGAGTTTTTTTACAAATGAATATTGATATTAAAAGGAAATCAAAGTAAATAATAATGTAAATTAAATTTGCAAAGAAACTTACATAATATTTTAACAATTGATTATGGCTGATCTAAAAAATTGAATGGAAATAACTTATGTGAGTAAATGAACGTAAATGAATGGAAAAAGAAGATATCATATGAACGAATGAAAATAAATAAAAAGTGAACAATGATGTGGAAGAAAATTAATAAGAATAAACTTAAATAATATTTGAAATTCTTGGTTGTTTTGGCATATGGATGTTTAGGAAAGGATACTTCTAACTGTAGAAGAATGTATAAATATTCTATTAAGCAATTATATAGGGCTATTGAGCGTATGGTACACTTAGTAGTATATTTAGTACCTTTGTATGATTAAAAGTTTCTGAACCTGAACAACTATTAGTTTTGCTTGCTCTGGATGTATGATTGATAACTTTGCTTGCATGTGATGGTTGTATTGTTTGTTGCAGATGTTTTGTGTTGATTTGCTTTTGTTATTAATTGAAACAACTAAAATATTTCTCTTTTGCATAATTATTAACTTCTTTGGATATATAAGTGAAATACAGGTTTATGAAAGCAATAGCAACTGCTTTTGGTTTCATAAATAAAGCGTTATGCCCAACAAATAGTACGTTTTCGAATTACAGTTTTGTAGCGATATTATATTATTTTTCCATGGTTTGGGATATTTTATTATTGAAATATGATATATGATATTATTGATATTATTATTTCAGGACCTCTCCGTACAAAGGAGACTTTACCGAAATTTTCTGTGAATTTGGGACCTAGAAAATTTTGTGAAAGTGAAAATATTTTTGTACTTTTATTGAACTTGAATATGAAAGAGTTAATTGTATATAAATCGATATATTGTACTTAAACTACTTAATTATGTAAATTAGTTGTTTACAAATTGAATACTTTGAATAATATATATCAACTCCTTAATTAATTCCTTCTTTTCCCTTTTCGAGGACGAAAAGTTTTGGGTGGGGGAGAGTGTAACGACCCCTTTTTTTCAGTGATTAAAATATTAAATTAAATAAGATTTTAGGATTTAATACTGTGTAAAATTAAAATTTTATAATTTATGAATGAGAAAAAATTAGAATATAATTTAATAATGTTGATTTAAGGTAATCGATAACTATTTTAATGCAATTTTAATCAATTGGAATAATTGTAAAGTTAATTAGGTTAGAAACCGTAAATAAGGGATAAATTGAATGTTGAATTTAAATGTTGTAATTATATATCATCAATCGGAATATGGAAATAAATTAACTACTATATAAATTTAGTAGCTTTCGATTTTAAACAAAACATAGAAATGTGCTTGAAATTGTTAGTTGTAATAATTGTTTAATTATCATTTTATTATGTCACCCGTTGAAATTAAATTGTAAAACAATTTCGATTAAATGTAATTAAATACCGTGTTAATATGAATTAGATGATAACTGTAGAATATTGATGCAATAAATTTCAAACCAATGTTAATTATATCCACAGGGTAATAATTAATTTAATAATAAGAGTTAAATCAAAATAAATGAATTTATTGGAATTTAAATTATAATTAATGAATTTAAATAAACTGAACTATTTTTGGAAATCCAGGCTTGAAATGTTGAAATTGGAATTGGTTTAAATGAATTTTTTAAAGGATTTAGATTGAAATTTTAAAGTTGAATTTGAAGTATAAATGAAATTTATCGAAATTGAATTATTGTAAACGTTTGAATATAACTTTGAAATCTATTGAATTAGAGTAGCTTAAATTGATAGTTCAAATATGGGTCTGAATCGATATAGATTTAAATGATTTTATTTAGAAGTTTCATTGAGAATCTGAACTGAAAGGTAAAATTGAGTTTTTTAGATTTGAAAGCCGGATATGGTCCAGATTTGTTGAAATGAAAGAAATAGTTTAACTTGATATTAGTTTCGAATTAATTAACTTAATATAAACTACTTAAAGATGTATTATTGTTAATTCAGATTTACTTAGATTTTCAAAATATTTACTGTATAAACAATTTCGTTAATCAAACCATTTTAAATTAAACTATTAAAACTATATTATATCTATTTTTATATTATGTTAAACCATTTTAATATATTTTATACTACTTTAATCTATTTTAAACTATTTTAATCTATTTTAAAGTATTTTGTTCTATTTAAAATATTTTAAACTATTTTAACATATTTTAAACCATTTAATCTATTTTAACCTATTTTAATCTATTCTGAACTATTTTAATCTATTTTGAACTAACTATGCCATTTAAACTATTTTAAAACTATTTAAACTATTTATGACTATCTAAATTATTTTCAAAAATTCCAATCATGCGATGCTGAATTGCTTATATTTAAATCCTAGATTTAAAGGCGAATACGGCTAAATGATGTTATAACCTAAGTTGGAGTTTGAAATTATATTTCTAGTGAAGTGACATATTTAAGTAAATATGATGATTTTGAAATAAGAGTTTAACCTATTTTATGGATATGATTTTGAAAGTGATATGATTTCGAAAATAAATATGATTTCGAAAGTGATTATTTTGAGAATATGATATTTTGATATCAATTTTGATCTGCTTTTTGGAAATGTAAAAGAACCATCCGGTGTAAAATAAGCGTTTGATTGTTAAAGAGACCGGGATCGGATATTGTCATACTCTCTGCCAATATCGAAAACTACTTTAACAACTGTGCACATGGTGGAGATTCCAGAATGAAGTAGGATGGTTTGACGAACGATTCTTTATGAGGTATTTACGAAGGCCAGACTCCCTCGAGTTAGCTTGATGTGACTAAAAGTGGAGCCACGCCAGGCCAAGTGAGGCCGCACCTCCTATCGGGCACCATATTATTACTTTGTGATTGATTTGGTGGCCCTCCTCCAATTTGATTTGGGAGTGTGTTCCAATGTGGGAGGTAGTAGCTGCTATGCATTACCACCAGTCTGAATCCGTAAAGTGGTAGTATCATACTCTGCGCATTGCGTCGTGCCTTATCGCATGCCTTATCGCGTTCATTACAAGTTTGGTTTGTACCATATCTAGAGAGTTCCCTCTAATAGCCCTTCAGTTTAGGAGGAATTACATTACTGTATAGATTACGAAAACATATGAAAACGTGTTAAGGGGGATATGGGTAACGCTTTAACGCTATTGTGATACTTTACTTTACAATAGACACTATTATAACAGCGTATTGTACTATATATGTAGATAGTTTAACGCATCCTTAGGAGATGGAATCTCGAATGTCTCTTAAGTTATTACACTCACATTAGACAATGGATAGGAGATATAAAACCTTGTAGACATCTCTGAAGCCACAACACTCATACTTATTTACTGTTAATTTAACTTACATAAGATCTTTTAATTCTGACTCGAGTGTTTTGTCTTTTCATTACGCTCAGGCCAGTCTAAGCTTTTCAGTGTTTAAAGACCTTATTTCTAGAGGATGAAGACGAAGATTTAGTACTATTATTATTTATTATATTTATCCCACTGCATCATGCAGTTCTGCTGATTTATTTATTTATTCCTGTTGTATATAACTCTGATCTATATTGTAAACATGCAACCAAATGTTATTTGTCAAACAACTTCATAAACCGTTATTTGATTATTATATTTTACCATTCCACTGTGAGATTCTGTGTTTATTTTATTTCTTTCTTTTCTTTTTCTTATTTACCCCATAACAATCCTCCATTTTGAATGGTTTGATTCCGACATGTGTGGTTTATTGTCGATTTAAACCATCCAAAAAGGTGGGTCGCTACAAATTATTTAATTATGATTTATATTTACTTAATTATTAATTAATTAGGGTTTAATTTACGATAAATGTTTATTTAATAAAGTTTAATTATTTATTTATCTTAAACTAATTATGGTTTAATTATTATTTAATTAAAGTCTAATTATTTAATTAATTTTAATTAATGAAGGGTAATTATTAGTATTAACTAAGACATAACTAAAATTAATTAAGGTTTAAATTTTGATTTAAGTATGATTAATTAAGGAATAATTAAGCTCTAATTTACGATTTAATGATGATTTATTCATTATTTTAAGTAATTTTAAACTCCAACAGTTCTTTATTTTAAATCAACTTTCTTCTCTTAGTAAATTGTTTTAAAGGATCTTTTGTCCATGCCATTAAGTAGCCAAACAAATTAAAATAGCCAGAATAAAACAATGATACATTTTACTGGAAGTAAGTCAACTTTTACTTATCACAAATACCGCATTTTGGAAGCATGATGATTACAAGCGAGTTAATTTCGATAGCCGGGTCATGACAATTTAAGCATATGGAATATATTTCCATATGTAAATCCTTACACCCTAACAATGGAGTTGTCCACTATAAGAACTTGACCCTTTTTAAAGTGTGCTATGCTCTGATACCAAATAAAAGTGTGTTATGGATTGTGTAATATGGATATATGATAGTACAGAGTATAATAATGATGATAATACTGTAAATAGTGCAGAATAAAAAGCAGTATAGTAAAATGACACCGGAGATTTTTATACTGGTTCGAAGCACCGTCCTACGTCCAGTCCCAAACTCCTTCTGAAATTTTACTAAAACAACAACCCTCACTTAACGTGGAGGAACAAGTCTATACAACCCATGAGCAGCCGAACAGGGACCTGAGCAGCGGAACAGGATTTTGCCTCAGCAGCCGAAGAGGACTTCATAAGCCTGAGCAGCAGAATAAGACTTCAACAAATACAAAAGACTGTTTGACTTTTTGTGTATTCTGATAACACGGATTTGTCACTTGTAGTACACCCTTCATATAATTTTTTCCTCAAATATGATGTGTATATTGAAGTTTATGAAGATTATAAAGGAATAGTATTTCTTGAAATATATAAATTTAATTTAAGCAATAAATATGCAAGAAAGTTAGATAAGAGAGAAAAGCAGATTCTGTAATTTGAAATCATGTTAGAATATGTATTTATAGTGTTGAAAAGCAGCGACCAGCTACGAAGAGTTCCGGTTGAAGTGCTGTGTCCAAATCCCTTTGTAGAGGTTTGTAACTCTTCACCAATGGTCGTGTCTTTTCAAAAAAATATAGTTGTTATAGAAATTCAGTCGACTGAACCTCTGGGTCAGTCGACTGAATATTCAAACGAGTTTTAGATAAATATTTGAATATTTGTGAACCTGTGCATGTTGCACAAAAATTGTCAGGTCACTCGACTGACCTACCAGATCAGTCGACTAACCTTGTAATTTCTGTGCAATTTGCACGGTTTTACACGGGTTTACTAGGTTGTTTATAGATATTCAGTCGACTGAATGACTTGTTCAGTCGACTGAATTCTATTGATAATGAAAAATCACCATAGCTCATTTGGTTAAAGCACTTGTCATCTAAACTAGTGACCTGGGTTCGAGCCTTGCTACATGATTTTTTTGAAAATTTGATTTTGATTAAAATACGCACGCAAGTTTATTTGAATGTGAATGATGATTCTTGAAGAAAGATTTTAAACCATACTTTGAGTCCGGATGTTGTCGTAGTCGTAGATTTGTGAATTGTTATTTCATGTCAGCAATCAAAACCTGTGATCCAACATTCTCCCCATTTTTGATGATGACAACTCCATTTTCTAGGGACGAATCTTCGACAAGCTTTGTTGACTTATTTCTCCCCCATGAATCTATGTTATATATTACTGTAAATAATTAATCTTTTCTCCCCCTTAATCTGAACTTGCATCGTTTATTCCTACAAATAGCGTTAGAGCGATATCTTTCTCCCCCTTTTATCATCGACAAAAAGGAGAGGTTATATGATGATATAAATTATATTTTACATAAGCGTTAACATAGAACAATATAAAACAAAATAACTACTACTTATATAGTAAGGTGTCAGAAAAAAATTAACATTTAAAGCATGCGATTCCCGTGGTTCTTATAATTTCCTAATTTTTAGGAAACCATACCCATTTGGGTGTGGTTGAACATTTATAAATATAATTTTCATTATTAAATACCATATCAAAATAATCATCAACATATTTTTCTCTATTTTTCCAATTAACAAGAACCCAAATACTTAGATAATTTTTATTCATATTTTCCGTCAATGGTTTTGTACTACTAAAGAAATTATAAACATTATTGGTCATGGTAGTATTTGAATTTCTGTAAAAATTGGATTTAGACTTTTCTCGTAATCTAGTACTAGCACTGACATATTTACTATACATGAAAGCATGTCTAGTGCTATTTCTACGATCTGTTTTATTATATCCTAAACCACGTTATATTTAAAGGTCTAGAACTAGATAAAATCATGTTTAAATCGTTTTGACCTTTATTAAATTTTGTGACTTCAGTGTTAAGTTTATCAACGCAGTTATTATTTTTAAAAGAATATTACTATTTTTCAAAACATCAATCTGCTTGTTTAATTCAGAATTCTCGTTTTTTAATGCACAATTCTCATTTTTGAGAAGAAAATTTTGAGATTCTGAATTATCTAAAGAGGATTGTAATAAATCATTTTGTCTTTTCAAATCAAAATTTTCTTTTGAAAATTTTTCTCTCTTTTTCAAATATAGTGTTTTGTTCATCTAAAAAACCTTTAAGAGCCCCAAAATTATTCTTTAAAACACCAAGTTGATTTTCTAAATCTAACTTCTCATTTTTCAATTTCTCGTTTTCAAGTTCAACGGATTTCATCTTTTCTAAAATAATAAAATTAAGTTTTGAAATCTTATTGCTTATACTAAATAATTCATTATTATCTTTTCCTGAAATTTGTAAATCAGAAAGTACCTTTTTGTTGTCCTCACTGGTGGCTTTGACAGAGATTTTGCCTGTTGTATTTCGACTGGATCGTTTTCTAGTCATTATTCCATGATGTTGTGACGATCAATAGAATTCCAGGTTATTAAAATATCATATAACTGTGTTACGGTTATATGATGACCTTGCTCTGATACCAAATGAAAGTGTGCTATGCTCTGATACCAAATAAATGTGTGTTATGGATTGTATAATATGGATATATGATAATAAAAGGTATAATGATGTTGATAATACTGTAAGTAGTGCGGAATAAAAAGCATTATAGTAAAATGACACCAGATATTTTGATACTAGTTCGAAGCATCGTCCTACATCCAGTCCCAAACTCCTTCTAGAATTTTACTAAAACAACAACCCTAACTTAACCTGGAAGAACAGGTCTATACAACCCCTGAGCAGCCAAATAGGAACATGAGCAGCGGAATAGAATTTCACCTCAGCAGCCAAAGAGGACTTCACACGCCTGAGCAGCAGAACGGGACTTCAACAAATATAAAAGATTGTTTGACTTTTTGTGTGTTCTGATAACATGAATTTGTCACTAGTAGCACACCCTCCCTATAATCTTTTCCTTAAGAATGATGTGTATATTTAAAGTTTATGAAGATTAGAAAGGAATAGTATTTCTTAGCATATATAAATCTGATTTAAGCAATCAATATGCAAGAAAGTTAGATAAGAGAGAAAAGCAGATTCTGTAATTTGAAATCAAGTTAGAATATGTATTTGTAGATGTTAAAAAGCAGTGACCATTGGCGAAGAGTTCCGGTTGAAGTGTTGTGTCCAAATCCCTTTGTAGAAGTTCGTAACTCTTCACCAATAGTCGTGTCTTTTTAGAAAAATATAGCTGTTATAGAAATTCAGTCGACTGAACCTCTGGGTTAGTCGACTGAATATTCAAATGAATTTTAGATAAATATTTGATTATTTGTGCACCTGTGCATGTGGCACAAAAATTGTCAGGTCACTCGACTGACCTGGTAATTTCTGTGCAAATTGCACAGTTTTACACAGGTTTACTGGGCTATTTTTAGATATTCTGTTGACTGAATGACTTGTTCAGTCGATTGAATTTAGTTGGTAATCAAAAAAATCACCATAGCTCATTTGGTTAGAGCACTTGCCTTTTAAACTAGTGACCCGGGTTCAAGCCTTGCTCCATGCATTTTCTGAAAACTTGATTTTGATTAAAATATGCATGCAAGTTTATTTTAATGTGGATGATGATTATTGAGGAAATATTTTAACAAAGCACTAAACTAGACTCTATATACATATTTGATGACTCTTGTTAAAAAAAATATAACTATATGAACCATACTTTGAGTCATTGAGTCCGGATGTTGTCGTAGTCGTAGATTCGTGAATTGTTGTTTCATGTCAGCAATCAAAACCTATGATCTAACACCTTTAACATTATCGAATGTTGGTTCGGAGAGGCCGGGATTGGATAGCAGTTTCTATCTGAAAACCACTTCGAACTAATGCAAGCTTTCAGTTTGGTAATAGTGAAGGCAAGGTCCAAGATAAAGACTTTGAAATTCAAGAGTTATTTGCTACAAACCCTGAGAGTGATTTCGAAATGGATATAGTGGAAGTAGTGTCTTCGGTTCGTTCATCTCTTGAACGACTTGTAAGGATGAATGCTGACATTATGTCAATATCTAGAAGGCAATGTTAGCATTCCAAGTGGCAGTGCTATAATAAAGGTAAATGTAGCTTCAGGGCTAATTAATTGGAAATGACCAAAATATGGTATGCAGCGGGTCTAGGTAGGTCGCTCCCATCAAGGTATGTCATCACCATATCTAGAATCGATAACTGACCCATTTTGTATGCTCTGATGCGGTTGCTGATCCTAACCATGGTGGTGATATATTCGGTGCTACTAGTCAAGTGGTAGGTCGGTTCTGTATAGTAGGGGCTCAAGATGTTCTTGTCAGACCTCAGGTGTATTTTATCTTGGGGTGCAGCTTTTGAAAGGTAGTTCCTTACCTGGTCATGTATGGAATCCATTCTTCAATAAATACCATATGGATGTAATTATACCCAATATACTGGAATGTGAGATGCAAGCATTTCAGCTATGTTCTATATTTACTTTCAAAACACTAGACATTATAATAATTTCACCCGATTTTTTATAAAAAGTGTTTTGGTTATCATAAAGTAAAAACCTCTTCGTGTTATGTGCGTCGTAGTCTTACGAGATACCCTTGATTTTAAAAGTGTTTCAAAAGTAATAATTCAGTTATTTGAATTTACTCACACTAGACCCATGTCTAACCCATATTTTTCTTTTCTTCTCCTAAAACTCTTGGTACTCAAATTTTTATTAGTAGCCAAGTGATCCATGTTTCTCACGATTGCATTTTGGAGAAGCTGGAGCTGGTGGCTTCAACGTTAGCTAGATACCACCTATTTCACTGTGTATATATGTATATGTTTTATATTGGTGATGTAAGGATAGGTATTTATAACTCTCCTAGTTTAGAACTTGTACTATTATGACTCTGATGTACTATTATGATAGTATCTATGTAAAACCTTATGTTGATTGATATATGTTGTTTCATTCCGTTGTGAGATTCTATGATTGTTTAGTTTTCTTCTTATCTTCCTTTCTCTTCTTACCCTTAATGGCTTGTATTTCGAAGTATGAAAGGCGGTTCATTACAGTAACAGACTACTAGCCCAGGTGACACAAAGGTAAATGCACATAGCGATAACGCACAGCTATGTAGTATAAAGTGTCACATTTCGAGGAACGACCCCTAATTAGGCCGCCAAAGTGGATACTGGTCTAATTTGGTTCACTCCCAAATCATAGAGTAGTTGGAAAAAGATAGGCAGACACATAATGTAACATCTTCCACTTAGAGTCCCAAAAATAATGGATGGATGCTGTAGTCATCCATAGTTATTAATTCTCCATGACCAAATGTGGTAATGTTAGATACATTAATATAACAGAAACACATATGAAAAAAAATTCAAATCGTAAAACAGATTTTTCATTCAACTTTAAATCATGTTTCAAATTCATTACATAATCTCAATTCGTAAAGCACGTTCAAAGAAATATATTTATTATAAAATACACCAAATGCGACATGAAGATGCCCCATTGGATGATCACGGTCTAAACATAGGCAATTAAAACTTTTCCATTACAACTAAATTACAGTGGAATCAAACATAAAACAACTTCTAATAGTTAGCTTGCCTCCTATATGTCTCTAGAAGCTTGTTCGTGGAAAACCTGAAAATCCTTAACTCTCAAACTACTCAAAATTGATTGAGCACCCAAAAGTTTAAAGGGAAAATATAAACTTCGAGTCAAATAAAAAACTTGGTGTGAATAATAACCTACCATCTCGAACCATATAGATATCTAGTAAGACCATGTCGCTTAGCGGAATGAGTTTTCTCCTCATTGGTATCTTAACCAAATTTATAATAACCATATATTATGCACCAATATACACAATGGTTAAGACATAACACAATAAAATATCATAATCGTATGAAGCATGTAATATGTTTTGTATTTCCTATATCCATTCATCTGACTATCTGTCCCAAGTTATAGTTTCTAGGGTTACTATTAACCTAATAGTTTTCAGGGGCTGACTAAGAATCTGTTCCAAACCTATGGACTACCTATCTGGTTTCATAGTTTTCATGGGACCACTAAGAACCTATTGGTATCTACCAATAACTTCATCTAATTATAGTTTTCATGGGTTCACTGTGGACAAATTGGATTCTCCAATAACTTCTCTCATATCGTTGTTTCATGGGCTGACTATGAACCTATTGATCTATGTCAATAATTTAATCCGGATATAGTTTTCATGGGATCGCTATGAACCTATTGACCCCTGCCAATAACAATTTTTATAGAAAGTTTTCATGGGCTCACTATGAACCCGTATAAACTTTTTCTTTGAGCATCCTATATTCTGATCTACCTGACTTCATGGATGCACTTCTACTCACACAGGAGTTAACTCATGTATATTCACTACTAGATCAACCTAGCTGGTTATTACACCCTTAATACCCCAAGATACAACTATGGGTTAATTATAAACTGAATATGTTTGTGGAAGAAGCACATATGTTAACTGATCATAACATAATAATATAAACATCTATGGTGTAATTTCCTTGTAATCATTTTGAAATGAACCACAGTTAATACCTTTAACCTATTATATTTAGCAAGGAAAGATTCTTCAAAACCTCCAAAGTTAAATGTCATTTCAAAAGATCTTTCATATTATCATGGGTTTATCTTAAAAATTGAGATTGGGTTCCTTGTTTTGAAAGCTAAGGCTTTCAAAACCTTAGACTCTCTCTTTGGAAACCATTAAAATATATCCTTCGAAAGTATTCAAACTTTCTTTTTAAAACAATAAAATATATGTCGTTCAAAACACTCAAAACATCTCTTTCGAAAGCACTAAAACCTTCCTTTCAAAACCACTAAAACATTCCTTTCAAAAAGATTAAAAATTATATTTCAAAACCACTTAGTCCAAGTAGGTTTTGTAGAAGCATAGCTTCGAAACTAATTGAAAATATCTCTTTCAAAATCTTTGGGTTCAACCTTAAATATCACTTCTAGGTCAAAGTGAACATAGGCGAAAGTAACCCTTTCGAAAACATTAATCTCCAAGTAAAAGAGTTTGGGAAACAGATGGCTTCAAAATCACTCTTTTAAAAGCAATAATCTTTAAGTAAAATAATAGGGAAAGGGATAGCTTCGAAACGACCTTTCAAAACCATTGCCTTCTAAATCTTTAATATAAGTGACTACAGGGATACTTTGGAAAGCATTGGGAAGTGGCTTCGATATTAATAAAACAAAAATTTCCAGAAGTGGCTTCGATATTAATAAAACGAAAATTTCCATTTCGAACTCATTGTTATAAGGCTACAAAGAAAAGAGGATTTAACCCATTTGAAAGGTATAAAGATGGCAGCTAAGTTTCGACTAGGTTCAAAAGAAACTACCTTTTTGTAAGCTCCTTTTTAAAACTTAATATGTGACAACTCAATCGAAAGCAATTTTTAAAACAAAGGCGTGCGGCAATCCCTTCGAAAGCTATTTAAAAGTACCTTCAGCCCTTCCAAAAGCTTCTTAAAAACAAAGTAAGAGGCATCTCTACTGATAGCAAAACAAAGACAAGTGGGTAGATTAAAAAGCAATTAAAAATGGCATCAACACCTTCAAAAGCAAGCTTTCGATACCATTCCCCTTTGCCTTTCTCCAATACACTACATATCAACTATTTGATATCATGTGCGTTGGTTTCGAATGGGTTGGAAAGGCAATCTAGGACGATTTGGAAGCAGGAAAATGGAAATGGCAAGTTTGTAATTCGAAGCAAAACTGATTTATACTTTCAAAAGAAATTCCTTTATGCCTAACTTGCCTTATTTGTCAAAATATTATTGGTTTCCAATCCTTTATCAAAATCTTCTAAAATAGATGCCGAATTCATCTTATAGTAATTAAAATAGTTTGGCAAAGAAGACCTTCCCCTTAAAACTATTAAGAAATTTAAGCCTTTAAACTTAATTAATTTAACTTCCATAGTAGATTACATAGGAAAATTCCCCGAAAATCATCTTAGTTCACTTTTAATTTGTTTTCTAACATATATAAATTTTAGACCCAAAATATTTTATATATTGTCATAATTAATTTTAAACCCAAATTGTCTATTTCTTCCATTCAAAATTCATGATAAATTATCTTTCGCTTGGATAATATGAAAATTTAAACCCATCTGCAAAATAATATTCCACATAATATATTAAATCCTTATGGCATTCGAAACTTAATATACATGAAATTAACCATAAAATCGAATCAAAACATTTTACAAACATATTTACTTAAATCAAACATGGAATAAAATTAAAGCATATCATCATTCAAATCATCTAAACAGTTTTAAACCTTTAAACCTGAAAGTAAGATGTTCATTAAAACATTTCTGAGATGGTTTAGATTATTATTTACCTTGTTTGGATAAGAAACTTGAGATTTGATATTGCTTGATTCTTCCTTGTTTGAATCCTTAGCTTCTAGTTAATTTTGATCCCCTTTTCTCCTAGGGTTATGGCTAGCCTTGAAGCTCCTTTGTTTATGTATTGATTTTGTGAAAACATGAATGAGGTAAGGGTTTAGGGGTTATGGTGTTATGATATATGGGTATTTTCCATAATACTCTTGCCTTACTCTCTTTAATAGTTAACTTATAAAACCGTTTTATAAACTCATTCTTATGATTTCATTTAGTTAAGGTACGACCTCAATTTAGTTTTTTTCTAATCCTAATTCCCTTACCACTCTAGTATCTATATTATTCTATTTAATTTATCTAGTTAGATCTCCTGAATAATATTATTTAAAATTAAAGCTGTTACAGCTCCCCTCCTTAAAGAATTTCATCCTCGAAATTCAGTAAGGACTAAGTACTAGACATGGCTATCATCTGTAACATCTCCCAACTACTATACTAGCCTAATTGACTAGAAAACAACCTATATAATGCAAATATAGAACATATCCTTGCAGTAGATAAGATAGGTATCTCTAGTCTTATCTTCTGTCTCCCAAGTACAGTCCTTCTCGTTGTTGCTCCACTGAACTTTCACCAACTTGACTATCTTGTTTCATAACCTCTTCTCATCCTTCGCTACAACCCAAACTAGTTGTCCAACAAAAGTAAAATTCGATTCTATCATTAAATCTTCCAATGCATTCGGAGGAATAGTAGTCTCTTGGTCATGCACATACTTACGAAGATGAGACACGTGAAACACATTATGGACACCTGCCAAACTGCTCGACAACTCTACTTTGTGTGCGATATTTCTGATCCTCTCTATGACTGGGAATGTTCCAACATATCTCAGTGTCAGTTTTCCTGACTTTCTGAATAATACCACGCTCTTCATTGGTGATATTTTAATGAACACCTTATCTCCGATTGAGAACTCTAGATCCTTACGTCTCTTATCTGCATAGCTCTTCCGTCTAGACTAAGATTCCCTCATCCTCTATCGAATCAACTCAATCTTCTCTATTGCATCTCTTACCAGATCTGGACCCAAGGATAATCTTTCTTCGGTTTCCAACCAACATGTCGGTGACTTCCATGACCTTCCATACAAAGCTTCGAAAGGCGTCATTCCTATACTATTCCGATAACTGTTTTTATAGGAAAACTCAGCTAAGTGTAGGTGATCTTCCCAAGATCCACCGAAAGTCTAGCACACCAGCTCTCAATAAGTCCTCGAGCACCTTATTAACTCTTTCTGTCCGCCCGCACGTCTGAGGATGATACGCAGTACTTATCTTGAACTTTCTACCTAATACATCCTGTAGACTCTTCTAGAATTCACTATTAAACAAAGTATCTCTATCACTCACTATACTACTAAGAATTCCATGTAGTCTTACTATGTTTTTTACAAAAAAAATAGCTAAAACAGGTGTCGTCCTGGTTGACTTAACTAGAATGAGATGGGCACTCTTGGTCAACCTATCCGCTATGACATATATACATTCGTTTCCTCGATTTTAACTTGTCAGCTCGTCTATGAAATCCATGGATATCGAATCCCATTTTCAAACTAGTTTCTCTAAAGGTCGAAGCAATCCACTCGGCTTCTGATGTTCGGCCTTCACTTATTGATAGTTCACACACTGCCTTACCCATAGGCCAACATCCTTCTTCTTGCCTTCCTAGTAGAAACTCATTTTCATATCCTGATACAGCTTGGTCCCCTAAAATAAATCGTAAATTTGGATCGATGACATTACCTAAGAAATTCTTTTCTTAAGTCCTTAATATTCGGAACACACACCCGTCCATTCTTTCTCATCCATCCCCTCTAGTCAAGACTGAAATCTTTTAGATCATCAATCTTCGATCTAACCTCAAGCCTTTTAATCTTCTTGGCTAATAATGGATCCACTTTCTGCTTAGAAGCAATCCTTTCGATCAATATAGGTCGAACTTCCAAACAGGACAACATGGCGATGCTCTGACTAGAACTAGCAGTCGGCCTTAACTACACACTACAGGTAGTCAAAGCCTCAAGATTTTTCCATTCCTTTAACATAGCAAACACCACATTCTGATATTTTCTGCTAAGAGCATCTGCTACTTTATTTCCTTTTCTAGGAGCATACTTTATATCAAAATCATAAGCCGCTAAAAAATCCAGCCATCTCTATCATCTCATATTCAATTCCTTTTGAGAGAATAAATATTTTAAGGATTTATCATCTGTGTATAACTCAAATCTCTCCCATAGTAGAAAATGTCTCTATATTTTCAATGCGAAGATCACTGCCACCAACTCTAGATCACGAGTAGGATATCCCACTTCATGGGTCTAAGCTATCGTGAAGCATAGGCAATAACTTTACCTTTCTACATTAGGACAATGCCTAAGCCAGTTCCACATGCATCGGTATACAATACTAATCCTTGGTTTCCGTTTGGAACTACTAACACAAGCGTGTTGGTCAACAAATGTTTTAACTTAAGGAATGCTTCCTCATATTTATCAGACTAGATAAACTTCACGTCCTTCCTAGTTAAATTAGTCAAAGGCGCTGCTATCCGTGAGAAATTCTTAATGAATCTCCGGTAATAGCGAGCGAGTCCAAGAAGAATTTTAATCTTAGTCACTGTCTCGGGTCTCTTCAAGTTATTAACAGCTTCGATCTTATCTGGATCAATGGACGAACCCTTCTTTGAAACCACGTGACCAAAAAATTTATTCATGAAATGACACTTGGAAAACTTTGCCTTTAGTTGATGCCGCCTTAGCGTCTAAAGCACTACTTTAAGGTGAACTTCATGCTCTCTTTCATCCTTAGGGTATATTAGGATGTCATCTATAAATACTAATACGAACCTATCTAAGTGATCTTGAGAAATCCAGTTCATCAAATCCACAAAGAAAGCTGGTGCATTTGTTAACCTGAATGTCATAACTAACCACTTGTGCAAACCATACCTAGTCTGAAAATCAATCAACTGAATATTGTCCTCTATCACTCTTAGTTGATAGAAGCACGTTGCCAAATCCAATTGGAAAAATACTTTGGCTACACACAACCGATCAAATAAATCATCGATTCTTAGCAAAGGATGCTTATTCTTTATCACATTCTCGTCCAACTTATGATAGTCAATGCACAGCCTTAACGACCCATCTGGTTTCCTTGCGAACACCGCGGCCACCCCCCTCCCCCAAGGTGAAGTACTTGGTCTCATGAAATTTTTCCCTTCTACATCCATCTGCTGCACCTTCAATTCCTCTATCTCAATTGGTGTCATCCTGCTAGGTGATCCACTTATAGGTTCTGCTCTCGGCACAAGATCTATCTGAAACTCAGTGTCTCGTTTAGTAGTAGCCCTGTTACTGGCTCAAAAATATCTGCAAACTCTCTTGCTACCTAAACCTGACTTAATTTGTAACGAACCGATATTTTCAATCATTCGCATCCACACACGTCGGACTTGAATTGTTCAAAATACCATATTGTTAATTTAAATTTGGAAAAACTCAACATATACAGTAAATAAATCAACCACAGAATCATATATACAGAGTAATATAAAATAGTGCAGCGGAATAGATAAATAGCAACTCATGAAGTTATTATATAAACATCAAAGTTAGAATTAAAATACAACAGAATATCTCAAATATAGTGAAGTCTCTAGTACGAACAAATGACTTCTCTAAACCAATCAACTGGAAAAGCTGAAAGCTGAATCGATAGTTGGATCTCCAAAGGTGAGTCTCAAATGTTGTATCACTCAGTTTGACCCGAGCGTAAAGCAAAACACAAAACACTTGATTCGGGATTAACATTCTTATATCAATAAATCCAACTCAAGTGAAAATCAACTGAAATATAATTAACTTAGAGGATGTTTGGAATAGCCATCCTCTAAGGATCTACAAAACTATCCACAAGGTATAAATATACACTATTACACCGTGGTCATTTCAAATTAATTTATACTTCAAAATAAACTCGACTTTTCCATTCAAATCAAATTCAATCTCAGCTTATACATTTCTGTTCAATTCAGTTTTCTAAATAACAAACTCAAATTATATTGATTTCAAATACAGAACTGAATCATAAATAATCCATTTGAATTCCAGAATATTTCAAAGCTTTAATATTCAACATTTCAAAGTTCAATTTAATAGTTTCATATAGATCTCGATTTAACCTCATTATTATTTAGTCTTCAAATATTCACTTAATAATTCAGTATTATTCACTACAACAAAAAAGACTTTTAACAGCGTTTGAAAAACGCTGTTAAAAGTTTTCACAGTGTTTTTAAAAACGCTTATAACGACATGCTGTCGTTGACCCTAAAGTTTTAACTGCAAAAATATAAACGCTGTCAAAAACCAACTTTCTACAGCGTTTATTAAACGCTGTTAATAATTTTTCTACTGCAAGGTATAAACGCTGTTAATAGTTTTCTACTGCAATGTATAAACGCTGTCGTAGGGATATGCATTTTTTTCCCAATGAATTGACAGCAATGTATAAACGCTGTCGTAGGGATATGCATTTTTTTCCAATGAATTGACAGCAATGTATAAACGCTGTCGTAGGGATATGCATTTTTTTCCAAAGAATTCAGAAAATGCTCTATACTCAGTACATTACAATTACAATACTTTGTGCAATTCAGTTCAAATAGTACTCACTCCCCAGTTCAACAATAATACATATAGTACAATTCAATTCAGATAGTACTCACTCCCCAGTTCAACAATAATACATAATACCATATGTAATCCAATTCAGATAGTACTCACTCCCCAGTTCAACAATAATACATATAGTACAAAGTTCAACAAGGCAGGCAGCAACAATACAATATTGTACATAGTTCATAACCTAAAATATCGGCAAGAAAATGAAATATAATATGGTCATAGACCCTAAGTTGCATGAAAACTCTAAGTCAACTGTCATAGAATCACAACGCGTCCGCAAGTTGCAGCAGTTATTCATGATCCAACCAAGCAATTTGCAGGCTTGCAGTAGCTCTGAGACATAAGTAAGAAGGCAAGTTCTTAAATTGTGGAATATTTAATTCATCATGACTGATTAGTGGAAGATCACCAACTTTGAAACCAAACTATTTATATATAAAATAAAAACAAGCAGGTAAAAAAGTACGTTAATTTTTTGGAAGGCTAATTTGACGTTGTGCTTGTGTGAGATGCTTTCAATGCTCCACAGAGCCCTAATTTATACAGTGTTTTGAAATCCTAACTTGGCTCAACATATAATTGGCATGAACAGGCTTAGTCTTTACCATCAATGTCCCGATAACTATACCAAATTCAACATAGCAACTTTAATAACACAACCTACATTTAATTTATGACATTAAAATAGTAATCATTCTTTAAATTTAATAATTGATAGTTAAGAACATAAAGCTTAAACAGCAAACCTGTAGTTAACATTAATCAACTGAAATAGCTTTCGCATTAAAAATCAACTTGGCCCTGAAATCCCAGTAATCCCAATCTTGGCCCTGAAATATCAACTGAGGTCAACACACAGCCAACTGCCCGTTCAACTCAGCCCAGCACTAGTCATAGAAGCATTGAACAAACTCATAAAGACATGGACTTCTGCCTGCAAAGTGAAGACGCAATGAATGAAAATGATAAGTCAATATAAGTAGATGACAGCAGAATCAACACCATGGGACAGAAAAATAATAGAAAGACAAGAAACGGCCAAATCCTCTTTGAATTTAAGACACTCAATAAGATGACGTCATTGAAAATCATGTATGGAGTAATCTAGTGACTCAAATCAAAAATAAAAGCAGCAAATCAAAACGAACAAGACTGAATGGTGTTACTCCTTTTCCAGAAAATAGGAGTACTTCTACTTCAAATTAATTTAATGGACATGTTAGTTTGGGACATTAGGGGATCAAAGTCAAACTCCCCTTCCAAACAGCTTGGCTTGATGCAGACTATTAGACAAATAAATGTTTAATGGTTGTTATTCTTGAGAGTAAACTTTATATATCCAACATGCAAAAAGTGGTAGATAATAAATCCTAATTGAAAGTACTAACGAGGAACGGCTCAAAGGCACAATCATGGTGATGTGGGATCCAATTATTTGGACAAATGATGTAATATTCAAGTGTAAATAATATATCACTTTCCTGCTTCATAATTGTGGAGGATTAAGAATGTTATTTACCTTTTTCTTTGCTCATAAGCAAGCAAACCTGACCTGTGTCAAAAACCTGACCTGTGTCAAAAAGAAATAATGATATTACTTGGCAATGCACAACTATTTTCCAAAATCCATTTGAAGTTTTTCTAGTTTGAGTTTAGTCCATTTCAGAAATGGTGTTAAGTCTAAGTTTCTCTTGCAGAATGAATTGAAAGTTTGTTGGCATCCCCTAATTAGTTATGCTATCTGGAATTAATAGGACAATTAATATGACAAATGAATGTTTAGACCATTTTCAGTTTTGCTAATTTGAGTTCAGACCATTCAAAATATGTGTAAAAGAATTGATATTAATAGGAAAACTAATGCATATATCAAATTTTAATAAATATAACGTTTACAGTTGATATCTACTAGCTCCCAAACATGCAACAAATATAATACAAGTGCATAGACTAAACACTTATTGCTATTTGAGGCATCAAACACTTAATTCATTTATCGTTTATGAATTCCATTCAGTTATAAATTAATGGCTTGTTAAGAACAATTAATCTATCAGTTATAAATTGCATTCGATCAACGTTAGCATCTAAGGCATCTAAACCCTTATTTCTCACTATCAAACACCAACAACGATGAGAAAAGATATTGAGTGGGAATTTAAGAGGATTCTTTGTAGATTAATGAACCAATCCCAATTAAATCTCCTTAAAAGCAAAGACAACATAAAGAGTGGTAGAAAGCATGCTCCCTACTTGCCGAGCACCATGAATAAAACTAGTCTAAATATCACATCTGTTTTATGAAGGGAAGAAAAAAAGAATTATTATTTAAGAGGGTAGTTTTACAGTTTAAAGTATTTAGTTTCCAAATAATCAAATACCATTGATAAAATATCTCTTCCACTTTGGTGTCAAGATCACAAATGATATTTACTTCATCATACCGTAAAAAGAAATGCTTACAAATTTTCATGAAAGGGGCGAAAATTTTCCAAACAATCAATGAGAGATCGTTTAAACTTGCAACGTCAAACTAGTTTCAACTATAACGATTGAGACATAATACCCATGAAAAGATGGTTTATGGATTGCAAGGAAATTAAACTTATGTCATATGCTAGTTTAGAAATTCTTTGCTTTTGATGAATATTACTGTATGGACCATAGCACAATAAAACCTATAAAACAATATATTTCATTTACATATGAACAAAGATACTCCAAGTTTTGTTATTTTTCAACATGGCAAGGATCAGTTCACACAATAAACTGAGAGATATTTCATAAGCTTTCCTTTACCAGGGAGCAACCAAAAAAGAAAGAAAAAGTAACATGTACTCCCAACATTTACTCCAAATTAAGTCATATTTCTATAAAAAAATTATATATATGAAGCTCAACTGTTCAATGCCAAATTTAATTACAGTTTTAATTGAATAAAAATGGTTTGGGTTGTTTAAGATATACTTATTAAATAATTGAAAGTACTCTAGGAAAAAACATATGATATTAGAGGATGTGTTCAGTAACATGGAAGGACATTATACTACACTAATAATCCAAATTATAATGTTACTACCTATCAATGCTATATAATGAACTGTGTGCAAGTTCACACTAATTTCCTAAAACCAATTAAATAGAATCCAAAGTTAGCTTTGATGGAAATCACTTTGAAGATTCAGCATTAAGTTCAAAATCTCTCTGTAGACTAGATTAACATAATTAATTTTTTATTAAACTTGGCTAAATTCTACAAATTTATTTAATTTAGTCGGATGTTTATAAAACTTGATTAATTTATTCTCATCACTAGACTCATAGTTATTGTTTGCTCTCAATTCAAATTAAGTAGGGAATATCCAAGACAAGTAACATTGGGATTTTTCTCAGGTCATTAGAGCTGACATGCTTTTTTCAATTGGTATAATGTGTATAGGATGTTATCACTATCCACGTTACCAAATTTAGGTACATGCAGTGGTTGCAGGCAGAAGAAAATAATGATCCTAAATAGATATTTATAGTAATTCTAACATAAATAAATTACAACTTGTAACACAAATGATCTTTATATATAGTTTTATAGCTAAATACATAGGAAAACATAAGTGTATAGTTATATACTTAAAGACATCTTTCTTAAGGAAGCAGAAGATCATGTAGGGTAAATGGCTCTTTTGGGAGAGGAATGAGTAATGTAAAAATAGTCGTATATGAGCTAAACTATGTACACCTAAATCTAAATAGAGCAATAAATTCAATAGAGACGGTATTAAGAGGAAGAATAAATATAATTATTTCTAAAGCTATGAAGCGCCTAAAAAAAGAAGCAAAAAGAGTTAAAGATTAAAAATATGCTAAGTACAACATGTATAACATTCACCTGAGAGTAGAGCTAGCCATTTCGATCCTCTAATAAAGTGAGGCTAAGTACAGCATGTTCGAGTTGAAAGCACCAGTCCATCAAACATTGGTTTTGCAGTATGGCTGCTGTTGCTACAGTGGCTGCTATGAGATAGCTTCGCTACTGAGTGGAGATGGATGTGAGAACGCGCATCGTGGAGTTGAGGCAACAGGATTAGCACTTACTGTAGTTGAGCATTACAAACATATGTATACTACTCTAGAAGTCTTTCCATGAACTATTCAAGCAACAGGATTAGCACTTACTGTAGTTCTAATTAAATAAATACAACTACACTCATTGTTGCATAATACAAATGAACCATTAAATTGCACAATGATACCTTATAATTCAAGCACTTCATTTGAAATAGCCTACTAAAATTTTATTTGAGCTTGTTGAATTACGTTGCATAATGTAGTATGTAGAGTAGAGTTTATTTTAAATCAGTATAAAGAAATAAATAGCAGAAAATCTATCAAAACCTATCAATTACGTTGTATAATGTAGTATGTAACCCAAACAAGCTTTAATGCTTCAAATCTATCAAAAAAATCTTCAGGAAAACCTGAGAGATAGAACATAGTTTAGCACAAAGGATACTTCTAGTTAGAAAATGTAAGCATAAGATTGCAATAAAGTAGAATTTCTACTCCTAATATTCCTTTATTTCTTACGCACTCTCTTTGCTTTGCCGGAATTCTCGAGAGCACTCTTTACATGCTTTCTTGCTTCTTGCGATTAAAGGGTGAGGTGGAACATGGGTGGTTTGTACAATTTATGTGAAGCTGCTATCTAGCTACAAAGCAAGAAACAAAAATGTTATAACTTATATATGAAATAAAATGATAACTTAATGTATGTGATACAAAATAGGGTTATAGTATATTGAACAAAATCATACAGTATATTAGCGAGTAATATGTTAAAAATAAGACAAAGTGCTTCATTTTTTTAAAAAAAAATGAAAAACCATTTTACTTCAAGTAAAATGACAGCCATCTTTCAAAATTTAAAAATAAGAATGATAAGCCTTCATTGTTTTCTTTTCACCGACTAAAGTAATCTAACTGAAATTCAAATGGGCTTCTTATCAAATACAGTCGACTAATTCGAACACAATCACATCATGTTAAATAATAGAGCGCAACAGAAACTCATCTTTGTAATGTGTTATTATGTCTTTCCCTAAATATTGTGTACAGAAAAAGAAGTCCACTTCTTTCCCTAAATACACTTATGTTGCTTTGTTAAGTTTTAGGTGCATATAAAATTAATAAGGAAGACATCAAACATCTTTGCCTAATAAAATCAACAATAACTTCTTTGAAAAAAAAAAAATATTCACGGCCTATTTGAATCTATAGTCTTAACAAATATTGATTGAGCTCTCAAAATATGCGCTCAGCCAATTTGAACACGTATTTAATAATTGTACAAATAAAGTTTAATGTTATGGTGATTGAATCAGATTTTTCATTCCTTAGAAGCAAAATAAGGTTAAAACACTTACTAAAGGGTTGATTTTATTTAAATCACCACCAAGTCTGTTCATTGCATCACGCATGCATGCGAGATCAACAACAGCTGGAACACCCGTGAAATCCTGTTAAACAAAAAAGGAAGGACGGCTAAATAAATAAATATTCAGCATATGTGCAAGGCATGCCAACCAAGTTACATAAATTATACACCTAACATATCATAGTGTAAATAAGTCAACTACTATGTATTTAAGTAGCATTTTATTATTCATTACGAAAGAAGCAAGTATTCAACATAAAAATACATTAAAGACAAAAAACAGTTCCTTTTGTTAAAAGCATCTTCTATTTTACAAGCTCGGATGTATAGCATCGCATAAGATCCAACAGAAAAATAAAAGAATAATCCTTCACCCTTTTGTTGTTGCGAGGGCAGTTCAGAAGTTATAAACCTAACTTCAGTAATAGAAATTAATTTGTAAACCTAAAAAGGGGAAGGTTAGATGAAAGCCTTCCTACTACGGTTCTGCGCTATAAGCAGGGTTCTACCTTATATATCCCTTTACTCGCTATCAAGCATCAAGTAGAGTAAAAAGGGTGTAAGTCCAGATTCCCAAATACAACATAACTAACTTCCAAAAAATCACAGATTAACACCTGAAGCAAAACTCTGGCAGGCTTAAAAGGAATCTCCACTTGTTTAGGAGCAGTATTCTCCCAATCCAAAATCTTCTCCACGTCCTTCTCTGTCACTTGAAACCCATCATAATTTCTGATTGCCGATTCCAACAGAATCCTTATCGAGTAAGGCAACCGGTCTGCGTTTGTTTTAAATTTTTAGTAAGAAATAATAGCAGGATAAGTAAGTTTAGAAAATGAATTCACTAGTCAATAAGCAAATCAAACTCACCAATTCTAGGATCACTAAGTGCTGGCAAGCTATAATATTTCCCAAATTCACCTCCACCAGGCTTTGACAAGGCAGTCAATATACACTCGTAAGCATTTTTAGTGGCTACGGAATCAAACAAATCGATTTTAGGGTATAAACGTTTATTGAATTTCGAATTCAATACTTTCTTGGAAAGGTTTTTTATAAACTTCAAACCTACATACAAAGTCGATCTGAGGTGCCCTTTGTACCTGAGATGGAGACGATTAGTTGAAATGAAATCCGGTTGTGAATCCTAATCCGACTGTATGTAAAAGGCATCGACAGAAATGATTAGTTGAAAAAAAAATCGACGATTAGTTGAAACACGTACCCGAGATGAGCAGCTAGCAGTGACGTTTCAGAGTCGACATCGAAAGAGAGGTGAAGGAAGATGCATGAACGATGAGAGCAGTGACGAAGGGAAACTTCGGTGATTGGAAGAGAGACTTAATTTTCTCTGGGTTGCGAAGGCGGTAACGAAATGAAAGAGCGATAGAATTAATTGGGGAAAGTGGGAAAAAGCAGGCGGCAAATGATAATTAGGTTTTCCTCAGCGTTTGGGACGGAAACATTTTCCCTCCAGAAATTCTATGACCGCATTTGAAGGAGAAACGCTGATATTGGATGCTGTTGATAGTATGTTTTCTTGTAGTGATTTAAATAACCTAAATTTACCTTTAAACTAAATATTCCTTTCGATTTATTTAAACTTGAAATATCCATTTAATCACTTAAAATCAAAATCAAGTTATAAAGATCAAGTCTTAAACTTCAAATTCAATAGTTCAAATTGATTTAATTTAGTAGAATTCTTAATTAAATACAATTTCCATTAATTCCACTTTATCTTCTCAACCTTAACTTATTCAAATTATTACAGTGACCTATTTTTAAGTATAGAATTACATAAATACTTAAACATATTATATGTATTAAACCTATCTTAATAAAATTATTATTAAATCTACATATCAAATTTCTATTTATATAGAATATCTTAAGAACCAATATTTAATAAAACCATATATTCCTTTCAAAACCATAGAAATCATTTTCAAAATATTTATATATAGACTAACGGTAACGGTGTCTGCGTAAAATTTCCTATTCTATGGATATTTATCATTTCAATCCGTAGTTTAAATATATACGGGTAGATATCATTTCAACCTGAAATCCCAAATTCAATTAAAATGAAAATCGCTTGGGTCTATCATTTCAACCCATAACGATTTTCTCCTATTCTAAAGTCCATTCGGGTATGTTTCATTTCAACCCATAGTGAATTCTATACTAATAGGGAACTTGTAGAGTGATAACAGATAATATAAAATATAATGACATGCATATATCATCAACAATAATATAATATAAACAACATGATATGGTGTCATATCCCACAGGTGAACAGTTACAGATAATAGCATATATAACAATTTAAATAACTTCAGAAGCATATTTCAATTGTCATTTCAATTGAAATCAAATTTAATAAATATAACAACATTAATCGTGAGTGATTGCTCACCTTTCGAGGCTAGATAGATTTGATAAAGAATTGAGCTACGAACTAGATCACGATCTAGACAATCGAACAAATTCAACAATAATCTCAAGGCGTAGTAAGCTGAAAGTGGATTTGACGGGCAAAGCTGAAAGATAGGGATTGATGGAAACGAATCAGAATCATCTTGATATAATCAAAAAAATGTTATAACTTCTCTCTAAACCGATTTTAGACATACACTTAAAAATAAATATATATGCGATAATACTCAGGCTTCTACCTACTATGCTCAGCAACATGGCAAATATTAATTAATATATATAGCAACTAGTACAGTGTAATCTTTAAAACAAACGAACTAATATATAAACCTTAAAACTGTATAACGGGACATATATATATATATATATATATATAAACTCATTACATTTTGTACATACTTTAGGCTATAACTAGTTATTTGCAAAACAATTCTATTAACAAAACATATATTTGTGTGTACATGCAGATTTAAAGATAAGTTATATAACCATATATACCAATATTGCAAATCTGTTTTCAATAAAAAGAAAAATCATAGAGTGCTTATAAAACAGTATATATTTTGTATTTAAGACCAACCTACTAATATATTTACATTTAAAATTAATACCGACACATTAGAGAATCTACATAAATAATATATTATGTAACTTATGAACACAAGCAGATTATATATGGAAATACTAATACAACTTACACAACCAAGTTAAATATAATACTACTATAGACCTATACAATAGACCACTATATCTAGATATACGTGTAAACCAGTATATATAAATTTTATATCACATAACTCTTTTAAAACATATTATAATTTAAATATATATTAAATTTCGAAATACCTATATAATATATTTTAGTCCTTCAAAATATCAACAAACGTATCATATATATAACTTGCGTTATATATATATATATATATATATATTTGAACAAAAAAAGTAGGATGGCCGACTACAGGCTACAGCATGTAAGTCTATATATACTTAAAATATATAAAACTTAATATAAAGATATATACGTATAAACTTACACCTATTATAATTTAAATCAAAGAAAAAAATGAACTTGCTTATAAACCAAACTGTAACCAAATATATGCAAACATTATAAATAAAATTACTTGCATATATATATATATACCTTTACTAACAGTATATAACAGCCAAAATATGCGCATCCCCATATATATATATATATATATATATATAAGATGGAAAGGCTGAGTAGCCGCATAGTCAGGGAGGACGAGGTGAAAGTGGCTGAGGTGGGTTAAAGGCTTCCGGTTGTGGAGGCGTTCAAGGGGGAGGCCGAGTAAAATATTGGGACGAATTGGGTGCGCGTCGGGTTTCATGGGAAGCAAGCATGGGTTTTGCTGTGGTTATGGAAGTCTGGTGCTCGGTTGCAAGGTGGAGCAGGCAGAGATTGGTCAGAGGGGAAGTGATGGCGCGGTGAGGCTTCGTGTAGAGGACGGTTAAATGGCGGCTGACATTGAAGAAGCTTAGAGGTGCAAGGGTGAGATGGAGAAGGAGTGGAAAAAAATATAACAGAGAAAAGAAATGGAAGAAGAAGGAGAGAGGAAAAATAAAGTAGAAGAGAGTAGGCATGAAGAAAGAAGAGTCGCATTGTCCCCAAGCCTGCGTACAAAATGAATGGGTTTGAGGCCAACAGTCCCAACAAATATATTTATGATGGAAGAGACATGTCTCTTCATATTGTATATAAGTTACTTTATGTATATATATTTTTTTCGTTTATTACTTTGGAAACAAAGGGCAAGCAAGACAGGCTAGAGGCGTGCAGTTGATCAGCTTAATGAGCCTACGATGTACGAATGCTTTATTAAATTGTCGTATTATATACTTATAAAAAGGGTGAACAAAAGTAAAGGAGAGAAAAAGGCTGAGGAAAAACGTATCATAAATGCACTAAAAAAATTTAAACGTTGGGAATAGGAAATGTCAAGCACAAATTCAGGGAATAATAAAAGCGAAAGTCCATTTGTTATAAACAGTGGCCAACGAATGGTTACAAAGAAATGAAAAGGCGGACCATTACGGTTAATCGTTTCATGGAGTCCACCGCGTATCAGGTTTCAAAACATAGAAACAAATATACCGCTGAGATCAGCATGATAAGACGGTCAAAATGGTATACATATATCAATGGTATGATCATCTGATCAAAAGTCGATAATCGGTACCGAAAATGCTGCTATTTCGTCGAAAAATAAGATCGACGGAGCAATAATAATCAACATTTGGAGAAACGAAGTATGATGTCTCGCTCAGAAGATTATTTACAATTTTTCTATAGAAAAATATTCGGGTTTGAAAAACGGTTTATTATTCTCAAATATTAACAGATATAAATTTAAATAAAATTACACAATAAAATAAACTTCCATATTATCTGATGAAAATTTACGGGTTACTATGTTTAAATAGACTATCTCAAATATCAAATTTATATATCAAAATTTTATTATTTAAAAATTTCGCAAAATTCCAATTAAATATTTTATTAAAACAATTAAAATTTTACGGGCCGTTACATAACTCTTCTTCTACTTCCATAGCACTCAAAAAAGCACAAGCACTTCGACCTGAATTATCCACTGAGAATATATTACGGTTATGACTACTAGGATGTTTTAGCTATATTTCTTTATCTTGGTAAAATATTCTAGCATCATATTCATCTAATTAATAAATACCCAAAATGATTTTGAAGCCTACAAAATCAAAAACAACAAACTGCATGCAAACCTATGATCTAACAAATCAAGTTTTAGCTGATCAAATCTCAACCCCATAGTGTGTATCCCCCTATTGGATTCACAGTCGTTAAGGAAATAACAACGTATGAGGGGTCTAAATTTAGTTTATCTACCAAACTCTGAGATATAAATGAATGTAATGCACCGTTATTAAACAGTACCCTAACTGGTACATTTTGAGTCAAAAGTGTACCATCCATTATAGACTTTCCATTCTCAACAGCAGTTGGCCTAGCAGATGATGGTCTAATAGTAAATACATTTCCCTTGTCTGCCCTGGCTGGTTCTGGGCACTAGTTTTTATATTGCCCAACCTAGTCGCAGTTAAAGCACTTCACCCCTTTCTTGTCTGCATGCTTCTTTCCTTTTCTAGTTTGACATTCATGGGCATAACGTCCCTTCTTATCACACTTAAGACAAACTAGATTAGCCTTCGCCTTTTTGGTAGCTTCTCCCTTCTGGCTTCCTTTCTTCTTAAGGAACTTCTTCTTCTTACCCTGTAAACTCTGGGTTTCAACCTCCTTCTCCTTTCCATAAATAGAAAGCATCTCTTTATTTTGAATTGCCATCTCCACTACAACAATACTTGGATCAAGGAGATGTGGCATTGTCGTGCTGGCAATCTCGGGTCTTAACCCTCGAATAAACTTCTCGTTTCTTTTGATGACGGTGTCAATGGTAGCATATCCGTGTCTGGATAGCTCATCAAACTTTATAGCATAATCAATCACCGACATCTTATCCTGCAGCAGATCCTTAAACTTTCTCAGCAATATTGACTTGGCAATTTCAGACAAAATCCTTTCTTCGAACCTCTTTCAAAATTCTGCCCAAGTCAACTCTTCCTCGGGAATTCCAGCGGTAAAACTATTCCACAAATAAAGCGTTGTTCCTTAAAATTGTCTAGCTCTTCTTCTGCTCATCGTTTAATCCCAAGTCGGCGAAGATCCTTTCACAATGAAAAATCCAATTCTCCACATCTATAGCATCTCCTGTTCCCAAAAAAACAGCTTCCTACCAAGACTGATATAATCCCTGCTTGGCTTAGCATAGTTGTTGCCGACTGAGACCACCGGATTAGCTCCTCAAACATTTTCAGAATTACCCCTATCTACCCATGCACTGCTCCAGCTTGCATCAGATTGAGAAAAACTTATACATCATCCCCATATCCACCGGTGGGATTCCAGCACCTACATTGTCATTTGCATTTGGATTAGCATTTGCATGTCCACCCGGGTTCCTCCGGGTATTAGGTCAAACATTTCCATTGGTTATAACGCTTCCTCCACTAGATTTCCTCTTCCGTTTCATGCCTCCACGTCATCCTTTCTCGTAAATCTGCATACGCGGCTTAATAAGATACAGAAGAACAATCTAAGAGAGAGAGGAGTACATACTTATAGATATATATACGTAACAACTACAAGTAGTCACTATAGCATTAACCCAAACCTCGATCTTATTTTCAGATTCATTGGATTAAGTTTTCACTACAAGAAAAACCATTTATAGTTGCAAAAATCGGTGGCGTTTTATTGTAAATGCAACAAAAAATAGATTACCAAATAATATAAACGTGGCAAAAAATAATTCATGTTTCCCGCTTCTAAAAAAAAGAGTCCGCGCGAACTAAATAAACGTAACCTATCATTTTACTCTCGTACTTAACAAAATTCTCGTCCCTAATTTGCTTTCTTCTTCAGAAAAAAAATTTCCCCTTTTAATCGTGTCAAATTTTCTTCGCACTCAAGTATCATCGTCAACTCCGTCGTTTCCCCCTTACTCAACATCGAGTCGCGGCAGCCAGCAGATCTAGGTATATTTAGGTATGAATCTTTTAAATCGACTTTGTGATTCTATTTGGATTTTATATGAATTTGAATGCATCTTATTTTCGTATTTTTTCCTAAACTATTACTGAAATGGTTGATTTAACCCTAATTGCAATGATCTGTTGGGATATCTGCTTTGATTTCTTTGAGTATATGAATGTTCTGTTGAAGTGGTTCAGTGAATCAATGGTTGCTTGCTGAGAGGAGGTTGAGGTTGCGTGTTTCGGGAATTTGGTGGGTTCAAGTAGCATTGATGGAGGTCGCGGGTTTGTTTGCGATTGGGTATTGGCTGGCTCGATGGTTGAGAGTGGTAAATGTTGGAGCATAAATAGTCTTTTGTGGAGTGGCAGACACTGGAAATATGTTAGTTGCGTGGATGTGAGGTGGTGAAGAGGAGGCGTTGAAGTTGACTGTTGGTTTGGTAAGAGGAAACTGTTGGTTTGTACATTCTGAGGCTTTGAATTTATATGCAGTAATTCTATAAGTTGCTAGACTTAGGCTTTGAATTCATGCATGGGTTAATTATAAATACATGTAAATCTGAGGGTAAATGCAAAATATAAGTGTAAAATTTATATTCTTGGAAAAGTATTCTTTGCCTTTGTCTACTAAACCACCAAGGTTATATGCAGTAGTGCTACAAGTATTTGTACTTCAACGTCTAGTTATTTTTTTGATTACAACAGATAACCAATTTATACGTCAAAGATTGGAAACTTATTTGCCTTCAAATGTCGATAATGGAAAAAGGCTGGGTTTTTTTAAACAGGTGGTAAAACCATGATTAACTTAAAATGTATTTTGAGAATTAGAACATATAATCTAATACTAAAGCTCACTTTTTTTTTTACTTTTTTCATAGAACTAGTATAGAATACCGACAAGGAGAAATGAATTTCGTGCATGCTGCAAAGAGGAATGTAAGAAGTGTAGAAAAAAATTTATGCCCTTGCAAGAATTGTCGGAATCTTAGTCGTCATGATGACCAAATCATCGTTGAACATTTAATTATAAAAGGAATGGATCCTAAATACATTGACGGTGTATAGTTTAACCATGGTGAAGTGATAAATTTAGAGAATAAAACAAATACGTTTGACGTATATGAACTATTCAAGATGATTCAATATGAAGAAGAAGATTTTTTGAATCAAGATTTTTTTGATGATGATAAAGACGATGTTGATTCTCGAAGAAAAGAGGATGAGTTAGTCAAGAACTTGGAAGATGCAGAAACTCCATTATATCCTGGTTGCACAGATCACACAAAATTATCTGCCATCACCGTCTTGTATAATCTTAAATGCGAGACTAGCTTGTCCGATAGTTGTTTTGATAAGCTTTTAGCTATGCAACATCTATTTCTGCCGAAGGATAACGTGCTTCCCAAAAC
The DNA here is from genome assembly GCA_030765085.1 of Allium cepa. Taxonomy (NCBI): domain Eukaryota; kingdom Viridiplantae; phylum Streptophyta; class Magnoliopsida; order Asparagales; family Amaryllidaceae; genus Allium; species Allium cepa. The sequence goes on along the minus strand of CM060939.1, from coordinate 407,207,724 downwards.
CTTATATGAAGTCAAGAAATTTCTTAAAGCATTCGACATGGGTTTTGAAAAGATACATGCTTGTGAGAATGATTGTTGCCTTTTCAGAAAAGTATACAAAAATTTAGAAAGTTGTCCAAAATGTCGTTCCTCGAGATGGAAGAAAAATCAAGATATTGAAGAGGTTATACAAGGTGTTCCAGTTAAAGTACTGAGATATTTCCCAATCATTCTGAGGTTTAGACGAATGTATAGGTCTCAAAAGATGGCTGAAGAATTAAGATGGCATTTTAATAATAAAAGTAACGATGGAAAAATGCGTCATCCCGTGGATTCTATGACATGGAAAATGGTGGATGAAAAGCATAAATCTTTTTCATCTGATCCACACAATCTTAGGCTTGGTCTTGCTACAGATGGATTCAATCCATTTTCCATGTTGAGTTCGAAATATAGTTGCTGGCCGGTAATGCTTGTGACATACAACCTCTCGCCTATGTTGTGTATGAAGAAAGAAAATATTATGTTAACTTTACTTATTCCAGGCCCAAAGCAACCCGGGAGTGATATTGATGTATATTTGGCGCCTTTGGTGGAAGACTTGCATCACTTGTGGTCTAATAGAGTTACTGCTTATGATGCATTTAGTAAAACTTTATTTAAACTGAATGCAATTTTGTTATGGACGATTAATGATTTTCCGGCTTACAGAAATCTTGCTAGATGTCGTGTGAAAGGGCAAAAAGCTTGCCCGTTATGTGGTGTCAATACCCATTCTCGTTGGTTGAAACATAGTCGAAAGTTCGCCTACATGGGTCATAGAAGATTTCTACCTCCTTCAGATTCACGGAGGAAACAAAAGGCATTGTTTGATAATACCATAGAGACAGATGGTGCTCCTAGAATGCTTTCTGGGAGAAACATCTATGCATTATTGAAGGATTATCCAAATGATTTTGGAAAAGGAATATAGGAGAAAAGTAAGAAGAGAAAGCATGTCTATGATAAAGAAGATGAATATGATGATACTAACAGTTCTACAGAAGTAGAGCTATCAAGGTGGAAAAAACGATCAATTTTCTTTGATTTGCCTTATTGGGAGGTTAGTGGTTAATTTATTTATTTTTCATTGTTTTAATACAAGAAAAACCCAATAATGCATTATTGTTTTGGTTTTCATAGGAACTTCCATTACGTCACAATTTAGATGTGATGCATGTGGAGAAGAACATTGGTGAAAGCCTATTGGGCACAATGTTGCATGGAAATAAATCCGAAGATGGAACCAACTGTAGAAAGGATTTAGAGGATTGGGGAATTCGAAGTGAGCTTCATACACAAACTCGTGGGAATAAAACATATCTTCCACCAGCTCCATATATGTTGTCAAAATCTGAGAGAAAAATATTTTGCAAAAGACTGTATGATTTCAAAGGACCGGATGGCTACTGTTCAAATTTAAAAAATCGGATTTCGTTGTCAGATTGCAAAATTAGTGGATTGAAGTCACATGATTACCATGTATTAATGCAACATTTATTGCCAGTAGCATCGGGAGGGTTCATGGAAAAGAAGGCAAGAAAAGCGATAATTCGCTTATGTTCTTTTTCAACAAATTATGTCAACGTGTTCTTGATAGAGAGAAGGTAGAACAAATCAATGTTGAAATTATTGACGTTTTATGTGAGCTTGAAATTTTTTTCCACCATCTTTCTTTGATATAATGATACATTTATCCATTCATCTTGGAAAAGAAGCACAAATGTGTGGACCTATTCATTTTCGATGGATGTACCCATTCGAAAGATATATGAAGACACTCAAAGATTATGTCAGAAACTATGCACGACCAGAGGGATGTATTGCAGAATCGTATCTTGCAACAGAATGCATGTTGTTTTTCAATGAATTTTTGAAGGAATCGGAACATATAGAGGAGAAAGGAGCTCGAAATGAAGATTATGAAAGTAGTAGAATATTAGAGGGACGTCCAATTTCAGTATCGAAGACAATTAAATGGCCAGTTAATGAGAAAGAAAGTGCTCATTTAGCTGTGTTAATGAATATGGCCGTGGTGGAATCGTTTATAGAGTAAGTTTATGTTATATTGTTTTAAATATTTTGATGTGTTCGCAATGTATATATAACTTATAATCAATTGTTCAATACTAGTTTGCATTTGGAAGAATTAGAAAATTCAGACCAACGCATGACAAAAAATGCGACCTTACTTTGGGAAACACATACAAAAAGTTTTGTCGATTGGATCAAAAGGAAGGTTAGTTAGATTTCAAATATATTCTCATTCAACTATCAATATTACTATATAAATTTATATGCTAAATGAAATTTGTTGTAGATACTTATTACCTCCAAGGATCATAATGACATGTTAAAATGGATTGCTTATGGTCCGAAGGATGATGCCATGTCTTTCAAAGGATATATCATCAACGAGCAACGTTTTCATGTAAAAGATTTAGGGAGAGAAATAAGAATTGTGGGGTGACTTTTGATGCAACTACTATGTGTAGAGCAAGTGCTAAAGATATGTCCCAAGTGGTTGATGTGGTCACTTATTATGGAATATTGACAGATATAATTTTATTAGATTATCATTTGTTTTATATTCCAGTTTTCAAGTGTCGTTGGACGTATAAAGGAAATGGAGTAGAAGTTGATGATGATGGGTTCACTCTTGTTAATTTACATCAAGCATCATTTTCAGGAGACCCATACATACTTGCATCTCAAGCAAAACAAGTATTTTATTCAAGTGAGAACGATGTTTCTAATTGGTACGTTGTAATGAAAGAACCATCAAGAAGTTTTAATGATATAGAGGAGCACGATTGCATCGAGGAAGATATTCAAGTGGTGGAAGATGAAATAACTGAAGCGGATGATGAAGATGTTTGCTATGTTAGAGAGGATTGCGAGGGCATAATTGAGTAGATTATATGTTCTACTTGAGCATAGTTGTTCATTTGCTTTAGTGATGGTTGAACTTATATATTAAATCCGGGCTATTTGGAAATTTCATTGAATTGTATTGATTTTCTTTAGTGATTGTTGTTCATTTGCTGCACTAATGCTTTGTTTTTTTTAATGTTGCGAATGGCTGTTAGTTTGCACCATTTAATTTTCTAATCCATTGCAAATGCATGTACCATTCAATTTTTGTTCTTTGTGTTTTGATCTTTGTATACTTCCAAAGACAAAGCATTATATGTCCTTATCAATTCTGTTTGCATATATTGCTTGATAATGAGTAGTGTTCTTACCAATTCTGTTTGCATTACATGTACATTTTCTCATAAAATTACAAATATGTTCATCATCTCAGGGCTTTTAGGCCTGCTTGTTTGGTTTGCAAACTGCCACATCTCTTTTCAGCTACATGTTGATGATATTTAAGTGTTGTTTGTTAATATTTATCGCTGCTTATTGTTTACATGTGCTTATTGGTTTATACTGTGTTTTCTGTCACTTGCAGAAAAATATGTCTACAACATCTGTACGTACCCGCTTGCAGAGAAAGGCTGAAGAACAAACAGTCAAAGCTAAGAACAAACAGTCAAAGCGAAAACGTAAAGTTCCAGCTAGTATAAATGAAATAGAAGAACAACCAGACAATGCTAAGAAGCAAGCCACTATTCACAATGAAGAAGACGAACAACCACTAGATGATATCCCTTCTGACCCAAATGAAGGACTCCGCTCAGAAAATGAAACCCGTCCTGAACAAACTGCTGATGCCGAGCTGGAAATTGGGAAACAAAGTGAAGCTGAAATCGGAAGTACATCTCAGAAAAGAGGTGGTAGAGGTCCAGCAAAAGCAAAAAGACTCCCGTCATGCAGTCAGGATCGAATTGAAGTTGAGTTCAATGATCTAGGTATACCAGTAGGGCAAGGGTCGGTATATTTATCCTCTTTTCTTGGACCGCTTGTGCGGGAGCAGGTTCCATACACCATTGATGATTGGAGGAATATTAGTGATGACTTAAAAGAAGTTTTGTGGCAATCGATTCTGGTATGAAGCAGGCATCTATTATTTAACATTCTGACTCTAATATGTTTTGAAAATGACTTCTAATATTGCATGGTCTTGCTAATTATAAATTAAAATTGCCATCTAATAACTTCTGGATAAATTGAAAAATAGTTCTTGCCAATTATAAATTGAAATTGCCCTCTAATAACTTCAGAAAACCTTTCAGATTTAATTAAATATGTCGTATTTAAATTAAATAAATTTTACTAATATCATGTTTTGATATATTGTTGCGGATTAGATTTAAATTGGAAGAGGAATGGCAAAGAAAAGCTATATTTCAACAAATGGGAGTACTTTGGAGGTCGTCAAAAAGCAAATTGGTTCGAAATTTGCAAAAAGCGGAGAACGATGAGGAAAGACCTAAACTGAAACCTACGAACATATATAAAAAGCATAACCGATTGGAGGAAGTTTGTGAAGGCGAAAACAAGTCCGGAGTTCAAGGTAAATCATTCCTACTGAACTCGTCTGGCATGTTTCTACAAATCCATCTACATAGTTAGCAACCGATAAATTTCTTTAGAAGTGAAGTCCAAGTTTTGGTGGATGCTGAGGGTTCCTGTTTAGGTATTAGCTGTAGGAACCTATGACAGTACAAAATACAAATGCGTTATGACAAGCACAGGAACATTTTAAATGAAGTAAAAAAACACTTTGCAAGTTAGTTCAATTTATAAATATTATTAGTAGATATGGAATGCTGTATATGTCACTGAGTTATCTAGCATTAATAATACCAAATAAGTATATGACCATGATGAATTGATTTTCAAATAAATTGCAATCCTCACCATACATCTTTACCCTGCATTATAAATATTAGATAGTTTTTCTTTTTATGATTTTGGTTGTTAAATTCTAGCATCTTTCAATATTTTCAGCAAAAAAGTGAGAAATATTCAGCCCTTAGGTACACACAAATTCCGCATACAACCGGTCGTAGGGGAATGGCTAGAACGACCGAAGACATGGTAAGTTAATTAACTATAGCATTATTTAACATTATTTTATACCTGTCAGTTTATTAATTTAATGTTATTCTATTTTTAGAAAAAAGAAAGTGTAGATCCATCGTCCATAAGTAGAGCTGATGTGTGGATTAGATCTCACATTAAAAAAAATGGTGAACCAGTGAACATGGAAGCTACGAATACTATTGTAAAATTGTTTTAAATTTTATTGGTATTTTCTTTTTTTGAAACTATGATATTTTTACCATTGTACATTATCTATGTACACAGACTGATATTGTAAAAGATGCTCTTGTACATAAACCGGGACAAGATAAACCGGGACGGTTAAGGGCATTGGGTAGGGGTTGCACTTTAACCAAGCTAGCTTTGGCCCAGTCCAAAGATAAACAAGTGTCTTGGTGTCGAGAGGAAATAGCAGAATTGAAGGGAATGATACGAACTCTGATGGACCAGAAGGTAATTTTTTGGAAATTAATTTATATTCGTAAAATATTAATTTATATTCGTGCTACGCTGCAGGGTAAAGAAAGTTCGAGAAGGAACTCACCTGATTCGGTAAAAATAATATTTATATTACTCAATAAATGAAATTTATATTTTAATTTTTTAATCTAGTAATTGATTTAGTTTTCGATTGATTAATTGTAGAGCGACAACGAAGTATGTTTGCTGTTGAATTAGGATGGAACCTCTGGAGTTGTTGCCCATGGGTGGCTGTTGTCCATGGACCCAGATGACGTTGTCAATGGCATTCGTCTTGGACCAAATGCTGGGAGCGTTGTTATAGATTAAGTGGATAAAGCAGATACTTATTTATGGAGGCCTACACCTGAAATGGCAGTCTTAGCTGACGCTAAGAATAAGGTAGTTGCTTGGCCATCAGTTTGCATCAAGGTCCCACTGCGAACACGGTTGAATTGTAGTGCAGCCAGTACGGTAAAAATTTTCACGTTAAGTATATTAGTGTAATATGCTGCGAGCTTATTGATGTCTAAAATGCAGCGGGCACACCCCCCATCTGAATAAAAATTTAACACATATTCGTTGTTTTTGTATAGCATACTAAAGTCTTGAATTTCACTTCTCATTTTTAGAGTACCAGCATCATCGAAGACACTTGCAAGATTTACGGTTGGACTGAGGGTGAAGGTGTAGTTGCCGAAGGAAGAATCCACGCCACTGATCCAAAATATACGATTAATGGTATTCCACTCGGTCCGTCTGCTGTTGTGATTTGGGTGGACAAAGTAGTAAATAAAGATGCTTATTTGTGGCGACCCACATCTGATATGTCGTGCATTGGAGATGCAGTTGGTAGGAAAGTAGCATGGCCAAGATCAAAAGTAGAAGCTGATCAAGAAAAACTAGATGAGAGTCGTGATGATACTGAAAATGTTGTGAATTCTCCATGAAATCCGCACATATGGTCATGAATAAATCGCAAAACATAAGTATTAATTTTCAAATTTGAAGAAGTTAACTGTGTATGAAAGTTTATTTAATGTGCATGTATATATTGTGCATAATAATCTCTTTTCTTTCAGCCGATTGCAACCATGCAAAAGGATGTCAAATGCCAGTTGATCGATTTGGGTGGAGCAGACGTAGTGGCTGAAGGAAGTATTGCATCAACTGATCCGATAACGATGGTCTATTGTAGTCCATTGGGACGTAATGCTGTAAAAGTTTGGATTGAACTGGTGATAGTTCCAGATGCAGAGATATAGAGACCAACATCGGGTCTGATGTGCATGGATGATTGCTTTGGCGTTCCCATAGCTTGGCCAATGGAAAAAATCATTATTAAGTCAAAATGAAAGGTATATAAATTTTTTATATATACATTAGGAATGCTAGCAGCTAAAGTGCAGATAGATTTTTGGTAAAATGATAAAAGTACATAAGTAGGGGTGTTATATTCGAATTGTGATTGAATGATTGTGATTGGTGGTTCAGGTTCAGGGGAGGGAAAATAATTGATGGTGAGGAGTCATGTATGGATTGTGGTGGAATGTTAGTGATGCAGTTTTAAGTTCAGGTTTTGTTTTCTCACTCTTTTGTTCTGTTCTTTGTTGACAGGTAGTTTAGGTTTTGAAGACATCAGCAATGACAGGTAATTCAGGTTTTTATGGTGGTTCAGATTTTGCTCGGTACTTTGGTTATTTCAGACGTTTATTTCAGATGTATATGTACGGTTATGACACTTATGGTAGTTTGGTTATAACACTTATGGTAGTTTGGTTGTGTATGTGTACGGGTAGCTTTTTGTCGACACCAATGTATGTGGATGTATGAATGTCTATGTATCTTGTGGATCTTCAATGCGTATACGTATTTTGTAGCTGTTTAATATATTGTGTTCAAAAGTGTATGTGCTTGCGTATTCTGTTATTATATAATTGGATGCTAGATCAGGGGTAAATATGGAGTAGCAGGTGGAGGGAAACAAACGCTACTGGATATTATTTATTTTGGTAGCGTTAAAATGTCGCTACAAAAGAGTGATTAAAAACTCAAGTACACTTATGTTGGCGTTTATTAAGCGCTACAAAAAACGTATATAACGCCATGAAAAGGTAATGTGGAGGAGAAAACCCTTTCGGTGGCGTTAAACAGGCGCTAGAAAAAATTTAGATAACGCCATAAAAAAGTATCATGGAGGAGAAAACCTTTTCGGTGGCGGTAAATAGGCACTACAAAAAAGGAAGTCTATGGCGTTATAAAAACGCTATCAAAAAAACAAATTTGGTGGCGTTTAAGAAAGTGCAACTAATACGCGAGGATTTTTAGTGGCATGTTTTTTCGTAACGATTATCGGAACGCCACTAAAAATACGTAGTGGCGGTTTTTGGGTGCTACAAAAATTCAGTTTTCTTGTAGTGTTTGAAAAATCTTTTAGGTTCAAGATTTCTTTTTAAGTTTACATAAACCTATGCTCTGATACCGAATTGTAACATCCCCCACTTGGGGGTCCAAAACTAACGGCTACGAATGATGAGGTCATACATAGTTATTAATTCTCGGAGATCAAAGCAGTAATGTTAGATACATTGATATAATAGAAATACAATAATATGAAGAAGAAAAATTCAAAGTCATAAAACATATTTCTTATTCAACTTCAAATACTGTTTCAAATTCATTACATAATCCCAATTCGTAAACCACATTCAGATAAATATAATTATTACAAAATACGCCAAGAGTGACATATGAAGATGCCCCATTGGATGATCAGAGTCTAAACATAGGCAATTAAATACCTTTGTCATTACAACCAAAACGCAGCAGAATCAATCAAAAAAGAACTTCTAATAGCTAGCTTGCCTCCTGCATATATTCGGAAGCTTATTCGTCTATAGGAGAACCTGAAAATCCTTAACTCTCAAACTACTCAAAATTAATTGAGCACCCGAAAGTTTAAGGGAAAAACATAAACTTCGAGTAAGACAAACAGGCTAGTGTGAATAATAACCTACCATCTCGAACCATATAGATATCTAGTGAGACCATGCCGCTTAGCGAAACGGGTTTTTTCCTTACTAGCATCTTAACCAACTTTGTAATAGCCATATATTGTGCACTTACATCCACAATGGTTAGGACGTAACATAATAAAATATCATGATGATATGTAAACATGTGATATGTTTGGGATTTTCCATCCACATTCATCTGATTATCTGTCTCAAATTATAGTTTCTAGGGTTACTATTAACCTAATAGTTTTCATGGGCTAGCTGATAACTTATTCCAAGCTTATGGACTACCTGTTTGATTTCATAGTTTTCATGGGATCCCTAAGAACCTATTGATATCTACCAATAACTTCATCCAATTATAGTTTTCATGGGTTCACTACTATTGGTTCCTCCAATAACTTTTCTCATATCATAGTTTTCACGGGTTGACTATGAACCTATTGATCTTTGTCAATAACTTAATCTGGATATTGTTTTCGTGGGATCACTAAAAACCTATTGGCCTATGCCAATAACAATTTCCATACACTGTTTTCATGGGCTCGCTATGAACCTGTGGAAACTCGGTCTTGGAGCATTCTATATTTCGTTTTTCCTTACCTCCTAGATGAAATTCTAATCACCCAAGAATTAACTCAATGTATATTCACTACCGGATCAACCTAACTGCTTATTCTCCGCTTAATACCCCAAAATATAGCTATGGGCTAATTATAAAGTAAATATATTTGTAGAAGAAGCACATATGTTAATTGATCATAACATAATAATATAATTGGTTTAATTTCCTTATAATCATTTTCAAATGAAACATGGTTATTACCTTTAACCTATTATCTTTAGCAAGGAAAGCTTCTTCAAAAACTCTAAAGTTAAATATCATTCCAAAAGCCCTTTCATATTGCCATCGGTTTATCTTAAAAATTGAGTTTGGGTTCCTTGTTTTGAAAGCTATGGCTTTCGAAACCTTACACTCTCTATTTGGAAACCATTAAGATATATCCTTCAACTTTCTTTTCAAAACATTTAAATATATGCCTTTCAAAACACTCAAAACATCTCTTTCGAAAGCATTAAAACCTTCCTTTCGAAGCCATTAAAACATTCCTTTCGAAAGCATTAAAATTTATCTTTCAAAACCACTTAGTTCATGTAGGTTTTATAGAAGCATAGCTTCGAAACCATTTGATAGTATCTCTTTCAAAATATTTGAGTTTTACTTTAAATATAACTTCTTGGTCAAAGTGAACATAAGCGAAAGTAACCCTTTCGAAAACATTAATCTCCAAGTAAAAGAGATAGGAGAAATAAATGGCTTTGAAACCACTCTTTCGAAAGCAATAATCTTTAAGTGAAATAATAGGGAAAAGGATAGCTTCAAGATGAACTTTTGAAACTATTGCCTTCGAAACCTTTAATATAAGTGATTACAAGTACCCTTTCGAAAGCATTGGGAAGTGGCTTCAATATTAATAAAACGAAACTTCCATTTCAAACTGATTGTTATAAGGCGATGAAGGAAATCGGTCTTTAATCCATTCGAAAGGTATGAAGAACGCAGCTAAGTTTCGGCTAAGATCAAAAGAAACTACCTTTTCGAAAGCTCCTTTTTAAAACATAATACACGGCAACACAATCGAAAGCAACTTTTAAACAAAGGCAAGCGGCAATCCCTTCGAAAGCTATTTAAAAGTACCTTCAACCCTTCCGAAAGCTTCTTTGAAAACAAAGTAAGAGGCGTCTCTTTTGAAAGAAAAATAAAGGCAAGTGGGTTGATTCGAAAGCTATTAAAAAGGGCATCAACCCCTTCGAAAGCAAGCTTTTGACACCATCCCCTTTCAACTTTCTCCAATTTACTACATACCAACTATTTGATATCATGTACACTGGTTTCGAATTGTTTCGAAAGGCAATCTGGATTTTGGAATCAAGAAAATGGAAATAGCAAGTTTCTAATTCGAAGCAAAATTGATTTTATACTTTTAAAAAACATTCCTTTATACCTAACTTACCTTATTTGTCAAAATATGATTGGTTGCTAATCCTTTGTCAAAATCTTTTTCTAGAAAGGCTACTGAATTCATATAATAGTAATTAAAATATTTTGGCAAAGATGCACTTCTCCTTAATAAAATAATTAAGAAACTTAAGTCCTTAAAATTAAACTTCCATAGTAAATTACTTAAGAAAATTCCCCAAAATTCATCTTAATTCACTTTTAATATGTTTTCTAACATATATAAATTTCAGACCCAAAATACTTTATATGATTGCCGTAATTAATTTTAAACCCATTCAAAATTCATAATAAATTATCAATAGCATCTATTAATATGAAAATTTAAACTCATCTCCAAAATAATATTCCCCATAATATATTAAATCCTACGGGCATTCAAAACCCATTATACACGATTTTAACCTTAAAATCGAATCAAAACCTTTTACAAACATACATATTTAAATCAAACATGGCATAAAATTAAGGTATATCATCATTCAGATCATCCAAACGGTTTTAAACCTTTAAAACCGAAATTAAGATGTTCATTAAAACATATATGAGATAGTTTAGATTATTATTCGCCTTGTTTGGATAAGGAACTTGAGATTTGATATTGCTTAATTCTTCCTTGTTTGAATCCTTAGCTTCTAGTTGATTTTGATCCCCTTTTCACCTAGGGTTATGGCCAGCCTTGAAGCTCCTTTGTTTGTGTTTTGAATTTTTGAAAACCGTGAATGCGCGTTTAGGGGTTATGGTGTTATGATATACGGCTTTTTCCTATAATACCCTTGTCGTATTCTCTTGAGTAGTTAACTTATTAAACCATTTTATAAACTCATTCTTATGATTTCATTTAATAAAGATACGACCTTTATTTAGTTTTTTTTTTCATATCTCAATTCTCTTATCGCTCTAGTCTCTATACTATTCTATTTAGTTTATCTAATTAAATCTCTTGAATAATATTATTTAAAATTAAGCGTGTTACACATAATATCTATATTCAGCGGTTAGCACATAGCTTTACTCATATTCTAACACACAGCTCTATACATATGTCGAGACACAGCTCAATACATATGCCGACACATGGCTATACGTAAAACATTACTCGCTACAGTGAGTATCATAACATACATAATGAATCTCCATATGAGTGACATTTACTTACAATGAATAATCGAATAAATATCACAATGGCGTCCCATACCATCGTTTGATAGTCGAACGTTTATGCCATGCTCATAAAATACACTTAATCCACACTATATTTCTATGTAAAATATCCGATAAATAACCAGAGAAATATTATCGAAAGTTCTATAACAGATGGTATTACAAATTTCTCGTTCCATAGCATTGTAAACACATACATGACGATAATAAAGAAATTATGTAGACCTACTTGTATATATTGTATATTATTTTGAAAGGATTGAAATATTTTTATAAATAAGATACATTATTCAATTGAAAAGTATTTATTAGTATTCAAATAGATATGTAAACACTATTAAATACTGTAATATGTCCATAATATTAGTTTAAAATCACTAAATAATCATCACAAAACCTTTTGATAATTTTTGAAACAAGAATTTATATTATTCGCTATTATCCTCGATATTATATTTTTGAAAAGATGGGTTCTTTATTTATGACGTTATAAGAACCAATATATAGCAGGATTCGCCTCCTTAAAAAACCTTACTGTTCTGGCAAGGAAAAAGAGCACGACATCCTCTATTTACAAACTCTGTTGGGGATTTTGCGGTTCGAGACGAATTTGATGGCGATTTGCAAAGAAAACAATGTTGTACTTCCGACTTCAAGGATCTATGGAATAGATTCTTTCAGACAATAGTTCAACCCACCAGGTACAAACGGGTTATCGAACAATCGACTTTCAGGAATCAATGAAGCCCTATAACAGCGTAATCGAATTCAAAGTTTGTACGACTTTGATCCGACCAAGAACACTTCAGAAACTGTATCTGATGATGCAATTTATATGGAATAGAATGAAGAGGAAGAAGAGAGCAATTCTGCAATGATTTCTGATTTCGCAACACCTTGGAGGCGTCACAAAACAGAGCAATGGAGGCACAGCGTTTTGCAACAATTTCTAGCGTTGTAGAATCGCTCTGGGAAGAAGAAGAAGAAGATTTTTCACTGTCTGAAACTGTTTCAGGGCGTCGCAATTTATATAAGTGAGGAGATGTCCATTCGCGAAGTGTTGCGACCGTTAGCAACGGTCGTGACTATTCATTAACATTTCAGAAAACGTTACAAATTTCCGCTCTTTATTAATTTTCCGGTTCTGGGTCCTTAACAGGCCGAAATCTATCCCGTTACTGTTCATATATGATCCAAAAATATTTTCGGATCCGAACCCGAAACCCGTACCCGGCCCGGCCGGTTCGGTTCGGCCGGATGGACGGCGGCGGCGCACGTGTGGTGTTGCATGACTTCTCTCCTCACAACAAAGCAAACATGTGGGAGCCCCAAGGCCCCAACATCCACTTGAGAAATCTTTATTTATACAAATATCTCGTATAAGTTTCTATGATGTGGGACTAATTCTCTTCTACCTCTTTACTTCTTCTCTTCTAAAAACAAAACCTAAACCCAAAGCTTCTTTGAAAATTTACAAAAATCTCCCCCAATTTTTAAAATAAGAAAATAAATAAATAGGACGGCTGCGTCACTAGAGTGATTTCCTACATACCCAAGTGGGATCAAGCCTATGTAGTTCTAAGATCAAGTTTTGCATCATCGTGGAAACCAACACATAAATAAAAGGTATCTTTTGGATTTGAACCTTTACGTAGTGTAAACCATTCAAAGCCTTATCGAGATTCTATGGTGAACGAATCTTGAACCAAGTATCCCTAATGATAAAACCGGAATAATCACACATGTTGATTTCCTTAGGTAAAGTGTTCTGTATTGCTCGGCACGTTAATGGCCATTTGCTTAAATCCTGGTTCATGAGTCTACTTAGAAAGCGGTCTTACTTTCCTAGAAAATGGCCTGATTTCCATACTCATATAGGTAAGTCTCTTAAGGTGTTTCTGCGATACACCTTTTAAGGTTTCTAGACTTATTAAGGATATATATCCATCATTTGCTCTTGCAGAATCCAACACTAAATATTATGGGAATATCTATTTAGTGTTCCATAACCATTCTCTTAACTTGTTGGTACTCATTGAACTTTGTCTATACTTTTCAAGACATAAGTTGGGTTTCTGTTAAGGATGATCAACCTTCATTCACAGACCTTAGTCCCATTTCTTGTGACTTTATAGAAACCATTGCCTTTGGAAGACCTTTTGTGAGTGGGTCAGCCAAGTTTTTCTTCGTTTCTATGTAGTCAACAGTTATAACTCCTCTTTTGAGTAACTGTCTCACCATTTGATGTCTTAAACTCACATGTCTAGACTTTCCATTATATGTCTTATTAGACACATTGTATATCGTTGCTTGATTGTCACAGTTAATCATGACTATTGGAGATGGCTTCTTCCACAAAGGGATTTTCATTAATAAATTCCTAAGCCATTCCGCTTCTTTACATGCATCTGCTAATACAATCAATTCTGACAACGTTGTTGAGTCAGAAATACAGGTCTTCTTCTTGGAAGCCCAAGACACAGCAGCGCCTCCTAATGTAAAGATCCATCCAGTCGTAGACTTGGATTTGGATTCTATATTGTTCCAGGTTGCATCACTATATCCTTCTATAACAGCAGGATAACCTTTATAAGGTAAGCCATATTCAATGGTTCCTTTCAAATAAGCTAAAACTCTGAAAATGGCTTTCCAATGTTCGAAACCTGGATTACTCGTAAATCGACACAATATACTTATAGCATGTGCGATGTCTGGTCTAGTGCAATGCATAGCATACATAAGACTCCCAATAACACTGGAATACTCTAGTTGAGAGATAGTACGTCCAGTGTCTTTTCTAATTTAATACTAGGATCTAACGGAATTGGTGCTGATTTGTCATCGTAATGACCATATTTTTGTAGGAATTTCTCTATGTAATGAGATTGAGTTAGTAATAACTCCCCCTTTTTCCTAATAATTTTAATTCCCAAAATTACATCAGGCTCTCCTAGATCTTTCATATCGAATTTAGAAGACAGAAACTTTTTAGTTTCATTCACACAGGATATATTGGAACCAAATATTAGCATGTCATCAACGTATAAACATATTATAACAATACCGTTGTAATTCGATTTGCTATAAATACATTTATCAGCATCATTTACAATGAATCCATATGACAGTGGAACTTTATCAAATTTCTCATGCCATTGCATGGGAGCTTGCTTCAGGCCATAAAGAGATTTTACAAATTTGCAAACTTTCTTTTCTTGGCCTGGGTTTTTGAAACCTTCAGGTTGTTCCATATATATCTCTTCTTCTAAATCTCCATTTAGAAAAGCAGTCTTTACATCCATTTGATGTATGACTAATTTATGAATTGATGCAAGTGCAATTAAACAGCGTATAGAAGATATGCGAGCAACTGGAGCGTATGTATCAAAATAATCTACTCTATATCAATGCTTATATTCCTTAGCAACTAATCTGGCTTTAAACTTATCAATGGATCCATTTGTATTCAACTTTTCTTGAATATCCATTTACATCCTATAGGTTTAGCACCAGGAGGTAAATCAGTTAAAACCCAAGTTTGATTTAACATTATGGAATTCATTTCATCATTGATGGCTTCTTTCCAGAAATTAGAATCTCTGAAACTCATAGCTTCAGAATAAGTTTTGGGATCGTCATCGACGTTCATTACATATTTAGTCACATTAAGGACTTCGTCCTTACTGCCTTCTATAAGATATGTAATGAAGTTAGGACCATAGTCCTTCTCTATTCTTGCTCTTTTACTTCTCCGTTGTTCAGTACTATTATCTGGTACTAACACTTCCTTACTGTTTTGAGCAGGAGCATAATCATCGTCATTGATATCATTAGTCAGACTAGGTTTTGGACCAGATGATCTCAATGGGATCTCAACAGTTTGATTTTCAAAAAAATTCTACATCTACAGATTCTATAACTTCTAGGGTATCAAGAATAAGAAATTTATAAGTTATACTATTAAGTGAATATCCTATGAAAACACATTTAAATGCTCTATTTCCTAACTTTGGTCGTTTAGGGTCTGGTTTTCTAACATATGCTAAACAACCCCAAACTTTAAGTCTAGTTAGGTTAGGTTTTCTATTAAACCATAATTCATAAGGAGAAATATTATTCTTTTTAAGTGGTACTCGATTTAAAGTATAACATGCAGATAACATAGCATCACCCCATAGGTTATAAGGTAAATTAGAACTTATGAGCATGGCATTAACCATTTCTACTAAAGTTCTATTTTTCCTTTCAGCAACACCATTTTGTTGTGGTGTATATGGAGCATACATTGGTGAATTATACCTTGTTGTTTACAAAACAAGGTGAATTCATTTGAGAAATATTCACTACCACGATATGAATGTAATATTTTAATTTTAACTAGTAATTGTGTTTCGACCTTTGCTTTGTAAATTTTGAATTTATCAAAAGCCTCATCTTTAGTTTTCTTAGATATACATATGCATATCTAGTATAATCATCAATGAATGTTATATAGTATTGGTTACCACCATAGGTGATATGACTTTTTAAGTCACCCACATCACTATATACCAAATCAAGCAAACCAGTTTTCCTTTCTACGGATTTAAAGGATTTCCAGTGTATTTTTGCTTGAACACATATTTCCCATTTAGAGATGGTATCGAAATCACAATCAGAAATTAATCCTAATTTATTCATATTCTTAATGGATTTATAATTCACATGTCCTAATCTACCATGCCATAAATTAATAGAATCAACAATATAAACAGAAGATTTCTTTATTAGATTCAACTTAATCATGTCGTTACAAGAGTATCCCTATCCAATGAATTTACCATTCTTAGACAACACTAGCTTATCAGACTCATACACCATCTTGAATCCTCATTTGTTAAGAAGGTATCCAGAGACCAAATTCTTACACATATCAGGTACATAAAATACATTGACTAATGTAAGAACTTTTCCAGAGGTGAGAGGAAGTTCTATAGTGCCTTTTCCCAGAACTTTACTTGGAACCTTATTTGCTCCAGTAACTTCGTCGGCTTCTCCTTTATTTTCTTCGTAATTCTTGAAAAAATTATGGTCTTTATAAATGTGAATGGTTGCTCCAGTATCGAACCACCAATCATTATTATTGCCACTAACGGAGTTCGCTTCTTGCACTACAGCCACAAGCGAGTCTTCGACCACATTCACTTTTTGTTATTTCTTCCGCAGACAGTAGTCTCGGGCATAGTGGCCGGGCTTGTTACAAAAATAACAAGCACCTTTCTTTTTGTTGTTGGTTTTGAAATGATTTTTCTTCTTAAACTGTGTCTCATTCTTTGGCTTTAATTTATCAGTAATTTCAACATTATTTGCCTTAGAATAGGACTCAGTTTGCGGATTATCATCTAGATCGTGTTTGCGAGAGTCTTCTTCAATACGAAGATGACGCTGTAAACTGTCTAAATTATAGTCCGTTTCCGCAAGTTTCATCTTTTTCTTATAATCATTCCAATAATGCAGAAGTCTTGAAATTATAACTCCAACAACAAAAGATTCAGGGAGATCAATTCCAGCATCTTTAAGTTGATTCACCAAAGGTAAAATTTCGCTTACTTGTCCAATTATGGACTTATTGGTGACCATTTTAAAATCCATAAAATTAGAAATAAGAAACTTTTTATTACTTGCCTCGGATATGCGGTACTTATTCTCCAGGGCAGTCCAGAGTACTTTCGCTGTTTCCAAGGTCCTATGAGCATTGTAGACTGGGGTAGATAGGGCATTCAGAATATGGCCTCTGCATAGGAAATCGTCCTTTTTGTGCTTTGCACGTTTAGCCTTTAGAGCATCATCATCTTTATCAGTTTCCTTTGGGATTTCTTCCAAGTCATTTTCCAAAATGTAGAACAACTTGACGGTGACCAGGAAAATTTCATTGTCTCTTGCCAACTAGTGAAATTGTCGCCATCAAAACGCTCCAATCGAGTTAGATGCTGATTCATAACCTGCAGAGCACTCAAACATTCCATGGTAGAAAGTTATTGTCTGAAAATTTGTTGGGGATTTTGCGGTTCGAGACGAATTTGATGGCAATTTGCAAAGAAAACAATGTTGTACTTTCGAATTCAAGGATCTATAGAATAAATTCTTTCAGACAATAGTTCAACCCACCAGGTACAAACGGGTTATCAAACTATCGATTTTCAGGATTCAATGAAGCCCTATAACAGCGTAATCGAATTCAAAGTTTGTACGACTTTGATCCGACTAAGAACACTTCAGAAACTGTATCAGATGATGCAATTTATATGGAATAGAATGAAGAGGAAGAAGAGAGCAATTCTGCAATGGTTCCTGATTTCGCAACACTTTGAAGACGTCACAAAACAGAGCAATGGAGACACAGCGTTTTGCAACACTTTCTAGCGTTGCAGAATCGCTCTGGGTCCTTAACGGGTCGAAATCTGGCCCGTTACTGTTCATATATGATCCAAAAATATTTTCGGATCCGAACCCGAAACCCGGCCCGGTCGGACGGCGGCGGCGCGTGTGGTGTTGCATGACTTCTCTCCTCACAACAAAGCAAACATGCGGGAGCCCCAAGGCCCCAACATCCACTTGAGAAATCTTTATTTATACAAATATCTTGTATAAGTTTCTATGATGTGGGACTAATTCTCTTCTACCTCTTTACTTCTTCTCTTCTAAAAACAAAACCCAAACCCAAAGCTTCTTTGAAAATTTACAACAAACTCCAGTATAGAATAATATAATTACAACAATGACAAAAAACCAACAAATATAACAAAAAATAACTGAAAGCAAACTGTTGTTGTAACCAGCCCAAATTATCAGTTCGAAGATAACACATCTACACAATCCATTTGACAACTCGATCCAGCCTAAAACGAAACAGAAAGTAATACAAAACCCTAATCTTTCAGCTCCATAACGTGCAACCACTATCCATTATCCTAGTTCAATCACCCACTAAAGAAAGATCTCCCTATCGGTCAATGATACTCTTCATTTATCAACTCGGCGAGCAAGTTAAAATTGAACATCTATCTCAAACAACTTCAAATGTAGATCCACCGAGCAAGCTCTATTCTCAAATCGCCTGCGCACTCGTTCAAACTACATATGATGAATCAAAGTTGATGTAGCAACATAAGCTAACTCCTAGATCGCTGATGAAATTGCAAAATGGCTCCTCAATCTTGATAGCCGATGGTGCAACGAAATTGCATTAAAAGGGTGGAGATCTAGCTTTCGCAGTAAATTATCTCAAAGATAAGTACTATGCTCGCAACTAGTAAATAGATGTTGATGGTGTTCATTATTTCTTTTGCACAACACACACTGTAGATCCATATCAATAACCTAATTAGACAATCTGTTGATTGTTGGTAGATGTTGTAAATAAGCCATATACATAGTAAATGAGAGTTCCATAGCTATTTTATGATGCCAGATCAGTTTGAAGTTGTCATCAATTTCAGTGTGTTGTCGAATTTGATTCCAAACTGTTGAAAACAGAAACTTTCCCTGATTGCCAATTTTCCAATGATCTTAGGTTTATCAAACTGCAATTGCACCTGCCTGATATGAGTAGCCATTTCCCTGGTCTCTGATAATAACTATGGTTGAAGTTGTCCATTTTTAATTAAAAGACTTACTTTCCTGTTGGTTGTGTTGCTGATATAAACTCGGTTCCATCCAGGGAATTCTACAAGATGTTTATGATTTATCCAAGGGTCAAACCATAAATTAGTGTGTTTCGCATTGATAATAACCCGAGTTAGGATGGGTGAGCGAGACAACGATGTTTAAGAATCGATTCATTGTGCCTGAATAATTGTTATCAATGGAAAGAACCCAAAAATTTGCCTTTGTCACATATTTAGCCATCATCCATCTGGACCATAAACAGTCATTTGATAATAAATTCCATAACTGTTTAATCCTGGCAGCCTTATTTAGATCACATAATTTTCTCTGACAATCCCTCCTATTTTTGGCTTGCATAAGGTATCCCAGGATGTCTTATGTAACTTGTCCTTCCAAAAGATCTCTGCACACAATTTGTCTATTTTCTTCAACACAGATTGAGGCAGATGATAAATAATGAGCCAGTACATAACCATAGGTGCACTTGTGTTGTATATCAATTACGCTCTTCTGCTGTAGTTGGTAAATTAATATCCCATCCTTCTAATTTAGTACTAATCTTATTGAGCAGAGGTGTACAATGAGAGGCATTAATATATTCTGAAGTCAAAGGAACACCAAAATACCTTATAGGTAGGTCCTTTTGCGATATCTGTAAGCTATGTGATATCTCTGTCTTGTGAACAGTGCCAGCACTAAAAAATAACTGAGATTTTGTTTTATTCATATGTAAACCAACAATCACCCTCATGACAGAAAAAATATGTTTCATATAAGTAACGTTGTCTAGGGTTGCAGATAGAAATACCATGACAACGTCCACATATAGTAGATGGGTTATGGCGGGTTGTATATTAGAACTAAGCTGTAAATGTCCATCGATCACTCCCTCCTCCATCAGCAAAGTAAAAAACTCCATGGCTACACAGAATAAATAGAGGGATAGCGAGCTCCCTGCCTGAGTCCTCTGGTTGATTCTATAAAAACTTGTGGTCTCCTATCAATAATAATAGAAAATGTTAGTGTAGATATGCATATATATTAGCTCAATTATAGATATAGGGAAGCCCACAGACAAAAGCATATGACGTACAAATTGTTGATACGCGAAGATTTTGATCAATGACAATGTGCTTCAACAAAAAAAGGAAGAGATATGTGCGAAGCTAAAGGAAGATCAATGAAGACCAAACAAACATAAGTATGATTTTTATATATAGGTCTTAGTCTAGATTTATTGTTAAAATCTATCCTCAAGAGGCTTGCACGAACACTAGAACACATTTTATGAACTTCATTTTTATTTAAACTTTCACTGTGCATATTTTAGTAGTTCAGTCGACTGAACAGGAATGGCCAGTCGACTGAAAATGGTACATATATATATATATATATATATATATATATAAACATGCACAGTTTCAGTCGAATGAACTTCATGCACAGTCGACTGAATTTGTTCCTGAAAATTTTACTTCATATTTTCAATTGACTGAATTTCCTGCTCAGTCGACTGAATTTGAACCTGCGAATTTTCTCTGAAAAGACACATTCTTCCTCCCAAGAGTTGCAACCATTCTCCAAGGAAATGGAAGCATCTCTTGTTTACAACCTTTGACAACAAATGCACCTCTTCTACAAGTATAAATACATGATTCTAACATCATTCAATTTACCGAATTCTCTTGCTTTAATCTTACTATTTTCTTGATCATGTTCTCTAGATATTCTCAAAGCAATCACCAATCTATTGCTTGAATCACTGTTTTTTTTATAACATTCTTTTGATTCATAGCAATTCACATTTCCTAAATCTTCACAAACACATTGCATACTCTCGAGGTTAAGATTATAGGAATATTGTACTACATTAGACTCATTAGTGTTGACAAGAACACAACAAGTCCAATATTGTTTTTTAGTAATTGAGTTGAAGTCCTCTTCGGTAGTTGAGGCAAGAAATCTCGTTCGGTTGTTTGGATTAGTTGTAAACTTATTCCTCCGGGTTAAGTGAGGGTTGTTAGTAGAATTCCTAAGAGAAGCTTAGGGACTGGACGTAGGACAAGAGGTCCGAACCAGTATAAAGTCTTGGTGTCTACTTTACTTATTGCTTATCATTATTTGTCTATATCATTCCGCTATTCCATATTATACGATCCTACCGCATAGCCCCCTCTTACAATTGGTATCATAGCGAGGCCATCCTATAACCATAACACCGTTATCAGACATATTGGTAATATGGAAAATAACGCAAGTACAAGCACAACATCTGCCTATAGTTCTACATTTGCATAAGGACAATCTACCCAAAGACCCCCATATTCAATGGACTAAACTACAACTATTAGGCTACAAGGATGAGGATTTATATGCAAGCAACAAGTTTCGAAGCCTGGAATGCTACTCAAGCAGAGTTTGTTGTACCCACGACCGATTATCCTACATGGACACAAATTCAGAAGAATGAAGCTAGTGCAAATGCCAAAGCTATGAATATGCTATTTTGCACCCTGAATAGAAATGAATTCAACCGTGTTAGCATATGTACTGCTGCATATCGGATATGGGAAACACTTAAAGTCATACATGAAGGCACAAACAAAGTTAAACAAACAAAGATATCCATGCTGAAGAACCAATTCCAAAACTTTAGAATGCGACAAAATGAATCCATCAATGACATGTACTCGAGATTTCAAGACATTCATCATGCCTTAATAGGACTAGGAGAAAAATACACGGATTTTGACATTGTGTCTAAAGTTCTAAATTCACTCACTGATGAATGGGAGAGAAAAGTACTAGCAATCGAGGAAGCAAATGATCTATCTACAATGAAAATGGAAGAATTGATTGGAAACCTTATATCGTATGAAGTAAATATGCAAGCTAAGAAAGATCAAGCTCAAGAAAGAAAGAATGTTTCTTTTCATGCGGAAAAGGAAGAATCGGAGCCTGAAGATGAGGATCTAGCATTTATAGCCAAAAATTTCAAGAAATTCTTAAAGTATACAAAAGGAAACAAAAATGGATTCAAAAATAATTTCTTGAACAAACCTTCATCCTCAAATATAGATGCTTCAATTGTCACAAGAAAGGACACATGAAAAAAGATTGTCAAGAACAAATGAAGGAAAATCAGAAAAGCTTCAACAACAAAAACAAGAAGGATAAATTCAAAAAGAAGGCATTTTCTGTAACATGGGACGATTCAGATTCATCTTCATCCGAAAATGATAGTGATGGCGACAATGAACAGGCAAATGTATGCTTCATGGCTCAAGATTCTGAGGTAAGTAATTTAACTTTCGATGATTTAATTGAAGTAAACACTGAACTTTTAGCACAATAAAAATTCTTAAAAAGAAAATTAAGGAAATTCGTGAAAATCAAAACAAAGTCGAGTTTGAGAGAGATATGTTAAATGATGAAAAGAAAATTCTTGAAGAAGAACTTGAAAATGTTCAAGAATCTTATTCAAATTCGGAAACTCGATTATCACTTTTAAGTCAAGAAATTGAAACTCAAAAGAAAAAGAATGATGTATTTGTTTTTGAAAATCACGAGTTAAAAATTAAGATTAATCATGTTGAATTAGAAAATAATAGTCTTCAAGCTAAATTAGATGACATCACTAAAAATGTTTCTAACTTTAACAAAGGAAGAGAAAATTTATCTAAGATATTAGAAAATTCTCAATCATCTTCAAACAAACAAGGTTTAGGTTATAAAAAAGAGTCAAAAATTCCTAATAAGAAAAATATAAAACTTAACAGGAATGTTGATTCAAAACAACAAATATTGCTAAAGAAACCTATTAAAACAAAAGTAGATAGTTAAAATTTGGGTACCAAAGACTAACAATGTATTAATAAGAAATAAATATATTAAAACATTTATGGATAATGTTCATCATAATAAAAACTATATTTATAAATAGGATACTGAACCAAATTGGGTTTGGTTTCCTAAACTCTAACCTTTTACGACCCTATTAAAAGGTGGGTACCAATAATTTCATATTTATTTTGAGGTCCCACTCAAAAAGAAGAAATAGATATTAGACAGTGGTTGTTCAAAACACATGACCGGAGACAAAGATATACTTACAAACATCACATACTTTGATGGTGGCTCGGTTACCTTCGGAGACAATTCAAATGGTTATATCATTGGCAAAGGAGATGTGAACAATTACGGTACATCAAATTTACCTTTTATAACAAATGTTTCATTAGTTGAAAATTTAAAACATAATCTACTTAGCATAAGTCAACTGTGTGACAAAGGTTTTAAAATAACTTTCTTGGATAATAAATGTAGTATTTTTGATCAAAACCAAAATCTTGTTTTTGAAGGAAATAGAGATAGAAATATTTATGTTCTAAATATGAATATTAATCATAATACAAGTATGTGTTTACTTGCCAAAGATAATGATCCTTGGTTATGGCACAAAAGATTTTGTCATATAATTTTAAAACTATTAGAAAACTTTCTAAAAATGAATTAGTAAGAGGTTTACTCAAAATAAACTTTAAAATAAATAATCTCTGTGATGATTGTCAAAAAGGAAAATTAACGAAATCATCTTTCAAATCTAAGAAAAATATTTCGACTTTACAACCATTAGAATTACTACATATGGATTTATTTGGACCAACACAAGTTCAATCCATTAATCATAATCGATACGTATTTGTAATAGCTGATGATTTTCCAAGATATACATGGACTATTTTTATGAAAAATAAAAGTGATACTTTTGAGCATTTTAAAACATTTGTCAAAAGAATTCAAAACACTAAAGATTTGAAAATTAAAAATAATCGAAGCGATCATGGAGGCGAATTCGAAAATGAAGCTTTTGAAACTTTTTGTAAAAAGAAAGGAATAAATCATAGCTTTTAATTTCCTAGAACTCCTCAACAAAATGGAGTTGTAGAAAGAAAGAATAGAACATTACAAGAATGCGCAAGAACATTATTAAATGGATGTTCTCTACTAAAACATTTTTGGGCAGAAGCCGTTGCTACTGCATGTTATGTATTAAATAGAATATCAATTAGACCGTTAACTAAAAATACTTCTTATGAACTATTTAATAACAAAAGGCCAAATATATCTTATTTTAAAATATTTGGATCAAAATGTTTCATTTTAAATACAAAATATCAACTAGGAAAATTCGATCCAAAAGTTGACGAAGGTATTTTCTTATGATACTCAGAACGAAGTAAAGCATATCGAGTATTTAATAAACGAACAAACATAATTGAAGAAACTTTGCATATAACTTTTGATGAAAATTTTAATAAAAATTTAAATATAAAAGATGATGAAGAATTGATAAATATAGAAGAAACAAACCTTGAAAATAGTAATAATGAACTAAGATCTCCTCCTAGAATATTACGAGATCATCCAACTCAAAATATAATAGGAGAAATAAATTCTCAAGTTAGAACAAGAAATCAACTAAATCAAATGGGTCATGTAGCTTTCATTTCATCAATAGAACCTAAAAATCCTAAAGAAGCATCAACAGATGATTATTGGATTATCGCAATGCAAGAAGAATTAAATCAATTTGAACGTAACGATGTTTGGGAATTAGTTCCCCGTCCTAATAATCAATCGGTAATAGGAACAAAATGGATTTACAAAAATAAAGTAGACGAACAAGGTAATATAACAAGGAATAAAGCAAGACTATTAGCACAAGGGTATAATCAAGAAGAAGGTATTGATTTTGAAGAAACCTTTGCTCCCGCTGCAAGACTTGAAGCAATACGTATACTATTAGCCTTTGCATGTTTTCATAATTTTAAACTTTATCAAATGGATGTTAAAAGTGCATTTTTAAATGGTTTTATTAAAGAAAATGTATATGTAGAACAACCTCCTTTATTTATACATGAAAAATATCTGTATCATGTATTTAAATTAAAGAAAGCACTATATGGTCTTAAACAAGCACCTCGTGCTTGGTATGAAAGACTTAAAAGTTATTTATTAAATTCGGGATTTAAATTGGAAAAGTAGATCAAACGCTTTTTATTAAAAATACTACCAAAGATATTTTAATAATTCAAATATACGTAGACGATATTATTTTTGGTTCAACAAATGAAAATTTATGTAAAGAATTTTCAAATATAATGACTAATGAGTTCGAAATGTCTCATATGGGAGAATTATCATATTTTCTCGGATTTCAAATTAAACAATTAACAAACGGAATTTTTATAAACCAAGAAAAATATTGTGCTAATTTAATTAAACGATTCGGCATGGAAAACACTTCTGCTAAACCTACTCCTATGAGTACCACTACACATCTCGATCGAGATGAAAATGGCAAAAATGTAGATCAAAAATTGTTTAGAAGTATGATAGGTTCCTTACTTTACTTAACCGCTAGTAGACCTGACATAATGATGAGTGTTTGTTTATGTGCACGTTTTCAATCTAATCCTAAAGAATCACACTTAAGAGCGGTAAAACGAATTATGCGATATCTTAACAACACTAAAGATTTCTGTCTTTTCTATCCAAAGGAGTGTCCACTTGAGTTAGTGTCATTCAGTGATGCTGATTTTGGTGGATCTCAAACAGATAGAAAAAGTACAAGTGGTACTTGCCATTTCATTGGAAAATCACTTGTATCTTGGTTTAGTAAGAAACAAAATTGTGTCTCGCTTTCCACCTGCGAAGCAGAGTATATATCAGCCGCTTTAGCTTGCACTCAAGTTATATACATGCAACAAACACTTAAAGATTTTAATATAAATTTAACAAATTCTACAATATACTGTGATAATACAAGTACAATAAACTTATCTAAAAATCCGGTTAATCACTCTCGTACAAAACATATTGATATTCGTCACCGTTTTCTACGTGACAGTATCGAAAAAGGAATAACTAATTTAGAACATATTTCTACCGAAAATCAAATTGCCGATATATTTACTAAACCTCTATTAGAAAACTCCTTCTTAAAATTACGACGAGAGTTAGGAATAATGTCCTTTAAAGATATCATATAGATAAAGTTAGAAAAATCTACACAATTCAGTCGACTAACACTATATGCTCAGTCGACTGAATAAGAATAAAGAAAAAAAATGATGAGATTTTTAATTTATTTTTCGAATATGTTACATGATATATTATAAAATAATAGTTATTTGTAAACCATACATTTTTAACTGAATTATGGTAACCATTAAATCATTAAGTGGATGAAAAACAAATCTATACTATAAATATATCTTAAAAATATTTCTTTTTCACAACTCATTCTCACGAATAAAAGCTTGAAAAATTCATTATAAAAAATGTCGTCCAACAACTCTTTTTCCCCGATCAACATCACCTCAGTCGATAACACTCCAACGTCTCCAAAACTTCCCACTCCAACACCGACACATGAGCCAGTTTACAAATGGAACAATTATCGTATTGGCTACACACCAGAATCCAAGAAAGCGAAACACGGAATCTTTATTTCTCCAGACACAAAAAGAAAGATTGATGAAATTCATCACTTTCAACAACAACAAATAGATCTTCAACGAGAATTATACTTCGAACAAAAAGTTGCGGCTAGACGATTAAGCTTCCTAGAGAAAATCGGTTCACGCTTTTGTGGCTCAAAAAAGAACGAAGTGGCTGAACCCCTACCTGGCCCCGTTAGTTCACTTGATCCGTCTTCATCTTACCGTACACCAGTCGATCCTGTGAATCCTTGGATGTCTCCTAAGACTCCTCAATATAGTCCAAATTCATGGAATATAAATTATCCTGTGAATCCTTGGATGTCCATCCTCTAAGAAATAGATAGTTTTGAAATCTATTCATGGTGTTACATCTATATAATTGTAATTATTTCTTTAAATAAAGTGTTTACTTTCAAAATTAACAAAGAACAACAAAATACATGGGTCAGTCGACTGAAACCCCCAGCTCAGTCGACTGAACTTAAGGAAGAAAGCAAATTTTTTTTTAATTCAGTCGACTGATTCCTCTGCACAGTCGACTGAAATACAACCAGAAACTTTCAGACAAAAATTCAGTCGATTAAAAACCATGTTCAGTCGACTGAATTCAACCCAGAAAATTTTCGGCCTTCAATTCAGTAGACTGAACAGTCAATTCAGTCGATTAAAAACCATGTTCAGTCGACTGAATTCAACCCAGAAAATTTTCGGCCTTCAATTCAGTAGACTGAACAGTCAATTCAGTCGACTGAACGCCAATTCCCAGACAACTTTTCCATTTTAACCACCAATTTTTTACCTATCCATTCACTTTTTACTTTCCAAAACAGTTTCTTCCCCAATTATTTTCAAAACCCTAGCCCTCAATTCCTTAAAATTCACTCAAATCTCACTCAAATGGCACCAAAGAGATCAAGAGCTTCCTCTTCTTCATCCTCCGAGCCAATTGATGCTCAAATAGCGCAATGGCTTTACGATGGAGTAGCTGTCACTAGATGGAATAAGATGAAGAATTCTCGTATTTTCGAGCATTTCTTCGTTGATTTCTAAAGCTTTCAAACATACAACATCCAAGCGTTAACCGATCAAGCAGGTTTAACTTCTCTTTTGGATTTGAAAAGAAATGACCATGCCATAAATCATATAATGGTCAAATTATTTTATGTTAACCTTAATCTTGGACATCAAACTCCAAGAAATCCAAACAATAGTGTTTGGAGTATGGTATGTGGAAAGAAAATTTGGTTTTCTTTAGGTAGAATAGCACATATTCTAGAATCACCAAATGTCGGGAGAAAGCTAGACGAGATAGAATTCAATCCACAAATTCGCGATAACATAAACCATCGATTTATGAATGATATATCAACTTTAGAGATTTTAAGTCCACCTCTCTTCGACCTATGGCAAGAATCCTTCACAAAGCCCTAATGAGAACAATTACTCCATGCACGGGCTCGTACGAAATTGTCTACCCAATTAATTATCGAGCTCTATATGCTATTTTTGGCAATATACAAGTCAATTGGGTACAACTTATTCTTGATGAGTTTCTCACTTTTAATAATGGCAAAATGCGAACTATCTATTTTGGAGAATACATCATGCGACTTCTCCTCAATGTCGATACGCCATTACCCGAGTCGGAGAATACAATGGTCCATCAAATTAACCACCGAACCATAAGCCTAATGCAACTCCCATCTCGACCTCCTCGCATAATATCACTCGCCAATTGGGAAGCGAGGCATCAAGAACAACAACAACAACCTCCACAACCTCACCACGAAGAACATTTCGAGTAAGATGATGAAATTCGTCTTGTTGACCCAAGCTTTACTACCCACCAATCATTGGGGATATTATCAAGAAATCAACAAATTCTTGATACTCGTCTTAAAAAGGTAGATCACAAGCTTGACAAATTCAAAGGATTCTTCAACAAGCTATGGGATGCAATCTCGTGCTCAAGCACCACTACTGCTTCGACATCTCGCGGCAAACGTCCGACACCTACATTTACATGGACGTCATCCGAAGAGCAAACACGTAGCAGCACAAGCGGAGCTAGTGGTGGCCAAGGAGGAAGAGCGTACAGACCACCAACAGGAGGACCCATCATACGTGAACCAACAAGAGGAAGAGAATGTTTATATGACTGGGATAAAGATGAGTAATTTTAGTATGGTTTGATGTTTATTTAAAACTTTCTTATGGCTTGTATAAATAGTCATTTTGTGCTTTTTCGACGCAACATTTTTAACTTTTTTAAGCCATGGTTATGCAAATTTTCTATTCTCTATGCTTCAGTGATTGTTTTGATAAAATATTTCTACTGTTAGTTCTTCCTTTTTGTCGATGACAAAGGGGGAGAAAATCTATGGTACTAACTTTGTTTTGTAGGAAAGATAGTGCATACATTCAGGGGGAGAAAATAAATAAATACATCTCTAGAATAAATCAGTATTGTCATCAATCAAAAAGGGGGAGAATGTTGATACGCGAAGATTTTGATCAATGGAAATGTGCTTCAACAAAAAAAGGAAGAGATATGTGCAAAGCTAAAGGAAGATCGATGAAGACCAAACAAACATAAGTATGATTTTTATATATATGTCTTAGTCTAGATTTATTGTTAAAATCTATCCTCAAGAGGCTTACACGAACACTAGAACACATTTTATGAACTTCATTTTTATTTAAACTTTCACTGTGCACATTTTAGTAGTTCAGTCGACTGAACAGGAATGGCCAGTCGACTGAAAATGGTACATATATATAAACATGCACAGTTTCAGTCGACTGAACTTCCTGCACAGTCGACTGAATTTGTTCCTGAAAATTTTACTTCATATTTTCAGTTGACTGAATTTCCTGCTCAGTCGACTGAATTTGAACCTGCGAATTTTCTCCGAAAAGACGCCTTCTTCCTCCCAAGAGTTACAACCATTCTCCAATGGAAATGAAAGCATCTCTTGTTTACAACCTTTGACAACAAATGCACCTATTCTACAAGTATAAATACATGATTCTAACATCATTCAATTTACCGAATTCTCTTGCTTTAATCTTACTATTTTCTTGATCATATTCTCTAGATATTCTCAAAGCAATCACCAATCTATTGCTTGAATCACTGTTTTGTTTATAACATTCTTTTGATTCATAGCAATTCACATTTCCTAAATCTTCACAAACACGTTGCATACTCTCGAGGTTAAGATTATAGGAATATTGTACTACATTAGACTCATTAGTGTTGACAAGAACACAACAAGTCGAATGTTGTTTTTTAGTAATTGAGTTGAAGTTCTCTTCGGTAGTTGAGGCAAGAAATCCCGTTTGGTTGTTCGGATAAGTTGTAAACCTATTCCTCCGGGTTAAGTGAGGGTTGTTAGTAGAATTCCTAAGAGAAGCTTAGGGACTGGACGAGGACAAGAGGTCCGAACCAGTATAAAGTCTTGGTGTCTACTTTACTTATTGCTTATCATTATTTATCTATATCATTCCGCTATTACATATTATACGATCCTACCGCATAGCCCCCTCTTACACAAACTCCCAGTTAACCATGTCGTACGCTTCATGAAGATCAACTTTAATACACGTATTTGATTTACCTCGTTTACAAAAATATCGAACTTGTTCATGAGCCAGCAAAACATTTTCATCAGTATTTATGCCTGTATAAACGAAATCAAAATGGGTAGAAGCCATTTAATTCTATTGCAAATAATCTTTCATATAATTTTGTATAGAACATTTGCACATGCAATAGGTCTATAATCTGAAATCATTTGAGGCTTATCTTTCTTAGGTATTAAAGTTATGAAGTTATAATTTACTCCCTGTAGCAATTTTCTAGTATGAAATATATCTGACACGGCATTGAAAATGTCATCTTGAAGATCCATCCAATACAATTTGTAAACTTTAGATGAAAGCCATCGGGCCCTGGGCTTTTGGAATCATTTATCGAGAAAAGGGCCGTCTTGATTGTAGGATCGTTTTCACCCTAGAGGGAAGTGAATAGGGTGATACTAATAATAACAAAAATTAATGCGGAAATAAAAACAATCACAGATAATCTGCGATTTTAACAAGCAAGCATATATCCTTGTGCATAGCCATATGGCATGTACAGTGATCCACTGTGCATGTCACAAGTTGTTCATGCAAGATGAATCAAACGAAAATGAAGATGAACAACCCAAATAATTGAGGAAAATTAAAAATTTTAAAACACACATTTTATCGTACACTGCAAAATATTTCTTTTTCAATTTTATTGCGTCGTTGTTTATTTTGCAGATAGTTCAGATGTTGGATTTAGGCTGGAACAGAGTTGAAGATAAAAATACGAGTATTGAGTGACTAGGTAGTGAGATTTAAATTATAAAGTGAAAATTGTTTTGTAATTGAAATTGTGCAAATGTATAGTGGGAGATTAAATTTGTACTATTCGAATTTGTAATAAAATATTTATTTGAATATGAATTTAGTTTTATTTATTTTATTCAACAAGTATTTATTTAATTACGTAAAAAAATAAAATAGTACAATAACAAATACATTTAAACGAATATATATATATATATATATGTTTATTATCATCAAACAAAAATCATATACTAGCGTATTTTACGATCTCCACATTTTGATGATAACAAACATATAATAAGATTTTGACTCTATTAAATGTATCTGACCTTGATGAATTCCATTTGCTCCTTTTATTTGAATGCTCCCCCTACACCAAAGCTCCCCCTTCACATATGCATGAAAATAAATAAAAAATACGCATATCAACCAAGATGGGAATATGCAAATAAAAAATATGACTTGACTTATTTGCCAAATTCTCAATTCTCTCTCCCTATTTTGTTATTAGCAAAAGAGTAATAGTGTTAGAAAAATTGAGATCAAATGATAGACATTAATACAAAATTAATACCTAATCGAGTATAAATATTAAATTTCAATAAAAAATCAAACAAAATCATAAATACTCTGTTAGGCGCATATTTCACTTTAGAGGGATAGGGGTGATGTCAGCATATAAAACCATATAATTGTGCCCATTAGTGGTATATTTATGATCGGAATTTGAATATTTACTAACCATACGTAACCGCTAGGACTTTTAAATGAGATTAGTACCATTCCTAATTTTTATAAAAAAATGAATTTCAAATATCTTCTAGCCACGCATAACCGTGAGGACTTTTAAATGGGATTAGAATCAACTCGTCTATTTAATAATCAATTTTGACATGTGTTCCATACATGCATAACCGTGAGGACTTATTAAATGTCAGATATTTCAAGTAATTCACCCATGCATAACCGCGGGGACTTCTAAATGAGAGTGAATACTTCGGATGTTTTAATGCTAGTTAAATTTAAAAAAATGAATAATTTCCCATTTAAAATACCATATTTTGACATACTATATTGAATTTTAATGAGTGATGGTCGTTAGAAATATGATAGAAATAGAGATGGTCGTGGAATTTTTACCAATCAAAGTTATTACAAATTTTGTTTAAATTTTTAAAGAAATTTACTACATATACTGTCTCAAGCCATAATATATGATTAATATTGTTTGCGCCAAAGTTGATCTCAAACCCCGAAAGTCGGGAAAGTACCAATGTTAGACACAGATCCACAATATTCAAGCACCAATCTTAGATCTAGATAAAGTAGAGAATGAAAATGAAGAAACAACAAAATTAAAATAGAAGAAAGCAGAAAGAACACAAGGTTTATAGTGGTTCGGCAATCCGGCCTATGTCCACTTTGAATCGACCATTTATTCCTTTTGTTTTACAATTACAAGACTTTGAAAATCAATAGCAAAAATGGCAGAGTTTCCACATAAGAGAAGGAGAAGATCTTCTTTTTAGCTGTCATAGGACTCCTATTTATAGGCATAGACCTGAAAATATCCGCCTCAAAGCCTGCAATACCTCTTCTCTTGCGAAGGTGGGCCCGCTACATCGATCCATGGTGATTTTAGATCGATGCATGTTCAATTTGTATCGATCCAAAGTGGTCCAATCGAGCTGAGATCGATCATGGAGGTTATTGAGTGCATCAGGAAGCCCCTCTTAAAATTTCATAGCATTTGGACCTGTAGATGTTGAGTTATGATCGATGCAAGTATCGTTTGAGAGTAGGATGGAAGCTTCGTATCCATGAATTCGTCTCCATCCATTCGTATCCATCTGCCCTTTGTGTCCATCCCATTCGCATCGATGACGTGGCTTAGAAACCCAGGGGAGATCCATTTTTTATGCTAAGTTGACTGCTTCAGCATTCAAACACGTTTCCTGCGTAACGATCTGGGATGATTATTTCGCATCGATGATCCAATGGCATTTTTGTATCGACCCCCTGCTCTTCATGTTACCTTGTTCGTATCGATCCTTGAGCACCCCAAAATCACATGCCTTTACATCCATCAAACCTGCCTTCTTCGAATCCATCATTTTTGGTCGTATCCTTCGTATCGATACACATCTTGTTTCGTATCGATGCTAGGCTATGCTCTTCGTAACCACACCTTATGCCTGTCTTCATATTGATCCTGTGTGTGTCCTTCATATCGATCGTGTGTTGATCGATATAAAACGTTTCTGCCAGTAGCCGTTTGCTCCTCGTATCGATCCAAATTTCCTTTCTTCATATCGATCCCGATGGATACGAACACCATCCACCTTGATCGATATGAACGGATCGATACGAACCAGTTTCCATGAACTTGATCCATCCATAACTTGGGCATACGAACTCCAATTGACTTTAGATTCAAAACGTAGCCTTTCCTAGCCTTGTTCGTCATTTCCAGTCGATCCCGTCTCAATTGGAGCTCAGTGAAATTTTAACGGTATCGATCATATCCTTACTTCCAGTCGATCTTTAATCCTGATATTCATCCTTTCCAGTCGATTTGTTGATCTCCTGACCTTGTCCAAAAAGTGAGGTAACATTTCCCTCCAAAACATGCATTGCGGTAAGAAAGCATGTTTTGAATAGCTTTAAATCCATCATCCAAAGTCCATATTCCATCCATAGCCATACTATCCAATCCGCAATCCAATCCATTACCAAACCATCGTATCCATCCGAACTTTTTAACCGAGTTTTAACCCATCTATATTCAATAACCAATAATCGAATCCAGGACCTCTCCGGGTCGATATCCAAATCCAGGACCACTCCGGGTCCTTAGCTGAATCCTTAGCTGTTCATAACCAATATCTGAATCCATAACCTTTCTGGGTTCTTACCAAGCGCAATCCACAATCGACGACCTGTACTAAGCAATGCCTTGGTGTTCTTGGTCCAGTGTCTCTAAACATTGAGTAATGTCATGGCTTAAGTCCTAAGCCGAATCCTGGTCGCTCCGACCCTTGCCGAGTATAGTCCACCGACGACCTGAAATAGTAACCGATATCATAGGGCCTAAGTCCTAGCCCGAATCCTAATCTCTCCGGACCCTTGCCGAGCATAGTCCGTACTCGGCGACCTGAATAAGCCAGTTCACCATGTTCGAACGAAGTGACTTACCCCTTGCCAGGCATAATCCATACCCGGCGACCATTTACCGAAAGCCAAATAAAAATCCAATCAAAACTCAATCTAAAATCCAGATTAAATCAGGAAACCAAAAATCCATATCAGAAATCCGAACCAATATCCAAACCAAAAAAACAAGCATCCAAACCAAAGTCTAAACCAGAAAACAAACAAAACTAGGAATTCAAACCAAACTCTGAAATCAAACCAGAAAGAGAAAATGTCTAAACCAAAAAAGAAAAAGCAGATTTTGCAAACTAGAGCGCCGCGGTTTATCATCATCTCAAAGTATGTCTAGGTGCTATCTCCGCCCGTACATGAGTAAGTTACTTGGCTATTTGCCCAAAGTTTGCTACTTATTTCATATCATCCCTATTAGTTGATAACCAATCGACAATCATTCTTGGGCCTCATGCCATCGTCGTTTGAAGTAGACGGTGGCTGCACCTGTTCCACCGCCGCATTCCAAGTTCCGACATATTGCCGCAACTGACCACTCCTTACATGTTCCTTGATTATATCATTTAGATTCCTACAACTGTTAGTATCATACCCGTCCAGAACATCAAAGAGATAGTGCCTTCCGGTTGTCCTCTCGCGTTCCAAGGGTTCCCTCTTTGCTGGCCTTCGGTAAGGAAGGCGATTCCGATTTTTCATGTATATACGCTCTAATGTTTCATCCAATCCTGTGTAAGTGGAGAATTTCGATTCTCCCTGGTGTTTCCTTGTCTGGCCAGAGTTGGAATCCAACTTCATTTTTCTTTTATCCTTATCCTTATCCGAGCTTCCGCCGAATGGTTCTCTATCCTTAGCGGCGTTTACTTGCTTCAACTTCACTTTCGAATATGCATCTTCCTGTCGAAGAAATCTTTCGGTCTCATGAAAGAGCTCCTTGAGATTAATTGGAGGATCTCGTATCAATGATACCTTGAAATCTGAGTTATCCCTGACTCTTGACACCGCCGCTATCAAGACCATCGATAGATCCGACCGATCCACCGAAGCAACTGCTGCATTGAACCAAGTTAAGAAAGCCCTAAGCGATTCTCCTGTCCTTTGCCTCACTGACATTAGCGCCATTACATTCTTCGGTTTTTTGATAAGAACCCGAAATTGCTTCAAAAACCTATCACCAGTTCCATCCATATCCTAATAGATCCATATTCCAACTGCCGAAACCACTTAGCAGGAATATCCGTCAAGTACAGAGGGAAACATCGGGCCATAACATCATCCAATGCCCCCAGCACTTCCATGTGTCTCTCATACCTCATCAAGTGATCGGTCAGATCAGCCTTGCCATTGTATACCTCTAGAGTAGGTAGCTTGAACTTTGGTGGATTCCGAGTCATTCTGATGTCACGGGTAAACGGACTTCTGTTTACTACTTCCAAATCTCTGTTTGCTAAATCTCCATGCATAGCTCGTCTGATAATCTCAGCTAATCCAGTGTTATCCACCAAGTGTTGCCCCCGAGTCCCCGTGGGAATTTGGTACGTACTCTTCATTACGTATTCATGTGCTCTTACGGGCATCCTGTTGTGCGGTGTCACCTGGAACCCCTCCATGAATTGGTCTATCATGGCATGGTGGTGCACCCCCGAGTCTGGATCCATCCACATTGGTTGTTGTGTGCTGATTGGGGGTTGCGCCATATTGAGCTACTCCATCTGATTGCATGTTGGGTCCTTCTGTTTCAACTCCATGGATCTGAACTCCTGAAGCTGCAGCTGTTCTTGACTGTCCAAACTGTCTAAGAAGGTTTTGCATCATGTCCTCCTACCTTTTCAGCAATTCTTCCTGCATAGCCCTATCATCATCTCCAACTCATCTCTGGTGATGAAAACTGAGGCCTGATTTGCTCCTGAGGAAGCCACCTGACTCCCTTCGTGCTGACTCCTTTTCGCTCTTTGTCTTCCTATTGATTGCTTTGTCATGGTTACTTTGTAGATCTGATCCCTAAGCTCTCTAAATCTGATGTAGCAGGCGCTAGTCCCTCTCAGTAAAAGCACCAAAGTGTATGCACTAAAGTTGGTCACAAACCCCGAAAGTCATGAAAGTACCAGTGTTAGCACACAAATCCACAATATTCAAGCACCGATCATAGATCTAGATAAAGTAGAGAATGAAAATGAAGAAACAGCAAAACTAAAATAGAAGAAAGCAGAAAGAACACAAGGTTTATAGTGGTTCAGCAATCCAGCCTACGTTCACTTTGAATCAGTCCTTTTATTCCTTTTGTTTTACAATTACTAGCCTTTGAAAATCAATAGCAAAAATGGCAGTGTTTCCACGTAAGAGAAGAAGAAGATCCTCTTTTTAGTTGCCATTGGACTCTTATTTATAGGTGTAGATCCGAAAATATCCGCCTCAAAACCTGGAATACCTCTTCTCTTGCGCAGATGGGCTCGCCACGTCGATCCATGGTGATTTTGGATCGATGCGTGTTCAATTTGTATCGATCCAAAAGTGGTCCAATCGAGCTGAGATCGATCATGGAGGTTCTTGAGTGCATCGGAAGCTCCTCTTAAAATTTCATAGCATTTAGACCTGTAGATGTTGAGTTATGATCGATGCAAGTGTCGTTTGCGAGTAGGCTGGAAGCTTAGTATCCATGAATTCGTCTCCACCCATTCGTATCTACCTGCCCTTCGTGTCCATCCCATTCGCATCGATGACGTGGCTCGGAAACCCAGAAGAGATCCATTTTTTATGCCGAGTTGACTGCTTCCTCGTTCAAACACGTTTCCTTCGTATCGATCTAGGATGCTTATTTCGCACTGATGATTCAATAGCCTTTTCGTATAGACCTCCTGCTCTTCATGTTACCTTGTTCGTACCGATCCTTGAGCATCCCAAAAGCACATGCCTTCGTATCCATCAAACCTGCCTTCTTCGTATCCATCATTTTTAGTTGTATCCTTCATATCGATACACATTGTTTCGTATCGATGCTGGGCTATGCTCTTCGTAACCATACCTTGCGCCTATCTTCGTATCAATCCCATATGTATCCTTCGTATCGATCGCATGTTGATCGATACGAAACCTTTCTACTAGTAGCCATTTGCTCCTTATATCGATACAAATTTCCTCTCTTCGTATCGATCCCGATGGATACGAACACCATCCACCTTAATCGATACGAACGGATCGATAAAAAACCAATTTCCATGAACCTTGATCCATCCATAACATTATGGGCATACGAACTCCGATTGACCTGAGATTCGAAATGTTGCCTTTCCTAGCCTAGTTCACCATTCCCAGTCGATCCCGTTAGTTGGAGCTCGGTCAAATTTTGACGGTATCGATCATAGCCTTGTTTCCAATCGATCTTCAATCCTGATATCCATTTTTTCCAACCGATTTGTTGATATCCCGACCTTTTCCAAAAGGTGGGGTAACAAATATCAATACTCGTCACTTTTTCAATCACTATTTATCTTTTCGATAATCAGTAGCGAGTCAGATTAGTTAATGTAATCATTTAAGATCAAA
Organism: Allium cepa; assembly: GCA_030765085.1. NCBI lineage: Eukaryota > Viridiplantae > Streptophyta > Magnoliopsida > Asparagales > Amaryllidaceae > Allium > Allium cepa. Next base: position 407,169,811 of record CM060939.1, on the reverse strand, counting down.
TCTAAAATTAAATATAAAATTAAATTTCTAAAATACCTAATCTGAAATAAAAACTACTTTCCAAAAGGGGTTTTATGAAAAAAATGTCTGTCAATTGAAAATAAATTAGAATGAAAATTATGTAGATAATTTCTTGGGAAGTGTGATGCAACTAATGAATGTCTCTACATAAAACCAATTCCGCTAGTAATTTTTCTATCAACTAGACTACCAACGTAATCTGCATCTGAATTTCCCTTTGACTCAAAGTCATTATTAGATAGATATCATAGACCAAACCGTGAAATGTGCAACAAATACCTTATAATCATTTTATAGCATTTAAAATTAGATTCATTTGGATGTGATTGAAACCTTGTACACAATAAGCAAAGAACACAATGTCTGGAAGCAATAAGATGAAGAAGTGATCAATCATACCTTGATGTTTCTTTTTGATCAACTACGTTACATTTTTCATCCTTGTCAAATTTAACTGTGATGCTCAAAAAAATTCTCAGTTGATCACTGGCTGATTGAAATCAGATTATGGTGCAGATTTTCAATATATAATACACCGTTTGACCCATTTTGACTCCACTGCCTTTGTAATTCTCTAGGCTAATGAAACTTTGATTTATCGCCCGTTATGTGCCCGGAACAACCAGAATCCAAGTACCATGCTTGTTATTCCTTAGCCTGCCACCATATCTACACGAGAAAAGATTTTTGAATTATTTGTTTTTATAGGTCCATGATTTTTAATGACAAACATTTTTGAAAAACAAGTTTGTGTAGAACCAAAGCAATCCATATTTGTTCCTTTCGACACCAAGATTTGTTTGATTTTAAGAAATTTAACGTTCATGCCTTTAAGAACCCACATTGGATTGGTTTTCACGCGTTTGGTCTATATCAACAATTGTTATGATTATGTCCCATTTTTTCACAAATCGTGCACTTGAAATTGACTTGATTAATTTCGCTTCTAACTCTTTCAGATTGAATATACCCAAGTCCTTGTCTACCAGTATTAACAATTTGTTTCCCTAACAGCATATTTAGTTATTTTTCTCCATTGGAGAATTTTTCTAAAGTTGTAGACAATTGTTTGACTTGTATTTTGAGAGATACATTTTCATTCAATAGCAAAGTGCACTTTCTGATAGAATTTTCTCTTTTAGTATTTTCACTTTCTTTCAAAATCAAAATTTCACTATCGAGTGATTAATTTTAATTTTTGATTTTTTTAATCTCTTCTTCAAATGATGGACACTTAGGGCTCTTACTTCGATATATTTTTACCAATTGATCAAGATGTTTATTTAGTTCTATCAAATTATCTCTTTGTGATTCAATTTTAGCGTACGTCTCCCTAAGTCTTTCAAAACAGCCATTTACTTCATGAAAATATATAAGTAATTCTGAATGAGTAAGTTTCAATACCTCGCTTGGCTTGTCATCATCACCGTTAGTTGTTTCTCCTTGAAGACACAGATTTCCTTTTTCACTCTCACTGCCGGTGCTTTTATCAGCTTCATTGGTTTCATCCCAAGTTGCCGCAAAACTTCTCATTTTCGGTTTCTTTTCTTGGCTGAGTCGATTTAGAGGACAATTTGGCTTAGTATGACCGAGTTTATTGCGGTTGTGACAGATGATCTCTTGCTCTTCTGAGTTGTCTAAAACTTTGATTATTCTGCTTTTTAGTTTTTAATTTAGAGTTGGATTTCCATATTTGTGATTCCACCTTTTGAATTTCTTTATTATCAGCGCCAGTTCTGCTGCACCATCATCGTCATCTTCACTTTCAGTTGTTCCTTTTAGAGCTGTTGATTTCTTTCGAGTATCACCTCCTTCACGTTCTTCCTTTAATTTCATTTCTAGCTCATAAGTGATGATATTTCTAATGAGTTCTTCAACTTTAACTCGTTTCAAATCCTTTGATTCTTAAATGGCAGTAACTTTCGCTTCAAAATTTTGTTGAAGGACTCTAAGGATTTTTCGGAGTATTTTCAATTCTGTGTATGGTTTTCCAAGAGCTTTTGATTTGTATACGAGATTAGAAAGTCGTACATACATCTCTTTGACATTTTCATCCTTGGCCATTGTGAAGTTCTCGTATTCGCTCCTAAGCATGGCAAGGCAAGATTCTTTGACTTTGGAGGTTCTTTTGTGAGTCGCTTCAAGTGTTTACCAAATTTCCTGCGCAGTTAGACAATGTGAAACATGATTAAATTCAATTTGATCTAATGAACAAATAATAGAATTCATAGCTTTAGCGTTAGCATTCTGCAGTTTATTTTCAAGATCTGTCTATTGATCCATCGGTTTTTCAATTTCTTGATTATCTACCACTATAGTTGGTGTCCTATATCCCGTCTCAATAATATTACATGCATCTATGGTTTTCAAAAAAAAATTCATTCTATTTTTCCAATAAGCATATTCACCATTGAACATTGGCGGTCTAACTATGGACTGATCCTCAGCAAAAGCATTATTAGAAAAAGCCATTTGAAAAATCAAAATTTTAATTGAAAGAAAAAAAATCAAATATTTAATAAAAAATGGTATTTGTTTCTAGCTCTGATACCACTTATAGGATCATTTTCACCCTGAGGGGGGTGAACAGGGCGGTACTAATAATAATAAAAATTAATGCGGAAATTAAAACAATCACAGATAATAAAGCAGTAGAGATCACACATAAATTAACCCAGCTTCGACAAAACTCTGCCTACTTGTTGCCCCCAAGCTTTCTACTAAAAATTAAGTAGTTAGATGCTTACACACGTAAATTTGCAACGCCCGCTAATGACTAACCCAGCTTCATGTTCAAAATTCTGCTACAGCTCAGCCACTGAGTTGCGAATTCTCGAATTACACCAAAGTGGTTTGTAACCTAGTCACATGACTAGAAAGTTGCACAAGTTAAAAAAGGAAAATTACAAAATAAAAAAAAAACAAGCAAAATAAATAAAACCCTAGTATTAATAACTCTAAGCCCCAAAAAGTAATAGAGCCGGCCAACATATTTAATAAAAGACAGTCTCCCTTTTTGTTTTTTTCCTCTGTGAAATGGGTTCGACCTCCTTCTCTTCAAAGTTAGGGTTTCTCTGTGTTGAAGGCACCGCTTGATCTTTTGCTTCGATTGAAGTATGCGTTTGCTTTGGATTGCTTTGTCACTTGATTGTTGTTTCGTTCGCCCACGGCTGCTCCAATTGTCTAGTTCGACTGCTATGAATTTGGTATGTGAATTTTGTCCCCTTTTCGATTGATTATGCTAGAATTATTCTCTATATATTTGCTTGGGATTGAACTCGATACTCTCCTTCCAATGATGATTATTGGGTTATATAGGGATGAAAACCCTATAATATGTTTGTATATTTCTAGGTTCGAATATTTCGTGATTTTGATTGGCCATTAGATAATTGCTGGAACGATGGTGATTACACTGACTTGTTCAATGGTTGATGGATTTGAAATTCTTGAGTCAGTTTCATTCTTTTTCCTATGAATTCAGTATTTTAATTTTTGAGATAAAATCTGACTTAATCAATTCGAATATTTTTCTGATTTCGTGATAATTTACTGGTTCCATTGCGTACGTATACTCCTTTGATTTTGGCATTTGGATATTTGAGATAATATATTGGGTTGACGTGATTTTTGACTTCGATTTGTTTATTTTGAAATCCTATTCAAACTACTGCTTTTTCAACTCCTCGACATTGTTATTCGAACTACTATTGTGTATATTTGAAATCGATAGGGTTTGACTTGTTACACTGTTCCATTTTCTGGATGCATGTGTACCATTCTCTGACCATCCATGATAGGCTTTGTTTGTGTGCCGCCATGTATATGTACATACATACATATGAATGTGTGTGTATATGTGTTATGATGTCTCGATTGTGTTTTGTGCCTTTGTGCCATGCCAATTGCATTCATGTTGACTTGTACTTGTGTAGTTCAATTTGTTGCCATTGTCATGTGGTCTGTGCCTGGTTGTGTTGTTGACTTGGTTTTGTATTTTGAAGTCTGCATGTTTCAATGTTCATATGCACTCGGCTCTTGTAGTCTTCTTTGATGCATGTCGTTTTGGTCGCCCTTCATTTTGATTGCACTTGAGTCATGTTGTTAAATGGTTCCTCCGAGTTGCTGTCTTGATAGTTTCGGTTCATCTTGGTTTGTGCATTTGTTGAATCTTCATTGATCTTCGTATGTATTCATGTACATTTGGATTGGGCTGCCTTCGTCTGGTTGCCTTGTAAGTCTGATCTGTGGACTTTCATGTTAAAAATCGAATGCATGCTTGGAGTCTTGCGTATTTGATGCCTGGATTTGTTTTTGAATTCATGCCTCATTTGTTGATGGTCATCATCTTTTCATGCCTCTTCTTTATTGAGTAACTCACTGCCGAGTGGTTTTGGTGTACATGGTTCTCGGATTTGTTTCGTGCCTTTTTTGTTCATTCGAGTCTGGTTTTATTCATATTCATGTGTATTGATGTCTCGTGGCTGAAATTCGAGATGCCAAGGCAGTGCACGTGTGTACATGTACATGTGTATATGCAAGCTCTTGTGCATTTGAAACTTTGTGACTTGTTTTCGTATTGCACTTAAGTTGAATCCAACCTAGGCTCGGGTTTGACCTTGTGCTCATCTGTCCCTGCGATTTTAACAAGCACATGTATATCGATGTGCATGACCTTATGGCATGTACAGTGATACACTGTGTGTGCCATAAGTTGTTCGTGTAAGATGAATTCAAACGAAAATGATGACGAACAACCCAAATAACTGAGGCAAATAAAATTTTCACACTTTTTTTATTGTACGGTAAAATATTTCTTTTTCAATTTTACTGCGTCAGTGTTTATTTTGCATATAGTTCAGATGTTGGATTCAGGCTGAAACAGAGTTGAAGATAAAAATACGAGTATAGAGTGACTATGTAGTGAGGTTTAAATTGTAAAATGAAAAATTGTTTTGTAATTGAAACTGAATTGTAATTGAAAATGTGTAAATGTATAGCGAGAGCTTAAATTTGTACTTTTCAAAATTTATAATAAAATATTTGTTTGAATAAAATATTTGTTTGAAGATGAATTGTGTGTTATTTATTGTATTTAACAAATATTTATTTAATTATATGAAAAAATAAAATAGTACAATACCAAATACATTTTGAATTATATTAGCATCAAACAAAAATCATATACTACCATATTCTACATTGATTTCCTCAAGATTTACTAGTGAGATAAGTAGTTCTTCCCTGAATCATTTATGTGCATTCTAGCGTTAATAGTTAGAAAACTATCAGTTGAGTCACCATTGAACAGTGCTAGGAAGTATTGAATAGCATCACTTTTAATCTTGTCGCCATCATATATGTACTGTCCTTGGGCATCTAGTAGGGCTTGAATTTTATTCCTCTGTCGTCACATACACATTTTGGCATAGAAATTTTTTTGTTGCTGTCCCCTTTTTGTAGCCATAAAACTTTACTTTGTTGTTTCAAAAATTCATACTGTTTACTAAGTTGATCATTCAGTTGCTGGCCAATATATCCTCAATATTATACATTTAAATTAGTTTTTATACATAATTATCAAAGCTCATTAACCTTCATATCTAAAATTAGTTATTAGTCCAAGAACGTATACTTATATTATATCTATATATAAAGCTACAGCACTCGCTGGTGCAAAATTCTCAGCATGCTTTGATCGATTATTAGCTTCCTTCCTCACTCTGCTTTCTATGCTCTTCTACAATTTGGTGCATACACTCTCACTCATCCACACAATGATACAATCATGTCAATATCCATCAATTTACCTAATATAATTCAAAATCAAGATGAGGGCAGGGGATGTTACTTTAAAATAAATGGGTATTGTAGATGGAGAAGCACAACATCACCATTGCACATAACTCGGTATCACTACAGATATAGAAAGTGAGTGATATTTATTCACTTTGATTTGAAGAATGCAAATACTTCTCTAACCTCTCCTTGCACCTTTCCTTGACTTTACCGTAAAACTTCCCTTCTTTATTGAAGATCAAAACTGATTTCTACCTTACTAATTGGTGTAGAATATTGTCTAGAAGCATGTAATTTGAATATGAAAATTTATAGGATTTTATTTGAATTTATTTTGATTTATAAGGTAATAGAACGGGGGTAGGATTTTGATTTTCTGGAATGGAGAAGCCAACCGAAAAATGAACGTACGTGGTTATATTTGTAAGATGAGCTAATTTATTAAAGCAAAATTTGTGTTTGGGCTTAACTAAGTGGGCTTGGATTTGATTACTAACGTATTTTCTTTTATTTTACATCTTCATGTTCTACCCAATAGCTTATCCAATAACTTACATTATTTTCTCCTAACATCATGTTACTTTATTTATTATTTTATAAACCATTTTCCATAATTTATTTATTGTAATCATTTTTATATAATTCATTTGCTAATTTAATTCAAACTCTTTTAATATTTTAAAATAAAATTCTTTCCATTATTAAAATAAATTCTGAAGAATCTGAACTTATTTATTTTCAACTTCATTTATGATAAAATTTAATTTATCATTTTATTCCATATAATTAATTTATATTTCCATATTTCAAAATAACCAGATAAATTACGAAATCAATTCATATTAAATTCTTATTATTTTAATAAAATATTTTCCATCATATTTGAAATCATTTTCATAATTTCACATTTATTTAATTAATCTTAAATTATCAATTTATTGCTTCTCGATAATGGGTTAATACAAAAACCTAGCTATCGAAAATACTTCCTCTATCAGTCTGGTTGTCTAGTGCAGCTCGGTATTCAAAACTCGTTATCCTAAAACCAACCACTAATGTAGTTCAAATTCACCTTAATTTGAACTACAAATCCTACATAAATTGTCTTTCTTCAGTTTATATTGCAAAGAAACAAGCATATGCAGTTTCATATTTGCTTATAGTTTTCCCACGGAGAATCGACCACATGCAGTTTCGTATTTTCTAAATTCATACTGCAAAGAATCAGCAACATGCAGCTTTATATTCCTTCATTTTATACTGTAAAGAATCGACAACATGCAGTCTTGTACTTTTTTCCTTTTGTTTATACTATAAAGAATCAGCCACATGCAGTTTTAAGAGTGTACAACCCGCCTGAACATCTCACATCACCTCAAAAGTTGAATGCCTGTCCACTTTTTCAAGGTGTGCATTCGAGTGAGCATCCCCTCTCTTTGTCAATAGCCCTTCCAAACCCGTATTATTATGTAGGTTCTTTTCTAAGTTAAAACACTCCAAGCCATCGAGCTTTACCTAATTGTCATGTATTACATTTCAAATTCATTTCGGCGCAATACAACAATGCCCTCGGGGAAGTCATGAAGGCACGACGACACTACTCTCGACCATGAAGACGGCATCAACTACCTATAGACGGTTGAGGTCAAATATGCGGTGGCAAGATCTAAAAAACAATGATTTAAGCTCGAGATTCAAATGGATCAAGTGCGAGTTCTGATGGATTGACCCTTGAGAAATTGGTCGAGATTGGAGTCAGGATGGCATTGAAGTTTGGATCGATGCTAGTAAGGAGGAAGATGGTGTTGCAAGAGCTTGGAAACACAAAAAAACAAAGGCCGGGAAATAAAAGCGAACTTAGAAATTTTTCCAAGTGTTGCTTTTATATGAAACAAAGCAACTCGATCAGTATTGATCGATATCGATTTGGACCGATCCATAAGAAGTATTTACAATAAAAAATGAAATAGAAATCTATCGTACAAAGGAATGAAGTCTCAACGATGATTGAAGATTTCATACAGAAGACTTTAACTTTTATATCTACCGAGAAGATGCAATTCAATGACCGTTTAGGATGGTGAAGATATTATCAATGAAGATGCAATGTTCCACGAAAACAGTTTGGATAATGGGAGCGTCTTTGCAGATCGAATTCGGTCGGTTGTTGATCCAAATCATGCCTTATTTTCACAAAAGCATGCTTTGGGGGGCTATTGTCAACCGGTATTTGAACTAGTGGATGCTTCGGTGGATCTTGAATATAAAACGATGAAAGATGGGACCAAAAAGCTTGGAAGATATCCAAAATAATAATCGAAAAATTAGGCTAAGTACAGAAAAAGTCATATTGATCGGTATCGATCGATCTAGTTATACATGTGGGTACCATTTTTCTCTATCTATGATTCTGCATGCATGTTTAAAGAAGAGGACAAATTTAGGTTAAGTGATATTGATTGGAATCAATCTCATAGATGATTTGGCCTTAGAGATTCAAAACTTGAAAACTTAAGCAATTTACACGAAAAGACAAAAAGTTGGTCATCGATCGTTACCGACCGATCAAAATTTAGGGAAACACACCAATTTGGCCTAATCTTCTTGTTGGAAATCGGATCTACATATTAAAGCGATCCAATTGGCGATTCGGAGTTTCTGGTGCGGAAACTTGTCTATAAATAGCGAGCTTCAAAAGGAAAATAATGGACTGTTGGGACCTTTTTACCGACTTTTGCAAGGAATTGTTGCCGAACTCGAGATTACTTGTTTCTAGTTTTAAAATTGCATTGTATTTCGGTTGTAATAGTTAAATCAATCGGTAATAAATGATAAAGTGGATACAGGCATTTGATTTGTTGAACCATTATAAAATTGTGTTCTCTCTCTATTTTTAATTTCTTTTTCTTACTCGATAATTTTCTTTCTCGATCGATTGACGGTGTTTGCCCTTTTAATGCATAAACAAGTTTGATATTGTTTTCACCAAACTTTCTGCCTGACTCTATTTATGTTTTCCTTTTTATTTATTTTTCTTTTTATCTATTTCTTGAGCAGATACAGACTAGAGATTTGGAAAGACATTGCTAACCAAAGCAGGTTATAGAGTCATAACTATATATTGCTAAGATTATTATCCAATATTTTGTACATGGACTAGCCCGACTTTATTTTGCTTCAGATATATTATTGAAACTCCGTATGTTTGGAATGTTATTTATTACGACGATGGATCATATTTTTATCATATTGTTATGATATTGATAATCATGTATACATTATTATTATACCATATCATTTCATTGTGAATTTTATATGAACATGCGATAGCGATAGATATGGTCCATTTATATTTTTTTTCCATTTTAAGAGCGGCAACACTTTGAAATCCGGAAGCCGTTGTCCATTGGTTGTTGGATGTTACGAATGACAGGACTTTACTACGCTCATGTGGAAAGGCATTTACTGCTTTGCGTGAGAGGCTGATCATGTTGATTTTCAATGTAATCTCATGATTTACAAGAATTCTGAAAATTTAAGACATAATTTTACAAAAGAAATTTGGGAGGGTTACTTCATCTGTATTGAAACTTTAGAATGGTGTTTGCCAACGTACCTCAATAATCCGTTTTTATGTTCTATTTTGTGTCACAGTATCCGCTTCCATAGAAATGCCAATAATAAGTGGCCCAATTCTAACAAAAAATATGATAAATTTACAAGTTTAGTTTGTTTTCCAAAATATAATCTTTTTTCCGTATTTTCATCAAAGATCGGGCAAAATGATACTTAAAAGTTAAAAGGAACCAAAGAACAACTGATTCAATCAACTTTTAAAAAACAATAAGTTATGTATACATCGATGCTCTTTAACACTCTTTCTCTATTGCTACAAAGCGATGCTTTCGGATGCGGATATTTTCCATATCAATATGAAAAATGAAATAAAGTACCGTCAACATCAAACAGAAGCATCATCATGTACACGTTTGCATTAACATTTAATTACTACAACAAAATAAGAATTTTCAACATCAAACAAAAACAATGGAATAAATACAAACGTGTCAAATAACAAGCAACGTGAAACAGCAAATTACTATCAACATGAAATAACAAATAACTAAGTAAAAAGAAGTAGGAAAAAGAAAATGTAGAAAATAATGGGAGAAGGGTAACTTAGAAATAAACGGGATGAAGAAAGGAAAATCTGGGGTGTGAATTATTTTCAGGTGGTGAAAGCAATTACCGGATTGACAATATACGGACCCAATCAAGAAATATAAATAAAAAAAATTGGTCCAATATAGATTTTTCTTTCAATTCTACTGCTTATAAAAGTATGCCAAATCGATAAAATATCATGATTATAAATAATTTTGAATGGTGAATATACATTAAATGCATGTAATATAAACTAATAACTTAATGTAACAATAAATATATATCCTATATCATAAACACATATCTTATATGGTAATAAAATACTCATAATATAAACCATAATTTTGATAAAACCCGAAAGCATAATTTTCAAATGTGGATACCTTACATTTTATCGAACATCAAATGATTATCCGTTTTTTCGATGCAGATCTCGAATTTTTCAAATGTACGTTAACATGCTATTAATGTTTATGTTAAAAGGTAATAAAATATCCCAATACTACAAACACATCTATGTGTGTGTATTTCAGTGTCCTCTAGAAAAATATAGATATCTTCATTTTTCAATTTTATCCTACTTTTTTAGGTTGAGATGCACCCAAACACATCTTCCATCTTTGTATGTTTTCTGTTAGATAATCCTTTTTCATGATTCTCCAATACAACGGTTCAATATGTATACTACTAAACTTTTTTTTTAAAAAAATGATACTTAGATACAACATGTCACTGAGACAACATAACACAAATAACATGTTAATATACATTCGAATCACGTTACGCAAGTTTCAAGCTTGTGACATCTCGCACCAAAGTCGAATCACATAATTACTCAAACAATGGTGTTTGTCATGTACTACTAAATTTTAAAGGATCATTCTGCACTGCCGGCACATCCGTCCACATTAGGTAAGCCGCTTTGAATATTCAGGTTTTTAGTTTTCTCTGCATTATTTTGAATGATGGTTCTTAATGTATCCAAAAACCTTGCAGTATCATATATTTTAATTAATGGTGATTGGTTATCGTCATTTTATTTTGAACGGTAGTTGTCGGTAGATTTGATCTCAAGAAATGGATGACATAAAATACCCATAAGGGACATTCAAATTAATGATCGAGATGAACATTTGATGTCAGTACTTTTGAAGTTGTTTTTAGGAAGCGTTTGGCATAAATCTCTGGTAAGATTTCGAAATACACAAAACATCCCTCCGTTTTTTTAATAAGTTTCTAGTCTCTGTTTTCAAATCCACCCACGCACAAAGACTCAAATCCCTTTACATTTTAACATTTCTAACGCGTATAACTTTCTGTGAAAACATCGGATCAGCTTACTGTTTTCATCAAAAAATCAAAAAACTTATGATCTTTAAAATAAGATCTATTGTTGATACCAAAATCATATTTGTACTCGGATGCAATTATTCCATTTATTTGCAGACAATTCAGCAAATTTTGAACATCTTCGATTTCTTTTTAAATCTGCAATAATTGCAAATATTTCTGCAGATATATGGTATAGTTGCAGACATTTCTGCAACTATTGCATATAGTTGCAGAAATTTCTGCAACTATGGAATAACCTTACCAGAAATGTCTGCAACTATTGCATATAGTTGCAGACATATCTGCAATTATATGGCGCAATTGCATAAATATCTACAACTATTTCATATAGTTGTAGAAATGTCTGCAACTATTGCATATAATTACAGAAATATCTGCAATTATATGGTATTGTTTATAGTTTTGTTATGTCGTTTTTTTTTACATATGCACAATGCAGGTACTTATGGCAGAACGAGTCGATCTGTTCTTTCACAATAAAGTGATAGATGGAACTGTTGCGAAACGACTTATTAGCAGATTAATAGATCATTTCGAAATGGCATATACATCACATATCCTGGATCAAGTGAAGACTCTGGGTTTCCAACAAACCACTGCTACATCAATTTCATTAGGAATTGATGATCTTTTAACAATACCTTCTAAGGTATGGTTAGTCCAACATGCTGAACAACAAAGTTTTATTTTAGAGAAACACCATCATTATGGGAATGTACACGCGGTAGAAAAGTTACGTCAATCCATTGAGATATGGTATGCTACAAGTGAATATTTGAGACAAGAAATGAATCCTAATTTTCATCCATTAGAAAGATAATAAAATTTGTGACTTAATGGTGAAAACGGTTTTTTAATCCGTCGTTTCTACAAGAAGTTATTGCGTTTTAAATATTAAGAATTAATTTGATGCAAATTTTAATTATGGACGTAAGAATAAATAGAGATGTAATTTAAATCCTTGCTACGAGAAGGATGTTTTGTGTATTAAATTTCTTATTTTGACTTGTTTTTAGGCCGTCATCACCAACTCTACAAAGTGCCTTAATTATCCAGTTTTCTTACCGTACTTGTCATGTAACCATCCATATCACGTTTAAAACCTCTATACTTTCAATGTCCCTATTAATAATGTTGACCCTGTAACATCTCCATCTTCTTAGTCACGTCAATACAATGCAACCAACAACTACGTATGCCCCCACCACTGGATCCTACTATAGTTCCCTCAACAAGGCAAGGATTGACAATTTTATTTTTCTGACCTAATTTAGTTTTTTTTGCTCATTATAAATGGTGAAATCCACTGCGGACTAATCATTTATCAAAAACAATACATATTTACAAAGTACATATAATACATATTTACAAAGTACATATAACCATATGTTTGTGTGTGAAAGGACGTAGAAAAAGAGACAAGGGGGCCTTATATGTTGTAATGTTGAGCCAAGAGAAGGCAAAACACAAAGCAAAAGAGAAACCTTTTCTTTGAAGAAAAGTACTCTTCTACTTGGGAAAGATGAAAGCCTATGTGGATCATTATGATCTTGTATCTATCTTTTCTGTATGTGTCAGTATTCTCTTTGATCATGCTATCTCGTCTTCATAAAAGGACAAAAGGTTCACACATACAAACACAGTTTCAACTTTCAACCTTCAACTCTCACTTTTGTCACACTTACTGTTCTCAGAATCATGGCAGACAACTTTGACCAAACCGCCCTAAAAACTACAGTTTCTTTCTACTGTATTCGCTTAGCCAGTGCAGTCAAAACCTAATACCAGCATTTTTGTATTGCTCCAGTAAAGTAGATGATGATTATGCGACAAACATGATCATCCAGGTGAATAAAGCCTTCATTCAATGTGGAAGAAAATATTAAAGACAATGGTTGTTTTGAGGACCATTCAAGGTGATCCAGCTTTTAGCCTAAGGTTTATTTAAATTGGTATGCTTGGGTAAAAAAACATAGGCCTTAATACAGTAAACTCAAGCACAGGACCCAAGAATCATATTGCATGGTGTTTTTCATACTCCATTTTTTAACTCCAATAGGGTGAAATATACTCTCCTTTTTTTCCCAACGATATGGATTTTAACAAAGTGAATTAGCTGAATTAAAACGTAGATTCACATTCCACTTAAACATAAATATTAAAAAGGCTTGAATCCTTCATAGACCACCCAACTTTTCTGGAACTTCAACCAACTAATATACCCATGCAATAAACAAAATGTTTGCCTAATGCAGTGGGAAGGCAGGAAGGCAGTAGTCGGACATTATGAAAATATGACTAGTGGAAAAACCACCAAGAATAATCTAACATTCATTGTAGGTGAAAAAGGAACAAATATGTTTGCCTAATGCAGTGGCCAGGGTTTTCATAGTTGGTGCACAGGCAACAGCTACTAAAGAATCCTTAACTTACAATTTTCATCATAACAAAAGATTTAAATGATACAAATGATACAACACAAATGCAATTGAAAATCAAGCAGCATACAACAACACAAAGGCATTTGTACAACAAGACATCAAAACTACTAACCTCGGAAAATTAACTCCATCTCGGAAAGCTTAACTCTCACTGAATATCAAAAGGCCGGAGGTCTAACTGCACCACCACTCCACCCAAAGCCTTCTCCGGGGGGTGCCGTTGGAAATTGATAGTTCCCTGGCACATTTCCCGCCAAATTAAACCACCCACCACCTTCTCCTCCTCCCTCTCCACCTCCCGTTACACTCGAAACGCCCGATGCTGAATTACCATTATGCCCTCCTTCCCCTCCTCCTCCACCGCCACCCACGACTTCCTCCTCCTCTTCCATAGGCAATCTTTCATACACTGCATTTGCAAATGTTGCCGCCATTACCATCACTGGCCCTGCCGCCACCATTGGCCCCACCACACTTCCTCCAACTACCTACATAATATAGTTCTATTATTAATCAAACCATTTCATCTATTTTGAGTGTTTAAAGGTATTTTTTGGGATTTTTGCATTAGTTTTGCCCACGTTTCAGGACACAACACAAATTTATGCTCATTTCAAATCATATAACAATATAGATCGGGGCGTGCATGCATAAAATAACATATTTTTTAAAGGAAGATCATTATCTAATTTGACAGAAAATATTGATTATTTTTTATTTACAATAAAACATTTACTCAGTTCAAATCATATAACAATATAGATTGGCACGTGCATAAGTGCATAAAGTAACATATCTTTTAAAAGAGAGAACACTAATCGATGTCTAATTCGACATAAATTACTAACTATTTTTAATTTGGAAAATACATTGTCAAAACAAAATGCATGGATAAAATGAATCAAGAAAATGGTTTTCTGTAAAAGAAATTTTGTTCTTGAAGGTTAAAAGTTAAAATAAGCCAACTAGTAAATGTACGAATGTAAAAAATATCACGAACAGTAAATACTATAAAAGATACGTATATAATAACAAATATCTCATTTAATATATACTTATGTAGTCAAAAATGTGTTACAATTTTATGCATTTGAATTTCATACAATGAAATTTTCCAGGTTTTAAAAATATTAAGTCAAATATGTCTAAACGTTACTTACTTGAATATCATATTCTGAATTCGGGTTTAATATCCTAATTTTATTGGATATTAAATAATTTTATTGGATATTGATTTTACAGGATATCATAATTTTACTGAAAAGTATGATGATTCTCTATGAGATCCACAATTAAGAGATGTTAAACTTAGAAAAAAAATAAAACAACTTTTTTTGTCATTCAAGAGCATTTTTGATAGTTGAACTCTACCCAAAAGAAGTGACACCTAAGTTGTTACAATTATTAATCCACAATTCAATACTAATGTGGTATTCATTTTAATTTTACAATAAAAAATATGGTACATATTTACAGGCTTAAATCGTTTATCTAGAACCCTTTTTTTATATTTATTTTAGTCAAACATATCGACTATTATTTTATTATTCTTTGATTTTCTCCTTCACTCCTTGGATGTTAAGAAACTTATCCAAAAATATGTTTTATGTCGGTTGTATTGGATATGTTTTTACTATATTGACGCTGATTCAACAAGTTGTATTGAAGCACTTTCAGAATGCAACACTGCAATTTGCTAGAGAGATTTTTTATTTAACTGCATCATTTTCGAATGCACCAATACAATCTGTCTAAAATTATCCATCCTACACAGGAGCATTCTGAGAATCCTTCAGTGCAAATTCCGCATAATAAAGTAAAATGCATTGGTGCATTCTCAATGCATTACAACGGCTGAATCAACATAGTAAAACTAAACAAATATCATCAATATGTTTTGAAATGAATTTTATAATTGGTCATTTCACATAATATGCTTTGAGAAGTGAATTAAATCGGTAAAACATATTGACACGCATTTTCCTTGATGTTACATGAGCGAAAATAAACATTGCACTTAGCAAGCTATACAGAAATGCAAAACAATAGTAGATTTCTAACCTGACCCTGCCCTCCAGCCAGAAAAACACTGAGCCCACCGCCAGCAGTGGCCGGAGCAGGAGGCGGCAGCACAGTTCCGGCGATGGACAAAATCTCGAATCTACCCCTAAGAGTAACAGCAGCTCCGCCAGGCTGTTTCAACGAAACATTGATCACGACTCCGCCGCCACTCAACACGCAAACGCCCCTCCCGCGTTTGCGCGCGTAGTCGGAGATGGATTCCGCCACATCGGCGCCGGCGGATATCTCGAGCATGTGCGACCGGAGAGCGTTCGGGCTGTCCCGCGTCACTATTATAGGGGGCTTCGGTTTGTTCTTCGACCCCGCTGGCCTGCCACGTGGACGCCGCGACGATGAATCGCCACCACCGGAGGAGGTAGCCACGTCCGTGTTTCCTCCACCGCCGCCTGCGGCGGCGGAGGATTCTATGCCGGCTGCTGCATGGTCGGGTCTCTCCCACCACTTGCTGTTACTGGTTGCCAGCGTTGTAAAATTCGCAAAAACAACCTGTTTTTATGGTATCAAATTTGAAAAAGGAAGGAACGAGGTTATATCAAAGATACGATTTTTATGTCTTCTTTGTGGAATTAAAAAGAACCCATTTGAATTTAAGGGACGTTAACGAAGGGAAGCAAGGAAAGAAACGATTTTTGTGGGTTTTATTGTAAAAAAGGGAAAGAAAGAGAGGCGGTGGAAAACGTGCAGAGGTGCATTGAAAGTAGAAGCAGTGGCATATGGGCTACACTGCCAGAGAAGAAGTAATAATTCAAATGTATAAATTTCAAGATAAAATAATGGTGTTGTATACTTTAATAATTAAGGCGTTTATGACTCCTTATTTAATATCAGTATGTTGGACCATAGGGTAATGTAGAACATTAAACTATGTGAAACATAGAAAAAGAGATGAAGATATGTTAATTAAATAAGAAGAGTGACTAAGAATTTTGATTAAAGTTGTGTTTAGTGACAAAGGTTTGATTATTATATTAAGAAGAATATATGTTAATTTGGCTTTTTGATTGTCTTTTGTTGAATATAATAAGGTTAGTGCAGGCGTTGGCGAATGCATTTGGTTGTCTGCTTGCATGTATTGGTTTTTAATTTGAAACTTGTTTTTTAAAGTTGCAAATTTAAGGTTTCATGTGGTCTCTTTGACCAACCATGTGAGATTTAAATAGAAATAGTGCAAGACATATTTTTACTTAAAAATCATGTCAAAATGGGACCAATACGTAATATTGGCAAATTATTTGAAGGACCTTCTTCAATGGATTTTTATCAATATTTACTGAAGTGAGCATTGTCGTCTGTACCTTATATTCTGAAAGAAGGAAATAGGCTGTGTTTTTTTTTTAAAATGGATGCGGTCCAAAAAGTTTTGCCGGAATGACATGACTCAAACACAAGCAGAAATTGGGGTGAGCGTAAGCTGTGAAGACGAGGAATGCAGATGGCGGAGGCATCAATTGACATGGGTTGATGATGGTGACGCCAGCGGTAACGACACGTGGCGGCGGTATTTAGATATAGAGTTTTCATTTTTAGAAGGGATTCATGTTTTTGTGAAGAGTAGTAGGAAGTTGTAGACCGTGCGTCGATGAAGTTTGGAAGGTTAGGACGTCGATGAAGACGCCGCTAGCTATTCTTTATTTAAAAGTAATAGGTAGAAAATTTCAAATTGAATTTGCATAAATTTGAACTCTAAAAGTGAATATAGAATTATATACGTATAAAGTCAGTTTAATTCAGCATTTTTTGAACCGTGAAATTGAATAATGTTTTTAGTTCATCTAGTGTCAATTTAAAAGCATTTTTTGAATAGTGAAAATGGATATAACATTATGCACCTATAATTCTTATTTAATTTAGCATTTTCTGACCTGTACAAATGAATGCTATTTTAGTTCATCTAATGCTAATTTAATTTATAATTTTGTTTATCTTACACTAGTTTAATTTAGCATTATGTTCATCTCATGCTATTTAATTTAGCGTTACTTTTACTTGTTTATTTTTTTAGTCATCGTCAATATTGGGTTGTCGACTATGGTTTTAGTGCAGTATGGCGATGTGGTGGTGTGATGTGGTGACAAAATCGGGGGTGTTTAGTGTTTGGGTTTGGTGAAATGGGGCGGCGAACTCTAGGGTTGCAACGAAATTAGGTGATGGTGATGGAGTGGCACATGGTGAGGCAGTGCAACGACCCATCATTTTTGGACAATTTAAATCGACAGTAAACCACACATGCCAACTCAAATCATTCGAAAGGGGGAGTTGTTAATGGGGTAAATAAGAAAATAAGAGAAAAGAAGAAGAAAAACAAAACAGAATCTCGCAGTGAAACGATAAAATATAATAATCAAATAAACAGTTCATAAAACTGTTTACATTTACATTTGATTATAGTCTATACAACTTTCACCATAATTATACATATACATCAGAGATGAATAAATAATGCAGCAGACAATATGTTGCAGAGATAATAATAGTACTAGTATATCAAATCTTCGTCTTTGTCCTCCAGAATAGATCTTCAATAAGCTGAAAAACTCAGGACTGACCCGAGCGTAATGAAAAGACAAAACACTCGAGTCAAGACTAGAATATCCTTATGTAAATCAAATCGATATCGCATAAATATGAGTGTAACGGCGTCGGAGATGTTTACGAGTTTTCACATTTCCTATCCAGCGTATAACGTGCGTGTAATAACTCAAGAGACGTTACGGAATTTTCCATCTCTTAAAGATCCTTCAAAATATTTATATGTAGTAGAATACGTTGTATATATAATGTCTAATTAGTAAAATAAATATTAAAATAGCGTTAAGACTTTACATTAATCCCCCTTAACGGGTTTTTAAGCATTGTCGTACAGTTTGCATATAAAACACCAGTTAAACGGTCGGTGGATAGGGATGCGCCGTGATACGACAATACTAAACCAAAATATCTGGGATCCTCGCTCCACTGAATCTTGACCAGCTTCACCACTTTGTTATTGAGCTGCTTCTCATCTTGATCAACAATCTGGACTGGATGTCTGACCACAGTTAAGTCCGGTTCGACTTCTAAATCTTCCTGCACTATCAGTTATACAACTAAAGATGGATCGTACACGTACTTCCTCAGATGAGATACGTGAAAAACATTGTGAATCTCAGCCATTCGGTCTGACAATTCAATCATGTAGGCCAAAGCACCAATTCTCTCGGGCACACGGAAAGGTCCAGTATATCTCGAGCAAGCTTTCCCATCTTACCTAATCTGTTTGCCCATTTTATCGAGGAAACTTTGACAAAAACCAAATCTCCGACTTCAAATTGGATTCCAATTGTCTTCGTCTCTTGTCCGCATAAATCTTCTGACGATCATGGGCTGCCTTCATTCTTTTCTTGATCAGCTCCACCTTCGCAGACGCCTCTCAAATCAAATCTAAACCAAGAACAAGACAATCTCCTGATTCTATCCAACAAGACGGTGATCTATAAGGTCTCCCGTGCAAAGCTTCGTAGGGTGTCATCTTAATACTTGTCTGATAGGTATTATTGTACGAGAATTCCACCAAGTGCAAATGGTCCTTCCAAGATCCGCCAAAATCCAAAATACAAGCCCTCAACATATCCTCAAGAATACGATTCGGCCTTTCTGTTTGTCCTCGGTTTGGGGATGATAGGCTGTACTTAAACTCAACCTTGTTTCCAGAGCTGTCTGTAGAGCTTCCCAAAATTTACAAGTAAAGATTGGGTCACGGTCATTCACTATGCTAAAAGGAACACCGTGCAACCTGGCGATCTCTTTCAAGAAAATCTTCGCTAAAGACGATGTAGCTCTTGTTGCCTTAACTGGGATAAAGTGGGCGCTCTTGGTCAGCCTGTCTACCATTACCCACACTCCATCATTTTCTATTCTAGTCCTTAGCAACCCATCGATGAAATTCATTGATATCATTTCCCATTTCCATTTTCGGACATTCAGAGGCTGCAACAATCCCCGGACTTCTGCTGATAATCATTCACATGTTGACAGATTGCACATCCATTGACTAAGATAGCAACATCTTTCTTCATGCCCGGCCGCCAGAAAACTCTTTTCAAATCCTCATACATCTTTGAGATCTCTGGATGGATACTCAACCTTGTTTGTGGCCTTCCAGCAAAACTACTTGCCTCAATCCGTCCACATCTGGCGCACACAATCCCCCATTGATTCTCAAAGCTCCTTGATCATCAATCTTGAAATCCGAATATCGGCCTTCCTTGGCTTCAAGAATTAATTCCTCAAAAGTTCTATCATTCATCTGATTGCTTACAATCCTTTCTTGTAGAGATGGGATAACTTCCAAAATAGCCAAAACTGCATTTCTACTCAAAGCATACGCCACTACATTCGCTTTCCCCGAAGTATAGTGAATGTCCAGATCATAAGATGCCAAAAATTCCACCCATCTTTGCTGCCTCAAATTCAGATCCTTCTGCGAGAAAGTGTACTTTAAAGGTTTATGATCAGTGAAAAGCTCGACTTCTCTCCCAACAGATAGTGCCTCCATATCTTTATAGCAAAGACAATAGCCAGCAATTCCAAATCATGCGTAGCGTAATTCTTCTCATGCGGCTTCAACTGCCTATTCGCGTACGCAATCACTCTTCCGTTCTGCATCAGTAAAGCACCTAGCCCTACTCCACAAGCATCGGTGTAGACTTCGAACTTACTCCTACCATTTGGAATAGCTAGAACAGGTGCACTGGTCAACCTCGCTTTCAAATCCAGAAATGCTTCTTCACACTTAGGGGTCAATTTAAACTTCGCTCTTTTCCTAGTCAATTCTGTTAAGTGGGTGGAAATCTTAAAGTAGCCCAGATAAATTTCCTGTAATATCCCGCAAAACCAAGAAAACTGCGAGCTTCCATAGGATTCTCACCAGAGATTTGCACGAGACCACCGGGCCTCACCAGAACACGGCCAGAGATGCGTTCTCCCATGGCGAACTCGAATCCGATGACAATTTTTCCCCCGATGCCTATATCGCCAGAAAAAGCAAACCCTAGCTCAAAAAGCTATTTGACTTTACAGTCGAGACCAAAAATCATTGTCGCGCCTTCTACTACGACTGCCAGGCTGAACATAAATTCAAATTTTGAATTTTAAACTTGTTTCGTAATTTTTCGATTTGTATTTCAGGAGCATTAATTTTTTTAGCTTCCATTCTTCTCCTTTTTTTGTTCTGTTTTTCACTAGGCTCGATTGGTTTACGAAGGAAGAAATGTGTTTGAATGGGTAAATGTCAAGATAATAGGTGGCTGAGATGAAAGAATAGACAGGAGAAAGAAAGTTGACGGACTATATTTTAATTTAAATTTCAAAATATCTCGATTTCACAACTCAAAATCTCAAACCCCTATCAAGGCGTGCCGCTAGGCATTCATAAACTTATACCCCCATTTCAAACGTAATGGAAAAGGTTTCAAGTCCTAATTCGATCGTATGGAGAAGATAGCTTTTTAGACACAATTATTATATTGAATTTTCGATATTAATTTCAATGCGTTTATAATCCGTACGACCAAACGATAATTCCTACGAAATTTGAAATCCGATAATAACACACTATTACGAATCCAATGGAATAGGTTTCGTCGAATTCCGAGACTGTACCTTGGAAGGCTATTTTAACATCTCGGTTATAATATAAAATTTTCAATTTCTGACTGTTCGCTTTTATATCCAATTTTAAATGTTAACAATCTTCATTATTGTTTAAATAAATTTTACAACAACTTTCAATAACATTTTCAATCATATTTACCTCAGAATTCAATTATTCAAATAATTACAATATTAAGTGTAATCAATTTGGATAATTCAATAAATCACCGTCTTTTGAAATATTGGTTAATGAACTTATAATATTTAACTTTTAAAACAAATTCAAATTATATAACAACTATTTTCATTTTACAGTTATTCAATTTCCATTATTCAGTTATTCAAATATTTTCCAATATTAAATTTTAAACGGTTTAATTTTCCAATAAATCAGTAAATTCCAATATTAGATTTTAAATGAATTTTAGTTAACAATAAATTACTCTATTGACATCCAACATTTATCATCTAATCCAACTATTGATTGTAATCACATCCAATACATAACATTTCCTTTCAATATTTGTTATTACTTAAATCTTCAAAATTAATTTATTTCAAAATTTCGTTCAGGTCCATATCCAATAACTTACATTCAAAATCATTAAATTTATATTTTTAACTATTTTTATTAAATAACTACATTAAATTTAATAGTTTTAAAATAGCTAAAAATACGGGTCATCACATGCACGGAGTTAGCGATTGCGATGGAAGGTGATACAGTGACATAGGGTGGTAATGGAGGGGGTTGCGAGGGCTAGAGGAGACGTCACCGATAGAGTGGGTTACTCTTCGAACTAAATTTTAAAATATGTTGTCATCGGACAAAAATATATTTCAAGCTTGTTTTTTAATTAATTCACTCATAACATTGAACTTGTTTTAAATAAAATATATGTTAATTCTATTTATATGCCAACATACTTAACATATGTCAAACGATGTAATGGACTAGTAAATAACAAATATCACTTTACATACCACATTTCGTTAACAAAATTATCTATGTTTTCATCTTCGCTATCTTCTCTATTTCAAACTTACAACTCATTTACACAAAATCGGAAATTACTAACCCTAAATTTGGTTAAAATTCAATAAAACGAACTTAAAATTTTGACGCCGCTGTTTCAACTACGTAAATTTTAAAAAAATAATCACAATATCAACAAAAACAACTTTAATTTATTAAAAAGTGTTAAATACCTTTGGATTATAGCAATTAGTTACATTAGTTGCCATAATTGTTATTTTAGCTTTCATGATAAAATAGTTCACTAACTTCTTTATCAAAATGTATAGATATGACAAATTTTTAGGATTTTAAGGTACTTCTGATAATATAAAAGTTACATTTTAAGGTATTAATTTCATAGATTATGCAAAAAAAAATTGAAGTACAATAAAAAAAATTATTTTAATTAGTAATAGATTATTTAGGAAAATAATGGTGTATGTGAGGTGATTTTTGTGTATGAGTGGAATTTGCCTGAAATGTAATGCATTGCTTAATATGCTGTATCGTTTGAATCATCAGATTTAGTGAACCTTAAGAGATAAAAACTCTTCATCTTAAAAGTAATCTTTAGACTGAATAAAATATAATTACCTTCTAAATAGTTCTTATTTTGAAATATTGAAAATGAGAAAATTTCAACAGAGTGACTCTATTTAGTCCATGTTAACGGCTTCCACAAACCTTAATCCCCCTCCCTCTCATAGCACCATTTTCCCCTCCCCATAGGCATCCAAATCTTGTCCTTTTTCACCAAAATCTTGCGTCGGACAATGAAGGATTCACACATGTTATCCACAGCTGAACCCAAAAGTCTCCGAGTCAAGGAATTAATGTTTTCCATTGCATATAGAACTCTGCCTAGAAGATTTTACTCCCTTTCATATCGCCATCCAGACCTGAATTAACCAATCAAACATCCCCCTTTTCGCACTACATGGCCTTCTAACGGTTCTGTTTTCAACCCCAAAATTATGTAGACTAATTCTTCAAGCAATCAAAACTTATGGAAAGAGCATAGAATGTCGTCATCATGGATGAACAGAACCTCGTTGCAATAGTGATGAAATTTTACAATCTTGTGGATTTTAGTTAAAGGTGTTGCGCAAAAATGACAAACTTAGCGGAAAAAAAAACAACAAAAATGTATTGAGATAATCCTATTATGATTTATTTGGTTGAATCTCGCCTACATTACAATCATTTTAAAGCCTATACCGAGAGGATATGGAGACCTATAGGAGGATTTTATATTCATACCAAATAAATGGTTTTTGTGTTATTAAATTCGAAAATAAGAAGGATTGTACTTGAACTTTGAAAAGTAGTCCCTACTTTTATGATAAACATTTAATGATGATGAAGAGGTGGACACCAAGTTTAAACCTAAATAAGGAATCTCTACAAACAATTCTAGTGTGGGCTAGATTTTCAAGTTTATAATAGAAGTCTTGTCAGAGAAAGGCATTACCAAAATTGTCTCTAGAAAACCCTATTCAAATGGACAATTTCATCGAAGGTAGGATTCAAATATCATTTACAAGAGTTTTGATTAAAATTAACAGTGATTTTCACTTTTCGAATGAAGTATCAATAATAAATGAAAGTAACGAAATGTTTATGCACCCAATAGAATATGAATGAAAGCTAAATGTATTTCAAAATTGCAATTCTTTTGGGCACCTGAGTAGATAACTTGCCTTTCAAAAAAGCTTGGGTTCTCAAAAAAAAATGCAATGGATAATAATGTTACCGGCGGCATAGATAGAGACAACCAACATACTGAAAATCAACCACAACATTGTAACTTAGTAAGCAATGGAAAGGAAAATGCATCGAACGTTTGGCATCATAATTTGAATAGTTGCAACAGAAATGTTGAAACCTCAACAACTAATAAACAATATTGAGAAGGATGAAAATAATAGAAAGATGAAAACTGAAACCACCAGTGGAAATTCAATGCAGATGAAATCAATAAACAATGCAGACATTAATAATTCGTCTTGAATTACACAATTCAGCAAATAATTGGAATTCAGAAAAAATACAAGTTTCCAGCAGTCCATTGTCCAACAGTAGATGAGATGTTCTTCTCAAAATGACGTACCTCATGCCCCTTCCCCCAATCCATAGATATTGACCCTTGCCATTTGGATAATGAAAAGGAAACTATTGGCTCGGACCAATCCAATGTAGATACGCAAGCTACTAATGCCCAACATGACCAGAAAAACTTGCATCTTCCACCCGACAAACAGAAGGCAGTATCGGTTCCAATACGAGGAACAAGCCAAGCAGGAAGTTATGTATAATCCAGCATGGCACAATGCAATATCCCACCAGAAGTCAAAAGGGAAAAAATTGATAAAATCAATGACAATTGTGAGTGCTCCTTCTCATATTGATAGTAGGAGCAAAAATATTAATATTATATAATGAATGAATATACAAGTGTCGAATGTAAGGGATCTAAATTCCACTTCCAAACAATTGGATGTTCCACAATTTTTAAAACGTAGTCAAGTCTCTGTTGTAGGTTTGCTAGAATAAATTGATAACAATTAAAATTAATGGTTTTAGTAAATCATTTAATAAAGAATGGGGATGTGTACATAACAGTGAATATTAGGAGGAAGGTCAAATTTTGGTGATGTGGTATGAAAAGCTATGGAATGTTTCAATGGTCCATATAAAAGAACAGCATATTTCATGTTTGCTTCAAACAAAACTGGGCACGGCTTTCTTTGCATCATAGTTTATGCTTACAATCAAGAAGACGGAAGAAAAGACCCATACAGGTATTTAAAACACCAAGCATAGAGTCTTAATTCACCTTGGGTAGTCGTAGTTGATTTTAATGTTATTTTATACAGCGACGACCGAATCAACAATGGTTTTTACAGCTCTACATATACTGATGTTTAGTTTGTATTGGGAAGCCTGTCCTTTTGAACCTCAAAATTTGGACAATTTTTACATTTGGAGGGGTGGACCCAACATGTCGATCCAAAGAAAAATAGACGGACTCTTCATTAACAAAGAGTGCTATCTTAAATTCTCACTATTCTTGATCTATTTCGCTAATCACTCAACAAGTGACCATATCCCTATTATATTAAACTTCTCAGCTCCGACAAAGGATAGGAAAAGTTTCTCATTTAAATACAATAACTGTTGGCAATTTTATCCAGGTTATAATAGTTTAATTGAAGATAAGTTGAACAATGAATTCATGGGAAATCATTTATTTCTTCTATCTAAGCTGAAGAAAACTAAAGCTATTGAAAAAATGGAGTAAGGAGATTCATGGCGGTCAAACTAATAATGAACCTATCAGAATATAGTTGGATGATGCTTATTCTCACATAGTTGCTCAACCTAATGATATGCATGCAGTGGAATTGTACAAACAAAAGGGGCCAATTCTAATCGTCTCCATAGCCAACCTACTGATTACATCCAAAAGTCAAAAATGAAATGGCCAACACAAAGATAGGGCTACATATTTCTTTCATGCAAGTATTTCTCAGATAAAGTCAAAATATTCATGTAATAAGATGCTGGATGCATAATAAAATTGGATGAATGCAAATGAAGCTCTCAACTAGGTAACCATTCAATACTTTTCAAACTTATTCAATACCTCTACCCTAAAGTTCAATTTTTCACATGTCATTTGTAAAAACAAATTTAGAAAATGCCAGAAACTCGTTGGAAAGGCCTTTTAATAGAGATGAAGTCAAAGAAGCGGTCTTCTAAATAGATGACAATAGCTCCTCAGGACAACATGGTTTCAACTCAAAATTTTACAAATTTTATTCGGAAACTATTAAAGAAGATGTTTTTCAAGCTAGTTTGGCCGTTCAGCAATCAGGTAAGATAATGAAAGAGATAATTCAGATCCTGTTTGCATGAATACCACCACACACCTAACCACTAAGCTAAACACAATTTTAACTATTAATAAATAACAAATTAAATATAGTAATAATTCAAATTTTGGGACCTCTAAAAATCGGAGGCTCTAAGACACCGCCCGAGTGGCCAAGTTCTAAGGCCAGCACTATCGATAATGTATTTAATTAGTGAAAGTTAAGTATATTGATTCTAAAATTAGGAAAAAAAAAAGATAGAATATCGAGAGACGTTCAACTTTATACATACATACGTATATATAATAACATTTCTATCAATAAATCTTAGAATTTTGAAAAACGTAACCAAAATTTGAAAATAGATTGTCCGTGCTAGTTTCAAAGAACTTCAAAAAATTAAGATCGTGTGACTGCTACTTGAATTTTGATTGTAATTACAAACTACAAAATTACTTAATATGATAACAAGATATTCAAATAGAGCATGTGAATAAAAATATATTGAATGAAACATGATAGGGTAGATTCAAAATTGGGTGCTAGAGAATAGAGTGAATAAATGTTATGGAGCTATTTAAAAATATATTAGATAAATGACGCTGGCCGGCGGGACTCGAACTTGGGTCTTCTCCGATGTACTCAATTAATGAGAGTTGTGTATTTTAATTTTAAAATTAGAAGAAAAAGGATAGAATATTAAGAGAGATCCAACGTAAGATATATATATTAGGTAGTAGAATTATGTGATAAAATGAATTATTTTTACAATATTATAGCGGTTATTGATATAGAATCATGGTTGATTTGAACATTTTATATAAATAAGTTAGTAAGCCTCCTTTTCTTATCCTGTGGTTTTCGTCTATAATGTAGTGCAAATGTTTTTGCTCATATATTGTGTGTTATGATTATGTCTACCTGGATTAGTTGAACATATATTATTATCACCAAGTTGAAAATACAGAAAGTTTAACATCATGCAATAAGCTATATAGAAGGCACTAGGATAATCAATAATATTGACATAATAGAATAGAGAACCAAATATTAATGGAGACTATTATAACATGGTATGCCATTTTCTAATATAGTATGCCATTTTCTATTTATCTTCTGAAAAATTAGGTAATGTGTACAACACTTCCATACAAAAATTGCACTCTTTCATTGCATTTATGAGCGTATCTGTCTAAAAAGATATCTTCCAATATATTACTGCTTCATAATCTTCATTTCAAAAATGATTGGCTGGAGAATGCATTTGAAGATTTATTGACATTGTAAGATCTAATTAATAAGCATGGATGCCTTCTTACATAGACAGTGAATATGATCGGGATTGGATGGATTAAAAAGCTGTCTTGGAATTTAACCGGTTCTTGCAACCATAATAAGTTCATAATTTAATGTATTACAAAATTCACAAAATATGGGTACATTTTAAGATCACTATAAACGTATATCAACAAATAAATATGCATAAAGAAAGCATTATAAAGTTATGAATAACTATATAAAGCTCTAAAGTTGGTTTGGGATACCATCCCCTTGAGTTGATGACCACGTAAATAAAGCTCTAATAAAATATATATTTCCATAGGCACCTAACAGAGATGCCATACTCAAAGCATATCATGCTTGCAAAATTAGACAAAACATGTTAAAATCAACACAGACATATCATTTAGATACATGTCAACTGGTTAAATAAATTAAAATAAAAAACAGTGGAAAAGGCATTCATTCCTGTAACGACCCGTAAAATTTCCGATAATAAAATTTGTTATTTTAACGAGATTTTGTAATTTAATACGGAAAGAGATAAAATCTCATAATTTATAATGAATTGAATGTTAAGAATGAACTGTAGCCATGTTTATTAAAACTAATTATTGACAACTGAAGTGAAATCACAATAATAATGAAACAGTGTAAATTGTTGCATCTGGTTATAAAATAGAAAATAAGTAAATAAAAGTAAGTATTGGATTAACCAATGAAATAATATATTGATTAATAGTAATTGGATGTAAATTAAGGTAATAATGTTAATACAAGTGGATAAATAACTAATTTAGTGCAATCCTAATTAATCGAAACCAATTGCAATAAAATGAAATCAAATATTACGTTAGTGCGAATTAAGGTAATATTTGGTAATAATGTATTGTTAATGGTTTATGAATGAAGTAATAATAAAAATTAAAGGTAGTGATGGTAATATAAGTTGACTATAAACAAGTTGAATGAAATCCTAATAAAGGAAGTAATTCAAATGTTATATTTGGCAAAATTTCAATATAAGTGGAAAATATAGTTAACACACAATAAAGAAGGAAAGTTGAGTATACTGAATTAATTAATGAATTAATATACATTGAATGGTAATTTGAATAAAATCAACGTTTATATAATATTGGTTTGGGAATGAAACTTATGAAATTGTGATTGAGAGTTAATGATAACAATTATTATAAGTAATCATTTATTTAGTCCATTAAATCAAAATTTGTAATCAATTGCAATGAATCTCAATTCAATGTTATGTTAGTGTAAATTATGGAAATATTTGGAAATAATGTTAATGTTATTCATAATTGGACAATTTGTTGAATTATAAGAACGGGAATAAAGATTTATCAATTTATTAGGATTTGAACTATAATAATTCGAGTAATTGCAATTAAATGAAATTTAATATCTAAATATTACGTTAATCGAAACTAGATGGAATGTGAGGATATTAATGTAATAGATTTTGAATCCAATGTTAGTTTCATCCGTTTGATAATAATGAATTGAATAATAGAATGAAAAGTAAATTAAATAGAATTATTGGAACTCAAATTTATAATTTTGAATTTAATAAAATTGAGGTTAATACTGAAATTGATAAATCAATCAACTCTAAATTGACATTTAAATTTGTTTAAATCATTGTAAATAATTAAGAAATAAAAAATGATGAAATTTGTCAATTAAAGAATTGAAATTGAAAATTTGATTTAATTAGTTAATTTATTAATTTAATTAATTAATGTAAAGATAGCCATTAGGCCACTGACTCGGATTCTGACGAAACCACTTTCATCGGATCTGTAATGGTGAATTATTGTAGGGTTTCAAGTTTCGTAACGATCGGACTTGTCGCTTGATCGTACGGACTTGAAACGCCTAGAAATCAATGAAATTGAAACCAATTGAAATCAATTTGAAATAACTTGATTTTAGCATCACTTCTTCATACGATGGAATTTGGACTTGAAACCTGTTCCATTGCGTTTAAAATATTTTAAAACATCTATTTTGATATATGAGTTGACCTAATTTCATTCCGGAGTCAGAACGAGCTTTTGGGCCATTATCGTTCAATTTCCAAACCCGTCGAGCCCATTCAATTCTATTTTGTTCAGCCTATATATACTATTATAAACCCTACCTATTTCTTATTCCTCATTTCTGTACGTACAATTCAGCTGTCTCTCCTCCACAATGACAGACAAACAGATTCTCACTTCCAAACCCAATTGCAATTCAAAAATTTCAAACTGCGCAAACTATATCGAATTATATATGGATTTGAAGCTCTCGACGAGCACAAGTCAAATATATAATTCGTTTTTCAATCTGAGTTTCGGTGTGGATGGGAATCGATGAACTATTCACGGCTGTTCATCACGTCGCACTTAAACTAGTCCGATCGCCAAATCAACTTATGGGTTTTGTAGAGATCGATGAGCGTAACTCATCGGTATAATTCGTTCGTGGTTTCATCGGCTGGATCTGGCGTTAAAATTCGATTTGATCTTGCGTTAGAGGCGGCGGCTAGGGTTTTCTCATGACCGATCGGCATGACTGAGGGTGGCTGCATGGCCTGGGGACAAGCGGCTAGAGGTGAGCTTCAAGGCGGTGAGGTCGGGCCTCAGATCGGTGGCGGTTGGAGATGTGATACGTGGTCAACGCGGTGCTTTGTGGTTTGGGTTTGCGAGATACGGCCGGTAGGGTTTCTGCGTTTTGGAGTTGATGACGTGGCCTTTGTGTGAGTGAGGCTCGTCTTTTAATTTATTTTTGTTTTAGATTTTATTTCGAAGGTTCTAAAATGTATAACTTTTTGCATACGATACTCGATTTACGCACGATTTTTTTTGTTAGGATCGTTTTCAAATTCCGAACATTTTGGCGCTGGTTTGGACGAATTCTGAGATTGTCCGAATTTTGGATTTAAATTGATTTAAATTCAATTTAAATTCATAAGGTGAGTGTTTTAACCCACTCACAACTTCCAAAATTTCTTATGTGTGTTAAATTAATTTTCGATGCGATTAGAAATTTATTTATGATTGTTTGGCATATTCTAATCATCATCCCAGTTAAATTGAATTTATTGAATTAAATCGTTATTTAATTTATTATTGCATATAAACTGCCAGTTAAATAGTTATTAAATTTATTTTTGAATATAAACTGCTAGTAAATACCTGTTATTTATTATCTATTCTACATTGATGTTATTGTTTGAATTGGATGATGATTGTGATAAATGGCTGATGATTGATATTAGATGAATGGATGTTGTATTTTATATTGTTGTAAACTGCAAGTTGTTATGCATTTTTATTTTATTCGGGATTGCGGTTTGAAATGATATATAACCATATTTTTATTTTAAATTACGGACTGAAATGATAAATATCCGTATCACTTGACCATAGGGTAAAAAATTATATACAGACACCGTGGTCTATATCTAAAATATTTTGAAAATGATTTCTATGGTTTTGGAAAGAAATATATGGTTTAATGAACATTGATTTTGATATTATATAAATATTATTTTATATATAGTTAAATGCTTGAATTTAAGCTATGTATAAGTGATAAATAAATTTTAAGTTAATAATAGAGTTCGGTTTTTATTAAATAAATGTGAGTAAGTACTTAAATTTTATTTTAATATAGAGTGTATAATGATTTAAGTAAATTAAGGTTGGGAGATAAATTGGAGATTTATTTGAAATTAAATTTATTTAAGAATTAAACTCAAAAATGGTTGTTGTGAAATTTATTAAATTGAAATTTTAAAAGGTATAATTATTATAACTTGATTTTGGGGTCAAGGTGAATTAAATGATTATTTCAAGTATAAATGAATTGAAGGAAATATTTAGTTATTTGTAGTTTGAGTTTTATTTAAGTGATAAGGGATTTATTATGTAAATTATTTCAAAACAAAATAATAGAAATATAATTGTTGGATCGAAATTATCAAATTTAGTATTTTGAAATTTTGGAATATTTAAAGCCTTGAAATATATTGAAATTGAAATGTTTTATCGCAATCGAAATATTTCGAAGTTATGAATTTCAAAGTATTATGTTTTTAAAAGTGTTATAATTTCAAATGTTTGGCTTCGAAGTGTATAAATCTGAAAGTGCTATGATTTTGGAAAAGGGATATATATTTGAAATAAAAATGATATTATATTGATTTGGATTTTATAAAAATGATATCATATTTATTTGGTTTTTGAAAGGAAAATGATATCGTATTTATATGGTTTTGAAATGGATATTATATTCTGGTTTTAAAAGTATAAACTATTTTGCGGTGTTGTAATAACGTTTGGTTGTTAAAGAGACCGGGATCGGAAGTTGTCTACTCTCTGCCAACTTCGAAAACCACTTTAACAACTGTGTACACAATGGAGATTGCAGAATGAAGTAGGATGGTGGCGGCGTTTCCTTTGAGGTAAATACGTGGACCCGACTCTCGTGAGTTGGCATAAGGTGGCTAAAGCAGGAGCAATTGACAGGCAAATGAGGTAGCACCTTTGATCGGGCACATCTCTTCGATATTATACTCTGACTTTTGGATTGATTCGGTGGTCACTTTTGATTTTTTTATTTAGGGGCGTGGCTCGAGGTGGGCTGGTAGCTGCGGCTATGTGTTACCACTGGCCTAGAAGCGTAATTGGTATATCTACCCTGGCATTGCCTAGTTGTGCCATGTCACCTACCATAGCGCCCCTTGTACGAGTTTGGTTTTCTCCCGTAGCCCGTGTGGTATCCTCTGGTGGCTTCCCGATCAGGAGGAACCATGATACTGGATGGACTATTGGGACTATTACGTGTTAAGGTGGAAAATGTAAAGCTTTAACGCTATCTAAAAGTAAGTTTACATTACTATAGACATTGTATTACTACATAGTAAATAGTTTAACGGATCCTTAGGAGATGTGAATCTCGAGCATCTCTTAAGTTATTGCACTCATGTTGACACTGGGTAGGAGATGTCAAATCCTGAAAACATCTCTGATGCCGTTCCACTCATATTATTTACAGTTGATTTAACTTACATAAGATCTTTTAGTCCTGACTCGAATGTTTTGTCTTTTCAATTCGCTCGGGTCAGCCTGAGTATTTCAGGATTCGAAGACTTTCCTTCTAGAGGAAGAAGACGAAGTTGTATTATTATTTATTATATTATTCCACTACATCATTGTTCCACTGCATTATTTATTATTCTCTGGTATGTGTAACTCTGATATGTATTGTATAAGTATAATCGAATATTTTGTAAAACAACTTCATGAACTGTTTATTTTATTATTATGTTTGATCGTTCCGCTGCAGGATTCGATTTGTTTATTTCTTTCTCCCTTTTCTTATTCACCCCAATAACAATTCTCTCTTTTGTATGGTTTGAGTCTGACATGTGCAGTTTATCTTCGATTTAAAACGTACAAAAAGACGGGATGTTACGATTCCTTTTGAAACGTATGTATAAAATTCTAATCATTTTCTACATATTGGACATAAATTAGTAGTCATTGAAAATTTTACTTGTGCAGACGGTCTACAACAACATTGCAAGCGGCTACGTATACAACAAGAGAAAGCCAGTAGATCTAAACAGTAAGGCTGAATCTATTCCTCTAAACTGTAAACCTTGAACTCATTTCATTAAATTAAAAATAAAATAAAGCACGCTTCACAAATTTAGAAAGCTTTTTAAGTCCAAAAAGTGTTAACGTAAATTTGGCATTTTGTATGAATAGTACATGATGCACTTTTCAACTAACAATCATGAAGAAAGATCAAAAATCAAAAAAATAAACCTTTCATTGTATGTGTTCTATGATTTATCAACTAAAATGTTGAGATATATACAAAAACTCTCATGGAAATTGCTCTAAACAAATTTAAGATACTATATTCTTCAGAGAAGTAAGTTGAAATAAGCTTTTAAAAGCAGTTGAGGTCAAAGACGCAGCTTATTCCCTCAGATGATAAAAGATATTTACAGATATATAGTTAAATGAGTTTCCCAAGAATAGAAATATGGAAAAAACTTGAAAATCAAATATAGGTCTATTCCCAATGTTGCTTGCAGATTTTATAATTGAAGAAAAATTTGGGAATTCAGGCATAATAATTTATATCAAAGTTAAATTGAATGTTCAAAAATTTATTACCTAGACAACAGTAAAAAAGTGTGTATTTTCATTCAAATAGTAGGCATATTATCACAATCATACAAAAAGACATATGTAAATTTATTTAAGCGAAAACATCATTGATACTATTGTAGAATTAACATAACAGCTTACAATATATTAAAATTAAATTCTATAGTTTAAAACGTCCTAAAAGATATGCATGACATAATGATATATCTAAAATCGCTTTATAAATACCAAAGTACTTATTGTAATGCGATGACCTAATAAAGAAACTGAGAAATTAAAAGCCAATTTTGATCACCAATAAGCAAAAATAAATGCAGCTGCACAAAACATGGCTTTTCGAGGAAACAACATCAATGTTGGAAAACTCATAGGATTTTGAATTAAATTAATTTCAACCATGTAGCTGTTAGTTCTGCAACTTGGATGAATTGAAAAACAATCACATATCGATTACATTTAAAACCATGCTTTAATTTCATTGGCATAATCAAGGTAAGATATCATTATATTCAATCTAGTATTTTTGAAATGACCTGATAATAGATGTGCTTTTTAGAAAGATTTCCAACTGTTCAAGAGAGACAGAAATTGAGATGATGAAGTTAGTAATTTAACCATCCAGACCTTATAATATGTTGATTCACACACACACATATTTATATATATGTATATGCATATGTGCGTGTGTGAGAATTATATCATTGTTTTTGGTAAATAAATTGAATAAACTTGTTGTAATTATATTGCCAATTTTACTATTCAACTTTATTCTAGCACATCTTATCGTAAATTACAAACTAATAACAATAATATAGATTGGTACTTAATTTTTATTACTGCACTTCTATTTGGTCCTAATTGAAGCAAATGAATTGCATTAACAACAGGCGGACAAAAAATCCTCAATTTTTACCTAAACATCTAAAAGTTTGTGCAAGGCACATATTTTTATTCTTGTTCTTGCAACTTATTATAGAATAAAATATGCCGCAATGCGTATAATTAATTAATTATAGCGTGTTATCTTATATTGGCCTAGTGTTGTTATTTTAGTGACTTGGGTCGGAAATTAGATGTCGTTAAAAAGATGTATATTTATTTTGTTCTCGCATTAGATTTATCTGGAAGAAAAGAAAATAAGCGAAGAACCATGAAGCAAAATTAAACCATTAAATAGTATAAAGGGAAGGTAAATCCCGAGAATATCAAATAGTGAAACTGAATGATGTAATGGATTACAAAGACATAGGTTCAACAAACTTACACAAATCTTGGCTTTTTCTAGTTCGAGAATAGCTCGAGCACATGATGTTTTATTTGTTTAAGTTGTTCTTTGAACTTGTTTTACTCCTAGGCTAAATTGAGTTCTGAATTTATGCAAACTCACTGGTCAGTAGTGGTATTCCAAGGAAGACTGAAAAGCCTTTTTCTGAGAATATACCTTGGTTCTCCATCTTCATTACCAGTCAACCGAAAATTCACCCTCAACAAATAACTAACAACTGCTTACACATATAGAAACCGAGCACTTGATGAAATTCTAAAAAGTTATCAAAAATACCAATATATATAAGGGAAAAGAAACCTTCGTTTTAAGTATTAAACTTGGTATAAACCTACTTCAGCGTCTGCGCTTTGATAAAATGTAGGAACTTTTGCAAGCAATCAACA
This sequence comes from Allium cepa, assembly GCA_030765085.1. Taxonomy (NCBI): domain Eukaryota; kingdom Viridiplantae; phylum Streptophyta; class Magnoliopsida; order Asparagales; family Amaryllidaceae; genus Allium; species Allium cepa. The sequence continues at coordinate 407,134,284 of CM060939.1, read as the reverse complement.
TTTAGTAATTGACAGCATGAAGCTTTCCTAAAATTTTGCCAATTGAATTTGTGCACATTTTTATACTTATCTAATTTGGTATAATTGTATTCACAAATCATTAACAAGATTTCTTAATTTAAACCATTACTTTTTCTATCTTTTTCCAAAAGATTCCATACTTATAACTTCCTTCAAATTAATATCCATTTTTAAGGATCTAAGCACTTTCACAAATCCATTCAAAAGGTTTAAGGCTAATGTTACTCATACGTTATCACTACAATCCCAAAACAATTTCACTTATGCTTATCTTTAAAACATTCTTTTAAATATCTATTTACATTCAAAAGTATAATATAAAAAGGGTTAAAGACCAATGTTACTAAAATATTGTCACAACAAACCAAAATCCAATTTTACACTTGTTACTATCTGTAAAAACATTTGTTTAAAGATCCAACTTAATATTTGACCAAGTTCAATAGTCGCTAATCGACTCTCCACTTAAAACGATCGCTAATAGAAATTATGATTCGTATACTTAACTCGCTTTCAACATTCCAACTTATATTATCCCTCGTTCTAGAGTGAAGCGGTAAGAGCACTGGCTGCATATCAAAGCCTTGCCTAGTAACTTTATTCTTGACTCATACAGATAGATAAGTCTACATCATCGTCTTTTAATGTTAAATATAGTATTAATGATTTTCATAACTTTATTCTTGACTCATACAGATAGATAAGTCTACATCGTCGTCTTTTAATGTTAAATATATTATTAATGATTTTCATAAACTAGTAAGAAATCAACATGACTAACACATTTTCGACATTTCCGATAACTATTTCCTGATGAAGAAGGAAGCCGATAGGTTAGAGCTTTATTTCTTCTATCCCTACTTGAATATCAATCGTAATTCTCAAAAATAGATAAGCCAACTTTGTCGACTTTTAGTGCTAAGCATAGTTAATTACTTTTTTAAATAAGTAATTAAATAGAATAGCCACTAAGAAATTCATAACCCCTTTCTAAACTGTAACATCCCGGAAATTTTGTTAAATTAAATTCGTTAAATTGTTTGAACTTTTAAAAAAAAATTAATTTGAGAATTCCAAAAGAAATAAAAATTGTTGATATTAATATTACACATTTATGTAGAATTAAATAAAAAGAAATATTGATGGTTAAGTTTAAATAAAAGATTAAAAAAATAATAGTAATAAAGAAAAAAACATTTTATAAATAAGAAATTGGTTTTAAACAATAATTTAAAATATGTACAAATTAAATTTTTAAACCTTTGAATAGAACTAAAAAGAAATTATGAATGTAAGTTGTGATAAAAATTATAAAATAAAATCACATTGTTATTAAGTGACATATGGCATACATGTGAAAGTGGAATTCATAAATCAGGAAACAAAGTAAACAAACAAGTTGCAAAAGGAATATACAAACCAGGAAAATAAGTTATGCAAGCCTTAATATAAAATAAAACCTGTACATTATCTTTTATTTACATCATCTCCATTCGTCCATAGCAAAGAAAACAAATCTATAAAGTAAAATAAACTTTGTACTTACAAAAATAAAGTAACATTACCTGTTTAAACATACAAGGAGGCATGGGTCAGTAATGCTTCATTTAATGCTCTCATTAAATGCTATTACTCCTCAGCCCATACACAAACATACATCAGCCAATTCAAGCATGGGTTAGTCAATATAAAAAGAAGTATTATACCTACCTATATGCAGTATGCAAAATCTATTATATATATACATGAACATCTCTCTGTTTTACATTCGTTAAACAAATCATAACAAAGAACGGAAATTAAAGAGAAAAGCAAACATCACTTTTTATTCAAGCTTGAGAACAATTTACTGAAGGAAGAAAAGAGAGAAGAATCAAAACTGCATTTATTATCAAAACCAAAGTGCTCTCTGTTTCAACAAATATGTGAGTAACATCAACCTTTTAAAAAATTTAACGAACTTGACTTAGTTGCATTTACACCTGGAAAACAATTATAATTTTATATATTTTAATGCTCTGAGAGTATACATAAGTTTATAAACAGTTTTATTTTTGATCTGTGTAAATTTACTTACTTGTTCTCTGTTTTTGTTTCAGAGTTGAGTAGTTAATCAAAAACTCAAAATACTTTCATCCTACCATTGTTAGACTTAGAACTTGAACAAAATTAGTTAGTTTAAACATAATCAAGATTTTAAAACCCGTTACAAGCTAAACAGTGAGGTAATGTCTCTGTGAGCTCAGTTTTACAATGGAAGGCTAAACATATGGAAAATTCGAACAATTCAAAACATTGATTCAATTTCATAACTTGAATCCCCACTGAAAATCATGATTTTTAAACCAAAAACGAAGATTTTTAAATGGGTATTTTGTGTGCAGTTCGTAAGTGAATAAAAACTATATTTTTACAAATTTAGGATGATTGAATAAATTTTAATTGTTGAAACTTGAGTTGAAGCAAGTTTAACCCTTTATGATTTTGGGAAAAATGCTAATAATTTTTTCAATGCATGGATTTTGAGGTTGAATCAAATATAGGCTTTGGGTTCCAGTTTTTCTCGTGTTCTGTAAGAATTTGATTTTGCCACTGCGGAGCGTTCGAGTGGTTCGCGATTCAGGGAGATGGTCGAGGAGAGTATGGCGATGACGTGGACGAAGTGGCGTCGCCTCTATGGGTTGGGGTTAGCCGGACGTGGCGATTTGCTGTCGAGTGTTTGGGTTTTGGTTCGAGTTTCAGGGTTTTTTTCGTTTTCGTACTTTTCATGAGGATCTGGGTTTCGAATTTGAGTGAGAGGTCGTATTGTGGTTTGCCGAGTTAGGTGGTGTTCGCCAGAACATTGGCCAGAGGCTGTGCACGTGCACAGCGTTGGTGTGGATGTCAGGCAGCTTTCGCGTGTGCCTGGCTTCGGGAGAGACTCGAAAAAATTCGTGAAGTGCTTCGGGTTTTCTCGCGTTCAAAGGTGTTGGCCCTGTACAAATTAAGTTTTAACTTAGAAAAAAAAAGAAGAAGGAACAGACGCGGGGAGAGAGAGAAGAGGGTCGGGAAAGTGACGAGGAGGGCACGGGTGTTACTCTAGTGAAGCCATATTTTTACTCGGGCTTTTGAAAATTTGGGTTAGGCCCAATAAGATTTGAATAATTTCAATGTTAAGTAAATTTTTGTATTCCAAGGTAAACAATGTCGATTTATGTTAAGTGAAAACTTATTATGAGTTTACATCATTTAATAATGTTTTTAAAATTTAATTAACCCTTTATTTAAATGATTAAATCTAATATAAGAGTTTGAATTAATTTACATTAGAACTTTTAAATGCAACAATAAATTGATTCTTAAGATATAAAGAAGATTTTTCAAATAATAATTAAGGTGAATAATTTTTATTAATTTATGATTTTGAAAGAAATTAAGAAGGATATACAATTTATAATTAAATTGATAAATAAACAAATAAGTGTTCAAATTAAATTATAAATTAAGAATTTGTTATTCAGATAAATTTAAGTCGACAAATCAAATTTGGCGGTTAAATAAAATAACTAATTTTGAAACGATAAATCGAGTAAATTAAGATTTAATCTATTTATCCAAATTCTTATCATTAATTTAAATTAATTTTGTGGTAAATTTATTGAAATCACATTGGAAAGTAATTAACTATTGTTGTGCACTATATTGATATTTCTGTTCTGTTTGTGATACTGTGTGATGTAATTGCCATGTACTGCACTGTGATTTTGGTTTGTTCTGTATTGATGTGAAAACCCTGTTGCCCGTAAAACGGCATTTAAATTTCGATGCAACAGGGAATCGGATTTCAGTTCGTTATCCGAAACCCACATCGAACCTGTGAATTTTTGTGAACGACATATCCACATGTTTTTAAAATTGACGCTCACTATTCGAATTAGCCGGGAAAGGACCTTTGTGTCGTATAACCCATTTTGAATATGTGATACGACGTTATGGATAGCATTTGAAGACCGGTGTTGAAGACTGGGTATTTGCGAGAGCGATAGGACGACCTGTCGAATAACTCTGCACCGAGTTGCACCGGTATAGAGTTCTCCATATGTGATGCGGAATAAGATCGGGATTGTGGATATCCGGATTGCGATGACTTCTTTGGAAGTGCCTTCGGTTCTGTTCGAGCCCATAACAGACTTGTATGGATTGTATGTCCGACATTACAAATTGAGATATTGTAACTACCCATGTAAATTCGATGTTTAAAATGAATATAATTAATAGGATTTTTAATTTAAATTTAGAAAGGAATAAAAATCTTAGTTATTTATATGAAAGCGTATGTGAAATTTGATGTACCAAGGGAAATTAGAATTTACAAATTTAACTATATATTGTAATTAATAGAAATAGTGGAAATTGTTGCATTGGATATAAGTTAGAATAAGTAAAGTAATGCAAGTATTGGATTTAACAATGAAATAAAATATTGATTATGGGTATTGAATGTAGATGGGTGAAATAAAGAAATGCAGGACAATAAATAATTTATTTAATACAATCCCTTTTATTTGTTAACAATTGTAAGGGTTAATTAATTATGAAAATTTGGAAATAGGTTTAAATTGTATGTTAGACAATCAAATTTCAATAATTAAAGTTAGTAATTAATGGATTAAATGGAATAATTAATTGGAGTTAAGATCTAAATTTGTATGTGAGCACTAATTGATATTGGAATATAAAGGGGTAAATTTATAGTATAAAATGTAGACATCACCTTTAAGATGATGGGTTTATAATTGATGCATAATAGGGAAATCAAATGAATGGGTTTAATTGAATAACAATTAGAAATTAATGAATGAAGAGAAATTTTAAGGGCGTAACTGTTTTCGTTAAATTAATTTTGGTAACAAATTGTATTTAATATAGATTTAACGTTGTAACGACCCGTAAATTTCGACAATTAAATTTTTAATTAAAAAGGATTTTGAAATTTAAATTTTGTAGAAAAGGGAAATATATATATATATACATATATAAAGGAGGTAAATTAATACTAGATGAACGCTAAATGAAAATTTATAGCAACGGTAATTAAAAATCTTAATTATTGTTAAATTTAATAGAAATCTAATGATTGAGATAATGGAAGATTTATACCCTTGTGTAAGTTGCATAAATAAAGGAGAATTAAATTTATAATTAATAATGAATTGTAGAAACGGTTATTTAACTTAATTGTTGAAAGGTTAGGTGAAATATCAATAAAGGAATAGTGTAATTTGTTGCACTTGAATAAAATATAAAATAAAGAATTAAAGACAAAAATTTAAATTACCTATGTATTAGTAAATTGGTAAAACGGTAACTGTATAAGAATTAAGATAGTAATACAAATGGCAGTTGCTGGACAACCAATTTAATGCAAATTCAAATGTGATTGAGACGACTGTTGGGTTTTAATGGAGTGTAAATAAATAGTGAAAAACATTATAATATCTTAATTTAAATATGATTGTTTAATTAATACTAAAAGAATAAAATTGAAATAGTATTTAATGTAATAATAACTATAATAAATTGCAATTGTATAATGGAAGTAAATTGTTAATAAATGGATGTAAATATTAACTAATTAATGGAAATAAAATATAAATGAATGTTTGGATAAGATCATAAGTAAATGCAATTAGGTAGCATGTATTGGAAATAAATTTCATTTAAATATTGAGAAATTTTAATGTTGTTATTAAGAAAAACGTTACTTTAGTAATTTTTAATATAGTAACGGGTGTGCGAACGCGAATTAATGGAAACGTAAAACTTATTTTAAGTGAGTATTTGAGTGTAGACTTATGAAATAGATTAACGACAATAAATTTTTGTACGTTATTTATTCTATTAGTTTGTTAAGTTTTATTTTGATCAATTTCAATTAATGCACTAAATTATTGCAGTTAGTGTGGAATATTGGTAAGTGAATAAATAAGATGTAACCTAGATAAATTTCCATTCATAATATGATGATTAATGTGATATAAAGAATGAAACCAAAATGGAATGAATTAATTGAGGTTCTAACTTTATTTATGCGTAAAGTTAACAAAATTTCCAATAAAATTTAGATACGGTAAGTTATGCAAATAAAAGATGAAATTTTGAGAAATATTTATGTATTGAAATATAAAAGAAATGTTAATTAGGTAGTTGAGTAATAATTGATTTATTTTGAGTTGTAATCCAATAAAATCAAATTTATTAGAATTTATTGCAATTAATTGGATTAATTGCAGTAACCTTTGGAAATTGGAACTTAGTAAAAATAATCTGGATTGGATTTCAAATAAATAGGTTAGGGTGAGTAACTGAATTACATACTATGAATAAGTAAACAAGGAAGATTAAATTTAATTAATATAAAATAGTTGATTTATTGCAAATAAAAGATTATGTAAATATTTAGTTAGGTGGAATTAAAGATAATTACATAATAAGGTATGAATCCACTGCTAATTTTATTTATGGAAATGAAAAGAGTACCAAAAACAAGCTTTGTCAGTATATTTAAGTTTAATGTATAATAATAAGTTAATGGTAATAAAAGAAGTTTAAACATCTGTTAATAGAGAGTTGAGTTTAAATCTAAGAATATTAAGAAGTAGATTTTTGAATACAATATTTGATCCATCCACTTAAAATGTATAGATAGGATAATCGCTGATTTTTTATTTAAGTAGTGCAAACGGAGATTTATCTATTTATTGGAATTGGAATTTATAAGTGTATAAATAGGAAATAAGTGAAATTTATTTTAAATATTCATAAATGAAGATTTAGATGAAGGTGAGAATGGTAATGCTTTAAATAGTAGAGACGTACACAAATCAATGTAGGTAATTAGAAATAAAATGTTGTCGAAACGATAAAACGTTTCTTGTGAAAAATGGATGACATAACGAAAAAGGGTAATGTATTCACTTGAATATAAATTGAAACTTATTTAAGGTATTAATTACAATGGATAGAGATTTTGGGTAACATTGTAAATGATATGTAAGTAATGCAAATGTATGTCACTTATCAGGGATTAGGATGAATTAAAAATTTGTATCATAGGAATTACCTGCCTATTTGTTAATAAAAATTTGAATGGTTAGTAAGTGATAATAGATTAAGTGTACATTAGTGGAATTGAGGTAACGTTGGTTTTAATGTTGAGAAAATAAATGGGTATAGTAAAGTTTAAGTGAAATTGTAAGTATGTATAGGGGAATGAATTATTGCAGGGAAATATTTGGTAACCATTGCAATAAATGTAAATTTGTGTGCATTAATATGAAATTTAGTAATAGGTGTGAATAACTTAAATTTCTTCATAGGATAAAGAATGATGGAAATAACGTTTAATTAATATATCGGGATTTAATTGATCATAAATGGTTGATTGCAAATCAAATGAAAAATGCTTAAATGGGAATTAAGTTATTTATTCATTTGGATTTAAAGCATGATTGAAATTTTTGGAAACTGAATAAAACGTTTTATGTTGATTGAAATTTAAGTTGGAAGTAATTAAGATAAATAAAATATGTATAATATGGAATTCAAATATACATAGAAATGTGGATTTTAGTATGTAAACGTAATCTATTGAGAATGGATAGAAATTTAATCTGTAATTATTACAGTAATTTAGAATTTAGTTGAAATTGGAAATTTATCTACGTATTTGGAAATTTATGGAATTGTGAATATATATATATGGAAATTTAAATGAAGCATCTAATTATACATGTGTGAATACGCTTAAAATGCAATGTAAATGTTGAGAAAGAAATAATTTAATCCGTAACGTGTATAATTAATATCCTTTTGGGACCACTTCTGTTTGCACGTTAAAATTCGTGCACACCTATCCTGTTGCGATCTATCTATAAATATGCTGTGATAAACCCTAGCCTCCTTTCTATTGTCAATTGGCTGTACGTTCATTTTTCTTCATCTCTTTCTCTTCCTCAATGGTTACAAAACCTAATCTATCTACAATTCAAATTTTCTAATAAAATTCAAACTCTCCACAAAAATTCCAGAAAATTTATGATAAAGTTCTCGAGACACGTAATCTGCTGGTACAATTCGTTTTCTGTTTTGGATATTCGTTTGACCAGAAAAAATTCGACGATGTGCTGTAGCTTTTAGCTGACGTGGCCATTGAAGTTAAGTGGGTTCTGTTTTATTTTATTTTATTTTATTTTTGTTTTTGTTTTCAAATCGTTTAAAATGAATATTTTTTTCATACGTTCTCCGATTCACGCGAAATTTCTTTTGTTACGATCATAATTTAATTCCAGATCCATTGACGCTGGTTTGGACAAATTCTGAGACCGTCGAATTTTTGGGTTTAAATCGGATTTAAATTCGATTTAAATTCAAAAGGTGAGTGTTTTAACCCACTCACAACTACTAGAAGCTTTTATGTTTGTTAAATTAATTTTAGAAATGAATAGAAATTTATTTATGAGTATTTGGCATGTTTATTTTATTCATATCTGTTGAATTGCATTTATTAAATTTAACTGTTAATTTAATTAATTTATTGCGTATAAATTTACAGTTAAAATTTATTTGTTTGTATATGAACTGCTAGTTAACAGTTATATAATTTATTACTGAATATAGACTGTAGATTAATAGCTGTTAAATTTAATTTGAATAAAATTGCCAGTATTACCTGTTATGTAGTACCAAAAATAATATTGTTATTGATTGATGATTGCGATTTGGATGATGGATGATGTTGATGAATGGATGTTTATTGTATATCATTAAATTGCAAATTATCATGCATATTTCATTTCATTCGGGATTGTGGTTTGAAATGATATATAACCGCAAAATTTTATATTTTTTTAAATTGCGGATTGAAATGATAAATATCCGTATCACTTGACCATAGGATAGAAAATTTTATACAGGCACCGCGGTCTATATATAACTATTTTAATGTGATTTCTATGGTTTGGATGGAATACGGTTTCTAATAATCTTAAATTTTATATTGTATAAATATTATTCTTCCATATATATACATATGAAGTTGAAAATTTTGAAATTAAAAGGTGTATAAAAATCTTTATTTAAAAATGGAAGAAAATTAAGAAAATGGAGTTTGATAATTTATATCATATGTTTAAATGTTAAGTTTGGAAATTTTAAGATATGATATTTATAATTGGATTTTTCCCAAAAATAAATTGAAATGAATATTCTAGTATAATTTGAATTGGGAAAATATTTATATTTTATTACTAGAAATTGAAGTCTTATTATTTATGGATTTTATGTGAATATTCAAGACTAATTAATAGAACAATTGATCTGTTGAAAGAATAAAATCCAATTTTAGTTTGAAATATTGTTACTCAAAATGGATATACGTATATATAAATAAATTGAAGTGGTTTTGGAACTTGAGAGAGATAATATAAATTTTGGTTTAGACTTTAATAAAGAAATGTATTTGTAAAGCCATGAGAACTATTTTCTTTACAAAGTAACATTTAAGTTAAACCATTTAATTCATATACCGTTGAATGTCCAAACCATTCAAGTTTTTTTTAGAAGTTATGGTTTTAAATTGTGATTTTCAAAATATTATGCTTTGAAAATATTTGATTTTCAGACGTTATGAAGTTAAAGCATTATGATTTTGGAAAAGAATTATATTTGGGATAAGTGATAAAATATGGTTTTGAGTTTTGAAATGATATCGTATTCATGGTTATGAAATGGAATGTTTATTCTGATTTTTAAAGTATAACCTATTTTTAAATGACCGCGGTGTTATAATAACGATGGGTTGGCAAAGAGACCGGGATCGGATATGGACATACTCTCTGTCGATACCGAAAACCACTTTGACTAACCGTGTACGCGGTGGAGATTCCAGAATGAAGTAGGTGGTGGCGACGTTTCCTGTAAGGTAAATACGTGAAACAGGAGCGATTCTCAGGCCAATGAGGTCATTCCTCTGATCGGACCCTCCTCTTCGATATTATACTTTGACTTGGATTGATTCAGTGACCACTTCTATATTTTGATTTTGGGGAGTTAGTCCGAGGTGGGCGGTAACTGCGGCTACGCGTTTCCACCAGCCTGGATAGCAATTGGTATATCTACCCTGGCATTGCCTAGTTGTGCCGTGTCACCTACCATACCGAGCATTTACTACGAGTTTCTATTTGTGTCGTACCTATGGAGTATCCTCTGGTAGCCTCCCGATCAGGAGGTATTACGGTACTGTATAGACTATTGGCATTTTACGTGTTAAGGTGGAAAATGTAAAGCCTTAACGCTATTTAAAAGTAAGTTTATTTTATAAATAGACACTATTATAATAGCGCAATAAACTACATAGTAAATAGTTTAACGGATCCTTAGGAGATGTAAATCCCGAACATCTCTTGAGTTACTGTACTCATATTTATTTCTGTTAATTTAACTCACATAAGATCTTTTAGTTCTGACTCGAGTGTTTTTGTCTTTTCTAATTCGCTCGGGTCAGACCGAGCGTTTCAGGATCGAAGACTTTAGCTTTGGAGGACGAAGACGAAGAATTCGTATTATTATTATTTATCGTATTGCACCACACTCATACTGTTCCGCTGCATTGATTGTATTGGTATGCATAACTCTGATATTTATTGTATAAAGAAGAATCAAGTGTTTTGTAAACCATTTATGAACTGTATATTTATTATTATATATTACCCTTCCGCTGTGAGATTCTATTTTGTTTTTATTTCTTCTCTGTCTTTCTTATTTACCCCATAACAATCCGCCCTTCCGTTATGTTTTGAATTGGCACGTGTGTCGGTTTAAAGTGTGCGAAAAGGCGGGATGTTACAAACGTTGTGTGATGTATTTAAGTAATAATTGGAGAACAATGTAAATTATATCCGTGAATGGTCAATTCAATTAAACAACAAGATTTTTAAATAAATAAACGTTTTTATTTAGGTTTCAATTTGTTAATTTATGAAGTTTAATGGGAAATCAATTGCAATAAATTTCCCTAATTTATGCAGTTAGAGGAGATTTAGATTTGCATTATAGATGGAAGTATAATCTAAATTGATAGGTAACAAACTTAAGAATAAAATTTAGAGCTAATAGGTGGCAAATTTATATAGTTGTTTATTTACGTAATGTGTACGTAAGCTTTGGTAAACCGATTTCTATCGATCCAAATCTAACGATTTGTTAATATAGATTTAAGTATAGGAGCAGTATTTATTAATTGAATTGAAGTATTGCAAAATAAATGAAATTCAACGTTTAATATTACATTATTGTAAGTAAGATAATATGTGTAAGTATTGTTAAGGTTATTCATATTTGACAAATTTATTGAGTTATAAGGATTGATATATAAATTAATGTTAGTTTAGGATATCGTTACTTGGTGATTTATTATAGAGTAACGGGAGTGTGAACGTAAAATAATAAAAGCATAGATTTATGGTAGGACATAATTTATGGTTTTGGGAATTTAAATCCAAAGATTTATTTATTTGAGGAAATAATACGTATTAAATCTCAACTTGATATAATCAATGCAAATTTAGTAATTAAAAATAAATTACAAGTTGGTAATTTAGGATGTTTGTGAGTAAATTTGCAGGTAAGATAATTTTTAAAGTTTTACCCATTCGTATAATTTATTTAAATATATATAAATCAAATGGCAACATTGTGTTAATAATAGTCGTAAGTGAATTTGAACGCTAAAGGGGCAACAATCGTTTTAGGTTAATCATTTATTTAATATATTAAGTCTAGACTGGTAATTGATTGAAATAAAAAAAAATTGTTTTATTAATGTGACTTAGTTAATAAAGAGGAATTTATATGAAATGAAGCATGCATGAGAAATGCATTATAATTCAATGTTATGTTTACCCATTAAATGTATACTAGGTTAAGTATCAAATAGAGGGAAAGAAAAGTAAATATTGAATTGATTGATGAATAAGTATTCATTGGATAGAAATTTAATGTAAAGTTGATATTAATTGTATAAAATCTATCTAAGATAATGAATTGCAATAAATTGTGGGTTGATAATAAGGTGTGAATGGAAATTTGATTTGTTATATTAAATGAATAGATTCAAATTGTATGTAGATAATAAATTGCAATAATTAAAGTTGGTAATAAATGGAATATCAAACTATTCATAAAGTGAATATAAGTAGATGTAACAAATGAATAGGAAATGCTAGTTATTCATAAAGTGAAGGAATGGAACCTAGATGGAATAAGAAATTGGATTTAGAATCTTAATTTGTAGATGTGCATATATTTATAAATGGATTAATTTATGAAATAAAATGATAAGTAATTATAATATTGTTATTAATAATAGACGTTACTTTAAGGATAATTAATGTAGTAACGTAAGGTGAAAATGTAAATTAAAAGGGAAACGTAAAATTTAGTTAAGGTAGTAATTTATGAATTGGGAATAAAATTCAAATGTTATATTAGGCAGTAAATCAATTTGGGAATAAATTTTTATTTAATTGGGGTAAATTGATATACACTAATGTTAAATATATACATAAGATGATGATTGATTTATTAAAGAGAATTGAATACGAATGGTATAAAATTTCATTTGAAATAAGATTTTTTAATTTATTGAATTTACTTTAATTAAAGGTAAACACTAAATTTTTTGCAATAAATCTTTATTTGATATGGAGGTTTGGTTAATAAATTTGAAGCTAATTGCAATCAGAAATGATAGGAATGGTAAGTTGACCATTTATTCATAATAAGATCTAAAAATCAAATAAATGGATTATTGGAATTTAAATTTGACAAATTGTGAATTTATTTAAATTCGGATCCATCTGTCTATTCCAACTTCATCTATAAATACCCCGCTAAACCCTAGCCTCCGCCTATTCTCATTTGTCTGCGCGTAAAATTTCATCAGCTCCTTCTCCTCCTCAATGGCAGACAAACAAATCCTAGATCCAAATAAAAATTCCAAACCAAATCAAAAGCTAAAATCCAAACTTCTCAGAATAATCTGGAAGCAAAACGCATGAGGGAGAGAGGGAAAGAAAGGGGGATGACGTGGCGCTTGAAGGTGTTCTTTTATTTCTATTCTTTTTTCTTTTTTTTTTGAAATTTCAATCACCATTAATGCGTATAACTTTCTCCTACGAACTCCGTTTCACGCGAGATTTTTTTTTGTTAGGATCGTAATAAAATTCCAGATCTTTTGACACTGGTTTGAACAGATTTGGAGACCGTCGAATTTTTGGGTTTAAATCGGATTTAAATTCGATTTAAATTCAAAAGGTGAGTGTTTTAACCCACTCACAATTTCTAAAAAATTTTATGTTTGTTAAATTGATTTTAGATATGAGTAGAAATTTATTTATGATTATTTGACATGTTTTATTCCTTATCTCTGTTAAATCGCATTTATTTAATTTAACTGTTCATAAATTTTATTATTGCGTATAAATTGACAGTTATAGATATTTATTTGCATATAAACTGTTAGTTTAATAGTTGTTAAATTCATTTTTGAATATAACTGCCAGTTATTACCTGTTATATATTATCAGATGTATATTGATATTGATTTATTATTGGATGATGATTGTGATATGGATGATGGATGATGAATGATGAATGGATGTTTTATTTTATATCATTAAACTGCAAGTTATCATGCATTTTTCATTTCATTCGGGATTGTGGTTTGAAATGATATACAACCGCAAAATTTTTATTTTAAATTGCGGATTGAAATGATAAACATCCGTATCACTTGACCATAGGATAGAAAATTTTATACAGGCACCGCGGTAAATATATATAATTATTTTTGGAAATGTTTTTCTATGGTTTTGTAAAGTTATATATATATATGGTTTATGAGATATTGATTTGGTTATTGATAAAGGCTATTATATATATATATAGTAATTTCCGGTTTTTAAGCTTTGTATAAATTTGATTTGAAGTTTAAATAAAGTTTGATTTTAAGATCAAATAAGATTAAACATTTATTTAAAATTTAATTTCTGGAGTTTTATGACTTAAATGAGAATAGATTTGGAAGATGAATATTATGTTAAATTGAAATTTAATAAAAATTAGAAATTTTAAAGGGTATGATTTTTATAACTTGATTTTTGTGTAAAGTGATTTTAATGAATATCAGGTTGATTAAAAGAATATATAATAAATTGAAAGATGATCCAGTTATATGAAGTTAAAGGTTTTCTTAAATTATATTGAATTCATTAAGCAAACATTTCAAGTCTAAATAAGAAGTAATTGAATTTGATACATATGGATTTGTCAAATGACTTGTTTTTTTGAAATGGTGAAATATTTAAAGCCTTGAAACATAAGAAGTGAAATGGTATTTGGAAGTGTAAATCGATATTTGAAATTGATTTGTGAAATCTAAAGAAGCTATTTTGTTTTATAAAAGTAGTTTAATATTTAACCATTTAAGAGGTGGAAATTTGTTTCAAAGCTATGTTTTTCAAGGTAGTATAATTTGGAAATATTATGTTCAAGAGTTGATTTCTAAATATTTTACTTTGGAAACCCTATGATTTTGGAAGGAATATATATTGGAAAAAATGATATCGTATTAATTCGGGTTTTAAAAGGAAATGATATCATATTTATATGGTTTTGAAATGGATATTTTATTCTGGTTTTAAAGTACAATTATTTTAAATGACCGCGGTGTTATAATAACGATTAGTTGGCAAAGAGACCGGGATCGGATATGGACATACTCTCTGTCGATACCGAAAACCACTTTGACTAACCGTGTACGCGGTGGAGATTCCAGAATGAAGTAGGTTGGTGGCGACGTTTCCTGTAAGGTAAATACGTGGACCCAACTCCCGTGAGTTGACATAAGGTGGCTAAAACAGGAGCGATTCTCGGGCCAATGAGGTCATTCCTCTGATCGAACGCACTCCTTCGATACTATACTCTGACTTTGGATTGATTCGGTGGCCACTATTGATTTCTTTGATTTGGGGGTGTTAGTTCGAGGTGGGCGGTAGTTGCGGCTACGCGTTACCACCAGCCCGGATATCAAATGGTATATTTACCCTGGCATTGCCTAGTTGTGCCGTGTCACCTACCCTAGCGCGCCTTATACGATTTTGGTTTTGTACCATACCTATGGAGTGCCCTCTGACGACGCCCAGTACGGGGGAGATTACGGTACTGTATAGACTATGGGAATATATTCTGTGTTAAGGGCTATATGGGTAACCCCTTAACGCTATTAAAAAGTAAGTTTATTTTACAAATAGACACTATTATAATAGCGCAATATACTACATAGTAAATAGTTTAACGGATCCTTAGGAGATGTAAATCCCGAGCATCTCTTGAGTTACTGCACTCATATTTATTTCTGTTAATTTAACTCACATAAGATCTTTTAGTTCTGACTCGAGTGTTTTTGTCTTTTCAAATTCGCTCGGGTCAGTCCGAGCGTTTCAGGATTTAAAGATTTAGCCCTGGAGGACGAAGACGAAGATTTATATTATTATTATTTATACTAGTGCACTACACACTGTTCCGCTGCATTGTTATTGGTATGTGTAACTCTGATATGTATTATATAAATGGTTTTGTAAACAGATTTATAAACTGTATATTTGATTATTATATTTTATCCTTCTGTTGTGAGATTCTGTTTAGTTTTTTTTCTTCTTTGTTTTTTTCTTATTTACCCCATAACAATCCGCCCTTCCGTATGGTTTGAATTGGCAGGTGTGTCGATTTAAAGTGTGCGAAAAAGCGGGACGTTACAGTTGGTATCAGAGCTTTGGTTTAGCGATAAACCTTAGCTTTGTGGGGTTTGACTCTTTACTAATAGGGTAGTAATACCCTATGGGAGTCGCTGAGTGTATATATATGAGAGAGCGTATTTGTTAGTGTTATAAAAGGTTTTAATATTGTGTTAATTTGTTCCGTTTGGTATTTATAAATTCTGGTTGGTGCATGGGACGCTGTGACATCAATAGGAATTTCTAAACACTTAATAGGACAGACCGACATAATACTTGTTTTTAATATAGGTGAATGAAATAATTTTTCCTATTATATTTTCTATATATAAAATAAAATTTTCAAATGATATCTATATTTGGTTGCAATATATTGGTTGTTAGGAATAAAATTTATAAATAATAGGTAAATAAGATTAAAAATAAATAAATGTAATTTGGGAATTTAGAACTTAAGTTCCGGGGTTTTTGAAAACTTCTTTCAAATGATTTGGAATATAATAATATTGTTATAAGTATTTTCTGATATAAATATTTTGATATAATTCGGAAGAATTGTTTTAAAGAAGATTTTGAAGAAAAAGTTTTGTACTTTCCTCTTTGTCGTTGGAAAATAATTTCGGTGATGGCGGCCGCATCGTCGACTTTCGTTTTCGAGTTTCGAAGGGGAAAGGCCACTGTAGTAAATTCTACTACAGATTCATTTTTAAAATATCTAAATTTTAAATTGTTTTAAAATAATTGGAGATATATGAGTTGTAAGAATATATTTATCTATTGTTTTAAAATAAAGTGAAAATTTAACCCGGTATTAAATTCTTAAATTTTCATTAATTAATTGTTTCAATTATTGTAGTGAATCGAAACATAGGTAATTAATAAATTAAAACCTGTAAAGGAAATAAGAGATTTAATGATAGGTTAAAAATGGTCTTAAATGAAAGTTGAAATTATAACTTATGAAATAAAGAATATTATTATTAAATGTTAAATTTACCATAGGCAATGAGAAGCTTGTATAACTTTCAAGTATATTCTTTAAAAACATATATAACTTACCAAATATTAAAAGTTGAAATGTTTAATTGGGAATGTAATGAAATTGTACAAGTAAAAGTAGGGAATGAAGTATTCAATGAATTTTCTATTATAAATGAGAATTTAATGTTTAAACTTAAGTATTAATTGAAAATTTACCAAGTAAATATAATTAAAGGTAAGTATGACAAATAGATGATTTAAACTTAAGTAATTAAAGGGTAACTAAATGAGATCATGCGACAATAAATAAATGAATAATTATAGTGAAAAGGGGGGAAACTGGCATGACCTTATTTAATGGAATTGAGAAATTTTAAGTAAATAGAAAAATAAATGACTGCAAAACGTTAGTGAATGAATTAATAAAATCCTTTACTTATGAGAATGGATATTATAAGGTTAAGAATCTAAGTGTAATTAAAAAAGGGTTAATATAATTAATTATAATAGAAATGTAAGCATTAAATAAATGATTGAAATTGAGAAGTGCATTAAATATAATACAAATAAAAGAAACTTACATGACCGGAATAAATAAAAATGAATAAATGTAAGTAATAAGTAGAAATAAAGGAAACAACCACTGAATGAGAAAATAAAATTTAAAGTTTGTTAGAAATAAATATAAATTATGAAAGGAAAATTTATGTGGTTTAAATAAAAAGAGAAAATCAAATAACAAAGGTATGAGATGAAATTATTAGTAAGTTAAGTTGATTGTTGTTTGAATTTGTTGTTGATGGTTGTTTGGGCAAGGGTACTTTAAAATTTGATTTGGGGTGAATGAATAATCTATTTGGTTTTATCTAAGACTGTTGAGTAAATGATGCGCTAGTAGTTATTCTTCATTCCGAACAATTTAAAAGTTTTGAACCCGAACAACTATTTGTTTGTTTGATTTAATGGTTGTTTTGTATGTGTGTGTATGCTGTTTGTTGAACTGATGGTTGTTGTATTGATTTGTTGTTAGGATTGAAACCACTTAAATATTTCACTTTATATAAATTGTAGCCCTTTGGATTATATAAGAAATTGCGGTATCTTAGAAATATTTTGAAATACTTTTCCAAACTTTAATAATCTAAATATAAATGATTAAATAGTTATAAATTAGGATATCTTATTTAAAGTAATTAATTTTGTAAATTTAATTGTTTATAAGATAAATATTTTGAATAAGATGTATTGTATTTAATTCTTCTTTTCCTTTTCGGAGACAAAAAGTTTTGAGTGGGGGAGAGTGTAATGACCCATGTAAATTCGATGTTTAAAATGAATATAATTAATAGGATTTTTAATTTAAATTTAGAAAGGAATAAAAATCTTAGTTATTTATATGAAAGAGTATGTGAAATTTGATGTACCAAGGGAAATTAGAATTTACAAATTTAACTATATATTGTAATTAATAGAAATAGTGGAAATTGTTGCATTGGATATAAGTTAGAATAAGTAAAGTAATGCAAGTATTGGATTTAACAATGAAATAAAATATTGATTATGGGTATTGAATGTAGATGGGTGAAATAAAGAAATGCAGGACAATAAATAATTTATTTAATACAATCCCTTTTATTTGTTAACAATTGTAAGGGTTAATTAATTATGAAAATTTGGAAATAGGCTCAAATTGTATGTTAGACAATCAAATTTCAATAATTAAAGTTAGTAATTAATGGATTAAATGGAATAATTAATTGGAGTTAAGATCTAAATTTGTATGTGAGCACTAATTGATATTGGAATATAAAGGGGTAAATTTATAGTATAAAATGTAGACATCACCTTTAAGATGATGGGTTTATAATTGATGCATAATAGGGAAATCAAATGAATGTGTTTAATTGAATAACAATTAGCAATTAATGAATGAAGAGAAATTTTAAGGGCGTAACTGTTTTCGTTAAATTAATTTTGGTAACAAATTGTATTTAATATAGATTTAACGTTGTGTGATGTATTTAAGTAATAATTGAAGAACAATGTAAATTATATCCGTGAATGGTCAATTCAATTAAACAACAAGATTTTTAAATAAATAAACGTTTTTATTTAGGTTTCAATTTGTTAATTTATGAAGTTTAATGGAAAATCAATTGCAATAAATTGCCCTAATTTATGCAGTTAGAGGAGATTTAGATTTGCATTATAGATGGAAGTATAATCTAAATTGATAGGTAACAAACTTAAGAATAAAATTTAGAGCTAATAGGTGGCAAATTTATATAGTTGTTTATTTACGTAATGTGTACGTAAGCTTAGGTAAACCGATTTCTATCGATCCAAATCTAACGATTTGTTAATATAGATTTAAGTATAGGAGCAGTATTTATTAATTGAATTGAAGTATTGCAAAATAAATGAAATTCAACGTTTAATATTACATTATTGTAAGTAAGATAATATGTGTAAGTATTGTTAAGGTTATTCATATTTGACAAATTTATTGAGTTATAAGGATTGATATATAAATTAATGTTAGTTTAGGATATCGTTACTTGGTGATTTATTATAGAGTAACGGGAGTGTGAACGTAAAATAATAAAAGCATAGATTTATGGTAGGACATAATTTATGGTTTTGGGAATTTAAATCCAAAGATTTATTTATTTGAGGAAATAATACGTATTAAATCTCAACTTGATATAATCAATGCAAATTTAGTAATTAAAAATAAATTGCAAGTTGGTAATTTAGGATGTTTGTGAGTAAATTTGCAGGTAAGATAATTTTTAAAGTTTTACCCATTCATATAATTTATTTAAATATGTATATAAATCAAATGGCAACATTGTGTTAATAATAGTCGTAAGTGAATTTGAATGCTAAAGGGATAACAATCGTTTTAGGTTAACCGTTTATTTAATATATTAAGTCTAGGCTGGTAATCGATTGAAATAAAATAAAATAAAAATTGTTTTGTTAATGTGACTTAGTTAATAAAGAGGAATTTATATGAAATGAAGCATGCATGAGAAATGCATTATAATTCAATGTTTTGTTTACCCATTAAATGTATACTAGGTTAAGTATCAAATAGAGGGAAAGAAAAGTAAATATTGAATTGATTGATGAATAAGTATTCATTGGATAGAAATTTAATGTAAAGTTGATATTAATTGTATAAAATCTATCTAAGATAATGAATTGCAATAAATTGTGGGTTGATAATAAGGTGTGAATGGAAATTTGATTTGTTATATTAAATGAATAGATTCAAATTGTATGTAGATAATAAATTGCAATAATTAAAGTTGGTAATAAATGGAATATCAAACTATTCATAAAGTGAATATAAGTAGATGTAACAAATGAATAGGAAATGCTAGTTATTCATAAAGTGAAGGAATGGAACCTAGATGGAATAAGAAATTGGATTTAGAATCTTAATTTGTAGATGTGCATATATTTATAAATGGATTAATTTATGAAATAAAATGGTAAGTAATTATAATATTGTTATTAATAATAGATGTTACTTTAAGGATAATTAATGTAGTAACGTAAGGTGAAAATGTAAATTAAAAGGGAAATGTAAAATTTAGTTAAGGTAGTAATTTATGAATTGGGAATAAAATTCAAATGTTATATTAGGCAGTAAATCAATTTGGGAATAAATTTTTATTTAATTGGGGTAAATTGATATACACTAATGTTAAATATATACATAAGATGATGATTGATTTATTAAAGAGAATTGAATACGAATGGTATAAAATTTCATTTGAAATAAGATTTTTTAATTTATTGAATTTACTTTAATTAAATGTAAACACTAAATTTTTTGCAATAAATCTTTATTTGATATGGAGGTTTGGTTAATAAATTTGAAGCTAATTGCAATCAGAAATGATAGGAATGGTAAGTTGACCATTTATTCATAATAAGATCTAAAAATCAAATAAATGGATTATTGGAATTTAAGTTTGACAAATTGTGAATTCATTTAAATTCAGATCCATCTGTCTATTCCAACTTCATCTATAAATACCCCGCTAAACCCTAGCCTCCGCCTATTCTCATTTGTCTGCGCGTAAAATTTCATCAGCTCCTTCTCCTCCTCAATGGCAGACAAACAAATCCTAGATCCAAATAAAAATTCCAAACCAAATCAAAAGCTAAAATTCAAACTTCTCAGAAAAATCTGGAAGCAAAACGCATGAGGGAGAGAGGGAAAGAAAGGGGGATGACGTGGCGCTTGAAGGTGTTCTTTTATTTTTATTCTTTTTTTCTTTCTTTCTTTTTTTTTTTTGAAATTTCAATCACCATTAATGCGTATAACTTTCTCCTACGAACTCCGTTTCACGCGAGATTTTTTTTTGTTAGGATCGTAATAAAATTCCAGATCTTTTGACACTGGTTTGAACAGATTTGGAGACCGTCGAATTTTTGGGTTTAAATCGGGATTTAAATTCAAAAGGTGAGTGTTTTAACCCACTCACAATTTCTAAAATTTCTTATGTTTGTTAAATTGGTTTTAGATATGAGTAGAAATTTATTTATGACTATTTGACATGTTTTATTCCTTATCTCTGTTAAATCGCATTTATTTAATTTAACTGTTCATAAATTTTATTACTGCGTATAAATTGACAGTTATAGCTATTTATTTGCATATAAACTGTTAGTTTAATAGTTGTTAAATTCATTTTTGAATATAACTGCCAGTTATTACCTGTTATATATTATCAGATGTATATTGATATTGATTTATTATTGGATGATGATTGTGATATGGATGATGGATGATGAATGATGAATGGATGTTTTATTTTATATCATTAAACTGCAAGTTATCATGCATTTTTCATTTCATTCGGGATTGTGGTTTGAAATGATATACAACCGCAAAATTTTTATTTTAAATTGCGGATTGAAATGATAAACATCCGTATCACTTGACCATAGGATAGAAAATTTTATACAGGCACCGCGGTAAATATATATAATTATTTTTGGAAATGTTTTTCTATGGTTTTGTAAAGTTATATATATATATGGTTTATGAGATATTGATTTGGTTATTGATAAAGGCTATTATATATATATAGTAATTTCCGGTTTTTAAGCTTTGTATAAATTTGATTTGAAGTTTAAATAAAGTTTGATTTTAAGATCAAATAAGATTAAACATTTATTTAAAATTTAATTTCTGGAGTTTTATGACTTAAATGAGAATAGATTTGGAAGATGAATATTATGTTAAATTGAAATTTAATAAAAATTAGAAATTTTAAAGGGTATGATTTTTATAACTTGATTTTTGTGTAAAGTGATTTTAATGAATATCAGGTTGATTAAAAGAATATATAATAAATTGAAAGATGATCCAGTTATATGAAGTTAAAGGTTTTCTTAAATTATATTGAATTCATTAAGCAAACATTTCAAGTCTAAATAAGAAGTAATTGAATTTGATACATATGGATTTGTCAAATGACTTGTTTTTTTGAAATGGTGAAATATTTAAAGCCTTGAAACATAAGAAGTGAAATGGTATTTGGAAGTGTAAATCGATATTTGAAATTGATTTGTGAAATCTAAAGAAGCTATTTTGTTTTATAAAAGTAGTTTAATATTTAACCATTTAAGAGGTGGAAATTTGTTTCAAAGCTATGTTTTTTGAAGGTAGTATAATTTGGAAATATTATGTTCAAGGGTTGATTTTTAAATATTTTACTTTGGAAACCCTATGATTTTGGAAGGATTATATATTGGAAAAAATGATATCGTATTAATTCGGGTTTTAAAAGGAAATGATATCATATTTATATGGTTTTGAAATGGATATTTTATTCTGGTTTTAAAGTATAATTATTTTAAATGACCGCGGTGTTATAATAACGATTGGTTGGCAAAGAGACCGGGATCAGATATGGACATACTCTCTGTCGATACCGAAAACCACTTTGACTAACCGTGTACGCGGTGGAGATTCCAGAATGAAGTAGGTTGGTGGCGACGTTTCCTGTAAGGTAAATACGTGGACCCAACTCCCGTGAGTTGGCATAAGGTGGCTAAAACAAGAGCGATTCTCGGGCTAATGAGGTCATTCCTCTGATCGAACGCACTCCTTCGATACTATACTCTGACTTTGGATTGATTCGGTGGCCACTATTGATTTCTTTGATTTGGGGGTGTTAGTTCGAGGTGGGCGGTAGCTGCGGCTACGCGTTACCACCAGCCCGGATAGCAATTGGTATATCTACCCTGGCATTGCCTAGTTGTGCCGTGTCACCTACCCTAGCGCGCCTTATACGATTTTGGTTTTGTACCATACCTATGGAGTGCCCTCTGACGACGCCCAGTACGGGGGAGATTACGGTACTGTATAGACTATGGGAATATATTCTGTGTTAAGGGCTATATGGGTAACCCCTTAACGCTATTAAAAAGTAAGTTTATTTTACAAATAGACACTATTATAATAGCGCAATATACTACATAGTAAATAGTTTAACGGATCCTTAGGAGATGTAAATCCCGAGTATCTCTTGAGTTACTGCACTCATATTTATTTCTGTTAATTTAACTCACATAAGATCTTTTAGTTCTGACTCGAGTGTTTTTGTCTTTTCAAATTCGCTCGGGTCAGTCCGAGCATTTCAGGATTTCAAGATTTAGCTCTGGAGGATGAAGACGAAGATTTATATTATTATTATTTATACTAGTGCACTACACACTGTTCCGCTGCATTGTTATTGGTACGTGTAACTCTGATATGTATTATATAAATGGTTTTGTAAACAGATTTATAAACTGTATATTTGATTATTATATTTTATCCTTCCGCTGTGAGATTCTGTTTAGTTTTTTTTCTTCTCTGTTTTTTTTCTTATTTACCCCATAACAATCCGCCCTTCCGTATGGTTTGAATTGGCACGTGTGTCGATTTAAAGTGTGCGAAAAAGCGGGACGTTACTGATATAAAGCAGATTTCTTTCAAATACATTTCCGTTGGTGGCGGAGAATTTATTGTCTTAGCTTAACACCCTTAGAGGTTATGTAGTTGAAGGTTATCAACGATATATTGCCAATTTGGTAATGTGGCATGCTGAGTGTTGCTGATCATTTATTGATCGATGCATGGCTTTGTGAAAAGCGTAGCTTTATGGATGAGACTTCGTCGAGCCTCACACCCCAAAATGGTCGAAACAGGAAAGATGCAGCAAGGTTATTGGGGGTAGCACCCCTTAGGGTATGTGCATTTCCTTCTGGATAGAAGTGGTATCATGGTATGGAGCCCAGATACTTAACTTATGTTGATATCGCAGATATATATATTATTTTGTGATTTGTTGCTGGGGCCCCGGTTAAAGGTTGGTTACAACCGGGAGATGGCATACTCGTGTCAGTAGTTACCCAGTTAGGGGTAACCCGGCCTTGTGTTGGCAGGGATCCGGTTAGGTTCTCGGGTCGTCCTTCCAGAGGTGTACCCATATGGCCCAGGAAGTTCCTTAGCCTGACCATTTATTGGAAATCCAAAGAAACAATACGAGCCTTGCACGCTTTTAGTTGTATAACCTGCCATGCAGCGTGGCGGTAACCTGCTACAAAACATGGTAGCTATAGTAGGCATAGTTCGAAATGTCTATGCCGGCTAAGATTAATATTCTACTTTCAAAATATTTTCTTCACTATGCACTAGTAATAATAACAAAGAATTCTTTTCTCGTATCAAGCATATTTGACTATCATAAGAAGAAATCTCCTCCAATTCTGCGTTTGCATTGTGTGTGTGGCAGGAGGTCTTATGGTAGTTCCATTTTTAAAAGCATACCGAAAATTCTTTTATAAATCTAGTTTCTTTAAAAGCAACTGTTTTTGTTTACTCATACCAGTCCCATGACTGATCCGGAGTTTATTGTTTTCTTTCCTAAACTCTGGGTGCCCATTATTTCTATACGGGCAGCCTAGTATTAGGTTTCTGTATTTTGGAGTAAGCTGTATTTTGGAGCTTTTGCTTTGGAGATATCTTAGGAGCTTTTGGAGATTTCAGGTGTTTAGTTTTTGGGAGTTCGTTATCACCTCTCTCATTTGAGGACTTTTGGATATATGATCACTGTTGTATTATCATGATGTTGTATTTGGAGTTGTGGTGTATGTATTATATACTCTGATGTAGTATGGATATTATGTTGATGTCGTAACTGCGATGATATTTATGATATTGATTCTGTTCCGCTGTTTTATATTCATCTAATTGTTGTTATAAGCTCCGACGATGCGAATTTGATGTCGTTTGTCGGACATCGAGTTCGGGTCGTCACATAAACCATTTGTTTATACTTTTAAGATACTTTAAAAATACTTATAACAGGTTTTAAAACATTTTCTCAAAATATTACTTTATGATAACAAGTTTGTAAAACACTTTGAAACTTGAAAAAACCATGTTTTCGATATATTTAAAAATAAACCATTTTCTTTAAAAATTCATAAATAATTCTTAGAAATATTAAAAGTCTCAAATTATGTTTAAAATACTCTAATAAGAGTTAGTAAATATTGTAAAAAAATGAAACAAAATACTTAAATTTAAATATCTTTTCAAACATTTAAAGTCCAAAATAAAGGTTAAAACGGGGCAATTTTGCACAAGTATAAGTTTAGCCACTTTTTGACGTGTTGCTCAACTCTTTAACATCCAAAATATTTATGACGATAAGCATACATATAAAACACCGGAAATATGCTAAGAAGCCCCTAAGGATCTCCCTTTCATAGAAATTGCCTAACACAGAACAATCCATAAGTGCATCTATAGCTACTATCACTTTAAGAGCACTTCCAAATCCAAGTCCAATTCAAAACTATGTTCAACTACAACCTATGTACTTTGTTCCAAGGCAATGTCACAAGTCCATTAAAGTCCATACATATGGATTACATATGCCATTTTCTTTCGAAGCAAGAATTGAAAGTATATTACGAACATTTATCAATATCACAACATATATTAATATCCATTCACACATCATACGCACACAAAAGCACATATATATTTATTTCCATTCAAGGTTATGAGTTAGCTCACCCGTAACCAACCAAATAAGAAAGATTCAAGTCTACACTTCCTACCTCTTCGTTACAACGACCTTTGCTTCCTACCTCGACCTTGTTTTCACTTGTCTTTAACCTAAAATGCACCTAATAGCTCACGACTATGAGGATGGGGAGGGCATGGGCTTGGTTCTTTGAAATCTAACCAGAAGAAGTTATGATGTTGTCCTAATGCTTGTAGAAAAGTTTGAGTTGATTTGGACGAGTTTTGCAGTTATTTTCATTTATAAAATTATGTAGAGAAAGAAGATATGTGTGTTATCTTTTTTTGGTAAAAATATGAAATGGATTAAAGGGGTAAGCCCCCTCCTTTTATATGCTTAGAATGGTGTTACCTAGGCTTTCTTTCACTCCCTCCATATGCCCATCTCTTATTCTTTACACCTCTTAATTTTAGCAAATGACCATTATACCCCTTATATGATAATATCTACTATCCATTAGAAGTTTCTAGAAACTTTTAGTTACTTTATGAATCAAAGTGTGTTAATTAGTTTCTAACGTATTCATATTTCATTAGCTCAGCACAAAAAAGTTCGAACAACTTATATTGATTAAAAAGCTATTTCTCGATAAACCGATTTTTTGTCACATTATCGATATTTTTTCGAAGTATTTATTTTTGTAAACATTTTTTCAAAATAAGTTTACCATCATCGGTTATTATATAAAAGGGGTTTAACAAGGTTATTAAAGCACCTTAATAACATTTAATCCATGGTTCGAATATTTAAATAATTTAGATATTTAAATACGAAGTGTTCGAAATTCCAGGTCATTCCATCTAGCATCCAATGTCTCTAATGGACATAGCTATCAGGATGGGGGAAGACCTAATATCCAAAACTTTTAACCCAGTAAGATATTTATAGGGAGCGGTAAAGTAAGCTGGAAAGACTTTTCTTTAGGATGGGTGTGTGTGTACATTAAAATTTATATAATTTAATTAATAAATTGTCGCACGTTTCGAGCTCGTGCGTTCAGATGATACAGTGGACTATCGTGAGACTTAACGGTGCATTCCCTCTATTTTTCAATCTAAAAGATATAAATTTTGTTGTTGTCCAAGACGGCGCTCCAAGATGATAATTTCATGCATTTCTGGGTCGTTTTGGTCATCGAATTGCTCGATTTTGAAAATCCTTCAACCGCACGTCTCATAAAGAAGTATTCATCCTAGAAACACAAGCCGTCCGTCGATATCTTACTAGATCCGACTATGCACATATTTTTATTTAATAAATATAGCAATACTTAAATTGTAAAATACCGTAACTCTAAATATAGCGATATTTATACTCACATTGATTCACAACGTCGATCCCGAATCAATGGAAGTGATCTCGAGTCTCAGTATAACCATATAAAAAGACTTTCCACTACCAATCAGCACGCCCCCTTTCTAGGATGTTCCATCAAAGCTAAACATCATAATTCCATAAAATAGAGTCTTCTTTCTACCTAATAGTGCATCCCCCTCTATAGAGTGCACTGTCAAAGCTCAACACTAGAATTCCACAACATAAAAAGCCTTCTCACTACCAACTAGTGCATCCCGCTTTCTAGGCTGCATCATTCAGGCTCAAAACCAGAATTCCAACACATCCTCGAAGTACGATGTGCTTTTCCAACATTAGTCAAAGCTATTCTAATAGCATAAGAAGCGTAACGAAGTCATTGGACAAAGAAAATCAAAATGTTCCAACTGGTACTATAAACCCACGATAAATGACAACCATTTAGCGACATCGCGTCCATTTCATAACTTCAAATTTAGATTATCTTGCCTAAATCCAAATTTATCCACCTAACTCAAATAATCCCACTTAACTCAAATTATAATACCTAACTCCAAAATTTCCCTGCCTAGGTATAAGTCAGCAATCAATGGCATGCAATCCCAACAACATGGACAAAGACATATGGCAAGATCTTACAGTGGTGAATAGGTACGAGGTATGGCATCAGTAATCAATATGACATTTTTTGCTGTAGAAGGAAAGAACCTTAGTAGAAAATTTTGAATGGAAATATTCAAAGAATTAAATATTGTAAAAGACGTATAAAATCTTCATTGATTTCTATTCTTGTAATAGAAAAGAAATACAAAGATATAGCGATTTTCCCCACGGATGTATGATTCTATAACATACGAACCACATAAAAATCATTATGTCTTTTACATTATTGCATTTTGTACTCTTACCCGTGTTTGGTTTTATTTTAATTTGAAACAGTCTACTTAGGCATTTTAACAAACCGTTAAACTACAACCCTCATAACCGTGTAAGCATATTACAACATAACTACTAATAAGCACGACGAACTTGCTAAATCATAATTATATAAGCATATATCAACACAATTACTTCTATAATATGGTGTTGTGGAATTGAAAAATTGAACTAACATTTTGGCGCTAGAAGAAAGGCCGAGCCCCGAAATAAGTTTTTTTTTGTACTTTATTTTACAACCGTATCCTCACCAAACATACACCCAGTACCCCCCAAAACACCAATTCTCTCACATCCTCCAGTTGAAATGGAAGACCATGCCACTATTTCAAACTCCATAATAAACTTAGCTCCTCTTAACAAATAATAGGCTTACCCTAAAATTCCTCCTCAATCCTATCGTAGAGACCCTAAACCAATTCATGGCCTAAATAAATGAAAGAATGGATGGATTGGAAATAATATTGGCCCCTTTCCACCTTCGAGCCAAACCCAACTCTTATAGCTCAGCAACCCACTGCCCTCATCGATCAATCATGTAGACAACACGGTTGATGGATAAAAATGATGATCTTGATAAAGTGAATAACACTGCCAACCTCAATAGCACGATGGAAAAGCTAAAAAATCAAATCCAAGCGACCCTTAGATCAAAATCAAAATCCTAATATAAACCGACTCTTGCTTGAGAAGTGCAACATACAAACCACATTGGAAGATGATGAGGTCTACTCCATTTCAAAGGGCAACCCGTTAAGAATTTAGAAAAGGATGAAGTGATAAGGGCACCGAAGGCTCGAATTTAACAAATAGAGGAACCATGTTAGCGAATTAATGAAACATGGAGGGAAGAGGTGAATTTTGCATCATTCTATGAAGATATAACGGAGTCTAACTACCTTGATAACTTCAAGGCTCTATTTGTTGACAAGTACGATGGAACATCAAATGTTAATGACCATCAATGCACCTTCGTATATCACATGAATATTGTAAAGGCAAGGAGATTAAGTAACCCAAACTAGTATTAAAAATTTCTATGTATCTCCATCTATTAATTGTATAAACATCATATTATTGCCATAAAAACATAACTTGGCATTTCATCAAACTGAATTGGATTTTAAGGATATTAAACGACCTGAATCAGTATAAAATTTTTGTACGAAAACACTAGGTTGTAAACAGACAATCTGGCTTCTCAGCTAAAAAGCAATCGAATTAGCGCGCTCAACACGGAGGAGTCCTGTGTCAATTTGCACACGTGATGAAAACAATAGTGTGCTAGAAATTAGTAATCATATATAGGTACCTAGAGAGAAATTCAGAAAACACATTATAATACAATAAACTTAGTTGAGCATAAAAAATGTTGTGCTCCGAGCGCAGCAATTTCAAACAAGGGGAAAATAGACCTCCTCACATATTAAAAGCCAATGGTTTTACCACCTCATCCTTGTGTAGGAACTGCATAAAATAACATCTAGTAGTGCAATTACCATCGTCTAAATAGATGTACACAACAGAAAAAGGCACCACCTATTGAGTCCCACAGGCATCGGACCTTCCCTTCATAGGTATCAAAACTGCATTGATTTACAAAAAAAAAAAATAAGCTATATGGAATTATGTGTGAAGTATAATAAATGACACACTCAAAGAAAAGACTTCAAATAGCATGGAAAGGTAAAAGAGATTTTTTTTATTCAACTTTTAACATTCTATAACAAGCTAAGGTACACACACGTTACGCAACTAGTCCTATATATTAAAATTAGATTAGAACTGGACTTCTCCATTAGAATTCTTTTCACTTTCCCATGCAAAGGCAAAACTACTAAGGGGGATTGGAGATTAGGTACATTCCTAATCCTCAAGCAAGGAAGAATGGAGCAAGATGGTCGATAAGGATGCACAATAAGAGTACCCCCATAATTACCTGAAACTTTAGTAATAATCACAGAAGGACGTTGTAGCACTCGCATATGCATAGCTTTAGGATCATAAATAGCTCCTACCTAGTGATCTCTAATTGTTACTTGAGGGGTAGGGCTTCGCTTGGTCTTTTCAAAAATAACATGTCAAGATTAGGCAAAAGAAGTGACGACATTAAGGGAACACCTAAAAAAAATATCTGCCATGATGCGCTTATCCTTTTCATTACGACGTTCATCAAGTAAGGGGGATGAATAAGCCTGATGAGGTGCTGAAGTAGTAACATGATATGATGCAATATGAGATGTTAAGCCCGAAGTTGCACTGGCAACTTTGATTTTAGTATTGCTACTATCTCTTAGAGTTGGATACGACTAAAAGTAGTTTCCCTCATTCGCACTACTTTGAAGATGTTGGAACTGGGGCAGCACAAAGTATAAATGGGTGAATTTCAAAAGTTTTATTCCATTTGGATCTTATTGAGGCTATGAAGTCTAGATTTACTCCGATCTTATCTAAATTTATTTTAAATATAATGAATATTTAGTTTAATTTATAAATAAGGTTTTATTTAATGTTAAGTTTATATTATATATTATACAATATATGCATCATATACACATATGTGTGTACATGCATGTGCAACATAAATAGTGTATATGGTTTAACATACCCATGTTTAAGTGCTAGAATTTATACTGCCACAGACAAATTAGCCCCTTTATCTAATGTATGATGTCTACTGTGT
Source organism: Allium cepa (assembly GCA_030765085.1). Taxonomy (NCBI): domain Eukaryota; kingdom Viridiplantae; phylum Streptophyta; class Magnoliopsida; order Asparagales; family Amaryllidaceae; genus Allium; species Allium cepa. Next base: position 407,103,409 of record CM060939.1, on the reverse strand, counting down.
GTACATACAAATAAATTTATAAGATATATGTATATGATTTTATATATCATAAATAATATATATATATATAATTTAATTATTTATATAAATGTATTTATATGTATACACTTTATAATAAAATAAAATAATTGTAAGTATCAATAATATAGTTATAATTTTAAATTCAGATTTGAAATCCAGTTTTAAATTTCAGATCTAAGTTGACATATTAAAATATCTAGTAACTTCAATATTTAAAATTAGTATATTAAATTTTAAATAAATAATTACATAATATAAATATATATAAATTAACTTAACCTATTGAATTAATATCTATAAACACTATATATATATATATAATATATGTACATATAAATGTTTTTGAATGTAAATTAAGCATTAAATATATATACATATATACTTATGCATATTTGACCATAAAAAATAATTTTTTTTATTTTGGCTTAAAATGATTTTATTATTGATTCCATACGGAAATTAACAAATTTTCTTTCTATGTTTCAAAAACCATTTTAAACATGTTCATATTTTATTAAACATTAACATGTTTGATTTACAATATTTACACATGTCTTTAATATATATATATATATGTATGTATGTATGTATGTATGTATGTATAATTAAAGCCAAAGTTTAAATAAATATATATATACGGCTATCATATTCGGATTTTATAAAATATGTGTATAAAAAAGTTTCTTTATTATTATTTTCGTGAAGTATAAAATGTATTTATAAATTAATGAACTTATAAGCATATATTTTATATGAATATGTTTGTATTAAAATTGACTTTATTTAGTAATCATCATATATATATTATTTTATTCAAAAAAATTTATTCATGGCAGTGAGCATCTTGTATATAATGATATATACAATTTTTTTAATGCATACACACATACATTATCACCCAATGATGACAACACCAACATACATAGATTCATGGTAATCGATACAATAACAATAGCACATAATTGACATGGTGAACTATATGTATGTTTATATATGACTGTAAATAGAGGATTTACTTTTTCCTAATGCCAAGATGAAATACCTTAAAATGTTGAATCGAGAACTCCTTGAAAAAAGCATAGAATCTAGAAAGTGCTACTGATCTAAATGCAACAACAAACGATCTTTGATTTATATTTAATTTGAGAATCAATGGCTTAAAAATTTTAAAGAAGGGAGGCATAACTATGGCCAACCTTGATGGTCAAAGAAGTGAAAAAACTATAACATTAAAGTGAGGGTTAGAGATGCATAAATTTGCAAGAACTCAAGGAGTGAAAATGGGAACTTGATCCGCCTTTTTCTCTTACCAAATCACCTCCTATTGATTCATAATCCACGTTACTTGTCCCTAAAATGGTTGGACATCTTAGGCTTCAATCCGAGCCTTAAAAATAGTACATGCCCGGCTAATAAATAATGCATTTAATCTAATTTAAATACACATCGATATCATGTATCGATATGAGGTTCATAACTATTATATGCACACTACTTAATACTAATCAACACAGACTAAATAAAAATTTCATAATTAATATTTCATATATATTAATTAATTTGATTAATTTTTAACAATTATAACAAATGAAATCACGTGGTAACATGAGTATTCAACGTTTCAATTGTGTGATTCTTGATTGTAATTTTGGTCAATGATTAAATATCAAATAATTCGAATATTAACGTTCACACATCACTTAACAGGTGGTGTGACATTATTGGCCAAATTTATCACTTACATAGCTTCATTAAATCCAACTGTACTTATTTAAGCATTCCTAGCAGCGACAATTATTCACATTAATTCTCTTCATCAAAACTATATCACATTAGGACTTATGGAAATTGTAATGGTTAAAATTCCAATATCCTCCATATTCAATTTTATAGTCCAAATACAAAGTCCTTGGTTCATTAATAATAATAATTATTAATCAAACTACTCTGGCCAGAGATATTGACTTTGAGTTAACTTCAATTGACCATGATACTAACTACATATAACTAAGGTAACGAATTCTCTCTTGAATAGTCTCCCACTTCCAACGCTTTTACTTGATCTAACTATAGTCGTTTGGTGGGCGTCATGCCACAATTTAATAATAATCAAAGTGGAGTTTCCATAGTGAAACTCGATAATTCTCAAGTCGAGGGAATTGTATAATATTGTCACTTCAATATTTTCTATTTGACCTTAGGTACATTAATCAACAGAAAACTATCAAGTGGGTTATTCCACTGTTATCCAATAACTATCAGTAAGTAACACTTTGGTGCTCCCAACAACTATGAGTAATACATTGTCCAATATTCAAAGAGCATTACATACTCTAGTCTCAACGGATGTATCGATATCCAGTCTCGATGCATCTTGATTTCAAATATTTAAAATGGTTTGTTCATTTTATTGTGATAAATCACTCACGATTACAACGCGTTGTAACCACTTTCTCAAAACCTACCATTTATGGATTTTCTATTAAATATATTTTTAATTAAATTAGTTGCTTGATATAACACATTATATCAAATATAAATGTAAAAATTACATAATTGTCCTAAGTCATGCCCCTAACTCTATTAATCTCCCACTTGCACTTGGGTCCAATTATGGAATCTCTATCCCATTCCTTCGATTAGCTTGATGAGAACTGATTGAGTTAGACCCTTCGTGAATGGATCTACTATGTTGTTTTAATTATTCACTCTATCAATCAACACTCTCCGATGTTGATAAATTATCTTTGTCATGATTGAACTAGTCAGAGTATGTTTTTCGACTTCTAGTGTACTCTTATGTTACATTGTTTTCATATAACAATAATGTAGTATTCTTAATACTTGGAATCATCCCTAGTTCAGTTATGAATGGGCATTTTTATTCATACATTGCTTTTATCACGACACTATTCAAGGCGATATATTCTTTTGCTTGGAACATTTCCAATTTAAAGCTTCTTAACTAAGGTTTATACATGAATCTAATATTGATACATTATACTCAATATCATTTATGAAGTTTGGATCAGAATACTCTTTCATGTGGAGTTCATTGTTTATGTAAACAATTCTCTAACATTTCATAAATATTCGAGAACACTCTAAACTACCATTTAGTGATCTTAATTCGAATTTGATATTTTCTTAATGCATCAAATAAATAAGTAAAATGCGATATTGTTGACTATACAACATGCATGATAATTCCAATTATCAATACATAAGGAATCCGTCTTACATGTTCCATATTAAACATTTTAATAAAGTGCCTTTGCATATTATCTGGGAGATTCCTAACATCCTTCATACTTATTATAAAGGATATAATTACAGATCCAGTATCAAGTATTAAATAACTAAACTATTACTAATTTAAACATAAGTACATCATTAACAATCTGCAGTGTGTTATTTACTTATAGTCTAGAAATGTATATATGTATCTTTTAGTGGTTCTTTCTTATGGACACATGCATCCTTTGCATTTTGACTAAAAATCAAACTATTCGATATTTTTATCAAAATACTTATTTAATTCTAATGCTTATAGAAGATACTTCTGTATCATTTATTGGATCATATCCGAAAACCCACAACTGGGGTACCGCTCATCACAGTACACCTCTAGGTAAAATGCACCGAGGTTGCAAACCTTGCTACCCCTACATGGCAATACCGGCCTACCCCTTCCTTAGTAGTGTTGAGTATGATCTTCACCTCGGCTGCCAACTTGGAACCATTTCCGTGGACCCAACATACATAATCCATCAATAAATATCGATCTAGATACAAGTGATGATCATATCCTAATGGTAGCTAACCATATAGCCTTGCGGCATATCCCCGTTTTAGTCATTACCGGGTGAAAGGCTTAAGGTTACGTTTTACATTTCAGGAAGTCCCACTTGGAATGCTAACACTATCCTCCAGACAACAATGCAATGCCAACATTCATCCATGAAAGTTGTTCAAGATATGAACAAATCGAAGGCACTACTTCTACTTCATTCATTTTGGAATCACACTCAGGATTAGTAGCAAGTAGTCCTTGCACTTCAAAGAACTCCGTCTATAAATTTATTTTTTTATTTATAATATACCATTATATCACTATAAATTCACAAATCTATTCTTTTATTTATAAAATACCATTATATCACCCTCAAAATCGAAGGCACTACTTCAAATCTTCAGTTTCAAGGTAGGATTAAACACTTTACACAAAAAATATTATTTCACATATCACTGTACATTCACAAATATGATTTATTTCCAATTTATTAAAATGATATTAATTTTCCTTTTATAAAATTTCGTCTATAAATCTATTCTTTTATTTATAAAATACCATTTATAAATCTATCTTTCTATATGTAACATTTTTATGTTAATACTTTTCATAAATATTTTTCCAAAATATTCCTATCTTCTTTTGAAACGGATCATTTTACTATAAACGATAAATCCCCTTTTTTCTTTATGAATAAACATCCATTATTATATTAATTTTTTGGTAAATGAATACTTCCCAAAATACTTTAAATACATTTCCATATAAATGAGAAGAGACAAGTAAAAAGGTTGGAGTAAAACAGAGAAGTTCAAAAACCATTTCTAAATAAATACCATTGAAAATTTCAAAAGATGCATTTAAAAATCATTCTCCGAATCAAAACCCATTTCAAATCCAAATAGCAAAAATAGTATTTTCAAAATACTATAATGAGGCTAATAGCTACCATAGCACTTAACCAATGCTAATTCTAGCTTTATCATTAAAAAGGTTCAACTTTTAACATATATCAATGTCACATCCAATACTTTTGGCATTTAATAAATTATACAAGTATATATATGAAACTAAAACCAACAACGGCAAGAAATCTAGATCTTTCTACAAAATTCTCAATATTTCATTTTAAATATCATCCGCTTTTTAAAGCGAAAATTCAACCAAACCAAACAATAAACATCCAAGCATACCCAAACAATAATATAACAACACACATATCATATAGTGTTCATCCAAAGGTGAGTTAACTCATCCAAATTCCAATCAATGCTTAGGCGTTCTCTAATAGTCTAAAATTAAACATCGTTCGATTTTAGCTAAAAAATTCATTTGCTATAAACTTAATGAATCAACTCTAGTGCACATATAAAGCTCCTACGAGCACAATGCAAAAGACCGCGTTTCGATTGTACCTTGTATGTATATGGTGTTGATTTAATAAGATTTTTAGATTAGTTAAATTAATTAATTAACAAATCAGTGAACTAGTTACCCTCTAACCATCTTCCTTCCCCAAAAAAAATTCCTTGTACACGTGCACCATGTTTGAACCCATGGCCTCAACACCTTCTCTCCTCCTTTTCACTCCCAATACTCCATGAAATCGCGCAACACCACCTCCAACGAACTCTACTATGCGAGAGCTTCGCATCCAACCCTACCATTTCACATTCGATCGCCCAAGGAAGAATGCGACCTGATGGTCCCTCGCGTGAAACCCAATCGGCATGATTTGATATGGTTGATCAGAGCCTCCCGACTGATGCCAAACGACTCCCCTTCGAACCAATTTTACATTACCATTCTCCATTCCCCCAACTGGCGCCTCTAGATCCACCTCCTTACCTCATCATCTACAGCCAAAAATGTCGATCTCCTCCAATCACCACCGCATGCCACCACCTTACATAGATTTGAAGCTCAATCTGCTGCGAGTTCAATGGATCCAACGATTTTAATTTTCGTTAATCGAAGCTCCGGATTTTGAATTCTAAAGGTGGATGATTGGTTAAATGTTTACTAGTAAAAATGAAAATGAAAAGAGGGGAAAAGTGAGGAAGAGAGGTTAACGTGTAGGTTGTTTATTTTATAAACTATGGTACATCGCTACAAATATCACTTTCGCGTATGAACCACGAACGATAGACGTAAAAGTTTGATCACATAAAACAATGCGAGACGATCACAAAATAACAATAAAATACATAAATTATCATATTCTGTGAAATTTCATAAGTACCAATGTTTTCCCTAACGTACGTCAAACGATAATTTAAATATTTTTCAAATTAAAAATTATGAATAATTCCTATAAATTCATTTAAAAATACGTCATTAAAAATCAAATCATTTTATTAACACTTGATTTTCTCATTATTAATTAAATCTGAATGAAATTCGAATATTTAAATATAAAATATTTCCATTCGAAACGTTAAAAATTCTAGATTGTTACGCCACTACTGATGAGGCTGCAAGGGTTCATTGCCATGTAGAGTAGATTAGGGAGAAGAGAAAATGAGTAGCGATGCCATCTACCTATGTTGTAGCTACTGAAGTTTCTAATGAGAAGGTGCAAGACGTAAACAACTCCACCCAAGGCTCCAACCCTGCATTGAATGCCTCTATAAAGCCTAATGTAAACCTCTAAACATTGCTTAGCTCGATATTTGTTTCTAGATGAAGGAGTTAGGATAGAGTATTTTTTTGTATTTATTTTTTGTAATTTGGCTTTCAAATGTAGTTAGTTAAACTTTTATAATGAATATGTTTTTGGACATCTAATTAGTTTTATTTCATCTTTGATTTAATTTTATCTGCTCTAGTTTGAATTCTTCCTAACATTACTTAAATTAAATTTGGTGCAAAGTTCATCAATTTTCCTCTTTGCCTATCAACAAAGTAGAAAACTCATTCTTTTATGCAAATGTATAAATACCAGTACACATTCCTTATTAAAGTTGTTCGAGGAGGGCATCTTTATACAACACCTTCAAGAGTGTATTAACCGTTTGGCACCTTTCACCAAGGGAGGATTTATTTCCCCATATCATCCTCATTTAGAAGTTAATACCTCAGTTATTGATTTGATGACAATAACCATATATAAACACATAAAATGTAGATATTATTGTTTTTTCCAAGCTGTGTAGTATATAGTGCAGAATATTGCACCAAAGTTAAACTGAAGACTGTTTGCTCCGCAGGCCATGGTTTGCCTAAAAACCAAAGCTCTGATACCAGCTGTAACAACCCGATATTTTCAGCCATTCGCATCCACACATGTCGGACTTGAATTGCTCAAAATACTGCATTGTAAATAAATTTGGAGCAAATGAAAAACAATCACATAATCACAGACACAGATATATCAGAATAACTCGCAGCGGAAATTAAAATACCATAGTATTTCATGAAGCTACAATAACAAAATCTCAAAACAAACACATAATATCGGTTTGAAAAACATATACAATAGAAATCTCAAATACATAGAAGTTTATAAATACCAGAGCTGAAATAGAATAACTGAAACTGAAAGGAAATAGATAACTAGACAAGCAGAATCTCCAACGATTCCTAGCTCCAGAAAAGAAATCCAAAGCTAAGCTGTAAATACTCAGAGTGACCCGAGCGTAAAGTAAAACACAAAACTGTGATGACTCGCAAATCCGTACCCCTTGAATATACACTAATCTCCATAGATTAACTCAAGATGAACAGAAATACGAATTCTCATTGTTTAAGAAAAAGAAAGAGACAGAAGAAGAGAGAAAAGATAGAAAATAGAACGGAACAGAAAGAAACAACAGAACAACATCAGAATCTCACAATCGCAGCGGAACAACATATAATAGATAAATGAATAATCTTTAAACAAAGAACTATATCAGTTATTACATTACATCATATCATCAGAGTGTACAACAACAAACAACAACAAACGGCGGAAAAGAAATACTATATACTAGTAATACGCCTTGCCATCCAGCTTGCCTCCAGCAACTCCTGAATTCCAGAATATCCTGATAAACCTGTCTCTTGACTGCCCGTATGGAAATTGGTGGGCACCCAGAGTTTAGGAAGGAAAACAATAAACTCCGAGTCAGTCATGTGACAGGTGTGAGAACTCAAAACAGTTTATTTATCTTTGAAAATAAAATAGAGGAATATTTTTAAAGTCAATTCGCAATGCTTTTAAAAATGAGACTACCATAAGGCCTCCCGCACACACACACATGCAAACGCAGAATCGGAGGAGATTTCTCCTTATGATAGTCAAAGATGCTTGATACGCATTAAAAAGAACATTTGTTATTATTACTAGTGCATAGTGTAGGAAAAATTCATTTCGAAAATAAAGATATAAATCTTAGCCAACATACGACCATTATCGTATGCCTACTATAGCTACTATGTTCAATAGCAGGTTACCGCCACATTCCATAACAGGTTATACAACTAAAACCGTACAAGGATCGTATTGTTTCTTTGGATTTCCAACGAATGGTCAGGCTAAGGAACTTCCCATTGCCACATGAGAACGCCTCTGGAAGGACGTCCCCGAGAACCTAACCGGATCTCTGCCAACACAAGGCCGGGTTACCCCTAACTGGATAACTACTGACACGAGTATGCCATCCCCCGGTCCTTTGGGACCTTTAACCGAGCGCTCGTAATCAACATCACACCAAATAATAAGTGTTTCAACATGAGTAAGTATCTGGGCTCCATACCATGATACCACCCTTTTCCAGAAGGAAATGCACATACCTTAAAGGGAGCTACCCCTCATAACCTTGCTGCATCTTTCCTGTTTTGACCATTCCAGGGTGTGAGGCTCGACGAAGTCTCATCCACAAAGCCACGCTTTGTACAAAAGCTGTGCTTTGGGTCAACAAATGATCATAGAAATGATCACAAAGATAAACGATCAAACAAATGATCTTATCACAAATGATCAACACAATGATCATTTCACAGCAACACTCAGCATGTCACATTACCAAATTGGGAATATATTGCTAAAAACCTTCAACTACATAACCTCTGAGCTCGTACGTCTCAGAGAAGGGTGTTAAGCTAAGAGAATAAATTCTCCGCCACCAACAGAAATATATTTGAAAGAAATCAGCTTTATATGTCAATTTGTAATGTCAGACATACAATACATACAAGTCTGTTCCGGGCTCGAACAGAACCGAAGGCACTTACAAAGAAGTCCTTGTAATCCAGATATCCACAATCCTGATCGGATTCCCTATCACATATGGAGAACTCTATACTGGAGCAACTCGGTGCAGAGTCAATCGACAGGTCATCCTATCGCTCTCGCAAATACCCGGTCTTCAACACCGGTCATCAATGCTATCCATTACGTCGTATCACTATTCGAAATGGGTAATCCGAATAACGAGCGCAATAATTTAAAAATAAGTGTGGCATTCAAATTCAGCAAATCACAACAAATACCCATTCAAAGGTAAATATTGATAGTCGGTTATTGAACTATCAATGGATATGCACAACATCACCAGATTCCAAATAATTTTCCAAATTATTTATTTCCCAAAAATATCTTTACAAGATATATAATTTCAATACTTCAAAAATAAATCAATATTTATTTTTAAACAAATTCCCCCTTTCTTTTATAATTTCCACAGTGAATTTACATTCCAAAATATCTACGAATATACGATTTCAATTATTCATTTTCAATTTATCTTTAAAAAGATAAATCCTCAAAACGTTTCATTTCACATTGGAAAACATTTCCATACTTATTTAATAAGTAATTTACAAATCTTTTTATTTTCTACACTTGGAAAATATTCAATATACTTAAATCGAGATTAAGTACATATTTCATTCTTTAAGGAAATCATTCTCTTAAACATATTTATTTGGGCCAAAACGAATGTTGCGTAAAACATCGTTACGACAACCCAAAATCACTAGTACAGGGATTCGAAATTAAAATAGATAGATAAATCCCAATACTATACAAAACATTTCCTTTCGGAAATCATTTACTATAACAACAATGTTATAGTCCACCATTTCCTTCTATTTCTCGAAAACGTCTATTTCAACAATGAATGTTGAAATCTATGGTTTCGAATCTTAACACATTTTAAAACATCGTTAGATCATTTTAATTCTATTTAAAATATCACATCCAAAACATTTTCTTTAACATATTATTTACTATTCAAAAACGTGAATATACTTGTTAACCAATTTCATCCTTTCTATTCATTTTATTTTAAAGGATTATTCACTGTATAAAACGTGAATATAACTCCATTAATAAGTTACAACAATTTACTTATCAAAATAAGCCGTTGCGAATTTATAAAACAATGTTTATAAATTCTATTTCTGTTTATTTTATAACAACTTCCATTTATAAATCTCCTTTATTAACCTATTCGATTTGTAACTCAATATATGCCAAAGGTTCACATTATAAGTTAAATACTTATAATTCATTTGTTTACAAAGTCGTTCCTTTAACTTTCCAAATTATAAATCTTATAACTTATAAGATTCATTTATTTATCCAAATCTATTCCTATAATAACTTTATAAATTTTATAAACCTACTGCTTATAAAATTCCATTTATAACTTCACCGTTTATTATTCTATAAATTTCATTCATTTATGAAATTCATTCACAATTCATTCTAACACTTATAAAAACTCGTTTTATAATTCCAATATTTAAATTTATAAATTATCAATTTATAAATCTCTTATATAAATCAATTTATACTATTATTTTAAAATGTCTTCAAAGTCCTTTATAATTTCATCATTTTTGATTTATAAAATAATTAAATTTTATAAATCTTATTTTTAAACTTTTTATAATAAATTCAAAAATCCCAATTTAAACTATTTTATAAAATCATTAACCCCATATTTTCAAAAATCAACTTTTAACCATTTTTCTCAAAAATCATAATTTTTGTAACAATAAAATTATAACGTTTATTTATTTAAAATGGATCAATTCCAGAAATATTTTATAAACGTATACTTTCAAAAATCACTTTAAAATCATTTTAAAATTCCAAAATTTGGTCCAATGATGCTACATACCAAATAGTCAATCACGACTACAACTACGATATCATATATCGATATAATAATCAACGAATATCAAAATATCCATAATCAAATAAATACTATTGAGGAATCCAGTTGGATCCCTCCAACCTGTTTCCCTGCATCCAAAGATGTTAGCACAATACCAATTCCGTTCTAGTACGAAATTCTCGCGGTATATGGGATTTAAAATATTATCCGCTTAATACGCGGTGCAATAGGGTCTCATCCGCTATATACTGCGGGAAATCAATTCCAAGTACATAAATAATACCAATCTCACTGTTTATGAAATATTCGCGGTATATGTTTTTAATAAATAACATCCGCTTACTAACGGCGCATAATGTCTATTTTAACAATCAATAGATAACAATCATCATTCAAACATGCGTTCAAGTATTTTAAATATAATTATTTAAAATTAAAATCGAAACCGATTCGATTGAGGGAGAAGTTCTCACCTTGATTTCAATTTCGTTTTAGCGATATATTTTGAATAAAATTAAACGTGCATTTAATTTTACCCGAAATTCTCACTAACTCCAAACGACTCCAATCCAGTTCCATAGCATAGTGCTCGTCCATACGATTCCAACGCAACTGGTTTCGCGCGTTTTCGACCTTGTATGAAAAAGATATCAATATTTAAAGTTACACGAATTTAAAATTATACAATTTACAAATTCCTTTTATAATTTCTAACCCTAACTCATTCTGGCCATTGGATCTCCATGCTTGCATCTGAACCGTCCCCCCTTTTTTCTTCCTCCCCAGTAAACGCACGTAACCCTTACCCATAGCCGCCACTTAACCCTCAAATTTCGCAACCACCACGTCCACTTGAACGCCGATCAGGAACTACCATTCACTCGCCCTTGACAAGAGCTTCCTTCAGCTACAAGATGGTCGAGCTCGGCCCTTCATTGCTTGAGAAAACCGAACCCAATACCTAGACGAACGCGCCTCAATTTCTTCCTCCACGACGCTCCAATTTAGATCACCACCGTTGGATATGTCGTACACATCGAGCTCTACACTTTTCATGTTGAAAGTTTCTTGAAACAATGCTTGGATTTGAGGAAAAGAGGGAAGGAAAAGAACAAGATTTCGGCCATTGGTTTCATATTGGAGGCAGCCTGCAGATGGAAACCCTAGGGTTTTAATTTTTGTGAAAATAATGAAAATAGGAGGGATTTTATAGAAAATTTACGCGACACTATTCATCCCGGATTTTCCGAACTCCAAACGAAGCGTGCCGGTTGGCGTTTCTAAGGTTTACCCCGCGTTCCGAACACAATGGAACATGTTCCGGGAGCTAATTCGGTCATCTGTGCGAGTTATGGCAATAAACATTCAATTTAAAATTAAACCGATTAAAAGATTTTCTAGGCGTTTTAGCTTGCACCGGACAAACGGTAAATCCAATTGACTTGAAATTTGAAACCTTACAATAATATCACATTACAGATCCGATGAAACTGGTTTCGTCGAAATCCGAGACTGTTTGAAAAATGGCTATTTTAACTCGCCAAATTAATATTAAAATAATTTCGATGCGTTTCGAGCTGCCACGATCAAACGATAACTCCAATTGCTACGAAAATTGAAATCCGATAATAACTATCTATTACGGATCTAATGGAACTAGTTTCGTCCAATTCTGAGACTGTTCGAAAAATGGCTAATTTCACTAGTCGATTAAATATTAAAATATTCAATTTTCACAAATAAACTTTTAATTCGATTTTAAAAGTTCTAAAATATCATTCTAACTTCAATATAATATAATAAAATTTTACAAATCATTTTCAATCATATTTAACTCAATTTTCAATTATTTCTATAATTTCACATATTAAATTATCAATTTAATTATTCAATTAAATCCAATTATTCGAATAAAATTTATTCGACTTATAAATTCACTTATTAATATTTAAAATTAATTAAATATTCAAATTTTAATTAATAAAAATTCGGGGTCGTTACAAAAACACTCGAGTCAGGACATACATACTTATATAATGTAAACCAACTCAAGTAAACTGTAGTAGTAATGCACGATAACTTAAAGGATGCTTGGGATCGCCCATCCTCTAAGGATAAGTTAAACCATAAATTAAATACATCCCGTGGTTAAAATTCCAAAATGGTATTTTATGCTTCTAAATCAAATATCATTTAAAATTTCGATATCACTTTAAATTCATTTCGAAATATCAAAATATCATATTCTTCCAAAACCTCATTCATTTTTATTTAATTTAAATACCATTTCAAATCACATTTCAAAATGGTTTATATTTCAAATCAAAATACTCCACTTAAACCAGTTAAATATTCCAATTAAACCAATTAAATATTCCATTTAAATCACTTAAAAAATGAAGTTATTATATTTAATAATCAAATATTCAATTCTCAAAATTTTACCTTTTTTAGAATTCATTTATTTACTTCAGTTTATTAAAACAGTGAAATTTCAACTTTCGCAGCATTTAGAAAATGCTACGGTAAATTTACACTTGAAAACAAATCATTTTAACAAAGATAGCATTTACAGATATTCTATAATAGTTTTTAGTTTATTTTCTACATCTACAGCACTTACAAAGTGCTATACTAGCCCTTAGTTCAATTTAGTCTTTTAGTTCAATTATATCAATTACAACATTTACAAAATGCTATAATATCTTTTACTTCAGAAATGATAACATTTCAAAAATGCTGTTAATTGAATTCCAAGTTTTCAATAAAATTTCATAAACAATTAAATTTATATTAAACAAAATTTAACTTATAAAAATCCTATTTTCACACTTTTAAAAATGATCATTTGAATACCCTTTTAAGTCATGATTTTATAAAGTGAAATTTCACAATTTAATATCAAATTTTAATAATTCACTTATTAAAATCAATATACCATTTCATAACATTTTCATTTACTTATTCTTTAAATTTACCATTTTATAAGTTAAATTTAAATTCCATTTTTATTTTCATAACTTAACCTTTATTTTTAAAATACATTTTCCATTTTACAAGTTAAGTTATAATTCAAATTTCATTTTCTCATTCATTTATTTAACTATTTTTAATTCACTATAAAAATAAATAACACTTTATAAAATTATTTTAAATTCAAATTTAAATCTATTTATCATACTTTCTTACTTAATTTAAACTCCATTTAAAAATAAAATCATAAATTCCAAAAGTAACTTATATTTCAAATTTCTACTTTACCATAAATTTATATCACTTATAAATTTGTAGAAAATCAATAATACTTATAAAAAATCATTTTTATTTTAAATTTAAATCAAAATATCATAATATTTACATTTCTAAAATGCCTTCAAAATTTTAGAAATATATATATTAACCATGGGTCTATATATAATTTTCTAACCCAAATCAAGTGATACAGATATATATCATTTCAATCCGTAATTTTCAAAGAAAATCCGAGTTCTATCATTTCAAACCCACAATCCTAAGTAAATGTAAGGTAAATAAAAATCGCTCAGGCCTATCATTTCATCCCATAACGATTTCCCAATTCCAAAGTCCGTTCGGGTATGTATCATTTCAACCCATAGTGATTCTATTCTACAGGGAACTTGCAGTGTGATAAACAGTTATAAATAACAGTATAACATCATATAACAGTAACAGATGATATGACAGGTGTATAAATAGGGATGAACATCATATGATCATAGTATAGGCAGTTATAACATGATAATATAATTTACAGATTCAAATGGTGTCAATTTACTAATTATATAAGTACAATTGTCTGGTGAGAAATACTCACATGTTTCAGCTGGAGATAGCACGACAAAACACACGAACAAATATCCAAAAGGTACGATAACATGACAAAAGACTTGAGTAGGAAGAGAACCAAGCTAGATCTTGTACACAACCCATAAAACAAGACAAGTATAAATATGATTTCAAACCTAATATACTTGTGATTTCAACATTGAATACATATAGAAACAATTTGAAAATGAAAGTAACTACGAAAGGAATGACTTGACCATTGCCTCCATCATTCAAGTTCTTGGCCTATGGTCAGTTGTGCTCTGCAAAAGTGGTGCACAGGGTCAGGTATAGGTCCATAAAGGCACGGTTAGTAAGGAGTTGGAGTGGTGTCAGTTACAACATATGAATACAAAGTGATTAAGGCAAATAAGTGATTTTTGTGCACTCATTGGGTTCGGCCTTGACTGATGTGGGATCGACCATTCATGCTACAGGTCAGGTGGGGTCTGGAGTGGCGGCCAGAGGTGGTGGTGGATCAGGTGGTGGCGGTCAAGGAGGTGATCTAGGTGAAAAAATGAAGACTAGGTGATTTTTGGGGCTCGGGTAGGCAATAGTTGAAGTGTTTGAGGAGTTTTGTGGTGTAATCTTCTTAGATGGGTCATGGACTAGTCAAGATAGAGGGAAGGAGGGTGAAGTGGCTGTGGATAGTGGTGGAGTTGGTCAAAGGAGGTGGTGGAGGAGTTTTCCCGAGCTAAAGCATGAAGAGGTAAGGCAATTTCAAAGGAAAAATCAATAGAAATGAGAAGATAACGTGGGAAAAAGAAGACATTACCAAAGGTTTTCTCTTCAGATCTGAAAGTGGAGTGAAAATGAAGTGATAAAGAGTGTTTTCATGTGAATTGCATAAAAGAAACACATGGGTATAGGCAAGAGAGG
Source organism: Allium cepa (assembly GCA_030765085.1). NCBI lineage: Eukaryota > Viridiplantae > Streptophyta > Magnoliopsida > Asparagales > Amaryllidaceae > Allium > Allium cepa. The sequence continues at coordinate 407,087,761 of CM060939.1, read as the reverse complement.
ACGGCCCAAAGATTGAAGGGGTGTGAAGGTGGAAGGTCAAAGGTTATAAAGGCTAAAGTCTCTTGATATTTCCCTTTTCATTTATTCAAATAAATCCAAATAAAATAAACTGAATACAAAATAAATTGAAAATTAAATGAATAAATAAATTTTATAAAAATATATAAAAATATAAGAATATAGTTAATTATATGTAAACTAGTATTGAAAATTGAAAACAAAATATAACTAGTTTTGGAAAAATAACTACAACACTTTAAAAATGTTTTAAAAATAAAATATATACATAACAAGACATGTTACACACATATATAAAAATTAGAACAAGGTATGACAAATAAAAATATTATTTATATAAATTAAAATTGACAATTTTATTAAATAAATCAATTTACATACACTATTGTAAAAAGCATAACTTTCACAATATAAATCGGATTTCAATGAGACGAAAAGCAGTATTCTTGAAATTAAATTTATTCTCATAATAAAATATAAAATTCAAAAATTCAAATATTTAAATTTTAAATTTAAAAGTCAAAGTTTGATCAGATTGACCAAAATCCACTTTTTTTGGAAAATATTCTATTTATTCATGTTTGGAATTATAATTCACACAGAAACCAAAATTTATATTTAAAATAACAAAATTTATCCATTTTAATAACATAATAAAGCTTTTAAATCTGACATTTCAATTAAAATAATTAAAATATACAATAGAAATAATTACAAAATACAAGGTTGTTACACACGGGATTGGTTAAATTAAACGATTTTAAAATTTTGTTTTGAAATTATTTAAACGATTTGATTTAAAGAAATTAAATTAAATTTTTAGAAATCTAATTATTTTCGAACTTGAGCTGGAAATGTTGAAATTTAAATTTAGTAAATAAAATTGTTTAAATAATCGAAGTTGAGATTTTGAAATTATAATCGGAATATGATTTGAATTTCGGAAATTGATTTGTTTTAAAAGATTGGATTTTTATTCGAACTTTAAATATTGCTAAGTAAAAGCGATATAAAACTATATTCCAAAATTGTGCTTGGAATTGAATTTATATTTGGAAATTTGGATTTTAAATTGAATATTGAAAGAAATTTTGATTTAAGTGTTTTTAATCGATATTTTGAAATATCGAACCTAGAATTGATATAAATCGAAATGGTTTAAATTTGGAATTGGAATTTAAATTAATTTGGAATTGGAATTTTAAATCAATTTGGAATTAGAGTTGAAATTAATTTGGAACTGGAATTAAAATTAATTTGGAATTGGCATTGAAATTAATTTGGAATCGAAGTGAAATTCAACTAGAATTTGAATTGAATCGATTAAATCGAAATGTAAATTGGAAGTGATTTGAATTGGAAAATTTGAAAAGCGAACCAGTTTGACTTTGAAACTATTTTTAAATGAATATTTTTAGTATAAATGATTTAAGATCTGTATTCTTTAAATATTCAAATGATTTTATTTTCCCAAACTATTTTACCATATCAACGATTTTTATTACTCAAATTATTTTCTATTAAACTATTTTAACTACTTTACAATTTAAAACTATTTCTAAAAATTCAAACTGGTAAAAGGGTGGAATGTTTACATTTAAATCTTGGATTTGAATGCGAATTGGTACAATGTAAATTATAACCAAAATTGTAATTCGATTCAAGTTTTGAAGTGAAATCGATATATCGAATTGAATTAACATGTTGAAGTAAAAATATGATTTTTGAAGCGAATATGATGATTTCGAAATGTATATGATATTTGAAGCGAATATGATGATTTTGAAGTAATATATGATTTTTGAAGCGAATATGGTAATTTCGAAATGGATTGATTTTGAAACGTATATGATATTTTGATATCAAGTATGAAGTGTTTTCGGAATATAAAAGTGCCAACCAATGTGTAAAACGATGTTTGATTGTTAAAAAGACCGAGGCCTCTTATTGGCATACTCCCTATCAATATTGGAACCACTTTGACAGCTGTGTACAAGGTGGATGATATCCAGAATGTAGTGGTTGAATTGACGACGTTTGCTGGAATGAAGTACGAGAGCGAGGATGGATAGCTTTGGCACTCGTATCATAATTAAAATGACTAAAACACGAGTCTATGTCTGACCTTTAGGCTTAGCTACCTGTAATGACATGGAGCCATCGTATTACTATTGTGATTTCGTATTCGATGGGTGCACCTTTTTCGTTTGGATTGATTTTCGCAGTCAGCCATGGATGGGTTACGACCAACCAAAAAGGGTAAACTGGTAGAATCCTATCTTGGGCATTGTCTCACGTGCCTTGTCATATTTATCCATATACGCGCCCATTAGGACTTTGGTTTAGAACTGTACAGATGTGTTAAGGTGGATCGATGTAAAGCTTTAACGCTATTTTGATATTTATTTTACTGATAAAAATTATATATTATAGCGTATAATATTATTTATAAATAGTTTAACAGATCCTTAGAAGATGGAAAATCCCATAACTTCTCTTAAGTTATTGCATTCGTATTCGTGATATTGATTTGACTTACATAAGAGTAATTTAGTCCGGACTGGAGTGTTTTTTCTTTTTCATTATGCTCGTGTCAGTCCTGAATTTTCAGTGTATTGAAGATTATTCTCTGAAGGACGAAGACGAAGATTTGGTATATTACTATTACTATTATCCCTTGCATCATGCTAATATTGACTATTTATCCCTAATGTATATATATCTCTGATAAATGTGTATAGATTATAATCAAATGTATAGTACAAAGTTTTATCGCTCTAATTATATGATTATTATATTTTATCATTCCGCCATGAGATTCTGTGCTTGTTTTCTTCTTCTTTTCTTATTTTTATTAATTAATCCTATTTATTATCTACGTTACGAATTTTTAAGTCAGACATGTGTCGATTATTGTCGATTTAAACATTTTGAAATGTGGGTCATCACAAATATGCTCTTTGCTTTACTCAAAAAAACCTATGCCATGGTATATATTTTTTATATACATAACAATGTTAATGAAAACTTAAAATCAATAGGGTTATCCGTCCCTTCTTCTTATATATGCTTTTTATATAAATGTGGTAGCTAGGGTATCGAAGGAGTTCACAAGAAAACAAAGGTAGCTTCAACCCTTTCGCAAGCATGCCCTTGACACTAACCTTTTCTTCCGCCTTTCCCTAATACACTACGTACCAAACGCTTGATACCATGTGCATAAGGTTCAAACGGATGTGAAATGTATATTGAGTATGGTGACGGAAGCAAGCAAATGAAAGTGGTGAAGCTGTAATTCGATATAAAACTGATTTTATGCCTTTTAAAGTAATTCCTTTTCGCTTAACTTACATAATTTGCCAAAATATGATTGGTTGCCAATATTTTACTAAAATTCTTTTTTTTAAAACTATTGAACTCAACTTTGAACAATTGAAAACATTTTAGCACTTAAGCCATTCTCCTTAATATAACGTTTAAAACATTTAAGTTCTCTAAGTTAAATAATTTATTAACCATAGAAAAACACATAGGAAAAATCACAATAATTCACATTAAATATGTTTTTGAAAATATATAAATTTCAAACCCGAAGGCATTATTTAATTGCCTTAAATAATTTAAACCCAAAATTAACTATTTTCTCTCATAGAAAATTTATAATAAATCCATATTTACTTGAAAAACCCACTTCTAAAATAATATTTTTTGATATATATCAAAAACACAACTCATTTGGATGCCATATGATATGTTTTCTAATTTAAACATATCATAAATTTCTTATTAAATCTTCATAAATCATCAACTTAAAACATATAATCATTTAATCACTATAACGTGACATATACTGGTAAAGAAAATATATTTACCTTTAACCTGAAATCATTCATCAAAAATAGAGATGTAAACTAATTATTCACCTTCGCATTATGCTATGAAGGTTGAGATTTGTCTTTAGATTGATTTGCTTAAGCTTTCTACTTGAATCCTAGCTTTTCTTCTTCTTGAATCCTCTTTATGGTTGCCGACCAAGTTCTTTAGGGTTTTAGTTTTGTTTGTGAAAGTTAAAATGAACGAGGAATGAAGAATATAAGGGTTTAGGGTATAGGAAAATAGGTTGTTCCCATTTTACCCTTGCCATATTCCTCCTACTTATTTATTTTTAATTCTCTTTTACTAATACATTCATCAAGGCACGGCTCCTTCTTAATTAATAAATCTCAATCCCTTAACTATCTGCATTATTTCATTTAATTTAACCAATTAAATGTACTAAATAATGTTAATTAAAATTAGGGTCATTACAGACTCCTATCCTTAAAGAATTTCATCCTCGTAATTACGATATGGTACCCACAACAATCAAACATAAAGGTAAAACATACCATCAAACAAGTCAGGATAAGTGTCTCTAATCCTGCTTTCGGTTTTTCAATACAATCTCTCTCGTCGTCACTCCACTAAACTTTGGCTAATCTGACTGTCTCGTTCCTTAGTCTCTTCTAATCTATCGCAACTATACGAACTGTTTTTCTAGCTATAGGCATATCCGGTTCCACTACTAGATCCCCTAACACAGTTAGTGTAATAGTAGTCTCTGGATCTCGAATACACTTCCTTAGATGAGAAATATGGAAAACATTATGGAATCCTGCCAAATTAATCGGTAATCTACCTTATACGTGAGTTTTCCAATCCTTCGTATAGTTGGAAATGGTCCAACGAATCTTGGTGCTAATTTCCCTGATCTACCGAATCTAAAAACGCCCTTCATTGATGACACTTTGATGAAATCATAATCTGCAACCGAGAATTCTAAGTTTTTCCATCTCTTATCAGCATAACTCTTCTGCCTAGAATCAGCCTCCTTCATTCTATCCTAAATTAACTTAATCTTCTTTGCAGCTTCTCTAACCAAATTTGGACCAAGAATTAATCTATCCCAGGTCTCTAACCAACAAATAAGAGATTTGTATGGTCTTCCATACAAAGCTTCAAACGTTGTCATCCCTATACTAGTCTGATAATTGTTGTTAAACAAAAACTCGACCAAGTGTAGATGTTTTCTCTATGATCCTCCGGAATCTAGCATGCAAGCTCTTAACAAATTCTCTAAGACTTTATTAAGTCTCTCTGTTTGCCTGTCTATCTACGGATGGAAAGTGGTACTCATATTGAGCTTGGTACCTAAAGTATCTTGTAGACTCTTCTAGAATTCACAGTGAACAAGGGTTCTATATCGCTTATTATACTACTAGGAATTCCATGCAATTTAATTATATTCTTCAAGAATTTAGCTAAATCTGGTGTTATCCTGGTCGACTTAACGGGTATAAAGTGTGCACTCTTAGTCAATCTGTCCATTATAACCCAAATACTCTCATTTCCTTTATTCGACCTTGGCAGCGCATCTATGAAATCCATTAGGATAGAATCCCATTTCCAGACTGAAACATCCAAATGCTAAAGTAACCCATTCAGTTTCTGATTTTTATCCTTTACCTATTGACAGTTCAAACATTCCCTCAACCATAACTACATCTCTCTTCATACCTTCCCAATAGAAACTCCTATTCATATCCTAATACATCTTGATCCCCCAGGATGAATCGTAAACTTTGATCAAAGACATTCTCTAAAGACCTCCATCCTTAGGTTTTCTACATTCGGAACACGCAATCATCCCTTCTTTCTCAACCATCCGCTTTGGTCAAGACTAAAATCCTTCTGATCATCAATCTTGATTCTAACCTTTAACCTTGTAATCTTTGCAGCTAACATTGGGTCTTCTTTCTGCTCAGATGCATTCCTTTCGATCGTCATCAGTCGAACTTCTAAACGTGATAACATGGCGGTTTCTCGACTAGAACTAACCGCAGATCTCCATTGTACTCCACATGTGGTCAATGTTTCTAAATCTTTCCACTCAGCTACCATTGCCAATACTGCATTCTGATGTTTTCTGCTAAGTGCATATGCAACCTTATTTCATTTTCCTAATGTGTACTCAATACCGAAGTCGTATAAAGCGATGAACTCTAACCATCTCTACTATCTCATATTCAACTCCTTCTGAGAGAATAAGTATCTTAGTGACTTATGATCCGTAAACAACTCAGATATTTCTCCTAAAAGATAATGTCTCCAAACCTTCAATGGGAAAATTACCGCAACTATTTCCAAATCATGAGTTGGGTATCTAACTTCAAGTGATCTGAGCTATCGAGAAGCATATGCAATCACTTTACCTCTTTGCATTAACACAGCTCCTAATCATGTTCCACATGCGTCCGTGTATACCACTAAGTCCTAATTCCCCTCTGGAATAACTAAGCTAGGTGCATTAGTCAATAAATGTTTTAGTTTCTGGAATGCCTCATTAAAATTATCAGTCCAAACATTATATCTTTTCGAATTAGGTTATTCACCGGTGCAGCTATCTATGAGAAATCCTTAGTGAATCTCCGGTAATAGCCAGCTAATCCAAGAAAACTCTTTATCTCAGTCGTTATCTCGGGTCTTTTCCAATTATTCGCTATCTTAATCTTAGCCAGATCTACTGACAATCCTATCTCAGAGACTACATGACCAAGAAACTTCACTTCCTTCTTCCAAAAGTGACACTTCGAAAACTTGGTGAACTTGGTTAGAGTATAATGGGGGAACAATCCAATAGAGAGTATGCGGAAGCCTGAAGAGAAGATGAGGGTTACTCATCCTCAATTCTTTCCTAATATGTTTTCTGATTTAATTTGGTTTCCTTAGTTTAGATTATTCTAGGGCAGAGATTGAATGCTTCGAATGATTTGATTATTAGGTCTTGTACTTTTGGATTTGCATTCATATAGACACACTCACACACACACACACACACACACACACTCTCTCTCTCTCTTATATTAGGTTGTTATGGATCATGCCTGATATGCCATACTATTGCATTCATATAGGATGCATTAGCTGCATTTCTATATCGTAAGTGTAGAAACAACAAGTTTATGGCATTATTCGTACCTATATGTTGTTCATATTAACGATATCGACATGTTGTTTGCATAAATTAGATGATATATCTGCTAACTTGGTTGATTTATGTCTTGATGAGCGAGCGTTATATTATATTCTCTGTTCCTTTGGAGTTTCGAGGACGAAATTCTTTTAATGGGGGAGAGTGTAATAACCCAAAAAATTGGTAAATATTTTGATTAAATATAAATAAAATGATAATGCAAAAACAATTAAAATTTAACATGTTAATAAAATAAATTAAAAATATGGAGGGGATTTGATTATAAGAAGTAAATTAAAATTAAGTTTACGCTAATTTATATAAATATAATGCATATAAGCATAAATTGATGAAAAAGTGGTTAAACCAAACTTAGAAACATAGGGATAGGTACTAAGGATCTTCTTAGGCCACTAGAGGTGGAGTGGATGTAGTTGGAGGTGTAACAACCAACAACTCTCGACACATCGATCCAAAGCCTGGGGTAACTTTTGGACTTGCATCGGTGCCAAGAAGTACTGGTGACCGGGTTTTTAAACATTATAGAGACTAAGATATAAGGCTATACCTAATACTTTCTACACTTTTAGATATCACAGCAAAAAGAAATAAAATATAAATTTAGAAAATGAACATCTAAGAAAATATCTCAAAAAACACGGTGCCAAAACAGTACGTAGTTAAAATCCCAAGTATACAGAAATAAAACATTTAGTCTGATAAGTGCTAAGTATGATAAATAGTTACAAGAAGAGTAACAAAAAATAAAAAGCATCTCCAATGTCAAGCTCGCCTCTCCACGTACTAATCTCTGGGCCTATCACCTGCTGCCCTATCCTCTTTGGGAGAAAAGAAAGGAGTGGGTCAAAAAAAAGTCTGGTAAATGAATTACATCATTAACATGTAATAAGCACATGTGATTAACTCCACTAACACTCTATATGACCTAGGGTACTCTACTGGTGTTTGTGAATTACTTATTAAGGTAGGTTTTGTTAATCTAAGGGGTATAGTTCTTAATACACCTATACTAACATCTTATGAAGGCTTACACTTATGGTCGAACAACTTACTGAACCTAAATATAAACTATGGATCGGCTAATAACCACTAGAATTACTCCAACAAAGGTTTACATACAATATCCACCTTGGGACCACATTCCTAAATTACGACTACATGTATCATATTTATGCATTGAGGGGGAGCCCACAATGCCAACTCGCGCTGAAGATGTCTGCTGCATCCATGACCACATCTCAATGGCAATGTAACGCCTCTTCTCGCACCATACCAGGATCCATGAACAATGCAGTATCATGCCCATGCCATTGTGCATACCAAGGAACTATCGTTAGTTCCAAGCCACACATTTCTCCAAGCATCATCTTCAGTGTGCACGTACACCGTATAACCTCTTGTGATTGCAATTTTGCATTGGAACACCTCAGTCAAAAATCAACCATGTTGAATAAATAGTGCGTAGGCCTGATTTGCGTGTATATATATAGTCCTGTAATGTCCAAGAAAGCAAACCTAGGGAGCTAATTTCCCTATTTATACTAACATTCACACACACACACATGCAATTAAATTAATAACCTAAGACTTTCGCCAAGGTTCATACTACGCCCAAAATTTGATAACCGATTGACCGTTGCTCACTAAGGCGTTTGGCTCCAGTGGGCCTGTCAACCAGTCATGGTGTTTACTATGTTTTTAATTATCATCGTTTGTTAATTATCGTCGCTCTCAATTACAGTAATGCTAATTATAAATTGCATATTACAGTAAACTGTTAATAATAGTAAACCCTTATTTTGTTAATCTACAACTCCAAAGTTTTGAATTACAATCCCTAACAACTTCGTAAGCATGTTTGTTTATCAAAATGAATTAAATCAGGTTTAGAATTAACATATAGTTTATATTCAATTCAACAAATGGGGTTTTCAACCTAAACCAATTTTATACAATAGGTTTACTTTATCCAAATCTAAATTGGATAATAATCATAATCAAATAAGTTAAATTCTTATTCGAATTGGAATGTATGGCAATTATCCGACAAACAACATTTTTGATTTAATCAAAATAATTCTAGATCAAATAGGGTATAAATAAAATTAATTACATGTAAATCATCTTACTAATCATGAATCCACTCACCTCTAAAACGTTATCCCTCTTTGATATGCGCAGAATCATTCTTCCTTCTATATGTTAATTTCTTTCCTTCGCTTGATTTCTCCTTTAATTTGCTTATGAAATTTTAATTTGAGAAATTAGTTCTAGAGGACAAAGATTTAGGCTAAATCTGTACATACTACTTCCGATTAGTAAATTAGGGTTTGGGTCAGCATTCTATTTATAGCAGCATTAACTAACATCGACCATTGATTAAATTTTAATTAAATCTGGACTGTTAGCCTACCTAAATCTTTGTCCTTTACGCATGACTAGTCGACCGCCTAGATTGGAGGGGTCAACCACTAGTTGTTGACCGACCCAAACTGAGGTATCGACTAGTGGGTTTCCTTATATATAGATATTTATTTCCTAATTAACCTATTTAATTATTTTTGATTTTGAAATTTAAAATGTTTATTACTTTCCCAAGTAGCTTTGGGTTAAACACATTGCATATGAAAATTGTCTAGAAAATCGCTATGAACGCAATGGTGCAAGTTTCATAGCTAGATTCAGATGTTTTCAAATTTCCGTGTTTATCCGAATTATATTTAATTTTAAATTTTCTTTTATTAAAATTTTGGGGTGTTACATTCTCCCACTTTAAAAGGATTTCGTCCTCGAATTCTACAAGGATGGAAAAATGTAACTCATACGTACATAAATCAATAATTACAGCCATCTACTCATCCATCAACCACTGCAACCATTGTCCTTAGTTCAAATTCTAATATACTATGTACATATAGGCATGGAATGCATATAAATCTATACTAATGAAAAAATCAGGCGGTCTCATGATCCAGGTCACGTCCTGAAATGCAAGTGCTTATGTGACATGTTAGAAAAGTATGTAACGTTCTATGTAAATATACTGGCAAATCTACATATATCCGCAATCATTCAATCCATTTGCAACAACCATATGCATATAACTCAATGAAATAAAATAAGTGATGGCATGAGTGTATGCTAACTCAAGAATATATTTTCCTAACTGTGCAAAGATCAATGTAATAAATACATCCATTAGCATCCGCCAACCAAAACATGTCCTAGTGACATGTTTGCAACTATTTCTAGAATCTGATTGTCCCTATATATGGGGTATACTATGCTAGAACACATACACATAAGTACATAACTATTTTATATTTATTTAACTAAAATGGAAACATCCAGAAACGAGTTCCGAATTGGTAGCTCGGATCTTCTCTTTAGGCTTCTGTGTGCTCTTCGCTAGATTACCTCCTCATTTGACCTTAACAAGCTTGATAACTTTATTGTGGAGTCACTTTGTACCATTCTCAAGAATATGAGAACGTGCACAAAAAACAAGTAATTCCCTCTCCACCTCCACTTCCTCTAGTCGACTTAGCTTAACTGCAGCGGTTGTATCATGTAGACTGCAAGTGTGACACGTGAAAAATGTCGTGTACTCCAGGCTTCACTCTATATGCTAACTTCCATATTCTACCAGTGATCGCAAAAGGCCATACAAACCTCGATGATAACTTTCCCGAACTACCAAACCTCATAACATCCCTAAGCGGTGAAGCCTTCAAAAAAACCATGTCACCTACGCAAACTCCAACTCTATATGTCTCATATCAGCGTAAGACTTCTGCTTATTCTGTATGGTTTTTGTCCTCCTACGGATCAGGCCTACCTTCTCTAATGTCTCTCTTACCATATCTGGTCCAAGAATAATCTTATTTGTATTGTCCTACCAACATGACGTTAATCTACAAGGCCTTCCGAATAACGCCTCAAATGATTTCATCCAAATACTAGTCGGATAACTGTTATTATAGGTAAACTCCACTAAAGGCAAGTGATCCTCCCAAGAGCCTCCAGAATTCAAGATACACATCTGAAGTAAGTCCTCCAACGCCATGTTCACACTCTCTGTCTATCCATCCTCTATGGATGATAAGTTGTACTCAAACTCAACTCGGTGCCTAAAGTCTCCTGCAGACTCCTACAAAACTCGATGGTGAAAAGCGGGTCTCAATCACTAACGATGCTACAAGGAACTTCATGTAACCTAACTATCTCCCTTATGTATAGTGTTGCCAAAGATGCAGCAGCCCTCGTACTCCTAACCAGAACAAAATAAGCATATTTGGTCAGTCGATCGACTATGACCCAAATAATCTCATTCCCCCTCCTACTCCAAGGTAGTTTATCGATGACATCCATAGAAACACTCACCCGCTTCCACTGCGGAATATATAATGTCTGTAATAATCCTCCCGGCTTCTTCTGCTTCACCTTCACCCTTTAGCAAGTCATACATCAGGCCACATACTCTGCCATATGCTTCTTCATACTAAACCAATAAAAGACTCACTTCATGTCATGGTAAATTCTATCCCCGTCGAGATGGATGGTCATCCTAGAATGATGGGACTTGGCTAGTACCATGTCAATCAAATCCATAATCAGAGGAACACATAATGTGCCATCTCTTCATAAGCACCCATTCGAGTTGATGGTATAACGCCTTAAATGATTCAACTTCTCTCCATTACTAAGCTTCTCAAAAATATCCACTAACTCCTTATCATGTTTTCGACTCAACCTAATGTGGTCCATAAGTGTAGTTGCATATCCAAAGCTACTAACAATCCTAGAGTGATGTCTGACGATGGTTGGAAATCGAACGTAAAAATGAACTCAAAGTGCTTCCACTTTAAGAACATAGGACTCAATATCGCATGCTTCCTACTTAAGGAATCATATACAACATTGCCCTTGCCTAGAATATATGAGATAACGAAGTCATACAATGCCAAAAACTCCATCCATCTTTGCTGCCCTAAATTCAAATCCTTCTAAGAGAATAAATACTTCAAAGACTTATGATCCGTATACAAACTTCTCTTCTAAAAGACAGTGTCTCCATGATATGAGTGCAAAGACAATGGTCGCTAACTCAAGATCATGGGTAGGATAGTTTCTCTCATGGACCATCAACCGTCGACTAGCATAGCTCACCACTCTCCCTTCCTGCATCAAGACCACACCCAACCCTATACCGTAAGCGTTGGTATACATTGTGAATGCCTTTGTACCATCGAGTAATACTAGAACAAGTGCGTTAGTCAATGCCTCATTCAGCATGATAGAAGCATCCTCACACTTCGAGTCCTACGAGAAAATCAAAATCTTCTTTGTAAGGTGGGTCAGAGGGGTAGAGATTTTAGCGAAGCCCTAATAAACTTCTTGTAGTAGCCCACCAAAACAAGGAAATCTCTTACTTCATGGCATTCTTCGGCACCTTCCAATCCTCATACTGCAACAACTTTACTAGGATTAACCACTAATCCACTGTCAAAGACAATGTATCCTAAAAAGCATACCTTCTTATGCCAGAATGACATTTGGAAAACTTTGCCTTTAACTTTTGCCCGTAGAGTGTGTTGAGCACTTCTTCTAGATGCACCCTACGCTTCTCCACGCTTTTCGAATAGACTAATATGTCATCAACAAATACCACCATGGACTTATTAAGGAACTTTCTAAAAACTCGACTTATCAGATCCACAAGTAGGCAGTGCATTGGTCAGTCCAAAAGGCATGACTAACCACTCATAAAGTCCGTCAGATGTACGAAAAGTAATCTTTTGAATACTATCCTCAGCTACACACAACTGATGGAATTCGATAGTCGAGCCAAGCTAAGAGAACACCTTTGCTCCAACCAACCGATCAAAGATATCGTCTATATGAGGCAACAGGAGACGATTCTTCTTTGTCAACTTATTTACCTCACAATAAAGGATGCAAAGCCTCAGAGAACCATTTGGCTTGGTAGCAAAGACAACTGGTGCTCCTTACTCTAAAATACTCCTCCTATTAAAGCTCTTCTCCAACAACTCATTCACTTTCTTATGCATCTCGTGTCTCTCTTTAGGATCCATATGCCTCAAGGGTAAGGCAATAGGATTGGAGTTCTCCACAAGATAAATTCGAAACTCGACTTATCTTTGGGGTGGAAGACCGATGACCTCATAAAAGACATCTAGATAGTCTCTACTACTGGTACTGAATCTAACTCATTAGGTAAAGAATAAAGATTACTCAACATAACTAAACCCCTGAGATTATAATAAACCTCTAGACTACATCCACTACAAGTACCCAAACCTAACGACCTTCCTATCATAATCTAGGATCGCCATATACATGGTCATTTAGTCCATATCGAAAATCAACCAAACCTACAAAATCCCAAGACAAAAGCATCACAATTGAACTCGACCCCCAAAATAAACAATTTTAAACACCTACATATCATAAATTATAAGTTGATCCTTGAATAAGGTTTGATACAACAACAGGGTCAGTAACTATGCTAATGTTTAAGTGCGACTTATCTACAATTCTACTTAGGATAAAAGAGTGAGATTCCCTAGTGTCAAATAAGGTACGAATGTGTAAATTAGATAAAGTTAACACAACTTCAATTATGATCTTCTTCCCTTTGTCCATTGTTGGAGGCGCACTCAAGTTGGGAACCACATCCAGTGCATAAGCTGAAACTACTTGGGTAAAGGGGTTATATGGTGCTGGACACATCCCCCTCATATGCCCAAATTGATTGCAGTTGTAATACTTGATTTTCGAGATGTCCATCTTGCACTCCATCACAAAATGATCTTTCTTACCACATCTCCTACACTGCATCTACTGCTTCTTAATCTTTCCTTTGGCCCTCATTCCTCCGTTGCACTAGTTCTACTGTGGCATTTTTCCCTCTATCTTTTTTGGCTCACTCTTCACTTCCTCCATGGAGACGGTTTCCAAAATGGCTATCTCCACCAAAACCTTGAAAGTCGCACTCATGGGAATATGAATAAGGGCCAAATCTTAAAGATGTTGATTTAGTACCTTTGCAAACCTCAAAACTTTCTTATGATGGCTGTTTATCAGCTCTAACCCGAACTTTGCTAACTTATTGAACTGATTCACATATTCCTTCACGATATCTCTCCATGCTTCAAATGTACAAACTTCTCCAACTGTTCTCCCTCCTCCGCCCAAGAAAGAAACTTCACCTAAAATGCCTTTTAAACTCTCCCAAAGTAATCTCTCGCTCGTCGGTCTTTGTCACAACTACATCCCACCAATTCAGAGCCTCTCCCTGTAAATTCAAAGTGGCAAGCTATCTCTTCACGTCATCTCTAAGGCCCATCAATCCAAAAATCCTATCACAAGTGCGGATCCATTCTTTTGAGTCCACATACAACTCGGTCCCCATATATTGCTTCCCTCCTAGACTCACAAAGTCCTTACATAGCTTGCAAAATCGACGGCGGATGGATGGGCTAGAACTACACTTGGTACCTTCTCTGTGGGTCTATATTAGGGTAAACCTCAACTTGTCCTCTAACTTGCAAATACCCACAAAACCAAATCGAAATGTTCACGTTCGGAATCTAAGTGAGTGGCCTTAGCCATAACCAGCAGGATCGCTCATCCTTTATATTTATGATTTAGGAATTTATTAGCAACCTTTCCATAGATAGTATTGGCAAGAATAAGGGAAAGTGTTTTCGTATTATATTTATATATTTATCCTTTGAAAACTATTTTATCTATATATATACTTTTAGGAATTCATTTTGAAAATCTTTTTGGAAAAAAATTACAGAACTTTTTAGGTACATTCTCTTAATATGCACCTAATCCCTAACAAATTTTATATCTAGGCTGTAATACTAAGTGTGACAACCGGTACCTTCGACACGCAGATCCAAAGTCTATGGAAACTTCCTGGCTCGCGTTGGTGCTAAGAAGTACATGCTATTGGGTTTTTAAACATTACAGAGACTAAAGATATAAGGATAGATTTAAGATATTCTACACTCTCGGATCTCACATCGGAAGGAAATAAAATATAAATACAAAAAGATGACCATTTTAGAAAATATCTCAGAAAACATGGTGTCAAAATAAAATAAAAAGTAAATGCAATGCCAAGCTCGCCTCTCTATATAGTAATATCTAGGCTGTCACTCGCTGCTTTATCCTCCTATGGGTAGGGGTAAGAAAGAAAAGGAGTGGGTCAGACAAAAGTCTGGTGAATGAGCAACAACAAAAATATGCGGTGACCACAAGCAATTAACTTCAATAATATTCTATGTGACCTAGGGTACTCTACTGGTGTTTGTGACTTGCTTATTAGGGTAGGTTTTGTTAATCTAAAGGGTATAGTTCTCAACGCACATACATTACATCTTCTGAAGGCTTGCACTTAGGGTCGAACAACTAATTGAACCTCAAGGTGAACTATGGATTTCTAATAACCATTGGAATTACTCCAACAAAGGATTACCTATACTACATTCTAAAATTACGACTACACGTATCATATTTACGCATTGAGGGATAGCCCACAATGCCGACTCACGTCGAAGGTGTTTGTTGCATCTGTATCCACCTTTCAATGGAAATGTAATGCCACTTATCGTACTATGTCGGGATCCATCAACAACACAGTATCACGTCCACGCCACCGTGCATACCATGAAACCACCGTTAACGATGGGCCACACACTTTCCCAGGCGTCATCGTCAACGTGCACGTACACCGTACAACCTCTTGTGAGTACAATTTTATGACAGAATTACCCCAGTCGAAAATCAAACCAGTTGAATAAATAGTGTCCAAGCCTTATTGCTTGCGCACACATCTATCCTATCCCGTAACGTCTAAGAATCGCAAACCTAGGGAGTTAGTTTCCCTATTTATACTAACGTGTATATATATATGTATTTATATATGTATATGTATATATGTATATGTATATATGTATATACCATTAAATTATTAACCTAGGCCTTAGGCAGAGGTTTATATTGCACCCGGAATTTGATAACCGGTCAACTACTGCACATTTGAGCGATCGACTACTTGATGTTGACTGGCTCCAATGAGCATATCAATCAATCGTGGTGTTTTCTATTTATTTTAATTATCTTTGTTTGTTAATTATCGTTGTTCTCAATTCCAGTAAAGGTTAGTTACAAATTGCATATTATAGTATACTGTTAATTACAGTGAACCGTTATTTTGTCAAACTACAACCTCATAAATTTTCAGTTACAGCCCTTAACAACTTCATAAGCATGTTTGTTTTTCAAAATGAGTCAAATCTGGTTTAGAGTTAATATATAGTTTATATTTAACTCAACAAAAAGGGATTTCAACCTAAACCAATTTTATATAATAGGTTTACTTTATCCAAATCTAGATTGGACAAGAATCATATTCAAATAAGTTAAATTTTTATTCACATTTGAATATGTGACAATTATCCGATAAACAATATTTTTGATTTAATGCGAACAATTCCTGATCAAATAGAGTATAAATAAAATTATTACATGTAAATCACCTTACTAATCATGAACTCGCTCACCTCTAAACATATATCCTTCATTGATTTGCACAAAATCATTCTTCCTTCTAGATGTTAATTCCTTTCCTTCGCTTGATTTCACCTTCAATTTGCTTTTAAAATTTTAATTCGATAAACTAGTTTTAGAGGAGATAGAAATTTGGGTAGAATCTGGACATTCTACTTCTGGTTAGTGAATGAAGATGTAGGTTAGCGTTCTATTTATAGCAACACAAACTAACGTCGACCGTTGATCAAATTTTAATTAAATCCGGGCAGTTGGCCTACCCAAACCCTTGCCTGATACATGACCGATCGACCGCTCAGATTGGAGGGGTCAACCGCTAGATGTCGACTGGTCCAATCTGAGGTGTCAACCAGTGGGTTTCCTTATATAAAAGTATTTGTTTCCTCATTTACTCATTTAATTATTTTCGATTCTAAAATTTAAAACATTTATAACTTTCCTATATTAACTTCGATTTCAAAACATAATATATGAAAATTGTCCAAAAAATTGCTATAAACGCAACAATGCGAGTTTCATAGTAAGATTAGGATGTTTGTAAAGAATTTATTTTGAACATTGTTTTATTTAATTTTAAATTTTCTTTTATCAAATTTTCGGTATAATTTTTGGGGTATTACAAGAGGCGTAAACAACGAGAAAAAGACCAATATCTATAGCTTAGCAACTGTTGGGAAAAGGTGTACACCAGTGCACCGGTCAATCCAATCGGTCCACTAGCACACTATATTTTGAGGCCAGTTGAACATGGACCCATAATGGCCTATATAAAATATTAATTATTGATTCGGATCTAGTTCCTATCGTTCCCTAAAGGAAATTGGTGGCAAAGGTTGAGATAAATGATAGCACTACAAACTGAGTGAATATGTGTGATGATTGGTTGCTATTTGAAATAGATATGTATGCTATTATGATGCAAAACATGATATGATGATGAACATGAATATAAACTAGCCCATGGCAAAAGTAAACGTTCCAGGGTACTGATATAGATACGGATGTGGATAAAGATATAGATACGAATATGGACTTAGATATGATATGGATACGAATATAGATACAGATATGGATAGGATACAAATACGGATCTAATACAAACCCATGACATAAGTGGTGGTCCAGGTAGTACGTTACCCACGTGTAGAGCTTCGATGAGCCAGGTGGAGGACGTGGATGTTAGATGACCCTGTAGTCTACGAGCGAAGCAGGGCATGAGTCCAATAAGTATGAGGACAACAGGCTTTTTTGTAGGCTTCGAACTGTTTAGGGAAGTGAGTCCTATACGGATTTGCATGAATGTAGGCAACAGGAGACCCTATAGGGCAAAACGACGGTCTAGGGAAGTGAGTCTACGTAAAGATGAAGCAGTACGATTGGATGTGCATAATGGTTAGGTGTGACGTGACTACAGGACATGAGCTAACCAAGCGGTAGACTCGTGTCATGTTATAGTTTTATTTTTGTATTATATCTAGAGTAAACTAGAGCTTAGTCACTAGAATTATATCTAACCCACTCCTATTTTTCCCACACACACACACACACACATATAGGTTGATGGAGTTTGGATATAAGATGTATCATGGACAAAGACTCGTTTGTATATAGTGTATATAATGTAAATAAGTGTTGTGACCTGGATTTAACTATGTATGAATTGGGTTGTATTTATATTATTTAGACGTATGTATTTGACGTTGTAGACATGTTATGGTGATATGATTATGGTATTTTCTAATGTATTATATTCTATTTTCTTCTACCATGAGATTTTGGAAGTAGATAATTAGAACTATATCAGTTAAATGCTTATTTTATCTTAACCCCAATGACTTATCCTTTTAGTTCTT
Source organism: Allium cepa (assembly GCA_030765085.1). Classification (NCBI taxonomy): domain Eukaryota; kingdom Viridiplantae; phylum Streptophyta; class Magnoliopsida; order Asparagales; family Amaryllidaceae; genus Allium; species Allium cepa. Next base: position 407,069,251 of record CM060939.1, on the reverse strand, counting down.
GAATTGTTAGCTTCGGTTTGGATGTTGGACCCATAGTTCAAAGGGTAGGTTGTTACATAAGTATAGCCACTACAACTAATGAATACATTACAACCAACATAGCAAGTAAAGTCACTATAACTAATGAATACAGTATGCCAAACATACTAAGTACAATCATTTCAACTAAATAACGACGGGGAGCAACTCTAGCTCAGTATGCAACATAATCACCAGTAGCTAAGAAGAAGGTCAGATCATCTAACCATCAAGCATCTCAAAGAGCTTGTATATACTATGTCCCAACAGACCTCGGCGACCCCAACGTGTCCTCGCAGGATAATGGATCTATAGAAATACGAATCTCCTCGACGGTCAGATGCCAACATCTCTCTCCTAAGTACTAAATTGGAATGAATGCAGTCGAATGTAATAAAACCCAGTTCCTAGAAATGAGAAATGAGAAACGAGATCCTTGTCGGATGATCGTCAGGCAACTGACTAGCCTCCTCCAAAGCTATCCTATAAGCCACATATGAACTTAAAAGGTTATTCCTAACCCAAATGGCCAACTTTTGACGGGACTCTTGAAGGTCATGTCATACCCATAGGAGGGATTGATAGATGTACTATATGGTTTCCTATCTCCTAATTTTAGGAAGTATGACTTGAAAGTGTACGTGCAGTACTAAGGATCGTGTAATATAATATATAAATGCGGAAACTGATAATAGCAGTAAAATAAGAATTAAAGTAAGCACATCAGGAATTTTTATACTGGTTCGAACTTCCCATTCTACGTCCAGTCCCAGAATATCCTCTGGATTTAGACTAAGCCCCTCACTTAACCCGGAGGAATATGTATACCACACCTGAGCAGCCAAACATGAATTTTTCCGCCTCAACAGCCGAAGAGGACTTCAACTTAATACAAATAATTTGTTGACGAGTGTGTTCTGAATAACACGGATTGTCTTTTGATAGTACAATTTTCCTATAATCAAATCCTCAAGAATATGTAGTGTGTGTGAAGATTTAGAAGGAGGATAATCTCGTAGAATCGAAGTATATAAATTAATTCAGAGATTCTAGCGATATTGAATGAGAATGAATGCTTTTTTTGTAGAAATAAATAGAGAATAGATTTCAGAATTATAAACAAGAATTGGTGATTGTAGGAATGAATTAAACATGTTTATATAGTTGTAGAATAGTTGCAATCTTTTATGAAGAGTTTCAATCAAAAGTTGTGACCATATCTCTTGGATTGAAGGTGATTTCTCTTCACGAACGATCGCAACTCTTCAGAAAAATAGCAGTTATTTCCAGGTCAGTTGACTGAAAATTCTGGCCGGTCAGCTGAGTTTAAAATCGTGCAGAATACAGAGCATATCTATGCACTAACAACAGGTTCGGTCAGCCGAAAATTCTGGCCGGTCGACCGACCTGATGTTATGTGCACATATCATATTTTCAAGTATAAAACAATATACAACTATTTGTATGTTTGTGTGACTAATTGAGGAATGATTTTAACAATATTCTAAGACTCAATATAATAAAATATTAATACTAATCTCTGGATTGTAGTCTTGTCTCTTTTGTAGTGCACGGCATACTTTTTTCTCCTTTTTTCGTCTTTGTATAGTATTCTCTTTGTAGTTCGTCGCATGATCTTTGAAGCTTGTGTCATGAATCAAAACCCACAAATCAACATTCTCCCCCTTTTTGATTGATGACAATGCTTATGTGATGAAGTAGTATATATTGTAATTCTCCCAATATATATATATATATATACATATATATATATATATATATATATTGTACTTCTCCCCCTGAATATATGGCGACTTTTCTACAAAAACTTGTTAGCTTTCATATATTTCTCCCCCTTTGTCATCGACAAAAAGGAATACTTATGATGCATAAAATGTAAAAAAGTACGAAATCATGTATCAAATTTAGGAACATAGAGTTAAACTTACATACTGAAAACAAATAAAATGTTAATGATACATTACTTAACACAGCATAAAATAGAAATATTGTTCACAATAAAAACAGAATAGAAATAATCCAACATGATCATTCCTCACCGTCGTCGGTATCCCAAAATTCTGGATGAATATTTTCATCAAGAGGAGCTTGTTCTTTACCACGACGCTGAGTATGAGAAGTATGAGTTCCTCATGTACCTGAACATGTATTTTCCGAAGTTGACCAAGAAAAATTAGGTGCTGGTCTTTTTCCAGGAGCAAGATGAGAGGCACCGGCTTCAGAAGTGCATGATAACGCATCCCAAAGATTAACAAAGAAGCCTTTGATTTTGTTTGATCTTCCGTCTATTTTCCGTAGACGGGCATCTAAAACTAATTGATTTTGAGCCAGAAGATCAATAGCAACTTCTGTGCCAAGTCCGGGTGTTGGTCTTTGAATTATGGACTGTCGAATTGAGCATTCCGTAGAATGAGTGGTTGGATGTGGTGTGGAATGGCTACGGCGTAGTTGATCTCTAGAAGTAGCACGCCATTGATCAAATTTTATGAATCTTGGTGGAGCATCCGGCAACTTCATTAATTAATGGTCCTTGAATCAAAATGATGAACTTTGGAAGTTTTGGATTCTGGAGCATGTGAGACTGAGTTGTTGATTAATCTTATTATATATTCTCCATAATAAATATGAAGCATCTTGCCTTGATTAAATAAGAGAAACTCATCCATAAGTAATTATGCCCAACCGACTCGTATATTCCCACATATAGCATATAAAGCTTTAAAATTTTCAGGATACACTAAGTGGTAGGTCCGCCTCTTGGAACAATGGATTTCATCATGAAACGATGAAAAAGTCTAGCTTTTGGTCAAAGAGATGATGTTTGTCTAAAATCTATAGCATCATCTTCAAAAAAGAGATGGCTTATTTGGTCGCGTCTCATTATATTGCAATCCACATCATGTAACGATATTCCACCCGGTCGAGCATTCAAAACATGATTTATTCTATCTTGTGAAATGAAAATTTCTGTACCATATACCAACGTCAAAACACAATTTTCGGTGTTTCTAGGAGGATTAACAAGGTTTAGGTTAGCAAGAAATAATTTGACCATAATGTGGTTAATTTTCAAATTATTCTTTCTATGGTTAAGAAAAGTATCAAGCCCACTTTCAATTGCGGCATTTTCAATGCTGTAAGAAGAGAAATCGTTATAACTTACGAAGGATTCCTCGAAGATCTTGGCATCCTGAAGTTTTGTCCATCTTTCGAGTGCTTTATCACTCACAAGCCATGAGGCTATTTGAGAATCCACTGGAGTTGATGAAGAAGCACCGGTAGATTTAAATTTCTTTCTAGGAGGCATTTTAAATTTGATAAAATTTCAATGGAATCTGAGGTAAAAATCTGAAATTGGGAAAGTGAAAATGAAAGTGAAAATGAAGAGGTAGGTTAAAAAATGAATGGGTGGGTTAAAAATTTGTAACCGGTAGCACCAGTTTTATGTCGTTCGGTCGACCGAAATGTATGGTCGGCCAACCGACTCTGTTAAATGAACAACAGAAACTTTCGGGAAGGATTCGGCTGACCGACTCAGGATTTCGGTCGACCGACCCTGTTGTTCTGCCCAGATATGCTTATTTTTTTTTTTAAATGTACAAAGAGAAATTTTATTATTTTTGAATGATATTAATACAACTTATAGAAAATCAACAGCATATATATATATATATATATATATATATATATATTAAAGAATGCTTAGCCACCGGTTGTTAATATCGACGTTCCCAAGAATTTGGAGATGGAACATTCTCTATAGGTGACCACGTAGGAGCTACTGGTGATTGAGCAGGATTTGAGGAGGTTGAGGGTCTAGATGTGGGTTTAACAATGTCTTCCTTTTTTGACGAACAGATTTTTATGGCCATCCGTTCTAGGAAGCTCAAACATCTTGCCGTAACTTTTTGTTCATAGTATAACTCCTTTTGTAGGTCCATTTGTTGTTGTTGATAGTGGTGTATCTCATCTATTTTCTATTTAGTTGAAGGAGATATGACCATAGCATTCTTGCCTTTCTTCTTTTCCGGTGTATAACCAGTATGAGTGTTTTCCCATGGTTTCCAGCCATGTCGAGGGTCTTTATTCGGGGAAGGAGAGAATTTAAGGACACGGTTAGGTAAGGGAAAAATAGGATAGGGTCCGTTTTCAGGAATACGATCGGAATCATCCTCCGAAGATATATACGATAAATGAGAGTTTTCAGACTTGAAAGAATCATTGTTAGATGACATTTTCAAATAATTTTGAATATAAACTTTTCTTACTATTTGTTTGAAAACTGAACATAGTTTATATAAGTATTTGTTTACTTAAAAACAAGTGGTTAAGAATTAGTATTTAATTCTCATCACAGGTAATTAATAGTCAAATAATTAGTAAAAATAGTGTTATGAAAATACAGTTTAAACGAAAAAGGTGATTGAGACAAGAAACAACTATAGCTTAAGTGGTTATAATACACCATATAACAAGCAAGTAAGAGGTCATGGGTTCAAATCTCACTTTGGTCAGAAAAAAATTTTGTTTTAAATATTTTGCATATTTTTAGTTATAACTCTTTTAGAGACATTATTCCTAAATCTCGTCTAAGTTTGATAAAACTATTTTCATTTAATGGTTTAGTAAAAATGTCAGCAATCTGATTTTCAGTATTAATAAACTCTAAATTTATCAATCCTTTTTCCAAACAATCACGAAGAAAATGATGACGAATATCTATATGTTTTGTTCGTGAGTGATTGACAGGATTTTTAGAAATATTTATTGCACTAGTATTATCATAACAAATTATAGACTTTTCAAGATGACAATTAAAATCCTGAAGTGTTTGTTCCATGTAAATGACTTATGCACATGCCAAAGCAGCAGATATATATTCTGCTTCACATGTCGATAAAAAAACGCAGTTTTGTTTGTTACTGAACCAAGAGACTAAGGAACGTCCAATGAAGTGACATGTTCCGCTAGTACTTTTTTTATTTGTCCGACTTCCTCCAAAATCAGCGTCGCTATAGGAAACTAATTCGAAAGGACATTCTTTTGGATAGAATAGTCCGAAATCTTTGGTTTTAGTTAGATAACGAATAATGCGTACATAAACAAACACTCATCATTATATCAGGTCGACTAGCTGTTAAATATAATAACGATCCAATCATACTACGATACAGTTTTTGATCAACACTTTTGCCCTCCTCGCCTCCATTGAGATGAATCGTTGTGCTCATAGGAGTTGGTTTGGCAGAAGTGTTTTCCAGACCAAATCATTTAATTAAATTATAACAATATTTTTCTTGATTAATAAAAATTCCATTTTTAATTTGTTTAATTTGTAATCCAAGAAAATATGACAATTCTCCCATATGAGACATTTCGAATTCATTTGTCATTATAGTTGAAAATTCCTGACATAACTTATCATTTGTCGATCCAAAGATAATATCATCAACATAAATTTGAATTATCAAAATATTTTTCTTAGTTTTCTTAATAAAAAGAGTTTGATCTACTTTACCAATTTCAAAACCAGATTCTAATAAATAGCTTTTAAGACGATCATACCAAGCACGAGGTGCTTGCTTTAAACCATATAAAGCCTTTTTGAGTTTATAAACATGATCCAGAAATTTTTCATGATAAAAAAGAGGTGGTTGTTCAACAAAAACATTTTCTTTTATGTAACCATTTAAAAATGCACTTTTAACATCCATTTGATAAAGTTTAAAATTATGAAAACATGCAAACGCCAATAAAATTCGTATTGCTTCAAGTCGGGCGTCTGGAGCAAACGTTTCTCCATAGTCAATTCCCTCTTCTTGATCATATCCTTGTGCAACTAATCTAGCTTTATTCCTAGTTATATTTCCTAGTTCATCTGCTTTATTTTTGAGGACTCATTTAGTACCAATGACTGATTGGTCACTTGGTCTAGGAACAAGTTTCCAAACTTCATTTCGCTCAAATTGATTTAGTTCTTCTTGCATGGCAAGAATTCAGTAGTCATCAGTTGAGGCTTCTTTTATATTCTTAGGTTCTATGTTAGAGAGAAAAGCTACATGACCAACTTGATTTAATTGATGTCTGGTTTTAACGTTCGTATTTACTTCTCCATTTATATTTTGTACAGGATGATCCCGTAAAATTCTAGGTGGAGATTTTATTATATTAGCAGTAATGTTTGCATTTTCGGAAATTTCATTAACATTATCAAAATTTTCACTAGTATTAATGTTTTTATTTTGAATAGTTTCATCATCAGAATCGATAGTAATATTTGGATTTATATTTTTAAAATTTTCGTCAAATGAAACATGTATTCAATAATCTGAGTTCTTTTATTAAAAATTCGACAAGATTTACTTCGTTCTGAATATCCTACGAATATTCTTTCATCGGATTTTGGATCGAATTTGCCTAGCTGATCTTTAGTATTCAAAATAAAACATTTAGAACCAAAATCTTTTAGATATGAAATATTTGGTTTTCTTCCATTTAGAAGTTCATATGGAGTATTCTTAGTTAACGGCCGAATGGAAACACGATTCAATCATAACAAGCAGTAGCTACAGCTTTTGCCCAAAAATGTTTTGATAAAGTGGTTTCTTTTAATAAAGTTCTTGCGCATTCTTATAACGTTCTATTTTTTCTTTCTACAACGCCATTTTATTGTGGTGTTCTAGGAAATGAAAAATTATGGTTAATACCTTTCTTGTTACAAAATTGTTCAAAAACTTCATTTTCAAATTTTCCTCCATGATCACTTCTGATATTTTTAATTTTCAAACTTTTAATATTTTGTATTCTTTTAACAAACACTTTAAAATTATAAAAAGTATCACTTTTATTTTTTAAAAAGAAAATCCAAGTGTATCTAGAAAAATCATCTACAATAACAAACACATATCTATTATGATTAATAGTCTGAACTTGAGTAGGACCAAAAAGATCCATGTGTAAAAGTTCAAGTGGTTGTTCTATAGAAATTACTTTTTTGATTTAAAAGAAGATTTTGTTAATTTTCCTAATTTACATGCATCACAAAATATATTCGTTTTGAATTTCATGTCAGGCAATCCTTTAACTAATTTATTTTTAGCTAATTTGTTGATGGTATTAAAATTGATGTGACAAAATCTTTTGTGCCAAAGGCAGGAATCATTTTCCTTAGCTATTAAACACAAATTTGAATCATTTTTAATGTTCATATTTAAAATATAAATGTTTTTATTTCTTATTCCTTCAAAAATAGTGTTATGATGTTTATCGAAAATATTACATTTATTTTCTGAAAAAGTTATATTAAAACCTTTATCACATAACTGACTAATACTCAATAAATTATGTTTTAAATTTTTGACTAATAAAACATCGGTAATGAGAGGTAAATTAGTGGTACCGTTGCTGCTGACATCGCCTTTTCCGATGATATATCCTTTAGAGTTATCTCCAAAAGTGACCGATCCTCTATTTGAGTAGATAATATTTGACAACATTTCTTTGTTTCCAGTCATATGTTTTGAGCAACCGCTATCTAAAATCCATTTTCCTCTCCTTTTATGTGGTACCTGCAAAAATTTATAAAAAGTTGGTACCCGTTTCTTTTTAGGGTCCTAAGAGTTAGATCTTAGGAAGCCAAACCCATACGGGTTCAGAATTCCCTTTATAAACTTAGTTTTTGTTATTATGAACAGTTTCCATGAATATTTTGATATGTTTATTTCTTATCAAAACATTATTTGATTTTGGAATCCATATCTTAATGGTTTTAGTGTTTGAACAAACTGTTTTCTTAATATCCTTTTTAATATTATTATTAATCCTACTTTTAGAAAAATTATTTTGTTTCTTAAATCCTAGTCCAGATTTATTGTTACTGGATTGAGAATTTTCTAGTATTTTGGAAAGATTCTTTCTTCCTTTATTGAAATTCGAGACATTTTTAGAGATGTTATTAAATTTTATCTTTAGACTAAATTTTTCTAAATCTAAATCTTTAATTTTAGAATGTAAGCTATTATTTTCAAAAAATAAAACATCATTTTTATTTTTCTGAATTTCTAGTTCTTCAGATATTGAAGAAATTTGAGAAGATAAGTTAGAATTTGATTGTTGAGAAACTTCAAGTTCTTCTTCTAATATTTTCTTCTCATCTTTCAGCATATCTACTTCTAAGACTGTCCTATCTAATTTTCTTTGTAAATCTTTATTTTTCTTTTTAAGTTGCTTTGCTAAGTCTACTAATTCAGCATTAATTTCAATTAAATCTTCAAAACTAAGATCATTTACATTGTCTGATGAAGCCATGAATCATACATTTGCTTGCTCATTTTCGTTGTCAGTTTCACTTTCTGATGAGGATGATGAGTCTGCGTCGTCCCAAGTGACTGAAAAAGCTCTTCGTTTGGTTTTGTCCTTCTTAAAATTGCTCTTTTTACGTTCTGGACAATTCTTCTTCATGTGACATTTATTGTGACATTCATAACATTCCATTGCTGAAGATGATGGTTTGCTACTGTTAATATTGTTGTTGGAATTATTTTTGTTTCCCCTGAATTTATTTCTTTTGAATTTCAGAAATTTTTTGAAATTTTTAGCAACCATTTCCATATCTTCATTCTCTGAGTCGGAATCATCTTTTTCTGCTTGAAATGCCACATTCTTCTTTTCTTGTGCTACATTTATCTTTGCCTGTAAATTTACTTCGTAGGACATTAAATTACCTATCAATTCTTCTGGTTTTAATGTTGACAAATCACTTGCTTCTTCAATGGCTAGGACTTTTCTTTCCCATTCGTCGGTTAAAGAATTTAAGATTTTTTTGACAACATCAAAATCAGTAAATGTTTGTTCTAATGATAGTAGAGCATGATAAATATCCTGGAATCTAGAGTACATATCATTTATAGATTCATTTGGCCTCATTTTGAAATTTTCAAATTGATTTTTCAACATAGAAATTTTGCTTAATTTAACTTTGTTCGTTCCTTCATGTGTTACTTTAAGTGTTCTCCATATTTCATAACCAGAAGTGCACATGCTAATTCTATTGAATTCATTTCTATCTAATGCACAAAATAAAATATTCATAGCCTTTGCATTTGATGTAGCATCTTGTTTTTGTGTATTACTCCAAGTTGAGTATTCTCCAGTAGGAGTTGTGTACTCTCTTTGTATAACATTCCAGATATCAAAACCACTAGATTGCATATAGATTCTCATTCTAGTTGCCCAATAATTATAATTTATACCATTAAAAAGCGGAGGTCGTGAAGTTGATTGACCCTCTGTGAAACTAGTATTAGTGTTAGTGCCAACATGGTTAGTTTGTGTCGTTGCCATATTACTAGAAATAAATATCAAATAACTTTGTGACGGTTATAGGATAACCTTGCTCTGATACCAATTGAAAGTGTACCTGCAGTACTAAGGATCGTGTAATATAATATATAAATGCGGAAACTGATAATAGCAGTAAAATAAGAATTAAAGTAAGCACGCCAGGAATTTTTATACTGGTTCGAACTTCCCGTTCTACGTCCAGTCCCAGAATATCCTCTGGATTTAGACTAAACCCCTTACTTAACCCGAAGGAATAGGTATACCATACCTGAGCAGCCGAACAGGAATTTTTCCGCCTCAACAGCCGAAGAGGACTTTAACTTAATAAAAATAATTTGTTGATGAGTGTGTTCTAAATAACACAGATTGTCTTTTGATAGTACAATTTTTCTATAATCAAATCCTCAAGAATATGTAGTGTGTGTGAAGATTTAGAAGGAGGATAATCTCGTAGAATCGAAGTATATAAATTAATTCAGAGATTCTAGCGATAGTGAATGAGAATGAATGCTTTTATTTGTAGAAATAAATATAGAATAGATTTCAGAATTATAAACAAGAATTGGTGATTGTAGGAATGAATTAAACATGTTTATATAGTTGTAGGATAGTTACAATCTTTCATGAAGAGTTTGAATCAAAGGTTGTGACCATATCTCTTGGATTGAAGGTAATTCCTCTTCACGAACGATCGCAACTCTTCAGAAAAATAGCCGTTATTTCCAGGTCGGTTGACTGAAAATTCTGGCCGGTCGACCGACCTGATGTTATGTGCACAGATCATATTTTCAAGTATAAAACAATATACAACTATTTGTATGTTTGTTTGACTACTTGAGGAATGATTTTAACAATATTCTAAGACTCAATATAATAAAATATTAATACTAATCTCTGTATTGTAGTCTTGTCTCCTTTGTAGTGCACAACATACTTTTATTCTCTTTTTGTCGCCTTTGTATAGTATTCTCTTTGTAGTTCGTCGCATGATCTTTAAAGCTTGTGTCATGAAGCAAAGCCCATGAATCAACATGACTCAAGAGACAGACCCATTATCATCTAAAGTTTGGGATGCATGTTCGATGTGTACTCATAGTACCACAACGAAAGCATATACCAGAAAACAGAACATCTGCTTAACCCAAGAAAGAGAATAGAGATCTAAAATAGTGTTAAAAATGAAAATATCACACTCCCCCAATCCACTATGTGCAACTGCTCCAGGTTTGTTATCCCAACAAGATAACCCAACTGAACCATGCTCTTCTAATTTGAAAAGAAGGTCAAACCAACTATATATAAAAGAAAATCATGAATAACTACATCAGCCTTGTCTAAACCAGAGCTCTGTGTGATGTAGCCATATAGATAAGTAAGTTGAAGAGCATCACTCTCAATGTGATCTGGACCAATCCTCGGTTAAAAAAACGATATAGAACTATGGCGTCTTATACGCATGATCAAAAGGAAAATAGGTTTTACACCCATTCTTACCCCGAACTGCGTTGAAGGTAAATGGGGAGTGTGTGAGGCTAAGTAGGCTACCCACATGACAAGAAAATTAGATGTAATGGAACGGGAGATTGAATCAACCAAACTCATGCTGCATAGGAAGTCATCCCGAGGCTACAATACTTAACCCAACCTGCACCCTACGATCAAGGGAATCGCAGCAGAAGACAAACACTGCATACATTGGGAAATAGGGGCAGTTCACAATGGCAATATATAAAATCAAAAGCAGGACAAGAATACTATGATGAGGCATAGGAGGCAGTAAATGCTATGCTGAGCTGATTGCATCTCTAAAGCCCATACTTTGTCAATATCTATAAGAACAGGTCTGCACCAGCATAAACAGGGGGCAACATAGGTATTACTACAAGAGGTCATAAGCACTCCAAAGGGCTGCATACAGGGCCACTCAAGATATGCTACAATGCAGGACCATACTTACATATGGACGAAAAAGATATAGAACTCCTCCTTTCTCTCATTAGCAGCCCGAGCATACTGGCAATGAGGGCAACTCAAATCACAATCAGCTCATATCATAGCTAGCCCCGAATACATTCCAAACATACATCAAATCAATTATCAAAGTGAAACAGAGTAATGCAACTCCATTTCTACAAACTATGATAGGAGGTTAAGCAAAGAACAATATAGATGTCAGCACAACAATATGCCCTAAGCATCAAGCAATAATCATCATCATACCTCTTTGCATACATGACCCAAAGCCTCAGGGTGGCCCCTTAGTACTCTACTTAAGACATTTACCTCTTTAGGTCAGAAGAAGGACGACCCACATAGGATTGAGCTTCCCATCCAATTTTTTAGCATCCCGCTTCAATTTCTTGAACTCCCGCTAATACGATTACTTCTCGCCTAAGACACATCATCAATCCAGGTGCAACAAATAAGCACTACAGATGAATGATAGATGGAAAGATCCGAAGATGAAGATTGGAGCAAAGGATAAAGGGTATTTGTGGCAATCAATAGTGCATCTTTCCACATTATAAAGGAAGGCAATGGAAAATATAGAAGGGCGGATTTTTCGAGAGTCTAAATTTTATCATAAAAAAATCAAGAGATATTCTATTCCTTTAAAAAATGGTAATCATCTATACAAAACAGTAATATATAATGGATTATCCCATGGACGTATGATTGAGAATAATCCAAACCACGTAAAAAAATTAGTGCTCATTATTTTCATTGATTTTTCTTTATCATTATAAGATTAATTTGTGAATTCCTTTGCAAAACCATTTGAACAAACAGCTAGAATGCACTTACAGGGCTATGTAAAATTCCAACATCATAGTCCCCTCCTGAAGGTCGATTAAACATAAGTTAAACCTGTTGATTCAAATTCATGGAAGTAATCAGCATCTAGATTGCTCCTTGATCTAGTTGAGTGTTGTAAAGTCGAAAAACTCCATTTCCCAAATTTCGATAAACTCTATATACATTCCCACTACCGAACTATGAAACTCGTTGACCATTTTGTTCCCTTTGTTAAAAAATGGTCACTCGAGACTCCTATGGATCCTACCCACACCATCTTTCTCTAGTCAACAACACCTCTATCATCTGCATCTCATGGTCGTTACTCACCAATCACGTTGATTCTGTAGCAGGTGAGTAATACCGGCACTCTCAGAAACAAGGATAGTGAGGTCGGCCATAAACTACTTAATAAAATGACTCAACAATCGGTGGTGCATGGAATCAAGTCCAACGGTTTCTACTAGCTGCTCTTCGCCGACTCTGTTAATCAATGACTACAAGTTGGGCGAACACATAGATATTTGTGCCCCGCTTTGGACAGTGAATTCGATTATGGCAGAGAAACCAACACCGGAATGAGGGAACTCTAATTACAACGTCAAATGGATTTTGTGCCCCATTGTGAACCAAGTAATCCACTGTTGTACCCCTCAGCATACATCTCAATCACTTCAGCTTGTATTAAACCAAAGTAATGAAGATGCACACCGATTTGAAAGATTAGCTACTACCCCCCACTGGTACCAAATCAAATTATCCGCATAGGGATTTTTGATACTTCTCTCCCTAACTCGAGGGAGAAGACATATCAGGCAGATATCCTAGACTAGGAGCATGATGGATTCAGAATTTGGTAGAGAAGCTAAAATCGAAGCATGGACCATAACTACAAAAGACAAGCATTCAGTATTACACTGAAGAACCCAGGTTGAGATTAGAACATCCAGTGGTGCTTATGCAATAAACATTATAAAAAATTATGTGGTTATCCCGCTTTTTGGCAAAACCGTGATACCAAAAGATCGATCGATAACAAAGGACAGTTCGTCTCAGAGATTGGTCATACTATGCTTCACTATGGATATCGCTGAATTTTGTCCGAGTCCAGATTGAGCTGTAATTGATAGGACATGACAAGAAAGATCATAGAAGTTAGTATCTCAAATTCACGTCAATCCGAGTCCATACGCTCAAGTAAAGATCGATTAGATTTGAAGGGAAAAGCCCAGATTTCGTATCCATCACTATGGGTGATTGTATCCATCACCGAACCCTAGTTCGTATCGATCACTTTCGTATCGATCAGGTTCCAGTGACTTCGAAATCCATCATAGTACCACAGTTCGTATCCATGAAGTTCGAATCCATCGAAATGCCTCGGTTCGACTCGGTCTCATTCGAACCCATCGGCAGATCATCTACTTCGTATCGGTCAACTCCCATGAGTTCGTATCGGTCAGGAGCGGCCGTGTTCGAATCCATCGAGTTCGTATCGATGGACTTCGTACCCATCAGTAGATGAAGCGCTTTGTATCCATCAGCCAGTATCTGCTTCGCATCCATCAGATCATCATCCTTCGTATCCATCAAAGGGTTCAAGTTCGCATCGATTGACTTCGTATCCATGGAGAAGCTACAAGCTCGTATCCATCAGAGAAAGACTTGTCCGTATCCATCGACCATCGGCTGTTCGACTCCATCAGCAACTACTGTTCGAATCCACGAGTGAAGCCTTCATTCGAATCCATTAAGCCAGCAAGCTTAGATGACGTGTCATCCATCGATGCGAACGCGCCGAAATATATGGAGTCGATGCGGTCAACTTGGAGTGAAGACCAGATCGAGTCGAAGTTTACGCTCCACGTCATCACAAAGGCGCGTGCTACCATCGATTCAAAACCATCGATTCGAAGAGATGGATTCGAACTAAACAGCCACACGAAGAACATCATTTCGTATCCACGATAACTCGAGATCTACCGATCCAAATGCCATGAAATTTTCACAGGAGCTTGCATGCATGATGAAGAATATCTCCACCAAATTTCAGCCCAATTGGACATCATGTTGATCGATACGAAATGACTTCGTATCGATCACAGATCGACTTGAAACTTTCTGAGGTTGGTCGCGTGGGCCCACTCACGTGCCAGAAAAAGTCTTCCGAGATTTGAGCGCGATCTCAGCCACCTACGCCTATAAATAGAGCCCTAGAGCCAACAGAAAAAGGATCTTTTGACTCTCAAGCGCCCAGACTCTCCCGGTTTTAGATCCCCATCATCCTACATCATATTTTTGCTGTTGAATTCGAATTTCCAGTTGTAACTTGCTGTTGATTGCTGTAACAACTTGTAATCATTGAAAGAGAATCAATAAAATTGCAAAAAACTTCACAATGGACGTAGGCAACACGTCGAACCACTATAAATCGCTTGTCTATGCATTTACATTACTGTTGATTGGAGTTTTTGTTAGATAATACTCGTTTTCAATTTACATTCTTCACTATTATCTCTTCAACGACTTCCGAAGAGTGTTGTGACCAATTTTGGTGCAAACACTTTGGTGCTTTCACTGAGAAAACCCTGATTTTCTCTTGCACGTTGGATTTGTCATCGATACCGGATTGGATAAATCTAAGATAGAGATCCAGATCATCAAATCCAAGCTCCTTCCCTTCTATTCAGATTTGCATAAAGTCTAGGAAAGGAATTCAGATTTCAAGATGGTTAGCACAAGAACCACCTCTAACGGTGTCAATCAAGAGGAACAGGATAGTCAGAATCCTGCGCCACTACCCCCATCTAATCAAGATGCTACTGGACACTCGGAACCATCAGGTCCAGTTACCCGACAAGAGCTCCAGTTGCTACTCCAAGAGCTGACGCAGAGTCGGCAACAACTAGCAGAACAGCTACACGCTAACGCCAAGCTGATCAACCAGCTGGATCACCAAAAGCGAAAGAGATCCAAGAGAGACCATGCTTCTCACTACTCCAGCGAAAGCTCCTCCTCTTTTGATTATCATAATCAATGTCCACGACCTCGGCTAGACGGGAGTCACATGCCAGCCGCTGGAGATCAACCGACAATGACTGTTGGACAACTGAGAGTTAGCCCATCAGCCAATTTCCAAACCAGGCCCTCCTCCCGAGGAGGTGCCATTCCTCACTGTACCACAGAATACCGCGCCATGAATGCCGCGGATGAACCAAGGGTCGACGCCCCAAGTCAGTCAAACCCGGACAGTCTCCAGCATGGGCGTACCCCTGAACCGTACGTCCCAGAGGACTACGAGTCGAGAAGGAAAGGTTTGGACCGCCAACAGCATCCGGTCCAACTCCAAGATGAAGGATTCAATCACATTCCGGAACGAGCCGCACAGAACATGCTAATGTCGGATCTTCTGACCATGATACGTCAGATGATTCGTGAGAGGCAGGGTCTCACCAATGACGATTGGGGAATTTCCCGAAGTCACACTCATTTTACGGACGATATTCTTACTGCTAAACCCCCACGGCGATTCAGGATGCCAACTCTACCCATGTACGAGGGAAACTCCGACCCCAACCAACATATTCTGAAATATGAATGGTCGATGACCGCTGCAAGAGCTGACGATGCAGTGAAGTGCCGTAGTTTCCCCATATCCTTAGGGGGCATCGCTACCATGTGGTTCACTCGACTACCACTTCGATCCATCTCTTCATTTGACCAGTTGGCTACAAAATTTGTTGAACAATTCCGCATGCACGTCGCAAGGCCAAAAGATGTCAACACTCTGTCTACCGTCACTCAAGCTCCTAGAGAGACGCTCAGACACTACTTAGAGAGATTCCATACTGCATGTGCGGAGATCAGCAATCCGAACGATAACTCCATCCTTATGGCGTTGACTAAGGGAATCGATCCTGATTCTGAGTTTGGCAACTGGTTAGCTAGAAAACCACCTGCATCATTGGACCGTTTCCACGCCAAGGCGGCTCAATTCCTAAGAAGGGAAGACGCGAAACAGTCTAGGAAGCAAACTGATGCAGGACCAAGCACGGAAGGGATCAAAAGAAATGTCGCAATCAAACAGTCCGGTGAGAGCTCCGAAAAAGTTCAGTTGAACGTTAAAAACAAACAAGCTCGGCGGAGAGAGAGTGTGAATCAAACTAGAAAACGACATCAAAATCGTGGCCCACAGCGCAAAAATCCCATGTTCGACAGTTATACTCCTTTGAATACATCACTGGAGAACTTGTATTTACAAACCTGTAATACAATTCAGTATCAAAAACCTGCTCCAAAACCGTCGTCAGAGAGGCAAATCCAGACGGGAAAATTTTGTAGGTTCCATGAAAGCTACGGGCACAATACGAACGAGTGTCGTCACTTACAAGATCTCGTTGAAAAATTGATTAGAGAAAGGAAGCTGGAACAGTTTGTGCGGGCACCGCAGCCTAGAGAAGCGGGCCCATCAAATCAAAACAATGATCCCGATCGACCGAGACAGGAGGACTCCACTTGTCCCCGCGGAAGATTGGTGATAAACGCCATCAGTGGCGGACCAACTTTTTTAGGAGCCTGGAACGACGAAGATCTTCGTCACTGTTACACGTGACAGGCTCATTCAATCTATGAATACTTTGCAATTTCCTTTACATTCTGAAATTTGAATTTGTAATAAGGCACTAACTTTGCCATGTTTTTCCGTTCCAGCAATAAATTACCATCTCTTCAAGCTAGAGCTGTGATTCACCGAATGCAACATTCAACAATCACGACACACGACGAGCTAAGTTCCATCGAACAATGGAATTTATTCAAATAGCGAGTGACTGTGATACGACCGGCCACTCACTAAGTGAAACCTCAGCTCGGGGGCAAGCCATCACATCAAAGGCTGAACTGGACCGACACGCGACAATCCTACAACTAACTCCAAATTCCCAGAGTGCAAATTGGAGTATAAACATCAAATAAATCGTTTTTAGAGTGCGAACGGACTCCAAATTCCGAGAGTGCGAATTAGAGTATAAACATCAAATAAATCATTCCCAGAGTGCGAACGGACTCCAAAATCCCAGAGTGCGAATTGGAGTATAAACATCAAATAAATCGTTCCCAGAGTGCGAACGGACTCCAAATTCCCAGAGTGCGAATTGGAGTATAAACATCAAATAAATCGTTCCCAGAGTGTGAACGGACACCAAATTCCCAAAGTGCGAATTGGATTATAAACATCAAATAAATTGTTCCCAGAGTGTAAACGGACTCCAAATTCCTAGAGTGCAAATTGGAGTATAAACATCAAATCCATTGTTCCCAAAGTGTGAACGAATTCCTAAAAAGCCCAAATAGGTGTGACTGACCATCTATCGGCTGACTCCAAGTTCCCAGAGTGCGAATTGGAGTATAAACATCAATTCCAGGTTCCCAGAGTGCGAACCAACCCATCAATGCAAACTCCAACCTCCCAGAGTGTGAATTGGAGTATAAACATCTATTCCAGGTTCCCAGAGTGCGAACCGACACATCAATGCCGACTCCAACTTCTCAGAGCATGAATTGGAGTATAAAATTCCAGGTTCCCGGAGTGCGAACCCAAACATACATGTTATCTCCAAAGTCCCAAAGTGTGAATTGGAGTACAAATACCAAGCCAAAGTTCCTGAAGTGCGAACTGTATTACAAACATCAATAACTCTCAAATTCCCAGAGTGCGAACCAGATTATGGATCACAAATTATCCTAAGTCCAGAGTGTGGACATGTGCTTAAGATCTGCAATAAGTATGATCGACCACCGAAATACAAATGTTGTCCCCGAAACTGAGGGGCAAAAAGCTAAGTGTTAATCACTAACCGAAGCAATACCATGTCCGAAGTTCAACTCATCCATCAATTACGACATGTGATCAAGTTTTTCAGACTCGGCAAATAAAACGAACTCTACTTGATGGTAAAAACACCACAAGTACGCCGTACTGAAAGCCAAACACTGCAAATACTTAAGCACAAAAGAAATGAGAATTGAACCAAAGAAATTGAATTTTATTTCAACTAACTGTATGTGAAGATTCATGTACAAGTTCTTCCAAAAAATTCCTACTAGCAAGGGGCCAAGCCTGCATCTATACATAGCCTATGAAAGGAAAATAAAAGTGACTTCCTAGCTGCCAAAAATGCACCAAAGGGGATCATCTACTTCTTCTTCTTCGGTTTCCTCTTCAACGCGGAACCACTGGAACCACTAATAGTCTTCCGCTTCGACCCCGTACCCTTTGGCGGATCTTCCTCTGACGAAGGCATGATATCGATAAATTCCTCCGAACTTGAACTTAAAGGAATATTCTCTTCTGGAGGAGTCGGAGGAGTCGGGTCTACTACCGGGGGAAGAATGGGCGTGCTGGTTCCGACAAGCGTGTCCCCGGAAGATGTCACTGCAAGAGGAGTGGGGCCAACCGCCGTAGTAACACTTTCAGAATTACCACCATGTGCTGCCGCTTCCATCTCTGCATCGATTTGAGCAAGTATCTCAACCTCACAAGCAGCACGAGATTCACGATAAGTAGTGGTGGACTGTGACGATACAATAGAAACCGGCGGAAACACGCCGAGAACAAATGGAATGTCAACAAAGGGGTCACTGTGCTGGCTCAAGAGTTCATTCATCATCTGTTCGTCGAAAGTAATTGAACCCCTTTGTGTCACCTCGGTCGGCGCGGCTGTCGTCGTGGCGATCGCTTCAGTAATAATGGCCTCATGTTCTTGATGTGACTCTTGGACTACAGGAGGCGCTGTCGATGTAACTTTACTCACTGGACAAGAAAGAAAAGAAGTTGTCAAAACACGCTTCAATATAAATACTTTAGTTCAGACACACAGTAGATTTGTGTAGAGTACCTTCCTCAACTTGAATTGCAGCTGATTGAACAGCTTCAGAAGAATGCTCCCTTATGGGAGATAAGCATGGCTGCTCAGGGTCATAGCCTGGGACCAGTTGCGGCTCAGTCGCTGGCGTCGGCTCCGATCCAGATGAAGTAATCATTTCTGAACTTGTAGATGGATGCGCAAAGCCAGATCCCTCACCAACTTCCAAGTGTTGGGTACTCAGCCTCTCTCTAGCATGAGAGATTGTGAAATCATGGAGAACCTTCTTCTCATCATCAGTCAGTATACGGTTCTCCAGCTCGAACTCATCAAAAACTTCGCCTGGCTTTGATGCTTTCTCTTCTTCAACTAATAACTTCCAGTCGTTGAACAAATGCGTTGGATAATCGTCAAGCCATGTCAAATTTCTGTGCCTCAGCACATTAGCATTATAAGTAATGAGAAGTTCCTCTATCTCTGTCTCTAGCTTGATCTCTGCTTGACGAACTTTCCCATCGACTTCGGCTTCCATTTCACGGACCTTCTCCAAGGCTGCATCTCTTTCTCTCCGAAATTCCACCGCCTGATCACACGCTTCCTGTGCGGAAACGTTAGCGGTGTCTCTCCTTTTCATAATCTCTGCAACTTTGGCCTTGAGCTCGTTTAGCTCTTTCAAGGCCGCATCCCGCTCGGCAGTTACGGTGATATTTCGGTGGCCCATGTCCTCCACCATAGTGTAATGCTCACGCTTCATCCTATCCATCGCTGCCTGAGCTTCATCTGCTTTTCTGAGAGCTTCAATCTCTGACCTTTGAGAGGACTCGGCCTCACTACCGAGCGCCTGAATAATGCGGTCCTTTTGACCAAGTTCTTTTTCCAACTTCTCAATCGTAGCCGCTCGATCAAAGGCCACCTTTGACGCTTTCTTAGCGGTCTTCGACCATTCTTGATACTGGAAGAATACGTCTGAGAGATAGTCATGCATCATAGGTGCAACTGTCGACGGTATCCTTTTCAGATGCAGGGGGAAAACGAACCCGTCAAAGCAAAGTTCAGGATATTCTTTCCTCAGCTGAGCGAGCCTAACTGCTCCTTCTCCTGAAGGCTCCGTCAATGTCTATTTTGTTGACGGGGAGGCCGCGATCTCCATTATGCGATGAGTGTCAGACCTCGATGGTTGGGAAGACGGCTTGGGCCGTGAAGTTTCCGGAGGACTCGAGACATGAACCGGAGGTGGTGCAGGAGCTCTAGGAGGTGGCGTGCGAGATCGAGACCGATGCCTATAATCTTTATCTCTGTCAGAGCGCTCATGACTCGAGCGTCCATAGTCATAGTCTCTATCTCCTTCCCTCCTGTATGATTCATAATATGAAGAAGACTGGTGTTTCTTACGAAGGCTTCCAAGCATCGAACCTCTACCAGACATAGTATCTGCGAAGCAAAAACATAAAGCGAAATTAGTAATCTCTCACAGTGAACGTATTACACTTAGAAATCGTGTAGTACCGCGAAGTGTGAATGTGGGTGCAACCCCCCGATCAACCATATGTGTCAACCGCACTAGTAGGCAGAGACTCGCTCAAAACTAAGGCTTCTGAAAGTTCGTCCAATCCGGCATCATGCTGCAAAGACACATCGTCCGGAATTGGAATATCGGTAAGCCCTTCATAAAGATTCTCAGTTCTTGGGGGAGACATCTCCGAAATTCTAATTCCGGAGGCGGGTCGAGCCGTAACAACCGATTTCCATCTCCCCTCTTTAGGTGGCTTAACAACGGCTGCCTTGCCTTTTCTTTGCTCTTCGGTATCTTGGGCTACATCCACAGATTCTCCTAATGGTTCTTCATCGGTATGAGTTCTCTCGGAGTCAGCCTCCTCAATTATGACAACTTTAGGGTTTCTTCGTTTAACTCGTTCTTTCGAGGCAGTTCTCAAGACACCGTCAAGCATTATGCTCTGTCTTCGTTCGATCAGCCCAAGAATCCTAAGATTCCTATCTATCAGCAGCAACTCGATATTCCTCTCCTCACTTGGGATTTCTTGAAGAACCCGAACTATCTCCTTGAAACGCTCACCTTCGGGTCATAGAATTACGGCTGAAAAAGAAAAGAGATGTGAGTTCGACTTTGAATACATCGGTTTTATCAACTACCCGAAAAAATAGCAATACTCACGTCTAAATAGCCATCGCCGAGCGAACCCTTGGGGGCACCTAACATAAAACCATTCCGTCCTGAAGTAGCTCAGTCTAGTCCAAGCCCCCGTGATCACTTGGCAATTTCTTACAGCCTCCAAGAATGTGAAAGATGGACTATCGGCCCGACTCTTGAAGTTAAACAAGTATCTGATCTCAATCGGGAGCGGCGATCGATGGAGATACTCCATAAATGCAATGAACAAGCTATTGAGTGACGCATACCCGTTCAGATGCAGTTTAGAGGGGGGCGATCCTCAAAAACGACAATACTTCTCTTATATACTGGTTAAATGGAGGGAGTGCCCCAGCTGCGCACGCATGGCGATTGAATGCGGTATATCCCTCCGGTGGATTGTGCGGTCTATCATTTAGCCCTGGCAGTAGCACGTCATCCATCGACAAACCATGCCTTAAAAAAATTCTACCTAGCATGTCTTCCGAAATGTTGGACGGAACAGAGTCTGATGGGTTACTAATGAAGGATGCGTCGGGTAACTCATCCGAAGCTGGACCAATAACTTCAATCTCAATCTCCGGTACTTCAAGCATGGAAGGGACTGAACTCTGAGTTTCTTGCGGCTGCTGATTTGAAGTTTCCATAACTAGCTAACTCACGAGAAATCATCATTAGATGCTAAAAAGCCCATGCATTCCCCGGTGTAAAGTGCATCAATGTGTCGTGCAGTGCGGTGCATTACTTGAGCAAATTCTATAGAATAAACTGGAATGAATGAACGGCAAAACTCTGAAGATCAAACCGGAAATGACCGTCATCGCTGACCGTCACAACCGTGCCATCCAGACGTAAGCGGTCGATCCAAGTTGAAGTTCATTATATTTTTGTTAAGCTACAGTTCCATCGGCGAGCTTCGAAAGGTAGTCCAATATGCAGTTCGACGGTCAAGTTCAGTCACGCAAGGCAGAAGCTCGTCGGAGTCAAGTATTTTAACGTGCAAAAGTTCTCTAAATTCATTTAATTTCAACTTGGAATCGGTCGCTGCAGTCCAAATTCGTATCGAGTCAGGGATATATCGTCAACCATCTTCGAATCGATACGTTTCGTATCGATCCAGTTCGAAACGATGTGTTTCGTATCGATCATGTTCGAATCGATACGTTTCATATCGATCAGGTTCGACTCGATACGTTTCGTATCGATCCAATTCGAAACGATGCGTTTCGTATCGATCAAGGGCACACCATTTCGCATTGATCTGAGAACATTGGCTTCGCATCGATCGCCACTCTCATATTCGTATCGGTACGAAATCGCATAATCTCCTTCGATTCGAAAACTCCACAACTCCTTCTTCTCCAAAAAGGCCTCAACTCCATGGCCACGCTCCATCCCCAATCTTGCTCTCACCCATCCAGATCTTAAGTCCATCAAAACCAGTCATAAAAGCAAGAAGGATGGATTGAGATTTCGAGTTTCATCGCTCTAAACATAATTCTATCCATTAATTACCTGATTTTAATGTTTAATTTCGAAGGATTAAAGGACTGAATCGATTCGAAGACGTGACAAACTGCTCTTCTCTCGGAAGCTTCGAGTCGATGCAAGAACATAGAGAGTACAAGGTAACAGTAAAAGTAAAAAAGGTGAAAAATGGCTAAGTCCATACTATTTATATGAAGCCATAGGAGAACCGGGTCGATTCGTCTCCCGGTCCATGTGACCAGTCACCACCGGTCACCCTAGCGCTCGAGTCGAACAGTAGTTTCGAATCCATCACCAAAAATTTCTATCGATTCGAAATAAACGACTGATCCATCGATACGAAGCAAGCAGCAGGGACAACTGAAGATTGTGAACTCCATCGACTCGAAGCCCTCGTTCACGTCAACAAGTTCGCAACTCCATCCACTGCATATCGATACGAGCAACAATTTCGTATCCATCAAAACTCATCAATACGAACGGATGTTTCGTATCCATCCAAGTTCGTTGATACGAACTATCATTTCGTATCCATCATTTCTCATCGATACGAACGGATGTTTCGTATCCATCCAGGCTCATTGATACGAACTATCATTTCGTATCCATCATTTCTCATCCATATGAACGTATGTTTCGTATCCATCCAGGCCCATTGATATGAAATATCATTTCGTATCCATCATTTCGACTCGCATCGATATGAAAAACTACTTTTCAACTTTTTACATCGATTCAGGAGAGGATCGATACAAGAGGATAGTCAAAAACAACCATCAAGCATTGTTTCAACTCGAATTTCAAATCGGTTCAGGAGAGAATCGATACGAAATTCAATAACGAACAAAACTGACAACGACTCGTGAACACACAACGTTAATGAGAGTCGAATTAACATATGTGCATATATATCGGACTAATATTCGATTTTAAACATTCACAGGGATCGAATACTCATCTTGTTACGATTTCAACAACCAACAGCCAAACACTATTATACAGCATCAATCATATCAACGCAAGGTTACAACCTTCGACAAAAGCGCATTGGTTGTTCAGAGAAAAATTGCAGCTTTTCAAAGCACGTCATGTTTCCACAAGACGTACTTTGGGGGGCAAATGTTATCCCGCTTTTTGGCAAAACCGTGATACCGAAAGAGCGATCGAAAACGAAGGACGGTTCGTCTCAGAGATTGGTCATACTATGCTTCACTATGGATATCGCTGAATTTTGCCCGAGTGCAGATTGAGCTATACTTGATAGGACATGACAAGAAAGATCATAGAAGTCGGCATCTCAAATTTCACGTCAATCCGAGTTCATACGCTCAAGTTATGATCGATTCAATTTGAAGGGAAAAGCCTAGATTTCGTATCCATCACTATGGGTGATTTCGTATCTATCACCGAACCCTAGTTCGTATCGATCACTTTCGTATCGATCATGTTCCAGTGACTTCGAATCCATCATAGTACCACAGTTCATATCCATGAAGTTCGAATCCATCGAAATGCCTCGGTTCGACTCGGTCTCATTCAAACCCATCGGCAGATCATCTACTTCGTATCGGTCAACTCCCATGAGTTCGTATCGGTCAGGAGCGGTCGTATTCGAATCCATCGAGTTCGTATTGATGGACTTCGTACCCATCAGCAGATGAAGCGCTTCGTATCCATCAGCCAGTATCTGCTTCGCATCCATCATATCATAATCCTTCGTATCCATCAAAGGGTTCAAGTTCGCATCGATTGACTTCGTATCCATGGAGAAGCTACAAGGCTCGTATCCATCAGAGAAAGACTTTTTCGTATCCATCGACCATCGGTTGTTCGACTCCATCAGCAACTACTGTTCGAATCCATGAGTGAAGCCTTCATTCGAATCCATCAAGCCAGCAAGCTTAGATGACGTGTCATCCATCGATGCGAACACGCCGAGATATATGGAGTCGATGCGGTCAATTCGGAGTGAAGACCGGATCGAGTCGAAGTTTGCGCTCGACGTCATCACAAAGGCGCGTGCTACCATCGATTCAAAACCATCGGTTCGAAGAGATGGATTCGAACCAAACAGCCACACGAAGACCATCATTTCGTATCCACGATAACTCGAGATCTACCGATCCAAATGCCATGAAATTTTCACAGGAGCTTGCATGCATGATGAAGAATATCTCCACCAAATTTCAGCCCAATTGGACATCATCTTGATCGATATGAAATGACTTCGTATCGATCACAGATCGACTTGAAACTTTCTGAGGTTGGTCGCGTGGGCCCACTCAAGTGCCAGAAAAAGTCTCCCGAGATTTGAGCGCGATCTCAGCCTCCTACGCCTATAAATAGAGCCCCAGAGCCAATAGAAAAAGGATCTTTTGATTCTCAAGCGCCCAGACTCTGCCGGATTGAGATCTCCATCATCCTACATCATATTTTTGCTGTTGAATTCGAATTTCCAGTTGTAACTTGTTGTTGATTGCGGTAACAACTTGTAATCGCTGAAAGAGAATCAATAAACTGCAAACAACTTCACAGTGGACGTAGGCAACACGCCGAACCACTATAAATCGCTTGTCTACGCATTTACATTACTGTTGATTGGAGTTTTTGTTAGATAATAGTCGTTTTCAATTTACATTCTTCATTATTATCTCTTCAGCGACTTCCGAAGAGTGTTGTGACCAATTTTGGTGCAAACACTTTGGTCAAAAACTTCAACGCGGCGTTTGAAATAGTCTGGGACCAGTTGCGGCTCAGTCACTGGCATCAGCTCCGATCCAGATGAAGTAATCATTTCTGAACTTGTAGATGGATGCGCAACGCCAGACCCCTCCTCAACTTCCAAGTGTTGGGTACCCAGCCTCTCTCTAGCATGAGAGATCGTGAAATCATGGAGAGCCTTCTTCTCATCATCAGTCAGTATACGGTTCTCCAGCTCGAACTCATCAAAAACTTCGCCTGGCTTTGATGCTTTCTCTTCTTCAACTAATAACTTCCAGGCGTTGAACAAATGCGTTGGATAATCGTCAAGCCTTGTCAAATTTCTATGCCTCAGCACATTAGCATTATAGGTAATGAGAAGTTCCTCTATCTCTGTCTCTAGCTTGATCTCTGCTTGACGAACTTTCCCATTGACTTTGGCTTCCATTTCGCGGACCTTCTCCAAGGCCGCATCTCTTTCTCTTCGAAATTCCACCGCCAGATCACATGCTTCCTGTGCGAAAACGTTAGCGGTGCCTCTCTCTTTCATAATCTCTGCAACTTTGGCCTTGAGCTCGTTTAGCTCTTTCAAGGCCGCATCCCGCTCGGCAGTTACGATGGTATTTCGGTGGCCCATGTCCTCCACCGTAGCGTAATGCTCACGCTTCATCCTATCCACCGCTGCCTGAGCTTCATCCGCTTTTCTGAGAGCTTCAATCTCTGACCTTCGAGAGGACTCGGCCTCACTGCCGAGCGCCTGAATAATGCGGTCCTTTTGACAAGTTCTTTTTCCAACTTCTCAATCGTAGCCGCTCAATCAAAGGCCACCTTTGATGCTTTCTTAGCGGTCTTCGACCATTCTTAATACTGAAAGAATACTCTGAGAGATAGTCATGCATCATAGGTGCAACTGTCGACGGTATCCTTTTTAGATGCGGGGGAAAAAAGAACCCGTCAAAGCAAATTTCAGGAAATTCTTTCCTCAGTTGAGCAAGCCTAACCCCTCCTTCCCCAGAAGGCTCCGTCAATGTCTTTCTGTTGACCGGGAGGCCGCGATCTCCGTTCTGCGATGAGTATCCGACCTCGATGGTTGGGAAGACGGCTTGGGCCGTGAAGTTTCCGGAGGCCTCGAAACATGAACCGGAGGCGGTGCAGGAGCTCTAGGAGGTGGCTTGCGAGATCGAGACTGACGCCTATAATCTTTATCTCTGTCAGAGCGCTCATGACTCGAGCATCCATAGTCATAGTCTCTATCTCCTTCCCTCCTATACGCTTCATAATATGAAGAAGACTGGCGTTTCCTACGGAGACTGCCAAGCATCGAACCTCTACCAGACATAGTATCTGCGAAGCAAAATCATAAAGCAAAATTAGTAATCTCTCACAGTGAACGTATTACACTTAGAAATTGTGTAGTGTCGTGAAGTGTGAATGTGGGTGCAACCCCCCGACCAACCAGATGTGTCAACCGCACTAGTGGGCAGAGACTCGCTCAAAACTAAGGTTCCGGAAAGTTCGTCCAATCCGGCATCATGCTGCAAGGACACATCGTCCGGAATTGGAATATCGGCGAGCCCTTCATAAAGATTCTCAGTTCTTGGGGGAGACATCTCCGAAATTCTAATTCCGGAGGCGGGTCCAGCCGTAACAACCGATATCCATCTCCCCTCTTTAGGTGGCTTAACAACGGCTGCCTTGCCTTTTCTTTGCTCTTCGGTATCTTGGGCTACATCCGCAGATTCGCCCAATGGCTCATCATCAGTATGAGTTCTCTCCGAGTCAGCCTCCTCAATTATGACAACTTTAGGCTTTCTTCGTTTAACTCGTTCTTTCGAGGCAGTTTTTAAGACACCGTCAAGCATTATGCTTTGTCTTCGTTCAACCAGCCCAAGAATCCTGAGATTCCTATCTGTTAGCAGCAACTCGATATTCCTCTCTTTACTTGGGATTTCTTGAAGAACCTGAACTATCTCCTTGAAACGCTCACCTTCGGGTCGTTGAATTATGGATGAAAAGGAAAAGAGATGTGAGTTCGACTTCAAATACATTAGTTTTATCAACTACCCGAAAAAATAGAAATACTCACGTCTAAATAGCCATCGCCGAGCAAATCCTGGGGGGCATCTAACATAAAACCATTCCATCCTGAAGTAGCTCAATCTAGTCCAAGCCCCCGTAATCACTTGGCAAATTCTCACCGCCTTCAAGAATGTGAAAGATGGACTATCGACCCCACTCTTGAAGTTAAACAAGTATCTGATCTCAATCGTGAGTGGCGGTCGATGGATATACTCCATAAATGCAATGAACAAGCTATTGAGTGATGCATATCCGTTCGGATGCAGTTGAGATGGGGCGATCCTCAAAAACGATAATACTTCTCTTATATACTGGTTAAATGGAGGGAGTGTCCCAACTGCGCACGCGTGGCGATTGAATGCGGTGTATCCCTCCGGTGGATTGTGCGGTCTATCATTTAGCCCCGGCGGTAGCACGTCATCCAACGACAAACCATGCCTTAAGCATATTCTTCTTAACATGTCTTCCGAAATGTTGGACGGAACAGAGTCTGATGGGTTACTAATGAAGGATGCGTCAGGTAACTCGTCCGGAGCTGGACCGATAACGTCAATCTCAATCTCCGGTACGTCAACCGCAGGAGGGACTGAACTCTGAGTTTCTTGCGGCTGCGAACTTCAAGTTTCCATAACTAGCTAACTCACGAGAAATCATCATTAGATGCTAAAAAGTCCGTGCATTCCCCAGTGTAAAGTGCATGAATGTGTCGTGTAGTGTTGTGCATTACTTGAGCAAATTCTACAGAACAAACTGAAATGTATGAACGAAAAAACTCTGAAAATCAAACCGGAAATGACCGTCATCGCTGACCGTCACAACCGTGCCATCCAGACGTAAGCGATCGATCCAAGTTGAAGTTCATTATATTTTTGCTAAGTTACGGTTCCATCGGCGAGCTTCGAAAGGTAGTCCAATATGCAGTTCTACGGTCAAGTTCAGTCATGAAAGGCAGAAGCACATCGGAGTCAAGTATTCTAATGTGCAAAAGTTCTCTAAATTCGTCTAATTTCAACTTGGAATCGGTCACCGCAATTCAAGTTCGTATCGAGTCAGAGATATATTATCGATCATGTTCGAATCGATACGTTTCGTATCGATCAGGTTCGACTCGATACGTTTCGTATCGATCCAGTTCGAAACGATGCGTTTCGTATCGATAGAGGGCATGCCATTTCGCATCGATCCGAGAACACTGGCTTCGCATCGATCGCCGCTCTCATATTCGCATCAATACGAAATCGCATAATCTCCTTCGATTCGGAAACTCCACAACTCCTTCTTCTCCTAAAAGGCCTCAACTCCATGGTCGTGCTCCATCTCCAATCTTGCTTTCACTCGCCCAGATATTAAATTCATTAAAACCAATAATAAAAGCAAGAAGGATGGATTGAGATTTCGAGTTTCATCGTTCTAAACACGATTCTATCAATTGATTACCTGATTCTAATGTTTAATTTTGAAGGATTGAAGGACTATATCGATTCGAAGGATAACAGTTCTTTCTCTGGGACTTTCTATCGATACGAAAGTGAAAGACGGCAGTAAAAGTAAAAAAGGTGAAAAATGGCTAAGTCCACGCTATTTATATGAAGCTATAGAAGAACCGAGTCGATTCGCCTCCCAGTCAACTTGACCGGTCGCAACCAGTCAAAACACAGATCGGTTCGAAAGCTCCGTTCGAATCCACATGCCTGAGGCCTTATCGATGCGAAATTACCCTCATACTTCATCGATACGAAGTATACAAATAAGGTTGTGTTGAAGACGTTGAATTCCATCGATGCGAAACAGATAGTGAGCACATCAACTCGAAGCCCTCGTTCACATCAACAAGTTCACAACTCCATCCACTGCATATCGATACGAACAACGATTTCGTATCCATCCAAACTCATCGATATGAATGGATGTTTCGTATCCATCCAAGTTCATTGATACGAACTATCATTTCGTATCCATCATTTCTCATCGGTACGAACGGACTTTTCTTATCCATCCAAGCTCATCGATACGAGCTATCATTTCGTATCCATCATTTTGACTCACATCGATATGGAAAACTATTTTCAACCTTTTACATCGATTCAGGAGAGAATCGATACAAGAGGATAGTCAAAAAACAACCATCAAGCGTTGTTTCAACTCAAATTTCCAAATCCGTTCAGGAGAGAATCGATACGAAATTCAATAACAAACAAAACTGACAACGACTCGTGAACACACAACGTTAACGAGAGTCAAATTAACATATGTGCATATACGTCGGACTAACATTCGATTTTAAACATTCACAGGGATCGAATACTCATCTTGTGATGATTACAACAACCAACAGCTAAGTACTATTATACAGCAATCAATCATATCAACGCAAGGTTACAGCAATACAGAGTACGACTTTCAACGAAAGAGAGCAATGATTGTTCAGAGAGAATTTGCAGCTTTTAAAAGCATGTCATACTTTGGGGGGCAAATGTTATCCCGCTTTTTGGCAAAGCCGTGATACCAAAAGATCGATCGAAAACAATGGACAGTTCGTCTCAGAGATTGGTCATACTTTGCTTCACTATGGATATCGCTGAGTTTTGTCCGAGTCCAGATTGAGCTACAATTGATAAGACATGACAAGAAAGATCATAGAAGTCAGCATCTCAAATTTCAAGTCAATCCGGGTTCATACGCTCAAGTTATGATCGATTCAATTTGAAAGAAAATGCCCAGGTTTCGTATCCATCACTCTGGGTGATTTCGTATCGATATCAAGCTGCAGTTCGTATCGATCACTTTCGTATCGATCAGGTTCCAGTGACTTCAAATCCATCATAGTACCACAGTTCGTATCCATGAAGTTCGAATCCATCGAAATGCCTCGGTTCGACTCAGTCTCATTCGAACCCATCGGCAGATCATCTACTTCGTATCGGTCAACTCTCATGAGTTCGTATCGGTCAGGAGCGGCCGTGTTCGAATCCATTGAGTTCGTATCGATGGACTTCGTACCCATCATCAGATGAAGCGCTTCGTATCCATCAGCCAATATCTGCTTTGCATCCATCTGATCATCATCCTTCGTATCCATCAAAGGGTTCAAGTTCGCATCAATTGACTTCGTATCCATGGAGAAGCTACAAGGCTCGTATCCATCAGAGAAAGACTTGTTCGTATCCATCGACCATCGGCTGTTCGACTCCATCAGCAACTACTGTTCGAATCCACGAGTGAAGCCTTCATTCGAATCCATCAAGCCAGCAAGCTTAGATGATGTGTCATCCATTGATGCGAACATGCCGAGATATATGGAGTCGATGCGGTCAACTCGGAGTGAAGACCGGATCGAGTCGAAGTTTGCGCTCCACGTCATCACAAAGGCGCGTGCTACCATCGATTCAAAACCATCGGTTCGAAGAGATGGATTCGAACCAAACAACCACACGAAGAACATCATTTCGTATCCACGATAACTCAAGATCTACCGATCCAAATGCCATGAAATTTTCACAGGAGCTTGCATGCATGATGAAGAATATCTCCACCAAATTTCAGCCCAATTGGACATCATCTTGATCGATACGAAATGACTTCATATCGATCACAGATCGACTTGAAACTTTCTGAGGTTGGTTGCGTGGGCCCACTCAAGTGCCAGAAAAAGTCTCCCGAGATTTGAGCGCGATCTCAGCCTCCTACGCCTATAAATAAAGCCCCAGAGCCAACAGAAAAAGGATCTTTTGATTCTCAAGCGCCCAGACTCTGCCGGATTGAGATCTCCATCATCCTACATCATATTTTTGCTGTTGAATTCGAATTTCCAGTTGTAACTTGCTGTTGATTGCTGTAACAACTTGTAATCATTGAAAGAGAATCAATAAAACTGCAAAAAACTTCACAGTGGACGCAGGCAACACGCCGAACCACTATAAATCGCTTGTCTACGCATTTACATTACTTTTGATTGGAGTTTTTGTTAAATAATACTCATTTTCAATTTACTTTCTTCATTATTATCTCTTCAACGACTCCCGAAGAGTGTTGTTACCAATTTTGGTGCAAATATATGTATTAGAATTTATGTATTAAATTAGTTATAAGGATATTAAACAGCCTGAACCAGTATAAAAATCACTATATTATCTTTCTTTAGCATGGATAAATGATCTTACCATGCACATTAACAGTTCCCTGCCAATAGTCACTGATCAAGCAAAATGCGAGGTCGTTAGACAAAAACAATAGTCTCAATACTAAGAATGGTGAAGCTACACTCAAACACTTGGAATCGCATCCGCACAATCCGGCTCTTCCGCAAAATTACTACATTAGACATAGGAATATTGGACTGCTCTGCTTCAGTATAAATATTCATATGATAGCAATCATATCATAACCAAACTGCTTAAAGGGATATTGGATGATCCAAACTAGTATAAAAACCATTTTATGTTAAATAATTTAACGTAGTACACTAGACGTACGAATTTTAGATAGCTAGAACCAATACGAAAAAATCATGTGCATGCGAAGGTTGTATATGCATGACCCGACTTCTCGGTCAAATACGAACATACTAGTTTGCACTGAAATAGTAGAGCAAGCCATGCCAAGCACACGAAAACAAACTCTCACAACTCACCTCTATAGTTCAACAGTCATAATATGACATACGAACGACGGTCTCAGAAATGAGAACGATGATGCTAGATTTAGACCATGCAAGTGCACAAACAAATTACTTCTCATAGCTCGCCATCGTCGTTCTACAGTTACAGTGCAACTACGAATGACAACGTCGATCTCTAAAATGAGAATGGTGATGTTTAATGATGATGCAATTAAGCATACATATGACATTATTCCCCAAACAAGGGGCAGGTTATAGCAAGCATGCAGCCAAACTAATGTAGATTGCAACACCCAGACAAGGGATCAGATCGTATCAAATATGCGAAGAAAGACTACGCTATAAGGATCAAGACCCGGGGAATAAGCTACCTCAAGGGCCTATTCTAAACATGGCAAGAAAGCATAGCACATGAAATATACCACAAGTTATCGATCGGGTACAAATCCAAACACTACTCAAAGCTTGTCGGGTATATATTAAAAAATCGAGTTGCTGATACTTAGCTCCTTACATGCCTACTGAAATATAATTATCCACTTTACATATTTGTACATAATGTTCAAAAGACTACCTGAGTCACATCATGAGGTGATACCTCATAATAAATGCTACGTTAAGAATCTAGCTCAGAGTCAGAAGATGAGCTGGTTATGACCACTCCACGTTGATATGACTTATAGGAACTTGATACCGAAGGCTGAGAAGAACAACCTACCAATTGAAGAGCAGGGGATTGATTGTCCAACTCGGTAATAACAACTAATGAACGGGCACGAGTGGCACTATCATAAGCAAAACTGTTGTAAGCAACGCGGGGTTCATAATTGGCACCGGCCCAGACATTCTCATAATCTTGAGAGTTGTACTTATAATTGGCATAGTTATACAAGAAGGACAAATCAAGTCCGGGCTTGAAACATCTAAAAACATTAATGGCATGTTACCAGTTAATTTCTGCTATTGTCTTCTTCACCTTCTCTTTCCGAAGCTATTCTAATAGTGATGCCCTATCCATCCACCCTAGGAAACTACAATTGAATCTAATTGGGTCTCACATTCCAAGTTGAATATCTTGTTATCTAAGGCGTTAACTCACCGTATTAGCCACCTTCCTAGTTCTTTCGATCTCGTCTAAAAGGTGCTCTCTCATTTTTTTGGTATTCCTAGAAAAGGGACCAAAGAATCCATCCTCAGTAAAATAGAAGGGTGAAACACACGTGCTTGGCATCCCCAGTTCTCCCTAATAATAGTCCTCTAATTTTTTAATCTTAGCCTCATAATATTTCTTTGCATCATTCTTCCACTTAAGGACCCCTTCCAGGTTGTCCCCAAAAGAGGGCATATGAATTGCATCGACCCGAGAGAGGCGCATGTAGTTGGAGTCCTCAGAGGACCATCTTCTACGCTCACACGCAGCGCAATCACTTTTTCCATATCCACAATTCTTTGCCTTAGCCTTTTGATCTCATCTCTATATACAACCCTATATATGCTCTCGGCATTCTTTAGTAAGTTCTCTAATTTTACTACTGTGGTTAGGGCAGAATCTAATTTCCCTTTAAGGGAGCCAACTCAGAACCCAGATCGAGAGGAGCCAGCCAAGAAAGTTAAATAAGATAACAATAATATAAATAAGCAAGGAAAGAATACTAAATGCCTGTAAATTTTGTAAAAAAATGTAATTTAATAAACAAACTTCAAGATCATGTCAAGTATTGTCAAGTTACAAAAAAGGGGAAACACTCGTTGTCCTAAGGTCTTAGCAATTAGGCACTAAAGTTATGTCTAAGGATCATTAAGAAGAGGCGAGGTTGTGCTAGCAAGAAAGGTCCTACAAGGGTCATAGCATGCTGCAGCCCAATGATCCACAGGATGTTCAGCTATCACTTCGAAGTTCTCTTTATTGTTTAGAAAATTCTAGTCTAGCGTGGGCTAAAAGAATTCTAACATATTTCAGGATCTTGTAGCAACGCCTCCGCCCTCTTACTTTTGGTCTCCTCTTGCTTAAATTTGTCTGAATAAGAGGCAATCCTGTAGGATCTAGATTAACCCTAGAGGGGGGGTGAAAAGGGTTATAGCAAATTTTCTCGATTTAAACACAGAAACAAACTGCAGAAATAAATATGCTGAAAAGTAAATCACGCACAAAATTTACCCAGCTTCGGCAACCCCTGCCTACTGCTGCATTTCCAGATTTCTATTAGAATTAAACAGTATCCCGCTTACAAACACTCTACTAGACTCGCAAACCCTTTTGCTCCCGCTCACAAACACTCTACTAGACTCGCACACCCTGCTCCGCCTATAGAGTTTCGCTTGCTCGCAAACTCTGCTTCGCCTATAGAGTTTTGCAAACTCGCACACCCTGCTCACTGAACTAATTCTAACTAGACAATCTGACACTACCTACAACCTAGGTGGTGATTTACAAATTCTTTGACTAGAAAAGGAAAAACAACTTCAAAAATAAAGCAGGAGCAAAAATTAAAATACAAACGTGAATCCGTAATTTTTGCTCAAATAAAAATTAAGAAAAACCCTCTTAATAAAACCCTAAACCAATCTCCTTTATAATAAAGTCGGCCCTTTTATTTTTAGCCCGATCCAATTCTTTTTGCCGTTCCTCTTTGTCGAATTAGGGCTTCGGTCCTTTTCTCTTCTTTCTGAAACAATTGCGGCCGACGTTGTATTCTTTGTTCGTTCTGAAATTAGGGCTTCGGCTCGCGATCCAAATTTGGGGCTTTTCTGGAGCACGCCTATGTTGATTCTCTGGTTAACGTATTGCTCCTCTGTTGATCGATTCTCGTTCCTTGGCTTGCTCGTTCTCTGATGATCGAGTTATTGATCCGGTATGTAATTTTTTCGTTGTTGGTTTGATTGTTTTCTTTTTACTCGATGCCGATGATGATGAATTGGGTTCAGTATTTATATGAATTCGAGTACACTTGCTTTCGTTCGTATCAATTCGATACTTTCCCAATTTTTTTATTGCTTGATGCGCACGGCTTTCCTGATATAACTTCACCTTGATACGCACGGCCTTGTTTGTGCAGCGTTCGATTCATCCCTGATTAACACGGCAGAAACTTTTCCTATTTTAATTTGCTTTGACTTTGGACTTTTTCAAGGATACGAATTTGATTTTTTTTTTTTAGTTCTGACTCCGGCCATCTCTGTAATGTCCGTCTCTGGCCATCTTCTCTGGTCGGTTTAACATGAATTTGCAAATTTACTTCAGCTTTCACTTGTCTTGACTTGATCATTGCTGTTCATTGTTGTTTGCATTGTTCATGTATCTGGTCGAGTTCATTCAATTCATTGATCCTTGAACATGCTGTATTGAGTCACTTCCATACTAGAGCATTGAGCCTTGCTGTCCTATGTCTCACTTCATTGATCCTTTACTATGTTGCATTATTCACTGATGCACTCGAGTGGTTTCAAACATGAACTTGTTTGCTTTTGATGTAGCTGTTAGTCTGCATTTTTCGATTTCGAACTTGGACTTGTAGTTATACACTGCATAGTGAATTGCCTTGTTTGTTGTGAAGTTGTGCACTTGTACCTCTGGTTCTTCATGCATGTTCTCTGTTCATTGGTGCATTGAGCATTCTCATTGTGTTGCACATTTGTGATCTTCATTTGTGAACTTTGGCTTTACTGAGTTTGTTTGTATGTTTGTATTTGCACTTGCTTTTGGGTTGCTGCACATGTGGTTTTGCATTTGATTGATATGGAGACCTGTAGTCTTCATTTGCAGCCTTGACTTTGGTTGATGTTGTTTCATTTCTTCAAATCTGCCTTTAGTTGTATACATTGTGTTGTTGTCTGGACACATGTTTTATCACTTGTGCTTGCAGTCTTCATTTTTTTTTCTGTGACACTTGTGATATTCATGTTGATTGCTTCATGACTTTGACTGTTTGCATACACTTCATGCAGTCTTCAGTTTGTACTTCTGGTCTTTGCATCCTTTCATGTAGATTTTTGAAATTTCACTTGAGTTGAATCCAGTTTCAAAACTCGGGTTTGACCTTGTGCTCGTGTCGTGATTTTAAATATATTGCACGTGCGTTGAACCCGGTTTTTCATTTGGGTTTGACCTGTGCTCACCTGTCCCTGTAAATCGATCAAGTGTATATCGATGTGCACGGCCTTGTGGCATGTACAGTGATACACTGTGCATGTCACACTGTTCATGTATGATGAATTCAAATATAAATGATGACGAACAACCCAAATAACTGAGGCAAATAATATTTTCAAAAATCATATTTCATTTTAAATTGCAAAAATATTTCTTTTTCAATTTTACTGCGTTAGTGAATATTTTTGTAGATTGCTCAGATGCTGGATTCAAACTGGAATGCAGTTGAAGACAAAATACGAGTGTGAGTGATATGTAGTGAGGAAATTATGTAAACTGAATTGTGATGTATTCAAAAATGTATATGTATAGTGAGAGCTTGAATTTGTACTATTCAAGATTGTAATAAATATTTGTCTGAATAAAATTTCTGTTTGAATTCAAATTCCATTCAAATTCTGTGTAGTTTATTTTATTCAACAAATATTTATTTAATCTATGAAAAAATAGAATAGTACATTACCAAATATATTTAAATGAATATATATGTTTATTATCATCAAACAAAAACATATAAGCGTATATTCAACAATCTCCCCCTTTTGATGATAACAAACGTATATTTAAGATTTTGTACATGTGTTAAATGTATTTGATCAATGATATACTCTAATTTCTCCCCCTATTTAAATGCTTCCTCTCTACATGATGCTCCCCCTACATATATGCATACAAATAGAAATATATAATTAAGCCTAGATGCAAATGGAAAATTATTTGACCTTTGCTTGATTCTATTTGACAAAATCTTAACTTTTCTCTCCCCCTTTTGTTATCAGCAAAAGAATAATAGTGTTAGAGAAAAATAGAGATAAAGTGATTAATATTAATCCAACATTAAACTTAAATTGAATATAAATATTAAACTTCAATAAAAATCAAACAAAAATCATAACTACCCTTGTTAGGCGAATATTCCACTTTTAGAAATGATGAAGTGATATTCTCATATAAAATCATACAGTTGTATCTACTTGTGGTTCATTTATATCAGGAATTTGAATATCTACTAATCATGCATAACCGTAAGGACTTTTAAATGAGATTAGTAGTATTTGAATTTAATTTTAAAAATGAAATCAAGTATCTTCTAACCACGCATGACCGTGAGGACTTTTAAATGGGATTAGAATCAACTTGTCTATTTAATCAATTAATTTTGATATGTGTTCCATACATGCATAACCGTAAGGACTTTTAAATGAGCATGGAAGCACATAATCAAAAAATCCAAGTAATTCACCCATGCATAACCGTGAGGACTTTTAAATGAGAGTGAATACTTTGGATATTTATTTATTTTTACAAAAAAAATATGAAATGAAAAACAAACGATCCCTGATTATAGTACCACATATCGACCAACTATATTTAAGTTTTGATAAACCATGGTCGATAGAAATATGACAGATATAGAAATGGTCATGGAATCTTTACCCAACAAAAAGTTTTATAACTCTTGTTTGAATTCCTAAAGAAATTTTCCAAATATACTCTCTTGAGTAATGTATGTTAAATATCAACACTTATCACCTTTTCAATCACTATTTATCTTTTCGATAATTAGCAGGGAGTCGGATTAGTCAAAATTTGTCATTTAAAATCAAATAAACATGATTAATCTGAAAATATGGTCAAAATGATTTTCTCGTAGGGGTTATATGAGAAAAAAAATTCTGCTATTTGAAATTTATTTCAAGTAAAAAATATGCAGATATTTTCTTTGAAAAACGTTGCAGCAAATGAATGTTTCAAAAAAAATTAATCACGTTCCACTAGTAATTTTTCTATCAACTATATTACCAGTGTAATCTGCATCTGAATTTCTCTTTCACTCCAAAATATCACTAACTAAATTTGATAGACCACATCATGAAGTATGCATAAAAATTCAGACTCAATTTTTAACAGCCTGACATTCTCTTGGATTTGGATTGAAGCCATGTAAATAATCAGAAAACCGTGAATAACCAAAAATATTATCATCCAAACAAATATGTATGAAGCAATTCAAAGAATAGTGTTTTTGGCATAAATGTAGTTGGCCAACTATATCGAACAAGTCAGAATCAAAAAACACCATCTTTACAATATCTCAATATTGGCTGATTTCACTCAGAATATGGTGTAGATTATCACATTTAATGTATCGATCAGATAAATATACCTTCACCTGTTTTACCTTTACGATAATTTTACGTGATTGCCCATTGTGATTCTGTCACCTTTGTACTAGGCTAAGGAACTTTGCTTTGTTGCCCGTTGTGTTTCTGGAACAGCCAAAATCCATAGAACACTATTGTTGTTCCTTAGCCTGTCACCATACCTACACAGGAAAAGATTTATGTGACCTATTTGTTTTTATAGGTCCATGATTGTTAGTGGTAGAATATTTTGAAAAATAATTTTGTGGAGACCCAAAACGATTTATAATTGCTCCCTTCGGCACCCAAATTTGTTTAACTTTGAGAGATTTTATATTTGTGCCTTTTGGAACCGAAATTGATATAGTTTTCACGTGTTTGGGTCTATACCAACAATTATTTTGATTGTGTCCAAATTTTCTACAAATTGTGCACACTGAATTTTCTTGATTAATCTTGCTTTCAACATTTTTAGAATTATCATATCCAAGTCCTTGTCTAACCGTATTAACAGTTTGCTTTCCTAATAGCATATTCAACGATTTTTCACTTTTTGAGAATTTATCTAAAGTCGTTGACAATTGTTGGACTTGTGTTTTGAGAGATTCATTTTCATTTATCAATTGTGTGCACTTTTTAATAGAATTCTCTCTCCTAGTATTTTCATTCTCTTTTAAAATCAGAATTTCATTTTCAAGTGATTTTATATTGATTTTTGATTTTTTAATTTCCTTTTCGAATGTTGGACACTTATCACACTTAGGGATCTTACTTTGATAGGTTTTAACTAATTGGTCGAGTTGTTCATTTAATTCTATTAAAGTATCTTTTTGTGACTCAAGTTTGGCATACTTCTCCCTAAGTCGTTCAAAACAGCCATTCACTTCGTGGAAATAAATAAGTAATTCAAAGTGAGTGATTTTTGATACCTCGCTTGGCTTCATATTGTGCTTTCTGTTTTTTACTTTTTGATTTAGAGCTGGATTTCCATATTTGCGGTTCCTCCTTTTGAATTTCTTCATTAGTAATGCCAGCTCGGCTGCTCCATCATCATCATCCTTATCACAACTGCTATTTACCAATCCTGTTAAGCACATTTCTTTAGTTGAGTCGGTTGTGGAGGACATCTCATTACTGTTGACTTTTGCACCATATATTGCATCGAGAGTATTCCAGATTTTCTGTGCATTTTCACAATGAGAGACGAAATAAAAATTATCATGATTAATATGAGAATATAATATATGCATAGCAAGAGCATTAATCGAGAGAATTTCCTTATTTGTTATGTCACACCCATTTTCAATAATATCCCAACATTTAATATTAACAGATTTTAAATAAAATTCCATTTTCAATTTCCAGTTCAAAAAATCTGTTCCATCGAAAATAGAAGGAATAATATTGGAACGACCCTCAACAAAAGTATTATTTGGTGAATTCATGACTCTAGAGTTAAAGAAAAATACCGTGCTCTGATACCACTTGTAGGATCTAAATTAACCCTAGAGGGGGGTGAATAGGGTTATAGCAAATTTTCTCGATTTAAACACAGAAACAAACTGCAGAAATAAATATGCTGAAAAGTAAATCACACACAAAATTTACCCAGCTTCGGCAACCCCTGCCTACTGCTGCATTCCCAGATTTCTATTAGAATTAAACAGTATCCCGCTTACAAACACTCTACTAGACTCGCAAACCCTTTTGCTCCCGCTCACAAACACTCTACTAGACTCACACACCCTGCTCCGCCTATAGAGTTTCGCTTACTCGCAAACTCTGCTCCGCCTATAGAGTTTTGCAAACTCGCACACCCTGCCCACTGAACTAATTCTAACTAGACAATCTGACACTACCTACAACCTAGGTGGTGATTTACAAATTCTTTGACTCGAAAAGGAAAAACAACTTCAAAAATAAAGCAGGAGCAAAAATTAAAATACAAACGTGAATCCGTAATTTTTGCTCAAAAAAAAATTAAGAAAAACCCTCTTAATAAAACCCTAAACCAATCCCCTTTATAATAAAGTCGGCCCTTTTATTTTTAGCCCGATCCAATTCTTTTGGCCGTTCCTCTTTGTCGAATTAGGGCTTCGGTCCTTTTCTCTTCTTTCTGAAACAATTGCGGCCGACGTTGTATTCTTCGTTCGTTCTGAAATTAGGGCTTCGGCTCGCGATCCAAATTTGGGGCTTTTCTGGAGCACACCTATGTTGATTCTTTGGTTAACGTGTTGCTCCTCTGTTGATCGATTCTCGTTCCTTGGCTTGATCGTTCTCTGATGATTGAGTTGTTGATTCAGTATGTAATTTTTTCGTTGCTGGTTTGATTGTTTTCTTTTTACTCGATGATGATGACTTGGGTTCAGTATTTATATGAATTCGAGTACACTTGCTTTCGTTTGTATCAATTCGATACTTTCCCAATTTTTTATTGCTTGATGCGCACGGCTTTCCTGATATAACTTCACCTTGATACGCACGGCCTTGTTTGTGCAGCGTTCGATTTATCTTTGATTAACACGGCAGAAACTTTTCCTATTTTAATTTGCTTTGACTTTGGACTTTTTCAAAGATACAAATTTGATTTTTTTTTAATTCTGACTTCGGCCATCTCTGTAATGTTCGTCTCTGGCCATCCTCTCTGGTCGGTTTAACATGAATTTGCAAATTTACTTCAGCTTTCACTTGTCTTGACTTGATCATTGCTATTCATTGTTGTTTGCATTGTTCATGTATCTGGTCGAGTTCATTCAATTCATTGATCCTTGAACATGCTGTATTGAGTCACTTCCATACTAGAGCATTGAGCCTTGCTGTCCTGTGTCTCACTTCATTGATCCTTTACTATATTGCATTATTCACTGATGCACTCGAGTGGTTTCAAACATGAACTTGTTGTTTGCTTTTGATGTAGCTGTTAGTCTGCATTTTTCGATTTCGAACTTGGACTTGTAGTTATACACTGCATAGTGCATTGCCTTGTTTGTTGTGAAGTTGTGCACTTTCCTGCACTTGTACCTCTGGTTCTTCATGCATGTTCTCTGTTCATTGGTGCATTGAGCATTCTCACTGTGTTGCACATTTGTGATCTTTATTTGTGAACTTTGGCTTTACTGAGTTTGTTTGTATGTTTGTATTTGCACTTGCTTTTGGGTTGCTGCACATGTGGTTTTGCATTTGATTGATATGGAGACCTGTAGTCTTCATTTGCAGCCTTGACTTTGGTTGATGTTGTTTCATTTCTTCAAATCTGCCTTTAGTTGTATACATTGTGTTGTTGTCTGGACACATGTTTTATCACTTGTGCTTGCAGTCTTCATTTTTTTTTCTGTGACACTTGTGATATTCATGTTGATTGCTTCATGACTTTGACTGTTTGCATACACTTCATGCAGTCTTTAGTTTGTACTTATGGTCTTTGCATCCTTTCATGTAGATTTTTGAAATTTCACTTGAGTTGAATCCAGTTTCAAAACTCGGGTTTGACCTTGTGCTCGTGTCGTGATTTTAAATATATTGCACGTGCGTTGAACCCGGTTTTTCAGTTGGGTTTGACCTGTGCTCACCTGTCCCTGTAAATCGATCAAGTGTATATCGATGTGCACGGCCTTGTGGCATGTACAGTGATACACTATGCATGTCACACTGTTCGTGTGTGATGAATTCAAATATGAATGATGACGAATAACCCAAATAACTGAGGCAAATAATATTTTCAAAAATAATATTTCATTTTAAATTGCAAAAATATTTCTTTTTCAATTTTACTGCGTTAGTGAATATTTTTATAGATTGCTCAGATGCTGGATTCAAACTGGAATGCAGTTGAAGACAAAATACGAGTGTGAGTGATATGTAGTGAGGAAATTATGTAAACTGAATTGTGATGTATTCAAAAACGTATATGTACAGTGAGAGCTTGAATTTGTACTATTCAAGATTGTAATAAATATTTGTTTAAATAAAATTTCTGTTTGAATTCAAATTCCATTCAAATTCTGTGTAGTTTATTTTATTCAACAAATATTTATTTAATCTATGAAAAAATAGAATAGTACATTACCAAATACATTTAAATGAATATATATGTTTATCATCATCAAACAAAAACATATAAGCGCATATTCAACAAATCCTACCCGAGCAACCTATAATAACTCCAAAAGCTTTCATATCGTTAA
Organism: Allium cepa; assembly: GCA_030765085.1. Lineage (NCBI taxonomy): Eukaryota > Viridiplantae > Streptophyta > Magnoliopsida > Asparagales > Amaryllidaceae > Allium > Allium cepa. The sequence continues at coordinate 407,026,699 of CM060939.1, read as the reverse complement.
CGCAGCTTTTCCCCTTGTGTCATTTAAAGCTTCAATTAATTGATATCGCATTTTTCTGGTTTGCATTGTAAAGTCACCAAATAACCTATAGGCGTCAATTTTTCATCCATCATTACGAAGACGAGAAGGCCTAGAGCATATAGGAAGAACATGAATAGTGTTCGAGTAGGACACTGTAATTATCTTCCCATATTCAACGGCCTCTTTCTCAATGAGCAGTCAGCAATTTCTACATACATCTCCTTCAACTATTTCTTGTATTGTGCAATCTTACGTCTATAAACAATACCGTAAAGCTCTTCATCCTCCTCTAAGGTCTGCTTTATCCCTTCCAACTCTGTCACAACACCCTCGACCGCACGCATAGCTTTCTATTGTAGTTATACTGACGCTCAAGAGCATCTTTGACATTTTTGAGCACCTCATGAACAAACTGCAACTTCATTTCAAGTCTCTTGTTCTCATTCTTAAGTTGGGCAACCTCGTCTTCAGGAGCATTCTCCACCTCAATCGCATTAAAACCTTTAAGGTCGAGAACGATAGTGGAGACAGGAGCATCCTGACGACGGGCATAGTTAGTGTTGATTAGAGCTTAGGGAGAACCAACTTAATCAATAATAATGTAAAACTTGGTTACATAATCAAGATGTAACATCCCCCTACTTTGAGGACCAAAAATAATGGCTACGGATGCTACAGTCATCCATTATTATTAATCCCCGGCGACCAAATACGACAATGTTAGATACATTGATAGATAGAAATACATGAATATGGAAAAAAATTAAAACATCAAACAAGATCCACATTCCATTTCAAAACATTTCAAATTCATTACATAATCCCAAGATCGTTAACCACGTTCGAAGAAAATATATTTATTACAACATACACCAAGAGAGACATATGAAGATGCCCCCTTGGATGATCAGAGTGTATATATATATATATAGGAATTAAAAAACTTTGCCATAACAACATCAACACTGCAGAATTAAAATAAAAGAGAACTATAAGAAGCTATCATGCCTTCTGCATGTCTCCGGAAGCTTATTTGTCTGAAGAGGTACCTGAAAACCTCAACTCTCAAACTACTAAAAATAAATTGTGTACCCGAGAGTTCAAGGAAAAAATATAAACTTTGAGTCAGATATAAATCCTGGTGTGAATAATAATCTACATCTCAAATCATTTCGATATCTAGCGAGACCACGCCGCTTAGCAGAACGGATTTTCCCCTCATTAGTATCCTAAAAACTTTATAAAACCATATACCATGCTTTTGCGTCCACGATGGTTAAAATATCTCAAAATAATATGATATGATGATATGCAAAACCAAGTGAATCAATTCTGGATTATCCATCTCCATTAATTTTGACTATCTGTCTCAGTTATAGTTTCTAGGATTACTATTAACCTAATAGTTTTCATGGGCTAACGAATAACCGGTCAAGTTTTTACGGACCCTCGTCCTATTTCATAGTTTTCATGGGATCACTAAGAACCTATTGGCCCTTGCGAATATCTTTATTGTTTCATGGGTTCTCTCTGAACCTATCAGTAACTCCAATATCTTTCTCTTATCCTAGTTTTAATGGGTTGAGTAGGAACCTATTGACATCTGTCAATATCTTAATCCGGATATAGTTTTCATGGGCTAACACAAACCTATTGGCCCCTACCAATATCAAATCATAGTTTTCATGGGCTAACTATGAACCTGCTGACACCTTCCTTTATACATAGTTTTCATGGGATAACTATGAACCAATTGGCCCCTACCAATATCTTTTCCTATACACGATTTTCATGGGCTTACTGTGAACCTATTGGCCCTTGCCAATATCTTTAATTAATTTAATTAGTTATATTCACTACTGGATCAACCTAGCTGGTTATTTTTCCATTCTCCAAAGTACCGTCATGGGTTCATTATAATGTGAATATATTCAAATACATAAGAAGAAGCAAACATGATAATATAACAACACCACTCCTATGGGTTTAATATCCTTGGATTCATTTTATATGAAACTTGGTTAATCCCTTTAACCCATTAATCAAGGAAAACTTCTTTAAACCTCCTTTTCAAAACATTTTATTTATATATGCCATGGTTTCCTTTTTAAAATGAGATTGGGTTATTTGTTTTCAAAAACTAAGGCTTTTGAAACCTTTTAAACTTAGCTTTCGCCCACACTGGATAACCTCCTTCGAAAGCATATAAATCTCTTTTCAATACATTAGGCCCCTGCCGTTTGAAAGACTTTAAAACCTCTCTTTCGAAACCTTTCGAATGTAATAAACTATTACTTATTAACTTTAGAAGCAAAGCTTTGAAACCATTGAAAGTACCCCTTTCGAAACCTTTGGAAGCTTCCCTTCCGAAACATTTGGGTTTTTATTTTAAAACATCATTTGGGTCGAAGTGAATATAAACAAAAGTATCTCTTTCGAAACCATTATTTATCATATAAAAGTTTTGGGGGAAAATTGATGGCGTTGGTACCATCCTTTCGAAATCTTCAAATCATTTAAGTAAAACACCGAAATATACATCGAAACCCCCTTTTGAAGTCATTGCCTTTGAAACCCTCGGATCCTTTCGAAAGCATTTAGGAAGTGGCTTGGTATTAGTTTAAAACAAAAACTACCCTTCGAAAGCATTGACGACTTCAATACACTCGAAAGGTATAGAAACGGCAGCAGAGCCTCGACTAGGTCGGAACCATCATTTTTGAAAGCGTTCTTTTATAAACAAGGATCTTAGTCAAAAGCTCTACTTTTAAACAAAGAAAGGTAGCAACAAGTTCGAAAGCGACTGGGTATCGACTTGGTCGAAAGCACCTTCAAAAACAAGGCAGACGCATATCTTTCAAAAGTAATCAATGGTTTTGACTCTATCGAGAGCAATGCCTTCGACACCCTGTCTTCCGCACTTCACCAATTCACTTCATACCAATCTACTTGATATCATATAGAGTGGTTTCGGTTAGGTTGGTTTCGGCTGAGATGAAGCGGAGGCGTTGGAGTCAAAAGGCACCCCTAAAGGAGGCGGAACCAACTTTTCTTGAGAAAACTGATTAATGCCAATTAAAGAAAATACTTTCTAACTAACCTACAACGTGTAAACATATGATTGGTTGCCTTAACTTTTCAAATTCTTTACAAAAATAATCATCGCTTAATTTTAGATCTAAACCAAGGTTAATTTAGCAAATAAGCCTTTCCAGTAAACAAGAACAACAATGCAATTAAGTCCTTTTTCTAAAAATAATTTAATTTTCATAGCAAATCACTTAGGAAAAATCCCCAAAAATTATAGAAATTCGCTCTCATCATGTTATCTAATGTGTCAAAATTTCAGACCCAAATTCTCCATATAATTTTTGAAATAAATTTCTAAAATCAATTAATCATATTTTCCTTTGAAAATTCATAATAATCTTTCCACGGCTTGGAAAATTATAAAAACTAAAACCCAACTCCGAAATCATGTTTTACACAACATAATTTTTTTCCATGGCATTCAAAAATCATTTACAATCGATTTTCCCTAAAACCACATAAATCCTCATTTAAACAATCTTGTTTAAATGAACCAAATTATAATTCAAGCATATCACCATCCAAATATTATAAAAACAAATTTAACCTTAAATTTGAAAACATATGATCTTAAGACAAAATAGAGATGGTATAAATTATTATTCACCTTGAATATGATAAGGAGATTGGATTGAGATTTATTCCCCTAGCTTCAATCCTTAGCTTTACATTAATTTCTCTTCCCTTTTCTTCGTAGCAATGGTCGGCTTCTCTATTCTTGCGTTTGTATTTTGTTGTCAAAATGACGTGAATGGGAAGTGAAATTATAAGGAACGAGAATATATAAGGGTAAAGGGTTATGTGTGTCTAATTCCCATTATGCCCTTATGTAAATTAATTAACTTAAATACCATTCTTACGCTCATTTAATTAATTAATTGAGCACGGCCTAAATTCTATTTTTGTATTTCAATCCCTTATCACTTAAAATTTACATTATTATATTTAATTTATCTAGTTTAGTTTTCTAAATAATGTTATAAAAAATTAGGGGTGTTACACAAGACATAACAGATTAAGTTTCAGCAATGAACGAACATCATTTATTACGTTATCTCAACTTGTCTATGTACTTAAAGATATTGCATAAAACAACAACGACATAGAGAGCTCATTCATTAATTAAGGTTCTAAGCTCCCTAAACCACTCTAAGTGAGGACTATCAGGTGAGAACGAACCATTCTCTACTGTATTTTGCCATCGACGCAACATAAAATCGTTAAGGGCTTCCTTTTTTTGAACTACCTAATCTATCCTGGATAACAATTCCCAAGTCTTATCCTTAAGCTCCATATAAGACTTGTCTAACTCTTTTTCGTGCCTATATGTAGCCGCAACGCTTAAACCAATGTGGTTTAAGGTTCGTTTTTCGAGCCTAGCCTCGGTCTCCCTTAGAATACTAACAAAACAATAAGAATAACTCGATCATTTACAAGATAACAGAACAAAAATCATATTTCATTATACACGCTAAAATAGATTCCAAATCTTCATACAAAATGAAACAAAAGAAATCTAAAATTGAAAACTAATTGGGAAATTTGGATTAACCTTGTATGCAGATGTTCTCTCTTTCCTTAGATTACAGGTTTCCAAGGTCAACCTCAACCATCTCTCTCCCAATGGAATGCTCAGAATGGACAGAAGCAACATTTTTTACCACTAGCTTTTCATCGTTTCACCTATCTCGGTAATATTCGTAAACCGGGATAACCATGGACTCATCCCTCATGAAATCAAGCTTGAACTCTCTCCCAAAATTGTGCATAACCAAAGCATAGAGCCCATAAGTTACATTAGAAGTGATATTATTAAGAACCTCTTCTGATTGGGTCAGTTTCTCCATCACCACTTCCAAATCCTTTGCCACCTTAGACAGCGCCTTGTCCTTTGCCCCAGTTCATGCTCTTTTGAAATCTGAATATCCTCTTCAGCATTGGCACCCTTATCAGCCCTCTCTTAGGACATACTAGCGTCTTCCTTAGCCTTGATCGTAGCAGAGGCTAGTGCAGCCTTCTCAGTATTAGAGGCGGCAATATCAGCCTTGGGTTTAGCCACCCGATCAAGAAACGAGGCATGTATGCTCTCCCTCTCACGTGCCTTCACCGTCAAGGGCACACTATATTAAAGTAAAGTCAAAAAGATGAAAGTAACAAACAAGTGATTAAAAGAAGAGATGGAGAGAAATAAGCGCACCCACATGAGACCAGAATTTATCTAGTTCAGATAGAAATTCAGGAGGAGACACCTCAGGAGCCAAGACGGGAAGGAAGGAGGACGGAGAAGATGAGGCGACTTATGGAAAAGTTTGCCTTCAAGTTCTCCCAACTCTTTCTGTAAAAGCAGATATAGTTCCTTTGGACATGGTCTTCTCGCCTGCACTGGAGACAGAACCATTCTATGAAGAATAAGAAGCAATCTGCACAGTTAGGGTAGGGATAGGTGGGGGAGGATTGACCTCAACATGAAAAGAAAAAATATCTTGTAACGACCCGGTATTTTCAACCATTCGCATCCGTAAATGTCGGACTTGAATTGTTCAAAATACCGCGTTGTAAATAAAATTTGGCAAATCTCAGAATATACAGTATATAAATAATCACAGAATCACAAACATAGAAATCAGAATACTCGCAGTGGAATTTAAAAATAACTCAGTGGTTCATGAAGCCACTATCAATAGTCTCAAAATAAGTATAAAGTACATAGTTTTAAACCAAATATAGTTTGAAATCTCCACAGAAAATCTCAATATTAAATTGTCTTGATTACAAGGGCTAATTTAAGAACTGAACAGAAACTTGGCAGCAGCTTGAAAAGGGATAATCTTCAGAAGTCATAGCTCCGGAGAAAGAGGTCCGAACTGAAACTCAGGCTGACCCGAGCGTAAAATAAAACATAAACACTTGAGTCGGGACATACATACTTATACAGTGTAAGTTAATTCAAGTGAATTGTAATATAAAGGCAAGTAACTTAAAGGATGCTTGGGACTGCCCATCCTCTAAGGATCCGTTAAACTATTTACTATATTGTAATACTTCGCTATTATAATAGTGTTTATTAGTAAAATAAACTTACTTTAGAATAGCGTTAAGGAGTGACCCAATATTCCCCTCAACACATAATATATTCTCATAGTCTATACAGTACCGTAATCACCCCAGTACAGGGCGTCGTCAGAGGGCACTCCATAGGTATGGTACAAAACCAAAAACGTATAAGGCTCGCTATGGTAGGTGACACGGCACAACTAGGCAATGCCAGGGTAGATATACCAATTACGCTTCCGGACCGGTGGTAGCGCATAGCTGCTACTACCGCCCACCACGAACAACACTCCCAAATCAAAGGTGCCCACCAAACAATCACAAAAGTAATAGAATGACATACGAAGAAGTGCGCCCGATAAGAGGTGCTACCTCCTTAGCCCGTCAATCGCTCCTGTTTTAGCCACCTTATGCCAACTCACGGGAGTCGGGTCCACGTATTTACCTCAAAGGAACGTCACCACCATCCTACTTCATTCTGGAATCTCTCCGGCGTACACGGTTGTCAAAGTGGTTTTCAGTATCGATAGAGAGTATGCCCACATCCGATCTCGGTCTCTTTAACAACCAACGTTATTATTACCCGTGGTTATAAAAATCCAAAATAGTTTTATATTGCAATCAAAATAATACATTTAAACTATTTAAAGGTGAAGTTATTATTCTTACAAAAATCCAATATAAAATCCCGAAGGTTTAGTCTTAGTTCATTTGTATCAATTACAGCACTTGCAAAGTGCGGAAATATCCTTTACAACAGATTTGAGTAAATTAAATTTTAGACTTCAATATAATTTCAGCAAAATTTTAAACCTTTATTTAAACAATTTGACTTATAAAATCATAATTTCCACCTTTAAATAGTTATTTAATTTACTCAATAATTTATGATTTTTAAAAGTATATTTTGCAAATATATATCTAACTTCTTTATACTTTACTTATAAAAATCAAGTGAAAATTCTCTATAAATTATACTTAATAATTAATCTCAATTACCACTTCAAAAATAAACTAAATTTCAAATCAATTTCTTAACTTACCTTTGTTCCTAAACCACTTTACATTCTAAATTTGGTTATATTTCAACTTCCATTTTTAAGTATTCATTTTATTTAACTATTTAATTCATAGACAACTTTACCCTTTATTTATTTACTTATTCAAATTTTAGCCAAAACATCATAATTTATATCTTAACTTGAATTCCATTTTATTTTACAAATCAAAATTTACAAGAATAAATTTATACTTTAAATTCTGAACATATATTTATTTACATTTTTAATTTGTACAATATCACTATACTTATAAGAATCATTTTTAAGTCAAATTTTTAAACAAATATTATAACATTCTAATTTAAAAATATTTAGTATTTCCAGAATATATATATATATAACCACGGGACTGTATAATATTCTCTAACCTAGGTCAAGTGATACGGATAATATATCATTTCAATCCGTAATTTATAAAAAAAATCCGGGGTTCTATCATTTCAAACCCGCAATCCCAAGTTACATAATAAATAAATAATAACAATTATCGTTCAGGCCTATCATTTCAGCCCGTAACGATTCTATTCTACAGGGGATTTGCAGTGATAAACAATAAATACATAAACGGTATAATAACATGATATAACAATATAGAATATAACTGATGATGGGTAAATTTAATAACGAGGTTTTTAAACATCATAAATTTATCACAGGCAAGTAAAATATAAAATAAAATCATTCTACAATTTCACTTGTTAATAATTTATAGATCTATAAGTGCGTTTGTCGGGTGAGAAATACTCACCTTTTCGCTGCCGAAGATTAGACTCAAAACTAAGATAACCACACCGAAACAACGTAGAAAGCACGATCAAATATTGGAAGATGAGACAAACTGATTTCGACCTTGAAACAAGATAAATAAATAAAACTGAGTACGCGAATTCCAATTTCGGACAAAACAAATTTTTAAATAAACAAAATTGGAATGAGCTAAAATAAAATGAAAATTGACTCAAATTGCTCGACCACTCCACCGCAAGACTTCACCCATTAAAACAAAAGCTCGGCCTGCCCATTTAATTTTTTCCAAATCAAAATTTACAAATAAATTCATACTCTATTCTTTTTTTACCCTTTTTACAAAATATTATGACGTGTTAATAAAAAGGTGGCAAATCTTATGGGGGCAACATGCAATTCACGGTAGTGATACATAAAGGTGGCGCATGCATTATTTTTTTTCCTTTTTTTTCTCTTTTTTCTATTAGGAAACAAGTAAAATATCAGAATCTCCAAATCAAAACAACTTATACTGTTCTTACATAAATCGTATATCCTCATACATAATGTTTCTATATTTTAAAACACAGGTGACCAACACAAAAACGTGTACGGTCTGGAAATACTTCTTCCCTGAACACTCGCGTAAACAAAACAGTGGAATTATCTGAAAATTTTTAGGCTAGGCGAACCTTAGGTGGCGTATGTCTTTTATATTATATTTTTTTTCTTCAAACTGAAGTGCGCCTATACTCAAACAAGTATGCAGTGATACAATATACATGTGGCGATAAGATAAATATTTAAGTGCTAGGCTAAACTGCATCAGAGATGCTTGGCAATGCACGTCCGGATCCTAGAGGAGGGGAAAGAAGTTAGGCGTTTGTCATGCGGTGGAGCATTTTGAACAGAACAATGAGAAAAAAATAAAAGAAGGAAATAAAGTTGTAGCCATTACCTGATGCTACTGATTCTCACGCATGCAAGGAAGAAGAGGAGAAACCAAATGCAGTGAATGTTGGAATTTATGCAAACGTGTTTGGTGTTTAAAGATAAAGCTTGCGTTAATAGATGTGAGAAAATAGGCAAATTATATTCTGAACGGTCAGGAAATTTCATTATGTTTGAGCTTATGTAATCTCGTTAGATAAAGGCAAGAAATAACTTTGCTTGAAACGTCAAGGAACCATGATACGTGAGTTGTTCATTTACCAGTGGTGCTTTGATTTAGATAAGAGATTATAGGCAAGCATTTAATTTAAAACAATTATACCCGTTGCGTTGATTTTTTTTAAAGGGAAAAGGCAATAGGTGATTCTAGAAACGGTCAGAAAAACATTTATTCCTACTATAAACCAGAGGTATGGAAAATTTTTGAACGTTATAATTTTTTTTCCAAGTAGGAACTTGAGCTGATTTAAGAAAATAAGGCAAGCCAAAATAAGATGCAAATTAATTGTTTGTGACGTGTTAGAGTATTTCCGGGGCAGCTGCGTTGATTATACTCAAAAAGTAATGATACAACGGGTAAGCGTGAGTTATGGCATGCGAGATAAAATGGCAAGAAATCTTAAATTATGAACGGTATGGAAAAACGTGATGCTAAAAATTTAAAAGGAGGTAATTTCATTGATGATTTAATCCAAGGAACGCAAGAAATAAAAGTATTCAAACGTTGTAACTTTCAAAGATTTTATACCAATTTTAAAATAATTTGAATCAAAAGAAAAGCGTGTAAAATTTACGCGAATTCGGGGCAAACTATTAAACGACATTAAATGGCTAGGAAAATTATTCATTTACCAATGAATTGCATGCATACTGATCTTAATTATTTATTTATATCTGCGGTACGAATTTTAAAAATGCGTACTACAGACGCAAAATTTTGCGTCTAAAATATAACGAAAATGACGTATTTAAATTTTATACATTTTCTTATTTATTTGGTATTTATATTAGAAAATATACGTTTAAAGAGTATTTATTAAATACATATTATTATACCACCAAATTAATCAAAACGGGTATAAATGTGCAAATTAAAACGCGCCTTTTTATAAAGCTTATATATACACTATATATATTTTTTATTGGTAAACATTCGTACGTGTTAAATTAAGGAAGAAAATGCGTTGATTTTATTGGAGCAATATTTGCAGTGGATATAAATTTTAATCGGTGGAGGTTGCCTGAATTAAGGGGAAAGAAACGACAAGCCCAATATGTTTAAACGGTAAGGAGCATGAAATGAACGTGTTTAATTTAAAAGATGGAAACTTGCGATGATTTGGTGTGAAGAATAGGCAAGCAATTACTTTGAACCGATCAGGAAATTGTGTGGTGTTTTGAGTTTATGTAATTGCGTTTATAACGGCAAGGAATTAATGAGCTAAACTTAAATTAGGTAGGAAAATTTTGGCAAGAAAAATAATTTTTTGGAACGGCTACGTGAATCAAAGGTTTTTATATGTGAACTTCAGGTTGCTAAAGTGGGTAAGCACAATTTAATGCGTGCGTAATTTAAGGCCAGCCCGGATTCAAAATTTTGAACGTTGAAGGAAAATGATTTCTTTCATTATAAAAGAGGTGCGCGGGTTTATATTTAAATAAGTTAGTTTTGCATATGTTTACGGGAATTTAGGTGAAATAAAATAGCAAAGAATAATTTATAAATCGTCAGAGGAAATTTCTAAGATTTTATTCCATAGTTACACGCGAATCAAAGGAAATACGTGAATTTTATTGAATGCGTTTTATAAATAAAAACTTCCGTTGATTTGGGAACAATGACAAGAATTAAATGTGAACGGTTATGAAATTTTTGGATAACGTTTCTATTAAATTAGGAGAGCAAAAGGAAGGTGGAATGTTTATATGCTAATTTCAATCAAGCTTTAAATGAAATTTAACGGCTCTCTGGAAGAGTGAAAAAGATTATATACATATTGAACAAATTGAAGTAAAGGAAAGTGGAAAGTTATACGCGAATGAAAATGCTATACGTGAATTTTGAATGTCAAGGAAATTAGTATTTCATTCCAATTTAAAATTTATTTAAGCAAAATAAAAGTATGCAAAGATTTTATTTCTTAATTAAATATGATTTTGCTTAAAATTAAGTTATTTACCATTTCAACAAAATAAACTAAATTTCCAATTAAAGTTAATCGTTAACCAAAGTCAAAATTTCGGAAATCTTTTCTTTTATTTAAAAATTTAGGCAATGTTTTAATAAATTCAAATTTTAGATTTTCATATAATAAACCCCCAAAGTTTTATAATTAAAAGTGAAAAATACTTGTTAAAACTTCGGGCTGTTATACTCTCCCCTACTCAGAACTTTTCGTCCTCGAAAAGGAAGAAGGTAGGGGAATAGAAACAACCTGAAAGAAAACTAAATTGAAACTCAAAATAGAATCATTAATCTAAACCATACAAATTAAATTTTAAATTAATAATTGATTTCACCTATTTAATTTCACTTAAGTTAAATTTTACTATTTCAAATTTCATTACTTCATCTTTCAATTATCTTAAAATAAAAATTTCTAAAATCATAAGTTTGAAAATCATTTGTTATACTCAAAAATGTGTTCAATAAATTAATATCTTTTTTTATTCCTAATTATAACTAAATTTATTCTCTCAATATATTTTTATCATCTATGTTAAATATGTTTACACTTATTACAACTGCTTAAATTTGTTCTTAGTTCCTTTAACATCATTTTATGCTGTAAATTATTCCATTACCTCTGTTAATCTTTTTATAACTAGAATTTAAGTGTATAACATTTATTATAACCACTCAAATTTTATTTATAAAATCTTTTTATATTGTATATTATCCAATTACATTGTTAACTTCTGAAAATCAAGGTAAGTTATATTGAAATGCAATTGAGTATTATTCAAATAAAACTTTCAAATTCAATTATCTCAATTTGGAATCATTTATTCAAAAATTTGATTTTCTTTTTCTATAATTGAAATTATTCCTCAAGATAAAATTTAAGAATTAAATTTCTGATTCCCTTCAAACCATTTAGAGACAAATAAATATATGTACATAATATGTCAAATCAAATTTAAATCACATATCTATATATTATAAATCAAGTCATATTTTAGAGATTCAAATCAATTAAATTCTCAAGGTAACACTGTAGCCAGACTACAGAATGGTCTCTTCACTTCGAAACTCAAAAATGAATGTCGATGATGCTACAGTCATCACCGAAATTATTTTCCAGCGACAAAGAGAAGAGCACTAGTTTTTAAACCTTTAAAATTCTTTGGAAACAAATTTCTATTCGAAAATAATTTAAATAATATATCCTTTTAAAACTTTAAACACAAGGTTTGAAACCATCGGAAATTGAATTCTCAAGTTCTTGTTTTAAATTCATTTCTATTTCCAAATTAATTTATAACCATTGTTTATAGTTCAGTTATTTATATGAGACAAAACCCATGGTTTACAAAACCTTAAATAAAATCAAAGACTATTATCTCTTGACAACTAGTTAAATTAATTAGAAAAATTCTGAAAATTATACTTATATATAAAATATTGGATTTTTTTCAAATATAGGAATAAAATTTTCAAAACAAGGATAGTGATTCGAATTTGATGGACTCAAATCAAAGATAATTTTGATTTAAAGATAAGTTGGAATCAGAAGATCCGATGATTAAATAACCGAATTAGGAACTGGATAAGTTTATATAAATCGCGGGCAACCTTAACCGGGTCAACCGTGACTTAAAGAATAAGATGGATGTGGATTTTCTGAGGTAAATCTACATTTGATCCGAAGAGAAAAAATTTAGAATAACCAAAGATACTAGCATCTAAACCGAGGATAAATATAAATCTCTGGTGAATCAATGCTAATTGTAAAGGAGTTTCACCCCTTTATTAGAATATTGGCGAGACCGCCAATTCACAATAAAGATCATCCGAAGTGGAGTTATGGGATACTCCAAAATCGAAAGAAGATGAATAGTGAGGGACACGGATGAACTTTGGAACCGCAGGGAACGTTCCAAAATTCAAAGGAAATCGAATCAAAAGGAAGAGATTGAATGAAAGTGATTCTGTAAATCAAATTTACCATACATTCTAAGTTTTGCCTAGAGCCAAAGCTCTGATACCAAATGTAACGGGCCGCGCAGTGGGGTAACGCCCACCGTAGCATACATTGGTACATGTGTTCTACCTTTACGGTCAGCCTCTCGACTGCGCCACCAACCCCGCGGGGACATGTAGGAGTAAGAGTCAACCGTTCGCTACCAAACCAGAAAGCGAGAACCCCCTATCATGCTGCACCCTCCAAGTGTAACGACCTGGTATTTTCAACCATTCGCATCCGCAAATTTCGGACTTGAATTGTTCCAAATAACGCATTGTAAATAAAATTTGGCAAATCTCAGAATATACAGTATATAAATAATCACAGAACCACAGACACAGAAATCAGAATACTCGCAGCGGAATTTAAAAATAACGTAGTGGTTCATGAAGCCACTATCAATAGTCTCAAAACAAGTATAAAGTACATAGTCTTAAACCAAATATAGTTTGAAAACTCCACAAAAAATCTCAACATTTAATTGTTTTGATTACAAGGGCTAAATTAAGAACTGAACAGAAACTTGGCAGCACCTTAAAAAGGGATAATCTTCAAAAGTCCTAGCTCCGGAGAAAGAGGTCCGAACTGAAACTCAGGCTGACCTGAGCGTAAAATAAAACATAAACACTCGAGTCAGGACATACATACTTATACAGTGTAAGTTAATTCAAGTGAATTGTAATATAAAGGCAAGTAACTTAAAGGATGCTTGGGACCGCCCATCCTCTAAGGATCCGTTAAACTATTTACTATATAGTAATACTTCGCTATTATAATAGTGTCTATAAGTAAAATAAACTTACTTTAAAATAGCGTTAAGGAGTGACCCAATATTCCCCTTAACACATAATATATTCCCATAGTCTATACAGTACCGTAATCTCCCCCGTACTGGGCGTCGTCAGAGGGCATTCCATAGGTATGGTACAAAACCAAAATCGTATAAGGCTCGCTAGGGTAGGTGACACGGCACAACTAGGCAATGCCAGGGTAGATATACCAATTACGCTTCCGGACCGATGGTAGCGCGTAGCTGCTACTACCGCCCACCTCGAACAACACTTCCAAATCAAAGGTGCACACCAAACAATCACAAAAGTAATAGAATGACATACGAAGAAGTGCGCCCGATAAGAGGTGCTACCTCCTTAGCCCGTCAAGCGCTCCTGTTTTAGCCACCTTATGCCAACTCACGGGAGTCGCATCCACGTATTTACCTCAAAGGAATGTTACCACCATCCTACTTCATTCTGGAATCTCCACGGCATACACGGTTGTCAAAGTGGTTTTCAGTATCGATAGAGAGAGTGCCCACATCCGATCCCGGTCTCTTTAACAACCAACGTTATTATTACCCGTGGTTATAAAAATCCAAAATAGTTTTATATTACAATCAAAATACTACATTTAAACTATTTAAAGGTGAAGTTATTATTCTTACAAAAATCCAATATAAAATCCTGAAGGTTTAGCCTTAGTTCATTTGTATCAATTACAGCACTTGCAAAGTGCGGAAATATCCTTTACAACAGATTTGAGTAAATTAAATTTTAGACTTCAATATAATTTCAGCAAAATTTTAAACCTTTATTTAAACAATTTGACTTATAAAATCATAATTTCCACCTTTAAATAGTCATTTAATTTACTCAATAATTTATGATTTTTAAAAGTATATTTTGCAAAAATATATCTAACTTCTTTATACTTTACTTATAAAAATCAAGTGAAAAATTCTCTATAAATTATACTTAATAATTAATCTCAATTACCACTTCAAAAATAAACTAAATTTCAAATCAATTTCTTAACTTACCTTTGTTCCTAAACCACTTTACATTCTAAATTTGGTTATATTTCAACTTCCATTTTTAAGTATTCACTTTATTTAACTATTTAATTCATAGACAACTTTACCCTTTATTTATTTACTTATTCAAATTTTAGCCAAAACATCATAATTTATTTCTTAATTTGAATTCCATTTTATTTTACAAATCAAAATTTACAAGAATAAATTTATACTTTAAATTCTGAACATATATTTATTTACATTTTTAATTTGTACAATATCACTATACTTATAAGAATCATTTTCAAGTCAAATTTTTAAACAAATATTATAACATTCTAATTTAAAAATATTTAATATTTCCAGAAAATATATATATAACCACGGGTCTGTATAATATTCTCTAACCTAGGTCAAGTGATACGGATAATATATCATTTCAATTCGTAATTTACAAAAAAATCCGGGGTTCTATCATTTCAAACCCGCAATCCCAAGTTAAATAATAAATAAATAATAACAATTATCGTTCAGGCCTATCATTTCAGCCCGTAACGATTCTATTCTACAGGGGATTTGCAGTGATAAACAGTAAATACATAAACGGTATAACAACATAATATAACAGTATAGAATATAACTGATGATGGGTAAATTTAATAACGAGGTTTTTAAACATCATAAATTTATCACAGGCAAGTAAAATATAAAATAAAATCATTCTACAATTTCACTTGTTAATAATTTACAGATCTATAAGTACGTTTCTCGGGTGAGAAATACTCACCTTTTCGCTGTCGAAGATTAGACTCAAAACTAAGATAACCACACCGAAACAGCGTAGAAAGCACGATCAAATATTGGAAAATGAGACAAACTGATTTCAATCTTGAAACAAGGTAAATAAATAAAACTAAGTACGCGAATTCCAATTTCGGACAAAACAAATTTTTAAATAAACAAAATTGAAACGAGCTAAAATAAAATGAAAACTGACTCAAATTGCTCGACCACTCCACCGCATGACTTCACCCATTAAAACAAAAGCTCGGCCTGCCCATTTAATTTTTTCCAAATCAAAATTTACAAAATAAATTCATACTCTATTCTTTTTTAACCCTTTTTACAAAATATTATGACGTGTTAATAAAAAGGTGGAAAATTTTATGTGGGCAACATGCAATTCACGGTAGTGATACATAAAGGTGGCGCATGCAGTATTTTTTCTCTTTTTTTTTCTGTTGGGAAACAAGTAAAATATCAGAATCTCCAAATCAAAACAACTTATACTGTTCTTACAGAAATCACATATCCTCATACGTAATGTTTCTATATTTTAAAACACGGGTGACCAACACAAAAACGCGTATGGTCTAGAAATACTTCTTCCCTGAACACTCGCGTAAACAAAACAGTGGAATTATCTGAAAATTTTCAGGCTGGGCGAACCTTAGGTGGCGTATGCCTTTTATATTATATTTTTTTTCTTCAAACTGAAGTGCGCATATACTCAAACAAATATGCAGTGATACAATATACAGGGGCCGATAAGATAAATATTCAAGTGCTAGGCTAAAACAGCATCAGAGATGCCTGGCAATGCACGTCCAGATCGAAGAGGAAGAGAAAGAAGTCAGACGTTTGTCATGCGGTGGAGCATTTTGAACAAAACAATGGGAAAAAAACAAAAGAAGGAAATAAAGTTGTAGCCATTACCTGATGCTACTGATTCTCACGCACGCAAGAAAGAAGAGGAGAAACCAAATGCAGTGAATGATGGAATTTATGCAACGTGTTTGGTGTTTAAAGATAAAGCTTGCGTTAATAGAGGTGAGAAAATAGGCAAATTATATTCTGAACGGTCAGGAAATTTCATTATGTTTGAGCTTATGTAATCTTGTTAGATAAAGGCAAGAAATAACTTTGCTTGAAACGTCAAGGAACCATGATACGTGAGTTGTTCATTTACCAGTGGTGCGTTGACTTAGATGGAAGATTATAGGCAAGCATTTAATTTAAAACAATCATACCCGTTGCGTTGATTTTTTTTTTTTAAGGAAAATGGCAATAGATGATTCTAGAAACGGTCAGGAAAACATTTATTCCTACTATAAACCAGAGGTAAATGAAAATTTTTTGAACGCTATAATTTTTTTTCCAAGCAGGAACTTGCGCTGATTTAAGAAAATAAGGCAAGCCAAAATGAGATGCAAATTAATTGTTTGTGACGTGTTGGAGTATTTCCGGGGCAGCTGCGTTGATTATACTCAAAAAGTAATGATACAACGGGTAAGCGTGAGTTATGGCATGCGAGATAAAATGGCAAGAAATCTTAAATTATGAACGGTATGGAAAAACGTAATGCTAAGAATTTAAAAGGAGGTAATTTTGTTGATGATTTAATCCAAGGAACGCAAGAAATAAAAGTATTCAAACTTATAATTTTCAAAGATTTTATACCAATTTTAAAATAATTTGAATCAAAAGAAAAGTGTGTAAAATTTACGCGAATTGAGGGCAAACTATTAAACGACATTAAATGGCTAGGAAAATTATTCATTTACCAATGAATTGCACGCATACTGATCTTAATTATTTATTTATATCTACGGTATGAATTTTAAAAATGTGTACTACAGACGCAAAAATTTGCGCCTAAAATATAACGAAAATAACATATTTAAATTTTATACGTTTTCTTATTTATTTGGTATTTATATTAGAAAATATACGTTTAAAGAGTATTCATTAAATACATACTATTTATACCACCAAATTAATCAACACGGGTATAAATGTGCAAATTAAATCGCGCTTTTTTATAAAGCTTATATATACACTATATATGTTTTTTATTGGTAAATATTTGTACGTGTTAAATTAAGGAAGAAAATGCGTTGATTTGATTGGAGCAATATTTGCAGTGGATATAAATTTTAATCAGCGGAGATTGCATGAATTAAAGGGAAAGAAACGACAAGCCCAATATGTTTAAACGGTAAGGAGCATGAAATTTTGAACGTGTTTAATTTAAAAGATGGAAACTTGCGATGATTTGGTGTGAAAGAATAGGCAAGCAATTACTTTGAACCGGTCAGGAAATTGTGTGGTATTTTGAGTTTATGTAATTGCGTTTATAAAGGCAAGGAATAAATGTGCTAAACTTTAATCAGGGAGGAAAATTTTGGCAAGAAAAATAATTTGTTGGAACGGCTACGTGAATCCAAGGTTTTTATATGCGAACTTCAGGTTGCTAAAGTGGGTAAGCACAATTTAATGCGTGCGTAATTTAAGGTCAGGCCGGATTCAAAATTTTGAACGTTAAAGGAAAATGATTTCTTTCATTATAAAAGAGGTACACAGGTTTATATTTAAATAGATTAGTTTTGCATATGTTTACGGGAACTTAGGTGAAATAAAATAGCAAAGAATAATTTATAAATCGTAAGAGGAAATTTCTAAGATTTTATTCCATAGTTACACGCGAATCAAAGGAAATACGTGAATTTTTTTGAACGCGTTTTATAAATAAAAACTTCCGTTGATTTGGGAACAACGGCAAGAATTAAATGTGAACGGTTATGAAATTTTTGGATAACGTTTTTATTAAATTAGGAGAGCAAAAGGAAGATGGAATGTTTACACGCTAATTTCAATCAATCTTTAAATTAAATTTAACGGCTCTCTGGAAGAGTCAAAAAGATTATATACATATTAAACAAACTAAAGTAAAGGAAAGTGGGAAGTTATACGCGAATGAAAATGCTATACGTGAATTTTGAATGTCAAGGAAATTAGTATTTTATTCCAATTTAAAATTTATTTAAGCAAAATAGAAGTATGCAAAGATTTTATTTCTTAATTAAACATGATTTTGCTTAAAATTAAGTTATTTACCATTTCAACAAAATAAACCAAATTTTCAATTAAAGTTAATCCTTAACCAAAGTCAAAATTTCAGAAATCTTATCTTTTATTTAAAAATTTGGGCAATGTTTTAATAAATTCAAAATTTAGATTTTTATATAATAAACCCCCAAAGTTTTATAATTAAAAGTGAAAAATACTTGTTAAAACTTCGGGCTGTTACATGTCTGAAGCATGGGGAGTAGTTGTTATTCTTTTGGAAGTAGGGGAAGAACCACCAGATCCATCACGTGGTCTCTTCGAGGCATGGCTTTTCTTCAAAGCCTTGCGAGCTTAGTGGCAGTTTCAGCATTCAGTGTATCTACAAAGGAAAAAGAGCAGCAATATTAAAATCATAAGTATATAATTTCCAAAAACCTACTACAAGCAACTTATACCCCCAGATTCTGTTGAAAAAGAAGAAGGCTTAAACCTAATACGAGAAAATGTGTGATGGGAACGCAGTAAATTACGGTATTTCAGTTTTTGTCCATTAAAGAACTTATTTATTTTCCTATCATTTGCCTCCAATCTTAAAATATGCCCGTCTTTAAGTCATATAATCTTTCATTTTCCTCAGAGGAGATGGTATGGAAAGAATATTGACGGAAGGAAGAAGGAAAATTATCCAAGTTTGAAATAAAGAAATAAAATTCATACCGCTTTTTAGTTTTTCGTCGAACATCAGGAAAACCGATTCCTTGACCTGAATATAAAAGAAGCTATAATTACCCGTTAAAGGATTCTTCCTAACTTCAAAGAGAAATCAAAGTTTCTCACTGGTTAGGTTGAAGCCATTTTCGACGTAAAGAACGAAGGTGGCTAAGACAAGAGTATAAAAAAGTGAGGAAAGTTGGACAGGAATAATAACAAGGGAAGTAAGCCATTGTCGAATAGTCAAATGCATGGGACGATAAAGACTACATCGGATGTGTTCTGGAATAATGGAGGTGACCCAATCGGCGGTGTGTTAATGTGTTCATAAGGTTCGGGAACCCTGGCTTCATAACTGGAAAACCTAAATTGTCCGAGAATGCCAGTGACATCTTCCAATTGAGTAATTTCAGAAGAAGGGAGTGCGGAAGAAGACAAAGAGGAATCTATTTCAAAATTTTAAAAGATTACTTCAAAGAAGGATCAAACACGAATCGATGTAAATTCTCCTATTTTTAATCTAAAAAAACCTTAAATATGGAAATTGGAAATTAACCTAATTTTTTTCTTCTCGAGCAAAAGGATAAAAAGAAATCAAGGGAAGACGAAGAAGAGATATATATACCTCGAATTGGATAATAGCCGCACAATAAAAATAATAGATGATTTTTGAGGGATGCTACTCGATTAGTAAAATAATAAGAATAAAGATTGAGAAGGATATGCCTAGAAAAACAAAAAGCTTGATTAAACAGTGATTGATAGGGAGTACATGCTATGCTGAGTCGACCGCATCTCTAAAGCCCATACTTTGTTAACGCCTACAAGAACAGGTCTGCACCAGCACAAACCGGGGGCAAACTAAACAGTACTGCTAGGGGTCACAGGCATTCCAAAGGGCTGCATACATAGCCATTCATGATACGCTTCAATGCAGGACCGTGCTTACAAGTAGACAACAAAGATATGGAGTTCCTCCTTTCTTTAATCAGCAACCCAAGCATGTTGGCAATAAGGGCAACTCAAATCACAATCAGCTTAAATTGTGGCAAGCCCTTAATAAATTCCAAACATACATCAAATAAACCAACAGAGTGAAACAGGGCAGTGCAACTCCATTTCTGCCAAGTATGATGGCAGGTTAAGTAAAGAACAACAGAGATGTCAGCACAGCAGTATGCCCTGAGCATCAAACAATAATCATCACTACACCTTTTCATATACTTGTCCTAGAGCCTTAGGGCGACCCCCTAGTTCTTTTCTTAAGACATCTACCTCTTCTGGTCAGAAGAACGCCGACCCGCACAGGCTTGAGCTTCGCACTCAATTTTTAAAGCATTCCACTTTAATTTCCTGGACTCCCACCAATACCATGACTTTCCACCTAAGACACATCATCAATCCAAATGCAACAAACATGTGACGTATGAATGACAGGTGACAAGATCTGAAGGCGGAGATTAGAGCAAAGGATAAAGGGTAATTGGGGCAATCAATAGTGCATCTTTCCACACTATAAAGGAAGACACTAGAAAACATAGAAGGGAAGATTTTTCGAGAGTCTAAATTTTATCATAACAAAATCAAGAGATGTTGTATTCTTTTGAAAAATGATAATCATCTGTATAAAAAAGTAATATATAGTAGATTAACCCGTTGACATAGGACTGACAATAATCCGAACTGCGTAAAAAAATTTGTATCCTTTACTTTCGTTGCTTTTTTTATCCATATGGTATTAATTTGTGGATTTCTTTGCAAAACCATTTCAACATTCTAACAAACAATTAGACTGCGCTTACAAGGCTATGTAAGTGTCCGGCACCATAATCCCCTCCTAAAGATAGATTAAACGTAAGTTAAATCTGTTGATTCAAATTCGTGGAAGTAATCGACATTTAGAATGCTCCTCGATCCAGTTGAGTGTTATGAAGTCAAGAAACTTCGCTAACCTAGGTATGTCCCAGATTCTCTATATCGGTAAGCATATAGAAATATAAAGGAGTAATTGCTATCAAAGTCCAGAAAATAAAATGTATGGGTGATAGGCCACTACCTCTCGGCTAGGGCCTCAATAAGAGTCCGATTTAAAGACCGTACTGAGCTAATTTGTAAAAAGGCTCCAAAAGTATTGGCTTGTAATTTAGCTATTGTATGTGCAGGCAAAGTGTCATAAATATTAGCAATGGGCTTAGCCCAATTATAGCAATGATGGATATATCGATCCTATATTTTTAAAATTCTACACTTTACTATTTTTATCTCTACCTGAATTAAAATGTGTTATGGAAAGTTATAAAAATATACCTACATAATGTCATAAGCAATAGCAACCTATGAATGCAGTTCTCAGGCATCTCCTCGATCGACCATAGGTCGTATGTTTCTACAGTCAGTGTAATCTATACTAATCCTGCATATGGTGCTACACAGTTTCTAACAATCTTCCTAGTGATCTTGGTAGCACATAACAATATCTCTGTTAATACTCTAGGCATTGATTTTGATGACAACAACCACATAAATATTACTACTAACGTATCTTCGAGTTATGCAGTCATATCAGATATATTATGGAGACATTTACAGAGATAAACAAGAATACAGTGGAAGCCGATGAATTATAGAAGAATTAATCAGAGCAATTGAAGAACAAAACCCAATTAGAGAAGAATGCCGAAGGATAAAGGTGTTTGAAGTGATGAGGAGTTGGTTGAAACTTAGAATATCTTGTTAAAGATCTCATGGAAATTATACTACCATTGACCTCAATTGAATCACAAAAATCCATAAATATAAGGTAATTTGAAATGCTGAAAATTCGCAACACTTATTAGTGTTGCTGTTCATTTTGCAACACACCCTTGTCAACAAGGGGGTAGGGGGTTGTCGACATACTAGCCGTTTTTTAGAATTTCAAATTTTAAATGAAGAGACATTTCCCTCTGCCTCTTCACAAAAAGACACATCTCTTCAACCACTATATAAAGGCATCTAAAACCGAATTTTAACATCAAGAATTTTTATTTTCTCTTACACCTTCTTCTCCAAACATTTGCAAAAGAAACTCATTGCATATCCTTTCAATTTCCTTGCAAATCAATACTATTTCACTCCAATTCTTCACTGATTTGCAAACCACACAATATCAGAGAGTTGTACCTTAATTCACACCATTCTCTCTCTAATTTCATCCTATTCCTCAAAGAATTCAAAGATATATCGCCATTGGAGGTTATAGGATCATTGTACCGAATCTGCAAGAATCTGTATTAAAGATACAACTACTTGACATAGTTTGTTGTTAGTGATAAGGAGAAGGTGTTCTTATAGCCTATGAAATCAAGAGGGTGTGTCTTGTGGCCCTTAAAACCAAGATTGTAAAGGTGTTCTTGCCATCCGTGGAAAACAAGCGATTATAGTAGAATTCTACACGATAGAGTGTAGGACTGGATGCAGGATTGGTTAATCCGAACCAGTATAAAAATCCAGGTGTTATTTACATTACTGCATTTTACTTTATTACTTACTTATTCTCTGATTACTTCTTTCTGTTTGCAATTTGAGTAAATACAGTTTATATTCATAAGTGAGTAGTTAATACACATTTCACCACTTCTAGTGTCTGAATAGCCTTAAGATCCAACATTGTGTTGTAGCCACCCCAGTTTTCAACATTTGGTATCGAAGAATTGGTTTTCAAAAATTCATAACTTGGTTTTTGAAAAGTATAAATGGCTAATGACACTAGTAACACATTTTTTAACACTTTTGTAGAAGGGCAATTTACCACTAGTGTAACAACCCGCATATTTTACGATTGTATATTTAAATATAGCATCGTTAGTCGGATTTTAGTCCGAAATGCTACTTTTTGCAAACAGTCGAATTAGGACTCGAGACTACTTCCATTGAGTCCAAAACGCCGTTTGCGACCTTTTTGAGTATAAATTTTGATATGTTTGGAGTTAGCTAGAATTTCGACCTTTTCACTTAGGGCTTTGGGTATTAGGTTTCAGCCCAATAGCCTAACATAAGACCCTAGCTCCTCCCCCACTCCTCTTCATTCATTTTCATTTCCTAACACTTCAAGCTTAAGCAAAAATGGGGGAAGAGAAAAGGAAATAGAAATTCCTAAGCCCTAATTTCCTTTGCAAATTCAAGTTCTAGCTCCAAAATCAAAGAGAAGCTTAGGTAAGCATCTCCTTCTTTTTCTCCAACCCATTCTCTCTTTAGTTTCAGAAAATTCCTAAACCTAATTTAGGAAATATTCTTCTTTTTGAGCTTAGATACAAGCTCCTTGGGTTGTGTTGAAGAGTGGTTGATCTTCCTTTGGTTTCCAAGCTTCCTCTTAGTTGTTTTTGTGTAAAAAGATGAGATTTTTATCTCACATCTATGTCTATAACTATCTTTGATTATTGGGTATGAATTCCTAACACTTATTCATGTGCATTTGCTTTTGGTTTGGATTGAATTGGTGAATATTCCATTTTTTGTGTTTTGAAGTCAAATCTTCAAAATTCTAACTTTGATGTTTAAACATGATTTTGGTGATGCATTGAAGAGCCTATAGGGCCGGGTTGTTGATTGGCGTAAACCCCTAGCGCTATTGCTCATTCGATTGCAATTTGGAAGAGTTTGCTCTTCCTTTGATGGGCTGAAAACAGCCCCACAGCTCAGTCAGTCGACTGACATATTGCAATCAGTCGACTGGCTGTAGCCAATAATGGTTCCGAGGCTGTTTACAGAGATAGGGAGTCTCTTTTTCCTGCAGTCAGTCGACTGGCTTCTGTAATCAGTCAACTGGTTGTAGGAAATGAAAATTTCAAGTTTCTGGTTCAGTCGACTGGACATTTGCAGTCAGTCGACTGACCCGCTTCTATTTGCCTATTTAGCCTATTTTGTGTTGATTTTCAATCTTTATCCATTCGTGGTTCTCCAATTTGTTGTTATCATTTATTATCGACTTTGATGACCTTTTCTTCGGAATTTTTGGAATATCCAACTTGATGGATTCGATATCGATTTCTTTAGATTTTATTCACATCTTCGAATGTGAATTTTTATGATTGATTGTTTCTACAATCATTTCTATGATTTGTCACTTTAAAATACAAAGGTTTCTATACTAGTAGTAAATATCAAAGCTCTTTCATCAAAATGATTTTAACACTATTTTAATACAAAGCTCGTTTATTAAAACCATTTTCCAACCTATTAGTATATACAAACCTTTACCTCATTCGTATGAGAAATCTAATTAAACGGCTTAGTAAAACAAGTGGTATGAAACGCTTGCGTTTACCTCGTCGGTTAATTCTTGGACTTGTTCGATTGAATCTCTTGTGACAATTTTCGAATGGAAATCTACAATTTGTTCGTAAATATTTAAGTTAAGCTAGTGGTTATGGGACATGAAGCTAAACTCATATATTTACTAGCTTAGTGTAATTTACACTTAACCTCGAGTGGAAGTCTACAATTTGTTCGTAAATAATTAAGTTAAGCTAGTGGTTATGGGACATGAAGCTAAACTCGTTTATTTACTAGTTTAGTGTAATTTACACTTATCGATCAATGATGATCATTTTGTGATTTAGACTAGCAATGTGCGATGTCTCTTTGTCTGCAAGGGAGACTAAACCCCCTTTTTAGTGGAGCTTCGGCTTGGTGGGGTAGCGACCCATGGTCTTCGGGCCGTTTTAGTGGAGCTTCGGCTCATGGTCTTCGGGCCGTTTTAGTGGAGCTTTGGCTCATGGTCTTCGGGCCGTTTTAGTGGAGCCTCGACTCAAAATTAATGGTTAGCAACCATGGAATAGCTTTCCGTTTTGTGATACACATGTTGGTGAGTTTTAATGCTCCCGTCTTGTGATAGACCTCTTTCCCCCTTTTTGTGATTTCTGGATTTCTATTGATTGAATTCTAGAATTTGTGTTTCACCAATTTTCATGATCTACATTGATAAGTTTTATCAATATTTGTGCATTGGTGTATTTGTGCTTCAACAACTTTTACGATTGGCATTGATACGTTTGTCAATATTTGTGATTTAGTGAATAAAACGAAGAATATGACATTCTTTATAGTGCTACGAGATTTCTTGAGATATTGTATGATTTTAGTTGTCATTTAATATATACCTGTCGCAGTATGTCATTTTTGTTATCATACGTTTTTATCATATCTCTTCTTGTATCTCATTTTATCTGATAATTATAGCTAGACTGATCCGTTTATTATTTTCTTCTTAAATAATACTCGGGTCAGACCGAGATGTTACACGTGCTTCCTCTTGACTTCTTATCAGGGACTGTCGTCTGACTTTCGGCTAACTACATTAGATTGGTAGTTTTTTTTATAGTTATACATTCGAGATAGAGTCTCCTTGATGTATACCTTTTTTTGTCTAGCACCTGTATCTATTCTTTTGTGATGTTGTGGATCTTGTATGACCACTACTTTGATGTACGCTTACATGTGTTATATTCATATCTGTTTCCGCCTTTGTGACATAGATATCTGTGACTGATTTGTGTGTTATGCTTATTTCTATATTTGTTTCCGAAGACCACATAGCCACTGTGTAGTAGCTTTGAGTTTGTATCGGCATATCGGGTTTCCTCTGGTAATGAAATGCATGTTATACTATTTGACATATCGGTGCTCGCACAAAGAAATTACATGGATGGTCGCTCCTCAACAGCCTTATTTTTCATGCTAGTTGACGGCTTTACTCCGTAGTGTCCTTGGCTAGCGTGAGTGTAGAGGTGGGGCGTGACAGCTTGGTATCAAAGCCAAACTTCGAAACAATGTAGAATAATCTAGCAAGGATCATCGTCCTAAGTCCATCTTAGGAGTCGTGCCTTAGGATTTTATTCAAGTCATTGGACTCGTTCTATCCTATTTTCTTTATGATTCCTTGTTTTATCAATCAAGTTTGTTTGATATTCATTCCGAGAATACTCTTTTTCCTCTTCTTTCTTTCTTTCTTAAAGAAGAAGAAATGGTTAGTTCTGGCAGTCCTAGCGCTGGTCAATCCAGTAGTCGTTCTCTGGATGGCGTATTCATGTCTGCCCAACAACTTTTAGATCTAGTAAAGAATCAAGAGTTTATTTGTGCTTTGAGTAAGAACCCCGAAACGGTTCTACCTTTGAAACTTGAAGTTCCTTTAAATCAACTTGTGGATGTTACTCTTCGACATGAAGAGGTTGGTAAAGGAGGTGATAGTGATATTGGGATCTCCAAGAAGAGGCATTTTAAGTTCAAAAGCCCTAATCCCAATAAGAAAGTGAAGCAAACTACGTTGGTAGCAAAGACTCCAATCCCTTATCGTGGAGGATGCTACAATTGTAATTCTAAGGACCACCATGTAAATAGGTGTCCAAAGCCTATTTCTTGTCGCTATTGCAAAAATTCAGGTCATCATATTTCCGCATGCCCCATACTTCAAAGCAAGAAGAAAGGAGAACAACAAACTCCAGTAGCAAAGACTCCTACCTCTAGTCATGGACAATGCTACAATTGTGGTCCCACGGACCACTATGCAAGGGAGTGTCCGAAACCTTTCTTTTGTCGTTATTGCAAAATTTCGGGTCATCTTTTATCTACATGTCCCAAACTCCCTAGCAAGAGGGAGGGAAATTTGAAAGTTGTGCAAGCCCCTTGTGACACTTTTATTGGTCAATGTATTTTCCATTCAATCCTTGATGGCATTATTTTATTTCGTGATCTTCCTATTCTAGTTCTTTATGATATGGATTCATCTTATCATTTTATATCACAAGAACTTGTTGATTCTTTTTCTTTAAAACATTTTGAGCT
The DNA here is from genome assembly GCA_030765085.1 of Allium cepa. Lineage (NCBI taxonomy): Eukaryota > Viridiplantae > Streptophyta > Magnoliopsida > Asparagales > Amaryllidaceae > Allium > Allium cepa. The sequence continues at coordinate 406,999,439 of CM060939.1, read as the reverse complement.
TGAGAACTTCTTTGATAATTGCGAATCCGCTTGGTGGATTCGCAACACTCATTTTGCTTTTTATTAATGTCGAGATTATTTTATGTGATCATGTTATGTGTTACTTAGGCTTCGAAATTGATTTTTGTGAAAGGATTGGCTTAATCATTATGAAGTCCATATCCTATGTCCCGAGTGGACTATCTATCTTCGACATTCTTAATCTGTTAAGCAGATATCTTTTTTTCTTTGTGATTTCGATTCCAATTTGGTGGCATCATTTTATTCTATAAGCCCACATGTTGAGTAAAGTGTTATTTCTTTCATTTGGGTAGTTGTGAATTTTTCGGTATTTTTGAGCTTGTCTTAGGATTATCACCTAAGCAATCTTTTGAGTGGTGTTAAGGTCTTTTCAGCTCGACCTTGCCACCGGTTTTCATTTGCTACGAGTTGCGGAAATTAGCATTCCACTTACCGCATTCTGCACTCGTTATGATTCTTATGAATGACTTATTACGTCATTCAGTTTGTCCAGCTTATTTCATCCATCTTATGAATCGAGTATTCGGCGAATATTTCGATGAGACCATCCTTGTATTCATTGATTTTGGATGAAAACAACAATTTAATTTTTTTTAAATTTTTTTCATAAGATTTATTTATGAGTATAATTGGATTTTTGTTCTTAAAACAAGCAAAGAATATTCGAAAAGTTTTAGAGATATTTTTATCATATAGAAGATGATTTTGTGATTGTATTGCCAATTGAGTGCTTTAAGAATTCTGGTCGATGCGCTTGATCAACGTTATCGATAGGAATCTCCTAAACGCTTTGATGAGACAGTCAAACACAATAAATTGACTTGTAAAATGTAATTTTTTCTAGAAAGATGATTACATAAAGTTAATTATAATTTTTGGAAGTTTAGCTTTTCGGGAAAGAGGATCAACCAGAAGAAATCTTTCCCGGTACTCTTATTCTTGTGAATTCCCGAAGGGAACCAAGACTTTATTGTTTATACCGATGTTTGTCGTATTGGTTTTGGTGCCGTTCTCTTGCAAAAGAGAACGTGATATCACTTTTGTTTCTATACAATTAAAGCCTATCGAGACTAGGTATGCCACTCATGATCTAGTGCTTGTGGCTATTGTTTTCATTTTTAGAGATTGGCATCATTGTTTTTGGGATGAGAAATTTGTTCTCTACCCCGATCATAAATCTTTGGAATATCGATTTTCTCATAAGGAACTTAATTTGTTCCAACAACGTTGGCTCGAGTTCCTTGCATCTTATGATCTTGATATTCTTTGTATACTCCCGAAAAAGGAAATCATGTTGCCGATGCCCTTAGCCGTAAGCATCTAGCGGTTATTTCTTTGATGATATCTGAATGGAATGATCTCGATAATTTGTCCGCTTGTGAGATTTGAGATCGTGAATCCAATTCATGTTCATCTCTTGTTTTATGTAGCCTTGAGGCTCATCCTTCTCTTTTGACCGCGTTCTTAAAGCTCAAAAGCTAGATCCCGAATTGGCTCTTCTTGGCCAAAATTTTAGGGATAAGATTGATATTGAAGGTTTGAAAGACTTTGGTATTGATTCTCGTGGCGGCATTCGAAAATTTAGTAGACTTATCATGCCAAATACTGGTAATCTTCGTAAAGACATTTTAGAAGATTCTGATCGTTCTAAATTTATCATTCATCCCAGTAGTAGTAAAATGTACGCGGTTATGAAGCGACTTTATTATTGGGAGGGAATGAAATCTGATATCGCTAACTTCGTTAAGTGTTGTATGACTTGCCAACTCATTAAGGCCGAGCATCAAAGGCCCGGTAGGTTATTGCAACCTTGGGATATTCCAATTTGGAGGTAGGATTAAATATCCATGGATTTTATTGATGGTCTTCCCCGTTCTCGTGCGGGTCATTGTAGCCTATGGGTGATAGTTGATAGACTTACAAAATCCACCCATTTTGTTCCCGTTTGGTCCAATCGGACCGTACCTCTTTTGGCCAGACTCTTTATCAAAGAAATTGTTAAATTGCATGGAGTTCCTACTTCTATTATTAGCGATCGTGATCCATTGTTTACTAGTGGATTTTGGAAGAGTCTTCAAAAATCTTTGGGAACGAAGCTTAATTTTAGCACCGCTTATCATCCTCAGTCCGATGGACAAACCGAGCGTGTGAATCAAACTCTTGAAGATCTCCTTCATACATGTGTTCTTGATTTTGGTGGAAGTTGGGAAGATCATAGTTCTCTTGTTGAGTTTTCCTATAATAATGGCTTTCAATCTTCTATTGGTATGGCAACTTTCGAGGCACTCTATGGAAGGCCATGCCGATCTCCTTCTTATTGGCTTGAGGCCGGTGAGAAGCTATTTTTAGGTACAGATTTTATTCGTGATTCCACAGAAAAGACTGACCTTATTCGCCATAGAATGAAAGAAGCTCAAAGTAGGCAAAAATCCTATGTCGATAACCGAAGAAGGAAATTAGAATTTTCTGTGGGAGATTTTGTGTTTGTTCATGTTTCACATATGAAGGGTATTGTGCGTTTCAGTCGATCGGGAAAATTAGCACCTCGATATATTGGTCCATTTCCCATCGCCGAACGTATTGGTACCATGGCTTATCGCCTTTTATTACCGGCTTAGTTTTCTGCTATTCATGACGTGTTTCACGTCTTTCAACTACGGAAATGCCTTAGAGATTCTGATTCTATTCTTGAGCCCAATGTTGTGGAAGAAATTGAAGTTTCACCTAATTTGACTTATGAGCAACATCCTATTCGTATCATTGCTTCGGAGGTCAAACGCCTTCGAAATAAAGATGTTCCGCTTGTGAAAGTTCAATGGTCCTCAAATCCTAAGGATTGTTCTTGGGAATCTAAAGAATTCATCGAGCGAACACATCCAGACTTACTTTCTCGTGCTCTTTGAGGTGAACTTTTCATTTCAAATTTCTTTTGTGTTGATATGCTTTTATGATTGTTACTTTTAAATTTTCTTCTTAAATATTACGAGGACGCAATTTCCTTAAGGAGGAGAGTCTGTAACAACCCGCATATTTTACGATTGTATATTTAAATATTTTATTTAAATATAGCATCGTTAGTCGGATTTTAGTCCGAAAGGCTACTTTTTGCAAACAGTCGAATTAAGACTCGAGACTACTTCCATTGAGTCCAAAACGTCGTTTGCGACCTTTTTGAGTATAAACTTTGATATGTTTGGAGTTAGCTAGAATTTCGACCTTTTCACTTAGGGCTTTGGGTATTAGGTTTCAGCCCAATAGCCTAACATAAGACCCTAGCTCCTCCCCCACTCCTCTTCATTCATTTTTATTTCCTAACACTTCAAGCTTAAGCAAAAATGGGGGAAGAGAAAAGGAAATAGAAATTCCTAAGCCCTAATTTCCTTTGCAAATTCAAGTTCTAGCCCCAAAATCAAAGAGAAGCTTAGGTAAGCATCTCCTTCTTCTTCTCAAACCCATTCTCTCTTTAATTTCAGAAAATTCCTAAACCTAATTTAGGAAATGTTCTTCTTTTTGAGCTTAGATACAAGCTTCTTGGGTTGTGTTGAATAGTGGTTGATCTTCCTTTGGTTTCCAAGCTTCCTCTTGGTTGTTTTTGTGTAAAAAGGTGAGATTTTTATCTCACAGCTATGTCTATAACTGTCTTTGATTGTTGGGTATGAATTCCTAACACTTATTCATGTGCATTTGCTTTTTGTTTGGATTGAATTGGTGAATATTCCAATTTTTGGTGTTTTGAAGTCAAATCTTCAAAATTCTAACTTTGATGTTTAAACATGTTTTTGGTGATGCATTGAAGAGCCTATAGGGCCGGGTTGCTGATTGACGTAAACCCCTAGCGCCATTGCTCATTCGATTGCAATTTGGAAGAGTTTGCTCTATGGGCTGAAAACAACCCCACAGCTCAATCAGTCGGCTGACATATTGCAATCAGTCGACTGGCTGTAGCCAATAATGGTTCCGAGGCTGTTTACAGAGACGGGGAGTCTCTGTTTCCTGCAATCAGTCGACTAGCTTCTGTAATCAGTCGACTGGCTGCAGGAAATGAAAATTTCAAGTTTCTGGTTCAGTCGACTGGACATTTGCAGTCAGTCGACTGACCCGCTTCTATTTGCCTATTTAGCCTATTTTGTGTTGATTTTCAATTTTTATTGATTCGTGGTTCTCCGATTAGTTGTTATCATTTATTATCGACTTTGATGACCTTTTCTTGGGGATTTTTGGAACATCCAACTTGATGGATTCGATATCGATTTCTTTGGATTTTATTCACGTCTTCGAATGTGAATTTTGATGATTGATTGTTTCTACAATCATTTCTATGATTTGTCACTTTCAAATACAAAGGTTTACATACTAGTAGTAAATATCAAAACTCTTTCATCAAAACGATTTTAACACTATTTTAATGCAAAGCTCGTTTATTAAAACCATTTTCTAACCTATTAGTATATACAAACCTTTACCTCATTCGTATGAGAAATCTAATTAAACGGCTTAGTAAAACAAGTGGTATGAAACGCTTGCGTTTACTTCGTCGGTTAATTCTTGGACTTGATCGATTGAATCTCTTGTGACAATTTTCGAGTGGAAATCTACAATTTGTTCGTAAATATTTAAGTTAAGCTAGTGGTTATGGGACATGAAGCTAAACTCATATATTTACTAGCTTAGTGTAATTTACACTTAACCTCGAGTGGAAGTCTACAATTTGTTCGTAAATAATTAAGTTAAGCTAGTGGTTATGGGACATAAAGCTAAACTCATTTATTTACTAGCTTAGTGTAATTTACACTTATCGATCAATGATGATCATTTTGTGATTTAGACTAGCAATGTGCGATGTCTCTTTGTCTGCGAGGGAGACTAAACCCCGTTTTTAGTGGAGCTTCGGCTTGGTGGGGTAGCGACCGATGGTCTTTGGGCCGTTTTAGTGGAGCTTCGGCTCATGGTCTTCGGGCCGTTTTAGTTGAGCTTCGGCTCATGGTCTTCGGGCCGTTTTAGTGGAGCCTCGGCTCAAAATTAATGGTTAGCAACCATGGAATAGCTTTCCGTTTTGTGATACACGTGTTGGTGAGTTTTAATGCTCCAGTCTTGTGATAGACCTCTTTCCCCCTTTCTGTGATTTCTGGATTTCTATTGATTGATTTCTAGAATTTGTGTTTCTCCAATTTTCGTGATTTACATTGATAAGTTTTATCAATATTTGTGCATTGGTGAATTTGTGTTTCAACAACTTTTACGATTGGCATTGATACGCTTGTCAATATTTGTGGTTTAGTGAATAAAACGAAGAATATGACATTCTTTATAGTGCTACGAGATTTCTTGAGATATTGTATGATTTTAGTTGTCATTTAATATATACTTGTCGCAGTATGACATTTTTGTTATCATACGTTTTTATCATATCTCTTCTTATATCTCGTTTTATCTGATAATTATAGCTAGACTGATCGGTTTATTATTTTCTTCTTAAATAATACTCGGGTCAGACCGAGATGTTACAGGTGCTTCCTCTTGACTTCTTATCAGGGATGTCGTCTGACTTTTAGCTAACTACATTAGATTGGTAGTTTTTTTTGTAGTTATACATTCGAGATAGAGACTCCTTGATGTATACCTTTTCTTTGTCTAGCACTTGTATCTATTCTTTTGTGATGTTGTGGATCTTGTATGACCACTACTTTGATGTACACTTATATGTGTTATGCTCATATCTGTTTCGGCCTTTGTGATATGGATATCTGTGACTGATTTGTGTGTTATGCTTATTTCTATATTTATTTCCGAAGATCACATAGCCACTGTGTTGTAGCTTTGAGTTTGTATCAGCATGTCGGATTTCCTCTGGTAATGAAATGCATGTTATACTATCTGACATATCGGTGCTCGCACAAAGAAATTACATGGATGGTCGCTCCTCAACAGCCTTATTCTTCATGCTAGTTGATGGCTTTACTCCGTAGTGTCCTTGGCTAACATGAGTATAGAGGTGGGGCGTGACAGCCAGGCCCCCTCTATTTGATGGCAGTAGTTATGCATATTGGGCTTGTAGGATGAAATATTATTTGCAGTCTAATGGTTTGGATATTTGGAACATTACCCAAATAGAATACATAGAGCCTCAAACTGAATATTCAAAATGGACACTAGACCAAAAGACACAAGCACTAAATAACACTAAGGCCATGAACATTTTATTTTGCTCCTTAGATAGAAATGAATTTAATCGAGTGTTTATTTGTAATTCTGCATATGAAATTTGGAGAACACTACAACTCACGCATGAAGGCACCAGTAAAGTAAAACAAACAAAAATATTTATGCTAACAAACCAATTTCAACTCTTTCAAATGAAACCAAATGAGTCTACTTCTGATATGTATTATAGATTTCAAGATATAGTACATGCATTAATATCATTTGGAAAGAAAATTATCGAAGAAGACCAAGTCAGAAAGATCTTGAATTCACTTCCTAATGAATGGGATCAGAAGACTCTGGCAATCGAATAAGCCAATGATATTAGTACTATGAAAATAGAAGATTTAACTGGTAACCTAATGTCTTATGAAGTAAAATTGCAGATTAGAATAGATAATCGGGCAAATGAGAAGAAATCACTAGCACTCAATGCTATGATCGACAAAGATGAACCAGATGATGATGCTATTGATGATAATATCGAGTTTATGACCAAGAAGTTTAAGAAATTCTTGAAGTATTGGATAACAAACAAACTTCAAAAAACTAACAACAATAATTCTAGAAATGAAAATGTTGTTAAGTGTTTTGAATGTGATAAACCCGGTCATTTGAAAAGAGACTGTCTCAAACTGAAGAAATCAAAGTCAAACACTTTTAATGAGGAGAGAAACAGGCATTCAATGCAAAATGGGATGATTCAGATACATCAACAAGTGATAGTGATTCAAAAACAGAAAATGCCAACATGTGCTTCATGGCAAAGGATGACCAGGTATGGAATTTTAATAAAGAAATTACTAATGTTTTGAATGATATGAACCAGGGATATAAAATGCTTAGGAAAGAGCACAACAATAGTTTGGCAGAGATAGATAGATTAAAAATATTTAATGAAAGGTTAATTGAAGAAAAACAATTTCTAAAAGATGAAATTGAAAGACTTAATGGGTATAATGATGAAAAAGATTTGACACTTGGAAATTTTGAAAAACTAAAAGTGAAAATGAATCCTTAAAATCAGAAAATCTTTCAATGAAGTCACAGATCACTGATCTGAATGACAAAATAACATCTCTAGATAATGCTATTCTTAACCGTAATAAGGATTTTGACAAAATGAAAAATGATATTGATAAATTTAACAAAGGGAAGGATAATCTAGACAAATTATTATCTGGATCTAAGCACACTAGGAATAAACATGGACTTGGATACACCCCTAAGGCTAAATTAAAGGAAAATAGTATTCAAAATACTAAGTTTGTTAAGACTACCAAGTTCAAACCAAAACCTAAAAAATTAAAGTTAAAACCTCCAAATAGATTCATTAATCTATGGGTTCCAAAAAGATTGGATGATATTGAAAAAGAAAAATATATTGATAATTTTATTAATAAGGTTCATTCATCTAATGATTATATTTTGGAAGGACATTCAAACTCTTCTTGGGTGTGTCATCCCAAAACTTAACCACATGGACCCAGAATAAAAAGGATACTAGTGTGCATATTTTATAATTTTTCAGGTACCAAACAATGTATATATAAGATAGCAGATGCTCAAAACATATGACAAGAAATCTATTGAACATTGGATAAATATGAAAAGGATTTGTTATTGGCATCGACAAAGTCGGTAACTCTAAAACTCATCTTATTATCAGATAAGTTTATTTCATGTTTTGAATTGATTTGGTTTCCCCTCATGTGTTTTATTTATAAGCATTTATCTCTATATACAAACTCTACATATTGTCTAGCAGTGATTCAAGTGACTCTTTTTTCGCCCTTTTTGTTGATGACAAAGGGGGAGAAAATGTATAAATATAATTGGCAAAATGATAGAGGGAGTGCATAGAGTTAGGGGGAGTCAAATATAAAAGCAATATATTTTATCTCTCAAATATTTATATGGTTGTCATCATCAAAAAGAGGGAGATTGTTAATACTCTAGGTATTGATTTTGATGACCACAACCACATGAATATTACTACTAACGTATCTTCGAGTTATGCAGTCATATCAGATATATTATGGAGATATTTGTAGAGATAAACAAGAATACAGTGGAAGCAGATGAATTATAGAAGACGGTTAATCAGAGCAATTGAAGAACAAAACCCAATTAGAGAAGAATGCTGAAGGATAAAGGTGTTTGAAGTGATGAGGAGTTGGTTGAACCTTAGAATATCTTGTTAAAGATCTCATGGCAATTATACTTGAAGATCATCAATCATTGACCTCAACCGAATTACAAAAATCCATAAATATAAGGTAATTTGAAATGCTGAAAATTCGCAACACTTATTAGTGTTGCTGTTCGTTTTGCAACACACCCTTGTCGACAAGGGGGTAGGGGTTGTCGACATACTAGCTGTTTTTCAGAATTTCAAATTTTAAATGAAGAGACATTTCCCTCCACGTCTTCACCAAAAGGCACGTCTCTTCAACCACTATATAAAGGCATCTGAAACCGAATTTTAACATCAAAAATTCTTATTTTCTCTTACTCCTTCTCCAAACATTCGCAAAAGAAATTCATTGCATATCCTTTCAATTTCCTTGCAAATCAATACTGTTTCACTCCAATTCTTCATTGATTTGCAAACCACACAATATTAGAGAGTTGTACTTTAATTCACACCGTTCTCTCTGATTTCATCCTATTACTCAAAGAATTCAAAGATATATTGCCATTGGAGGTCTATATGATCATTGTACCGGATCTGCAAGAATCTGTATTAAAGATACGACTACTTGACATAGTTTGTTGTTAGTGATAAGGAGAAGGTGTTCTTGCAGCATGTGAAATCAAGAGGGTGTGTCTTGTAGCCCGTGAAACCAAGATTGTAAAGGTGTTCTTGCCACCTGTGGAAAGCGAGCGATTATAGTGGAATTTTGCACGATAGAGTGTTGGATGGATGTAGGATTGGTTAATCCGAGTCAGTATAAAAATTCGGGTGTTATTTACATTACTGCATTTTACTTTATTACTTACTTATTCTCTGATTACTTCTTTCTGTTTGCACTTTGAGTAAATACAGTTTTATATTCATAAGTAAGTAGTTAATACACATTTCACCACTTTTAGTGTCTGAATAGCCTTAAGATTCAATATTGTGTTGTAACCACCCCGGTTTCCAACAATCTCGATGTATTTTTTTAAATCAATTTTTTCCATATTCTATGAAACTATGAAAAAATACAAGAGAACTCGTCTGTTTATAGGTCTCCCTAGACGATCATTTTTTGGGCGTCCAAAGCTAGGCGCCAAAAAATGAATGTCCAGTCTTGTACGTATAAAAAATTGGCGTCCAACTTCAGTGGGACGAAAAAATGGATATTCTGTCGTTGGACAAAACAGGTTGTTCAGCCTTCAAAAATTTTAAGGCCGAAGAAGTCAAAATGCTAGGCTTAAATATTTAATAATAGTTGTAACACCTTTGTTGTTACACTTTTTTGGGGTAGTGTGAACTACTAAAAACGCACTTCTACAAAAAGAAGCTCCTCAACATATATTAACAAATATTAATATCGCTTAAAAACAGGATCTAACTTCCAATTCAAAACGTTTCTTTACAAATGTTACTAAATATTAATATCACTTAAAAATAGGATCTAATAAATAAACTTATTTTACAAATTCAAAACACTCATCAAACCGACCGTAGGGTGGTTTGCCTAATTCTACTAGCCAAAATCAATTTTCCTGAAGCCAAAAAAACGTGAATCTTGTCTCGTCGCGGTTTCTCTAAAAACGTGGATCGTGCATCTTGTCTCATCGCGGTTTCTCTAAAAACGTGAATCTTGTCTCATCGCGGTTTGCCTAAACTTTCTCCTTTTATTTTGCGCATCAAAGATTTCAAATTTAAATCTATTATGATTTTAAAATTTTAAAATTTTCAATTTCAAATCGACAATTTTGAATGTTTTGATTAATATTTAAATTTGAAATTCATATTTTCAGATTCTAATCTCAATTTATTCTTTTCCAACATATTATCACTTAATGTTTAAGTAATATTAACAAATTTTTTAAATGTATATTTCATATCAAAGTTATACAATCGAACGGTCGGTTTCTCCGCCGTTGTGCGGTTGTACTAGTATATAAATATTATCAAATTTTAGTATCATTTAAAAACGAGATCTAATATATAAACTTTCTTTACAAATTTGTTCTTTATTAATTAATAATAGAAATAAAAGTTCAAACTAACAAAAAATTAGAAATTATAACTTAAAATTAAAAATTCAAGCTCACTAGACATAATTTCAACATGAAAATTGACTGAATACTTATGCAAATCATTTTAACCGCGTACAATTTGTAATACTGGTAAACATGAATCATATTTTTTGAGTTTAGGTGGCATGTGAATGTGACATCAAACTAAACACCTTCCCTCGGCCCTCCTCCTCCATCAAACCACTAATCCAGTTCCTACATTTAAAATTCCCCGTAAATGTCACGGCAGCTAATCTCCACGATCTGATCCATTCTGATCGACGCAACCATGTCCTCCTCCAACCCACCGTCAGGCGTCGTCTCCACCGCCGTCGGCCGCATCGTGGGCCCCACCCTTGACAAGATCATCAAAAGCGCACCATGGCGGAAGCACACCCACCTCGTCTCCTCCTCCAAATCCTCCCTCGATCTCCTCCATTCTCCATCGCCATCGTCTTCGACCAATTCCTCAGATCCGGCGTCGGTGTCACCTCTCCTCGCTGTTCCCCCGTCCTTTTCCGACGCCATCCTCTCCTCCCTCCTCCTCGCCCTCGAGTCCTCAACCCCCAGACTCGTCGATCCTGCCCTTGATTGTCTGATCCAGCTCACCTCTCAAAGGCTGCTCTCCGCCGAGGTCAATTCGAACTCTTCTGTTATTTTGTCCAAGGTCTTCGAATCGGTCATAAATCTCAGCAAAATCGAGGACGATGCTATCGAACTGATGATGCTGAAGTTTTTCTTAACCGCCATCAGATCTGAGCTCGTTCTAATCAGAGGGGAGATGTTGGTGCAGATCGTGAAGAGCTGCTACAATGTCTATCTAGGGAGCCAGGCTTTACTAAACCAAGTATTGGCCAAGCTGGTTTTGGCCCAAATTTTGATGATCGTATATGTGAGGGTTGAGGCCAATGTGATGGATGTGAAGGTGAAGACTGTTGAGGCAGTTGATATGCTTGATTTGTCGGAGAGGAGTTTGCAGGATTCAAACTTGATGCAGACAGCGCAGGGGTTTATTGATGAGGTAATGAGGTTGAATGCTAGTGATGGTCGGAATGGAGATGTGAAGTTGGATTTTTTGGGAGAGGGGGAGGAGAGTAAGATTAGAGAGGATGGGATATTTTTATTTAAGAATATGTGCAAGTTTTCGATGAAGTTTGCGGGTTTGGATGAGCCGGAAGATCCTTTGCTTTTGAGAGGGAAGGTGTTGTCTTTGGAGTTGTTGAAGATGATCATGGAGGGTGCCGGAAGCATATGGAGGACAAATGACAAGTAAGTGGATATAGATCCTGTAGATTTTGTGTAACTTCTAAGTAGTTTTAGATGAACAGCAAAAAGTAGAGGTGTCTGGATATATAAATAGAATTTTCGGTAAAATTTTGTTGTAAAAGATGAAATAAACATTGGCAAGATTTTCTCGCTAATGACTACTATTTAAGTTTCAAGTAAAAAATTTAAGTTGTTAAACGCCTGCTATAAGCTACTGCTATGCATGGAGTGATTTGTTCGACACGGATGTGAAGTTTTACAAGTTGGACATGATGACACATACTGGAGGTGATATTACTCCTTGTATACGTTAATGTGGTATTGGTCCCAATGCTCCTAAGGAATCTGATTACAATGCGGAGTAATGTGGTTTCATAATGTAAAAAATGCTTCTGCAGAAGCTGGTATGATCAATTCTTTTAGAGCAAGTTTGGGAATAACTTGTAAAACCAGCCTTATACTTAAGTCTTTTGTCAGGGACAATTTTAGTTGATCAATCTTTATCCACTCTGATGTGACATCGGCCTAGATAATCAATCTTTAGACTAGTTTAAATTTTAATTTACAACTAACAAACCACCATCTTTAGTTAATGGGCTAGGTAAGTTTAATCTTCACCACTTGTGCTATGTTAGTTTGGAATGATCCAACTAATGTGGTGAACCTGACAACAAACAATGGCTCTACAGTGGTGTCTCACAAATATTTACAAATTAAAGGTATATAATACCAAATTTTTTATAGTTTATAGTGTCACTTGAAAGCAGCAACCTCTATCTTGATCATTGTAAACTCCAGACAATGATTAGCTAAATTGCACATCATCAACAGCAAGAGAAACCAGCAGTATATTATGAATTTAAGAAAATCTAATTTTCAGTGTTGTCACAAGGCATGGAAATTTGTAGTATACATTAAGCGAGCTTAAATCATTCATATTATGCAGTGTAATTGTAAATATCTTTTACGGATATGCAGGTTTCTAGGAGCAATTAAGCAGTATCTTTGCCTGTCATTGTTGAAAAACAGTGCACTATCGGCTATGAGTATTTTCCAGCTTCTTTGTTCTATTTTCATCATTTTATTGTCCAAGTTAAGATCCGGATTGAAAAGTGAAATTGGAGTTTTCTTCCCCATGCTCATCCTACGAGTTCTAGAAAATGTGCTTCAGCCTAGTTTCCTGCAAAAAATGACCGTGCTCAACCTGTTGGAAAAAATTTGCCAGGATCCACAAACTTTGATTGATATATTCGTCAATTATGACTGTGATGTGGAAGCACCAAATATTTTTGAGAGGTACATCCTTGCTTCCTCTGTAGTTGTTTACTCAAGTCTTGGAGAAAAAGTGCTGTTACTTTGTATTCGACACTTTTATGTGAGAATATATGTCTAGGATTCTTCACGAAATGTATTTGCCACTTTTGATTTTTGGAAAAGGTGTTCATTATTCCTCACTATATGTAAAATTCCTCAATGGTATAGTATGTTGTTACTTTCATAAAGTTCCAATTAGCCATAGGTTTTGGAGCATCAATTGCAAGATGGAAAGGCAAGATCAAATAAGTAAAATGATAAAAATGGAGTTAAATTTTTGTCAACTATGTGTTACTATATATTTGTTCAAATTAGTTTGTTCTAACCATCTGAAGTGTTTATTATTATTATTACTTTTACCTGTTTGAACATTATTTACTTTGTCATTGTTGTGTTTAAACAATGTTAATTCAATCAGATGTATGCAGGATTGTCAATGGTCTTCTAAAGACTGCGTTAGGTGTACCACCAGGATCTGCTACAACATTATCTCCAGCTCAAGATTCTACATTCCGAATTGAGTCTGTGAAATGCTTGACAAATATAATTAAATCTATGGGCACTTGGATGGATCAACAACTAAAAATTGAAAATAATATACCAGGAACTCCTGAATCTGATCATTCAAAAGACAGTTTTGGTAGTATATCCAATGGTGAAGATTTCGATCTACATTCTGATGCTATTCCTGAACAATATAATGCTGCAACCCTTGAACAGCGTCGTGTGTATAAATTAGAGCTTCAGGTTAAGCAAGTGCCATCTTCTGTCTTATAATTATGTATCACACATGATAAATTGTTTGAATACGTAGTAATTACTTTCGACAACTCTGCTGCTCTATTTTTGTAAGAGCATATTTGGCAAACAAAAGCGAATTTGCTTTTGCTTTTATTAAAAGGTATTTCAACTTCAGAAAGTAAGAAGACATAAAAATTAATTTGTCAAAATATTTGTTAGTTTAGTTAATATGCTTTCTTTCCAAATAGATTCAAGAAATAGAAGAAGTTAAAAGTCATTTATATCATTGAATCAAAATCGAGTTTTTGACTTTAGCTTTGATAAGAAGATAAAATACTTCTTAAACTGTCCAAGAGGATAAATTACTTCTTAAACCGTCCAAACGGCCCTAACACATAACAATATGCTGATAACTATTTGATGCAGAAAGGCATTTCACTGTTCAATAGGAAACCATCGAAGGGTATACAATTTTTAACAAGTACCAAGAAAATTGGAGGCTCTCCTGAAGAGGTTGCTAATTTCCTGAAAACCACTGCTGGTTTGAATGAAACAATGATTGGCGACTATCTGGGTGAAAGGGATGATTTCCCTTTGAAGGTTATGCATGCATATGTCGATTCCATGAAATTTGAAGGGATGGACTTTGGAGAAGCTATTAGGTATTTTCTACGAGGATTTAGGTTGCCCGGTGAAGCGCAAAAAATTGATAGAATCATGGAAAAATTCGCAGAGCGTTACTGTAAATGCAATCCAAGTTCATTCACCAGTGCAGATACGGCATATGTGCTTGCTTATTCCGTGATATTGCTCAACACAGATGCACACAATAACATGGTCAAAAATAAGGTAGGTTAGGTAATTATTAGTGTCAGTTGCCCAATGTAGTACATTGTTATAGTAACAATCTTCAGTCTTGATTCAATTGTCCTTTCAGATGTCGAAGGCTGATTTCCTTCGTAACAATAGAGGGATTGATGATGGAAAAGATTTACCTGAGGAGTATTTGGGTTCCCTTTACGATCAAATTGTAAAAAATGAAATCAAAATGAAAGCAGATTCCTCAGCTGCCCAGAACAAGCAAGTGAGCAGCAATAAGCTTTTAGGGCTGGACAACATTTTCAGTTTAGTCAACTGGACGCAATCAGAAGAGAAGGCAATAGGTGCAAGTGACATGCTAATTAGGAATATACAGGAGCAGTTCAAAGCAAAAAATAGAAAGTCCGAGTAAGATCAACTTAACTCTTTCCAGATGGCAGATCCCTTAAACTGGATATATAGTATTAATCCATGGAATGACCATTTACTCTAGCAATGTGAATTTCTATATTTGTTTATTTTATTTACAATTGTCAAATTATTTCAAATGGGAAGAAACAAGAAAAAGGAATAAAAAATAATACAACTTAAACAGTAAACAATTGATGTCAGCTGTTGAAATGCAAGGACCAATAAAAATTAGGTCAGATTTGAGGCCCATTTGTTGATGACGTATTAAAATATTTGTTGTAAACTGATTTCTGCATGCTGGTTTTTTTTTTTTCCTTTTTCTTCTGGCTATGCAGATCTGCTTTTTACACTGTGACAGAGGTAGGAATTTTGAGGTTTATGATGGAAGTTTGTTGGGCACCAATGATGGCAGCTTTTAGTGTGACACTTGATCAAAGTGATGACAAAGAAGCTACTTCTCAATGTTTGTTAGGATTTAGATATGCTGTGCATGTCACATCAGTAATGTGTTTGCAGACTCAGAGGGATGCTTTTGTTACATCAATAGCCAAGTTTACATACCTTCATAATGCTGCTGATATGAAGCAAAAGAATGTTGATGCTTTGAAGGTATGAGCAAGGAAACTAAAGCTTACTATTTTTCCACCTCTTATAACTTTAAATCCTGCCTGTTCATTATCCTTTATGGATTTGATCTCTTGTAAGATCACAAAACCATCAGCTTTGACATGGTTTAGATAAAAGATACAAAAATGTTCATGCTTTGAAGGTATGAGCAATGGAACTAAAGCTTACTATTTTTCCACCTCTTATAACTTTTCCTGCCTGTTTATTTTAGACTCCTTTATGGACTTGATCTCTTATAAGATCACAGAACTATCAGCTTTGACGTGGTTTAATTTAAAGATACAAAATTATATATTTTTCTTTTATTTTCTCTCCATTATTAAGTTGATGTGTACATTTATTTTTGACACGGTTCTTGATTACACTACTTTTCCTAGACATTTCCAACCATATTCCCCTGATTATTGATGTCGCAAAATGTATGTAAAACTGGCTACAATAGTTAGTTGTGTCAGAATAAACTTTACTTTTTGTTAATGATGACCATATACATCTTTCTCCTTTTGTTGTTCTGTGGCCTACTTTCAGATTGATTTTCGTGATCAGTTACTTTGTAAGTCAATACTTGGTAGTTCCATAAGAAGGAGAAAAATGTTCTCCAGCTATAGAGATAATATTGTGAATTAATGATTAGTATTTTTCCCTCTTTCGGAAAAAATGGGTATAAATACGTATAAGCATGATGCAACAACTTTCTTCGGTTCCTGAAGATAATAAGTTGACAAAATGAGGCTAAAAAAAACAGTGTAGTTTCATACTCACTTCTGTTGTGAGGGTAGAACTTGGTAGAGCGTTTGTAATTACTAAAATTGAGAAACTACTTTGATCGAAATATTAGGCCTACCCAGCGTATTAAGTAGAATGAGAGGCTGTCCTCTGTCGTACTTTGATTATTTTTGCCATTACCCATTTCTTTACCTTTTCTGATAGGCCATTATATCAATCGCCATTGAAGATGGCAATCATCTACAAGAAGCATGGGAACATTTTTTAACATGCCTTTCTCGATTTGAGCATTTGCACCTGCTAGGAGAAGGTGCCCCTTCTGATGCCTCATTTTTGATTTCTGATCAAGAGGACAAATCACAGAAAGCTTCTTCTGTTCCAAACTCAAAAAGGAAAAACAACACGCTTCAAACTTCAGCAGTGATGGCTGTTGTACGTGGAGGTTCTTACGATAGCAAGTCAGTTGGAGTGAACACTTCAGGACTTGTTACCCCAGAGCAAATTAATAGCTTCATTTCAAATTTAAATTTACTGGACCAAATTGGAAGCTCGGAACTAAACCATGTATTTGCTCATAGTCAGCGATTGAATGGCGATGCAATAGTAGCGTTTGTAAAAGCTCTGTGCAAGGTTGCCATTGTAGAATTGCAGTCTCCTACAGATCCTCGTGTTTTCAGCCTTAAAAAATTAGTGGAAATTGCGTAAGATTCCAAGTCTCTTTTAACATGTTAAACGGGTTAATTTTTGATTATTCTAATCAATCATTTGATTGAATTTGCAATAGGCATTACAATATGAACCGCATTCGATTGGTGTGGTCTCGGATTTGGACAGTGCTTTCTGATTTCTTTGTTTCAGTTGGGCTATCAGAAAATCTATCTGTAGCAATATTTGTAATCGATTCATTGAGACAGTTGGCCATGAAGTTTCTTGAACGTGAGGAATTGGTTAATTACAATTTTCAGAATGAATTTTTGAGGCCATTTGTGGTGATTATGCAGAAAAGCAACTCCTTGGAAATTAGAGAAATAATTGTTCAATGCATATCTCAGATGGTTTTGAGCCGAGTCAACAATGTGAAATCTGGATGGAAAAGTGTTTTTACGGTATAGTAGAATATAATTTTATCGTGTTGAAATTGTATATGTGCCATATTTTCTGATATATCGGACAAACAATTGCAGATTTTTACTGCCGCTGCAGCTGACGAACGGAAAACTATTGTTTTGCTTGCATTCAAAACTATGGAGAAAATCGTGAGAGATTATTTTCCATATATAACGGAGACAGAAACCACGACTTTCACTGATTGTGTCAAATGTCTAATCACATTTACCAACAGCAGATTTAACAATGACGCGAGCCTTAATGCTATTGCTTTTCTTCGATTCTGCGCTGTTAAGCTTGCAGAAGGAGGACTTGTTTGCTCCGACAAGAATGTGAATTGTCATCTAGAAAATGGCGAGGAAGCTCCTCCTGAGCACAAAGATGATCAAACTTATTTATGGATTCCTTTGCTCTCTGGTATTACAAATTCCCAATTCATTTTTTCCTCCTTTTCCCTGTTAAAATTAGTCGTGGTGTAAGAAATTCTTGTTAGTTTTGTTTAAGATGGAGCCTTTTTGAGCTAACTGTTAGGGATGGGCACCAGATGGTTAACTTGACATACCTATTGAATTTTGAATTGAACCTACAAAATAGTTGGTAGATGTATTAGTTGACATACCTAACTATTAGTCAGATTAGTTCTGACACACCGAAGAACCAAAATTAACCATAGTTAAGCAAGTGTTTGACCACGGTTAACTGACTACTTTTGCATCACTCAGTGGACTAGTAGGCAGATATATCAGGCTGCCAGCATTAAATATTCACAATCAAGCAAACTCGATATTCTACAGTTAGCATGATCAATATATTAGTGTGTAACGATCCGCTTTTTTGTACAGTCTAAGCTGACAATAAACCGCACATGTCAACTCAAATTGAACAAAAGACGGATTGTTAGGGTTGAAGAAGAAGAAAAGAAGAAACATAAACAATAACATAGAATCTCACAATTGCAACGGAATAATATATAATAGATAGTAACATGTTTTTATACAAAAAGAACTATAAGTGTTATTATACATACCATCATCAAAGTACAAAAATTAACAAATCAATCTGGACAGTTATAATAACCTGTTCTCACAAGTGCTGAATATACAACATACACACACATCGGAAATAACCAAGTATGTGAAATACGTCTCTGTCATCCAGCTCGTCTCCTGAGCTCTGTAGCATCATAAGCTGAATCTGTAATACTCGGTTTGACCCGAGCATTATAATAAAATAACATTCGAGTCAGTCTGGAAAATCAGCGTGAGAAAACACACTCAATTATAAATTCTCACGGTGAATTTATATTTTCAATTTATCGAATGATAATCATTCACATCATTTATAAACGTTGTTTGTAAATTCCATAATCTCATTTCCAGTTTATAATAGGTTCATATATCTAAAATCCATTTATAAATCGATTTCCAATTAAAATTCTATTTATAAATCTATTTATTAAATAATCCAAACTATATTCCAAAAGCAATCAAATCTCGATTCCGACTCCCATTTCATATTTTTTAAGAATCTTATTTAAAATCCATTGTTTAAAAATCCCAATTTGAAATTCTCTATCTGAAACCTTTTTACGAAATAACTAAATAAATATCTAAAATCTAATCATTTATTTTATCCAATTCAATTTCCTTCTAATTAATCTCAAATTTAAATATAATAATTTTCATTTTCAAAATCGCCTTGGAATTCCATTTTTAAATCAAAAATATTATTTATGGTATTTATAATACCAATAAGGCCAGTGCTACTATAATATCCAATAAATCAAATCGTATCAAAATCTATAATAGATTATTCACGCACATCACATATTACTATATATGAAAAACAATCAATATATTTGAGGAATCCAATTAGATCCCTCCAACCTGTTTCCTTGCAACCACAGATGTTATATAACAAAAAATACCAATCCCGCTTCGAGGCGGGATATCGCGGTAATATAGGGTCCTCCGCTATTATGCGGGTTGCATAGTGTCTCATCCGCTCCAATCGGCGGGAATATTCAATCCAACTACTAATATATATAATATAACATCCAACTGATAAATTATTATAACATCCAATTAACCAATAAATAATTTTTAACATTTAAAATAAACAAATTATCCAAGATGAGTGAGATTTACCTTTATTTTCTGTTGTCGCTTTCGCGTTCTAGTTTCGATTAAATTCGAACGCGATCGAATTTAACTAAAAATTCGTCAAGCTCTAAATTCAACCAATTTGATTCCATAGTAAAGATCTCGTTAATACGAATCCAACGCGACCGACCGCGTTGGATTTGGACTTAAGACGAACGAGTTATGAAATTTATAAGAATTGGAATTTTAAATTAAACAATTAAAATTACTTAAATTTAATTAAATTACATTACCCACACTCATAGCCCGGCCCAAAATAAAGCCCATCCGCAGTTCTTCTTCCGCAATGTTTACTCCTCCCTTCCAGTAACTCACATGCACGACAAACGTGCACATGCACGAACCTTCCACGCCACCAATGACCAACCCGAAAACATCAACTCGACCGCCTCGTCAACTTGCCCCATCCTTTGAGTCACCGCATCGAATCGCGACATCCCCAAATTGTACGCGACCGCAAATGTCGCGACTTCCAAACCGAGATCGTACACCCCCAAACTTCGGCTATCGAGCGCCACGCCTCGCCGAACCTGAATCCAAGGTTGCCTCCTCTCAGTTCTCCCTGAAACGAAGGCTAGGTCAAACCCTAGTTAAGAGCTGCTACTCAACTTTACTGTCGAGTTCATCAAATCATCGTCGCATACTATAAAACCACCACCAGATAATGATCTCGACTTTACGAACCCAAAGATGCCCTCTTTTAATTTTTACAAATTTTATTTTAATTGTTTTGATTTTTCGAAGAGGAAGCTTGCTTCATTATTATTTTTCTTCTGTTTCTTCACTGCTACATTTAAGAAAAGAAGAAGAGGGAAGCGTTTTAAAGAAATAGGTAGGCACTAGTGTGACTGATGTGAATATAGGGTGCGGCTGAAAAGAAAGGATCCGGTATATAGTTTAAATCGATGAAAATATATCATATTAAAATTCAAAATATCTAGATATTTAATTTCGAATCCCCGTCGAGACGTGCCGTCCCGCGTTTCTAATGTTGTGCCCTTATTTCGAACGCAGTGGAACAAGTTCTGAGACCTAATTCGATCGTATGAAGAAAATAGATTTTTGAACCCAATTATTATATAAAATTTTCGATATTAAATTCAACGCGTTTCTATCCCGTACGACCAAACGATAATTTCAAACGTTACAAAATTTGAAATTCGATAATAATAAGTTATTACGGATCCAATGGAACTGGTTTCGTTGAATTCCGAGACTGTGCCCCGAAAGGTTATTTTCACTCGTTAAATAAAACGAGTAAATTTCAAAATTAGTTAAATCACCTTTAAATCAAATTTAAGAGTTTTAGTATCTTCGTTCTTTTTAATAGAAATTAAATAAGCCTTTAAATCATTTTTATCTAGCTTAAAACCCGGTATTCAATTATTTAAACGATTCTCAATTATCAAATTCAGCAATTAAATTATCCAATAAATTATTATATTTGAAATTCAAGTTACTAAATCTATAAAATTAACTTATCAATATTTAAAATTAATTAAACATTCCAGTTTCAAATCACTAAAATTCTGGGTCGTTAAATTCTTTCCCCCTTAAAAGAATTTTGTTCCCGAAATTGCCAGGATAGGAAAAATGCCCAAACCAATTACCTTTTTAAAATCAATTAGTTGAAATAACTTACTAAATCCATTTAAACCTTTAACTTTTCAAAACCAATTTGTTGAAACCTTGTTATTACCTTTACTAAATTTTCAAATTCATCCATAGATCTCAAATAATATCATTCATTCAATTGTTTCAAATTATAATTCAAAACCAAATTTTAAATATCATAAATTCCTTCGGAATTTCTAACTCTTTAAATTTTCGAAAAATCGTCAGCGTCTCATTTGCGTGGGTAGATCAGAACAACTACAAATCACCACTACGGGGCTAAACCAAAAAGAAAACAAAGCCAAATGGTTCAATCTTAAAACCATCAAATTCAAACAACAATTTAAACATGTACCTTCTAGTCGAGCAACCTAATTTTCTTATGAAATCAATGGCATCAAATTTTCTCTTGCTTTTATATACCTGCCTCTTCTTTACAATGATATCTGTTTGCGTAAAAAATGGCCGCAAACACCCAAAGTCGTGAAAGCACCAGTGTATGAATATAATTCAGCGATATTCAAACACAAATTACAGATCTCAGCAAATAACCCAAATATGTTTGCACAAAAGATGAACAAACAACTCCAAGTCGTATGAATTAGTTGATTTTATGTTGTTCGTATTGATTTAGGTGGTGTATGCAAATACGTAAAAAGTAGGGGCTAAACTGTAAAAGACACACAGATTTATAGTGGTTCGGCCAAAGTGTGCCTACGTCCACTTTATATGTTATTCTCCTTTTCCAATCCGATTACAAGTACAAAGCTTGTAGTACAAGTGTATGAAAGTTGTTTGAAAGTTCCTTCCAGGTTTGAGCTCTCAAACTTGTCTGCCATTGTTGTACCCCTGCCCCTCTATTTATAGAGTGAGGCTGGGGGCAGAGGTCTTGGATGTATGTAGCTGCTGGTGGGCCTGGGCTGAAGCAATCTGACCTGGCAGCGTTCTGGTTCGGCGGTGAATGGTAACATGGGTGATTCGGCAGGTAGTGGAGATAGGGGTTCGGTGGTAGGTTGGATCGGTGGTAGCATGGTGGTAGCATGGTTCGGTGGTAGCATGGTTCGGTGGTAGCCTGGTTCGGTGGTAGCCTGGTTCGGCTATGCTTGGTTCGGTAGTTGTAGGCTAGGAGGAGCGCCGGTCCGGTGATGGATGGTGGACCGGCAGTGGGTGGACCGGTAGTGGGAGAGAATGGTTGGTCGGTCCGGTGAGGCTCTGGACCGGTGGAGGCTGGCTTTGGTTCGGTAGGAGGGGAAGTGGAGTTGGTTCGGTGGTGAGAGGGGGATGCCGAATGACCTTCACTTGGGAGTGCCGAATGGACTAAGGGAAGGCCGGATGTGATTTTACTTTACACTACCGAATGTAACTTTAAACCCTTGATACCGAATGGAGTTTTATCCTTGAACCATGAGTGAAATCCCGACCTCCATCATTCCTTGTCGATATTCCAGTTTTGACCAAAAAATGGGATAACACTTTGCCCCCCAAAACATGCCTTGTGATAACAAGGCGTGTTTTGAATAGTTCCGAATCCAATATCCAAAGTTCATAGCCATATTGCCAGAGTAGATCATCCCTGACTGCTCCGAGTCGATATCCAGTTCCAAATCCAACAACCAAAGCTTGAGCCAATTCCATGTCCATCCGAACTCGACAACCGAGTCCCAAACCATCCTTATCCAATAGCCAACAACCGAATCCAGGACCTCTCTGGGTCGATATCCAAATTTATAACCTCTCCGGGCTCTTGCCAAGCGCAATCCACACTTGACGGTCGTGATCCAGTGTCCCTGGACGTTAAGCTAGCCTCCTTGTGTTCTTGTCGAGCGTAATTCACACTTGACGATCTTGGTCCAGTGTCCCTGGACGTTAAGCTAACCTCTCCGGGTCCTTGCCAAGCGCAATTCGCACTTGACGATCTTGGTCCAGTGTCCCTGGACGTTGAGCTAACCTCTCCGGGTTCTTGCCAAGCGCAATCCACACTTGACGACCTTGGCCCAGTGTCCCTGGGCGCTGTACAATGCCATGGCTTAAGTCCTAAGCCGAATCCTGGTCTCTCCGGACCCTTGCCGAGCATAGTCCATACTCAACGACCTGAAAATAACGATTGATAATATAGGGCCTAAGTCCTAGGCCGAATCCTGGTCACTCCGGACCCTTGCCGAGCATAGTCCATACTCGACGACCTGAATGAGTCAATTTACCACGTTCGGGCAAAGCGACTCACCCCTTGTCAGGCATAATCCATACCTGACGACCGTTTATCAAAAGTCAGATAAAAATCCAATCAAAATCCAATTCAACATCCAAATCCAAAATCCAAATCCAAAATCCAAATCCAAAATCCGAATCCAAAACCAGAAAACCAGAAATCCAACCCAGCATCCAAAACCGAAAACGATCATCCAAAGGAAAATCCAAATCAAAAAGCAAGAAAAACCAGGAGCTCAATCGAAGCTCCAAAATCGAAAACCAAAAAGAAAAGCAGTGTCCAATCCAAAAGCAAAAGATAAATTTCACAAACCACAGCATCGCAATTTATTATCATTCAGAGCATGCCTAGGGGCTATCTCCGTCCCCGTACATGTGTAAATGACTTGGTTGCTTGCCAATAGTTTGCTACTTATTTCATATTAACCTGGTCAAGGGATGATCAACCGACCATCATTCCTGGGCCTCCCACCATCGTAGCTTGAGGTAGGCGGCAGTTGCTCCTGCCTCGCCGTTGCATCCCGAGGTCCAACATATTGTGGCAGTTGTCCATTCCTTACATGTTCCTCAATTATGTCCTTTAAGTGCCTGCAGCTGTTGGTGTCGTGTCCATCCAAATCATGGAAGAGGCAGTGCCTTCCTGATGTCCTTTCCCGTTCTGTTGGTTCTCTCCTAGCCGGCCTCCGGTAGTGAAGGCGATTTCGAGTATCCAGGTATATCCGTTCCAGTGTTTCGTTCAATCCTGTGTATGTGGAAAACTTTGGATCCTTCCATTGCTTCCTAGCATTTCCAGAATCATCGTCCAACTTCCTTTTTCCTTTGTTTTTATCCGAACCATTGCTGGATGGTCCTCCCCCTTCAACTGCATTAACCTTTTTCAATTTTAAATCCGTACTCGCATCTTCTTGTCGAAGGAACCTTTCTGCCTCATGAAAGAATTCGTCGAGATTCCGTGGGGGATCTCGTATCAGAGATACCTTGAAATCCGAGTTCTCCCTGACTCCTGATACTGCTGCCATTAAAACCATCGATGGATCGGGCCGATCCACCGAAGCAACTGCGGCACTGAATCGAGTTAGAAAAGCTCTAAGCGATTCATCCATCCTTTGCCTTACCGATGTCAATGTCATCACGTTCTTCGGTCTCTTGACATGAACCCGAAACTGTCCCAGAAACCTTTCCACCAATTCCCTCCAAGTCCCGATAGATCCTTCTTCCAGCTGCCTGAACCACATCGCAGCTAAGTCCGTCAAGTACAAAGGGAAGCATCGGGCCATCACCTCCTCTGATGCCCCCAGCACCTCCATGTGTCTAGTGTATCTCATCAAGTGATCCGTAGGGTCTTCCTTGCCATTGTATACCTCCACGCTAGGTAGCTTGAACTTAGGTGGGTTCTGAGCCATCCTTATTTCCCGAGTGAACGGACTCCTGTTTACTCCTTCCAAGTCTCCGTTGGTCAAACCACCTCGCACAGTCTTCCTGATTATATCTACCAATCCACCGTTGTCTGTCGGGGGTTGCCCCCGAGGGAACTCCGGTACATACTCTTCGTGTGGCTCGTTAGCAGCAACGTTGGTTCTAGCCTGTTGAACTCCTTCCAAAGGTTCTCCTGTGTTGAATCCCGTGGGCCTGCCCCCAAGCCCTTGTTGATTGCTACCTGGCTCCGTATCTTGTCCTTCGTTGGGTTCCATAACCCTAGCTTCTTGTCCTGCATCCATAGCCGTTGTAGCTGCTCCTAAATTCTGCATCCCTGCAGCTCTCATTTGCTCCAAGAAAGTTTGCATCATTTCCTGTTGACTTTTCAGCAACCTCTCTTGCAGTGAATTTGTTATGGCTTCCATTTCATCCCGGGTTATGTAGATCGAAGCCGGTCCTTCCTCACCTCCGGAGGATGCTTGTTGACTTCCTCCTTGTTGGCTTCTCTCAGCCCTTAGCCTTCTACTGTTTTGCCTAGTCATCGTCTTCCAAATCTAAACCTCTATCCGATGTAGCGGGAGCTGGTTCTTCTCAGTGAAAGCACCAAAATGTTTGCGTAAAAAATGGCCGCAAACACCCAAAGTCGTGAAAGCACCAGTGTATGAATATAATTCAGCGATATTCAAACACAAATTACAGATCTCAGCAAATAACCCAAATATGTTTGCACAAAAGATGAACAAACAACTCCAAGTCGTATGAATTAGTTGATTTTATGTTGTTCGTATTGATTTAGGTGGTGTATGCAAATACGTAAAAAGTAGGGGCTAAACTGTAAAAGACACACAGATTTATAGTGGTTCGGCCAAAGTGTGCCTACGTCCACTTTATATGTTATTCTCCTTTTCCAATCCGATTACAAGTACAAAGCTTGTAGTACAAGTGTATGAAAGTTGTTTGAAAGTTCCTTCCAGGTTTGAGCTCTCAAACTTGTCTGCCATTGTTGTACCCCTGCCCCTCTATTTATAGAGTGAGGCTGGGGGCAGAGGTCTTGGATGTATGTAGCTGCTGGTGGGCCTGGGCTGAAGCAATCTGACCTGGCAGCGTTCTGGTTCGGCGGTGAATGGTAACATGGGTGATTCGGCAGGTAGTGGAGATAGGGGTTCGGTGGTAGGTTGGATCGGTGGTAGCATGGTGGTAGCATGGTTCGGTGGTAGCATGGTTCGGTGGTAGCCTGGTTCGGTGGTAGCCTGGTTCGGCTATGCTTGGTTCGGTAGTTGTAGGCTAGGAGGAGCGCCGGTCCGGTGATGGATGGTGGACCGGCAGTGGGTGGACCGGTAGTGGGAGAGAATGGTTGGTCGGTCCGGTGAGGCTCTGGACCGGTGGAGGCTGGCTTTGGTTCGGTAGGAGGGGAAGTGGAGTTGGTTCGGTGGTGAGAGGGGGATGCCGAATGACCTTCACTTGGGAGTGCCGAATGGACTAAGGGAAGGCCGGATGTGATTTTACTTTACACTACCGAATGTAACTTTAAACCCTTGATACCGAATGGAGTTTTATCCTTGAACCATGAGTGAAATCCCGACCTCCATCATTCCTTGTCGATATTCCAGTTTTGACCAAAAAATGGGATAACAATATCCAATCATATAATTCAAAATCATATTAATTTGCATTTTCAATTTCCAATATTTGCTTTACTTAAGCCCGTACGATGTACATATATCATCCGTACGCAATATCAAATCTGATCGCTCACTCGATCACATAATTTTACTTTCGAACTAGTATCGTTCACACGACCACTCTAGTACGGGCTCAGATCCGGTTTCTTGATCAGAAACTGTCATTCTTCTTGCATAGCCATATAATATGATAGAGAATTCCAGAATCAGTCAAAAATCCATATCTAATGTTAGCCGTCGAGAATCGAGTGATAAAATCCTTACTCGAATCGATATAAATTATCTCGAAATTCTGTGCTCGAACCTGGATCAAACTGTTATGTGAATAAAATAATATACGTACAACTTACGTATTTATTCCCATTGGTTTCTTAGCTATACCAAATTCTTTTTATTCACATTTATTTCATTTACTCTCAATTATTCACAATTACCATTCACATTCACTTCTTTACATAGTATATTCTTTAATACTATTATCACATAAAATTATTCCATCAAATTTCATGTTTAACAATATTCCACTCCATATTAATTTCATTTATGAATTACTTCATAAAATTTTACTTAAATTCATAAGCACTTCTCATGTTTATCACTATTTCACAACTTAAGTCCTTATCCATTTCTAATCAAATTCAATTTCATTTTCCAATTTCAACATTGAATTTTATCCATCGAGATTCCAAACTATATCCAATTCACTAATTAATTTAATTAGCTCATTTCATTAATTTATTTCAACTCAGTCGGTTCCATTTTAAAAATCAATTCATTTAGCCCAACATAGGCTAAATTTCAAATTTCACTTTATTTAACTTAATTTAAGTTAATAAATTTCATTCCACATTTAAATTTCAAAATTTCCCTTCTTGCATTCACATTCAACAATTTTAAAACATTGTTTTAACTTGCAATTTACAAATTTTATAAGTTATCATTTTATTTTTCTCATATTCTCATATTTTCAATAAAACATTAAATGAAAATCCCAGAGTTTAAACACCTGTTCTAAAGTATTTCAAATCATTTTTGAAATCATACACACACAATCCCTTGGCATGTCAAATTATTCTTTTGGATTTAAAAAATCAAAACTAGTTTTCCAAAACAAAACTTCAATGGGTAGCAATTCCTCTCTTGAAAACTCGAAAATGAATGTCGATGATGCTGTAGTCATCACTGAAATTATTTTCCAGCAACCGAAGCGAGTCAGTGCTTTCTGTCTCTTTAAAATCTTTTTAAAAATATTTTCATAGATATTTTCCAACTAATATCACTATGTTTTTCCCAAAACCTTTGAAAAAACCATTTCCAAAGTTAACGGGATTTATTTTCCCAAATTCCCAACCTTCAAACCCTTTTAATTTATAAACTGCTTTTATAACCCATATTTATAATATACTTGCGAAATTTCATTCCTTTCAATTTATAAATCACATTTATAAACTATATATACATATACCCTCACTTTAGTTATATAAAATCACTTCTTAACTGTAAATCTTGTTTACATTATAATATCAACCTTTATTAGAACACAACAACAACAAATGATAATCAAATATTATCATTCCCTAACATTCACGCACACCATAGAATAATAATTTCTGGAAAATTATTTTTTTATATATAAAATATAATTCAGGTAAAATTATTTCATTTACCCAATTTCAAAACAATATCACGTCGAATTATTCAAGTGTTTAAAGATCCCTATCAATAACGTTAATTACTCGTATCGAGCAGAATTTATAAGCCACTCAATAAATCAACCAACACGATATAAAACAATTTTTATATCACTAACAAATACACGCTCATATATGTATACACTCAAACTCATTCTAGGATACTACTGTCCCTATTTCTAATGAGTAATCCCCACCAAAGTCAATGTTTTCGTTTATCCTTCAACTTTGTTATCACGTTGTAACGACCCGCTTTTATGTACAGTCTAAGCTGACAATAAACCGCATATGTCAACTCAAATTGAACAAAAGGCGGATTGTTGGGGCTGAAGAAGAAGAAAGAAGATAAGAAGAAAACAGAAACAATAACATAGAGTCTCAACAATATATGATAGATAATAACATGTCTTTATAAAAAAAACTATAACTGTTATTATACATACAATCAAAGTACAAAAATCAACAAATCAATCTAGATAATTATAATAACTTATTATCACATGTGCTGAATATACAGCATACGCACACACAATGGAAATAACCAAGTACATGAAACAGTCTCTGTCATCCAGTTCGTCTCCTGAGCTCCATAGCTCCCTAATCTGAATCTGCAATACTCCGTCTGACCCGAGTATTATAATAAAATAACATCCGAGTCAGTCTGTAAAACCAGCGTGAGAAAACACACTCAATTTGAATTTAAATTTTTTTCAAAAATTATTTTTTACAAACAAAGGTATCTCGTAAGACCACGCCACACATAAATACGACGGGTTTTTACCTTACAATAACCAAAACCTTTTATATCAAATCATATGATATTATAACAGCGTCTATAGAAAATAAACAATAAAATAGGTGAAATGCTTGCATCTCACGTTTCAGCATAGTCGGGCACAATCAAAACCATACAAGTTCGTAGTGGATATTAAATTCGATACAACGATTGGGCTACTAGGGTACCGTCCGTCACAGTAAATCTCTAGAAAAATGTACCGAGATCATACCCAACGATCCCTGCCAATACATGACCGACCTATCCCTTACTGGATAGAACCGAATATGTTACCACCCCATGTGTTCTCACCCTAATCGAGCGCTCTCTTTTCCATGCACAAGCATACCCATAATTATAATATATCCGAGGGTATCTAGAAAAGTGATAACATACCCTACTTGGTTCGACCCACTTAGCCATGCTGCATCTCTCCCGTTTTAGTCATTCTCGGTTGATGAGGCTTGAGGCTACGTTTTACCTTTAGAATGACATTCATACTTGGAATCACAATTCGTAACACTCAAATCGGATTGAAGTGGTTTTTGGATAATCAAATCCGATCTCGATCTCTTCGAAACAATTAACGAATTTGGCCATATTTGATAGTCGGTTATTTAACTATCAAGTTACATACATAAGCAGTCACTAGGCCATCTTATAAACCTTTCAAAACATTTATTCCAAATTATTTTTTACAAAGATATATATTAAATCTCTTCCAGTATTTCGATATTTGAAAACAATTTCATATTCTTAAATCCATAATAGGATATTTCAACCCATATCAATACTTAGAAATATTCCAAATCCAACTTCTATTTCACCACTTAGAAAAATATTTTGTATAAATCATTTCGCCGCTAAAGTATCTCCAAAACCTTTTAATTTCAATACTAAGGAAATATTATAAGTCTATTTCTCAAGTATCAGGAAATATTCCGTGCTTATCTCATAAATCTCCGAAATTTTTGTTAATTCCCTTTTACAATTTTCAAAAATTTATCGATTATACTTATAATCCAACTAAAAAAAATTAACTTCTTTTTATGAATTTAGATTCATTTTCGAAGTTCTCGTATCTAAACATTTTGGAAATTTTCTTAAATTTTCAGAATTCATTTATAAGATTTCCCTTATCAAATTTTATCCATTAAATAAAACCCGGTTTACAAATCTCGAGAGCATTTATAAAGAAATTGCACTCACTTACTTTTAAACTATATACATACATATAATAATAAAAAATAAATTTTAAAAAAAACAAGGTTAAATAATTATCTAAAATATCATAACACTTCTAAAATAAACGTCAATGACTAATTCCAATTCATTTATAAAATTTCTAATCGATTATAAAACTTGTCTGTAAAACTTAGAATTCATTTTAACAAAGTTAAATATTTAAACAATTAACTTTTTGAAATATTTTAAATCCAATTAATAGTTTTTAAAATTACATAGTTTAATAAATAAAAGTCCTTTTTTTAAAAACAAACTTCACTTCTTGATACAAATATATTTTTAAATTCCAATATAACCAATTTTATATCTATAAATCTCTCTCGATTTATCACAAATCGATTCACGTTCCTAATTTCATAATCATTTTCCCAATTTCAAAATAGAATCCACTATTTCTTTCTAAACCAATTTTCATATCTCATTATAAATTCTCACCGTGAATTCATATTTTCAATTTATCGAATGATAATCATTCACATCATTTATAAACATTGTTTATAAATTCCATAATCTCATTTTCCGTTTATAACATGTTCATCTCTAAAATCCATTTATAAATCGATTTTCAATTAAAATTCTATTTATAAATCTATTTCTTAAATAATCCAAACTACATTCCAAAAGCAATCAAATCTCGATTCTGACTTTCATTTCATATTTTTAAGAATCTTATTTAAAATCCATTGGTTAAAAATCCCAATTTAACTCTTTATTTGAAACCTTTTTGCGAAATAACTAAATAAATATCTAAAATCCAATCATTTATTTTATCCAATTAAATTTCCTACTAATTAATCCCAAATTTCAATATAATCATTTTCATTTCCAAAATCGCCTTGGAATTTCATTTTTAAATTCAAAAATATTATTTATGGTATTTATAATACCAAAGTTAAGGTCAGTGCTACTATAACATCCAATAAATCAAATCACATCAAAATCTATAATAGGATTATTCACACACATCATATATCACTGTATATAAAAAACAATCAATATATTTGAGGAATTCAGTTGGATCCCTCCAATCTATTTCCTTGCAACCACAGATGTTATATAACAAAAAAATATCAATCCCACTTTGAGGCGGGATATCG
Organism: Allium cepa; assembly: GCA_030765085.1. Taxonomy (NCBI): domain Eukaryota; kingdom Viridiplantae; phylum Streptophyta; class Magnoliopsida; order Asparagales; family Amaryllidaceae; genus Allium; species Allium cepa. The sequence goes on along the minus strand of CM060939.1, from coordinate 406,968,083 downwards.
CGGTAATATAGGGTCATCCGCTATTATATGGGGCGCATAGTGTCTCATCCACTCCAATCGGAGGGAATATTCAATTCAACTACTAATATATATACACTAATATATATAATATAACATCCAACTGATACATTATTATAAATCCATCCAATTACTCAATAAATAATTTTTAACATTTAAAATAAACCAATTATCCAAGATGAGTGAGATTTACTCACCTTTATTTTCTATTGTCGCTTTCACGTTCTAATTCCAATTGAAAGAACGCGTTCGAATTTAATTGAAAATTCGACAAGCTCTAAATTCAACCAATTTGATTCCATATTAAAGATCTCATTAATACGAACCCAACGCAACTGAACGCGTTGGATTTGGACCTAAGATGAACAAGTTATGAAATTTATAAGAATTGGAATTTTAAATTAAACAATTAATATTACTTAAATTAAATTACATTACCCACACTCATAGCCCGTCCCAACACAAAGCCCACTCGCACTTCTTCTTCCCCAACGTATACTCCTCCCTTCCAGTAACTCATATGCACGACAAACGTGCACGTGCACGAACCTCCCACGCCATCGATGACCAACCAGAAAACGTCAACACGACCGCCTCGTCAATCTCCACCTCCTCGTCAACTTGCCTCATCCTTCGAGTCACTGCGTCGAATCGCGACATCCCCAAACTGTACGCGACCCCAAATGTTGCGACTTCCACACCGAGATCGCACAACTTCAAACTCCGGCTACCGATGCTCCACGTCTCGCCGAACCTGAATCCTAGCTTGCCTACTCTCAATTCGAAACGAAGGCTAGGTCGAACCCTAGTTAAGAGCTACCACTCGATTTTATTGTCGAGTTCATCAAATCATCACCGCATAATACAAAATCACCACCAGATAATGATCTCGACTTTACGAACCCAAAGATGCCCTCTTTTAATTTTTACAAATTTTATTTTAATTGTTTGATTTTTCGAAGAGGAAGCTTGCTTCATTATTTTTTTCTTTTGTTTCTTCACTGCTGTGTTTGAAAAAAGAAGATGGAAGTGTTTTAAAGAAATAGGTAGGCACTAGGGTGACTGATGTGAATATAGGGTGCCACTGAAAAGAAAGGATTCAGTGTATAGTTTTAAATTGATGGAAATATATTATATTAAAATTCAAAATATCTAGATATTTAATTTCGAATCCCGATCGAGGTGTGCCGTCCGTCGTTCCTAATGTTATGCCCTTATTTCGAACGCAATGGAATAAATTCCGAGATCTAATTCGATCGTATGGAGAAGATAGCTTTTTGAACCCAATTCTTTTATTAAATTTTCAATATTAAATTCAACGCATTTCTATCCCGTACGATCAAACAATAATTCCAAACGCTACGAAATTTAAAATCCGATAATAATACCCTATTACGGATCCAATGGAACTAGTTTCGTCGAATTCCGAGACTGTGTCCGGAAGGCTATTTTCACTCGTTAATTAAAACGAGTAAATGTCAAAATTTGTTAAATAACCTTTAAATCAAATTTAAGAGTTTTATCATCTTCATTCTTATTAATAGAAATTAAATAAGCCTTCAAATCATTTTTATCCGGCTTAAAACCGAATATTCAATTATTTAAACGATTCTCAATTATTAAATTCAGCAATTAAATTATCCAATAAATCATTATATTTGAAATTCAAGTTATTAAATCTATAAAATTAACTTCTAAATATTTAAAATTAATTAAACATTCCAATTTCAAATCACTAAAATTATGGGTCGTTACATAGTGACCACTGTAGTTTTGGGCCTTGGATGGTGTTTGTGTGTAACACAATAGGTCAAGAAATAATATTGGTCAACCGGACGACTAAGGTAAAAATAATAATTTTATTATCTTTTAGCCGAACCAAACGCGACCGGTAAATGGCTTGTGTTTTGAATAATTATTTTTGCGAAATGGGTATTAGGTCAGAGGCACACCCACCCTAGTGGTAACCTTGCGATAAAGGAGGAAAATCAGTTCAAAACTTATTGATTGAATTCATCACATTTCTTAACAAAATTAAACTATTTATTTATTTTCAATAACCTTTTTATAATGTTTGTCGTATTCGGTGTGCTAGTATTCACAAAAAAATTGCAAAGTCACCTCAAAAAAACACAAAATGGCTAATTTTGCTAATTTCTAGAAAGGAAATTTTACATTAAAAGCTTTTTTGACATTTTTAGTCATTTCGATGTGCCATCCCATGAAAAGAGTGAAAACTTCACTCAACATCTTGAATAGAAGTATTTATTTTTGAATCAGTTCTGCAATTTTTTGTCCATGTTATTCTCCATGTGTCAACTGTCATGAAAATCGTAAAAAGTCAATTAAACCTCATACAGTATTTCTAGACAAAAACTAACTATTTATTATCAAATGTTATTCGATATTCGTTGATGTTTTATGTCATTTTTGGTGTGCTTTTTTTAATGAGGGAGTCTACCTACAAGATATGAGAAAACTTGATTTGAATATTGACGACTAAACCTTTCTTTCATGTTTGGATGCTTTATTTACATTTTTTGATGTTGTATGCCTAATAACTCATAAAATGCCTTTCGGCTTATTCTTTGATGAAATCTGATGTTGCCCTTTTTTGATGTTTTATTGCATTTAGGGTTTTTGCTAATGCTCACTAAAACAAAAATCATCCTAAAAAGTACTACATCGACTTAAAATTAATATTTTATTTCATTTCATTTAGGTTTCCTAATTTAGTTGATTTTTAAGCTGATACGAAACATTTGATTTTAGAATTTTTTTTGGAATTTTTAACGTTCAAGTCATTTTATGGTATTTTGTCTTTTTGGATGTGCTAATATCGATGAAAATGTGAAAAATTAACTAAAAATCATACATCGAACTATTTATCAATTTTTTTAACATTTTTGTTGTGCTAAAAACTCATAAATATGAAATGTCAACTTAAAGCTCATAAAATTGACCAATTCAGAACATTTCCTGATGAAAGTGAACTGCTGATGGGCCGTTAGTAAATTTTTGGAAATGTCAGCGGAATATTGGATATCGAACTTCTAATGTTATATTTTTAGAATCATGGTTAAAATATCAATAGCGAAATATCGACTGAAAATTTGCCGATAGTTTGATCTGCTTTCTTTCTTTATTTTCGAAAATAATAATAATGAAATAGTGGTAGGGTTGTAAAAATCACTGAGCAGTAGGCTCGGATCTGGGAATACTCGTTTAGACAGGGATTAATTGATACTAGATGTTTTTGATTAGTCCTAGTATATTTTTCTTAAGCTAGAGCTTGGTAATTTGTTCTTAAACTTTCTATTATTTCGATCTGAAAGTTGAGTTAAATCAGATGAGAAAAGTTTTTATGTTGGTGCTTATTTGTGGACCGATTGGTGGGCAATAGGTGATTTGTTTTATTAAATCAAATTTTGCTTGTCCTGGGCATACCTAGGTTGAGGTGTTGTTTGGGCGGTTTGGCTGCCTAGAAGTGGTGTCTAGATGCTTAGGCAAGGCGGTAGGCCTTTTCTAGCATCGTCGAAATTTATTTTTACAACATTGAATATTGATAGTTATTCCAACATATGTAATGGTGAAAAATATAGGTATTGACAAAATGGCTTTTCACATTTCAGTTTTGTAAAATTTGAATGACCCACAGCAAAAACACATGTATGATTTCTCTCCATTTTATTTAGTAATAAGCTTTTAGTTAGCCAGGAACGCTTCTTTCAAATACTCTTCTTGAACTTTGATTTATGTAAACCTTACTTCTCTTCTCTGTTCATACTTCTGAATACTTTGACCTCCTTTAATCTGCTTATTCCTATGAGTTTATTCCCATCTTTTTTCGGTTCTTCATACAACTAATCTAATTAATGCTTATTGTATGCTAAACTGACAATTTGATAATTTTGAAGTTAGTGTTTGGATGCTCAATTGTGATAACAAAAACTGAGAGCAATCGTTCTTATTATTTTTAGATTTGTATATTAATGTAATGTTAGCTGTAAAAACACATTGCCAGTAATAACTTTAAAATGTAGTTTCAAATACGCTTTTTATGGTTTAACTTGATTCATAATTAGTTGAAATTAATATTTGCATTTTAATACTTGACCGCTGAGCAACAAAACCGATATTATATTATGTACAATATTTTCCAATGTTATTCTAATATTTTGAAATATCACAATCTTCACTTGATTGATAGGTTACACATATGAGTTGACAAACTAACAATAAGGAATTTTCAATGTTACGTGTCTACCAACTCATGTTTATACAGATCTTTAATTTTTTTTTTGGCGATGTGAGGCTATTCCAATTTCAAACCATCGTTTCATTTTATGACATATGAGACGATCATAACAATCCCCCTTGACTTGCTTCCCTTCGAGTACTTTGAGAGTAATGTTTTCTTGTTCACATGACCCATTTCGTAACATTCGACTCTGATACCATATTGAGTTTCGACGGTCGAACCAAGCTTCTCCATCTCCTGCACGTGGCGTATGCATTTAAGTTGACAAACACTAGTGTAACAAAAAGAATCATTAATATTACACGTTTACCAATTTATATTTATATACCACATCTTCAAGTTTTTAGCGATGTGGGAATTTTCTGGTTTTAAAAATAAAAATTGAAACAACAAGAATAACTTCAATCCTGGACTTTCATGTGAAGCTCACCGTCTTCATGATTACTTGCTAATTGAAAATGAAAAATATCGTAGTTTCATATCAAGACCAAACCAAAATGGTTCATAACCTCAATTCGTTGTTTGCATCAAAATTAGGCACAAACACCCAATAGAGAGTGTGTAGAGAAATAAATGAAGAATCTAAAAGGAAAACAGAGGACACATGCAATTAAATAGCAGAAAATTAAAGCAATAACAGGAACACAACGTTTTATAGTGGTTCAGCCTTATTTGCGTACGTCCACTTTGAATAGATAGCTTTATTAATTACTTTGTAAACTGAGTACAATAGGCATCAGATTAAAATCCTTGGTAACAATAGAGTACAAAGCAACTAGCAGCGTAAAGGTCTCGAAAATGAACAACTAAGCCTGTATTTATAGACGAAGACGGTGAAATATCTCCCTAAAAATTCGGCAGAAGGATCTCCAAAACCATATGGACCCATATGAGGAATCGCATGGCCCAAATCCCAAGGAATAGGGATTGATGCTGATCCATATTTTGGAGAAATTTGGGGATGCGATCTCAATGGTAACTTCCCCATGTTGTAATATGTTTAACTTTCAAGTTTCATGCCAATTGGATTAGTAGAACTTGAGTTATTGTTCGATTTTGCTTCAATGTGAGTTGTTTTCTAATTTTAGCCGATCCCTATTGAGGGAAGAGGGCCGATCATTCTTGCTTCATCGTTTTAAGGTGCGATCCCTAGGGTAGGCTACTTAGGGTCCCCACATCTTGTTCATGAAATTTCATATGCATTGGACTTATGGATCTTGAGATTTTGATTGTTTCCCATTGACTTGCACTTGCTTAGCTGAAATATGTCGATCCCTATGTTGGAGAATGATTATATCCTATCCCTCCTCTATGTTGAACTATATTCCATACATGACATTCTACATTGCATATCTCTCAATTCCGTTCAACCACGGCTTCATATTACCATTTGTATTTGACTTCTGAACCCCACAATCACCACTTTGGATTTATTTGTCTTGATGACAGTCGAATCTAACTTGTTCGATCAATTCGAATAAAGTCGGGTCAAAATGCCGAATAACACTTGCCCCTCAAAATACGTCTTATGCTGAACACGACGTGCTTTGAATCGAAGCAAGTTAGAGTAGCCGGACTGGATGGTCGTTATGCTTCCATCAAATTATATTTCCAAAGTATCGAATCCCTCCTTGATCGTCATAGCGCGTGGTTGATTACCAATAATATAAATTCAAGATTATATTCCGTCAGTTGATATTTATATCCGATTCTACGAGACTAGTAAGCTTTGGCTATCTGATTCAGTCTCGACCTGGAAAGCTTCAGCTTTGAATTCAATTTCTGTCGATTTCAAAAATTAAACTTTTAGAATACACGCGTGCATGTTCGGATGCACGTTCTCGTCGTTGGCTCCCGGACGCGTTTGCACGCTCACGGGCCATCGTCAATTTTCGTTGAGTTATATGCAATTCCATTGCATTTTATAATTTATGTATATGTTTGCATGCACACGGGATCCTAACCGATCCTTTTTTATGTATGTAGGGATTGACATTCTTCTAGCTGATTCCTCCTTTATTTATTTATTTTTTATAGTATGGTTCGAATTTTGTTCCCCAGGATAGGGATCGTACCCGATCTCTATTACTCGATAGACTTAATCAATTTTCTATCTCGCAAATGAGGAAGGCAGGTCGAACCCTTGTTCCCCATATATAAGCTAATTCATTTCTTCTCAACCTTTACTTATCCATCTTTTCTCCATTTACTTTTACTTTCTTCACGACCAAACCATCATCCCATTTCCTCAAAGCCGAACCCTTCCTATTTTCATCAACCCGATCTCATTCCTTCAAATCAAACATTGCATCCTTCCTTAGATTCACCATCTTCTCTCGCTCTAGGCCACTGCTTCATCCTCAACTCGAATCAAAATCCAGCATTTCTTCTTGAGCAACTCGTATTCTTCAAACTTAGGTTGGTTTTCTTGCCTTTAGCCTTTAACTTGTGACGTGATATTGGGTTTGATTGCGTTCGTGGATAGGTTAGAGTTCGATGCAAATGGAGTTGTAGCTTTGCATTTAGATGGATAGGCGATGATCGAAATTGTTCGAGGAAGACGAGTCGTATGTTAGGCAAGGGATCGGTTGGAGCGCAAGTGAAGGAGAGGGATCGGATTAGATATTTGATGGAAATGTGAAAATGTTGAAGTAGAGGGATCATTGATGTTGTTGTCATGTAGGTGAAGGAGAGGGTTCGATATTGAATGTTTAAGGAAGTACGAGAACGTTGAAAGAAAGGGATCGATAATTTGTGGTTTGCATGGATGGATCGGCTGTGGGTTTAGATGAATTGTGAAAGCGGTTAAGTAGAGGGATTGGTCATGGGCTTTTCAAATGGGATCGGTTGTTAAAAGGGAAATGGGTCGACATAAATAAGGATCAGTTATTTTTTAGATAGAGGGATCGACAATGGGTATTCAGTTGATTCTAAGCTTCGAATTGAACTTGAAAACCAATCCATATTGACTTGTATGAACAATTAGAACCATTCACATCCTAATGAACTTGAACATATGACGATAATGAACAACGAGACTTCATATCCAGTATCAAACTCGAAATTGAACGACCAAACTCCTGAGACCTAGAACATGAACTAAAACTTAACATATGGACTTTAATAATGGACTTCACACTTTGACATGCCGACTATCGATCCCAAAGCTTACACAACTGATCAATCTAAATGCTAGTTGAGATGGTCAACGATGACGGTCACTCTGGTTGGAATCCAAAGTCTCATCATTTACTTTTGATTTTAATTTTAAACTGTTTATCTCTGCACCACACAACACTGCACCACACTAGTTTACACTTAGCACGGAAGGATAGGTAAACTTTTCTAATCTCGATTATCTATTGAGTTTAGTTGATATGAGCTCCAGACATTCAGAGCGTTTAGCTGCAATGCATTCTGGACAACCTTCACAACTCAGCAATCCCGGAGTTGAGTCGAGTTTTGCAATTGTATCTGGCATACTCCCCTATGATAGTCAAATTAAGCAACCGTAGGTATCTGGCCTGTTCGTCGGCCTTTTTCCTTATGATCTCGTCCTTTCGGCAGAAGATATAAGTCCTGTACCCGATGCTGTAGATAGTGCTGTATTTCTAGATAATTTGATGGATTCCCAAGCCTCTAGAATTGGCAAGGCCACTCTTATTATGCTCTAGATATGGGATTTCGTTTGGAGATGTCCTTCAGTGAATGACAGGGCTCATTTACTCCCGGAGGGATATAAGACATGCAATAAATTCATGTGTTGAGTCAGATGCGTGCCGTCTTTCAATCACCCGAGAAATGCTAAATTATTTAGGAATAGCTCCTGCCCAACTGCATCTGAACAACTATGCTTTTCTTCCCGACACCTTCTTAATATTTATGGATGTTCTGTTCCGTCCACCATCTTCTGAGGACATCAGGTTCATTTACAATTTCAAACGATGGACAAGGAGCCCCTCTTACACTTTCCTCGAGCCTTCGTCCAACTGTCAAGTTTTAACTGGCGCTTGGAACAAGCTCAGCATCTTTAAACACGAATGGTTTTACGTTCGTTGTCTGCTTGACTTCACGAGGCGATGGTTGGAAGCGCTCGAGTGTTATCTTCATTTTATTCTCAAATTCTCTAATCCAAGTCGTATTCTGAACTAAATAATACTTTGAAAATTTACAGACGTCCATCCACGTCTAGAAGGCGATAATTTCTCAAGGGCGGTTTCTACAATTCATGCCATCCCGGTTGAGGACATGGACATCAGATCCCTTGTAACTGATGAATGATTATTTTTGTTTGGGATGCTTGAAAAAGGCCGTTGCATCAGGCTTTCAAAAAGCGCTGCAACATCAAGAAATGTGGCGGAACAAGAAGGCGGCACCAATAACGCTGTCGTGCCTCCAGTCAAAGGGGCTTAGGACGACGCCGAAGAGGGTGAGATTAGAGGCGGTAAAGCCAACAAGCCTGACGATGTTGACGCTGGTCTGGGCAATGCGCTTGTGGTCGAACCATCACAAGGCGCACAATCTCACATGCCCACAAGAAGTAGAAAAGAGCCTGTTTATAAACTCCGCAGGACAAAAACAGCTAAAGAGCTCGAGTTTATTATTACCTCTGTTGAAGAAGAGTTTTCCTCTCAACATTTAGAAAGCTCAATATAAGGGTTTTCGAATCCTCCAATCCCTGATGATATCATGACTTATGACTTCCCCAACATCAGTATTGAGGGCTCAATTCTCCCACCAGGAGTGGCGATGACATCCCTCCCACTAGGAAAGGGGAGAAAACTCCTATGAGCAGGACTACAACAACTGGTCCGTCGGGGGACATTAAGACATTCATAATCATGCACACTTCACTGCATGATTTTTGTCTATCTTTTGTTCGGTGGTCACTTACACTCTTATTTGGTTTGCAGGTGCCATGTCTCAACCTCGTGCCTTCAATCACTTGAGGGGCTCCTCAACACGGTACGAATCCAATCGCGGTCCAGAATCGGGTAGGCGTCGAGAGAGAGATGACAGCCGAAAAATAATTCATCGTTCAAGGGAGTCTCCATCTTCCAAACATAAGTCCCATTCTCAATCGTCTCATCAAGAAGTTCAGCCTAATCTTCCTGTATACAGCGGTGATTAGACTTCTTTCCATGCTCCTCAAATTGCTGTGCCGTCTGAGCAGTATTCTGGTTCATCTGATTCCAGACAGTCCCGCGATCGTAGGTCGAGCAAACACCCACTTGTCACTTCTGATCCTACTTTGCCTACCGCAACCCCTGAGGCTTCTATGACAGATAAATTGGCCGAACTTAAGGTCAATTTTTCAAAAATTTGCTCCAATGGGCTTAAGTTCCTTCCTTCCATTCATACAATTTAAAGGAGTGCTAAAGCGAGCTCTCTTGCGTGCGCCAATGATGTTTTTGTGCAACATGAAGTTTTCAGCGTCTAGTCGAAAAAATCTTCGAGCTGTCTATCGAAAGACAACATGAAATCGATCGTCTCAAGGTAGGGACGATTCATGATAAAGATATAATTAAACATCAGAACAATGAGATCTCGGTGTTGACAGCAAAGCTAACCGAGGCAGAAAAGAGTGCCAAAGAAACATTCGAGGCAGTTAGTCGTCTAGAAGCGGCTCACGAAAAGGAGCTGGATGCTTCCCTCAATCGCAGCGGTGCGTTTGCTTTGAAAAAAGATATGCTACAAAAAGAGAAAAACATTCTGGCATGCCGCGTTGAGGAACTTGAAGAACTCCTTAAAAAAGAGGAGGAAGAGAAACTCGAAGTGCAGAAGGAGTCGCAAAGATATTGCGAAGATACCGTCATAGCTCGAGGACTGAAAATTAAGCTTGACGAGCAACTTGCTTAGATTGAAGTCCTCAAGGAAGAGGCAAGAGAAGCGGGCTGCAATGACGTTACAGAGCAGATTGAGGCCCAGTTAGAAGATGCCAAAGAAGCTGGTCGAAATTAGATTAAGGACATGTTCGATCCTTTGATCGTAAAATATAATACTAAAGTCCTAATCCATCGCGATGTAAGTTTTCTTAGAGAGGATATCTTGAATTGCTCATCCAGGCTTGAGAATACATTGTTGAAATGAAGAAGAAAGCTCTCGGTGAAGCTGATTTAGACAAAGAGAAGCTGGTACGGGAGATTCTTCGCGGGATGAACCTCTAGACCTTGTTATTGCGAGACTCCGATACTTTGATATTCTAGCACCCTTCGGTAACGGGAAAAACATTGTTGGGTCTTCGGAGTCTGATCCCAAAGGTTCCCTTTCTCTTCAAACGATCGGAGTGTCAGTTTCTCTTGGTCCGGGACAGGATCTGAGTTATGATTTGGACAGACCCGGCTATCAATCAAAGGTGCTGACTCCTATTCTAGAGGGGAGCACCCCGGCGACAACTGAAAGTCAGCCGGACACAGGTATCCTGCTTTATTCTCCATTATTTAAGAGATTTCGTTCCTCATGCCCAATAATCATGAGCTTATTTTCTTGTTCCCACGAATCTGCAGGTCTTTGGGGTCCCAGCCAAACTCTAGGAAGCGATGTTGCCGTGGAGCAACAATCGACATCTACTGACATTCCGACGGCCACCTACATTCTAAGGCCTGATGCTCAAATTATCGGAGCACTTGATGATGAAAAAGCCGATGACCCGCCCTTGTCGGATGATCGGATGACGTGATTACTGGCGCCACCGAACATACCGATGAGCTTAGCTTAAAAGCGCATCGAGAGAGAGGAGCCATTGAAGAAAGAAGCTAAGACCGAACCCGTTGATGTGGACATTGACGATCCAAATCTCGTCCCATGACAAGTCATTCCACATGGCGGGTCGGTTCTCGAAGAACTCCCTCCAACCTTTGAGAGCTCACCTGCCAAGGGTGACAAATGATCAAAAAGAAGAACAGGCGGAAGCTCAGGTGGCGCCACTTCAAAAGAGAAAAAGAAATAGCCGCCACTTCGGCTCAGTTTGTACATAGCTTGTATAACTGCTTTTCTCTTTTTGTTGGCCATGACTGTGTGGGTAAGGCCCCGCTTTTGAATAAACTTATACCATAATTTTCAAGTTTAATATGCAAATAAAAGTTCTTTGTTTTCTGTCGAACTCTTATATGAATTTCGTCCAAGTAGTCGAGCTATTACTTTTCCATTCAATGTACTTGTTATTCGTTGCTAGTTAATTAGGACAATCGTCCATTAATTTTTACTCAAGGCCTCCATGTGGTCAAGGCCTTAAGTTATCAAACACCGGGCTCGAGCCCTAGTGTTATGCCATCGGATTCAACGGTTTAAGTGATTACACTTCTGCCCCCAGTCTCGGGTCAGCGGAGTTAGACAGTGGATGATCAAACTCCATCGTTAGCGAGTTTTTATTTCTCTTGTCGGTTTCAGGTCTAAGTCTATGGAATAGTGAGTGGTCGAACCGCACTCATCTATTTGTTTATACTCATATCCGCACCCTGTGGATAAGAGTTAGTTGGCGGGTGGTTGAATCGCACCAAAGTCCGGGGTTTAACTTAGCGAGTGATTGGTCGCGTCACAATCGCTTTTGCTTCATCTATGTCCTATCGCTCGGTGGAATTAATTTGATTATTGGATGGTTGAGTCTCATCCATTCCTTGTTAAATATTTCGTCCATCGGGTTATGAGCGAGAATTCTCATATGAACGGTCGGACCATTCTCATTTTGTTTAGTTCAATCGTGAACTTATGTAATCGGCTAGCTTCAAACTTTGGGAACCTGCTCGGACATATCAATATTAGTTAGTTGGGTATCGTAACCAATATGTAATGCTACAGCAATCACGGATATGAAAGAAATTTAAAACTTTATTTGCCAAATGGGAAGAATGACATAATTTGTCTTATTACATACTTGGACAAATCAAATGCTAAAGAAAATTAGGAAATTGAATACAACTAAACGAAAAAGAATAAATTAAGTGAAATAGCGTCGTAAACACTCCCTATTTCACGCTCTTGGGAGTGTGATGCCATCAACAGTCGCTAGCTTGAAAGTTCCCTCTCCAAACCTCTGTTCAATGACATATAGTCCTTCCAAGTAGGATTTATGCGTGGCGGGGAATGAAAGACCCGTTTTATGATGAGATCGCCGATTTCAAAGGTTATAGGTCGGACTTTAGTGTTACAGTATCGGGCGACTCGGTGTCGATGTGCAGCTGCCCTCAAGTCAGCTTCTTCGGCTTCTCATCTACTAAGTTTAGAAATTCTAAAAGGAGATCTCTATTCGTTCTGGGATCGTAGTAGGTTACCCGATGAGAAGAGACTTCGAGTTCTACAGGAATGATGGCTTCGGAGCCATAAGCAATACTGAATGGAGTATGGTCAGCCGCGGACTTATGGGTGATCTGTAAGCCCATAATGTTGTTGGGAGTTCATTCACCCATTTGCCTCTAGCATTTTCCAAACGCTTCAGAATGAACTTTATGATTTGTTCATAGCTTCAACTTGTTCATTTGCATGAGGGTGAGCAACAGCCACAAATCTCTTCTCGATATGATGTCGGCGGCAGAAGTCTTTGAATTCAGCGCCGTCGAATTGGATTCTATTGTCAGTTACAATGGTTCGTGGAAGGCCAAAATGAAAGATGATGTTTCGGACGATGAAGTTGATTACTTTCTTTGTCGTGATCGTGGCTAAAGGTTTCACGTCAGTCCATTTGGTGAAGTAATCTATGTCCCATATGACAAATGACCATGGACTGACCATTTGTGTAATTTCCATCGGTGGAGTTCTCGGAACTTTGGCATACATTAGGCACTTGGCACATCGTCTAGCGTAATCGGCAACATCTCGGTTGACAGTCGGCCAACAATACCCATAACAGAGTATTTTATTTGCTAGGGTTTGTCCCCCAGTGTGATCATTACATCCCACTTCATAAACTTCCTTTAAGAGTCATGTTTTACTTCATCATGAGCGATACACCAGAGCAGGAAACAGAAAACTCTTTCTATGCATGACTCCTTCCTGAATGACATACTACGAAGCTTTGCAAAGGACTTGTCGTCTTTCATTCCTCCGTTCGTGAATGACTTCCTGTAGCAAATAGTTTTTAATTGGAGTCATCCATGACTTCTCAGGCTCCGTATCTAGTGCCTAGTTGATTTCTGTCTGCTTTATGCTCGGAGCGTCTAGTATTTTGACTGGAACCAAGCCCATCTATTGTGCATCCCCGATGCTACAAATTTTACCAATGTGTTAACCTCTTTGTTTTGATCTCGGAGAATGTGCGTGATGTCATAATATTTAAAGCCAATTAATAGCTCTTGGACTTGGATAAGGTACGGAGCAAGTCGTTGTCCTTTAGCTTGGTAATCTCTCCTGACTTGGTATACCACCAACCGTGAATCGTAAAAGACTTCAAGAGATTTTATCCCCAGTTTTCTGGCAAGTTTGAGTCCAATAATCAGAGCTTCATACTCAGCTTCGTTGTTTGTTCCCGGGAAGTTAAGCTTCAAAGTATAGCAAATTGATTGATCCTCTGGAGTTACTAGCACGATTTCATCTCCAGAACAACGATCATTGGATGTTTCATCCATATCCATTTTCCACCAAATGGTAGGGGCTCCACAGCTCATCGGAAGATTATTTTGTGCAGTGAATTTTGCTATAAAGTCCGCCAACGCCTGTCCTTGGAAGGCTCTCCAAGGGAGATAAATGATGCCGAATTGACTCGGTTCGATGTTTCACTTGAGTAACCTTACAGACGTCTCAGGTCGCTGTAGGACCTGTTGTAACGGCTGGTCAGTTAAATGTTGACAGGATGAGCTTGAAAATAGGGGCGGAGCTTCCGTGAAGCAATCAACAAGCAATGCGCCAATTTCTTTATATTCAAATAGTTTCTTTTAGCTACTGTTAATCGTTTGCTAACATAGTAGACCGTTTTTAAATTCGATTCTCCTCGTGAAGCAGTGCGACACTTAAAGCATGCACTGACACGGCCAAGTAGATATACAAGTCTTCGTGATCCATCAGCTTCGACAAGATGGGGACCTCTCTAAGTGGTTCACCAAAGCTTGGAACGCATCTTCACAATCCTGCATCCATTAAAGTTCATTTTCCCTCTTCTAATCAAATCGAAGGAAGGAATGCATTTATCAGTGGTTTTGGAAATAAATCGACTTAGGACAGCGACCTTCCCATTTAGACTCTGTACTTGCTTGATGGTCTTCGACACTTGGATATTACGAATTGCTTGAATCTTCTCGGGATTAGCTTTGATTCTGCGGACATTGACGATGAAACCCAAGAACTTTCCTGACGCAACGCCAAAAGAACACTTCTGAGGATTGAGGATTGATCTTCATTTTGTAATATCGGAGGATATCGAATATTTCTGCCAAGTCTCTAATGTGGTCGCTTGATCGTCGTGATTTCACGAGTATATCTTCATCGTATTTCAATCCGATCTTTAAACTTCTGTTGATTAGGCGTTGATTGGTTGCTCCAGCATTCTTCAATCTAAATGACATTACCACATAGCAATACAACCCAACATCGGTAATGAAGCTGGTGTGCTCCTGATCGGAAATGTGCATCGGGATTTGGTTATATTCAGAATACGCATTCACGAAAGATAGCAATTCATGTCCTGATATTGAGTCTACCAGCTGGTCGATTCTTGGAAGGAGAAAATGTCTTTCGGGCACGCCTTGTTCAAGTTCGAGTAATCAACGAATGTCTGTCATTTTTCATTCATCTTTCTCACAAGTACATGATTATATACTCATTTAGGGTAGAAGGCGTCGCGAATAAAAGCACTGTCTTTGACTCCATCTACCTCCTCTTTAAGGATAGCAGATCTCTTCGGATCCATGCTACGTCTTTTCTGTTTCATCGGGATATGCCTAAGGTCGATATTTAATGCGTGGCTCGCAATGGCGGACGGGATCTCACACATGTTCGAATGAGTCCAAGCGAAAACGTCAAGATTCACTCGGAAAAAAGCAACAAGTTCTTTCATCATCGGGGGGCTAAGCTGTGATCTGATCTTTAGGACCGTGATCGGTCGTCGTGGTTGACCGTAATGTCAATCGTCAGCTCAGCCGGTGCAATCTTGGTCTTTTTGGGCTCCTCATCGTCATCACTCGGATGACCGGATCTATGTCTTTATAGAACCGACTGTGGCGTCCGAGCCAAGGTCCGGACCCAGGCGCTGGTTGTCAATCTTCGACGGTTTCGGTGCAGAGAGACTTGTCCACACCCTAACCTTTCTCTTTTCGTTGAGCGTTTCTCAATTCAGCTGCATAGCACTATAGCAGGCTCGTCCGGTCGTCTGATCACCACGCACAACTCCAACACCGTTATCAGTTGGGAACTTCAAAGTCAAACATCATGGGGCAAGAACCGCTCGAAATTCAGCTAGGGTTGGTCGTCCAGAAAAGCATTGTATGAGGAGTCAACATCCAAGACAACAAATGGTATAATCCGCACTCTCCTACGATCACCTTCTCCCAACTCCACGGGCAATTCGACATATCTGACAGCTTCGGTCGCAACACCGTTAAAGCCATGAATGCGGGCTTTAGACGGTTTCATGTCCTTGGCTTCCATCCTCATTTGATCGTAAACCTTTTTAAAAATTATATTTACGGAATTTCCACAATCAACCAAAATTCTCCTCACTAAGGCGGTGCCGATCATAGCCGAAATGACCATTGAGTCGATCGTCGGTGCTTCTACCTTGTTTGCATCTCTGTTTCTGAACAATGTCATTTGCCATTGTACGTTGCTGTTTTGCTGAAGCTCTATCTTTTATACTCGAACAACATTCAAAATTCATATGCTTGATTGGCTAGCATAACGCTCAATTTCATGTTAACTCTTATCAACTGGATGCGGTTCTCCGACTATTGTATTGATTACTAATCTTCCATCAGTTCGTAGGCTCCTTGGCCTTGTGCGGAGCTTGTCCTCGGTTGCGGTCAGATGTCCCCTGTTTGCTATCCTGCAGGGCTTTGACAAACTACTGTAACTTTCTTTCTCGAATCAGTTTCTCGATGTAGATGCTTACACTCATTCGTGTTATTTCCATGGCATTTGTGGAACCAACAATATTTTGCAGTCCGCTTCTGCTTCTCCGTTGATTCCTTCGGAGATGGCTTCCTGTACTGCATGGTATTGCAAGTAGCCAAATAGACGTTCTCTAGAGATGTATTTAGTAGTGTGTATGTATCATGTATTGAAATCAGTCTCTTTTAGAATTTATTTTTTGTTCACGGTTCCGATGACCGCCTTTTTTTTGTTGATTCGGTTTATTTTGGACATTCACTTAAACTTTTCCAGAACTATCAGCAAAGTGCATCACTGCAATGTTACTCTACACTCCTCTACTTGGTCCCACAACATTCTTCTTCCTAGAGCATCTAGCTTTCTCTTTCCTCAAATACTGAACTGCTTTTGCATAGAAACGTTCCAATGTTGCGGGTGGTTTGTCAACTAACCAATCGTCAAGTCAGATTCCGGATCAATCCCTCTCGTTACCACAATCAATATTGAATGGTCATTCGGGTTACTGACTTCTGTGACAGCTGTATGAAATCGCTTCAAATAATCTTTCAGTGATTCTCCCGTAGCTTGGATCACACTGGATGGGGACATCACACCTTTGGGGCGAATTGCATGCATTAGGAACTGTTCCACAAACTTTGTTGCTAAATCGTCAAATCTAGAGATTGACCGCGGGGGTAATCTTGTAAATCACACCGTCGCTATGCCAGAGAAAGCAATAGAAAAACATCTATACTTGGTTGCATCATCAGCTCGTGCGAAATCCATCAGCCATTCATATCTCATGATGTGCTGCTTGGGGTCGGTTTTTCCCTTGTAGGCAGACATTGATAGCATGCTGAACCTCCTTGGATACTCCGCATGTAAGATATTGTCGGTGAACGAGGTATGGCTTCTAAAGATGCCCCAATCATCATTGGTTAAGCTTTAGCTCTCCCTCACCAGCTGTCTAACCATAGCCAATAAGTCCGACTTTTGGATAATTGGAGTCAAGCGGTGGTCGTGTTTCATCTCATGTGAATGGTGCGGTCGATGTCTACGGGTCGTTTCATGCCTTCTTAGCTCAACATCCTCTTGATGTATATCATGTACGTTCGCTTCATCGTCATTCCAGGGAGGTAACTGGTCTGCATACATCTGAACTCTAGCATCCAAATCAATCGCAGCAGCTCCAGTTTGTGCTCCAACATAAAGGGGCATGTTTCCTCCTATGGAGGAGGGATCGGCATCGATCCCTATAGTGGGATCGACACCGATCCTCATAGAGAGATCGACGCCGGTTGGTCTCCACAAACCAAGTTGATTTTCCTATTGATGTCTAGATGCTTCTGCGTGATATCCGTCAATTCTGCAACTTCTACGTCTGTGATAATCATCTGACGAACTAGAACTCTCCGATATAGAATAAAAGGTTGGGTCCGTCCTAGCTTTCCCACGCTGTTGCTGACTGAGCTGGTTCATTAGATTGATATTGGTTTGAATCTACTTATTCAATTGTCGGCGGCTATCCACTAGCTCTTTGGTCAGATTCTGAAAATAAGCTCTTATGATTGAATCAGCCGGATTCTGGACATCAACCGGATTTGATAGCATTCACTTCTACTGGTAGATTACCCGGACCTTCTTGTTGGATGTTAGTGTTCTCGTTTCCTTCTGTGTTTTGAGATGTAGATCTGGTGTTTCTAACCATTGTTGATAGTTCTTCTTAGACTTTTGCAAATCTGAATAGAACGAATAAGCTTCTTGAAGATAATTTCGGATCTCTTCGGGGGATTTATACAATCCAGTAGCAATAAGGGATCCAAACAGGGCTAAGAATCTAACTCTCAGCGAAAGCATCAAAATGTTTGCATCAAAATTTAGCGCAAACACCCAATAGAGAGTTTGTAGAAGAATAAATGAAGAATCTAAAATGAAAACAGAGGAAATAAGCAATTAAATAGAAGAAAATTAAAACAATAACGGGAATCAACGTTTTATAGTAGTTCGGCGTTGTTTGCCTATGTTCACTTTGAATAGATAGCTTTATTAATCACTTTGTAAGCCGAATACAATAGGGATCAGATGGAAATCCTTAGTTACTGTAAAGTACAAAGCAATTAGCAGCATAAAGGTCCCGAAAATGAATAACCAAACCTGTATTTATATGCGAAAATGGTGAAATATCTCCCTGAAAATTCGACAGAAGGATTTTCAAAACCATATGGACCATATGAGGAATCACATGACCCAAATCTCAAGGAATAAGGACCGACGTCGATTCCTATTTTGGAGAAACTTGAGGTGCGATCCATGTGGTAACTTCCACATGTTGTAATATGTTTAGCTTCCAAGTTTCATGACAATTGGATTAGTAGAACTTGAGTTATTACTTAATCTTTGCTTCAAAGTGATTTGTTTTTTGATTTTAGCCGATCCCTATTGAGGGAAGAAGATCGATTCCTCTTGCTTCATCTATTTAATGTGCGATCCCTAGGATAGACTCCTTAGAGTTTTCACTTTTTGCTCGCAAAATTTCATATGCGTTGGACTTATCGATCTTGAGATATTGATTGTTTTCCATTGACTTGCACTTGCTTAGCTGAAATATGCCGATCCCTATGTTGAAGAATGATTATAACCGATCCGTCCTCTATGTTGAACTATTTTCCATACTTCGAACATTCTGCATTGCATATCTCTCAATTCCGTTTAATCACGGCTTTATATTACCATTTGTACTTGACTTTTGAACCCCACAATCATCGGTTTGGACTTACTGGCCTTGATGACAATCGAATCTAACTTGTTGGATCAGTTTGAATATAGCCGGATCAAAATGCCGGTTAAAGCTATCATTTTCCGAATGTTAAGGCACGAAAAATTAACATGTCATCCTCGAAAATGGTTGAGTGACAGATTCAACTAATTCTAAACAAAAACAAATTAATCACTTCTAAATAATTTTGCTTTTTCATTTTGTCATTTTCATAACTGTCAAACTGTTCTTTTTGATAATTTTGATGGTCTTTTCAGATGTGCCAATCTTGAAAAATGTGAAAACTCGATCGAACACTCATAAATGACTATTTCAGCTCGTTTAGCGGACACTTTTTTGAAGAAAAAAAGAACTGAACTATTACTTATCCAATGTATTTATTTATTTATTTATAATGCTCAAGTCATCTTGGGTTTGTTAATACTCACTAAAATTATGAAAATTCACTTTAGAAATAATGAAACTACTAATTTAGATAGGTCTGAATCAAATTGAACTATTTAATTTTGAAAAGCTTGACCTTTTTTTATGTCTTGTCACTTTCGGGGGTTCAATGTGCGGAAAGAATGGATAAATTAAAGCTACTCCAATAAACTTACTACCAAAATAGGATGGTTTGCAATAGGCTAAGCAGCCAACTTAACATTTTCTAACTTCAGGAATTATGCCCAACTCATAGTACTGAATTTCTCTACATTACTGCTATGAGTTGCACTATATATTGTGCTTTCATAGATAACTTGTAGCTGCGCTCAACAAGAGATAGAAAAATGTTTAATTGGCTGCTGAGTAGGTACAAACTATCATATATTGATAATAAGTTTACAAACCAATCTATGTTTTACAGGTTTTTTGAAGTAGCTTATATGTAAAATTTATCCAAAAAATGGAAGTTAACTAGAAAACATATATTTATTTTTGCACTCCTTGGATTCTATGTCATTTTAGATGTGTGCTAACATTCACCAAAACAATTTGTTTTCATATGTCAGTTCAAAAGCGATATGATAATCAGTCGGCACGTTTCTGATAAACACAATAAATTATTTATCATCAGAGGTTTTTTGATCCATTTTATTTTTAAGTCATCCTTAATGTACTCTAATTCTTACAAATATAAACTGGCGACTCATAAATCGGCTAATTTTGATCATTTTTAGAAAAAAGAAGAAGAGCAATTTTAAACTTTCTTCGTTTTTTCTAACGGTTTGTTATGTCCTTCTTCTTACAACTGAACGAGTAAATAAACGAAGCAAACTTGTAAAACGAATCAAAAAAGGAAAAACAGATATGTCATGATAAAGAAAATGCACAAAATGCATAAAAAGTAGGAAGAAATGTCATGTTTTACAAATTCAATCCAGTTTAACAGGTAAAATTTTGTACAGTAGTAAAAAATTTATAGCTGAATCAACTTTGCAGAGAAATAATATATATTTTAGAATACAATACACATTTTGTTATTCTAAGAACAAATGTGCAATGTTTACCATTGTTTTTTATATAGAACGTGAAATCCGGAACTAGGATCATATTTTAAAAAGTTCATATTGAAAATTTGAAATTCTCAAGCAACCGGAATTTGAAATCTTTAATTTTAGCTAATACTCATGAAAAAGGGCAAACTATTGTATGTTGGTTGTTCTTTTGATATTTTTTCATGTTTTATGTCATTTTCGGTTAGTCAAATTAGAGAATTTTTATGATGTCTCTTTTGTTTTCTATCATTTTTGAGTATTTTGATAATTTATGTCATTATCAGATTATCAATATTTACTAAAATAAAATTTGGAAATCATCTCAAAAATCGTAAAATGACCAGTTTAACTATTTTCCATGGTTTGAGGTTTCGGCCAAAATAGCGAAATTTCGGCCACCTCGGTTTGGTTTAGTGGTCTCGGGGACGAACCTAGCAAAAACCCGGTTTCGGTTGGAAAGAGATTTTTTTTGTTTTTTGTTTTTGTTTTTTGAAATAGTTGATCGAAAATTATACACCTTGAACTTCAATATCGTCATCGACTTCAGTCGAATCTAATTTCATCGTCTTCAATCTCATCGTCGACTGTCCTTTTGATTCTTCTGTGCCCTAACTTTGAATTCGAGAGGGAATCTCTTATGTTCCCCAGCTTTGAATTCGAGAGGGACTCTACGTTGAATTGAAGCAGTTTTTTCTACTGTATTGATTTTTTGTTTCAATGTTTGCCATAGCTTCAAAAATGAAATGAAGTTGACAAAGATGAGACTGAAAGAAGAGGAAATATGTGGCTGGGCTGTTATGTGGGTTAGTCCTTTCAGTTCTGTGATTGGACTGTATATTTAAATTGACTTTCTTTAGCTTATAAGTTCAATTTAGCTCATTTCAAATTAGTTTAAATTGAAAATTGTATATTTCTTTAAATACTGTATTTTGCGTTTTATTTACAACTTTTATCATTGCATTTTCTTTATAAAAATATATATCCATATCCGAAACCAGGACCGAAACCTAAACTTCCGAAATTAATCGAAACTGGAAAATTTTCTAATGACCGAAACCGAGTTATCAAACCTTGCTATTTTCTTAACAATAGTGAGCTATTTAATTTTAAGCGTTTCTTGTTTTCTTATATTTATCGTCGATGTGCTCTTAAAAAAGCATGGAAAAGGTCGTCTTAGACAATCATCAATTGGATTATTCTTATTCAAAAAACATTTCAACATTTTTGACGTTTTAAGTCGTTTTCTTTGTGTTAATACTTTATACGTGCTAGAGTTTGCCTCAAAAATCACAAACTAATAGTTTTTATTTCTAAATGTTTTTCAGCTTTTTTATGTTTATATATCATTATCATTTTATTTTAATGTTCCGACACTCCTAGAAAACTAGAAAAGCCAACCTGAATTCATACATCAACACATTTTCAAGCATAAACGGGTAAATTTATTGTTGGATGTATTCTGATATTTTTTGATGTTAAACATCGTTCTTGTTGTGCTAGGACTAAATATGCAGAATGTCATTTTCCACGTACTGATACTCATGAAAACATAGGAATTTAGATTCTAAAAACCATAAATTAATCGGTTTCATCTTTAAGTGTTTTATGGCTTCTTCTACTGCAGCATCACAGGGAGCAATTCTGAGGAATTGCCATTCTAATATCCTGAATAACTCTGCCATCATTTGTCTTTCCCTTCTTTGGCTGCCTGAAAAATCTCAAAGAGACTGATTGATGTTCCGTTGGTTTTTCAAATGTTTATATCATATAAATGTTCCAATACTCATGGGAAATTAGAAAAGTCAACTTGAGTTCGTAAAATGAATAATTCAGCACATTTCTGAACAAAATGTATAATTTACCGTTGAATGTATTTTGACAATTTTTGGTGTTATCGTTATTGTCGTGCTACTCACCAAAAAAATGTGAATAAGTAAACTTAAAATCATCAGTTGACTAATTATACCCATTCTAAGATATTTATGTTCTAAAAAATTTTCCTGAAAAATATTTTATAACATATTATGTTATAGTTTGTGTGATATTCAAAATATGAAAAGTCATTTTTAAAGCATAAATTGAATTATTATTTTTATACTCAAAATATGTTATCCTGTTCATATGAATTTTGCAGAAAGCCAATGCTGAATAAAACCGATCAAAGCAAAAATAATAAAACGGAACAGTGCTTCAGTTTTATTCTTGTTATTCACATTTGACCACAAGTGAAAATAATTGCATGTGGTACATACAGTTACATATATTTGTCTGTGATGCTGATGTTACATTATTTCAGGTCTGTCAAATTTGACCTCAGATCCAAGGAGAGCGATCAGAAAAGGTGCTTTGGAAGTTTTATTTGATATTCTTAAGGACCATGGAGATCTTTTCTCGCACTCATTCTGGTCCAATATCTTTGAATCAATCATCAATCCCATGTTCCAGAAAATCCACTACATGCTTGACCAATTCACAATGTCAAAGAGCTCAAGCAATCTTGAGGATAATTCATGGAACCCTGAAACTACTTCAATAGCAGCCCAATCCTTGGCAGACTTATTCATAAACAAATTTGATACATTGCACCCTCAATTTCAGAATGTTGTATATAATCTAACTAGCATCATAATAAGCCCTCATCAACAGTACTCTCAAATAGGTGTGTTTGTGTTGTTACATTTGATGGATTGTATTGGGAAAAGGCTATCAGAAGGAGAGTGGAGAGAGGTCTTGTTGCTCTTGGAAAAAGCAAATGCTTTCTCGCTGTCTGTTTATTTGAGAATTGTTGATGTTATGTGTAAAGTTGATGTACCCAAAAGCATTCAAGGTCATTCGGATGTTGAATGCTATTCAGATTTTGAGGGTGAGGGTGATAATATGGAGGCAGCATCTTGTACTGTTATCAGACTGTCTGGTCACGTAGCTGTGCAGCTCTTAATTATAAAGGTATGTCTGGTTTTATATCGATGTTAAGGTTGTGCGTGCGTTTTTCTTCTTCTTTTTCTTTTTTCGGACTGGAAATGCTAAGTTTAGATATGAACATACTCAACAAGCCCATTGGTTTCTTATAAGTCACTACATAACTATCAAAACTCATCATCAATTTCATCGTTTTTCCCCAGTCATAATGATTGGGGTCGATCACATGAATTATCTTATGAGTCATGAGGTTAAAGTTATTCTCATGTTAATTTACATCTATCCTTTTATCTCTTTTTTTTAATGTAAATATTATCTTCTTTCTTCCCAGGCGAGTCATTCCTTCTAGGTATGTGTACATACCATCTAAATCTACTTTTTCTACTCCTCATTTGTAGATGTCACTTCAAGCTTCAAGCTTCTCGCTCTTTCATTTGAAACTCTATCCTTTTTAGTATTTTCAATCGTGCTCCTTAGCATTCTCAGTTCTCGTACTGTTAACCTAGCTTCTTGTTTCATTTTTAGAGACTAATATTTTGCTTTGTATAATGTAGTTGGGTCTATGACGTGTTGCCAAATTCAGCTCCTCGGTAATGGAAAAGGTGTTGGTAGTATTAGCAATAGGCTAATTGGTTGTGATAGCAATGTGAATGACCACTTTACTGTCGAAAGAAAACATTTTGTGCGTGTGCACGCGCGTGCGTGCGTCCGTGTCCGTCCGTGTGCGTGCGCGCGTGTGTGTAAACAAGAATGATACTTAGTTTAAGCAGGACACACATTTCGGTATCTCAAGGGATAGAAACCAAAACCTCTAGAATCAAAATTTAGAGATCTTAGCACTTGAGCTAGTGAAACTTGACTAGGTTATGTTATACATCATCATTCCCTCAAAAGAAGCAACTTGTGGACTTTTAACAGCTACTGACCAATCATGAGATTAGCAATAAATGTAGAACAATCATAAATCGTACGTGTGGAGTTTGACCGACTTAGCAGCTTCTACTAAAAGAACCATCTTAAATATGCATCATTTGGTAATATCTGTTGAAACTGTTCTAACTTCATACTTTTTTATCTAACAGGCCATCACAAAACTATATGAGGTACATCACGAATACTTTTCAGTACACACCATTAAAATCATCTTGAAAATTCTGTCATCAATGGTATCTCATGCAAGTGAAGTAAACTCCAACACAGACCTACAAAAGAAATTGAAAAGAGCTTGCTCCATATTGGAAATCACATACCCTCCAATAGTTCTACTCGAAAAGGAATCCTACTCAAATTACCTCAAACTTTTGGACATTTTACTAAATAGCAGTCCTATTTCCGGAGAGCTTGCTATAGAAACCCATCTAGTTACTACTTGTGTCAAAATATTGAAACTATACTTAAAACGTGCAGAATTTGAACAAAATAAACTATATCATTGGACGCTTCCTTTGGGTAGAAGAAAGAAGGCGGAACTATTAGAGATGACACCTTTACTCGTGTTAGCTTTAAATGTGCTAGGTGGTTTGGAGAATAAGTTGTTTAGAAGGAATTTGCCATGCTTTTTTCCTTTGTTGAGTAAGCTTGTTTGTTGTGAACATAGCTCGGGAGAAGTACCAAAAGCTTTGTATGATATTTTTCAGATGTCTATAGGGCCAATAGTTTTGAATATATAGTGCTTTGTCACCTTGTAAATCCTTATTTTGATCCACTGATTATAATTTTGATGCACTAAATTTTATAGTGAATGATAATTCTACACCAGTTTGTTATGCGTTGTTGCCAAAAGCTGATACTGATGGCAGTTGTGATACTTCACAATTATTGTATGTTTAACAGGTGAGTTTGTCCAACTTTTTTTTCATGTTTTCAAGCAATGAGATTTTGGTGTAGAATCTAAAGCTTCTGAAATGTTCATATTTGCGTCTATCTAATTTGCTACGTGTTAAATTGACTTCTACACATCATCGGTTTTTACTTGGTTGCATTTTGTTTGGAGAATAGTTACTGTACGATTTTTTTATTTTGTGCAACTCATGCTTACTGCTAACAGTTTTTGGTAAATGATTTGCACGCATTCTTGTTCGCTGCTACCGCAACAGGTGAAAAATTCAACCTGTGATGAAATAGTTGAGCAAAAAAGCTGGATGCACGCAAGTAAAAAAGCTGAATACATAACAGCATTCCTTGCTTATGTATTTATAAGTTCAAACTTCATAAGATTTGATACTCGTTATTGTAGTTTTATTCTACAAGATTAATCCGATAGTTTTGAATAAATTTATTACTTAATTATGTACACACACACAACGTTATATGTTACATCTAACAAGTGACCTACAAATTACAAATGATAAAAATATAGACATCAAAGCAGAAATGCTATAGCTAACATATTTACAACACAACTTTTTACAGACGTAATGTGCTAATATTAACAATCGCTAAATGTTTCCAAATTCCAACTTGAATATTCATCAAACCTCTGTGCACGGGAAGAATGTTTCAGTTTTCTCCATCATGAATCATGGTAATTACTGAACGCAACAATGAATATAATTAGAGCAATGAATTATATATGAAAAATATAAACAAACATAAAATTATGGATAATAAAACCTCTAGAATGTAAATATGATAACATGCAAGGCTAAAGATAAGCATGCAGGGATGCCTTTCTTGGTCCTGCTACAATCTAAGGATACCTGCAACATACAGAACAAAGCATAATATACCTGTATTAAGTAAATATAGGAAGAAAACGTAATGAACATAAGTGTGCAAACACCTCAACATGTGTTTTGCCATATTTCATCTGTATTCAAGTTGTTTGGTCTGAACCACCACCTGAATTGAATTGTGAAGGAACAACGAATCGTGGTGGACGAAACTCAGCCCCTAAATAATCAATAAATAAATTATTTAGATGAATGAATATGATAGAAGAAAACTGATGACAAAGCATGAACTGCTCTCGTTTGTAATTTTGCGCACTGAATATACAAATATCAAAGCTCAAAAGGATGTCTACTATAATCATGTACAAGAACTTTATATATTTCATATGCTCTGTCTAATATAAGGCTAGAGCAGCGTTAAACTGGGACCAAACATGCACTATTAGCCCTTATCATATGCATTGCACATATTTGAGAACATATACTAGCTAAACAAAACAGAACGATGAAGGAAAATTCAAACAAAATAAGGCACTTTTTTTTTTCTTTTTCTTTTTTACTTTTGGGGTAGCATTTCGTAAAATGAAAAAAAAACACGCGTGCGCACGCACGCACGCAATACACGCACATACATGCACATACATACATATGCACATACATATATTTGAAAGTGATTTTTGAGTTGGTTTGCCATTATTTATTTTTTTCAGAAAAAAAAAGAACCTACTGAGAAGTTATGCTGTCAAGGGCGCAGCTGAGCGCCGCTTAGGCGCTGGTTGGCAATTCTAGAGCTACGGTTTCTTTCTTTTGGCGCTTTATTCTGCCCCTTGTCTGAGACGCCGTCTGAGCGTTAAGTTTTTTTTGGGACGCTAAGAAAATAGACATTTCTGGTTTGACTTATTTTTTTACTTTGACAAAATTAATTATAATTATACCAAAACAACTTACTTATTTTGTTTATTTATTCAAGTTCTTCATCTTCTAATATAGTTTTAAAATTTACTTATGTTTTATATATTTCATATCATATCAAAATATATAAAAGATCATTCATTAGTGTTCTTTTTATAATTCGAAATAAACTTGAAATTTTCATGTTTTCCAAAGCTAGCTTAATTAATTTTGTGGTTCGAAAAAATAAATATACAATAATAATTATTTACTAACTTTTCACTTCTTTGAAACATGACTTTAATGGTTCTACCTTTCACTTTCTTATTCCATTAATTTTTAAATTCCGTTTCAAATATTTTTCGAATATGACCTGGAGTATTCTACTAAATTTAAAACTAAATTATTCGATATTATTGTGGTTTTTGACGTCACGATTATTAAGTACATAAATATTTAGTTATTGTTATGGCATAAATTTCATTAGGTATAAGTTTTATTAATGCTGTAAACTATAAAAGGATTTTGTTCTTTTTTTTTTTAGTTTATTGACAATAAACTTTAATTGTGTTCGTATATATCACCCATATTACACTAATAAATACTAATGATCTAATCTACACAAATTGAGTTTCTCATTATATGTAGTTACTATTTTTATTACTACTTAATGAAAACTTATTTTGGATCAATTTATGTAGCAAACGCTTATTGTCGTCCGGGCTCCGCCTGGACTCCACTGGAATTCTAAAGACATTGTTAGCGCCTCACGGTTCGCTACGCCTCGAACAACATAGCAGATAAGTAAAATAGTTTTGGACTTTACGCTTTGACTTGGACCGCATAACCTCTGGGCCGGCCCTCGTATGAAATGTAATGACTACCACAACACTTTGGCACTTTAGAACTTAATTTTAGATGCCTATAGGATCCTTCCAAACGAAGGTGCAGGTAAATTTCATAATTATCCACTGGTACCTCATTAATGATGGTAATCAGAGAAATAGTTCATCATAGGTAGAAGAAAAAGAAAACCTGAAGGATACATAGCCTGAGTAGTGGGCCGAGGGGATCCAACACCATTGACATTGGGCCCACCAAGTCGCATATGGTGCTGACCTGGCATTGTGTAGCCCTGAAGTGGTGGTGCATAGTTATGGCCTATAGGCACAGATTGTGGCCCATATGGATACACAGCTGCATTTTCTGCACTTGGCACACTGTAAAACTGAAGATATTGCTGCATTGTATATGGACTGTACGCATTCTGCAACACAGTAACATCTTGATTAGTATGTGAGTGCATGTGTATATTCTTTGATTTACACACATAGGTTTCCGAAGTTTATGACCTGTGGGTACATGTATTCAGGTCCATACGGTGCAAAACTGCAATATGAAAAAAGAGAGCTCTCAAAAAGTTGATTACTTGTTAGAGATGAGTACCAAACTTAAATAACTTGTCAAAGACAAGACTGGCATGTAAGCTCTTCCTTCCAATGCATTATTATTATAACATAATAATAATGCTAATAAGCATACATGTGCAAACCCCCTCACCCCCACCCCCACCCCCAAACACACACACAAAAACAAAACAAACCACCCCTTCAATGCACGAATAATCACTGACATCTACAAAGCCTTTTCCACAGAAGACAAGGGCCAAAATATGAGGAAAAGGGGTGAAATTATTAATACATTTGTTAAAACAGGGTTTATTTCACCCTGAAATTATTAATAAATTTGGACTACAGTTCTTTATCCTCTTATTACAAACTGTAAAACCTATTTCAAATCGTTCTTAAATAGTACTAAACCCTACTTAAGGAAAATGGAACGACTAAAAATCGCATTTCAATAATCTGAGGAAATGGTGATCATGTCCTCGAAGAAATTAGTGTAAACATACCTGTAGGGTGCAGCATATGGAATCCCTTGTTGATAGCCAAATGGAATATTTTGTTGAATGTAGGGCCCACGTGGAACAGGTATGTTGCCAAAGTAAGGACCCGGAGGTCTTAGTTGCGCTATAAAATATAAAACAAAACTCAATGAAAGCAATCATATTGCGAACCATTTATTTGCTATAAGAAGTCTGGTTGAAGAAAACTGATTAGCTTCAAGTGTATTTACAATCAGAATCATTACACCTTTTACAACATAATAGCGTAAAATTTTAATTGATACATAAAGAAATTGCTTTGCAGTTAATAGTCATAAATCATTATAAAACACTTGCTGCCATAAGTGAACGATTTTAAGCACTTATAGTGCAAAACAAACAAACGCATGTGAATTGAAACTTAATATGAAGGGAACGAAGAAAATTTATACGTACATTAATTTAATCATGATGAAACATAGATAAACAACGGCTAGAATGTTCAATGAAGTGTAAAAAAGAAATAATCACCTAAAATGCATGCTAATACATGAGCATTGTTATACACCCCTGAACTTATACCGACTAATACCGATTTTTCTATTTTACCTCATCGTTTTTCACTTGACAGTAAATTGCTGACTGAATGCTTCACATTTTTAATCAGTGATACATTTCTGACCAAATGAGCACTATAAAAAAACCACTCAGCAAACCGTTGCTGACCAGAAGAGGGAATAGTAAGCATGGGTATTAGCAGGTAAAAAATTATATAGCATTGCTCAACGGACTACGAAGATAAGCTTAGAAGCCGTATAATAATGCCTATTGCTAGTGATGAATGCAAGAATACTTTAAAAAACGTGCCTAGATAATAATAAAGGGTAAGTAGTAATTTTAAGAAAAATGAAAAATAGTACCAAACGGTGTTGTTGGCGGTCTTGGACGGCCCAAAGAAGCCAAATTGCAATTTGCTCGTCGGCCATCTATAATCGGGCTCGGATCTACACATGCCCTCTTAGCAGATTCTGGATCCTGAAATGTCACCTAAAACAAATATGCACAAAAAGTTGGAATTAATAATAATAAAGAAACTATCAAGGTTACAGTCAGTAGATCCCTAACATTTTCCAACTTACATAAACACAATGCATGTTGAATATATACATGAAAACTTTTAATCTCCAGCAATTACTCATGTATTTATCAAACCCCTTGCTAAGAATTATGAGTTGTATGAAGTATAATAATGTTTCTTATGGTTTTAAACAGACCATGACACTATAAGATTGAGGACATGATAGGTGCAGCTATGAGATGCAAGCACCTATATATAGCAGATAGTATTGTCCAACTAAACCACAAACAAAGTTTTATAGCCATATAAAATCCCTGCAACCCAGAAACATTACTATCTTTATTAATAATTGGAATTGAAGCGCAGTGTTTTGGTCCGACCGCAAAAATTCCAAAAATACCCTTATATGCAAATAAGAGGCCGTGAGTTCGAATCCCACAAAAAACAAAAATTAACATCTATTTTCAAATTGAAGTTTTGGAACCTAAATAAGATTACAACTTCGAAACCCTATTTCGACAAAAGAATTACAATTGATTTCCTTTAGATTTTTCAGTTTGTTTTTTATCAGAACTATGCAGAAATTTTGAATTTGATAATTTTATAAGGGGATTTATACGCACATGCGTTGCACGTGTCTAGAAATGTCGTTATTACTAATTACTTTGAGAACGCTGTGTCATTGTATGCATATATAGCATTACCAGCATCTCTATATCCTTATGCAAACACAGAACATGATATCTGTAGCTACACAAAGGGCTCGTTTATTAACATGTTGGAGCAATAAGCGACTTCAACTGCACAAGAGTAGCAAACACAAGCTTGGACTTGAAACGTGCCTACTTTCATTAAGCACTTACTGAAGTGCAGCACTTATTGAAGTACGCACTTTATACTCACTTATAGCCAAAGTTATCTTAGCGCACGCTATAAGCTATATCACAAAATTACCCATAGCGGGTGTGCGCTATTTAACCTCTAATAGCGCACGTGTGATCAATAGCGCAAAATAACGTGCTATTTTGTTTATGTATTTTAAGCATGTACGTTTAAAAAAGTTCAAATAAAATTGAATGACACAAACTAGGACATGAGTACACTAGCTACTCATATATCTTCAATAATAAATCAAAATCATTTATTGAAGAACGACCATGATTTCTTCAAACAAAATTGAATATAGATGTTTGATAGCTCAAAACGTCTACGTGGAAAAAGTTGATACTTTTGTTTTTTCTCCATTTATATTAATAGATAGAAACTTTCCAACCTTAAAGAATTCCTTTTAAATTTGCTAGTGATGTTATTTACCCTTCATAATGTTTTTTTAAAACTTTATAGAACTTAATAGCTTGAAATATTGGACTTTTCTTTAATACTGAAAAATAAAAAATATAAAGGCCAAACATCGTTTTCTTTAAAATTCATTTGAATAAACCCCATCTCTCATAGATCAAAAGTGCTACTTAACAAATACTTTGATAATAACCTTATGGACTAGTTTATTTTGATTGTATCAAAAAAAAACAATTAAATTATTCGGAACAGGATACCAAATTTTAATGCATAATTAATGACACTATTTTTTAATTTATTTTCCATGAAAAATTGGTCATTCAACCTAGTAATAAATGTTTTAATTTATGATCTATCACTACCAAATATTATGATACTACTGTGCAGATTCGTATGTGATTAAAGTTCCTTTTTCATACCAGCTTAACTAGAGAAAAAACTTAACGGTGGAAATATACTTTCATCTCTTTTAATTGATAAACATATAAATGTACATATGTTTTGACATTAAAACAACAAATAAATTGTTAACCATATTTACTTCAGGATACAATGTTAAGAATTTTAAAGCATGGTTTAGGAGGAATCAACTAACAATTTACGGTGCAAATTGCAATGTAAATTCCAATCCATAACTAAATTAAATTGTAAAATTTAATAAAATAATAGTGATAATCATCAATTAGTGATTTGATATTTATGTAAACATGAATTATTATAATATGAAAAATGTAAAATTTACAAAAGAGTACAAAATAGTGCATGCTATAACGCAACGTGCAAGCCTTGTGCTATTTTGTGCTATTGACTACCTTGCTTATTGCTGTAGTGGTGCTTAGTGAAGTTCTTAATGATTATAAGACATCATAAAAAATAATACCTCTTGATAAGCATAAAATTCTAACCATAAAAAACCACCAAAATAATCAAGATATAGCAAACAGACTTTTTGTTCCAAAGAAACACGGCCTTCCATTCTTTCACTTATCTTTACAGTTTGCAGAGTACCTAATATGTACAAATTATGCACCAGACACCTCGCACACATGAAAGACTGTCATATTAACACTAAGTCAAATTTGAATTCATTGATACTCGAGACTAGATTGAAATCCTAACAGTAATGCACATAAACGGGAATTGTTAAAACTTACAAGGCATTTCAGCAGTCCATAACAAGAACAAAATGTAGAGACGGAAATATTCACACTTACAGAAATGTAAACAGCAAATCAAACAATCAAACTGAAGAAATACTCACAAAACCATAACCCTTCGATCTTCCAGTGTTCCTATCAGAAATCACAACAGCTTCCAAAATATCGCCATACTGCTCAAAATGCCTCCTCAACGTTTCGCTCTCAGTTTCCCAAGCCAATCCACCAACGAAAACTTTAGTTAACGTCGTATCGCCAAAAGGGGAATTCAGGTAATGAAGCCCAGAGCTCGAACTCGGCCTTGAAAACGAATATGCCATATGCGAAAAGGGAAAATGGAGGGAACTTAATGACGAATTATACGGGATGCGAAACCCTAAGCGGATACATGCTAGTTAAAACCCTAGCTTTGTGAATGGACTGTAGAGTCTGATTAAAGGAGATACGTATTCCTTTGGAATTTTAAATTTAGATTTAGACTATGATGATTTCGGGAAGAGAGAAGAAAAACTGAAGTGATCGTCGAGGAGGAAAGGGGGAAACGAAGAGTGCGATGAATGTGGAAGAGTGCGGGACCAGAAGCTACTATAGACTTTTGGACTACATTCACACGAACTACTTTCCAAATTTGGAAATCGCTTATTTAGCGTTAATAAAAAAAAGTCTAGTTTACTGCTAGGGCATGGTCAGCAAGATTGGTGGCCAACGGCCGTACCAATCTTGTTTGATTTAGTGGTTGTCAACGGACCGTAGTGTAAAAAAGAAAATCTGTATGGTAGCCGCTAACAAAAACATGTGTTTTGATAATAAGACACAAAATCTATAGCAATAAAAACCAAGCTATAGTTGGTTTGACCATTTTAGTTTTGGATTTTCATCTGTATAAAAATGCACAAGACGTATGTATAATGTGATAAACGATTAATTTAGAAAACAAAGTTAACATATAAAATAGAAAACAACTTTTTTATTTTTTGTGTTTTGAAAAATAACAGAAACACAAAAACCAATTCATGGTTACGTCGTCCTCCCATACCCTCCTTCGTTCTCTACATCTGCCTTCCATCATCTCCATTGTCTTTCCACTCTTCTCATATTTTATGATTAACGTTGGAAACACAAAACACAAAATAAACCAAACGGCTCTAAACTTTATTATTATTATTATTATTATTATTATTATTATTATTATTATTATTATTATTATTATATATTATTAGCACCAAAATTGGTCACTAACACCCTTATAAAGATTGTGTAGAGAGATTAATGAAGAAAGTAAATTAAAACAGAGAACAATATATAAATTTCGATGCAGAGAACAAGAACATCAAATTTATAGTGGTTCGGCGTAACTGCCTACGTCCACTTTGAAGTTGATTTCTATTGATTTCCTTGATAGTTGATTACAGATACAATCCGTTTCTAATTACTTGAATACAATTGTGAAGTAAAAGATTAAGTCTTGAGTGAGTGCTGAATGCGGCAGAGTTTCCCCAGTGTTCCCAAAAAACTGATCTTTTTCACTGTGCCCCTGCCTCTCTATTTATAGACGTGGGTTGGACTTCTCTAGTGGGCCTAGTAGCTGAATATCTCGGACCAAATGGAGTAAGCTCTACGCGCCGACCCGAACATGTCAAACGGCCAAATGCCGAACCATCAACTTCATGCCGAACGAGGCGGTGTTGTGCGGGAAGAGTAGGCCGAGCAACAATCGAAGCCGGTCGAGATTGAAAGAATGCCGAACAATCTTTGGTTGCCGAACGTTCTCGGGAGGCCGAACAATCTCTGGATGCCGAACGAAACTTATGCCAAGCGTCCTTGCTATGCCGAACGTCCTGGGTATGCCGAACGAAACTTATGCCGAGCGTCCTTGGTATGCCGAACGTCCTTGGTATGCCGAACGTTCATGGATGTCGAACGATATACAATACCGAACGTTTCCCAATGTCGAACGCTTCTGGATGCCGAGTGCTCCTTCATGCCGAGCATTTCTCTAATGTCGAACGCTCTTGACTGCCGAATAACCCTGACTGCCGAACGATTCCTTGTGCCGAGCGTTCAGAATGCCGAACGATACATACATTGCCGAGCAGTGTGCCAATGCCGAATACTTAGTTGCCTGGTCAAATCCGCAGGAAACACTTGCCCCCCAAAGTGTATCGCGTGACCGAACGTGATACGCTTTGAACTACGAGTCCTTTGTGCTTCGCTTCGAACCTCGGCCCAGTACTCTTGGAGGTAGTTTTCTTGTGAGTACCAGGTGAGGTGGTGTGTGCCGATCGTAACGCGAATGCCGAACGATACAACCGAAGCCGAACATCTCATGTACGTCGAACGAAATGAAAGCCGATGCCAAACGATGCTGCTTTGACCGGTTCTACCGGTCATTGTCGCTTCGACTTCTTCTTCCTCCCTATAAAGGTCAACACGTTCCTTCTTCTTTTCTTTCCACTTTTTTACCTCCGCTACCTTGTACTTGCTAACCTCGCCAGTTAACAGCCTCTAAAGATTTAACAATCCTTTTCAAGTCTCGATCTACTAACTAGGTATCGATTCTTCTATCTAAATCATTTCCATAGCTAAAAAGTTTTTATGCTCAACTTCATAGATTGGAATCGTAGCCAATAGGTGTATGAAAGAGTCGAGCTTTGATTTAAGATATTTTTAGAGTTAAATGATGAGGAGGAAAGGAGGAGTGACTAGAGACGAGCGTACAAGGGAGCTGTTGGGAGATGTATTGTGGTTCAGCATGGTTCCCTTGTGCCGAGCGAGATTGGAGGAAAAAAGAATAGAGGGGGAGTAGGAGGTGGTTAGGATGCCGAACGGCATGGACTGGCATGACTCGTCGAACAATCTGTCCTTGTTGTTCGGCGTGGATGGAGGAAGAGAGAAAAAAATGAAATCGTAGTTATGGACGGAGTGTCGAGCGTTGGAGCTCGGCGTAACTTTTTGGTTCGACGTGACTCGTCACATGCCGAGCAGTGGGATGGTGGTTTAGGGAGGAAGTATGAATTAGGTAGGATGTCGAACGTTACTTTGGCCGAGCAGAACTTAGGCCGGTCGTTACTTAGGCCGAACGATAGCTTGTCCGGTCGACAGTTAGGCCGAACAACATTTAGACCGACCAATCATGACGGCCGACCCATATCTCAGCCGAACAATACTCAAGCCGAACACTCATAAATGTCGAACCATATTTTATAGGCCGAACAATTATGAATGTCGAACCATATTTAGGCCGAACAGTCATTAATGCCGAACCACTTTTTAGCCGAACAGAACTTAGGCCGAACGATCATTTGCCTTGCCTAATCATATAACAAAACAAGGACAGAGACTCCAGCATACTAGCATATCAAGCTGATCTGAAATGATGACTTCCTAGTTCCGATTACTCATAAGCCTAAACTGAAGTCGATAAAAACGGATAAAAGTGTTTGATATACAATGTCGATGTCCGAGTCGAAAATTGAAAACATCGCAAGGCTGGTTTTCGGAGACGGTCAGCGATGACGGTCTTCGAGGATGACACTCCAACGTCTAACTTTATATCATCAACTATGTGACTTATAATTTCTCAACGTTTACATTTGAATGATAGCACTAGATCACACACCGCACAGAGAAAAAAATTTATGTTGTTAAGTCTAACGCCGATTATTTTTCGAGTATAGTTCAAACAGGTGTTCTGCCAAACTCAATATTTATTGGAAATGTCTAAGAGATATAGCTCCTCCACGATTTCAGATAGACCGGGACCGTCCTCCCAACAAGAAGTCACGGATGTTTCAAATCCGTCAACCTCCCTTGCACATAACTTAGCTCCTGACGCTTTGGAGGCAGCAATTCTCTTGGATAATCCTATTGATTCACAGGCTTCGAAGGTCAACGAAGTTGCGCTCCGGAGAATATGCTCCATCTATGGGATCCCTTTCGACGACGTGTTGGTTCCCTTGGGGCACGATTGTCCGCACTTACCTCCAGTTGGATACACGTCGTGTAATAAATTCATGTGCTGGGTTGGCAGCGTGCCACCATTCAGTTTATTTCTTCGGGATGTGTTGCAATACATTGACATTGCCCCGTCGCAACTGCACCCGAACGGCCTTGCATTTACCTACAGTACTTACATCCTCTTCATGACCATCCTCTCTAGGCCTCCAACTCCGGGCGACATCAGATATATTTATATGATCAAGAAGTGGGGAGATAGCCCCTCTTACATGTTTCTCGAGCCATATCGCAAATGCCAAATCTTAACAGGGGCGTGGAGCAAATTTGTCCTATACAAACAGGAGTGGTTCTATGTGCGTTGCCCTCCCAGTTTCGCAAGGAGATGGGTAGAAGGAAGTAAGTCTTTTCCCCTGATTGATATTCATACTTGGTTAGAGCTATGCCTTTTCTAATTCTTGTTTCATCTTTTCAGGAATTAACCCGCGTCCTGATGGTCGCGGATACTCCGAGGCCGTCGAGGCTATTCGAGCCCTTCCTACCGAAGAAAGAGACATCTGGACTCTCATTTCGAATGAGTCGCTTACAAGGTTTGGGCTGTTGGCAGAAAGCCGCCACATAAGCCTTCCTCAAGGCACTACCCTACCCAAGCCCACCTCTAGGAAGGGGAAGAAATTGGCCGAGTCCTCAGTACGTTACACTCCTAACGCACCAAAAGAGGGGGAATTTAGAGGGACGAAGCACCCGAAGCACAAGGTGAGAACTTGGGTCACACTCAGGATTCGACAGTCGAAGTGCACGACATCGAAACGTCATCTTCCCCTTCGAAGAGGAAAAAGAGATTGACGTACAAAATTAGGAAGGAGAAGGTCGGCAGAACTTCAAAAGTTACGCTCATTCCAACGGAAAAAGAGGCCTCTTCACAGCACGTAGAAAGTTCTTTAAAGGGCCTATCGAACCTCTCCATTCCCGATGACATGCTCAATTATGACTTCGACGATCCGGAAGCATTTCAACTTCACTCGCCGATCAGAGGCGATGCGGGCGCTCTAGCCTAAAGTCAGGGAGAGAAAACTCCCATTAGTAAAGCAACTGGTCCGTCGGGGGGAAACATTAGGACATGCACAAACACTTGAACTTCAGTTTGCACTTAGATTTTCGTCGTCGCGCTACTCTTTGCTAATTCGTTGTTATTTGAATTCTGTGCAGGTGACATGGGGCGTTCGCACGGATTCGATCGCCTTCGCGGTCCGTCTATCTTTTATCAACCCGGACGAGACTCGGGTTCCGGAAGACGTCGGGACAGAGATGGTGACGGCGACAGAGATTATCATTCCCGGGACTCATCGTCTCGGAAGAAAACTTACTATCAGCCAAAATACCATCAACATTTCTATGAAGCCCCACCTCTATACCCACGCTAGCCAAGGACACTACAGGGTAACACCGTCAACTAACACGGAGAATAAGGCTGGTTGGGAGCGACCATCTATAGCCTTGCTCTAACTATCTATTGAATACATCGACAATAAACATACCAAGCAGGTCGACATACCCAATGAATACTTAAAACAAAACCATAGGTGGTTGAAGGATCTATCAGAACAGAATATAACAACTCAAATGTAATATACATCACAGAACAGTAGATCATCATATACACTTATATTGATACATAACAGAGTTTACAAAATAATACATGTCAAGTGGTATAGCAAACCACAATATACAGACAAACCAAAAGAATACATATATCAGAGTTACAAATAAAAGGACTACACAAAAAGCTTTGACAAAAAGGAACAAGCTGAATAGTCCATACGGAAGCAAAATAGGCTAAGTCCAAAAGCACCTAACCTGAAACATCTCGGTCTGACCCGAGTATAAAATACACGGGTCAGTCTAGCTAAACAAATCAGTTAGATAAACTGAACAACAATAAACCTGCAAGGTTACAAGAGATAACAAATATCTCTAAAGGATATAACACAATCATCTAACAAAAGATGAATCATATGATAACAAAACAAGTCTCATATCATCGGCAACTCATAGAAACAAAGGATAAGAATATCCCAAAGCAAGCCAAAAGGCAAATAACAAATACCCATAAGGTATACAAGTTGCACAAGGTAAACGCTACGCATCATGCGACTCAAAAAGACCAACACCGAAGGGCGATACCTAGGGAATATACATATGAATGAAACATCAGAAAATTGCTCGAGCTCAGTACTGTACAAACAAGGATCCATGAGCCCGAAGACTCCAAACACAATATCACCCATGCGGCTCATAACGACCAACATCGGAAGCGATACTAAAGGGCAACCCAATATCACCCATGCGGCTCATAACGACCAACATCGGAAGCGATACTAAAGGGCAACAAACCCGAAGGCACATACCCGAAGGCAACAAACCGTAGTGGTGAAGGTCGGAGACCCAGTACTGGACACCACTAACTGGCGGAATGTGTCATAACTCTCAAAAAGGAATCCGAAAAGTGGTAACGTGAGTCCCATAACCACTCGTTCGCACTAAACGGTTTACTATCCGTTAGTTACTTTCACACTCAAAGCAGTACAAAGTTTTACCTCATATCATCGGTAAACCAAACCCAAAGGTCAAAATGATCAATTGGATAGGTCGGGGATTAATCGGAAGGATAAACGCATAGATTCATGGTCCGTGTTTTGCCCAACCATTTAATCATCCTTCCACTTCGCTCAAAGTGCAAAATTGTGTGTGTGCGCGTTTTAAATAGAATTTATAAATTAGAGAACGAGCTTTTAATACGATTTGAAGAGATCATTTATAAAAAACCCGTGAATGAAACTAAAGAGAAATCATCAAAGTCGAAAATGCATCAACAACTAATTGGAATCACATGAATCGATAAAAGTTGGAATCACACACACATAGGCATAATAGGCAATTAGAAGCAGGTCAGTCGATTGGTTCACTGAGATCAGTCGAGTGATCCAGAAACATAAAAATCCCATTTCCTGTAGTCAGTCGACTGACTGAAATGGCCAGTCGACTGACTGAAATGGCCAGTCGACTGGTTGTAGGAAACAAAGACTTCTTGTCTCTGTTTACGGCCTTGATACGCCAATTGGCTACAGCCAGTCGACTGACTGCAGAAGGTCAGTCGACTGACTGAGCCTTAAGGCTGTATCTCAGCCTATCTAATGAAGGGAAAACTCCTTCAAAATGCAATCGAACGAGCAGTGACACTAGGGATTTATGTCGATCGACAACCCGGCCCTATAAGCTCTTCGATATTCCTCCAAAAACATGATCAAACATCAAAGCTATGATTTTTAGAGTTTTTAACTTCAAACACCCAAAACTTGCAACATTCACAAAACCAATCCAAACCCAAAAGCAATTTGCACATGAATAAGTGTTAGGAATTCATACCTAACAATCAAAGACAATTATAGTCATATATGTGAGATAAAAATCTCACCTTTTATCTCAAAACAAAGAAGAAGAAGCTCAATTTGCAAGGAGAAGACCAACAAATCTCCACTTCAACTTTACTAGCTTCAATCTAAGAATAAAACAAGTATTTTCCTAAGTTAGGTTTAGGAAATTTCTGAGATTGAAGAGAGAAAGATAGAGAAGATGAAGAGGAGCTTACCAATGGCTTCTCTTTGATTTTTGGAGCAAGAATTCAAGTTGCAAAGAAGAACTAGGGCTTGAAATTTCTATTTCCTCTTCCCTTCCACCATTTTCAGTTTTGCTTGAGTTAAAGAAATGAAATGAGGGTGAATGGAGAGGAGAGGGCTGAGTTAGGGGTTTAAACTAACAAATGGGCTGAACCCAAACCCAAATAGAAAAAGTTGCAAAATTCAACTTACTCCAAACATATCAAAGCTTATACTCAAAAAGATCGCAAACGCCATTTTGGAACCAATAGGAATGGTTTCGAGTTCCAATTCGGCCATTTGCAAAAAGTAACTTTTCGGACCTAAATCCGACTAACGACGCTATATTTAAATAAAACATTTAAATATATAATCGTTAAATATGCGGGTTGTTACAGATCTCCCCTCCTTACAAAATTGCATCCCTGCAATTCCTAGAGACTATATTTGTAACAACTACATATATACAACCTTCAAAAGGGAAGGAAATAAGCTTGAGAAAAAAAAAGATAAACTCACCGTTGCCAAGGAAAGATAGAAAACCCGGATAAGATCGCTCAATAAACTCTTTGGTTTCCCAAGTACAGTCATTGGGATTAGTGGACCATTGAACTTTAACGAGCGGCACGTCCTTGTTTCGAAGGTGTCGCACCTCCGTGTCAAGTACGCGAATAGGTTGCTGTACAATAGATAAGTCCGGTGAGATCTCAAGCTCAAGCAAATCAGGAGAATCAATAACAGAATCCGATTCCCGAAGACACTTCCGAAGTTGAGAGACGTGAAACACGTCATGAATGCCAGATAAATGAGCAGGAAGTGAAACTCTTTAAGCCACAGGGCCAATACGTTCAGTAATAGAAAATGGTCCTATAAAACAAGGAGCCAATTTTCCAGTCGTACTGAAATGCATAACCCCCTTCAAAGGAGAAACACGAATAAAAACAAGATCACCAATCGAGAACTCGAGAGGCTTCCTACGGCTGTCAGCGTAGGATTTCTGGCGGCTCTGTGCCTTTTTCATTCTCAACTAGATAAGATCATTCTTCTCGGAAGAATATGAACAAAATCTGGACCAAGATAAGCTTCTCCCAGATTCCAACCAACAAGAAGGTGATCGACATGGCCTTCTATATAAAGCTTCGAAAGGAGCCATACCGATACTAGACTGAAAACTATTATTGTAGGAGAATTCTACAAGAGGTAGATGATCCTTCCAACTACAACCGAAATCAAAAATACAAATACGAAGAAGATCCTCCAAGATACGATTCACCCGTTCAGTCTATCTGTCAGACTGCGGATGATAAGCTATGCTAAAATTAAGCTTTGTTCCCAAAGCTTGCTGAAGACTCTGCCAAAAATGACTCGTGAATAAAGGATCACGATCACTCACAATAGAACTAGGAACACCGTGAAGTCTCACGATTTCCTTGATATACAACTTAGCCAAATGCGAAGCAGTTCTATTAGACTTAATAGGGACAAAATGAGCAGACTTGGTGAGGCGATCAACAATAACCCAAATGCTAGAATGGTCCGATCTCGAACGAGGTAGGCCGTCAATGAAATCCATAGAAATCTGATCCCATTTCCACAATGGAATCTCTAGAGGCTGAAGAAGACCCGAAGGACGCTGATGTTCGGCCTTAAAACGCTGACAAGTTATGCAATTACTCACATAACTCGCCACATCGCGCTTCATGCCTTCCCAATAATAAAGACGACGCATATCCGCATACATCTTACTACTACCAGGATGAATGGTATACTTAGAACGGTGACAGTCATCAAGAATGTCATGCCTAAGTGCAAAATCAGAAGGCACAAAAAGACGGTTCTTCTTGCGAAGACACCCATGAGAATCAATGCTGAAATCCCACAATGCCTCATCACGGGATCCAGACTCACAAAGCTGAATAAGATACAACAAATCAGGATCACGCCGCTGAGCATCGACAATACGATCCAATAAAATGGGTCGAGCTCCCAAACTAAATAATAGAATAGGAGAATCAGAAGATGAACCTCGATCGTGAATTTCACAAAAAGATAGAGTCTCAAGAATATTCCATTCGGCAAGCATCATAGAAATAACAGCCGAATGTTTGCGACTAAGCGCATCAGCAACACGATTACCCTTACCAGGAGTATACTGGATATCAAAGTCATAGGAGGCAAGAAACTCAAGCCAACGCTGTTGTCTCATATTGAGTTCCTTCTGAGTGAACAAATACTTCAAAGATTTGTGATCGGTATAGAGAATGAAGCGCTCGCCCAATAAATAGTGTCGCCAAATCTTCAAGGCAAAGATAATGGCGGCTAACTCAAGATCATGAGTGACATAGCGAACTTCATTCGGACGCAGTTGCCTAGAAGCATAAGCAACTACCTGATCCTTCTGCATAAGAACAGCACCGAGACCACTACCACAAGCATCGGTGTAGACAACAAGATCATGATTCCCTTCGGGAACCACAAGAATAGGAGCATTAGTGAGAAGTTCCTTTAATGTCTGAGAGGAAGCTTCACACTTGTCGGACCAAATAAAACGAATGCCTTTCCGAGTAAGGCAAGTAAGAGGAAGTACAACACGGGAAAAATCCTTAACGATCCGACGGTAATAACCCGCCAATCCAAGGAAACTACGAATCTCATAAACATTCTCAGGCCCCTTCCAATTCTGGATGGCTTCGATCTTTGAGGGATCGACAGAAATGCCATCGGAAGATACAACATGGCCTAAGAACTTAACCTTATTCTCCCAAAAATGGCACTTAGAGAATTTGGCTCTAAGCTGATGGTGACGGAGGGTACTCAAGACAATTCTCAAGTGATTAGCATGCTCAGCTTCAGACTTAGAATAAATAAGGATATCATCAATGAAGACAAGAACGAACTTATCGAGATATTCCCGGAATACTCGATTCATGAGATCAACAAAGAAAGCAGGAGCGTTCGTCAACCCGAACGGCATAACGAGCCACTCAAAAGAACCATAACGAGTGCGGAAAGCGGTAAGAGGAATGCTATCCTCCGCAACTCGTAACTGATGAAAACCCATGGCAAGGTCAAGTTGAGAAAAGACCTTAGCACCACTCAATAGATCGAACATATCATCGATCCTAGGCAATGGATACCTATTCCTGATGGTTAACTCGTTAAGCTTGCGATAGTCAATGCAAAGCCTAAGAGTTCCATCAGACTTCTTCACGAAGATGACCGCGAATCCCCACGGAGAAAAACTG
Organism: Allium cepa; assembly: GCA_030765085.1. Lineage (NCBI taxonomy): Eukaryota > Viridiplantae > Streptophyta > Magnoliopsida > Asparagales > Amaryllidaceae > Allium > Allium cepa. The sequence continues at coordinate 406,924,782 of CM060939.1, read as the reverse complement.
GACTGAATCAACTGCTTGGACTCAAGCTGTAAAAGCTGCTTCTTGAGTTCCTCATTTTCCCTTGTAGACATCCTCGTGGGAGGACGGCTAACTGGCTGCGCGCCTGGAATGAGATCAATGCGGAACTCAATTGCCCGTTTGGGTGGCAAACCCAAAACAGGTTCAAAAACATCAGAAAAGTCACAAGCAATAGGAATACGAGATATGTCATCATCATCTCGCGAATCAAGAGAATATAAAGCCATTTCGGAATTATCTACATCCCGAAGAACAAGAGATAACCGAGTAGGCGAATCCGGATGTCGAAGATATATAATCCTCTCTGAACAAATAATTCTGGCATCGTATCTCACTAGCCAGTCCATACCCAAAATCATATCAAATCCCAGACAAGAAATAACGTGCAGATTCGCACGAAAAGAAAAGCCACATAAAACAATCTCAATATCATCACAAAGCAGGCTAAGGGTCGCAGATCCCCCAATAGGATTCGCAATCCTTAAAGAAGTAACCAAACAAGAAACATCCATGGATAAATCATCTACTAGCTTTTTCGATACGAAATAATGTGAAGCACCCGTATCAAAAAGAACTCGTATACTATGATCATGAAATAAAATAGAACCTTCCAAAATAGATGGAGATATACCTTTGGACTGAGAGGGACCTTCAGAAGCCTTAGCAGCATAAAGCCTGCTAGACTTGGCACCAGCCGGAACACTAGGGCAAGCTGAAACATGATGACCTTCCTTCTTGCAATAGCGGCATAAGAGAGGCTTAGGACAAGCTCCAATAATATGATCAGGTGAGCCACAATTGAAACACTTCCGAATGAAAGGTGTTCCGGAAGACTGGGGCTGAGAGCTAGAACCACCAGTCTTCTTCTTCTTAGAAGGAAAAGGCTTGGACTTCTGAAATGGAAATGGCCTCTTGCTGGGGTTCTTGGAAACCTCAACAACAACATCACTATCACACTCCTTCTCGACGGTCTCGAGCTGAAGCGTAGAATCAACCAACTCCTCAAAAGAAAGCTTAAGCTGGAGCAACAAAGACTTCTTGAGATAATTCTTAAGACCAGAAACAAACTTCATATTCTTCTTATAAGAAGTGCTAACGAATTCAAGTCCATACTTAGATAAAGCCTCGAATGATGAAACATACTCAGAAACAGAAGATTTCCCTTTCTTCAACTCAAGGAAGCGACGGGTCAATAAAGCTTTTTCAGATTCAGGAACGAACTTGAGTTCAAATCGCTCCCGAAACTGAGTCCAAGAAAGAGTAGACTCATCAATTTCGGCTACAAGAAGCTCATACCAATCAAGAGCACGCTCTTGTAATAAGCTAGAAGTTACAAGAACTCTATCATGGTCAGAAAGATCCATGCGAGAGAAGATATGCTCGCACGTGCGAAACCAAGCTTGGACTTCAAGAACAGACTCGGAGCCTTTAAACGACTTTCCTCCAAGATGAGCAAAATCACTGCACTGACGTGCAAAGGTAGACTTGCGAGGTGGAGAAACTCGAGGAGGAACTGGAGGCTGAGTGCTCCTAAACAATTCCAAAAACTGATCGGCAGACATATAAACGCCATCCGGATGTGAGCCACTGGATTGCCCAGCATCCGAACGTCTTCCCTTGTCTCTTCCAGCCATACGCTGAAAGTATGATAAGAACAAGATTAATCACAAGGTAGATACTTCAATAGGGAATACTACGGAATAAAATGCATTCCTAGACGTATTCCTCAATTTCTATCTAACCTTTGATAGTAGAAGGAATAGAAAGGCACGATGATTCAAAGATTTGTATCACTTATACACTTTGATGTACCGTAATATGTGCATCTATTCTGTGTTTATCATATTTTGTCCTGAACCTTGCTCTGATACCACGCTGTGACGCCCCACCTCTATACCTACGCTAGCCAAGAACACTACAGGGTAATGCCGTCAACTAACACGGAGAATAAGGCTGGTTGGTAGCGACCATCTATAGCCTTGCTCTAACTATCTATTGAATACATCGACAATAAACATACCAAGCAGGTCGACATACCCAATGAACACTTAAAACAAAACCATAGGTGGTTGAAGGATCTATCAGAACAGAATATAACAACTCAAATGTAATATACATCACAAAACAGTAGATCATCATATACACATATATTGATGCATGACAGAGTTTACAAAATAATACATGTCAAGTGGTATAGCAAACCACAATATACAGACAAACCAAAAGAATACATATATCAGAGTTACAAATAAAAGGACTACACATAAAGCTTTGACAAAAAGGAACAAGCTGAATAGTCCATGCGGAAGCAAAATAGGCTAAGTCCAAAAGCACCTAACCTGAAACATCTCGGTCTGACCCGAGTATAAAATAAACGGGTCAGTCTAGCTAAACAAATCAGTTAGATAAACTGAACAACAATAAACTTGCAAGGTTGCATGGGATAACAAATATCTCTAAAGGAGATAACACAATCATCTAACAAAAGATGAATCATATGATAACAAAACAAGCCTCATATCATCGGCAACTCATAGAAACAAAGGATAAGAATATCCCAAAGCAAGCCAAAAGGCAAATAACAAATACCCATAAGGTATACAAGTTCCACAAGGTAAACGCTACGCATCATGCAGCTCAAAAAGACCAACACCGAAGGGCGATACCTAGGGAATATACATATGAATGAAACATCAGAAAATTGCTCGAGCTCAGTACTGTACAAACAAGGATCCATGAGCCCGAAGACTCCAAACCCAATATCACCCATGCAGCTCATAACGATCAACATCGGAAGCGATACTAAAGGGCAACCCAATATCACCTATGCGGCTCATAACGACCAACATCGGAAGCGATACTAAAGGGCAACAAACCCGAAGGCACAAACCCGAAGGCACATACCCGAAGGCACATACCCGAAGGTAACAAACCGTAGTGGTGAAGGTCGGAGACCCAGTACTGGACACCACTAAGTGGCGGAATGTGTCATAACTCTCAAAAAGGAATCCGAAAAGTGGTAACGTGAGTCCCATAACCACTCGTTCGCACTAAACGGTTTACTATCCGTTAGTTACTTTCACACTCAAAGCAGTACAAAGTTTTACCTCATATCATCGGTAAACCAAACCCAAAGGTCAAAACGATCAATTGAATAGGTCGGGGATTAATCGGAAGGATAAACGCACAGATTCATGGTCTGTGTTTTGCCCAACCATTTAATCATCCTTCCACTTTGCTCGAAGTGCAAAATTGTGTGTGTGCGCGTTTTAAATAGAATTTATAAATTAGAGAACGAGCTTTTAATACGATTTGAAGAGATCATTTATAAAAAACCCGTGAATGAAACTAAAGAGAAATCATCAAAGTTGAAAATGCAACAACAACTAATTGGAATCGATTCATAAAAGTTGGAATCTTACACACATAGGCATAATAGGCAATTAGAAGCAGGTCAGTCGACTGGTTCACTGAGATCAGTTGATTGATCCAGAAACATAAAAATCCTATTTCCTGCAGTCGGTCGACTGACTGAAATGGCCAGTCGACTGGTTGCAGGAAACAAAGACTTCTTGTCTCTATTTACGGCCTTGATACGCCAATTGGCTACAGCCAGTCGACTGACTGCAGAAGGTCAGTCGACTGACTGAGCCTTAAGGCTGTATCTCAACCTATCTAATGAAGGGAAAACTCCTTCAAAATGCAATCGAATGAGCAGTGACACTAGGGATTTATGTCGATCGACAACCCGGCCCTATAAGCTCTTCTATATGCCTCCAAAAACATGACCAAACATCAAAGCTATGATTTTTAGAGTTTTTAACTTCAAACACCCAAAACTTGCAACATTCACAAAACCAATCCAAACCCAAAAGCAATTTGCACATGAATAAGTGTTAGGAATTCATACCTAACAATCAAAGACAATTATAGTCATAGATGTGAGATAAAAATCTCACCTTTTATCTCAAAACAAAGAAGAAGAAGCTCAATTTGCAAGGAGAAGACCAACAAATCTCCACTTCAACTCTACTAGCTTCAATCTAAGAATAAAACAAGTATTTTCCTAAGTTAGGTTTAGGAAATTTCTGAGATTGAAGAGAGAAAGATAGTGAAGATGAAGAGGAGCTTACCAATGGCTTCTCTTTGATTTTTGGAGCAAGAATTCAAGTTGCAAAGAAGAACTAGGGCTTGAAATTTCTATTTCCTCTTCCCTTCCACCATTTTCAGTTTTGCTTGAGTTAAAGAAATGAAATGAGGGTGAATGGAGAGGAGAGGGCTGAGTTAGGGGTTTAAACTAACAAATGGGCTGAACCCAAACCCAAACCCAAATAGAAAAAGTTGCAAAATTCAACTTACTCCAAACATATCAAAGCTTATACTCAAAAAGATTGCAAACGCCTTGGAACCAATGGGAATGGTTTCGAGTTCCAATTCGGCCATTTGCAAAAAGTAACTTTTCGGACCTAAATCCGACTAACGACGCTATATTTAAATATAACATTTAAATATATAATCGTTAAATATGCGGGTTGTTACAATTTCTCTTCTCATTCGGAACCAAGCAAAGACAAGCCCAACTACAAGGGGTCGCAATCCGATGTCCCCCGGGATCAACATTCTGACCCCTCTTCTACTCAACAGTCCCGAGATCCTCACAGGAGGGCTGAACTTTCTAAGTCGTCTCCTCCTGCTCCTACAACAGATCCAACCGTGTCGGCGAGGCTGACCGAGCTTAAGGATAAATTTCCAAAAATCTGCTTTGATGGCCTGAAATTCCTCCCGGCGATTCATCTTATTCCCGGACATGTCAAGCAGAGCGCCATTGCCTGTACCAACGACGTCTATGTTCAACACGACGCGTTTGTTCATTTGGCTGAAAAAGTTTCTGAAGTCTCCATTGAGCTCCTACATGAGATCGATCGCCTGAAGCTTGAGGCCATCCACGACAGAGATATCATTAAGGCTCAGGACGAAGAGCTCGCATCTTATAGATCTCAGCTCGAGGCCGCCCGGCAGAGCGTTGGAGACACTGCCGAAGCCGTGACTCGCCTAGAATCGACACATAAAAAAGAGATCGATGAGGCGGTGCAACGCTGCGGGGCCCTAGCATTAGAGAAGGACTCAGTCCAAAAGGATAGGGACGCATGCAGCCTCCGAGTCAAGGAACTTGAGGAGCAGCTCCGCAGAGAGAAGGAAGAGAAAACGGCTGCCCAAGAAGAGTCACAACGATACTGTGACGAAATCATTGCTACTCGACTCTTAAAAGAAAAACTTGAGGCCGAGCTTTCCAAAGTCGAGGCGATAAAGAGTGATGCCCGTGAAGAGGGCAAGAAGATAGCGTCTACGGACATCGGCTCCTGTCTTGAGGCGGCTAGAGAAAAAGGGTGGGAAGAGGTCAAAAGCATGTTTGACCCGTTAATCGCTGAATTCAATGCCCACGTCCTCATGCATCGAGACTTGACTTTTCTAGGCGATGACTATCTTGAATCTTTAGCCGAGGCATGAGAGGCCATGATAGAAATCAGGAGGGCCGAGCACGGTACCAAAGAGATTGATGAGGGGGCCCTGATAAAAGAATTCCTCAAGGGGAATGAGCCTTCGGATTTGTCAGCAGCTAAAGCTATTTATTACAAAGGCTCCCCCTCAAAGAAAGGGAAAGAAGTGATTACCGGTCCATCCGGGGTCGTGCCTCCAGCTCATGCGCCTACTTGATCGGCCGATACTCGATCCATTTGAGCAGCATATCGGTTACAATCCAGAGGACCCCGGCCTTGGCGTCCATATTATGTCCCCCATTCCGGAGGGTGAGACCCCCTTGACGGCTGAGAGCCTGCCGGAACCTGGTAGATAACTCTTCACTTTAAGATTTCAAAAGTCGTCATTATTTATGAAGGACTATTGTATTCTAATGCTTGTTTTTCATGATTTTGCGTAAGCCGTTCTGATCCCGTGCCTACTCCAAGGAGCGATGTCGCCAAGGAGGTGGAGGAAAAGATAGGCGAGGCCACTCAGGCAGGAGAGGCTCCCGGGCCAGATGCTCAGGTGATTGGAGCGCTAGATGAAGACAAATCTGAGACTTCTTCTCCCATCGAGGGGAGTTATGAAGTAGAGATTACAGGCGCCTCCGAACATACATCTGAGCTGAGTATGAAGGAGCGGCTTGAGAAGGAGAAGAGAGAGGCGGCCGAGATCAAGGTCGAGCCTCGAGTTGTGGACCCAGACGATCCCTTGAACAAGCCGTTGAAGGTCATTCTCCTAGCAGGTCCAAGCCCGTGGATGTTCTCCGTACTTCTTCAGCTGCTACCCCTCCATCAAAGAAGAGTACCAAGGGTAAACGCACAGGGAAGGAGCCGTCCGAGAAGTCAACGGAGGTGAAGAAGTCGAAGAAGCACAAGAAGTGACCATTACTCTTGTTCAACGAGAGTTAGTCTAAGTTATGTAATTATTTTCGTCTACTTCCGTAGTCTTTGTAAATAGATTGTCGACTCCGAACTTTGGAGGGCTTATAGTAGAAATTTTTTCTGAATAAAGCTTAGTTCCTTTTTTCTGTCTTTCAAAAGGCTCTTGACGTTCAATTTTTGTACGATTGTGATTTAAATCCAAGCTGTTGTGAATAGCATGGGCTTCTCGGTTCCCCTTCATATAGCTCGGAGATTCTTTGAGAGTTGTTTGTTTTTCCTACCACGCTTCAAGCACTTAGAATATTTTTTAGTCCGCACATCGGGGACTTAGAGTACTCCAGTCCGCGCTCTGGGGACTTGGAGATTTGAGTCGTTTATACTCGAGTCCGTGCTCCGGGGACTTAGAGTACTCCGGTCTGCACTTCGGGGACTTGGAGATTTTGAATCGTTTATACTCGAGTCCACGCTCCGGGGACTTAGAGTACTCCAGTCCGCACTCCGGGGACTTGGAGGTTTTGAGTTGTTTATACTCGAATCCACGCTCCGGGGACTTAGAATACTCCAGTCATCACTCTGGGGACTTGGAGCCTTTGAGTCATTTATACTCGAGTCCGCGCTCCGGGGACTTAGAGTACTCTAGTCCGCACTATGGGGACTGGGAGCTTTTGAGTCATTTATACTCGAGTCCGTGCTCCGGAGACTTAGAGTACTCCAGTCCGCACTCCGGAGACTTGGAGATTTTGAGTCGTTTATACTCGAGTCCGCGCTTCGGGGACTTAGAGTACTCCAGTTCGCACTCTGGGGACTGGGAAATTTTGAGTCGTTTATACTTGAGTCCACGCTCTGAGGACTTAGAGTACTCCAGTCCGCACTCTGGGGACTGGGAGATTTTGAGTCGTTTATACTCGAGTCCACGCTCCGAGGACTTAGAGTACTCCAGTCCGCGCTATGGGGACTGAGAGACTTTGAGTCGCTTACATGTGTTCGTACGTCAGCCAGAATAATATAATTTCACTTGCCTATCACATGATCATCATACGCAGAACATTAGTAATCCACGAAAAAGATGGCTTCAAGCCTTTATTAATGAAAGCAAGCTAAATTGTCTTACTATATGCCAAGAACTAGAAATAAAAGCATACTGGAAACAAATGCAACTAATACATGAAAGAAATAGACTAAGTATAATAACGCCGCAAGTGCTCGCTGTTCCATGCTCAGGGGAGTGTCGCACCATCGATGGTCGCTAGCTTGAAAGTTCCTTCTCCAAGCTTCTGTTCGATGACGTATGGACCTTCCCATGCAGGTTTCATATGAGACGGGATCGGAAAAACTCGTTTCAAAATGAGGTCTCCCACACCCAAAATTCTTGGTCAGACCTTTTCATTATAATATTTGGTGACTCTATGTCTGTATGCGGCCACTCTCAAATTGGCCTCTTCGAGTTTTTCATCAATGAAGTCCAAGGATTTCAATAAAAGATTCTGGTTTGACTCGGGGTCGTAATAAGTTACCCGATGTGATGGAACTTTAAGTTCCACAGGTATGACGACTTCCGTTCCATATGCCAATGCGAATGGAGTGTGACCAGTCGCGGTCTTGTGGGTGGTCCTGTAGGTCCAAAGTGCCGTTGGAAGTTCATCCACCCACTTGCCTCTAGCCTTTTCCAGACGCTTTTTTAATATGGACTTGATTATCTAGTTTACGGCTTCCACTTGTCCGTTGGATTTCGGGTGAGCAACCGCTGCAAACTTTTTCTCAATGCCATATTTCTGACAAAATTCTTTGAATTCCTTGATTTCGAATTGAGTTACATTGTCTATAATGATGGTCCATGGAAGGCCGAAATGGCATATGATATTTCGTACAACGAAATTAATAACCTTCTTGGTGGTTATTGTGGCCAGAGGCTCTGCTTCTGGCCATTTGGTGAAATAGTCGACCGCAACTATTGTATATTTCGCTCCACCTTTGGCTATGGGTAAAGAACCAACTAGGTCAATTCCCCACATTGCAAATGGACAGAGACTAACCATTTGCGTGAGTTCCGTCGACGGAGCTCTCGGGATTTTCTCATATATCTAGCTTTTATCACATCTTCTCACATAGTCTGCAGCATCCTGATTTATAGTTGGCCAGTAGTATCCGTAACGGAGGACCTTCTTTGCTAATGTCTGCCCCCCAGTATGGTCGCCGCACTCTCCTTCATGGACTTCCTTCAGGACTCGTTTTGTCTCACCATGGGCAATGCATCAGAGTAATGGGGTTGAGAATCCCCTCCGATACATTATTCTATCCTGTATTACATAATGAGAAACCTTACGAAGGACTTGTCGTATTTCGCTCCTTCTTTCCGGTAAGATCTCGAATAGCAAGTACTGCTTGATTGAGGTCATCCACGATCCCTTCTCGATTTCTTTCTAACACAAAATCTACCTCCATCATATCTATACTTGGAGCATGGAGGGTCTCAACGGGAAATAATCCCATTTGCTGTGTATCGCCTATGCTTGCGAATTTCGCCAATGAATCGCCTGCTCTGTTTTACTCACGCGGGACATGTGAGATATCATAATACTCGAGATTCGCTAGCAGCTTCTGAACTTGAACCAAATATGGAGCAAGTCTCTACCCCCTTGCTTGGTAGTCTCCTCGCACTTGGTACACCACCAGCTGCGAGTCATTGAAGATTTCAACCGATTTTACTTCTAGTTCTTTGATAAGTCTTAAGCCGGCGATCAACGCTTCATATTCGGCTTCGTTATTCATTGTTGTGAATTCGAGCTTCAAAGCGTAGCAAACTGATCGGTTCTCAGGAGTTACAAGAACTATGCCAACCCTTGAACAACGGTCGTTGGATGCCCCATCGGTATACATCTTCCATCGAACGGGAGGTATGACATTGTGGTCATTTAATTCGTCTGACATAGTAAACTCAGCGATGAAGTTAGCTAGTGCTTGTCCTTGTATGGCCCTTCGCGGCAGGTAGGTAATATCAAGCCGACTTAACTCAATATTCCATTTTAACATCCCTTCGGAAGTTTCTGCTCGTTGGAGCATCTGCCGCAAAGGTTGATCAGTGTAAACACTGATTGAGTGCGCCTGAAAATACGGATGAAGCTTGCATGATGCAATAACCAAGCAATAGGCTAGTTGTTCAATCCTTTGATAATTCCTTTCTGTCCCCGTCAAGCATTTACTAACATAGTAAACTGGCTTTTGAACCCGGTCTTCCTCGCGAACCAAGGCTATACTGATAGCGTGCTGGGATACAGCCAAGTATACGTACAACATTTCGTGGTCCACTGGTTTCGACAATACCGGAGGACTTTCTAAGTGCCTTACAAGAGCTCGGAATGCTTCCTCACAGTCGGATGTCCATTCGAAATTACTCTTTCCTTTCTTTATAACATCGAAGAAAGGGATACACTTGTCTGTGGCCCTGGATATGAATCGGCTCAGCGCGGCCATCTTTCCATTGAAGCTTTGCACTTTTTTTTATGGTTCTGGGCACTTGTATATCTCGAATAGCCTGAATCTTCTCCGGGTTAGCCTCGATTCCCCGCGCATTCACAATGAATCCCAAAAACTTTCCTGACGCTATGCCGAATGAACACTTCAAAGGATTGATCTTCATTCCATAATGCCTGAGTATGTCAAACATCTCCGCTAAGTCTCGGATGTGGTCGTTTGACTGCCGTGACTTCACGAGCATGTCATCCACATAGACTTCCATCGTTCTACCAATCTGATCTTTGAACATCTGATTCACCAGACGCTGATAAGTTGCTCCTACGTTCTTCAATCCAAAGGGCATCACTACATAGCAGTACAACCCAACGTTTGTGACAAAACTGGTATGTTCTTGATCTGGGAGGTGCATCGGGATTTGATTATATCCAAAGTATGCATCCATAAATGGAGTAACTCATGTCCGGCAGTTGAATCGACCAACTGGTAAATCCTAGGCAATTGGAAACTATCCTTCGGGCATGCTTTGTTTAAATCAGAATAATCAACACAAGTTCTCCATTTTCCATTCGCTTTCTTCACTAGCACCGGGTTAGATACCCATTCAGGATAGAGGGCATCGCAGATGAACCCATTGGCTTTGAGTTTGTCCACCTCCTCTTTGAGAGTCGTAGACCTCTCCGGGTCCATACCTCTCCTTTTCTGTTTTACGGGAATGTACTTTGGGTCTATGTTCAACATGTGACTCGCAACTATTGGAGAAATTCCGCACATATTAGAGTGTGTCCAAGCGAAGAAATCAAGATTCGCTCGAAGGAAATCAGTGAGGTTCTCGGCCACCACGGGGTCGAGTTGTGATCCAATTTTAAGAATTCGTGATGGGTCATCCCGGCTGACTGGGATGTCAATTGTGAGTTCAGCCGGTGCTGCATTTGTTTCCCTGGCTCCTCCATCATCATCTCTCGGATCTATGTCTCTATAGATCCCAGAATGTTGCCCGAGCCAGGGCTCGGGCACTACTTGTCAATCATCAGAATTTTGGATGCGGATGGAGCTGTCTGCAACCTTTCCTTTCTCTCTACGCCGAGCCTCTCTCAGCTCAGCCACATAGCATGCACGACCAGTCGCCTGATCGCCGTGTACCACTCCAATACCTCCGTCTGTTGGAAATTTTAACGTCAGACACTAAGGGGCCAAGCCGCCCTAAATTCTGCTAGGGCAGGACGTCCTAAAAATACGTTGTATGGGGAGTCAACATCCAACACTATGAACGACAGGATTCGCACCCTCCTACGCTCACCTTGCCCCAGTTCAACTGGTAGTTCCACATATCCCACTGCATCTATTGCTGCGCCGTTAAAGCCATGGATTCTGGCTTTAGATGGTTTCAAATCCTTAGTCTTGAGCTTCATTTGGTCGTATGCCTTCTTGAAGATGATGTTAACGGAACTTCCGCAATCAATTAGAATTCTCTTCACGAACGCCGGCCCGATTGTCGCAGATATGACCATCGAGTCGATGGTAGGAGCTTCCACCTTATCCGCATCTCTGATCCTGAATATAGTATCATCATCCATCGTGCGCCGCTGCTTTGCAGGAGTCCCATCCTCCACATTCGAACAGCACTCATACTCCGCATGTCTTAAAGAGTTAGCATATCGCTCCATCTCTTGCCAATTCTTATCCGCAGGATGAGGTCCGCCAGCAATCATGTTGATAACCAATCTACCCACGGTTCGAGCAGTTGTTCTGGTTGGCGTGGAGCTGGCCCGCATCCGGGGTCCGATGTCTCTTGTCTTCCGTCTTGCGGGTCTTTGACAAACTCTTGCAGCTTCTTCTGTCCAATCACCTTCTCTATAGCGTCATGGAGGTGTCTGCACTCCTATGTGTTGTGCCCATAAGACTCGTAAAAGCGACAATACTTCCCAGTTCTCTTCTGTTCCTCCGTTGATTCCTTTGGGCGTGGTTTTCTATATTGAAAAGTGTTGCAAGTTGACAAATAGATGTTCTCAAGAGATGCGCTGAGCGGGGTGTATTCATTATAGGTCGGGATCCTTGACTTCCATTTCCCCGTCTCTCTTTTCTTTTCGGGATTTCCACCTCTGGATCCTTTAGTCTGCCCAGGCTTGTTTTGGGCGTTGACTTGAGCTTTTCCCGAACTATCGCCGGTTTGCTTCATGACGATGTTACTTTTCACAGTCTCCTGAGCAGGCCCTGGTGCCTTGTCTCGTCTTGTCCATTGAGCTTCCTCCCTTCTTATGAAATGATGAGCTTTCGAATAAAAACGCTCCAGCGTGGCTGGGGTTTTCTCACCAACCAATCTCCAAATTCGGAGTCCGGATCCACTCCACGCATTACCGCCATCAAAATTGCATGGTCGTTTGGATTGCTCACTTCGGTAGCCGCAATATGAAATCTCTACAAGTACGCTTTCAACGACTCTCCCGGAGCTTGGATGACGCTTGATAAAGACATCACATCCTTTGGACAAGTGGTGTGTATTCTGAATTGTTCTATGAATTTCATTGCCAATTCGTCAAAGCTGGATATAGATCGTGGGGGAAGTCGAGTAAACCACATGGCGGCAATTTCAGACAGAGTGATTGAGAAGCACCTACACTTGGTTGCATCATTAGCTCTTGCAGAATCCATCATCCATCCATACCTCATCACATGCTGCCTGGGATCAGTCTTCCCTTCGTAGGCTGGGATGGTCAGCATATTGAACTTCTTGGGGTACTTAGCCCATAGGATACCATCTGTAAAGGGAGTATGGCCTTTGGACACTCCCCAGTCTTCATTGGTCAAGCCTTGGTTCTCTATCATCAATTGCCTAACCATAGCTGTTAAGTCTGGAGTTTGCATGGAGGATGGAAGGTTGGGTTCCGTTCCACAGGACCGTGCGGGTTGAGGTCCCGCCTGATTTAGGTCTTGGAGATTCGGGTGCCTAGTCTCTTCACGGGCTTGATCCTTAGTCAATCGATATGTGGCACCTGCCTGTGCACCTTCATCCTTACAGCGTCTACGCCTAGGAGGTTCATCAGCTGAGGTTGAACTATCAGATTCAGAATAAGAGGCAGGGTTACCTTCAGCATTCTGACGCTGCTGCTGAGTGAGCTGAATCATGAGATTAGTGTTGGCTTGAATATGCTCTGCAAGTTTCCTTCTACTTTCCTTGAGTTCTCTTATCAAGTCATTGAACTCTGCTCGGGAAACGACTTCCGCTTGGTTTTGGGTGGAGGGCCCTGCACCTCGAGTTGCTTGCGGATTTCTAGATCCAACTTGTTGCATGCTAGCAGTCTCGTGGACATCTGCGTAGTGAGAGGCCGATCTAGTTCGTGGTCTCCCCATGGTAGAGTTGTTGGTTGTAACTCTGAATAGAATCAACAGATGCCTTGTGAACGATCTTGGATCTCCTTTGGGGGATTTATACAATCTAGTAGCTACAAAGCAGATCCTAACAGCCTGATAATTCAACTCTCAATGAAAGCACCAAAATTTTAGCACCAAAATTGGTCACTAACACCCTTAGATAGAGAGATTAATTAAGAAAGTACATTAAAACGGAGAACAATATATGAATTTCGATGTAGAGAACAAGAACACCAAATTTATAGTGGTTCGGCGTAACTGCCTACGTCCACTTTGAAGTTGATTTCTATTGATTTCCTTGATAGTTGATTACAGATACAATCTGTTTCTAGTTACTTGAATACAAATGTGAAGTAAAAGATTAAGTCTGGAGTGAGTGTTGAATGCGACAGAGTTTCCCTAGTGTTTCCAAAAAACTGATCCTTTTCACTGTGCCCCTGCCTCTTGATTTATACACGAAGGTGGGTTGGACTTCCCTGGTGGGCCTATTAGCTGAATCTCGGCCCAAATGGAGTAAGCTCTGTGCACTGACCCTAACATGACGAACGGCCAAATGCCGAACGAGACGGTGTTGTGTGGGAAGAGTAGGCCGAGCAACAACCGAAGCCAATCGAGATTGAAAGAATGCCGAACAATCTTTGGTTGCCGAACGTTCTCGGGCGGCCGAACAATCTCTGGATGCCGAACGAAACTTATGCCGAGTGTCCTTACTATGCCGAACTCCTGGGTATGCCGAACGAAACTTATGCCGAGTGTCCTTCGTATGCCGAACGTCCTTGGTATACCGAACGTTCATGGATACCGAACGATATACAATACCGAACGTTTCCCAATGCCGAACGCCTCTGGATGCCGAGCGCTCCTTCATGCCGAGCGTTTCTTTGATGCTGAATGCTCTTGACTGCCGAACGATTCCTTGTGCCGAGCGTTCAGAATGCCGAACGATACATACATTATCGAGCAGTGTTCCAATGCCGAGTACTTAGTTTCCTGGTCAAATCCTCAGGAAACATACATACATACATACATACATGCATACATACATACATGCATATATATATATATATATATATATATATATATATATATATATATATAAAGAGGGAGCATATGTCAGGCAACCAAAATGTCAAAATTCTATTTTCGAATAAATAAGGAACATTCCCTTTCCATCTGCTTTTGTATGAAAGCACTTGTTTAGGACGAGGCTCCTTCCTGCAAAAATTAAATAGATGCCGGAATTTCTCCTGGGATTCCTTTGGCAAAATAAACCGCGAAGCGATTCCCATTTTGTTATTCCATCGAATCGTCCTTTTTGTCCGACGTACAAATAACATTCTAATGCATTTTCTATTCTATTTCCATTTTTTATTTAATGTTACCGACCTTATTAATAATGGTAAATATGTCCATAAAGACTAATTTGTTTATGAGGTATTTGAATTACAGGCCATATGCACTGGCCTACATGTTAATACATGTGTGTGAAGGTGGATCTGCATTCCCCTTTTTTCATATCTCTATGCATTTGACCCTACTTCAAGTACCTACGATCATTAAAATCTGATAGATTTTTATAAATGTGATATGCATATCATTAGTATCGTCTCTGCAAAAATTAACTTAATCATGTTCCAACTCTTAACATGAGATGCTGATCTCTTAACAACGTTCAATTTTTCTACAGTCTCTACCTCTTCCAAGCGCAAGTATTAGAAGTTATTTTTGTAGAAATCCTTCGACGTAGTTGGATTCTTTATAATAAGCTACCTTTTGCACTTTGGATATTCACCAACACCTCATACCAAAGCCATTAACACGATACCATCTTCCAAAAATTTTACTTTTGAGGTGGTAGCATTAAACCTCTTCTTCTTTTATCCAAAGACTCCTTCTTTGCTTATCGTTTGCCAATAAAACTGCATCCTTTGGTTGAACTGCATGCACTTTAAATTATCTTAAAAACTTATTCGCTAATTGATTATATGAACTAATGGAACCTAGCTCAAGCCTACGGAACCACATGGTTGCAAGCGCCTTTAAGAAAAAGGGGGAAAATTATACTTTACAAACTCATCCCCCAGGCGCTATCCATGTGCTATCATATCTCAGCAAGTGTTGGATATGATCCGTAAGTTTGTTATACAAGGGCATTGTCGGCATAGTAAATCTATTAGAATACCACACTTTGCTAATCTTTGATGTAAAAGGATTCTAAGTAAAAACTGCCTCCCATTCATCCTCATGATTATCTCTTCAGAGTAATCACATGATCATATCATTGATACCTTCATCTTGCCCTCAACGATGATTGTCGGTTGCATAACTGTGTGTCTGGTTCCGCGATTGACCGTGATGGTCACTACCTAAGCGTTTAGGGCCAACAATACGATGCTTAGGTCTCCCTATCTCTGAGGGTCCATTCGTTTTAGCCTTCCATCACTATCACACCATCTATCTTCAAGCATCCTCAAGATTGCTTTACTCCACGAGTATTTCTCTTGGTATTATCCCTAGTTCTACCTTCTGTTGGAACATTTCCTTAATATTTATTCTTTCCAATGACACTACGACATTCGTCGCCTTCATTGGATGGATTAGTACTGATTGATGATGGATCTGTAACACATCGAAAATTTAAGTGGAAATTGAAGAATTATATTCAAATATAACAAGGGTAAAAAAGGAATTTTTGCAACCTTCTGAATCTGGCTATGAAACTTTCACCATTGTAACTGTAGCGATTTTTTGGATAGTTTTTATATATAACGCTTTGAAATCGGAGTTAATATGAAGAAATTATAAACATTTTAAATTTCGAAATAAAAAATAATTAAATAAGCAAATAAGGAAAGGAAAGTATACTAAATAGAGCCCCATCGGTCGACATCTTGATTGGGGTCAACCAGTCGATAATTCAGGACAAGGGTTTGGGTTGGCCAACGTCTCAAATTTGATCGTATAATTTTTTCAGCGGCTAGATTTAAATTGTAGCTTTTGGAAGGTCAACATTAGCTTGAATCCCTATAAATAGCAAGGCAATGTAAACCCTAATTCATCATAAAACAAACAGTATATTCAAGCTCTGCCATATTCTTTTCTCTTCAAACCAAATTTCTTCAAAACAACAATTAAATTAAAAATCCAAAGAAGAATAAAAGAAACTAAATCTAATCAAGAGGAGAGCTAATAAACGGAGGAGATTTCCAGGCGTAACTAGGAGGGAATAACTTGGATTTGAGGTGAGTGGGTTCATTTTTAATTAGATGATTACATATAGTTAAATTTAGTATGCCTTATTTGATCTAGGTCGTTAAAATCAGATTGGAAACATTGTTTAATGGAAATTGGAAATTTAATAGTTGTTATAAGAATATGATTTTCCTTTTCTAATCGAGTTCTGATTAATGTTAACCTGTAAATTAAGAAAGTGATGAATCTGAGTACAACCCTTTTTGTCAAATTGATAAGAATTGGTATAAGATGTTAACCCTTAGGCCAAACCGATTTACTGCAATTTGAAATTAATATGGAATTTTGATAAATGCAAATTATAGGTTCACAAGTTGGTAAATTGGAATTCAAATTATAAGTTTACTGTAATGAAATTGGCTAAAAATAATAATCACCAAAATAAAGCAAATGATCATCTGTAATTAAAACCCCAAATAGTGATGATTGGTCAACCATGTTTACTCAAGCGGTTACAGCTCCAGGAGCAAGCGGTCGGCTGGTTAGCATTTTTTGAGCCCAGTTTGAACCTCGGGCCTAAGGCCCAAGTTATAAATAAAATAGTTAGCATGTATATATTATATATATATATGTATGTATATATATTGGTATAGGTAGGGAAGCTAGTTCCATATGAGGCGATATTATTACGTTGCGGGACTGTGTGAATGTTATTTATCTAACGGGGGTCGATATTCGACTAGGGGCTATTCTATCACAAATTTGCACTCACATAAGGTTCTAGTAGATGTGCAACACTGATGATGATGCTTGATGAAGTGTGTGTCCAGACATCAATGGGAGTTAGTTAGTATTCACGTTGATGTGATGTATTGCTTTGTCGTTGTTAGATCCTAGTGCTTGCGATAAGAGGCTTTATGTTATGAGTGAGAGCTATACACGGACGTAAATGATGAGACACCACAATGAGTCGGCATTACGATCTCATTCTCAATGCATAACTGGGATAAATGTAGTCGTAGTTGTAGAAAATATAGTCCCGTAGTGGAAATTTGTAGGGAGACCTATATGGAATATTTCTAAAAGCTATTAGCCGATCGTTAGTCATTTTAAGTACGATTAGTTGTTTGATCCTAAGATGAGCCTGCATAACCAATTAGTGTCAGTGTGTACCGAGTTAAATTCCTTAAGTAAAGAAAATAAATAACTCACGGACACTTATAGCACATTCTAGGTTACATAGAGTATTACCAAAGTTAATTGCACGTGATTGCCACATATTAATGATGTACTCATTTACCATACTTTTGTCCGACCCCTCCTTTTTCCTTTCTTTGTCCCATCACATAAGGACAGGATTGGTTAGACCAAAAATTGGTTCAAAATTCCAAAATGTTGCTCAAGGTAATATTATTTGGAATGATCCTGTAACACTTATAAACTTGGATATAGTCCTGAGCTTATTAGAAGTTCAAGTCACAAGTCCATAGGCAAGATATGAAAATTGCATAATTGTGATAGTTCATTGTTAGTTCGATAATGAACAATATAGGAAATCCACGTATATTATAGTCCTTTGTTCATATGTCGTTGGGCAATACAGGCTTTATGTAAAGAAAACTTAAATTTAGTCAAGGACTCAAGTGGCTTTGTTTAATATATAAGTCCAAAGAATGAGTTATATGCACATCCATTCTCTCAATAATAATCAAGGATATGTATATCGTAGGCGTATGCTATGCAATATTTATTGTCCAAGGTCTTACATGCAAAATGTTACAAGAGTACAATCGGCACTAAAATCTCCAAATCAATTCAGGGTTTACAGCTTTGAGATTTGAGAAATGAAAAAAGAATTAATCTCCCCTTCTTAAGTAGCGGAAGGGGTATATTTATAGAGGTTGTGGTAGGCGGCATGGTTGCTATTTATCCACCTAGCTAGATATTCGACATCTCATGTGCATTGTTGACATTCGACATCTCCCCTACATCGATGATATCCAACATCCCCCTATGCATTAATATTCGACATTTGCATTATTGATATTCGACATCTTAAATTGTTCATATTCGAAATCCTCCTATATGGCTAATATTTGATATCTTGCCAACATTTAACATCCCTTCCTCGTGTAGAAACTCGGTATCATTATCTACTTAGAACTGTTTGGAACAACTAATGTTGTAAAGACTCGACATCGTGTCTTTATGAGTAAATTCCTAACAAGCCTTTTTTCTTAGAGATGATTTACAGCAGTTAACGCTGTAAAGGCTCGATGATAGTTATTGTATCCGAAGCTTGTTTTCCCATAGAGATTCGCCATCCTCCTCTTATGGTTAGATGCTCGATACTCTTTATCAGGGCGGTAAGGATTCAACATATTTTGGTTATTCGATGTTCTATAACCCCTTTGAATATAGGCTTAATATCATTATGCTTGGCATGCTCGTTACTTATATGTCCAACATGCTTACTCATTTAGAGACTCGATATCTTCATATAATGTTAGATGCTCGGTATCCCTTTTTTTAACATATCTAGCATTGTTCCTTTTCGTAGTGGCTCGACACCCTTCTATCGTTATAGAATCTCATAATCACTAATTGTCTAGAGGCTCGTTATGCCCAAAATTATATGCTTGACATATCTGATCACTTTACAAAATTTCCACCTTCATTGCTTTACAAGCTTAAGATGTCTTCTGTTTATAAATTCGACAACTTTTGTGTAAGTTCGATACCACTTGTTCATAGGCCCGATACCTTATTACACACCACCTTTAGAACTTCGGTATTAATGATTTTTAGGGATTCGACAATTTTGATATTATGTTTGTATGGGCTTTATATTGCATGTAGTACTTGAATATAGAGCTTTGTTCTTCGTGTGCTTGGCCAACTTGATATCATAAATATGTTTACCCTTGTCTTGATGGCTTGCTAGATGCAAAGTACTCTCATTTGATAGTTGGAAGTCACTACGTATATTTATTGTTCTTATGCACTATAGATTCAATAGGTCTCCTTTAAAGGTTCGATATCTCATTGATTTAGGATCTTAATATATCACTAAGAACTTTTTGGCTTGTCATATCATCACACATTTACAAGTTCGTTATCTATCTTTAAATGCTCCCTTATCCTTTTATTGATTGAGTTGCCTATCTTTCCTTTGGTAACTCTTTCGATGTAGTAGTCAGAAAATATATAGATAACATTTCCCCCCTCCTTGAGTAAAAGAAGCTTTTTACACTTTAGTGTAGAACCGAGTATCCTCTTAACTTTCCAATTTCTTGTGATATTTTCTCTTCAATCTCGTCTTCCTGAAAACCATAAAGTAAATGATGATAATTTCATTATTTACTTTAAATTGAATTTTAGAAAAACCCTTTCAAATTTGGAAAAGGCATGGGTTAATTTGTCTTCTTCTTCATATAAAGGATCTTTTACGTTTTGGTGTAAAGAAAAGTTTTAATTAATAAGACCAGAAATCTGCTCGATACGAAGACAATAAATTTAAGTAGCAAGGAGACTGGAAATTCATCTACTAAGAATCCTATAGATTCATTTGATAAGAAGTCCAGAAATTCAGTTAACAGAAAGACCAGAAATCCATTTGGTTAGAAATCTAGAAACCTATTTGGTAAGAAATCTATAAATTTCCTTTTATCCATTTGGTAGGAAGATCATAAATTCATTAGTTAAGAAGATTAAAAATCTGTCTAGTAATAGTACCATAGTTTCATTTGAATGGAAGACCAGAAATCCACCCGGTGATAATACCATAGTTTCATTTGAATAGAAGACTAGAAATCCATTAGATAATAATAGTATTATTTCATTTGAATGGAAGACCAAAAATCCATCTAGCAATAGAAGACCATAAATCCATTTGGTAATAATATCATAATTTCATAAAAGGTCAGAAATCCATCTGGTAATAATACCATAATTTCATCTGGATAGAAGACTAGAAACCCATCTTGTAATAATACATCCCAACTAATAGGGGATCAGAATTTTAAGTGATAATGGAGATTCTTGTTATTTACTAGAGTATTTCTGACCAAGAGATTCACAATTTCTCAGATGTCCATATTTTTTATGCTGAGATCCCTAGTTCTGAGCAATAGACAGTTCTTGTTCCTGCCTTTGAAGGTTGCCTTATTCTTAGCTTAGTGTCAGATTGATCGTGCTTCATTGCACTTCCTTGTAGGAGAGACCCATTCTTAGGATGAAGTTGTTACTAGTATTACCATTGTCGAAGATATTCAAAGAAATAATGCCAAAGAACAGCGATGTCATATAAAATCCATTAGCCTCGATAAAATCCAGATAATGAAGCATGGACATCGTCTTCCATAAATTAAGACGACCTCCGAACAGTACTATGGTTGATCGAGAGTCATGATTTCGGAGGCAATATTGGATAAAGCCATCTCTTATCAACATCAACAATGCCAGTATCATTCATTCTTAACACCATATGTGTTCAAGCAACTAAAATTTTCCATCCTAGCGTTGTTTCCAATAGAATCGCATTATAAGGGAAACTACAAGTTATGAATGTCATCGAGAGATAGTATTGCCATGGTGTCAACTCTCTTGGAAGACTCCACACATCTACATTCACGATGTTGATGATTTTCGTCGTTAATATCCACAAGCATTATCAATGCCGCATTTCGTTAGTAATTGAGTATTGGCATCGAGGATCATTTATTTCAACGATGTTTTGTATCCACGATACTCTTCAATAATGGGTAATGCTACCAACCATCAATCAGGAAGATCCTAAGAAATGGAGTCGTCATCATCGTTAGTCATTAACCACATTGAGAATCATTAATATATTCCAAAGGGTTATCAAAGCCGCAACTTGCTAATGTCGCCCTTCATTAATGCTAAAATGTGGTTATGATAAGAAGCAATCTACGAAGAGGAAATTGTTAATGCTAAGTATAATGACACTAAATATTAGTCCTATTGAACCAGTGCCGAAGCCTACCCATGTGTACATGACAATGTCAACATTGATGTTCAACGACGTTATTAATGCTGAAGACGAGGTTGTCGAAGCCAACCACTATGTCGTTAGTCAACCCCTACAATAGGGATCCAAAGTATAACACCCTTAGTTTTTTATTAACATTATTCAGGACATTTAATTGGATTGATCAAATAGAATAATGCAAATAGCATAGGAGATCGAGATTTGATAACTAAATAAGGTCGAGCCATTATAAATCTACCAAGTAAGATTATTTTAAAAGCTAAACATATAAAATAATATATAAGAGGGGCAATATAGGAAAGAGACATATCTTTTGCCTTAAACCCTCTTTCCCTCATTCTACTCTCATTTTCCACTGACATAAACAATCAAAGAGGAAGAGTAGAGGCCGACCATTAACCAACTTAGGCAGATCAGGAAATCTGAGAGAGATTCTAGAGCAAAGTAGGAAAACCAAAGAAAAAAATAAATCAAACCTCAACTCCAATCTTTAATCTTAAGGTGAATAATACAACTAATCATCTCTTTTAATCATTGTTAGATTCAGCTATGGATAATACCTGAATCATTTTTGTTTGATTGGTTAAGATATGGCTAAATAATTATTGTTTGGATAGAATAATGGTTAGTGGATATTTTATGAAATTGTTTTGATAGGTTTTGGAGTAAAGCCCTAAGTTTTTATTCTCTAAATGATTTAAAATTTTAATATAAGGTGAAAAATGATAATTTGGAGACGGGTTTTCAATTTCATAATTTTCCAAATTTAAATAAATATTTTATGAATTTCCTAATGAGGAAATAACTTAATTTCAGGTTTAATTGTTCAAAATAAATAAATATGATTTTTGGTCCTAAAATTTTTATGTGGCAAAGAGAATGATATTCTTGAATTTTTCTAAATTTTTGGGATTTTTCCTAAATGATTTCGATTTATTATAAAGTTATTTCGCTTGATGGGCACATGGAAGGGTTATTAATTAAGGGTATTAATTAATTATTTTAAATATGTTTTTGGTACTTGAAATTATCATGTAGCAGATTTCTGAAGAGTTTTGAAAATAAAAGAGAAATCATTTTATCTAGTAGGAATTTGACAAGAAATTGGATTTGGTAAAAAGTATTTATTTTGTTTGGTAAGAAATCAGTTTTTGGGTTAATTATTGATGCCATGCCGGATAGACTCTCCTCGCATCTGTATTGTCATCGTGCCTAAATCTTTTTTTAAGTGTTGACATTGACAAGGATGGAAGCATAGGTCAACTACTTAATGGTTATGGAATGCTTTCAACCACGTCGAGGTGGACGATAATGGCAACTAAAATTTGCGGCATTGCGCCTTTGCGATTCAACTGCGCCCAAAGACATCTCTTTGCATGTCTTCATTGCAGTTTTAAAGGATTCCACACCTAATCACTTCATATGTTTTCCAAACTAAGGCAATGATGCCACTTTTATTGACTTTGACTACATACGAAGCGGCATAATAACCGAAGTGAGTTTTTTAAATTATTTTAGGAACGATGAGGTCCTTGTCGCCACTGTTTAACAAGGTCAAAGACCTTATATAATATGGTAATGATATCGCCATTTTTCTATAGCATCGAAGAGACCCACTTCAACACAAATCCAAACTAGCTAAAGGGGTGAAAAAACCTATATTTAAAAGGGTCGAAGACCCTATGTTTTGGCGGATGGCCACTCGTTTTTCATGAAGGTCAATGCTACCACCTTCGAAGTGATTCTTTACACTTAAAGAAAAATTTATATTATGACTTCGACCCTAGATAGAGGTCAACTTCATTTAGAACCCAAGTGTGAATATTTTATTAAAGGTCGACAACCTTACGTTTTTCTACTTCGACGATGTCCTTGGGGATACTAATATTGTTTTAAAATATGACCTTCAATGTTATTCTATACTGAAGTAATGAATAGCGAGGAGCCATATTCTATATGTTTTGACTTCAAATTCTTAGGTATACCAATATTAATTTAAATTATGATTCCAACACTATCATTGGAAATACCAATGAGTATAAACTTCGACAAGGAACATTAGGGGATACCAGTGTATGTCACTTTGAAATGTTAAATTATAAGAGGAAATAACCTAATGGGACACCAATAGACCTGAGTTAAACATGTGGGTAGCATGGATTAAACCGAAATATGTAGGTAACATGGGTTAAATAGAGATATGTGGGTAACATGAGTTAAAAGCCAAGTGATGGGTTCATAGTTATCCTAGAAAAACTATGAGATATGAGATGGATAGTCTACACCATGCTAGATCTAGATAGTCTCTGTGAGAATAATAAAGGGTTCATAACCATCCTAAGAAAACTATGGGATGTGAGATGGATAGTCCACATCATTTTAAGTTAAATGGAATATATGTAGTGGATAGTCCATCGAATTTTAAATGATTAAACAATGTATTATGGGTAGTCAGTATGGTAGGGGATGGGTAATCCAAGTAATAAATACACGTGAGATGGATAATCCATATAATTCTGAATATGTTTAAATGTGAGATGGGTAATCCACATAATTATAGGACGGGTAGTCTAATTAAAACAAGATGGATAGTCGGTTTAGATTGTGACAGGTAGTCATTTGAAATTTAGATGAATAACATAATAAATTAGGATGGGTAATCCAATATGTATTGCATAATTATAAATTTTATTTTTTATGTTCTAACCATTATGGTTGTAGGAGACAATATACCATTGTTATGTTTTGATAAGATATTAGTGAGGGAAAAACCTGTTCTGCCCAACGACTTGGTCTCACTAGATATCTATTTGGTTTGAGATGGTAAGTTATTACTCACACCAGACTATTATCTGACCCGAAGTTTTTGTTTTTCCCTTTAAACTCTTGGGTACTCATTTAAGTGAATCGGGAGTAAGGGCTTTCAGGTTCTAGTTAGGCAAATAAGCTTCTGGAGATGTGCTAGAGGCAATCTAGCTATTAGGAGCTTTATCTATTTCCACTGTGTAGTTTGGTTTTGTCTATTTGGATGAAATGGCAAAGTTGCATAATTGCCAAGCATTTGACTTTGATCAACTAAGGAACATCTTCATATGTCGCTCTTAGAGTATTTTTTAATAACTATAATTTCTCTGAGCGTGGGTTTGCGAATGTGATTATGTAATGAATATGAAATACCAATTGTGAAATGAAATGTGAAAATTGGTTATCAAACTGTGTTTGAATTTTTTTCCTTCATATTCATGTGCTTCTGATTATTGATATGATTAACATAGCCGCCTTTTGTCATCGAGAATTAATAACTATGGATGACTTTATCATCCGTAGTAGTTAGTTTTGGGCCTTAGAATGATGGATATTACAAGTTGGTATCAGAGAATAAGTTTACGATTAAAAGAATTTTAAACCTAAAGAGTTTTTGAAAATATAGCCCAAATGAATTAGGGAATGCGATTGGGGTATGGGATAACGCTATAGTAACATACTTGTATTTGCTATATATAAGTATGTATTCTCCCTTCTCTCTTAGATTGCTCTTCTATATCTTACTAAGGCTCATACATAGATTTGTGAGAAAGAAAGATACGAAGTCATGAAATGGAAGACTGAATCTAGGTGGAGGAAGCGCCATAACCAACGGAAATGCTCGATCCAACACTGAGAGAAACCAAGGTTGACCAAATGTTAATCAAAATGAAAATGCCAATGTAGGTGCTGGAACCACATAGTGGACATAGGGACCATGTATCGGTTCTTCATCAATCTGATGCAAGCTGGTGCAGCTATAGGGGTAACTGGAGGAAATGTTGCTAACGCAGAAGGAGTCAATCCCATAGCACCGATTGGGAATAACTATGCTAAGCTAAGTCGAGATTATATCAGTCTAGGTGGAAAGCCTTTTCTTAGGAATGAGGATGCAATAGAAGTGGAAAACTGGCTGTTACACTGTGATAGGATTTTTGCTGATTTGGGTCTGAATAATGAGTAGAAAAGGAGATTGGCTTTGAGATAGTTGCAAGGAGCTGTTTTGGTGGAACAGGGTGACCGTATGTGTACCGGAAGAGGAATTGACTTGGATGGATTTTCAAAGGAGGTTCAAGGAATTTTTTTTGATAGAAGTAGATAAATCCACTTTGCTCAGGAATTTTATAGAATTGAAGCAAAGGGATATGATAGTATTGGAATATTCTACTAAGTTTGATGAGCTATCTAGATATGGATATGATACTATTGATAGCATTATCAAGAAGAACAAAAAGTTTATACCGTTGATAGTATGATCAAGAAGAACAAAAAGTTTATCCGAGAGTTAAGGCCGAAGATTGCTAGAGAAACTATGCCACATCTCAAAGATTCATCGAATGTAGTGGTAGAGATGGCGGTTAGGAATGAAGAAATGCTTTCGACCTTTGGGAAAGTGAAGTCGGTGGAGAACCCAAATTCTCATAATAAGAACAGGAAATTCTTTAAGAAGAAGGGAACTCAGAAAGGTAGAGCTACCAAAAAGGGGAAAGATGATATAATTTTTTACAAGTGTGACAAGAAAGGGCACCATGCTACGAGTGTCGATCTGGTGATGGCAAGGTGGTTGTGCAGAAGTAGAATGTGAAGTGCTTTAACTACGACTAGGTAGGGCATTATGAGAACAAATGTCTAGAAGCGGCCAGGACAGGAAAGAGGAAGGTCTTTGCTTTGGAGCCATCATCATCCAAGCCAACAGCGGAAGAGAAAGGAAAAGCTATGATGGGAGGTACGCTTTTGGTCCATAGCATACCGGTTAAAGTGTTGTTTGATACTAATGCATCACATTCTTTTATCTCTCAATGTTTGTTAGATAAATTACATTTAAGACCATCATTCCTTATTACTTCCTTAAGGATAGCTAATCCAATAGAAGGATAAGCAACTCTGGAGATGAGATGTGACTATCTAGAGTTTGAGTTGCTAGGTTATACTTTTGTCTGTAGTTTGTATATATTTGATTTTGTGGGTTTTGGGATTATCCTGGGAATGGATTAGTTGAGTAGATACGATGTTAGGATATTTTCCCAGGTTAGGAAACTATCATTGATACATCTTAATAGTAGTGACCGAATAGTATACTTGGTTGAGAATTCTAGTCCAGGAATTATGCTTTATTGGGGGCCACATAAGTGGAAGACAGATTGAATTAGCTTTTAATCGCAAGAGAATTTGCGGATGATTTTGATTGGTTACAGGATTACCACCGAAACGAGCTATCGAATTTCGAATAGATCTTGTACCAAGAGTTGAAACCATAAGTAGACCACCAAGCAGAATGACACCTACCGAGATGAAGGAGTTAAAGGTGTAGCTAGTAGACCTAGAAGGAAAGAGTTTTTTTTAGACTAAGTAGTTCGCCTTAGGGAGCGGCCACAGTGTTTGCGAAGAATTCGAATGAATCATTAAGATTGTGCATCGATTATTGTAAGTTGAATGAAAAGACTATAAAGAATCAATATCCTTTGCTGATAATTAATGATTTATCTAACCAGTTGAGTGGTGCAAAGTATTTTCCCAGTTGGATTTAGTGACAGGGTTCCATCATTGAGAGTGGCGGAAGACATCATTCCGTTGATGACATTTCAAACAAGGTATTGTTCATATGAGTGGTTAGTAATGCCATTCGGATTGACTAATGCGCCTATTTTCATTGTGGACTTGATGAACTAGATATTCTGAGAGCACTTGGATAGGTTCATGTTGGTGTTCATTGATAAAATTTTGATATATTTTGAGGATGAAAGAGATCATCAGATTCATGTAAGTATAGTGCTTGAAACATTAAGGCAACATCAACTGAAAGCGAAGTTTTTGAAGTGTCATTTATGGAAGAAAGAAGTAAAGTTTCTTGGTCATGTAGTTTCAGAAAAAAGGTTGCCAGTCAATCCAGCCAAGATTGAAGCCGTTAACAGTTGGAAAAGACCTATGACGGTGACTAAGATAAGAAATTTTCTTGGATTAGGTAGCTTTTGCTGGTGATTTATCAAGGACTTCTTGCAAATAGTAGCGCCTTTGACTAAGCTAACCAGAAAGGATGTGAATTTTATTTGGTCAGATGAATATGAGGAAGCATTCCTTAAGTTAAAGCAATTGTTAACCAATGCAGCGGTGTTAATTGTTCCAGATTGGAATCTAGATCTAGTGGTATATATGGATGCATGTGGAACTGGATTAGGAGTTGTGTTGATGTAGAGGGGTAAAGTTATTTCCTATGCTTCTCAGCAGCTCAGGCCACATGAATATAGATATCTGACTCATGATTTGGAGTGAACAGCGGTGATTTTCCCATTGAATGTGGGGAGACACTACCTCTTAGGAGAACAATTCAAGTTGTACACGGACCATAAATTTTTGAGGTATTTATTCTCTTAGAAAGAGTTGAATATAAGATAGTAGTGGTGGCTATAGTTTTTAGCAGCTTATGATTTTGGTATTAAGTATACATTGGGGAAAGGAAATAAAGTTGTAGACGCACTTAGCAAGAAACATCAGAATATGGTGTTAGCTATGTTGGCAGAATGGAAGTATTCGGAGGCATTGACCACATGTAGTGTGCTGTTAAGATCGACTGCTAGTTCTAGTCAGAATACCACCATGTTATGATGCTTCGAAGTTCGACCATTATTTATCAAAAGGATTGCCTCTAAGTAGAGAGATGATCCATTGTTAGCTAAGAAGATTAGAAGGTTTAAAAGTGGAACCGGGATTGATGATCTAACGGATTTTATTCTTGACCAACAAGGATGGTTGAGAAAGAAGGGACGTTTGTGTGTTCCGAATGTTGGAGATCTAAGAAGAGAAATTCTTAGGGAATGTCATCTGTCGAAGTTTATGATTTAGCCTGGAGGAACCAAGATGTATTAAAATATGAAAAGAAGTTTCTTCTGGGAAGGTATGAAAAGGGATGTAGGCTTGTCGGTAAAGCAGTGTGCAAATTGCTAGCAAGTGAAAGCCAAATATCAAAAGCTAAGTGGACTACTTTGTCTTTAGACATACCAGTTTGGAAATGGGATTCGATATCATGGATTTTATTGATGGATTTCCAAGGTCAAACATGGAAATGAAAGTATATGGGTTATGGTAGATAGATTGACAAAGAGTGTCCATTTCATTCTTGTTAAGTCTACCAGGACGACACCTGTATTGGCTAAGTTGTTTATGAAGAATATAGTTAAACTGCATGATATTTCTAGTAGTATAGTCAGTGATAGAGATGCATTATTCACTAGTGAATTCTAGAAGAGTCTACAGGAAGTACTAGATACCATGCCTAAGATGAGTATCTCTTATCACCCTCAGACAGACGGGCAAATAGAGAGAGTCAATAAAGGACTTGAGGATTTGATGAGAGCTTGTGTACTAGATTTTGGTGGGTTATGGGAAGATCATTTACACCTAGTTGAGTTTTCCTATAACAATAGTTATCAAACTAGTATAAGAATGGTGCCTTTCGAAGCTCTGTATAGAAAGCCGTGCAAGTCACCGACATGTTGATTGGAGACCGAAGATAGATTAGTCCTTGGTCCAGATGTAGTAAGAGAAGCTATAATGAAGATTAGGTTAATCAGGATAAGAGAAGCTCAATATAGGTAGGAAAGTCATGCAAATAAGAGGCGTAAAGATTTAGAGTTCTTAGTTGGAGATCATGTTTTTGTTAAGGTATCACCGATGAAGGGTGTGATACTATTTGAAAAGTTTGGAAAAATGACATCGAGATATTTGGACCATTACCAATTATAGAGGGGTTTAGAAAGCTCGTGTATCGGGTAGAGTTACCAAGTAGTTTGGCATGTGTCCATGATGCATTTCATGTTTCTCACCTTTGAAAGTATGCATGGTCCAGAAACCATTATCGCTTTGACTGCATTGGAATATTTAGTAGTAGAATCAGATTTGACTTTTTTTAAGCAACCAGTTTGAGTTGTAGCGAGAGATGAGAAGAAGTTAACGAACAAGACAGTCAAGTTGGTGAAAGTTTAGTGGAGCGAAAACGAGAAAGACAGAGAACATGATTAGGAATACTTATCATGAGCTGTTATGAGGGTATGTTCTATATTTTCTGTATATAGAATTTATGGCTAGTAGGATATACTAGCATTATTTGCATGTTTGCTATGCTTATTGAATTTCGAGGATGAAATTATTAAGGCACGAGCCTATAACACCCTAGTTTTTTATTAATATTATTTAGGACATTTAATTTGGATAGATCAAATAGAATAATGTAAATAGCTTAGGAGAATGAGATTTGATTACTTAATAAGGTTGAGCCATTATAAATAAACTAAGTAAGATTGTTTTAAAGCTAAACATATAAAATAGTATATAAGAGGGACAATATAGGAAAAAGACTTATCCTTTGCCTTAAACCTTCTTTCCCTCGTTCTATTCTCATTTTCCACTAACATAAACAATCAAAGAGGAAGGGTAGAGGCCGACCATTAACCAACCTAGGAGATCATGAAATCTAAGAGAGATTCAAGCACAAAGTAGGAAAACCAAAGCAAGAGTCAAATCTCAACTCTAATCTCTAAGTTTAAGATAAATAATACAACCAACTATTTATTTTAATCATTTTAGATTCGGCTATAGGTAATGCCCAAATTACATTTTTTTTTGAGTGGTTAAGATATGGCTAAATAATCATTGTTTGGATAAAATAATGGTTAATGGATATTTTATAAAATTGTTTTAATAGGTTTTGGAGTAAAAACTTAAGTTTTTATTCTTCGAATGATTTGAAATTTTAATATGAGGTGAAAAATGATAATTTGGAGATTGGTTTTCAATTTCATAATTTTACAAATTTAAATAAATATTTTTATGAATTTTCCAAGGAGGAAATAACTTAATTTCAGGTTTTAATATTCAAAAAAAATAAATATGATTTTTGGCCTTGAAATTTTTATGATGTAAAGAGAAGGATATTCTTGAATTTTGGTGAATTTATGGAATTGTTCTCAAGTGATTTCAGTTTGTTATGACTTTATTTTGCTAAATGAGCATATGGAAGGATTAATTAATTAAGGGTATTAATTAGTCATTTTAAATATGTTTTTGGAAACTTGAAATTCGCATGCGGTAGATTTCTGAAAAGGTTTGAAATAAAAGAGAAATCACTTTATCCAATGGGAATTTGATAGGAAATTGGATTTGGTAAAAAGTATTTTGTTTGGTAAGAAATTAATTTTTTGATTAATTACATTAATGTCATGCCGCCTAGGCTCTCCTCATATCTATATTGTCACCGTGCCTAAAACTTTTTATAAATGTCCATGTCAACAAGGAGGGAAGCATATGTTAACTACTTAATAGTTATGGAATGCTTTCAATCACGTCGAGGTGGACGATAGCGGCAAGTAAAATTTTGTGGCATTGCGTCTTTTTGATTCATCTACGTTGAAGACATCTCTTCGCATGTCTTCATCACAGTTTTAAAGGTTGCTTCACCTAATAACTACATATGTTTTCCAAACTAAGGCCATGATTCTAATTTTATTGACTTTGACTATATACGATGTGGCATAATAGCCGGAGTGAGTTTATTAAATTATTTTAAGAACGACGAGGTCCTTATCACTTGTTTAATAAGGTCAAAGACCTTATATAATATGGTAACGATATCACCATTTTTCTGTAGTGTCGAAGAGACTCATTTTGCCGCAAATCCAAACTAGTTAAAGTGGCGAAGAAACATATATTTAAGAGGGTTGAGGACCCTATGTTTTGGCGGATAACTACTTGTTTTTCATGAAGGTCAATGCTACCACCTTCAAAGTGATTCTTTATACTTAAAGAAAGATTTATATTATGACTTCGACCTTGGATAGAGGTCGACGTCATTTAAAACTCAAGTGTGAATATTATATTAAATGCAGAGAGCCTTACATTTTTCTACTTCGACGACGTCCTTGGGGATACAAATGTCTTCTTAAAATATGAACTTCGATGTTGTTTTATACTAAAGTAATGAATGGCGAGGAGCCATATGCTATATGTTTTGACTTTAAATTCTTGGGGATACTAATTTTAATTTGAGCTTGATTCCGACACTATCATTGGAGTACCAATGAGTATAAACTTCGACATGAGCATCAGAGGATACTGGTGTATGTCACTTTGAAATGTTAAATTATAAGGGAAATAACCTAATTGGGGAGATCAATATACATAGGTTAAACACATGGGTAGCATGAATTAAAATGAAACATGTAGGTAATAAATAAAGACATGTGGTTACCATGAGTTAAAAGGCCAAGTGATGGGATCATAGTCATCATAGGAGAACTATGGGACGTGAGATGGATAGTCTACATCATGCTAGAGAAGGATTGTCTTGATGTGAATAATGAAGGGTTCATAGTCATCCTAGGAAGACTATGGGAAGTGTGATGGATAGTCTACATCATTTTAAGTTAGATGAAATTTTTGTGATGGATAATCCACCAAATTTTAAATGATTAAACCATACGTGATTGGTAGTCATTATGGTAGGAGATGGGTAATCCAAGTAATAAATACATGTGAGAGGGATAGTCCTGATAATTCTGAATATGTTTAAATGTAAGATAGGTATTCCACATAATTATAGGATGGTTGGTCAGATTAAAATAAGATGGATAGTCAATTTAGATCATGGCGGGTAGTCATTTGAAATTAAGATGGATAATCTAATGAATTAGAATGGGTAATCCAATATTTATTGCATAATTATAAATGCTATTTTCTATTGTTCTAACCATTCTGGTTGCAGGAGCACAATATATAGTTGTTATGTTTTGGTAGGATATTAGTGAGGGGAAAACCCGTTCCGTCCAACGGCGTGGTCTCACTAGATATCTATTTGGTTCGAGATAGTAGGTTATTATTCACACAAACTATTGTTTGACCTAAAGTTTTTCATTTTCTCCTTAAACTTTCGGTACTAATTTGAGCAGGTTGGGAGTAAGGAATTTAATGTCCCAGTTTGACGAATAAGATTCTTAAGATGTGTAGGAGGCAATCTAGCTATTAGGAGCTTTATCTGTTTCCGCCGTGTAGTTTGGTTTTGTCTATTTGGATGTAATATCAAAGTTTCATAATTTCCAAGCATTTGGCTTTGATCGACCAAGGGGGCATCTTCATATGTTGCTCTTAGAGTATGCTGTAATAATTATAATTTCTCTTAGCATGGGGTTCATAACTATGGATTACGTAATGAATATGAAATACCAATTCTGAAATGAAATGTGAAAAGCAGTTATTAAACTCTATTTGAAATTTTTTCATATTCATGTGCTTTTGATTATTGATATGATTTACATAGTTACATTTTATCGTCGAGAATGAATAAGCATATATGACTGCAGCATCCGTAACAGTTAGTTTTTGGCCTAAGAATGAGGGATGTTACACAAGGGCTTCATGGAAGGGGCTGAATTCTCTTTTCTCATTTCTTACATTTTAAACTTTGTAAACCCTAAATAAATATTGGGATTTTTCCTATTATAACACTTGAACAGCTGTACATGTAACGATTTGGAAATTAAACAGGGATATAACCTTTTTTGACTTGCTTTGGACCATGACTTGCATTTCGTTTGAGTTTGTACATTGATTGACGTGGACTTGTAACTTGCATGGCATATTGAATTCTATTGAACTTGTATTTGACTTTTACCGTGCATATTGACTTGAACATTGACCTTCATATCAACTTATTCTTTGCATACTGCCTCGAGCCCTCAATGATGACGTTGACTAACCTTAGGGAAAATATGGATGTACACTCTGATTAGCCTTGTTAAGGCCTCACTTTCAAGTTGCTCTATTTTTCACATACTTTTGGGGTTAGAAAATTTATTTGCTTACATTTTTGATGCTAGAAGGAGGGCTCAAACCTCTGACTTCGTTAAAATCCCAAATAGAACTTCCCTAACATGCATATTTAGGGCATAAAGAACATTCCTAACAAAGCATATCTTATTCTAAGATAACCAACCGTAATACTTAACACAATGCCATTTAATCGAGTCAAGATGTCTGAACAAGGGTCATTTGGACCTCTGATTATTAGGCCTACATATCAATTTACTAGTGACCTTCAACTTCATGAAGAACGAGTGTTGAGATTAACAGCCTTGCAAATTGTAAATGAGAAGAAGCTGACAACCCTTTATGATCCTGACAATTGGAGCAGAAATCCATTCCGTATAGGCCCTACTCTAATTTTTGCTTTGGGAAGAAAGAGCTC
This sequence comes from Allium cepa, assembly GCA_030765085.1. Lineage (NCBI taxonomy): Eukaryota > Viridiplantae > Streptophyta > Magnoliopsida > Asparagales > Amaryllidaceae > Allium > Allium cepa. The sequence goes on along the minus strand of CM060939.1, from coordinate 406,891,055 downwards.
GAAGAAGGATACTTTGTTCTTAAAAATAAGGAGGGCCAAGGGAACTATATTTGAGAAAGGGATATCAAGAGATTTTGACACATTCGCTCAAAAGTGGCATGAGATCATAAACAGTCATTCATTGACCCCGAGTGAAGTTTAAAGGACATCAAAGAGGAAATTAGTCATAGAAGATAAGATACCTATAGCGAGTAGAAAACGGGTTAAATATCGGCCAAGAGTGATAGCCTCCATGTCATGACTTCCAAAAGATTGCATTCTTGCCACTTCTCTTGAGAACATCAATTTCCTGACTAAGGATGAGCTTGACTATTGGCCTTCATGGAAAAGGAGACCTAAGTTTGAAAGGAGACACGGGAAATCATATTGTCACTATCATCTTGCAAATGGACATGATACCAATCAATGTCGGACTTAGAAGAAATGATCATCTACTTTCTAAGGCAAGGAAAACTTAACCAGTTTGTACAAAGATGTCAAGTCAATCATCAAT